>CM029544.1:18429864-19715851 GCA_017141395.1 Laodelphax striatellus | reverse complement strand
AGTAGTGAATAATGAGAGTTGAACGGAAGGGCCAATCACAGGGCAGGGATTTCCCCCCCTACCCCCCTCGCCCTGAGGGGGCGTGGCTTAATGGGGTGGTTACCCCTTCGTCTCTCCCTAAGACGCCATTTTGTAGTGGTGATTAAAAGAGGGGACCCCCAGCGAAGACCAATGGGAGACGAGTTCCCCCCACCAGGTTGACCAATCAGAGAGCAGCATTTCCCTCCACCTCTTTTTGTATGTGCTATATATTTTTTGTATGTTCTATATATCTATTTCTTTCTCTGTCCTGTACCATACTGTGCCATAGCGTTGTCTCACTCTTTCTTTCCCCTATACAAAGTATACCTATATAAAAATATATATGTACTATCTATAGAGAAAAAATATATATGTGCTATCTCTTTCTCCCTCCTCTAGCATAACGTGTGATAGCGTTGTCTCACTCTTTCTTTCCCCTAAAGAGAGTATATCTATATTTGATGGGGCATATATTGTTGAGAAAGATATATGCAATCTCTTTGTCTCTCTCTTGCAGCATAATGGCAGATGAGCCTCTCTCACTCTTCGGCTGTGATATTACTATGTATATTCGCAATGTCAGTGCACCCGCCCCCGGCCCCCCGCCTCCAGCCCCAAGCCCCAAGCCCCAAGCCTCAAAATGACAGCTGCACTTCGACTCCCACTAAGAAAAAACCAAGTCTACCAACCTAATTTCATATCGTATCAAATTTACCTGTATCAGACTTGCTGACACTAAATTACAACTGATTAGCAAGAAACAGAATTGATAGGTGTCCGCATATATCAGAGTCTATTGGTTGCAATTGATTGGTATTATAAAATATTTTCACATTACTTTCTTTTTTCCAATACTTTGTTAACTCATAAGGTGGCTGGAAATTACCTACTGGATCAAAATAATACACATTTTCCTTTTTAATATATGCAACCCAATGCGTTCCCATTCCACTCTGTTTGTCTAAATTTACAATTGCACATTCATCATTTCTAATTCTCTGTGGTAACCCATCTATCATATATATACCACGCAGACTAATATTTAATAATTTCGCCCATTTGAATAAGTCATGATTCGATAATGCACCATGAATATTTACTTTTGACATTTTCTTTGTCTTTTAACTTTTTTCTTTTTAACTTTGAGTGATGGAGGTACTAAAATTCTCCCCCCACTACTAATTGGATATGGTTTCAGATAAAACCCACGTCCTGAAATGTATTTCTTCAACTGACTGATTGCTTTTTGTCTATGCATCTTTCCAACTCCTCTCTTCCTCTTCCTCTTCCCCAATCGCCCTCCAAATGCAGATTTGACTTTCATCAAGTTAGTAACAAGATAAGAATATGCCCTTTCACTCACTCCTGATTTAGGGTCTTTAAAAACTTCCCATGCTCCATCAGCTAATTTTCTATCAGCTTCCGCTCGCGATTTATTATCGGAGGATTGGCTATATGCTATATCATGTAATTTACATAAAGAATCAAGCCTGTTTATTCCTTTATCACCTCTTTTCAATCTTTTTCTAGATCTGTCCCAGGCCCATAATATGAATATTTTCTCCAGTTTCAGGTTTAATTAGATGTAATTCCACAGGTAAACGGTCGATAATTTTATTCACAACTGAAGATGTAAAACTTTTGCTGCATTACCTATTTTAGAAATTATTCCTCTACCGCGCTTTCGAACAGGCGCTTCCGAACAGAAGGTCTTCTCTTCCTCTTAACACTGCTCATCCTTTAAAGGTCAAGCATAAACTGAAGTAATTACTACATAGTTGTTGTATTTAAAAAAAAAAAAAAAAAAAAAAAATTAAAAAAATTTTTTATGTATGCTTTGTATCAACTCATTGTTCTTCTTTTTTCTCATATGGGTTTTCAATCCCATCTTTTTTTCTATAATCAGTTTTCACATGTTCCACTGACAAATTGTGGCTTTTTATTTCATCCCAGTTATAATGGTAACCAACTTCTATGTATCTTCCAGCCATAACCCAACAAAAATATTGTATCGTTCATCAATATACATCGCAATTTGTGGGTTTTCAGTAATAAACTTCATAATTTCATTTGTAAACTTTTGCAACCTGTCTTCAAGCCCTTGTGTTGAAATTAAACCATGCTCATCCATGATTTTCACTATAGCTTTTGATATTTTTCCCCAATCAGTTAGATACGATTTTTGACAAAATCATTCAACTCATCTCTTGACACAAACTGTGAAATTCCTCCTAAAATATTAGCTTTAATACCATTCGCCATCTCAATTAATCTCTGATCAAATATATCTTTCTTTACAAGTTCTCTATCGATAGTTTCGAATATTCTCTTCTCAAAAACACCAAGTTTCTTATCTAATCTCTCTCTGCTTATTACACTGGCTATATCAGAAGATAACTGCGTTGGTTGCTCGTTTAAGTAAGCCCTATCAATTTTGTTGAGTACGTTTTATCACCTACCTCTTTAACAGAATCTTTAATTTTATCAGAAATGACCTGCAATCTTTCATTCAAATAACTCCTATCAACTTTATTTGCGCTTATATTCTCAATCGCGTTCGACAATGTATTCAAATATGATTTTGTAGTTGACGTGCTCTCATCCACCAGTTTTGTGATACTATTCAATACGTGTTTAGAAACACTTTTCTCGATTTCTTGAGAAAGCAAATCTAATCTCCTTTCCAATTCAGATTTATCTGTATGAAGACTCTTTGCAATTCTACTGAGATATTATCTAAATACGATTTAACATTGGTATTAATTTTTGTTGATTAAGCGATGTAAGAATTTTCTTACTTAAAATTTCTAAATCAAAATTTCCAGGTATCTTTGAACACAGTTCCTTCAATTTCAAATCAAAGTACTGATTTGGGGTACCTGCACCCTCCGTGTCCGAATCTGTGCACAGACATCCTTGAACTGATGTTAATTTTATAAATTAAACTCTTACTCTATCAACTTTTCTTCCCGTAATTCCTCAATAATTGAGTTTATCTCAACATCATGGGAAGAGTTACCAGCTTTTTTAGATGCGTATAGCAATACAAGCCTTTCCACTAATTCATTAACATTATTCCAAAAAATGTATGATCTGTTGTGCGTTTTATTTCTAACAAAATTTAACCCTTTTCCGCGCTTTGAACGATTCTTCTTTGCAGGAAAGAGTTTCTGTATAATCTGCGACTTGAAACCATTATTTCTGATAACATACCCACGTTTATCAAGATGGGCTTCTGTTAACTTTAGTATTTTCTTATATTTGTCCAAGTCATTTGAATTGTAAAGAACCGCATTTGGTCTAACATTAAAAAGAAGTTCTATCAACCCATGTGATAATCTGAACCTATCTACTCCAACATTGATGTAAACATCATCAAATGTAACATTTTATCACCAATAAAATATGATTTAGTTTCATCATCATATCGCAGACCATAAGGAATAGAATTATTCAATTTTTCTTTGTGAAAAACATCAAGATAATTGTTGAGAATCTCCTTCATAGTTCTGGCGTGTGGATTTACTCAGAGTAGCATCATATGCCGTACTATTGAAGCGAGGAGACGCGAGTTTTGTCTCTTCCTCTAAAGATCCAATCTCTCGTTCTTCTTTATCCCACTCCATTCCCTTTTGATAATCTCCTTCGCCAGATGTTAGCGAGGGGAGAGATCTCTCTGTCTGTTCTCGCTTTATTGACTCATTAGCGCTGCTCTGCTGCTGTTGTTGTTGTAACGCAACCAGCGGTTGTATCAGAGGGTTCAATCTTTTACGATTGAATTGTTCAGTTTCTGATTGAAAACCTAATAGATTCTTATGCTTATTAATAATATTTTGTCTCAATTTCTTTATTTTATGAATTAGATTAGCACTCTCCGCACTGGGTGCGTGTTTCTTATTATTTTTCATTATACACTCACTGTGATCAAATGTTGAATGACTACAAAGTCATGCATACCCACCCCCTACCTTACACTCTTAGGAATTTATCCAATCCTTCCCTATATTTTCCATTGTCTGGTTTGCATTCGTTAAAAATTGAAATAAAATTATGATTACTCTTTGTCCATACTTTCCAACACATTTTTCTAAACTCTGGGAAACTCATATCTTCTCCCACAAAATCTCGGTAAATTAATTTCAAATTTAAGTCGTCTATTTTGAATATAATTAACGAATTAGCATTATCTCTCACATGATGTTTCAAAATGCATCCATATGACTGAACTAAGTAAACAGTGTCAATATCCCTGTGTCTACCCATAGTAAAAAAGTGACGGATTTGTGGCACATTATCTAGTTGAAGATCATCAAAAATAATCAATGAATTCCTTTCTATCTTATTAGGATGAGGTATTTCAGAAATTTGATCTGACATGTGAAAACCTATACATTTTATTTTGGAAAATATCTTTTTCAAAAACTCATATTTATCTTGATATAGCGATTTACTATACAAATATAAGTGATTGAATTTCAATCCATTTTCATGAAAAATTAAATTCAAAACAGTGTTTGATTTTCCACTGGATGATCGTCCAATAACAAGAATGCGTGCATTGTGTGGTAATAAGCTCCCATTCTTACTTTGTTTGTTATGTATAGGCTTTGATATAATTTCATCAAAATTGATGATTGGTATTGATGCACCATGTACCATAGCTAATAGGAAACTAAAATGAAAAACCAGGTTCAAGATACTATACCAAATTTATTACTATTGATATAGTCACTTTTACAATATAATACTTTACAGCTGTACATTTTTACAAGCCAATACATTTTGACAACATTTTTACATTTGCAATATAATACATTTGAAGTGTTCTTAACCTAGTAATCGATCTCGATCTACCCATGAGTTAAATTTTGAATCAAATCCAAGCCATTTAACAAAAATTTTATCTCCCTTTCGTTTTAAAATTTTCTCTACTAAATAAATATCACGCTCACCCGCATCGAGATTGGTTTTCTTTATTTCTTGCTCATAAAATCTACCAGATATTATTTCTCCATTCAAATCTCTCAATATGTAGGTGGGTGGTCTTGAAGGAAAAACACTATGAATTATAAAATATTCGGTAGACCAATTTATATTATAAGACTTATCAAATACATGTTTATACTTGGAAATTCTCACAATGTCTCCTAATTTAAATTTGGGTTTTATTTGGTTCGATTTCAAGCGCGGGTTTGCGTTTGCCGCTTTATTAAGTGCAGCAATTATTTGAGTTCGATGTTTTTGCGTACATCAATTGGACGCATTTGAATTGATCTGTGAAAAAGATTTAGTATATTCTGTTACAAGTTTTGGAGGAGCATCAACCCATCGTCTTGTTCGATTTTCAGTTAAATATATATAAATTTTTGATTTAATTGTTCTAACAAAACGCTCAACAATGCTGGACTTTTTCTCAGTAAAAACATGATAATGCTTAATATTATACTTATCTAATAACGCTTTTATTTTACTATTAAAAAATTCGGTTCCCTGGTCTGTCTGAAACAGTTTCATCTTATTTTTACAAATAATAGATTGAAGCGCGGTGTGAACAGAAGATGCACTCTTTGTTTTTATTGGCACACAAAATGCAAATTTCGTAAAACAGTTTATCACAGCTAAAATGAATTTAAAATTTGAATTATGCTTCGATAATGACGTCATGTCAATGAGGTCTGCTTGATACAGATCTGTTTCAGATTTAAGTTCATAGGGTCTTCTTCTAATATTCACTCTTGGAATTGTGTGTAACTCATTAGCCAATTTACTGCACGCTTATAGCACCGCTGTTTGTTTAACAACTGTCTTGGTTCGCTCCATGGGTCCTTCTATTTTGAAATTACTCAGCAGTGCTTCTCCTCCGTCTCCTTCTCCTTCTCCTTCTCCTTCTCCTTCTCCTTCTCCTTCTCCTTCTCCTTCTCCTTCTCCTTCTCCCTTCTCCTTCTCCTTCTCCTTCTCCTTCTTCTTCAACTTGGGGATATCACGATGTCCCCAGGCCAGTGTTTGAATCCCATCCTCCAGTATGTATCTCTTATCATCAGAGTAACTTAATGCAACTTTCCCAGAACGAATTTGGAAGACTTTATGCAAATAGCTTCTTATTGCATTGAAGCTTTCATAGTGCACAGACCTTTCAAATAAACATTTTTATACAAATCAAACGTTAAGCACCTATCTTTAACACATTTTTTCACACCTTTAGCTGTACATTTATTTACAATATTTACATTATCTACAAACTTAAAACTGTACATTTTGGGGCGGAGTCCTACAAAGTGTGTAATTATTTTGAATTGGCTTCATCCTTAAATTTACCCACCACCTTTTTATTTACAAGAAAAACATTTATGGTTAGGTGGGTAATCGCTGGTATCAAACCACTCAAGTTTTCCTCTCATATCCTCATACACATCATCCGTCTGAATTTCATACATAAGGCTATCTGTGTCACTCATTAAAAGCTTTACATTTTCGGGGATACATATTCAAAATTTTGTTATAATGAAAGTCAAACATTAGGTGTTTTGACAACTCTAAAATCGCAAATCCAGCAAAAATCGGTTTGTTCAAACTAATTTCAGCCTTTCTTGAGAAAACGCCGACAACATTTTCATTGAAAATATGCCAGCGTTTACACAGAGGGTTTGAAATTAGCTTGTCCAATTTCTTCTCATTTGTTACAATTTTCACATTTAAATGGTGTCTATTACACTGGAGCGTTTTCCCATAAATTATGTTGGACATGGCCTTGAAATTATCGGTTTCAAATTTGTTTCTTGCCTGTTTCCTATTTTCCGTATTAAATTGAATGTAGGGGGATAACCAAGGGGATTGATTGAAACTAATTACCCGATGAATGCGTTTAAGACGCATTCCAAGCTTCAAACAACGTTGAAGGTTGCGGTAGTGACGAGTGTATTATTCCTTATCATACAGAGTAGCAAGCAATTTTGTTGTTGTTTTTGCTAATAATGAGTTTGATACGTAGAAAACATGTGAATGAGGAGTGCTTCTTTTGTAGGGTAAAGGGGAAAATGATTATGCATGTTGTGAAGAGATTCTGGGTAATGAAGATCGCATTCCAAGATGTACCCAGTTTCTGACTCAGGACTCAAGTTTAGAAAATCGACCTGTGAGATTTCTTCCTGAGTCAAAAATTTGAAATTTGATTGGGGGAGGGGGTTACACATTGCGAATCCGTACAGATTACATGCATCTAAATAAAGAATGTATTTAGAGGGTTTACTCTCATCATAACTTGGCATATATGGATTGTTTGCCTCTGCGTACCTGTGTGGTATCACAGCTAACCCACCTTTGATTCCCGACTCCATCATAAGATGTATGTCCGGGTTTGATATTAGATCTAGCTCAACTTTTGTGTAGTATAACATACAATTCCACGAAAAGTGTGCCAGA
Source organism: Laodelphax striatellus (assembly GCA_017141395.1). NCBI lineage: Eukaryota > Metazoa > Arthropoda > Insecta > Hemiptera > Delphacidae > Laodelphax > Laodelphax striatellus. The sequence continues at coordinate 19,708,411 of CM029544.1, read as the reverse complement.
GAGAAAAAGTGGGTAACATCCAACCCATATTTGTCAAACAACGAGGAGCGCATATCCTCAAATACGTCGGCCAAAAGTAATACGTCTGTTAATAAATACAAATCATGGTATTCTCCAAGAGTGACAATATTACACGCCCTCAAACCTTTTGTGCATGTAGATGCTCATTTGGATCTAGAGGGTATCATTCAAATCATTGTAGAATGCTTCAATGGGAGGGAGCTGCGTTTCCTGGAACTTTTCAGCAGAATCAAAATAGGTGTATGGATACACACCTTTTTGATCAATAGCTAACGTTGTTCTGGAGATTTAAACACAGAGAACAAACATTTAAATTTTGAGCCTAAATCGCTACAATCTGACAGATTCTTTACCAATGTATCTAATGAAGCATTCATAAATTTAATGCTATCTAAAACCTAATTTTCCCTATACTCAGTGTGAGGAACTTCTCAGTAGAGTGTGCTACACACTGAATTTTCTTCATTACACTTGCCTAATGCGTCTACAATGAAATGACTGTCATACCCTGAAAAATTATGGAAATAACAAGAAATATAGTCGGGTGATTTTGCATTCAAATTGCATTGATTATGGGCAGCACAAAGGAAGTCACCTGATTTGTGTGAGTGATGCCGACATTTCACTTCACCAATCTTGAAATCTTTTCCACACAGCCCGCATTGTTTTACCTCATCAAACGCTTTTTGTTGATCCAGTTAAATTTAGCATTGGTATTTCCCTTTTCATATCCTTATAAAGAATTTCGCCCAAATCTGTAATTTCCTCAACAAATTGTTCCACAATTTTTTCATTATGATCCAGCGATAGTTCGAGGTCCATGACAAATCTCCCCTGATAATTAAGAACGATGAAACAGTAACCACAAGGCACATGTCTCTTCGTCTTTCTGTGAAGCTACGGCGAATAGGGTCTGAAGCATCTGCTTCTTCCTCCCTTTCTTGCTCGTCTTCATTCGGTAAAATAAATGATTCAAAATCTGCATAAATGACATATTTCGGTTTTAGAGTGTATGAGTAATTGGTAAATTTCAGTACATCACCCTTTTTGGAAGTACCGTTCTCTGTGCTTCGAACTTTGAACAAAAGCTCTTTGTGGGTTTTAAGATTTTCCTGGCGTCCCTACCCTACCACCTGTGAATCTGTGGAAACAGAACTCACACACCTGAACTTCACCGTCATGCTTTGAAAGATGACTCAATAGTCTAGACAACCCATTTTTGTTTTGTGTGGTATTGATTAGGCAAAATGCGACCTTTGTGGAAAAGATTTGCTAGTTAATAGTAAAAGATTCACCTGATGCTTTCGATCTCTATGTGTGCTACATCTGTATGGGAAAAATTTCTTTGTACTCTCATCATAGGATATTACATTTAAAGCTAAATGGGGATTCAATGATTCTATTTTCTTAAGATCGCGCATAGATGAGGGAAGTTGACACCTTGTGTGTTGATTTCGTGAGCAAACTTGCTCAAATATTCAACTGTCATCGATAGCTGCGATAATGAAAATAGGCGAGAATAGACCACAAAGGCATTTCTCATCATTGGGATTTTTACATTAATAATAGCTTTTTGCGTGCAATAAATTCAAGGCGTATTTATGTATGTGGATGAGGATACATACAGAGGATTAAATTTAACTACATTGATATCTAAACTATCTAATTTAGCTAAAACCCATCCACTCCCATGACGTGTAAAAGATTCAAAACTTGACAAAATTTTACTAACAGCTAATGAATAATAATGGTTCAACTGCTCCAAATTTTCGCGAATATTTACACTAATTGCTCCGAGTAACTATGTATATTTACAGTTGTTCCTAACATTTTTGTGTTTCCTCGGGCAATATAGCAAGTTTTTCTAATTACATTCAACACTAAAAACCACTTCACACATCCAAAAATCGATCTGCCACCTCAACAATACTGTTTATCACTTCCGGTTTGGTCCTTTCCAACGTTGATTCTATGTCCGGTTCCACATCAAGGAATGTGATGCGGTGCCTCACCGTGCTCCCATTTAACCCGTATATCTGCTCCTTTGTGTAACGATGATGATAGCTCTCTCTCTCTCTAACGGCCTTTCTCCTTGGTACACTAGGTACAACTGAAACAGAAAAACAGTACTGGATTAGAAGCCGAACAAGGAAACGTTGTGTTTTGCAGGTATGGATCAATCACACGTGTTAATGTATGAACGCTAAGGTTATTAACTTTTGATGAGCGTTGGAAAAATTCGAATCTCCCTTATTATCACCGGAGAATTTTTGCTAATTGGTTTTGTGTTTAAGGGTCCACCTGATAGAGTCCAGTGTGTGTTTTGTTTAATTATTTTGGAAAAATGGGAAGTAACAGATGACCCTGAAAAGAACATATTAAGTATAGCCCAATTGTGGGTGGAGGGAGAAAGCATAATATATCTATCAAGAAGAAGATTTTGATAATAATATTCTTCAGAGTATGATCAACTGTTAAAAACGTTCGAACCTCCATTTAGCAGAGGATTTTCATTTTATAGAGCTTTATTCCATATTGAAAATGCATCATTTTCGCAAAAATGGGTTTTTCCTACATAAATGCAGTTATTTGCAGTGTGTGTATTGCAAAATAATAATAATTGGGGATGAATTGTTTCATAACATCTTCTGTGTATATAAAATCACAAACAACCATTTTGGTTTCAAGAAGCTGAAAGAGAAGGAGGAGGAGGAGGAGAAGGAGGAGGAGGAGAAGGAGGAGAAGGAGGAGGAGAAGGAGAAGGACAAAGTGGAGGAGAAGGACAAAGTGGAGGAGAAGGAGAAAGAGAAGGAGAAGGACAGAAAGTGGAGGAGAAGGACAAAGTGGAGGAGAAGGAGATTTACTAATAATTGGAAAGTGTACAAACCTGGTCGTGGGCGAAATAAAGTTGTTGTAGACTCTCAGAGGGTAGGAGCTGCACCTTGTTGTAGACTCTCAGAACTGAAACATATAGAAATGGTGCACATTGTAGTTTCATTAGTAAAACCTATTATTTTTATTTTAGCATTGTTACTAGATTATGAGAGAATAGGGTTATTGTTCTATCCTTTTTATGTTTAAATCAAATACGATTCAGACTATTTTAAAAGCAATTTTAATGTATTTGAAAGAATATTATTGATAAGCTTGATGATCATTATTATGTTTTGGCTTACTCTTTACTTATTCTTTCAATTTTCCATCCCGATAATATCATCAGGTGTTCATGTAAATTTATAAATTCATCGGCAATGGGTGATAAGTTTGGAAAGCCTTGGGTTAAAATTTGAGATACTCACACTTAATAAAACGGTAGCTTGCACAATCCAGTTTGTAAAACGATCCGCTGGTCGACTCCAATCTTGTTGGGAAAAACCATCCGTTGGTGGGTGCTGGCGCCGCGTGGCTGAAACAAAGATAAAACATGTTTATTAGTAAGACATCAGACATCCTTTGACACAATGCACTCCGACATCAACATCAACCTCATCGGCACCATCACGCCTCCGCGCCACAATGCTGAGCGGCTCAAGCTTCTACGGATCGCATGAAGCGGCCGTCTGCGGAGATGGCGGAAGCAGGAGGAAGAGATTGATATTCGATGGCGAGGGGAAGAGGAGGAGACATTGCGCGGTGAAGGAGGCAAATCGCGCTCAGACAGCAGTACTCTCCAGGAAAAACTCAGGTTAGTAAAATTATTATACACTAAAGTTGATTTCATTAGAAAATTATAATGTTGGTAGCTGTTTTCATCCAAAAATTAGTCTAATGCTTTTTAATTATTGAATTTCATTTTGAGTATAATTATTAAGAAAATTGTAATGCTTTTAATTGATTGATTGAATACATTTTTGCTTTTATTGTTTTCAATTTCATCAAAACATTATTTATTGCAATTTATATATCTGCTATTGTTTTATTATGTGCATATCTATTTGAGTTGCATTACAAAAAATTTTTTTTTATTTACAGCAAATATGGGCCAAAAGATATCACCCACGCTGCAGACGGAGGAGGCTGCTGCTTCATGGGTGACCACTCATCATTGGTCCCCTCAGCCTTCAACAAGTGAGGAGTTGGGCTGAGCTGGGGCAGCATTTCAAGGGGAGGAGAAGGGTGCACAATTTCTAGTGACAATTGCCATGTTTCAACGACGAGGCGAGTGTACAAAAGTTACGTATCTTTAGTGATTTGAAGAGAAGGGAAAATTATAAAATATTGTATGGGGTTATAAAACCCACAAAAACGGTGAAAAAGTCGTGTTAAAAATAATTTATCAGGGAGGAATATTGATGCCTTATTACCCGCAAAATATTTAAAAATAAATCACAACAATATAGGTACATTCAACCAACATTGTCACCTATTGGGGCTCACAGTTAAACATGTGAGTCCATAGGTGACAGATGTGAAACTTGTGAAACAATAAATATTTTTTTGTAAACTAGTAGTAGTAGTAGTAGTTTTAGTAGCGACTTTTTCACCGTATATTGTATTATATTATTGTGTTGTGTGAAAAAATAAATGTATATGTTTTAAAAAATGATTTGCTCACTCACCTTTGTGTAATACTGTAGCGTATTGCTTGTCAGTGAAGATAGCGTAGTACGTAGCTGCCCAGTGAAGATCTTGTCACCTGTAGTCACGATCAAACTGATACGATGAAGGGGAGCCTTTTATCAAACATGAGCAAAAGAAGGAAGCGCATGTATGTTGGAAGAAGGAAGCTCACACCGTCTCAACGGCGTGCTCATTTCCCCCTCATCTTTTATCAGTATCGTCTGGCGCATGGTGACTAAGGATGGATTCTATTTTGGTCTGGAAGATTATTTTGTTCACTGTTCTTATACAGTCTTCTATAAACACTCTGTTGCTTTTAAATAGAGATAAATCATGTCATCCACATGAGTTTGATAAACACAAAAAAGGAAATGATACAAACCTAGAAAACTCAGTATGGATTTTCAATACGTTGCTAAACCAAACTATTTCAAGGAAAAATACTTTGATGAAAATAAAATCTTGTATTGGTAAATCGCTAAATAACACAAGTTCATTCAGTATCGGCTTAGCCCACTGGTATAAATATATAGTGGATGAGAGAGAAATAATATGTAATTTTCACGATTATTACTTAACACTGGGAAATTGTGTTAATTTAACATATGGTAATGAAAATCTAATTTTCTTTTTGAAGAAAACTCGGCAACTATGCAGTAATTAGTTCAGTTTAAGAGTAATCTTTAAAGGATAAACACTGATAAGAAGAGCATGGCTGTTATTACATTAAGCTCGAAACCAGTAATCTATATGAGAATTTAAACAGAGCTTTAGAATTAGATAGAAATCAGGAATATGAAATTGGATTAGTGAATTTATGGACTTGTAACAGTATCCCCAATATTACATTGGGGCAAAATTCAAGTTTCAAATACGGAAATAAAAGGTTAATCTTGACACAGGCAGTTATGAAATTGTTGATATAATATCTGCATTAAAGACGAAATTGAATATTACCGATGATAGACTGATTATTGAAGCAAACTCAAAAACTATGAAAATGGAGCTTCATTCCGATAAACCGATAGATTTAACTAGCAGCGATTCAATTAGTGAAATACTAGGCTTTGATAAGGTTATACTCGAACCAAACAAGTGGCATTACTCAAAACATTTAGTGTCCATTAGCCGAATATCTACAATTATCGTTTCATGCAATTTAGCTTGTGGTAGTTTTGCTAATGGTGAGGAGAAACATACTATTTATGAATTCCTTCCAAAAGTGCCAGCAGGATATATAATTAATGAGACGCCCACCTATTATATATGTACCTCTCAATACACATAGAATTCAATTTATTAATGTAAAGATAACAGACCAAGAAGGGTCATTAATTGATTTTCGTGGAGATAGTATAACAGTTAAACTCCATATTCGAGAAAAAGGAAAAGTTAATAAGATGGGATTCATTATATTTAATGCACACCCATCCATTCGTGATAGTGTGGTGAGAACAAACAAAACTTCAGTAGGGGTTCAAACTTGGAAGTGGTAACACCTAAAACGCATTAACAATAACAATAAAAACGCTAAAATTCTTCAAAATTAGGTTTCAAAGTGCTTTGGAAAATGTCAGCCATAAGCGAAATTCTACCGTTGATAGTGAAATTAAATATTTCTCGGATATTACTAAGTATGAATTTCATACACATACAACATATTCTGGTCAGAAACTGGGTCTTTCAGATGAAGTGAGGTTAGGAATTAATCAGCAGGATATTCACACCCACCGTGTAAATCATTTCTATATATAGAGGGGATATAAAATGTACGAAAGCTGGAGCAACAGCCGAATCTGACCCTGTTAAGGCGGACTATAAACTAGTAAGCGGCGGTTTAGCTTATCTCTTTGACGAGATCAGGTATGAATTAGCAGACAGCAGGTGGCAAAAACAAGACAGGTTGGGATATCAACAAATATTAAAGCAGTACTTTTAAAATCGGTATTTGATAAGAATACATATCATTTGGCTGGTTTCTCCTCATCTGGATACAAACTGACTGATGATAAATTTGTATTTTGTATACCATTAAAACTATTGTTACCATTTTTTGAAGATTTTCAACGAATAATTTTAAATTTGAAACAAGAACTTGTATTATTAAGATCCTCAACAGACGTAAACTGTATTCAATCGGGGACTGGAACGAATGTATCGATTAGGGTCAATAAATTACAATGGAAAGTACCTTACATCCATTTAGATGATCAAATTCGTCTAAAATTCTTAAAACTTCTCGATTCTGATCGACCTTTAAAACTTGCATTTAGAAAGTGGGAGATACATGAATTTCCGAATATGACTCAATCTAGAGTTCATAGTTGGGCTATTAAAACAGCTTCACACTTGGATGTACCTAGGTATGTGATATTGGCGTTCCAAACAAACAGAAAAAATACAATTGATAAATCAATGTCGGAATTCGACTCATGTGACTTGTATAATGTAAAGTTATTCCTTAACAGTCAATATTATCCATATGATAATTTATTAGGTAATAAACAATTAATGTACAAGATGTTTTTAGATTTTGCTCCTAGTTATTATAATAAAGCTATAAACACCGAATATGGACATGAAATTGATTTTGATAATTTTTGTAAGAACTCGCCGTTAATAGTAATAGATTGCTCTTTACAATCTGAAAACTTGAAAGCCTCCACAGATATCCAGTTAGACCTTGAATTCAGTAAAGAGGTACCCAATGGTACAAGCGCCTATTGCATTCTTATTAGCGACAGTCTTGTTGAATACAGGCCTTTAACATCTCTAGTTAGAGAAGTTCAGTAATTTACCGATAGAGTGTATTGAAAATATAAATGGGTAAAATGTAAGAGATTACTTATTCATTTGTGTGTTCGAAGTGGTGAGAACAACATGTCGAGTTCTTCGTTGTTTCAAAGGGCGTTTGGGAGCTTTGAGGTTAGTGAAGGAGAAAAACACGTACAGCGGATAAGGAGGAAGAAAGAATTATTTTAGGTGGTGGATCTTCATTGGTTTAAGGGGATAATAACGAATTTATTGTGAAGGAATTTGCCTTGGTCAATCAAAATAATAATTATGCGCTTCTACACTTTAAATCACCTTACCGAAATCTACTCTGTGTGAGAAAATGTATCGTGAAGCGTGTTGGTTGGAACGTCATTATCACAAACTTTCTTGGGAATCAGGAGAAACAGATTTTTCGGACAGTCTAATAGTAGATTATCTTAAGAAATATGATTACATTTACACAAAGGGAAAAGAAAAAGCGGAGTTTTTAAGAAAATACCATGATGATGTAAGAGCTATGCCTGAAGATTTTGCCAAGCAGATTTTAGCGGTCCAAGTTGGTGTGTTGATTCATGTGGTATACACAGGAAGATACAAAATGGAAGATGTGCGCTGGTTAGCGCATATCATTATTGCAACTGTTGACATCCAACCAAGCTACATGTTTAAAACCTGAAGTGGATTATATGTGTGAAAACAATAGAATGAAATCAATGAGAGATTGTACTTATTATGGGAGATTGAGTAAAAGAAACTTTCTTGACAGGGTTTTATTACGATGGAAAAAAAATAGTGTGTGTTTACTGCGGCTATTGCTTAGATTCACACAGAGTTAGAATATGCAGCGTGAACAGTGGTGGGGGAAAATCGAAACCAATTAATTTCTCGGTATTAATTCCCTTGTATAAGTAATCAGTCAGAGATAATGGATCCTCAGAGTTGGTTGTGTGCGGATCAAGAATTGGAAAACCGATTAAAAGGTGTTTTGGAATGGTTTGATTCGTGTGAAGAAGCAATTAAAAATTCGAGGATTGAAAACGTTGAAGTCGCGAAACAGTTGAAAATTATTTTTCTAAGCTGTGTAAATTTAAGCGATATCAATGAATATCTATCCTATTACAGGCCACACAAACTCCCCATAAACAAATTAATACAAATAGAAGAAGAAGCCATGATTTGTGCATGCGCAATCACCGATAGTTGTGCCTGAGTTTATAAACAGTGGTGGGGAAAGGTTTATAAAACCTCTGAACTTCTCAATTTGTATCATTCGTGAAAATGTACTCGTTTGATGTTGAAGCTTTCAGCGTAATGGCTGGAGCCTGACTTCCCCATTAGCCATTTCCTGTTTTGCATAGAGACGAAGATTGGGGTGTACTTGACGGAAGTACATGGATTTGATTCGGAAAATTGGTGTGATGGACCTGACACAGTCTACAGCATTCCTCCATCGCTTTTATAACTCTTTATAATCAGGAGCCTGGAGCTGAACCATATTTCTTTAATGTACATCTCCCACATGAATTTTTGGATGTGTTGAATGAAGAAAATGTTGATCACTTTAATCGAAAGAGTTTGCTTTTGTATTGTGGGTGGGATGGAAAAATATGTTTGAAAGAGAACTAAGTGTACACGAGTTCACCCTCAAAGATAATAGGTCTGATCTTATCAGAATTATAATCAGTTTCCTTGCTAGATCTTGTTATAATTTTGTTAAGATTTGGAGAAGCACTTGTAAAACAGCTAACGACCCCAACCATTTACAGCACAAATGTTCTATACTTAATCATGCCTTACATCTTTTATTAAGGTGCCTGACATGATTAAGTGTTGGGCAGATCCTGTGGGGATGGCACCAATGGTATTCTCTCTAAGGTAAGTACTCATTTCCCTCATATGAAAGAGAGAGGTTTTAAAACTCTGCGGGACTGTCTTTACTATCTGGCACATGTCAAATGTAAAAAATAAGATATGCAGTGAATGAGGGGGAATGAGCTCAATTTGGATGCCTCTCTGCTCCTGCAGAGAAAAAACCGTTGAGACATAACTGTGCACGTGCTATGACTCCTGGTAGACACATCCCACCTCGTTCACATCTGGTGAGGCGGAATATTGGAGCCATAATAATAATAATGTTGATAAGAATTTTTAAACACTGGACTAAAGTAAATAAAAAATTTAAGCACAGTTTGAACATGTCTGTGCACAGATTCGGACACGGAGGGGTGCAGGTACCCCCAAATCAATACTTTGATTTGAAATTGAAGGAACTGTGTTCAAAGATACCTGGAAATTTTGATTTAGAAATTTTAAGTAAGGAAATTCTTACATCGCTTAATCAACAACAAATTAATACCAATCTTAAATCGTATTTAGATAATATCTCAGTAGAATTGCAAAAGAGTCTTCATACAGATAAATCTGAATTGGAAAGGAGATTAGATTTGCTTTCTCAAGAAATCGAGAAAAGTGTTTCTAAACACGTATTGAATAGTATCACAAAATTGGTGGATGAGAGCACGTCAACTACAAAATCATATTTGAATACATTGTCGAACGCGATTGAGAATATAAGCGCAAATAAAGTTGATAGGAGTTATTTGAATGAAAGATTGCAGGTCATTTCTGATAAAATTAAAGATTCTGTTAAAGAGGTAGGTGATAAAAACGTACTCAACAAAATTGATAGGGCTTACTTAAACGAGCAACTAACGCAGTTATCTTCTGATATAGCTAGTGTAATAAGCAGAGTGAGATTAGATAAGAAACTTGGTGTTTTTGAGAAGAGAATATTCGAAACTATCGATAGAGAACTTGTAAAGAAAGATATATTTGATCAGAGATTAATTGAGATGGCGAATGCTATTAAAGCTAATATTTTAGAACAAATTAATCAGTTTGTATCTAAGGCTGAATTAGGAAAATTGAGAACTGAGATATCAAATAGTTATGTAACAAACACTAATCTCACAAGAAAATTAGAGGAACTTGAAAAAGCTTTGGTAGATAAATTAGTAGAACACAAATCCTTTCACAATAGCGAGATTGATAATGTTAAAAGAGATCTGGTAAATAATTTAAACAGCTTGAAAACGGAACACATATCTACAATTGATAAGGTAAAGAATGAGGTTCATTCAAAATCGAAGCTAATAACAAAGAGCAACATGCTGTAATTAAAAGAGATTTAAGTTCAGTGCATCAATTTGCAATTGATCAGAGCAAAAATGAATTACTTGATAAGATCGAGAAAATCAATAAATTAATAGATTCTAATAACGCAAGGTCCCAATCTCTAAAAGAAGATTTAGAGCAAAAAATCGATTCTATGAAATCATGGGTCAGAGAGGAATTGCATGAATATGTTGGGTTATTTATTCCAAAACCAGATGATTAAGATATGGGTAAATTTGATACGATATGAAATTAGGTTGGTAGACTTGGTTTTTTCTTAGTGGGAGTCGATTTGTATTTAACGAAATAGTGCACCTGTCAATTGGTAGCTACTGTACAATATAATAGCGCAGCTGTCATTTTGAGGTGATTAATTGCTGAGGCTTGGGGCTTGGGGCCTGGGGCTGGAGGCGGGGGGCGGGGGGCGGGTGCACTGACATTGCGAATATACATAGTAATATCACAGCCGAAGAGTGAGAGAGGCTCATCTGCCATTATGCTGCAAGAGAGAGACAAAGAGATTGCATATATCTTTCTCAACAATATATGCCCCATCAAATATAGATATACTCTCTTTAGGGGAAAGAAAGAGTGAGACAACGCTATCACACGTTATGCTAGAGGAGGGAGAAAGAGATAGCAAATATATAGATTTTCTCTATAGATAGTACATATATATTTTTATATAGGTATACTTTGTATAGGGGAAAGAAAGAGTGAGACAACGCTATGGCACAGTATGGTACAGGACAGAGAAAGAAATAGATATATAGAACATACAAAAAATATATAGCACATACAAAAAGAGGTGGAGGGAAATGCTGCTCTCTGATTGGTCAACCTGGTGGGGGGAACTCGTCTCCCATTGGTCTTCGCTGGGGGTCCCCTCTTTTAATCACCACTACAAAATGGCGTCTTAGGGAGAGACGAAGGGGTAACCACCCCATTAAGCCACGCCCCCTCAGGGCGAGGGGGGTAGGGGGGGAAATCCCTGCCCTGTGATTGGTCTGCTGTTCAACTGTCATTATTCACTACTGAGCATACGTCAAGCTTCTCTATGCTATCATGCAGTGGGTACTCGGTTCAATTCCCAAGGACGGTTGATTATTTTGCAAACGAATTTCAAGTTTCAATCAATTATCCATACATTTCTATCAAAATAAAAGCAATTCATTATTGATACATAACTTGAAATTATTCATTTCGTTTTTTTTTTTTGGTTAATGTAAAGGACACAGTGGTTGTCATTACTTTTACAAAAGACTTGGGAATGGACTTGAAAAAAATCTAAGAGATATGTGCGTTTAGTTAGTAATTTGTGTAATAGTTCAAAAGAAAAATTTAAACAGTTTTCCAGATTCCAGAGTCATATGAAAGACTTCAGAGTAGATAAGACATTATTTTGACATTATCAAAACAGTATTCCAACCATTAAATACAGTAAAGTTGAGTTGATGGGTAAGTTTGATGCAGGCAGTATGTACAATTGTACATTGATTTTGATCTTTGAATGATTTTGGAGCTTTACGTCTTGTTTGAAAATTGATTCCTATTCAATTTTTTTATTTTCAATCCAATTTTTTCCGGCTTGAATTGCAAATAATAAATAATACCTATGTCGAATGTATGGATTTTTGTAAAGTTAACTACTCCAATGATTTTACTCAATGAAATAGTACGAAAGAAGTTATTTTAAACTGGTAATTCTAATGAAATCATTAATTACCTATTTGTTCATTTCGAATTGACTTATGCAGCAATATGCCCTTCACTTTCCTAAAATAGACTCTCCTTATTGAGCAATTCCATAATTCAGCGTGTTAATACGAGCCATAAAGATAGCCATCCTACAATGTTGGCATTATTCCATCTGAAAAATGATTCTCACTTTATCTTTTTCAAACCAGCTAGATTTATAGCCTAATCTAACTGACGCTTCTTGCTCATATTATTGTTTATACATAATTCAATTCACCTATCATTGAGGTAGCTCATAGCTTGCAAACACGTGTAAGATACTTATTTGACTCCAATACTTATCGAGAAAAATTTATTCTCCCATTTATTGAGAGAACTCAGGAAAATAGTTAGAATGGGTTTCTAAATGAAGGTTTTCGCTTCAGCTACTTCGCAGCCGCCTCCAGCTACAGTTAGTTAAAATAGCAACTTTTTCAAACAAAAAATTGTACCTACTCGTATATTAAATACTGAATATTAATAAATTCAGTGAATTAACAACATTCATACTAAATGGTTCCTATTTTTGCATCGTTATTCTTGTATATTTTCATTTCAAGTTTAAATAAGCTATTTTGACTAACTGCAACCGGAGTCGGCTGCGAAGCCGCAGAAGCGAAAACCTACCTTAACATTAATAAGTTTAATTTTAAGTAATGGATTTAATTACAGTAAGTAATTGAAAAAAGATGAGAATGACTATGCTCCAAAACGCAGAGTATTCAGTATTTGAATTAATCAATGAGGAAAATCCAGTTTGCAGCTCAATAAACAATTCTATCGTAGATTGCTATTCCCAATGTCAACCTTGTAGGCTATGTATAGCCTACTGCAATAACATAGTTAATTAATTATAATATTATCATCATTTACTACAAGAGAATCATCAACGAGTTGATGTATTATTGTAATTTTTGTAAACATTACACTATTACCATTTCATATTAAACTTTTCACAAAAAGGATACCAAGCATTGAGATTTTGGAATGAGCATGTTAACTCAAGAACTAGCTTTTCAATAGAACCTCTGTAAACTCTCCTTCGTGCTGGCGAAACTGCTTTCATTTCCAACACAGGAGAAATGCATATTCCAACTGCAATATGCATTGTTAAATAACTTACTATACTTGTGAACGAGATTAATATCTATAATATACTTTGATTAATACAAAAAGAAATTGCTCGGAAATTGGAGCAGACTTTGGCATGAAAACTCACCCCAAAACTCCTACATAAAAGCATTCAAAGAGAAATTACCAGTAAGATCGAGATTCGTTACACTACGAGACATTTAGACGAGACGTAAGATCGAGACATTGGATGAAGTCTACACTACAATAAGGGGTGGCCTCTGGAACTGCGATACCCCCAGAAAAGAAACCCCCAACTTCACAGACGTGAGGAAAAAATAATATCATATTAAACAAAAAATACCTAAAAATATTGAATTTCAGATTACTAGATGATAGAATAAATTGGAATAAATTTTAAAACACGCGCACTGCTTGTTGGACAGTGAGATTGCAATTCGATTAGAAAATGAGAATGTTCTTAATAAAGAGCTATAGTAGCGTCAGTACGAACTCTCTCGGGAAAGAATGCTGGTTGGAAAACGATGACTTCTTTGGAAGTTGCCTTCAAAATAGCCTTCTGGACAATAAAGGCGTCAAGATTTCCGTCTTGAAAGCGTTCCTACATGCAACAATGCCCGACTACTAGAACGATTGAGCATAGACAAAATATGTCATCTTGATTTCTCTCTTATTCGCTCATCGTTTAAAAAAGAATAATATATTTCCTGAGTTTTTGACCTTCATGAAATCTGTATGAGAATTCCACCTCATTTTATAATCGAGAAGACATCAAAGTATTTGGGTGAAAGTAGCAATGTCAATTGCAGAACAGTTGGATGTAGTACTGAGAAAGTGTGAGCTCCCATGGTCCTTCTACCACGAATAAATAGTAGAACTGGCAGAATCATTGTGTTTTCATTCTAAATATCTGAATTATTACGGAAAACTTCTACAATTCCAATAGTAACTCTTTAGAATTTTCTAAAAGAGATGTTTATTATCAGAGTCCCTCAGTATCTGCGATTTGAGAAACCATCTGAGAGTAGTGCCTTACTCATTAAATTAAACTTTTATCATCAATATCATGCCCTGGAGTCGATTCACCTCAAGCTGTTGAGTTACAGCTTGAAAAAAATTATTTTCAATTATTGTCTTTCAGAAAAGCTTCTACTTCAGTGATTTATTAGCTCCAACCAATAAAAGTCATTCAATAGCTCAATTGAAGGAAATAAACGCATGAGCACTGGTATTCACTGTAAACCACAATAGAAACTAAGAGATAGGCTATTATTCAATCTCCACTCCATAGAACGTTATTCAACCAAATAAGAAATTGGCATAACATGATGAAATGATAGTAATATTTTCCAACAAGCGTGTTCAGTATTTGTGTAAAAGCTACAATAAAAGGAAGCCCAAAGTTTTAAAAGTTGCGAAAGTCCTTAGGGGAGGGGATGCTGAAACGTTGAATAGCAGAGTGAGTGACAATTGGGTGACTACATACAAACTTTGATTACAAAGTTTAAATTCCCATGTACAACGTCAACTTTGAGTCACGTCGTGCTTCACTATTGAAATAATTCAAGCACTGAATAGAACTCAGATTATTCAACGTTGTTGGGTTGAGTTGGAGAATTTGTGCCTAGAAATGTGAATTTATTAGCTTTACTTTTCCGAGATTGGTTTCCCAATTTATAAAATACTTTTATACAAGAATAGTTTAGACCAATAATTTGAGGAAGATTCCTTCTGCACACCTTTCTTGATTTCAAGAACAATATATGTGGAGAATGAAGTCTAGTTTGAGTAGAATACCTACACTTTTATTTATTTTTTTATTTAGCGTATGGCTTTTATTTGTGGGGAGACCCATTAATGAACAACCAGGTTGTTCCAATTCGCCAACATAACCAATTATCCCTTGATATGGAACATAATGTTTCAGAGACAGTGATTCAAGCATTTATTGTGTTTTCCAAGAAACATATTTTATTTATCTATTTATTTATGCAGCAATGAAAATACTTGAACTATGTCTAAATTTCTTCCATGAATCGTAGCCTTCTTTGTAAATCATGTTAGCCTCCAAACTTCGCCTACTATCTCGTGATTGGTCAGCAATGAATGACTCAGCTAGTTCCAAATTCGACCGGTAGATGGCTGCAGTTACTGGGTGATGTACAGCTTCAATTTTAACAGACACGCCTCTAAGCTCCGCCTCTCTCCCCTGATTGGTCGGCAATGCCACAAAGTAGAAAGTTCCTTTCTACTTTGTGGCAATGCACAACGCAGCTAGTTCTGAATTCTGTCGTAAGATGGCAGCAGTTACTGGGTCATTTATGTTACAACTTCATTATTTCGCCGTCTAGATGTTGAAGGTGTTCTACACTCATTCTAATCCAATGGGAAAGAACATATTCTTCCTATTGAACGTGGATATTCGATATTCATAATAAATGAAATAGTGTATTATATTGTGGAATATTTATTCCAATAGTAGAGACTCAAATTTTCAATTCAATTTTAAAAGCGATTAGAAGAAGAAGAAGAAGAAGAAGAAGAAGAAGAAGAAGAAGAAGAAGAAGAAGAAGAAGAAGAAGAAGAAGAAGAAGAAGAAGAAGAAGAAGAAGAAGAAGAAGAAGAAGAAGAAGAAGAAGAAGAAGAAGAAGAAGAAGAAGAAGAAGAAGAAGAAGAAGAAGAAGAAGAAGAAGAAGAAGAAGAAGAAGAGTAGAGTATATTAATCATAGTATTTAGATTTCAAGCTGCTGCTTTCTGCTGATGCTGCTTCTTCTGCTGCTGCTGCTGCTGCTGCTGCTGCTGCTGCTGCTGCTGCTGCTGCTGCTGCTGCTGATTCTGTTGAACATCTACTCAATGAGATCTTTCAAATGAGACGTGAACGAACAAATTCGGTTAAAAAAACCATGGAGGATTGAAGCTACAAAAAACATGTTCGCCTATTAATAATATAGATAAGAAGAATAGAATATATAGATAGCAGCAGAGTTTCTCAAGGAAATGTGCTGGGTTCCCTATTGTACTTTCTCTACACATCTGACATACCTTAGCCCAAGAATGTACGAGTGACACTGATGACACTGAAGTTTTAGCAGTTGGTGAAACTGTTGAAGATGCTACAGGGACGTTGAATTTGGCAATCAACAGGATTAATGTTTGTACAAAGCGCTGGCTTATAAAATTCAGTGAAGCAATGTGAGTTCATGTAAACTTCACAAACAAAAGAGTACAATCTCCTCAACACTCAATGGAAATATTATTGTTCCCAACTTTAATAATGCAAAGCATAGATGGAGCATGTGATGAAGAAGAAAGAACAACTAGGCATTAAATTCAAGAACTTGTTCAAGAACTACTTGGGAGAAAATCGCAGTTATCTATTTATAACAAATCGCTTCTCTACAAGCAGATTCTCAAACCAGTGTGGACCTATGAAATTCAACTATGGGCTTGCACCAGGCCATCCAATGTTCACATCATCCAGTGCCTCCAGAATGAAGTACCCAGGAGTATAGTGTTGATGATCCGTGATAAGTGAGAAACTCTGATCTCCAACGCGACCTAGGAGTGGCGTCAGTCACCAGTGAAATCCAAAGTTCACCAAGGAACATGAGGAAAGACTTCATAAACATTTGAAAGCAATCCAGCTGCTTGAAGTCCATGGGATAAGAAGACAAGACTACAACGTAAAACGCCGCATGAATTAGTTTAGTGCTGAAGTGTGAATAATTATGAAAAAGCTGAGTTTTTTTTATAAGTGAATGAGTGAAAAATAACCTATTGATATTTGCGTTCTTACTCAGTATTGAAGGGTAAACCAATGGTGCTTACCTTCTTCAGCAAACATTATCACAGTGGCGGATCCAGGAGGTGATTTGGGGGGGGAGGACAAACACCGGATCGGGTGGTTTGGAAGGTGTGGAATACCCCCCAACCAAAGAGGGGGTCCAAACCCGGACATTTTTTAGATTTTTCAACAGAAAATGGTGTATTTTGACGTGGTTTAGTTCACACAACATTTGCATTCTAACCTTTATGAGTAATACAGATTTATCACTTACTTGAGTGGAGCGCTTTTGGATATTCATCCGACACTGAATATCCGAAAGCGCTCCACTCAAGTAAGTGATAAATCTGTATTACTTATAAAAGTAAGACTGCTAATGTCGTGTGAAAAACAAGTTAAAAGTGTTTCATTAGTATGCAGTTCGTCATGGAAAGCAAAATTGAAGAGTGCTAATTCAGTTGTTATAGTGCGATTCACGTCAAGAAGTCAGCATTGTTTATATGAGGAGCATTGATGCCGAGTTTCATTGAGAGAGAAAGAGAAAACTGCACCAAACGTGTTTGTTGGGACTGTGTGCGACAACAATGCACAGTGTGGCAACTATGCACAGTGCGAATAGGATAGAGATATTAGCAACTGCCTTGTGCTGAACAAGGATAGCAAACTCCCATCTAAGCAATGCTGACTTCTTGACGTGAATCGCACTATAGCAACTAAATGTAAATTTATTTGAGAATTTCTATAGTCTGTTCTTGGAATTACTTTTGTTTTGTATCCATGTACTGTATCTTTCAATATGAATAAATAAATTCAAGAAATTTGTTGTTTGTGATATGACAAGAAATAAATTCGTCTTTTCATTAAATTCAATTTAATTGTATTTCAGCGTTTGGCGTCTTACTCGCCAGGCTCCGGACGTCAGTCGAGCATTTCATCGGTTCGGAAGCTGATAGCCGTTGTCCGGTCGACTCCGTCCCGTCTGGGACCCGTCTACTCTCGACGCCTGCTCTGTCGCAACTTGGCCGCTCTCTGCTTGGGCCATGCCATCGCTACGGCTGCACTGTCGCCGCTTTTAGCGCTGCACGGTTCGTCTGCAGCTCGGCTGCTAGCGATGCTGTTCACACTGGCGGCAATATCGTCAGCTGTGTCGCCGCTCATCATGAACCAACAGCCGGCCGAGCGACGTATGATGGTCGCTTACTTCTGTCAGTGCTTCTTTTTTGGCGCTCACTTTTTCCCAAATCTATACGTTCTGCTACCGGCCTATTTCCTGATGGGCCTCACACTGGGACCACTCACCGGTGCACGTATCACTCTCCTCATGACGCTCGCTGCTAAGCTCTACGCTGATGAAGATGAGGTGATGGTGAGTATCTATTTTTTTTTAATTTATTCATTGTCATGGAAACAATTTATATAATTTTTCAAAATATTTGGAAATTACCATATGGTAATGCGGTTTTTAACAATTTAGACAAATCCAAAGGACCGAGGGAATACATAAGCGGTTCAGACAAAAAAGAGGTGAAGACGTTAATATGCGGTACAAACTTACTTGTTACATGGTAACGAGGCGGCGGTTCTACGATTACTACAGAGGGTTGAAGCTCTCTCCCACGCTGATGAAGCTGCCGTTGTAGAGGTGAGGGAAAGAGAGGTACTAGGAAAGAGGAGTGGATTTACCAGCCTATCTATAATCGCGATAAACAGCCGAATTACTGATCAACTGTTCTAACAAATATTAATTCGTTTATTTTACAGCATAGATACAAAGACATTGCACAAATACAGTTGTTCTCCTTCTCTCTTATCCTATATTTTCACTTCTGCTTCTTCTATCATTTCCCTCTTCTTCTTAGCCTTTTCAATCTCCTTTCTCCTGCTTCTACTTCGTCTTCTTCCTCTCCTAAAAAACAATTCGTTTCTTCAATCACTCTTAGATTTCTATCAATGGGCTTCTGTCAATTTAAGTTTTCTGAGCTGTAATTCAAATTTGGCAGCTTCTGAGGTTGAATTGAGAGTTTGACCTTAAAACTCAGGAGTAACTAGAGTACCAAGTGACTACACCAATCAAGATATAGCCTATGCCCTGTTTATCGAGAGTTGACAGAAAGTCTCCTCCTAAAAACTAACGGGACAGAGCGCTAGGCCAATACAGAGCAAGGTCATCGTCTGAAGAGTGACAGTTTTCAGGTCACAGTCATCCCTTACACAAACATTCCTATCCTAGTATAGCAGTATAGAATAGCGCTAGGACCGCTTATGAATTGGCCTGACCGTGCCGATAGGAGGAGCCTTTCTGTCAACTCTCGGTGAACAGGGTATAGGTGCCGGTACTTCATTTTAACACAATATAGTCGAAAACCAACCTGATGTAAGTTAAGCATCATACAGCTATACTTTGAAACTGCTTTATTAGGACTGGCTTAGAGCAATCCACCACCAAAAAGGCCAAGCGGGTCTCAATCCTATAGTTTTAATCAGTATAATTACAATATTCAAATAAAATTTTACAGCTTTCTCACATCCTGGGACATTATCGAGACGGCATAGCCTCTCCATGCTGCTACTTAGTAGTCAGGTTAGTTGTTAGGGCCGGTGCTTAGCATAGAGACTATAGAGAGCCTCATAGAGAGTCTGTGCCGTCTCACGTCCCACGATGTGGAAAACTGCTCACCTACATAAAATAGCAAATACTGTCAATGTTTGGGTTTCAATAACATCAACGGCATTCCTCAGTGCGGCAGTGATTTGGCAACAGATTTAGTTGGCCAATATCTCATTGAATTCATTCACACTCATAATTTATTTCTAAAATAGAAAATTACTGCATATTCAATGAGAAATTTATCTTCACTACTGAAGATTGTGAATTGTATTGGAAATGTCTTAATACTACTGTATTAGAAATGTCTCAATACTATTGTATTAGAAATGTCTTGATATTACTGTATTAGAAATATTGTGTTAAAGTACCAGGTACCATAATGCATTTGAAAGCCAACATCAGTTAACAGATAGGCATACAAAAGAGAACAATTTGATAGCAGATAGGTATGATTGAATTGATAAATTTAATTCGCACTCATCATACGAGAGCATGGTAATAAAGGGGATCATGCAATAATTTTGAGTTCTTTGCTCATTTGTTCAAATGGTTCCCATATTCCCTCGCTTGTCTGACTAGAGATAATAGATATAATCCTCTATGGATATTCATCCTCTTCTTTTCTGTGGTCTGACTCACCTTCCCTTTACGCGTTTCCGCTTCATAATACTACGTGGATGCACCATTTTCCTCAATATCCAATATTTCCCTCCATTCTCTGCAGTAAGCTCAACACAAACATTGTATGTGTTGTAGCCTACTTGTATTTGTATTGCTAGGTACAAAGTACAAGTGTGGACTAGAAATCACAATAGAAGCCGCCTGACAATCCAATCCATTCTCCACATGGAGGAGAGAAGTATCTCAATACTGAGCACTCTATTTGATCAATGATAATTGCAAAACTCTACTCTAAACATTATCTCCTCTATTTTTAACAATGCCACGCGTCCTTCGGTTTTCCCAAGATACGAAGTTATGAATAAAAATGCGAGTAGCCATTTATTTTATTATGAGCTGCAACGACCTCGGAGTCTTGCTGGGTTTCACGATTCTAGTAGATGTTCTACTTACTGGAGGCAGGTTACCAGAAGCCTATCTACTTAACTATAAACTAGTAACCTGCCTCCAGTGACCAGAACGTCTACTAGAATCCTGAAAACCAGACATTAGTCTCTCAATCTCTTGGGCCATTTCAACAAGTTTTATCAATGTTTTATGTTTATCAATTTGTTTTATCAATGTGTTTATATTATTACAAAATTATTGTCCATGTCATTTTCATTTATTATGGAGAAATACAACAATGTTGATTCAAACTTAACAGGATTCTTAATTGATATTCATTTATTTGAATTTTTTTTTATTGAATTGATTTATTGCCTCAAATACATGTTACAATGAAAAAGTATATATACTTATAAATTACAGATAAAAAGTGATAATAAATAAAATTGCTTACAAGAATAATCACTAAAGAACAGCAAGAAATTTTTCAAATGAATTAAATTGGCACCAAGCAGCAGAAGGATTAAAACCTTGTTCGCTGGTGGGAGTATTATTACAGTACAGTCATAATTAATTTTGTTTCGGAAAACTGTCCTCTGCAAATTGTCCCATTCAGTACCATAAATGATTTTTTTTTATATCGTATGGCTTTTTAACGGTGGGGAGACCCTTACGGGTAGGTTCCACCTCGCCTCATTGCACAATTTTTTGTATCGGTCACCCATCCGAGATTGGTCTTGAATGTTTGTTACTTAACCACATGATTACTTAGCAACCGCTCTCACCGAGTGACCACTGATATTATTATAATATTATTCTAAATTGCTGATATCGGAGAAGACATTTTCCTTCAATTATTTATTTATTCATTTATTCAAGATAGTACAATAAACACACATCCTACACAACGTATAGGATAAGAACACAGACAATGTCCAAAACGTTTTTTCTTCCTAATTTTGATAAATATATTAAGATTTAAGGTTAAGTTCACATTCCTTCTCCTTTCACATTCAATTTTCAAATTCAAATAATCTTTATCCAACTAAGTTGCATTTACAAGAGTATACTCAACAACATTGGAAGTGTCACAAATATAATAAAGGTATAACATGCTGAAATATTCATTGAGGTGATAAATTGGAGAAATTAGGCAGAAAATTAATGCTTTTCAGGCAGGAGAACGTGTGGCACTGGTGCAGCGTCTGCTGCGCGGGCTGCGTGCAGCTCACGACGTGGGTCTCATAGCGGGCAACACGTTTGCGTCGCTGCTGCTCTGGAAAAACGCGGCGCTCTCCTCCACAACGCCAGCTCCTGTCACTGATGAAACCACCGAAATGCAGCATTCGATTTGCGGAAGTATCGCATGTCCCGGTACCTCAACCGAAATCCAGCCGATTTTCGCCCAGTCTTCGCTGCCTTGTCGCGTCGATATCATACTAGCGGGCGTTTTTCTCGGCTGCTGCGTTACCGCTGCTATTCTGACGGGCATCTTCACCGACCGCATCGAGCTGACCGCTGCTGCCGTCTCCAAGAGTCGCGACGCTCTTAAGCGTCTGCGCATGGCGTTTGTCGATCCTCGCCTGCGTTTGGCCGCTCCTCTGTCGCTGTTTGTTGGACTGGAACAAGGATTTATGTACGCTGATTTCACTGAGGTAAGCTTTCTTCAATCGATTCATTGCTCAAAAACACTGAACGATCTTTCTCACATGTAATACAGATAGCTACGGGAGTGGTCCGTAGCCGAGGGCGATAAGCGCCTGTCTGATAATCCAAAGGTTCCAAGATCGAATACATTTTGTTTAGTTTTTCACTACGCTGTTTAGGATTCATGTACGATGATTTCACTGAGGTGAGCTTTCTTCAATCGATTCTTCATTCATTGCTCGAAAACACTGAAAGATCTTTCACACATGATAGTTTATTTTTTCACTACATCCCAAAAATCTACATATAATATAGAAAGAGGATACTTTATCGCGGTTTTCTTGTTGAAGCACTACAAGCCTAGTGCTCAATGGGCATCACCTCAGTAAAAAATATACATTTAAAAAACAATATTTCATTATTCTTTTGTAATATTTACATTGATTTTTTGCAGTCATACGTGGTGTGCGCTTTGGGTATTGACAGCGTTCCGATGGTGTTTTTGAGTCTAGGAATTTTACAATCGATTGCCGGGTTCACTCTCAGCATGCTGCTGCAGCATGTTCGACGGTATCTGATAATAGGTGAGTTTTTTTATTTATTTATTTCTTATAAAATTACATATACAATTTTTTAAATGAACAGCAAAAATGAATCAATCACAATACAGTATTATACAAATAAGAACATAAGAAACTACTTCCCCAAAAGAGCAAGCTCGAGATTGGGGAGGGGAGTTGATAATAATTAATCAGTGATAATCCTCAATGTTAGGATTGAACTCTGCTATTGAGCTCACGCGATTTCAACATCAATTTACTCAAAGTGGAGAATTTTAGACTCAAAATCCACATGGCCTGTACTTAGATACTCAAGACCCACAATTTCAATATCAAATAACTCAATTTGAAGAATAGCCGATTCAAAATCCACAAACAAACCTGTACTAAGCGACTAAACTCACTCAGTTTAAATATTAATTCACTCAGTGTGAAGAATTTTTAACTAAAATCATCATGTAGTTTTGTACTTGAATACTCAAGACCCTCAATTTCAATATCAGTTAACTCAGTTTGGAGAATCGTACATTCAAAATTCTCATCCAAGCCTGTATTTAGCGACTTGACTCACTCAGTTTCAATATCAATTCATTCAGTGTGTAAAATTTGCTGTGCGAAAAAAATGTTGCAATGAAACAAAATGTTCCGGTTGGACAAACATGTTGCGGACAGACAGAAGACGTTGATGTCGGACAAAAAATGTTGCAAAAAACAAAAATGTTGAAATAAAAAAAATGGTTTGTTAGAGAAAATAATTTCTGAGACATAAACTTTGTTCGGTTGGAATCATTAATATTGATGAATGATTTTACAAAAAAAAATTAAACAAAAATGTTTCTTTGAGAAAATAATTTTGATTGAGACACTTACTTTGTTCAGTTGGAATCATTAATTGAATACATAAAATTCTGAATGATGAATACATAACCTTCGTCAATAAATTGACAATCATCAGGACTGTAAGTTGAATAAACAATACATGAATCTTTGGTAATGTAATGAACAAACTTATTGTTACAATTTTCATAAATTTAAATTTTTAGACCTTAGAGTTCTATTGCATAATCTATTCTTAACAATTTGATATGTATGATTTTTCTCTCATGAATAATATTGGATAATATTTCAGGAATGGGATGCGCCTTCCACTCATGCTTGTTGATGGTTCTATTGTTGTGGAAACCTGCTGGAGATGATCCAGCCCTGTTCTATGTGATTGCGGCAGCTTGGGGCGTTTGCAATGCAGTCTGGGATACTTTGAGTTTTGGTGAAACATCGAAACCTTTCTTCATTAGATTGCTCTGTTTTGTTCAAAAATTATTGAAAAAATTATTGAATGAAATTCACTAACTATGTGAAACTCATTACTTTTAGTTTAGGTTCATTAGATTGCTCTGTTTTGTTCAAAAATTATTAATGATTATTATTGAAAAAATTATTGAATGAAATTCACTAACTATGTGAAACCCTTATAATATCGAAACCTCTCTTCATTAGATTGCTCTGTTTTGTTCAAATATTATTGATGATTATTATTGAAAAAATTATTGAATGAAATTCACTAACTATGTGAAACTCATTCTTTAATTTTTGGTGAAATATCAAGGACTCTTTTTATGAGTTTTACTAAACATATCTTTATTATATTTCATAAAATTCAAAATTAAATTCTGGTGTGAATTCTTCAACTAAAAAGTGAAGAGTTCTTGTTCAAATGTGGATGATTACTTTGAAATGAGGAACGCTATTCTCAATATTATATATAAAAGCCGTTCCTATATTCGCATTGATATTGTTGTAATACGACAAATAAGATGATATGCGACAAAAATGTTAAAATGGAACAAGAATGTGGCAAAAATCGTCAGATTGTGGTAGAAATGTAATCGTCAGACACTTTATTCCACTTGGCAAAATACAAACTATTTATAATGTTTGTTCCGATTCTATAGATTTATTTCTGCTCACATGATACAGTTGAAGTTATGCAGATAGAATTTTGTGAAACATATTTTTGTAATATTTGCATGCATCGAGAATTCTATGAAAGAGACTACGGCTGCATCACTGTTTACACTCTTCACTAATCTACTTGTGAACAACTATTTACAGGATTCTCTCAAATATGTTTCTATCAATCAATAATATTATGATTTATGGTCAATTTACAGTATAATCAGAATTTATATAGAATTAGAATATCATTTATTGGACGGAGTTAGGACTAGAGAGTCCTCTCTACCACTCAACCTCAAATGAATATGTAAGGTGATTAGTGATAAAAGAATGAAAACAACCTTAATCAGTAGCTTATCAATGAATTATTAAATATAAAATTTAATATTATTTCTATATTTTAGGTCTTGTGATGAGTTGCTACCCGGATTCATGGCAAGCTCCAGTAGCTCATAGCTACTTCTTCCGCTTCTCTGGACTGGCTCTGGCATTTGGTGTACATGATCTTCTCTGCAATCGTACTAAGCTGTATTGTCTTGGTGTCGCTCTGGTAAACTATAACAACTCAAATAACCTCTTATTGATTCTACAGTGTCCCAAAAAATAGTGACTCCAGTACTACCACGGTATTCTACAAGCCAAAACAAACAGAAAAAATCATTGTCATAATGCGGAATTTTCCTAACTTCCCCTATAATCAGCCAATTTTTTTTTTAACAAATGATTTGATTTGTTAATAACAGATTTGAATAACAGGTAATTTGCAAATTATCTCGTTAATTGCTCAACATTTTATTCTTGTGAAATTTGGTAGGCTGGCCAATAAGTATGTGGACTAAAAAGTAGTATTATTGTATTTCCCCAATAGTTGAACTTTCCAAAACGGCGGCTGACTGAAATTTTCAATTAGAGTTTACTGAAGAAATTATAGGTTTTAGAAAAATGTATATTGTTAGAAAAATGTAGAGCTTCTCATTCTGAAGAAAATTATACATAATTTTGTAAAATCCGATAATTAATAACTGAGCTATAGCGATTTCTCGGTTCAAAGTTTTGTCACTGTCCGAATCGTTAGTTTTCCATGTACTGGAATATTACGCTTGAAATCGTTAGCGTTGGCAAGAAATCGCTATAACTCAGTTATTTATTCAGTTAGATTAACAGTTCACCCTAATTGATGCAACTCGGTTGTTTAAGTTGTTTTTAGTAACACTTTCAAAACTACTGCCTATCATAACATCTGCCACACTTGCTATTTAGTATCAACTGTTTCGCTAGCTTTTAGTTATTTTCAAGTTTGAGTTGGTTTTGGGTTGTTTGAACTCATTTTTAAATGAAGATTATAATATCTATTGTCCAGATTTAGAAAAGTTCTAAAGTCACTGCCTATGCCACACTTGCTATTTGATGCAGCTCTTTCGCTAGCTTCAAATTAATTTCAAGTCTGAGTTCATTTATTTATTTATTTAACTTATTCAGTGTTAATGTGCACATAATACTAAATGAAAGGTTCAACAGGCTTAAGCCGAGAACTGTCCCTCTTCAAATTTAGAAAAAAGTCCAAAAATTAGGTTATGATCCATATCTTTCAGTTAGTTTTTGGGTTAGTTGTTTGAACTTATTCTCGCATGGAGACAATAGTATCCAAGGTCCCGATTTAGATAAGTGGCAACATTTCAAGCTGAGAAACCATTTAGCAAGGTTATGTTTGCAGGTGCTTGCTGTGGCTCCTTACACCTGGATGGAGATGAAGGAGGTGAGGCACCGTAATCCCAGATGACAGAGACGCCACCACAACCATCACTATCACCACCATCACTGCCATCCTCTGCAGCTTCCCTGCTCCACGCACTATGTCTGCGAGATGGCTCCCTGAAATTGTAGACACAAGCGGCCCCGTCAACAGGCCACTACTGCATTCACAGTACTGCATGTCTAAGGATCAACCCAATATCTTATCACTAAACTAACCTAACCTAACTGAACTTAACCTAACCTAACCTTATCTCTCATTTCTTACCAATCTCTTATTTTTTTCTAATGTCTTTTTTCTTATCTCTAATTTCTCCTCATTTCTAACTTAACCTAACCTAACTGAACCTAACCTAACCTAATCTCTCATTTCTTACCAATCTCTTATTTCTTTCTTATGTCTTTTTCTTATCTCTAATTTCTCCTTATTTCTTTAATCTCTCATTTTTCAAAGTTTCTTCCTCATTTGTTTCTCCTAATCTCTAAACCTTATGGCTGGATTTCACGATTCCAGTAGACGTTCAGGTTACTGGATGCAGGTGGATCACATGATTGTCAACTCTATACAAACAAATAGTCCAATGCACACCAGTCAGTGTGCATTGGACTACTTGTTCACGATCACAATTCCGGTAGACGTTCAGGTTACTGGAGGCAGGTGGATCATATGATCGTCTACTCTATACAAACAAATAGTCCAATGCACACCAGTCAGTGTGCATTGGACTACTTGTTTGTATAGAGTTGACGATCATATGATCCACCTGCCTCCAGTAACCTGAACGTCTACTGGAATCGTGAAATCCAGCCATTAGGCCACATTGCAGGTGGGTAGATGGTAGATGATGGATAGTTGACACGGTTTATCAAGAAGACCGTGATTCTTTTCTACATGTTCTATTGTTATGGATGTTGTATGAGCTATAGATAAACCATCTACCATCCAGGTAACAACCCAGCAGTGCGGCCTCAGCTTAATTTCTCCTCTTAATCTGTTATTTCTACTGATTTATAATTCTTTCCATTTCCTACCTATCTCATTTTCCTCCTTCCCAATTCCTTCTTAATCTCTCATTTATCCAAGTTCCTTCTCAATAAATGTTTGTTTCTCTTCTCTATTTTCAATTTTTAATTTCTCTTTTTCTTTTTTATATTTCATTTCTCCCTAATCTATGATTTCTCCTTTTTTTTAAATCTGTTATTTCTACTAATTTCTTCCTAATTTCAAATTATTTTCAATTTCTTCCCTATCTCATTTTCCTTCTTTCCAATTCCTTCTTAATCTCTCATTTATCCAAGTTCCTTCACAATAAATATTCGTTTCTTTTTTCAATTTCCAATATCTCTTCTTTTCTTTTCTATATGTCATTTCCCCCTGACCTATAATTTCTCCTATTTTCTTTAAAATCTGTTATTTCTGCTAATTTCTTTCTAATTTTCCCTTAATCTCTCATTTATCCAAGTTTCTTCTCAACTTGTTTCTCTTTTTAATTTCTCTTTTTTTCTTTTCTACACGTATGTGATTCCTCTCAATTTCTTTCTGAACTCTGATTTCATCTAATCTCTTTCCAATGAAGTAGAATGGAAATGCAATTTATTCTGCTTTAAATATTTTCAAACGAGAAACAATACACGATTTTTTCATTCAGAGTATTATACTGACATCAATTTTTGATAGGTGCTGCCAGTCACATTCATCTTATCAATGAATTTTAATTACACTGTAAAGTTGCTGTAACTAAACTTTAGTACAATTGTTTTGCGGTCAAAGTCATTCTGCTGTGTATCTAGCAGGTTTTGGCTGTACTAATTTTTATTCTACTAATCTCCAATTACTAACTATTTCTTCTAGATCTCCAATTATCCAAATTTCTCCTCAATTTCCTTCTCATAGTTTCGTTTCCTGATCTCTCATTTCATTTTAATCTCACATTCATTCTATTTTCACCTAATCTTTACATTGTCATTTTTTCTTCTTAATCTCTAATTTCTTCCTAATTTATCTCTTCTGATTTCTTCCGAATTTGTTTCTCCTAATTTGTTATTCCTTACCTCTTGCTCATAAGCCCCAACTTATCCTTATTCCTTCTGAATCTATTTCTCCCAAACTCTTTTCTTATGTCTTCCAAATCTCTAATTTCTCCCAAATCCCTAATTTCCAATATCTTCTCATTTCTTCCCAATATCTTTCTTTTAATCTCTATTATCTTCTCATTTCTTCATAATGTCTTTCTCCTAATCTCCAACTCCTATCAATGTCTTTCAATCTCCCATTCTTCCTAATCTCAATTACTGAATTACTTTCGAATCTATTTTTTCCAATCACCAATCCCTCCTAACTTTCCCATAGCTTCTAACTTCTCTAAATCTTATTTATCCAACTTTTTCCTAGTCTCTAATTCCATTCTAATCTCCAATTTCTCCTAATCTCTTTTTTATCTCTCACTTCTAATCTCTGATTTCCCCCTATTTCTTCCTAATCTCTAATCTCTCCTAATTTCTTTCTCCTAATCTCTCTATCAATCTAAAAAGCTTCATATCCACATTTCAAACTGACTATATTAACACCCTCAAAACACCTTCCGGGTTCCGACAATCAATTGAAGGTTGACCTTATTCTGGATTTATTAGGTACTGGATGCATCACTGTTTAACGTGTTCTATATGTTGGCTACTAACATTTTCCCTGTGGAATAACCCTACGTCCCAATATGAAGAGTGTTTGACTTCTGACACAGTGTCTGGTGAGATGTTGTCATATTTATAATACATAATGAAAACACTTGGATGTGGTCAAAAATATCACTGTATTTAGTAGAGAAATCCACAAACATGTTTCGGCATGATTGTACCATCTTCAGTATACTAAGTAACTAATCGTTTGGTTGGGGAGGCTGGTCAAGATTGGAAAGTTTAATAGGGACTGGTGGTGGATTTGAAAATGGAAACAGAGCTTAAATTATGACAAAAAGTAAAAGTTACAAGAAAATCATGCGAAGATAAGAGACATAAGGATTAAATACAGTGATATTTTTGACTACATCCAAGTGTTTTCATTATGAAGAGTGTTTTTTTCAGAGTTGGTGAACTGTAATTTGACAATACTGTTTTCTGGGTCAGTTGATTTTAGTATTGTTTTTTTTTAATATTAAATTGCTTATCATTGTAAGTTTGATTTGGCATCATCAATAAGCTCTAATAACGTTTTGAATGTGTTGAAAAGTATTCTGAATATTCAACAAACAATTAATTCTACTTCTAATTAATTATTAACTTCTAACTTGTATTTCACACGACACTTGCAGTCAATTGTAAGTAATACAGATTTATCACTTACTTGAGTGGAGTGCTTTCAGATATTCAGGATATTCATTGATCTAAAGATGACAAATGACGTGTGAAAAACAAGTTAAAAGTGTTTCATTAGAATGCAGTTCGTCATGGAAAGAAAAATTGAAGAGAATTAATTTTACCTCCTTATTTGAGAAATTTTACAACTTAATATTATTTTCTCGCATGTGTACGCCGATAAACAACAAACAATAGAGCACCTAGTGACTTGGAAGTCAATATTCGACGCGTTATTGCCTGATAGGTACAACAAGATTTTCTTCAAGAAGTGTGAAAAGAATTGGTCCTACATGTACGCGTCAACTGCGGTGAACACATGCCTGATCGAATTTATTATTGTAGCATTAATGTCATATATATTTTTTTCAAATTCAGAGATTTTATTTTAAATATTGAATCTTGTTTAGATATTCCAAGTGATCAGAGCTTGAACATCTACGCCTCTAAACAACACTCTTTATCTTCATCTCAATGTGGTACTGATAAAATATAATGAAGAGCCTCAATGTGGTACTATTCACATAATATGGAGAGACTTAGTATGGTACTACAGTATTTACATATTATTGAGAGACTCTAAGTGGTAGTATTCATATTGGAGAGCTTTGATGTTATATTATTGAAATATTATGGAGGAATATGATGTGGTACTATGCAGAAATATTATGGAGAGATACTATGTGGTACTCTTGACATATTAAGGAGAGCCTTGGAGTGATATTATGCATATATATTATGGAGAACCTCGATGTGGTACTATCCAAGATTATGGAGAGATACTATGTAGTACAGTGCTATTCACATTGGGAAGAACCTCGAAGTGATATTATTGAAATATTATGGAGAACCTCGAAGTGGTACTATTATGGAGAGTTACTATGTTGTTATATTCACATATTAAGGAGAGCCTTGAGTGATATTATGCATATATTATGGAGAACCTCGATGTGGTACTATAGTAAATTATGGAGAGATACTATATGGTACTACTCACATGTGTTAAGGAGAGCCTTGAAGCGATATTATCCAAATATTATGGAGATCCTTGATGTGGTTCTATCCACATGTATTGGAGAGATATAATGCGATACTATTAACATAGTAAGGAGAGCCTCGAAGTGATTTTATCGAAATATTATGGAGATCCTTGATGTGGTTCTATCCACATGTATTGGAGAGATATAATGCGATACTATTAACATAGTAAGGAGAGCCTCGAAGTGATTTTATCCAAATATTATGGAGATCCTTGATGTGGTTCTATCCACATGTATTGGAGATATACGATGCAATGCTATTCAGATAGTAAGGAGAGTATCAATGTGCTATTATCCAAATTTTATGGAGATTGTTGATGGAGTACTAAGCAAATAGGCTACTATGGGAGACGATTATAAAGAATTTCGATGTGGTACTTTTCACATCTTATGGAGAGCTTATGGTATTATCCAAGTATGACGGAGAATCTCGATGTGGTACTATCCAAATATTATGGAGAAACTCAATGTGTTTAATATTATTAAGAAATTTGATGTGGTACTATCCAAATATTATGGAGAAACTCGATGTTGTATTATTTGAATGTTATGATGAAAAAAAAGAAAAAAATACATGTATTTCACTTGCATATGGATGTTGAAGTAACTAGATGTTAAGAAATATCTGTTTGTCCATTTCAATCAAATACGTGTTATAAATGTTATATGTTAAATGTTAGTATCCACACAACACTGAATAACTATCAGAGGTTTAGAGGATACTCTAGATTAAGTAGGTGTGTTCCACTACATTATTCAATGTTGTAGCCTTTACAAGACTCTCAGTCCAGTTTTCATTATCATTTTATCCTTTATGAAGATTAGAGAAACAGAGATTATTATCGGAGATTGTCTATTTTGTTATGCGAGCAGTTATTTGAGAAGTAAAGTTGTGATGTAATGTATTAAGACTGATAGTGAGGAAACATCATCCTATCACTTGTATTTTAATATAGGTAATATATCAGTATTATTAAACATAATATACATAATATAATATAGAGGTAGTCCGCTACTAAATAATGAGGTTTCGATGATGAATCGCGATAAAAATAAAAAAAACCATAAAAATAATATTATTAAAATTTGTAACAGATTTTAGAATCTACATTTTGATGGAAGAATTAAAAAAGAAAGACGAAGACCTTGATGAAAAAATACATTCAAAAGCTCACTAGGCTAATGGAATAAAATTAATTAAATTAAAGTCAACCATTTAAGGTTTTTAATAAACACAAGTGCTCGAAGGTGTAGATACACAACATCATAGTTACCTCACTTTATACCATTTTATTTTTCAAATATGATAAGTAAATCATATCCTATAGTATTTCAACCGTTAAAATAATGTTTTTTAATTGATTTTCTATTGTTTGTGAAAGATTATCCATAATTTATATTAATCTTCAATACATTTTTTTTTAATCTTCAATCTACATAATTTCAGAATAAACTAATCCTCACCAATGATTTTCTTTAGAAGCTAATACATGAAAGGCCTAATAGAATAAATAATATAGGAAGTACCATGCACAAAACTTTTATTTGGTAAAATAAATTAAGAATTAAGTAAATAAAATTTCATTAATTTCATTTTTTCAATTTTTTTTTAAATTGAAATCCTCCCTTATTCTATAGCTTGTGTGAGGTGACTAGGGTATTATCAGCTCAATTCCCGTTAATGATGATCGGTAGTTTTTGCAAATTTCGTAATCCGTCAGATTGATATTGAAGGTACAGTAACAGTACTGTGTACTTGATGAATCAAGTATATCGTATATTTTAGTATTATACTATCAATCTGGATACTAAAAATAATTTTGCAATGATGTGCTTTTTACTATAATTGTGCCAAATGAAAATTTAATAAGGGAATATTCGATGATATAGGTAGATTATATTAATCATGTACGGTAAAACTGCTAATTGTTTGAATGAGGATGTGTGAGAATGAATTTAGTTCTCTGACACTCCTCAAATAATGTAGGAAGATTTTCTAATATCAATTATCTAATCATCAATAAGAAATAATATCAACAAAATAATACAGGAATTTCCTTCAGAAAGTATCTGAATATTGCCTGAATTTGACAAGTTTCAAACATGCGATTGAGATGTTCCAATATGGTGATTAGTAGGTTTAAATTGAAATGATAATCAAATACAACTGTTGTAAACCAAAATACGTGATCTACAGGGTAAATAACTATTGTTGAATAAAATTAAACTGTTATTTTGCACTGCAAAATTGATTTTAAGTTGAATGTTCGATTTCCTCTTTTTGTTGTTCAATTGCTTATCACACTTGCTATCAATTTGATTATTTATTAAAATTTTGTCTCTATTCGATTAATTGTATGACTTTCTATTCATTCATTTATTTCATTACCTTTTATTCTCTAAAAAAATATTTTGATTATTATTCCATTCTTCTTTAAACAAATTATGTTTTAGTTACTTTTTTATAACATAGTTCTACAGACATTTTAAATTTTTCAACAGCATTTAATTATCAGATTCGATTTTTTTGAAGGGTTGGTTGCAAGAGAGGGCACCCCACTGCGCCCTAACTTAGACCTTTTGGGAAGCATATGGAAAAAGCAATTTTTTTTATTCCTTCAATTTTAATATTAAGTATTTTTCACAATTACTTATTTTTGAAGCTCCATTTTTATAATTTATCTTATCAATTTTAACGTTTTTAATTATTCTATTTATTCCGTAAATTTGATTCTACAATCTTTCTATTTCAATGTATTCACTGTATAATTTATTCTCGATCAATAAGCACTCATTTTTTATTTACAATTTTTTACTTCTTTCAATGACTCTATAACTTCAAACCCATCTTTAAAGCAACCTTTTCAATCTAACTCACAAAAACCCAAATATTTCAATCTCTGAGGATGAGCAATTGAACTACAGTTGTAAACACGCCCGTCAATAATACCATAAAAATAGTTCTGCAATGCAAGTAACAGTATTAGTTTATTTATAACAATAATGATAATCATATAGACAAAATATTCGACATTATCCTGTTCTAATATTACAACAGATCAAAGTTACCATTCAAGTATGCAAGTCCTATATTTTTTTAAATAAATGTAGATTATTTATGAGAATATCTTAAAATAGTTTTGGCTAAAAGGCTTGGTAATATCTAGCTGGAATAGGAATTGGATGGATAAAATTTATAGAAAATGAGAATACATGGTAGGCTAACTAGACGACAAATTACTTTAGAAATTTGAAAGTCAAGCTCAAAGAAATATTAGGAATGTTGAAAGATTGCAAAGTATGTATTATATTTCGTTTTTTTTTTTAAATTATACTTTTTCAGCATGATCCCTAGTTGTAATTAGATGATAAGAATTATAATATTATCAATGCTCAACTATTGAGTCACTTTATATTACTATCTTCTATAGAATGTGAGGTACCCTTAGTGTTCTTCTGTAATAAAGCGATACATTAGTTGTATTATATTATTGTGTCAAGAAATCAATAAATCGAATATTCACGATTGATTTAAATAATAAACGTTTTCTTAATTCTACAGAATATATATATTATTTGGAACACTTACAGAGTATGTTCACACAGTCCATACACTGCCAAATTGTCTATGATATAATGACCTGATATATGTATATTTGAGACAATACTACATACCATACTAGATAAAAAAAGAAAATATCATTGAGATCCGCTAAACTGTATGGACTGAAAATTATTTATGTGATAATTGCAGCCAAATTTTTATAAATTTATGCCAGGATAAATATTCAGTTGATCTTAGCTCTAGGTTTATATTTGAATTTCGCATTTGATATACCTATTCTGCCATATCCTATTTCTTACCATAATTCATATTTGTATTAAATTGAAACTGTATAGCTCCAGTTTTCAATTTCATGTTTACATTCAAGGTTAAATATTCAATTTGATTGTTGAAATAAGTTTAACTCTACGTTTATATTGGAATTTCCTATTTCTTAAATTTTTCCCCTTTCTATTACCATGATTTATGCTTTTATTCAATTGAAATTACTTAGCTCCATGTTTCAATTTAATGTCTACATTTCAGATTAACTATTCGGTAGGTATAAGTTTAGCTCTAGGTTTATATTGGAATTTCGCATTCTATACCTATTCTGCCATATCCTATTTCTTACCATAATTCATGTTTGTATTAAATTGAAATTGTATAGCTCCATTTTTCAATTTCATGTTTACATTTTAGGTTAGATATTCAATTTGATTGTTGATATAAGTTTTAACTCTACGTTTATTTTGGAATTTCCTATTTCTTAAATTTCACCCATTTCTATTACCATAATTTATGCTTTTATTCAATGGAAATTGTTTAGCTCCATGTTTCAATTTAATGTCTACATTTTAGGTCAACTATTCAGTAGATATAAGTTTAGCTCTAGATTTATATTGGAATTTCCTATTCCTTAAATTATACCTATTTTTTACCATAATTTATGCCTGTATTTAAGTTAATTGAAATTGAACAACTCCATGTTTCAATTTCATGTTAATATTTCAGGTTAACTATTCAGTTGATATAAGTTTAGCTCTATTAATAGGTTTATATTGGAATTTCCCATTCCTTAAATTATACCTATTTTTTACCATAATTTATGCCTGTATTTAAGTTAATTGAAATTGAACAACTCCATGTTTCAATTTCATGTTAATATTTCAGGTTAACTATTCAGTTGATATAAGTTTAGTTCTATAGGTTTATATTGGAATTTCACAAACATATTGCTTACCATAATTTATGCTTGTATTCAATTTATATAAGTATAGATCCATGTTCCAATTTCAATGTTACCAACCTATGCTTACTATTTATTCCTGAATGCTTTATTGTATTGCATACTCTCTATGTATCATGTATGTTAATCAATTTGATGTGTTTTCATAATAGCATGTAAGTTTAAAAACATAAGTTACCGCTGAAAAGCGAGATTAATATTGTTCATGCGTTCAATAAGTACGTAGTGACTTTCCAGAGCAGCCTGCTGAATTTCAAATTATTAACATTATTTCAATATATATATAAATGTCTACTGTTCAAATACAGCATATTGTTCAAATGAAATTTGTCAGTTTTTTTCTAGTGAATAATAAATGTTTCAATGTTTAGTGAGTGTTTATTTATTTATTTTTAATTTCAAAACTACAGAAAAAAGTATTTATTGTTTGTTTGATGTGTTGTGAGTTTCAACTTCCAATCCAATTTGGAGTGGTTCGTAGCCGAGGCGGCTAAGGCGTCAGACTGATTAAGTTATCAGCAGTCAGATAAAATCCATTGGGCCAGGGTTCGAGCCTGGTTGACGGAAAGGATTTTGACAAATACGGCCACTCCCGTCTTTCGGAGGAGACGTTAAGCCGTCGGTCCCGACTGCCTAAAAAGTAGTCGTCATATCTCATCATCACCCCACTCATTACCCACGCACAAGCCTAGAGCTCATGTGGGCATCATCCTCGGAAAAAAAATTTTTACCAAATGCCAAATCGGAAATCAATAATAATAATATGTATGTGTTTTAGACAGGAAATTATTGGTATTATGAAAATGTAAAATAATCTTATTTCACATCCAACTGCGCACTTTACTTGGATAATATTATCCGATTATGAAAAACATTGAGAGAGGAATACTTTGGAGTTCAAAGTCCCTCTCTTCTGACACAGTATCTGGAGAGATGTGATATCTAAACTTAATAAAAACTCTACGATGTAGACAAATATTTATTTATTAATCAAAATTGCAAAAAAATATTTTGGCGCCATAATGCCATTTTCTGAAGTATGTACTTACTAAAGTTCAAACTTCTTCAGTAAGTCTAGTCTAATCATGCAAGTTTAAAAAATAAGTGATATTTGACTACGGTACATCTTGGTACCTACTGTATTTCCCTTCAACTATCATACAGATACCGTAACATGTGTTTTAATGAAATTATGGATTTAATAAAATTATGGGCCGGTTGCACAAAAGTGAATCAATATTGTTCGTTAGGAATCAAGCTCAAGTTGTAGTTGCTCAAGCTTAGTTGCAAGTGGGCAACTAAGCTAATCAAAATAATGACCGTAAACCACGACCGGAGCTGATAGTTAATCAGAGTTGTAGGCTATAACAAACGATGTCACGTTTTTTGTTCTCTTTGTTTTCTATGCCAACATGAATTCTAGTAATTTTATGGAAAATGAAGCTTAATCAACTAATATAGAAACTGGTGTGTGGATGAAATCCGTGGTTTAATATAAGTACTAAAGTGGACCACACGAAAATGAATCGCTCACGTCCACAGGGTCCACTGTGCACTGTTACCACTATAGTGACAAAGTCTTCCACCACTCACTCTATAGCCTATTTGCAATAGGCAACCCTGCTGGGAGAGAAGGGTGGCGGTGTCAAAAGAAATTTTTAACCTTGAGCGTTTCATTTTCGTGTGGTCCACTTTAGTCATTCCATTTGATTCAATGATCGAACTACATATGAATGAAAAGTTATAGTATAAATGTCAATCGTTCACAAGGTATTACTTTACAAGCACACTGTATCCATAGGTTTGTAATAAGAGTGTACCATAAGGTTGCAAGATCTGCTGAAGATAAGACTCAATGCCTTGAAACGCGCCTGACACAACAAATAATGTAAGTACCATTGTAAAAGTGCGTCTAAGTTCTATAGAAACATTAGATTTATTGAAGAACAGTTCACAAAGGATGAACACTTTGGAAGGAGCGTTCCCACTGGCATGTGATGAATATTATCCTATGATGTGGATAAAGCATCGATAATATTTTCTATTTGAGGAATATTAATATTCAGCAGAATAACACTCTCGCATGAGTAGAAAAGTGTATTTCATATGGAAAACTTACATTACGCAAGCTCAATTACACTTCACTTGACTTGATTAAGCTACTAGGACAATATATATTTCAAAAAGGGCTTGGTTTCCCAAAACTTAATTGTTCAGGTGGGTTCCGAAACACCTGAAACTTTGGTTATGATTTACTGGTTAAGCTTATAAAAATATCATAGCTTCTATTAATCCAGAGTTTGTGCTAACTTTGTAAATGTAATGTAGTGCCTTGAATAACACACTTAAAGATACTGGTAATTATTCCAAACATTTTTATTAATTTTTAGTATTCTACAGTGATTTCTATTTAATAGTATAGGCGCATATTTATGTGTTTCCACACTCAATTTTTCATTGATTCCATTCATGTGCTTATTACTGGTTTCCGGTAATGAGTTTTTTATCACTACTTTTTTTACTGCTACTTGTTTTTTCATTGCTACTGGTATTTTTATTGCTACTTTTTCTTTATTGCTACTTGTTTATTCATTGCTAATTTTTCCTTGTTGCTACTTGTTTTTTCATTGCTACTTGTTTTTTCATTGCTACTTGATATCATCTTGCAGGCAATGATATTAAGAAGGCATAGGATTACACCAGGAAGAGATTTATATAGTACTAAGTCACTGGGGCCTGTTACATAAACTTTAGAAGTCCTGTAATACAGGAGGAAGGCCATCACACACTAGACGAATGAATTTATTACCTTGTACGCTGTGCTATCGATGTCTAGTGCTTATCAGTCCTGTTTTACAGGGCTTCTAAATGTTTATGATACATACCCCTGAATTAGGAGGGTTACCTAAGTAGTCTCCAATTTAATAACTAGTAAGGGTGACTAATAAATACTAATAACAAGTACGATATTGAAAATTGATAAAATGTAATATATATTTGGAGTAACATAGCTTTTTATATAGTAATACATTTTTAATATGAATAATATCAACATTTTACAATATAATATTCAACTAGAATGGATCTCATCCAATTACAGCTTCTAAAATCGATAGAAGTAATATATAAATAGTTATAGTATTTAATAGTAATATATTGAGATAGTAATCTGAAAGTAATCATCCTTTAATATGGTGATATCACAAAGTAGAGAGTATTCTAAAGAAAAGAGTATTGAATAGCCTACTCTCTACTCTGTGGTAATGAGAAGTAACATCTTTAGTATTATCGGTAATTGACAGACTAACAGTTGTTTCCAATTTCAACTGATTATTCATAAAATAATATAATATAAATTTTGTAAGCCGTTAAGACCATAATATTCTAGTTTTTTATGAGTGTGAGAATTACAAACAATACTTTTATAGAATGATAAATTGGCTCCATGAACGGCCGATTTGAAAATACAGTAATATCAATGTTTGATTTCATAAACCATGATTAATAAAATAAATAATATTAATAATAAAATTCATCCTAGGATAGTTTTCAATAATTTTAGACACAAATAGGGTGTGTAATAGTTCACTCTATTGAGTAATTGTATACTGAAAATATCATAAAACAATTATTTGTACAAATATGTACACAAATGATAATCAAAACATGCATTTTTGTTGGTTTTTAGATTGTAAGAAACAATATACTTTTAAAGCATTGAATGAAATATTATAAAAGTAATGATTTGAGAATAAAAAATTATTTCAATAACTTGCAAGTGCAACCAATAAACACCAGCAACCAGTAAAACAAAAGAATTGATCTAAAAAGTAGCTCAAAATTTGAAAAATGTTAATTTTTTACAGCATAATACTTTTTCAAATGAATGTAATTTTTGAGAAGAATCGAACACTATAGGCGAGTAGAGTATGGAATGTTTTCAATCTGTTAAACTATTCAAATTAAAACAAGGTTCTTACAGGTGATCAAATGCGGTCCATGTTAGGGAGTTAGGGAGCTTCTAAAATGCATGTGGTTGGATGAAGTTTGTTTAAACATTCAATTATCTCCAGTCTTATTCTCTTGATTTTGAACTTTCGAAGAGTCTTGGAAGAATATTCTTGCACTACTCAGGCTGCAGTAGATGAGGTTAAACTCCTGAGGAACAAATCATACACAAATTAAAAATAACAATTTGAATAATTCGTTTTATTTAATGACACACAATTTCCAAAGAATACAGAGAACACAAAATAAAGATAAAGATCGCTTCGCGATTTGAGTATTGCAAGTGTGAGTAGAGCCTATGGTTTGATGTAGGGTATTTCATTAGATTAACTATTCAACTCATACTGAGAACTAGGGAGTTAGTATTCAAACATTCTTTATATTGACGAACCTGTTGGTCAAGATGTATGCGTTTCAAAGTCAGCTTGAGAGTTTGCTGAAGTTTATCATCATTGGTGGATGCAGCCCATTTCTTCTCGGCTACTGTTCGTACTGATCTGTGTTCAGCCCCGACTGATTCGAACCAGCGCAGAGAGTCGAATTCATTGTTCAAGTTGATAACTTGCAGCATGTAAGCGATACCTGAAACACGTAAAACATTGATAAGATGTTAAAGTCTACTTCATGGCAAACATGAATGACAGCCACTATCATACATCATAATGCACGATATTATCATCGATGTCAATCTGTCAGTTGAAGTGGAACCTTCTTTTAATAATAAAAATCATCAATGCAATAATAAAATCATCGCAATAATGACAGACACGCGTGAAGTCGCAGTAAAACAGATAGAGGCTCTGAAAGAATGTGCAGAAAACTTTGGCCTACAAATATCCTTTGAAAAAACATTGTTTACAACAAACTTGGAAGTTACCTGATTACAAACCAAATATGGAACAGTTGCCAGGGTACCGGTTTTTAAATATCTAGGAGAAGTTATTTAGGAAAAACTTTCATAACATGAAAGAATACAGAAAGCCCGTGAAGGTCTAGGGATGGTGCAATTCATTTATAATAAAAAATGTTCATCTCTACACACAAAAATTAGACATTATAATACTGTAATCAAACCATCTATGTTATAAGCTAGTGAGACCCTGAACCTTAACCGGAAAACAGAGATGGAAAATTTGAAGAAGGAAGAAAGAAAAATAGTTAGGAAAATCCTTGGATGAAGATTAACTGAAAATGGTTATAGATTACAAAAAATGCTAAAGTTGAAGAGTATTCTAATATGGAAAGTAATATGAGAAAAAGACGCCTGCAATTTTATGGCTACATCATGAGACTTCCCAATTATAGGTTAAAAAAAAGAATTGTTATTCATAGGTAATATCACTATAAGTAATATTCATCTTATCTTGGATTCAGTAAGAATACATAAAAAATAAAGCAAACTGCTACAATTGAAATTGATCAAAATTTTAAAAAAATGATAATAAATGGGGAAAAATTAAATAAAAATGAGAATTGAATGGAATGTGTACAATAATTATTTCAATAAAAAGTAGCAGATAATTATAAA
This sequence comes from Laodelphax striatellus, assembly GCA_017141395.1. Lineage (NCBI taxonomy): Eukaryota > Metazoa > Arthropoda > Insecta > Hemiptera > Delphacidae > Laodelphax > Laodelphax striatellus. The sequence continues at coordinate 19,667,020 of CM029544.1, read as the reverse complement.
ATTACAGCTCACCCATAGCAAATCCATCATCGGTGAATGCGGCACCCTCTTTACTTTTCTTGCTCAATCTTTCTTTAGATGAGACTGAAGTGCGACAGAAATTAACAGTTAATGCAGGCACTATCATGTGAAAGTTCCGTAAATGACTATTTTTGGCATCTTGAAAGACCGGTGCAAAAACATCCACAAGCAGCTGGAATTGAAATACAATTTTAGAAATATTATCAGAGAATATAAGTGATGAAGTAATCACAAATACCATTTTATAAAAAACCCAGTGAACACTAATAAATGAAAGCAATATATTACAATATTGCTTTTAACTTGATGATATGAACTGCTAGGATTATTAAATAAGATGTCGGCATATTTGAATAAAGCAAACGACGCTTTATTAAAGCAATAATACATATACTTATTGCTTTAATAAATAAAAGCAATTTAAACATTTTGTATAAATTAGAATCTAGTTTTTCAATCAGCTTCAGAAAAAATATCTGGAAGGCATCCGCAAATAATGTATACCAAATCAATCAATCTATCTAATCAAAGAACCAACAATTAATCAATCAATCATGAATAATTATTTTTCATTTCAAAGATTGACAGAAATGAAGTCATTTTACGGTGGTTGAATTGAATTGAGTTCTGTGCAACTGGCCAAATGACTTTGACATACTTTGAAATATTCCGTTCCTTCGGTGAGGTTCCTTGCCAGACTGGTCACAACTCTGTCCAGGCCAGTTGAAGCTTCTCGGGAGCACTCAGTCGCATTTTCCTCCACCGCAATCTCGTTGAACTTGACAAGATGCTCAATGTCGGGAATGAAGCTGATTGCGTTCGAACAGCAATGCAGTCCACCCGAGCGTATCATTCTCACATAACCAAGAGCGTTTCCTACAAAAATTATAATGAATGAAGATTAATGATGAACTTTGTTCATCAAATAAATTGAAAAACAGAAAATTTTTCTAATTTTGTTTTTGAAGAGAGAACATTGGTGATTTAGTAAGATTTATTATTATTATATTATTTAGTAAGATGGTATATGACCTACCCTGAATTTGGACTGTTTGTGTAAATTGAAAGAGGACCAGTTCTGGGCATAAGCCCAACTCTCCTTTATAAATGATTGGATAAACGGATTGATTGTACAGACGGACACGAGTATGATCGCATCAAGGCCTATCGGGTATATTATAATATATATATTATAATAATGAGATATCAAACTCAAACATAAAAATATTGTAATTTAGTATTTTATGTGATGTTATTGAAATCTCAATTAAAAATTCAAATTGTAATAATCTTTATCGCTGATTACATCAGATACACACAAAATTAATTTTGAAGAACCACGTGAAATTCACTAAAAAACATCATTCATAGCACTTTCAAGTATTTTCCTCCAAGAATGGCTTTCAAGCCCTTCAAGTAGGCAAAAATGAGAAAGCTAATAAGGAGATATTACACTCAAACAAAATAAATAATATTGTTAGTCGGTATTTTATAGGCCTTAGGATGTAATTAAACTCCCAATAAACAATTCAAATTATGATAATCTTGACATGTGATTATTAATAATTTATCAAGAGAATGAATAATAAGATACATGCATGTAATATCAACTGAAAGTTTATAAAAAAACACCAAACAACAGATCGTAGTACTCACCAATATGCGTGATAAGAATCCTAAACTTATCCATATATGACAGACCATCAACAGTACCCAAGCTTTGAATATCTTTATTCAGTTTTACGGCTCTTTCATAAGGATATTTGAAATGTAATTGATTCCTATTCTCTTGATAGAAGTTGGACTCCTTTAAAAGTTTCGATTTTATGTGATCATCATACAGAAATTGTGACAGGATATCAAGCTTTTTCCTTAAAAATTGGTATGTGAAATTCACCTATAACAAAAAGCAAAAATACTCTGTGATTCCTAAAATCTCAAGAACCAGTTAGTGATTATTTTGAAAGCATATAATTACATACGGTATTATTGATTGATTCCAATCTTAATGCAGTTATTGGTGTGATTATCGACTTTTTGAACATTTGACAAAAAAAAAATAGAGCAATAAATCATTACAAACATTCATTATTATTATACATAATATGAATAATATATAACATGATAAATAAATCAAAATTCATTCAGAATACATAATGGAAATTTGGCAATTAACTGAAAAATGTTGAATTCCAACCAATTAAAATGAAGATTCATATATTATTGCTAGGAATGAATTGTAAAAATAGGGTAAGAGGAGTTTGTTTGACTGAATTTGTTTCCCTAAAAACAATTTCCCTAAAATTTTTTTCCTTATAATTTACTATATTGGGTATGACGATCTTTGTCATAGAAAGAATAATAATTTATTTCTGAGGTTGATGCCCACATGAGCTCTAGGCTTGTGCGTGGGTAATGAGGGGGGTAAATATGAGAGATGACGACAGTTTTTAGGCAGTCGGAACCGACGTTTTCTCGTCTCCTCCGAAAGACGGGAGTGGCCGTTTTTGATGTCAAAATCCGTTCCGTCAACTAGATAAACACTAGATGTTCATCTAGTGTAGCCTTGAGTCAATTGTATTCGATCCAGGAACCTATGAATTATCCGACTGGCGCTTATTGCCCTCCGCTACGGACCACTCCAAATCTTGTAAGATATAGTAGGCTAGCTCACATGGAAAATTCTATTTTATGAAATGAAATAAAAAGGCATATATTTCCAATTTTCATAAAATCAACTTTTCCTGAATCCTGATAGTTTAATATTTTCTATTTCTAAATCCTTTCCAATAATTTGATAAAAATTCTTACTTTTCAATTAAGACTCACCGTCGTATTCATGATTCCCGTACCATGAGTTCGAATAGAATTGGCAACATGCCTAATGTTGATCGTGTTCAAATGTTTGTTGTTACTGGAACTCTCCACAAAGATCTGGTTGTTTAGATTGTACATGTACTTCGAGACAAATATGTGAATGTTTCGCATTATTTCCAACACATCAAGACCCTGAAAAAATATGCAAATTAAATGGAAAGAATATTGATAGATGGCAATTCGAAGTGGGTTTCGTTAAAAAGGGGTTCGATTAATTATTAGAACACAATTTATAGTTTTCTTCTAGTAGAGCCCCATACTTACTACCTGATTAAACAGGCATTTTGCACTTGATTCAATAACAACATAGCTTCTATTCAACCCGATTGTTCATTCTTCCCTCACTTGAGCGCTAGTATCTCAAGTTAATCTAAATCTATACTTAGTAAGTTAATCTTAAATTCAAGTTTCTCTATGTTAATAATAATAACGAATTACCGTACTAAATACCTTACAAATATGAAATATGAGAAGATATTAAGAGGAAAGAAATGTATCAATGTAAAAGTCTTTGTGAAAGTTTTGTGTGAATCTTAACTCACTGCTATCGATCAGACATTTTGTCTATGCTAGCAATAGTAATTATCAAGATAATCACAAAATAGTAATCTTGAGTATTTTATTCATAATTTATTCTAGAATATTATTCTGATTGGTATTTCTTTTACAAGTGTACACTGAAAAGTTTTGTATTGTAAAAACCTTTTATACATGGCAATAAATTGAAATTATATTTGTAATTATAATCGTATTTCCTTGTTAGCTGGTATTCTGCTGACAATATTTGCAGTAGCAGAAGTCTTCAGAGTATTATATGGCATTAATTAGAATTTTTGTTCAATTAACTATTATAGATTAAAGTTATGTTGCAATGAGCTCCCGGCAAAATTTATCTGATATAATAAATGAATTAATTCTTCCTATTACCACAGATAAAAGAACACTTCTAAAGTCCATGATCTGTTCCACAACCACGCCCAAGCCTAACAAAATTTCCCAGAATTTCTCGATTTATTTTTCATAAGAAATGTTTTCAAGATACATGCCTGTTCCAAAGTTTGACTAGGAAGATTATCTTCAACGGTTATTAAACGATATTTGTGTTTGGCTAAGCTCCTCATCTCCCCATAAGTACGCCAATCGTGGAGAGCAACCGTGGTAAGATCATAAAACGTGCGTTGTAGATAGGATTCTACTTTGCCTGAAATATTTCACAAGAAAATTCATACAAAACTGAAATTTGAAGATGCTTTCTAAGTGACCTTTCAATATTATCTATGTGGATATAAAATTCAATACTAGTGACAGGACACAGGTTTCATTTTCTGACGAGTTTCTATACTCTTCAAGAGTCACCAGAAAAAATCTAATCTAATCAAAACAAATTACTACTGCTACCAAAGACAATTCAACTATTAGTAACAATTACTAATAAGTAGTTAAATTATCTTTGCTACTACAAAACTTTGACATGTCATATGCTGCAGGAGCGTTGCTCCCTAGATGCAGTTCTGTGTGACAAACAAAATTAATAAAAATAAAAAAATTGAAACGAGAGGAGCATTTCGATGAGTTGTGTGCGGCGCACCATATGAGTCCAACGTTGAAGTCTACTCACATTAAAACAAAACTTAGAGATATTCTCTTTCATTTAATTTGATTATCAATGATGTATTTCATTCGACTCATACTTGAAGCAATTAATATTTTTTCAAACACTGTATGTTTTGTATGCCTTCTTCACATGTTCATAATGATTTGTTATCAATTTATAAACGAATTGACCGAAAGAATCAACAAAACTCAAATTTTGAATTTGAAAAGAGTTAGGCCTATATGAAATACTCAGTACATGAATTACTTACTTTTGAGGTGAACATAGCTATGGAATAAGAAAAACGACTCAATGTTGGATAGATCTGTCAATTCGCAGTTCAATTTCTTCAAATTCGATTCATCGTTTCTCAAATGAGAATGTATTTGCAGCCTTAGGTTTGTTTCTATGTCTTGACATAGAGCATTGACGAGCTATAATTATTGAAAACAGAACAAGCAGTTTCAACACGTGTGGATCCATGTTTTCATTCGATGAAATTGAGAATACTTTAAATAACTTGTAAATTGTACTCACTTTTTGTATAATGAACTGAAAAAAGTAATGGACGCATTCTGATGAAGCATAACATCAATGCGAAATAGCTTTAAGAACAAAATGAGAGGCTCTGTTCAATTTCCAAGTTATTTATAGTGTAGACAAGCAGTTACAACAACAGGCAATTGAATATTGCAGAGAAATCACAATTGTTATTATTGGGAACGCCACATAAACAAGAGACAGTTCGTTAAAAGAAAACAGTAAAAATGCAATTTTCAGACTATATTGTAGATAAATATAATTATTGTAAACAATAAATACAAATATTGCAGTAGAAGTACCATAGATCTGAACAAATTCAAAATTCGAACAATAAATGTTGCGAACAATTGGAGTAATTGAGTAAAGTATTACTTTCATACATTTCAATATTAAGTAACAAACATTAGTTATTGATTGGCAATATACACATATTTATACGAAATATTGATGGGTATTCAATACAGAATGCCAACCGAGGTTTAAATTCTATATCAAGTACGATATTTAAATATTTATTAGAATAAAGATCAATTATGATATCTTGTTACATTCATAATTTCGATTTCATGCCTTGAAAAAGATCTTGAGCTGTAATTGAAAGTGATAAAATACTAATAATATAAGCCATAGTTTATTAAAATATAACATAGCTTTATAAGCAATTATTAAAGCAACTTTAGATAACGAATATTGCTTTATATTTCTAAATCGTTGATATGATTTCGATTTATGACGAAAAAGTTTTTATGTTATTCTAAATAATAATTAAAGAGGATTTCATTTTTTATACCTTTGTATCAACGTAATGTAGAAGCTGTTCATCAACCCTCTGCAATAGTTGGTTGGCATCATCAATGTGATTGATCAAGCAACCATCAAACTTACTGTCTTGGGCCGCATTCATCATGTACTGCAATATAATAAAGAACTATATAGAAACACTACTCATGATAAGGAATAAACTCTGAATGGTATGTATTTAGAATACGTCTAGGATTCAAATTCACTTTATTGCCATTAAAACGTTAATATTTCTAAATGACTTAATAACATTGGAAAAAACTTGACTAACCGAAAATAACATTTTCTACAAATTTTTAGGCACAAGAAAAAGAAAAATCTTTGACCGCTGATGGGAGTTGTGAAAAGTCCGAACCAAACAAAATTCAACATCATAGATTGATTGCTATGGAAGCTCAAAGATTCTGCTCACAAAATAAAAATAAAAATTCAAGTAGAAAGAATAATATTATTCCTTTCTATTATAGATACAAAATAATCAAGTAAATCAAAACGTGATGAAAAAATTATCTAAAAATAAATAAAAGAAATAGTTCATGCAATCATTTTATTTACAAAAATACATTACAAAAGATAAGAAGAGTAATGTATTCATAAAAAGACATTACAAATTATGGTCCCGCTAAACCTTAGAAGGGTTTTCAGCAGGTGCCTATTCAACAATATAACACAAAATAAATGCTTAAATAAAAATTGAATGCTTAATATAATTAAGACTCATATAAAAAGGTTTTTATGAGTATAAAACTAAAAGTTCAGGTATTTGAAGGTTAATGAAGCATGGAGTTGTTAAACATCTTTATGTAAAAAATTCCACTTATGGAATAATCATCTTGAATTGTTAGTTTCATACTTGTAATGAGAACAAAATGGTTAAAACATCAATAATCAATTATGATTATTCAATGATTAATGATCATTAGATCTGTTGCTTCCGCAAATGTTTATATTCAATAAATCAATGGAATTTCAATAGAATACTTACAATTATCCTTTGAAGATCCAACTTGGTATCTCTAAGTCTATCAAAGTAGATGGGCAATACAACTTTATGCCAGTAGATAAATTCGCATTTAGACAGCTTGTCGATGATTTTCTGCAAATTCTGCACTTGTTGCAAGCAAGTCATTATTTTGTTGAGGTTTGTTGAGTCTTCGTCACTGAACGTATGTTGGTTATTTGTGAGCGATATGGCTAAATTGGCAACGATCAGTCGTACAACTGTGGGGGGTCCATCCAAAGCTCGCTCAGCTGTAACTAGCGATGATAGTGTATCAACTTTTTCCATGTACTTTTTATCACGAAATAATTTTTTCTGAAACAAGAAACAATTCCATTTGACTTTGCTATAAATGTGAACAATGCAACAACAGCATTAAAATGATATCTTATCAATCTTTTCAAACGTCTTGAAATGAAAATTTCTTTTGGTTTCATCTTGAATGTGGAAGTAAGTAACGAATACCTGAACAATCTTTCTCAAACATACCGTCAAATACAAAAAACAATTCATTTAAACATGAAACTAACTAAATAAACATTTAAACTAACGAGTACCTCAATAATCTTTCTTGAACATACCCTCGACATACAAAAAAAATTTATTTAAACTTTGCTATATTAATGAAACAAGACAACTGAAGCATTACAATGTTATCCCATTCCCTATGTCCACACTTGGTCGATTTTTGAGCTACAAAGCTACAAAGACTTTTTAAACTCTTAAAGCCCTTTTAAGTCCTTAAAAGACTTTCTTTGCAATAATCTGCTGGATTCAGCATTTGTAGGTCAAGTATTGTGTTAAAGCTGCGTAACATCAGCTGTTTACTGATCGCCAAGCGCCAAATTAAATGAATCACACTATACTGACAACAATTTTTTTTCATGTATCCAAAAAAGTTTTCATGGGACTGCTGATTTTGTTGATCATAACAATGACTGATAAGTTTAAGTGTACGAGAGAACCTGCGTGTTCTAACTTCGCCATAATAAATAAGAACTTACCTTAGTAGCTACGATTACTAGTAATGCTCTATAACAAAGCTGATGAACGATCTGACTTAGATGTTTGGAAATGGTCACATTATGTCGCTGATACATGAATTCTATTCCTTTAATAATTTCTACAAATTTACACAGGATCAATGCCGAGCCTTTTGACATCGGTTGACCAGCAAATCCATGAAGGTTGATTAGTAAAACAGTCAGTCTTTTCATTCTGGACATCAATTGGATTCCCTGAATAATACAAAAGAGGAGAAAGAATACAATCAATATACTGTACTCCTAGAAAAAAAGAATGGTACAGCAGTAGTTAGGCTATGTAACTTTTTATTTTACATTTATGTACCTTTGTTTTTCTATTTGAATAAAAATTATTCAATAAGAATTTGAAAAACCTATAGTGCGCGAATTTTCACTTTGCTGTACTGAAAGAAAGGTTTATGCACAAGCCGTAGACGAGTACGAACGGAATAGTTTCTTGATTGCAGCAAAGGTACTTTTCGCAGTATTACACATTAAATTGTTCCTACAGTTACCTAGAAAAATGGCGATTCCTGCACTCATTTTAGATACAACTTTTTTGCTATGCGGAAAAGTAAATCTATAACGATACTTTCCTGTTATAGTAGACCTATAGAATGTAACCTATGTATCTATAATTGGATAGATACAACTTCCGTATCGACGTAGCACATATAAGATAGGGAATACAATGTATTTCGATACAGAAGTTACATCAATTCAGGTATAGTTCTTCTTAGTAAAAATGAAAATTCCATCACATTTATTCAGTTTACCTTGTACACAGTGGCGGTCCCAGGTGTGGGGGTGATATATCCACATATTTTAATTCCACATTCTCGCCCCCCCGAACCCCCGTTCTTATTCTTACTTTTCACTTGTTTTATTATGTCATTAGTAAACCTGAGGGGATTTTCTTATTAGAAATAGTGTCATCGAAGCATTCATATATATATATTGCATTGAAGTAACAACTAATAGTCGCATCAATATCCTGAATTTGATAAAATCACTCTGGTGAGAGTCTCTCAAAAAAATATCGAGTGCCAAGTAGTTCCCTCAACACAAATTCAAAAATCATTCGCATAGGAAGGACATCAACGTCAAGACTTACTTGAAGTAGCATATCGGTGAGATGAGTGTAATCCATTGAGTTGATGATTTGCTTCAAGATTATTTCAAAGTTATTGATCCACTTGCATGTCTGAGAATAATTTAAACGAAATAAATTATTTTGATGTCTGATAAAAATAGCATTAAATTAATAAACTGTTTGAAGAAGCAAACATGACTATATTCAACATGACCTACAGAAAACTTGTCACACATTAAAAAGAACATTGAAATTGTAACATAAAATATGAATGCAATAGTTGAATAATGTAATGAAAAGATGATAGTTTAATAGAATTGTTGAATAGATGGATGGTTAGTTATCCATAGATTATATAATGAAATATACGTATACATAACAGATTATCATCATCATTCTGTCATCTCTTGATATTTTTCTCATAGTTAGTTGACCGTATTATTGTTTTGTAAAGTGCATTTCATTTATATTACTTTTTTGTGATAAGGAAACATATTTGTGGTTAACCTGTTGTTTCCGTCTTGTATTGTAATAAGTAAATAAATTATGAGGTATGTGCAATTGTGCATTCTACCATAGCCCCCTTTAAACTACATGGCCGCGGCCTTCAATGTGACAACCTCGCAGTCCCGGTTGGTTTCATTTTAAAATCATACTTAGAAAACACTAGAAACACATGACCGATTTGCATTGCTCATGCAAGCCGATGCTGCGACATTGTCACATTGAAGGCCGCGGCCATGTAGTTTGAAGGGGGTTATGATTCTGCACATCATCATTCTAATCTTATATATAAAGAGTTTCGTGTCCGACTTTGGAAAGTTCGTGATGAAGATTGAGTAAACCGATTTTGATGCGGTTTGCGCCAAAAGAAAGATAAATAATCGCACTTTTGCAGGCTCTATTTGTTTTTCAAAAATAATAATTTCAAATGGGAGATATTTGATAAAAACATGAAATAGTTTTCCTGTGACACTATTTGTTGGCATACAGTGTACTAAATTATTGAATCCCTTGAGTGTTAGTTCGTGAAATTACACATAGATAGAGCTTAAAAGCTATACAATCAAAATAGACAAATCCAAACCCTAACCATGCAACGAATACACGTGAACTTTCAGATGGAAGAGCAAAGTTCCATAACTGGGGAATGCTATTATCGATGTTAACTATCACAGCTGGTTGAAGAAAACATACATTAGAAGAAATCACTTACGCTGGGTTGCAATAATTTCAATGGAAATTATTTATCTCATTTCATGTAGATGAAGATTTGATATGATTGTCCTAGAAACCGGGCATTAATGTAGCATCACCTTATGCCACATTAACTAATGAACGATTGTCCAAGAAACCGGGAATTAATAACGTCAATGTTTAAAAGATAAATTAACCTTTAAATTTCAACCGGAAAATGGACTATGTGTCTGTGAGATTTTTTATACATAAAAAATAATATATTATGTATAAAATAAACAAATTGCTAACCATCACTTACCAAAGCTGAGTACATGGCTAATTCTTTCGCCAAATTACTCGTAGTTTGTGTAATGAATAATTGTCTCCCACTAGCCACAGCTTCAATAGTCTTTTTATCTAGCATCTGTTTGGTGATATGCTGCAAATTTCTGACAAGAAAAACGTCAGGTAACCACAGGATCGTTCCACAAAGAGCAGCTGCATGGTGCTATAATACAAAGCATGATATATTATTATTTCACAAAAATACTTTATGAAACATTATTATTGTAAGTACAAGATTCACAAACACTATTGATTCGAAGTTAATTCATTGTGTCAGCCTGTGGGATGCTCTAATAAAAATAAAATGAATATTAATTTGCTCAAAAATAGCTCAACTTTTATGGTGAGTTTTCTGTGGAAGTCATAATGACAGCTTAGATACCATCTTATTATTAATGCTGGTGAAGTCTTTTAGTCTTTAGCATCATGCTTTCAATTTTTCGTTTTATTCACCTAAAGAATCTCACTTGCTACAAAGTTTCAATCATATTAAACAGCTAATATTAAGGGCCTGGTCACATACGTGTAGGGTTTGATTTAGTTCAATTCACTTCACTTAGGGCCTGGTCACACTCCTCCTTTGCTTGACTTCACTTCACTTACTCTCATAGTATATCTATGAGTAAGTTAAGTGAAGTCAAGTCAAGCAAAGGAGGAGTGTGGCCAGGCCCCAAGTGAAGTGAAGTGAACTAAACAAACCCCACACGTATGTGACCAGGCCCTTAATGGAAGAAAAAGATAAAGATATTGTCAACCACTTATTTATTATAATGGATAAGGATTTGTTATTTATAAGGTGCATCACACTTAATTAGCTTTCACCAGTTTTATGTATTATAATTATTTCCAACAAGTTTTATGTAACCTAATTTTTATATACGTACTGAACAATTACTGTAAGTTAAAATATTCCGTAATTGTAAACGGCCTAAATGTAAACAAACAGACCGGATGAGCGCTTCCATCGCGTCGTCGTCTGCCGCCGATACTTATCGTGTTGCTAAGCGTCTGCAAGCCGTGGCAAATACAATGTTATATTGATTCCGAGAAGCGACCGGATAAACCGAGGACCGGTAAATCAGAGGCCGGTTATGAGGGGTTCTACTGTAATCCATTTTCATTGTTTTACCTTCTTTCTATACCAGTAGCTCCTGCAACCTAACCTCATTTTTACTCTAGTCAGTAGTCATCAGTACAGCTGAGGATGTGGCAGGTTATGCCATGAAACCATGTTACTGAAATGTATAATTTATGATAAACAAGCTGTCCCGGCGAACTTCGTATCGCACTCTTCCCCCAAATGACCCCATTCTTCACCCCACAAATGTCCCCCCTTCATGCCACCCTCAAAAAATGTCATCCCCCAAATGACCCCCGTTCATTCCCCCCCAAATGTCACCCCCACATATCCCTCTTCATGTCAACCCCCTCTTTCCCATCAAATGTCACTCCCCTCTTCCCACCAATTGTTTTTTTCTTTTTAATTTCTTCTATTTTGTATTTTTTTTCATTTATTTATTTCTTTTTAATTTTTTTTTTAAATTTTTTTCCGTTGTGTATGATACGAACGATAACTCATTCTTAATTGATGATTCTAGCGTAAAAAATAATTAGAGTAGAAAACCTAGTACAAAAAGAAATGGTTCGGAGCGGGGTTTGAACCCGCAACCTCTTGCTTACAACGCAGACGCTCTATGCACTGCGCTACTGAAGCTTTGGATCTGTGAGCAGATTTTCTAATCTCAAATACACGATCATCTTTCCGTAGCCGCTTGGCCGGCAAGTTTGAACATAGGTCTGTGAAATGTTTGATAGGTTAGGTCATTAATTTACTAATTATTTATCAATTATAAAGGGATTTTCTTATATCTTAATACATATTATGTTAACCAGTGCTGTAACAATTCAAACTAATCCAAAATCATCTAAATCGGTTCAGCCGTTCTCGAGTTATAAGCGAGCGTACAGACACCAACTCTCTTTTATTAATATAGAAGAGAAGATAAGTGATTTGACAATATCTTGTCCTTTTCTTACATTATGAAGAAATTCCACATCACAAACTTCTTAATATTAAATGAATATTAAAATACTTCTAAATAAAAGGGGAAATATCATGACCCGAAGTAATCATGGTCTTATCTTGCCTGCCTGATAAGATAGTAAGTACATAGGCCTCTATAAGTATAGTTAATTAAAACTAGGAACCAGAAACCAGGACTCTTATAGGTTCAAGAGTTTCAACTGTGAACTACATAGTTGTTTTTAATGATTACAAACGGATAATTCGTGCTACGCTACAGGGTGAACAAAGCATTTCAACCTGTGAAAAATATTTTCAATTGAGCCTCGGATACCCATATGACAGTAGCAGTAGCATCACAATTGCTACCTTACCGCAGTGAAGCATAGCAGGCCACAGAGATATAAAATGTTTATAAATACAATTTGTCAATTTCACACGTCAAGTCAATACATACGTGCTGTCGCCCAGGCTGTACTAATTTAAATGCCTACTAAATGTGAGCATTGTAATGTATAAGGAGCTTGCAGCCATGGTGCCAACGTTGCCGCTGTCGCCCGTGTGTACCCAGCCGAAAAGCAATATCATCATGACCACTTGTTCAAGTTCATCATGTTATTCACTTTCAGGTAAACAGAAATTTCTTATTATTCGATCATAGCAGAACCTGACGTTTCAGGCATTCTCCTGACGGAAGGGATTCTCCCTTCGATGAGAGAGCTCAGCAGATATCTACAATTTTTTTTGGTAAAATCTTTATTAACACATATGTAGGAGCTTCTGTAATTACTAATCTATTTTATCATATCAGCTATCCCCTATTTAGGAGAAACATTAAGTTTTCCAACAGATTATTATTTATTTTTCATATCGTAGACGAGGAAAAGAACCTCAAATTCAAATAAATCCAAAATTGGCAGAACCTTTAACCACGATCAACTATTTGAGTAATCATGTCATATGTTTTGTAGGCCTACAGAATGTAAACTGCATTTTTCCTTCATAAGAAATGTAAGGGATCCTTTTTTAGTCTCTGGGGACAAAATCAATCGAGTGAGGAGAAAAAGTCATTCTCCGTGAAATTTCACGAAATTTATGGAAAAAAGACATTCTCCGTGAAATTTCCATACAAAATTTTCCCATAAAAGTATATGGAAAAAGGCTTATTTCCGATACATACAAAAAAATCCTGTTTTATAAGTATGGATTCTGAAAAAAACATTCTTTCAACTCACGAAAAAATTCAGAATCAATTGTGATAATTACCTTTTTGCTCACTTCCCAGAACAACTTGAATAGTTTCTTGTCAGTTCCGCCAAACAAAGATATGCTGAATACATAAGTTGCAAACACTTCAACTGATCTGCGTTGAGTGATCATATCAGGAGGCCTGCTGTCCAGATTAGTGAGCGAACTTTTCAAATAGCTGTTGAACTTTTCTGCAAGTTGAGAATTTTTTTGAATATTCAACTTGCCATCCAACTGCAAGTTTTGGCATTTCTGTAGAATGAAACAAGCGATTTTTGAGACAAAGTAATTGATAAGAAGTTAATAGTAAAATTGACCATGGAATATTTATTTAAAATTGGTGATTTCATCGAAAATATATTATTCGAAATGACTGGTGATGCTTGAATAGAATACCTTCAGTTGAACCAAGTTATGCAATTAGGAACCAATAGCCATCGCCAAAATGAGTGAAAAGGTTGGTATTTTATAATACAAACCCTTGTGTAGGTTTTATAGGCAAACATTGTTCTAGATTCTATCAATTGAATTTATGAATATTAAGAATGTACTGTGTATGTTTTTTGTCGAATAAATTTATTTCATTTCATTATTTCATTGTTTGGATACGGTTGGAGCTTTATAATCGGACTAATCTATAACTTAATTATTATTATTATTATTAATTGTTTTTTTATAGGTTGATCACTTTTCAAGTACTTTCCAGCCTAGATAACAGCAATTAATAGATTAATGAATGATAGTGATTGAGGAGTTCTAATTTCAACTCTTCCACTAACTCCGACAATGGCCATAGGTTCATTATTGCAGAGCTTCGTCCAACTATTCTTCCTTATTAAAACTCGGAGAAACGATTTTCAAAGCTTATTGTTTACATTGATATTTTTGTGCACTTATTGTGCATGAAGTTATTCGAAGGTATTCATACTATTTTACAGAAAAATGTATGAAAAACACGAAATGTCATTATGTAAAAATACATCAATTACACGTGAAATAATGATGATGACATTAAACGACTAACCTAAAATAACTAATTCATTTGATCGGCTACTGCTAATAAACATGGAATGTGTAGAAGAAATTATGTCTTCCTTCATAAAGCAATTTTTTAAAATGCATTTGATAGTGTGAAAGCATTGAAAATACAGTCAATATATGGTCAATTTTATAAGAGGGCGAATTAAAAACTTGTAAACATTGGTGAATTACGAATAAGTGAAATGTGAATACAAGTGCAAAATTGAGTAAAATAATAAATGTAAATATATGATTTTATGATAATTATATTAAAATAGATAGTTCAAGAACAATTCTTCTTCAGTTTAATGTAGCCTAGCCTTTTTCAATAGATTTTAGATCGATTCAATTGAATTTGGGAATTATTATGAGAAATATGTTCGAGAAATATTATGAGAAAATTATTTATTTATTTAATGAGAAATATGAACATTTCACTGACAGAACAGCACAAAACTTTTCCAGTGAAACAGCATGAATTTCAAGACATACTTACAGAAAAACATTTCCCAGATAAGAGATTTTCATCTAGTTCGCCAAGAAATTTATTCAGGCGTTTCAGTTCATCGGCATTGAAAGCAAACTTGGAATGATTGTGAATTGCCGAAGCTACTGAGTGTCTGTAATGAGTCCAATGCGATGAAAGAGTGTTTTGATTGGCAAAGATCTCATCTACCAATACTAGTAAGAACAAAAGTTTTCCGATAGAGTCCAACAGGGTCTGGAATTTACATCAAATAATACGATTAATTGAATCATTAAAGAAAATGCATTATTTTTTAAAAATCGAAGATTTAAGAGGAAGAGCATAGATAATAATTATTACAATGGAATCAGTGAATACAAAAAAATTGGTGACATTATAAAAAGATATGATGCTCCTTGATCTGTAGCAAGAGTTATTAACTGTTAATTTGAAGCTTGGAATGATTGTTTATTTAAACTGAAGATCGGGAGCTTTCATAGAACCAGCTAGGAGTGGCCAGTTAGTCGAGGTGGCTTATCGCAGGTCTGATAATAGAAAGGTTCACGGTTCGACTCCTGTTGACTACAACCGATTTTGACCACAGAAGGCCACTCCCATCTTTCGGAGGAGACGTTTAGCCGTCGGTCTCGGCTGCCTAAAACGTAGTCGCCATGCACAGGCCTCAGAACTCATGCGGGCATCACCCTCACAAAAAATTTAAAGCCTCAGACTCCCTCAAAAATCACTCTCAGTCTATGAACAAATAAAAAAGTAGTAGTAGTAGTAGTTTGGAGTAAGTAGTTTTGGAGTAAACAGATGAGTTTCTAAAGAGACAAATACAAAATAATAAAGTAATGCTGGGTTGCACCAACCGGGATCAAATATCGTCAATCAGCGTATTATATTAACTTAGTATCGTGCTGAACCTTGATTAAAATTGAATAAGTAAGCATTATGTATGATTTCAATTGAATTGAGTATGAAAATGAATTAAATATCAGTTGACGGCATAGCACTTAGAAACAAAGCTAGTCACTGAATTTACTGTCAATAAATAGGCCAAGTAGTCAATTCTATTTTTTTCTACTCAACCAAGCTACAGACTGAATTTACTGTCAAAAAAAGGGTAAGTAGTCAAGTCTATTTTTTCTACTTAGCCTAGCTAGAAACTGAATTTACTGTCAATAAATAGTCTTTTTTCTAGGACTAATATTTTAGGCAATAGTAAAAAAAATTTAATGAGTAATAGATGCTCGAGAAATAATAGAATTGATTAATACCGGCAGATGAGAATCAACGACTGACAAGAGCTCCTTAGATGAGAAAAAAGCAGTCATTTGCTGAACAAGTTGCACAATTAAGGTGTATGCCCTGGAAGTAATGGACATCAATTCTTGTAGTTTGGGAAGTAACTTGCTAACCATAATTTCAGCTTCTTCCTGGGCTACATCCTCGTCGCCTAAAATTGAGAATAAAACAGTAAGGAGTCATAAAATATACAGCGAAAAAAATCAATAATACATAAAACAATATTCTACTCTATGCCAATCTTCCCTAGTCTGCGATTTTTCTGTGAAAATTTGATCAGGAAATTTTCAGGGATTTTTCTGTGTTATTTGATTCTTCATCAGGATTTTTTTTTTAATAGATCCAAGTTGACATTTGTTTGTTAGGTTAGGACAAATCTAAAGAATTTCTATAATGTTGTACCATAATTAGTACACTATTATCTAGAAGTTAATATTATTGTTACTAGATTTAGCGATTCACAAGTCAAATGGGTATAACTCACATTATGATAATATACTGTGACAATTAATGAAGAAATAAATAGATAATAACACATTTTTACTCCTAGTAGACAATGTAAAATTCCATTTTTGAATAAGCGAATCTTCTTATTACGATTACTATTCAACAGTTGAAACAAACTTGATTAATATTGAAGTAGAAGATGAAAAGAAGAAATCATTGAATATAGCATAGGAAATTATGAAGGGTAGATGAGAGGTACCGTAAATTTAACATTTTAATAACTAAACAAAAAAATCCTTCTAGTATAATTCAATATTGTTGTTTGCAGTTTTATTTGCAGTTGCCAGTCAGAATGGTTCAAGTACAGAAAAAGATTTTCGATTGATTATCATGAATTAACTAGAAATTGAATAATTTCAATATCTCTTTATTTCTTAGATCTTAGACGATTGAGAATAATATTCAAGTACTTTGATATGAATAAGTAGCTTTCCACACTGTAAAGTAATGTATTGTGTAAGCACAATCCATTACAAACAATAGTAATATAGTTTGGTTTGAGTGAACACCATTTTTGTGATGCTGCCTCAAACGAAACAGTATGTAATTTATTATAATAAAGATATGGTTCCACCAACTTTAAATCCTATAATTCAATATAGATATCTCTATGCACTATTATTTCACCTCATATTTATTTCTCATTCAGATTTTTCTCCCTTTTCTTCTTTAATAATGTATTTAATTTACTTTTATTACTTATTCAGTCTATTCCAAACTTTGTATAGATTGATTTCATTTACTTTTGTGAGCTTATTTTATTTTACTTTGTATTTACTTTTCACGTTGAAAATCTTTTATTTTGTAATTCACGACGTGGTAAAGTGAACATCATTGTCCAAACTTCGCCATGTCAGTAAATAAAGAAGTCATTCTAATCACTATTATTCCGCCAGCTGTCGTTTCGCCACTACAACGGAAGGAAAATAAATTCAACTTGAAAAACTCATGTGAGAATTTGCATTCTACTTACAACGTTCACCGTAGAAGAGGATATGTTGAATCACATTTTTCTCCGCATGTTCGTACAAATCCTCAACTTCCAGTACTAGAACTGAGAATACCACAACAACCTTGTCTAAGACTTTATTGCTGCTGTCAACTATAGCCAGTAACGACGCATCTTCCCGAGGTTGCCACTGAAAACGATACTGATTTTATTAGTATTTTAGTCAGCTTCATTCAACCGTATAAGTCAATTCTATTCAATATTCATTAATAATTTTTTAGTCATTTATACTTAAAATCTTGTGCGACGGTGATAGGAGAAGAGATAATTATCATAAACGTTTATTGGACCTCACTATGAAGTGAATTCTAAAAGTGCTTTCAAAAGCTTATAATTGAAAATGAGTGATGCTTGCCGGTAAACGATGTCGTAAGAGTGTCGAGCGCTAGTTATTATTTTATTTATTATTTATAGCGCTAGCATTATTTTCAAATACAAATGCAGTACAATATAAAAATCTCTAGCTGACTTTTGTTTTTTTACTTGACAGATTGTTGGCTAGTGTGTCTAGGCTCAAAAACATGGATTTTAATCGAAGGGTATTTTCAACTTATTTTATGTGTCACATGCGAGCTTAGCTCGATTGATAAGTTACAGCTCCGTGTGACATAAATCCAACATAATAGACAGTCGAATTCCAAATAACTTCAATAACTTAGTAGCCTACCCAATTTTCAAGAATATAAAAAAACAAAGTATACTATATTATGCGTTGTAACTTCTCTACTAATTCTCTAAATAACTTCTTAACTCTAGTTACTTTAACTCTAGTAGCCTAACTATCTATTAAACTAACTTCTCTTACTCTAATGATAATAAGTTATAGGAAGATAATAATATTAATTCACCTTAGCATCAAGTAAGTTCCTCAAAGAGTCTAATCTTGTCCAAGATTCTTTCTGTTTATGTACGTATTTGCTCTGATCTTCAACAAAACGCCCATAGTGTCTGAGAACTGCTTCTGCTACAGAATCTATAGTACAAAATAATCATATATTATCATTAAATAATCATTGAATTAAATTTCATGTACCTCAGACCTAATAAGCTACCAAAATAACTGTCATCTCAACATGGTTTTAAAACTACAAGAGTAATAACTAGGCCTACTCTCAAGATTTTTCACTACTGTAATATACGATTGACATCCTAAAAAAATTAAGGCTCGTTTATATATTATACTAGCTGTCCCGGCGAACTTCGTATCGCCCTCTTAAACCCCTTATAACTAATAACCCTAATCAACATAATAACTATAATGTACACAATTGAAAGTATAATATGAAAATGGAAAAAACAAAGGTGTGATGATAGATAATGAAGTGAATGAATACCGGTACAATAAGAAATAATATGAAAATGGTCTGCATGGGCTAGTGCCTGTGCGCAAACCAGTTACTGATTGATATAATTTAACGAAAGAATATATTCTCCCCCCCCCTCCAAGTTGATGCATTCAGAGTTAAATAAAAAATTTTACGATTACTATTCAGACAAATTTATTGGTAGCTACTTGGTAGATCAAAGTAAAGTAGAACATTATTTATGTTCTATAATAACTCCATACCAAGTATAATGATGCCTTAACGGATAAGATGGGTGTTGTAGTTTGTGGTAATAAATATGTATGCACTGTAAGAAACCTCTATTGAATTTCTGCAGCTTCTTCACCAGTACATCACTGGCGGGCCACTAAATACACACTTTCAAAATGTAAACATCATAACATCGCCAGAATTTCTTCAAGATCTTCATCAACATACGCTAAAATAAAACTGGCAAGACAAAATGCATTTTCTGAGTAGACATCAACTGGCGAGAATATTGGCGCTAGCAAATCCCTGCATGTATAACTGTTTTTAGCTGGGGATGATGCCCACATAAGCTCTAAGCTTGTGCGTGGGTAATGGGAAGGATGATGATGAGAGATGCTGAATGGACCTACAGCTTTAGGTGGGTTCTGAACCAACGGGAAGCGATTTTGAAGCTCATAAAGTTTTGTATTTAGAGGAGCCGGTCACCGTTACAACGGGAGTGGTAGGCGCTGTCTCTTATCTAATCTCACCGATTAGACTCGCCTCTGCCACTGGGACCAACCGCTTCCCCATTCATTCCCACTGGGACCAACTCAAGTAATTATAGCCTATGTCAAATACATTCACAATTGATTCAAGTCAATGCACCTGAGTCGAACAGTAATAGAAACCGCATGGATCGAAAAAATGGATAGCATTCATGTGAGTGAAATGTAATCCTGTCTTTAGTTAAGAATAAAATCACTTCATAGGAGTAAAATAACTGCATAAGTTTAATAACCGTTGGCACCGCACTGGTCATGGGTTCGATTCTCATTACATCTTTTCAAGACTCATAGGCTTATTTGAACATCAGGGGCAGTAAAAATACAGTATATGATGTGATTTGATTTGATTAGAACTGACGGAGCATGTACTTGAACGTCATCATTATGTAGGCTCCATTTCTTAGAATATTAAATGAGATTCAATACAGTAAACAAATGGTTGATTCATAGGTGGGTTTAGGTTTAGATGCTTTAGAAAAAATTGCCTGTAGGACAAATAGTAGCAGTATCGGATACTAAACAATTACCTGGATATTTGATTCAACAAATGATTAAAATTTACTTGAATAGCCTAGGATGAGATATGATATCTGTGAATATACCTGACTCTTACGTATGAATTGGGGAAGGAATTTTCTGCTTGAACCACGATTAAATTCAAATAATTATGTAATTTATATTATAATTCTTGATAAGCCTAGATTACTTACTATGAAGCGTATCCATGTTCTTTTCACCCATACCATCATACCACATTCTTATAAATTGATATAACTATGCCTAAGCTTAATTTAAAACAACAATGCTTTGTAAAAATTTACAGAAAATATCAAAACATTACGAATTTGGTTGTTGTTCATTGCAAATTTTGGTCAAAAAGTTAGGTTATATTTGAGTCGACGAGTCGACTCTCGACAGTTGTCCGTGCTCTCGACCTCTCGTTTGTTCGATGTCAATGGAAGACAATTACAATTTCATCTAAAATGATTCATAACCATATGAACTATATGATTATGATAAGTAAAAATCATTTTATTCATTAAAAATTTATCATTGTTCAATGTATTATTGTAAAATTCCTGTTCAAGACTCAAACCTCAACGGATATGCAAGGAACAGCGACAATCGAAGGCAGTGAACAGTGATACGATACTTCCCTTCCACACCGATTGGTATCCCATCAGCCCCCTGGTCTGTACTTTGTAAACAACTAAGTTATGTTCATTTCAACGAAGGATCTGTATGGAAACTACTGAGAAATTTAGAGAGAATTTTATAACTTCAATTTTACTGTTCATGCCGAACTGCCCTGCTTTTGACAATATATGTTTCAGAATAACTTTCTAAGTAAGTTCTAAGTTCGTAGTTGTGGTGCTCTGATGATAATAGTGTCTTTTGAGAGGTTATTTTGGATTAAGAATTTTCAATTTTGTATAAATACTTATTATTACTTTTTATAATCGATTTGAATTATCCTATGCTACAGGCTTAGATAAGTTATAAAGTTATTTTACTCCACATCTTGATTAGATGATTGCCAACAAACAACTCCATTCAATAAATTTGAGGTTATGTATTGTACGAAACCATGAAGATGCCGCTGTGCCAGTTCTGTACTATTTAATTCATGGGTGACGAGAATGTTCAATTCAGTGTTTTGTCCATTGTTGTTTCACATCTATTCCGATATATTTTGCTTGCTTTCATGTTCTGTATTAGCCTATAAAATTTGTAACACCCGGCATGTCTGTGGTACTGTACCGCAATTATTGTAGATAGCTCTTTGTAAGATTATATCTGCATGACGATTTACTGTTTTGTAGCTACTTGCTGGCCGAGGGCTGATATCAACTAATTTAGTTCTCTGTTGGTTATTGAACTAGGTAGTAATTCTACAACTAATGGGCAAGGCCCAATTGAAACTATGAATTTATTTTTGAAGGTTATCATTCAACCAAATGTTTCTGAAATTTCAAAGTCCAATCTAACAAACCCTATTGGGATGGGTTTGAACCCAATATTCATTAGATTTCTTTAAAGCCTTTCCAACCTCTTTTCCCAACTGAATTGGATTACTCTAATTGGTTTACCTTAATGAAATTTTCTAGAATTCTGTTTAGAACTCATAATTGGATTACTCTGATTGATTTACCTTAATGATATTTTCTAGAATTCTGTTCTGTATAGGTACTGGTAATTTACTTGTTGTATTATGTTGAAGAAGATCAAAAGTGATTAGTTATTCGTTATCTTGTTATCATTAGGACTAGCCTATAATGTTTTTAAGATTCTCTCTACTCAATAACCATGCGTTTTGAAACATGTGTAGCCTATTCCAAGATCTGGCACCTGTCACATAAAACTAATAAGTCTAGAAATACAGGTGGAATCCCACACTAAACAGATAGATGTATCCAATATCTTGATCGATGACCAGGTTTCCCTGGATAGACCGTGTTAAAAGTTGAAAACAGGTAACCTTAAAAGATGGCAGCGTCAGACTAGTAAAGTCATCAATAAAATCAATCTTCAATCCTTCATTCGATACAAAAGACGTTTCGTGTGAGCTCACCATTCCGCCTGTATAGTATAAGATCTTCAACTTTGAAAATGACATTTTTCAATGCGATGGCAGTGGGATTATTATTCATTAGTATTGTTTAAAAAACTCAATCTCTTTTATGTGATATATTTTTAACAGAATACGTTTTTTCAGGTGTTGGCTAATCAAACCAGAATGTCTTCCAATGCAATTACTAATAAAGACTTATGGATGGGTGGCGTAAGTAGAATTCAATATAAGTTATTCTGTATGTATAATTCTAGATGATTCAAGTTGGTTTTACCGTATCCTCGCAAATTATTAGCATTTTGATTCAGCTTTTCATTCTGCGAGTCGTTTTGATGTCAAAAATTGCAGCAGAGGGAAAAACATTTGTTATGGCCCCTGAAAGTTACAAATTCAAGTGAGTCGAGGGGGGCTAACAGAAAGTCTGGTTCTATGCCATCTCAACAGTTGAATGTGTATTAATGTATTTAAAAAAAACGACGCAACCCATCCGGCTTTGCTGGTATTGGTGAAGAGGAAGGTAATTCAGGTATGAATGAGTTTAAAAATGGTCAAATCCTTTTTAAAATCTTTCAAGAAATCCAATGAGTTAAGGTAGAAGTTCTGAATGAAATCAAATTCTGAAGATAGAATTTACAGCCATTTAATGACTAAATGCAATAGTTGAATAGTTATTTCAGAAAATATGCTTGAAGTGGTTAAGTTGTCACAAGTATAGTGATTTTTTTTTTCAATTTTTTTAATGGTGAATGATTGTTTTCCAATAAACAGGTGATGTTCAGCTCGGTCAGGACAGTCTGCGAACGTTAGAGCGTATTGGCCAATCTGACAAGTTCATTCTATTTAATAAACTTTACTATTACAGCTGACACACAATAGTTTCAAACCGTTTCAAAGATATTGCCTCTATTAATCAATGCCATGCAAATCAAAAATGAATTAAATTTCTAGGGTACATTAAAAGTCTTACCTGTCAAAATTTAATGCTCAAAATGTTGGGGATGTGAAGAAATGTCACAATAAGTTTGCTAATAAACATCAGAATATAATTATTTTAATAATCAATGCTTAAGCTATTTTCCTTCTGCTCACAAAGTAAATAGCCTATGTCTGATTTCATTAAGAATTCAAATATTTTAGAATTCTGGGAGGGTAATAGCTTATCGGTTTTTTATAGGCTAGCACTATCACTACTATCACACAATTTTTTTGCTGTGGTGATGCCCACATAAGCTCTCAGCTTGTGCTTGGTTAATGGGGATGATGATGAGAGATGAGTGGACCTAAAGCTTCAGGTGGGTTCCGAACCACCATGAAGCAATTTTTATTCTCATGAATGAATTAAATTTAGCGGAAAAAGGCCTGAAGTGGTCACACCTACTATGGGAATAACAGGTGCAAGTTTGACATATCAATGTGAGGTTTTCGGCATTCATTTTGTCTTGAAATTCTGTATCAAAATCATGTATAACATCACCACCTTCCCATTTGAAAAAATGAACTGAGATTCAATATGGCGGATCCAAGATGGAGAGGAGGATCAAATTTTCTAAGTCACAGTGAAGTACAGTTGTATTTTCAATTTGAGTACGATCCCCAATGTCACCTACCGTCAAATTACCTTTGTATAAGAAATATGAAGCCATTTCCATACTTTTCACCAACCCTATGTGTAAAATCGCTCTTGTTTTTCATCAACAAGAAAAATATTTTTCTTTTTATCTAAAGAGATAGTCCACTATATAAACTATATTCGAAATTCAGGCTTTGAAGCTGTCAATACAAATCCAACCATTTGTAGAAGAAATTCATATGACTGATGAATAAGAGTTATTCCTTGCTTGGATACCTTCTAACAGTAATACTCTTCCATATTTTGTTATAAATTATTTTCCACTGTATTTTACTTTACATTATCAAGCTAATTGATTTATTGTAGCATTTTTATAAATTAGAAATCTTGTTGTTGATGAAAACATTTAGTTTTGCATAACTAGTTTGCAGTTGTAGTGTAGCTTCAAATATTACATATAACTTATGTTTTTGAATTTATGCAGCAAACATTTAATAATCTATATTAAAATTATATACAGTATATATAAAAGATTCACGTCAGAGACCCTGAACTGATCAGGAGTGACCTGAAAACTCTGACACCAGACCTGAGCCAGCCAGGTTACACGGAATTATTATTATATACAGTATTATATTATATTATCATGTATACTACAATTTATTCACTATTATAATGAGATTCTTATATTTTGTTACAGATTACCAAGCCCTACATGAATGAAATATTTATATTGGCTGCTTTTATGAAAATGGGGCAGAAACCTCTTTCTGTAAAATTCAATAAGAAGAAAAGGTCCGGTGAGCCTCCAGGTTTCTGCCACATTCGTTTCGCAACTGAAGGAGAAGTGAAGAAAGCTCTGATTGAGATGAATGGAAAGCTTATCCCAAACTCTGTTCCAGTAAGTACAATCTGTAATCTATAGATATGATAAATTTTCTAATGTACATTATGTATCTCAGGCCCGTATTCACAATTTTCGTTCAAACCAAGCTCTACAAATCGAAACTGTGGATTTTTAGTTTAGATCTTGGATTCATAGTTAAAAACCGTGTTAAAACTAGGCCTGCGGGTTTTATACTTAGTTTAAACTAAGATGCTGCATACGACCCTAAGAATGTCTCGATTGAAGTAATAGTGGTCCTCTTATATGAATAGAGATTATAATGCATCTATAAAATCTCTTGGACGATTCTCGACATGCAAACCTCTTTTCCTCATCAATAAGATTAAAATAAAAACTATTAAAATTTGCAATATCCAAAATTGTGCGATTATAATTGTATAATGTGTTTGTTGATTAGGGTGAATGAATAAAACAAATGTTGTCTATTCCACATCAAAGATTTTTATTATTTGAAAAACCAAACTTAAGTTTCAATGCTCATGGCATCATCATCAGTGGTTGAGCCTAAACTGAATTTCAGCACTGAATTAGAATTTCCTGAACTGAATTTCTAAACTGGACAAATTCAGTTTAGGCTCAACCACTGATGATGATGCCATGAGCATTGAAACTTATGTTTGGGTTTTCAAATAATAAAAATCTTTAATGTGGAATAGACAACATTTGTTTTATTCATTCACCTTAATATGGAGAAGTTCCACAACATTTCTGAAACAAGTGTGTGTTTGTTAATTCTTTAGACCCAGTGATGAAACTGATTTGTATACATATTGCTTTTGAGGAAACCAGGAGTAACCAACACTCATGTTGAATTGCAACAAACAAGATCCAAGCACCATGTTGATCCCGGTTGGTGCAACCCAACCTTAAAGGTGTAAGAATCATTCTAAATTTTATTCTTGTTGCAAAAAGCTCTGCTTATTTTCACTTTGAAACGGACGTTATCAGCCAGTTTGAGATCATAAGTTTTCCAGTAACAGTTGTTCTAGGTTAGCAGATTGTTGTGATTGATGGCATTATTACAGAATTTCACGCAAAAATTGAGAATCAGGACCTTAGTTTCTCCAAATCCCATCTTGAGTTAGGCCTATGCTATCTTAAAACCACATTGATGACCAGCTGAACTGACCTACCTGAGCAGATGTCATCTGTTAATTCCTCTCTATTTCAATTTACAGCCGGCAAGATTCCATTTGAGTACTTCTGGTGTTGGGAAAATTGCAATTCCAAAGTATTCATTGTGGCTGACTGATCTATCACTGGATGTTGACGATAGTACTCTCCTAAAAGCATTTACACAACGTTTTCGATCAGTTGTATCAGCAAAAAGTAAGTAATCTGATTTAATCCCGTATATCATTACTTTTTCACCAGAGTAGTTATAAGTTATCTATCAATTTGTGAATTATATTCTATTTTACTCCATTTATCGATGTTATTCACTAGATTTTTAGTCGTGCTTTGGTTCTCCGTTTGATGAAATGGAATACTGTATTATAATTTTCCGCAGTTCGTTATGGATCACAGAATTCACAACTACTGATTCAACAAAATAAGACTACCTAAGACATGTAAGAAGCCATATCACAATAGTTTCGCAGTAGCTAATTTGCTGTAGTTTCAAGAGTTTTTGCATTGATATTACAATTTTATCTGTTCTGTTTAGTTGGCTGTTGTGATAATAGACATTTTTGTTATCACTTTATTTAAGCTTAAAATTAGTTGCCAGATCTAAAATTTAAACTTTCAAGCGAGTTCTTCAGTCCGCGGCGCCCGCTAGCTACTTAAAAGGTTATTTGAAGATAGTGCCTTTGGGAAGATCGTGTGACAATAAGTTTGCTAATAAACACCATAAGCTAATTATGTTAATGATTATTGTTCAAACTATTTTCCTTCAGCTGACAATGTAAATAGCCTATGTCTGATTAAAAATTTAAATATCTTCTTTTTGCTGTGGTGATACCCACATAAGCTTAGCTTGTCTTAGCTTGTGCGTGGGTGTTGGGGAGGATGATGATGATGCGAGATGAGTGGACCTACAGCTTTAGGTGGGTTCCGAACCATCGGGAAGCGATTTTTATTCTCATAAATGACCTCGAACTGGAAAGTGGTCACCCAAACAACTGGAGTCGCAGGCAGGCGCACACTCACACGGGGGGGGTGCTAAAGGGGCTGTAGCCTCCCCTCAAGAAAGAAGTTACATTCTGTTTTTAAATCTAATCTACCAATAGAGTGGACACATCGCATACTGAATACTGGTTTGCGGGAGTTACATTTCACTACAACAACAAAATGAATAGCTAAATAGCTGCATTGCTGCATTAATTTTCTATTCCTAAGAAATGCACTAAAAAATAAATTAAAAGTATTTCATATAATTATTCCAAACTCAGCAAAGGAGCATTTCTCGCATGCGTTTACTTTGTTTTGTTTGTTTGCGTAGGTCTAATAGAGTTATTTATTTATTTATTGTCTTTTGAAATACAAGGCGAAGTTAGGACTCGCAGGTCCTCTCTTACACTTAACCTTAGGATAGTTAAGTATTTAACTTGGTAATACGAAATATCCCTGGTGTTCTGAAAAACTGTTGATATTTCTAACAAAAGCAATGCATTTTGGTACACTTTACAATACAACGTAGTAGAATACCAAGCCTGCAACACGAAATAAATCAAAGTTTGTTAAAAAATCTCTTGGTAATACAAAGTTACTGAGTTACAGTATTAAAATAATTATTATACTGTACATTATGTATCTGGTTCCTTTAAATTCGTATTATTGAGAGTGTACTTGATAGGTGTATCTCACCCACCTGCCTTGTTGATTTTTACTCCCTACTTCTAACATTGGTTTTATCAATGAAACCAGATTCATTCCCTGCCCCGCGGCCTTTCGTTCTGCGGTGGGGCTGTATTCAGGTAATGTAATCCAGGGGATGGATTGAAAGTTTTATTTCCTGCATTGAAGAACGTCTCTTAAAGCACAAGAATATTTTGAAAGGGTTTCACTGCTTGCTTCATACTTATTCAGATAATAGTGAAGAAATTAAAGAGATGAAAGAGACGTTTTTGAAGTTGGTTGAAGTTTATGAAGAAGAATTGGAAAACAATGTGTTGATGGCAGAAATGGAAGTTTGGCAAGCTTTTGTTTCCAACGAAACAACGCACACCACGTCAATGCAATTGATTTTTAAATATTTGTGAAAAACAATCCTTCCAAATATCCATATCCTGCTGAGGATTTTCATAACTCTACCTGTGTCAACCAGCACAGCAGAGCGCTCCTTTTCCACTCTTCGGAGACTCAAGACTTACTTGAGAAACAAAACGTCTGAGAGTAGGCTAAATGGCTTAGTCAATCTCAACATCCACAGGGAAATTCCAGTTGGCACGGACAGTGTTTTATCCATATTGGAAAGGGCCAAACGAAGAATCAATTTTGTTTTGTAAGCTGGTATAGAATGGTTTTGTAAAAATAAAACCTAGAATCTTATTTTATCTGCTGGTTTATATCATTCATTCCTATAGTCTCTACTCAAAACTTGCATTCGAAGAGCTACAATAAACTTAGAGTAATGCCTCAAAACATTGGTTTTTCTAAGGAATTTTTTGAAGTTTTTTGTTGGTTGGCCCAGGGACCCCTGGTTAGCCCCCTCTCATAATTATTTTCTGAGTGCGCCACTGGTCGCAGGTGTACCACGAAGCCAACCACTTCCCAATAATACTTTACAATATTTAAAAACCTTTTTACAGAATTATAAACTTTATAATACTTATAAACTTTATATTACTTAAAAACTTTATAAACTTATTGTGGTAAATAGAAGTCTTGTTTTGCAGTGATTATTATATTATAACGTTGCCTTCTTGAATATATGTTTTTTTTCTTAGTTATCGTCGATATGACTGGATTCAGCAAAGGCATTGGCCATGTGCAGTTCACAAATGAGGATGATCACAAAAATTGCTTAAAAACTATGAATGGCTTCAGAGGCCTCGGATCCAAGCCCTTGAAGATATCATCCAGTCTACCTCTGGCTCTTTCTCAAGCATCAAGGTAATTTTTCAACTTTTCACTTCAAATTAGTTCATTGTCTTGAACGAAAATGTTTTTAAACTTTTTATGATGATGTCTTTGGCTTCGTATTCGTGAAAGTCATCTGGAAGTAATAGCTTATAATTCACTCAATTTAATAAGAAAGTATGGTTCAGTGAGCACATTTTAAATGTCACTTTGAAAATTAATACAACCGTTCGCAAGACATTTGACTGATCCAAAGCAACGACATCACCATCGAGCTTTGACAAATTACGTTATTTGACAATAGTTGAGTTTTGTTGGCTTTCGTGCAGTTGCGCATTTGTTAATTGATATGAGTGTGGAAATTTGAAGTCAATATCACAGCAAGCAATCCAAGATATTTAATCTCTAAGATATTAATATCAGAAATAAAAAATTCAATCTCTTAGATATTTAGAAGTATTGTCGGTATCTGTTTTATCTGATAAGTTTGTGACTGCTCGTTCTGGCATCTGGTAACAGTAGGATTGATAGTGACTCTTCTATGATCCAGCAGTGTGTAGCCCGCTCAGCAGCTAAAGTAATCATAACGCATAAAATAATTAAATAAAGATGATAATTCTTTTCAACTAAACATTGATTTATAATGAATAAGAATTCTAGGAGTAGTCACAACTACAAATCTATACATATGTAAAAGCGAAATGGCACTCACTGATTCATTCATCAGCAGAACTAAAAATGTGTCTACGGGGGCGGAGCCTCCTGGTGAGCGCGGAGCGTTCCCTTTTTTAGTTCATGAAAATGAGCGAAGCGAACCTGCTGGCTAGTCTATTTATATAGGATGATTCAAAAAGAGCGCCGGTTTTAATGTATCAAATTAAGAGGTTTATTTAAACGAAAAATTGAAAATAAATACATCAAAATGTTCATCTCACTTTCCGATTTCATGGATGGAAAATGATGTCATGCATGTGTCCTCCTCTACTGCGCTGGCAGGCTTTTGGTCGGGTGGCGTCATCGGCCATTATTTTTTTGAAGATCAGGAAGGTCAAGCCGTGACAGTAAATGGAGATCGATACCGTTCGATGATTGAGGAGTTTTTGTGGCCTCATTTGGATGGAATAGACATTGACGAGTTGTGGTTTCATCAGGATAGTGCCACATGCCACGCTGCCCGCGAAACAGTTGTGTTGCTCAATGAACGGTTTCAGGATCGCGTCATTTCTCGTAATTCCTCCCGATTCACTACCACAAAAAAATTTATCAATATGTTTGCAGCAGCAGCGGCAGCTCTGGGAACAAAGGTGCATCGCAGGGTTCATCGCACCATGTGGAAAGGTCCTACTGGCAGAACTATGCAGCCTGGCAGAACAGTGACAGAGATTCAACCCACAGCAATTATGCTGCCGAACTGACCACATTGAATATCATCGACACTGTTGTTGAAAGAGGAGATGATCTTGAGTTAATAGGTAAGTACTGTATCATAAGAGAGAGAAGAGATAATTTATAATAGCAACAATTGTTATAATAGAAGATAATTATAAATTCAGGGCTTTTTTCAGCCGGAACGCACCGGAACGACGTTCCGGTATCTCTTTGCTAGGCATGTATGTAATTACTATTCAGGAGCAACATTTCATTAACAATTATCATATTTCATTGAATGTTTGAATTTCGCTGTACTGTTACCAGTGCTTTATGTGGTAGAATTACGAACTAAGTTACATATCAATACCTAGCTTCCGATAAATTGAATATCTATTAAATTGATAATATTGATTTAATATCGATAGTTGTACTAAAGCAAAAGCAGTAAAAAATCCCGACAGCTTTTTGTAAATAGTACGTTTCGCTTTGTATCATAGCCAATTCTATTATTGAATATCGATTAACATTGAATATTGATTTAATAGTCTATCGATAGTTGACCAAAGCAGTAAAGAATGCAGACACCTTTTTTAGATAGTGCGCTTTGCTTGAATAATTATTCATTTATTCACAACACACAAAACCTCGTTGATCCAGCAATTTCCCCATACAACTTTTATCTTTCATTATTTTCAAATAAGGTTAATACCATACCATAGTTTAATGTGTTTTTAAATTATATTTGTAAATTTGAAATGTTAAGATAGTAGATACATAGATATTTCATATTTGTAACAATATTGGCTATTCATACATTTAGATTAGGCCTACATAGAGAAAAGAGTTGACAAATAATTGAACCTATGCGGTAGAGCAGGCCTGCCCAACCTGTGGCTCGCCGATTTTATGTGGCCCACCATGTTGCCGTAAAAACAAAACCATTAACAAAACTGAAACGTAAAACATTAACATGGAGTTTCAGCTGAAACCAAAAAGGAAAATGTACATTACAGGAAGCATTAAAACGTGTAAAATTTTTGATGGTAAAATTGAAAAAATGTCCTGGGGGAGACCCTCCAGACACCCCCTCTCCTTATGATGCCTTTGTTCTTTTATGAGTTGAGAATCAGCTTATGGTCCATTGCAGAAGTGAGTTAATATTTTGACTTATGCATTGAATTGTTTTGGAGATGAAACTGTGAGTCTAGATCATCTGCAAACAGTCGACAATACAGTTGGTACATTGAAAGTAGAGAAGTCCCAAAGCAGACCTTAGGGAATGCCCCTCCAAACTGGTCACCATGTGGAAGAATCAAGCAAAAATTGCTTGAAATCTGTTGGTCAAGTAACAAGAGAACGCTTTTACTGAATCAGAGAAGTGACAATGATACTTCAGTTTGTGAATGAGTAGAGAATAAGAAACGTTATCTTCGTCGTTAGTTTCACGCAAATCACACTGTAATATATTTTATCCGTAGCTGCACGTATTTCATCTGTTATGCGCAAGAGGGCAGTGACCTTACATGAACTATGAATTGATGATTTGGATTGATATGCTATGTACTATAATTGATGTTCTATGATTTGGATGGAAAGTAAAGTAAAATTGAATAGGTTTATTGGTTTGTTAACTTTAATGGAGCAGTAAATTTTCTATTGAACTACCAAGAAACCGGGCACTCAAGGAAAATCGTTAAGTCATCATTAAAATCGTTGATTAATTAATTGAAATCGTTATTAATAATAACTATCCTATAGGATTTGATAAAGTAATAAATTTATTTTGGATTTACATTGATTTTAGAAGTCTATTTCATATAATTTATCAGCTTTTAAATTGATCTCTGAGTTCAGAAAAAGTACACTGATCATATAATTTGTAGATCATGATAATCTCTACAAATAGATAGATACTGTACATTATTGAAAGCCAGAGTTTTATGCATCTTCCATATTGATATTGTTTTTCTTAGAGTGTTACCCAAATTAGTCCAAGGCTTATGCAGGGGTAACGGGAAGGGTGAAGATTAGAGATGCTTCATTGACTACTTTTTAGGCGGCTAGGACCAACGGCTTCACGTTTCCTACGAACATAATTTCAACCGAATGTTCGGTTGAAAATTGCCTGAATGAGGATGTCACTCCTAACTTGCTACTTGTAATAATGCAAAACATATCCATTTTATGCTTAATATCATATTAATTACTATGATAAATATATCATGTGATATGTGATGTTTAATAATAATCAATATGATGAATATTAATAACTATGATAATACCTATCTCAATTGATCAATCTTAGATACAAGCTTCAAGAATAACAGTCATTATCAAATTCGTATTGGAATAATTATGATAACTCATGTTGATAATGAACTAAACAGTTTTTATTTTCTCTTCAAATTATTCTTTTTCAGAACATAACACCAAAGTGGATGTTGATAGCTGGAATAAGGAGATGATTCAGCGCGATTACAACCTGTGGGATGCACTGGAATGTTCAAAGTGGCTCCCTCTGAACATGAACGAAAGATCTGTGTTAGATGATTATGAATAGCTCTCCAAATGTTGAATAATCTTTTTGGGACCTCAATATAAGTTTCTTTTTGTATTCCTTTTATGTACAAGCTTCGTTCATTTGAAGTTCTTATTTCAACCCTATTGCTTAAACTGGGAATTTATATTGTTCATTTGAAGTTCTTATTTCAACCCTATTGCTAAAACTGGGAATTTATATTGTTTAGTTCTCTTGTATACAATATCTTTCAACACGATCAAATAAATCTGTGTATGATGAATTTGAATAGCTTGAAATTTTGGATTATCTGGTCATAGGACCTCATTACAAGTTTTTTTTCTGTATTCCATTAATGTTTAAGCTTCGTTTTTCAAGTTATTCTTCAGCCCTAGTGCTAAAACTTGGAGATTATGTTGTTTGTTTCTCTTGTAAACAATATCTCTCAAATAATCTTTGTACAATGAATTTGAATAGCTTGAAATTGTGGTAATCTTGTCATAGGATCTCAATATAAGTTTTTTATGTAGTCCATTAATTTCAAGCTATTATTTTCAACCTACTGCAAAAACAGTGAATTTATAATTACTGTTTAGTTCTCTTGTAAGCAATATCCCTGAACATGATCTAATGATCTTTGTAAGATGAATTTGAATAGCTATCAAAAATGTTAATAATCTTGTCATTGGACCTCAGTCCCAAGTTTTGTTCTGTATTCCATTAATGTTTAAGCTTTGTTTTTCAAGTTATTATTCTTCAGCCCTAGTGCTAAAACTGTGAATCTATATTGTTTGGTTCTCTTGACCGATCGAATGATTTTTGAACGAAGGACGTCAATTCATTTTTTTTATTCCATTAATGTGTAAGCTTCGTTTATTTCAAGTTCAGTTTTCTACTTTCAAGTTTGTTTTTCAAGTTTTGTTCCATTTTCCTTGTTAACAATATCAATTGTAAATAAAACACGAACAATTGAGTAGTTATTTGTATTTATTGTGTAGCCTACTGTCTATTGTACTAGATAAATGTTAATATCTACATTATTAAAAGCCTTGGTAAGTCAAGAAGTATATCACGATAGCAGAATTCCCATTATAACCTCCTTAATAATTTTCTCATTGAACTTTATTTCCGATGTAATAGTTCATTTCCCTTTAGCATTTCCTATTCTGACATTCACTCAATAAATTTAAATTTTGCTGGTAGTTTATAATTCCATTATGCAGCAGATTTCAAAAGTCTTTGATAAACCTAAAGTACAGATGTCTATATAATTAATTACCTGGTCGCCCTTTTTCAATAAAGATTTGACCTTTGCAATTTTCAAATAATCATGGAACACTTCAGTCTGTAAAGCACTATTCAAAATAAAAACCAGATACTCAGTTATTTCGTCACAGTATTTTTTACAATTTTTAGGGGAATATTTTCATAATCAACACTACTTTATTGCTTTGAACTGTCTATCACACCAATGGCCAGCTGGACGAAAACCCAATTGAAATTGACCGCCGTCAAATGATGTCATCTAACGGAACCAATAAACGAATCAGACGTCAATGCAATGGCGTCATTTTACGGTGGTTAAATTCAATTGGATTTTCATCCAACTGGACGCAAGATTTTTTTTCTTTTGTAGGACTTGTAATGCTACTTGCACTACAGTATTTCTCGCTGGTAGGCAAACAGAATATTTATTACTACTCTGTGTATTATAGGAGCCATGGATACGAAATAATATGTATTAAAAATCCCTGTTACATAGACATATTCCGCGATGATACATCCCCACAAAAATTTTTTAACATTCTCCAACATTACCGAAACATTTCTGGTTTCGCACCTGAGAAGAGCACACCTGCCAGTAGTCAAGGGAATTATTAAGGAGGAGAGAGGAAGTTATTCCTGGTGGACCATCCAAGCCAAATATTATTACTGAATAGTTTCAGTTCGGATTTTATTACAATAGTTGAATCAGCATGATAATTATGCTAGAAGGGCCTGAGTCACAACAACTATTTTTTAGATTAATAAAGAAAAACTGTTGTTAGTTAACTGAGCTGATAATCCAATTTACGAAAAATTACCACATCTTACCAACAGAAAAATGTGCTTACTATGATGTAGCCTAGTGATTCTTTTCAGAATACAAATATTAGGTAGTCCAATTACCTAGCATCAGTTTTTCTTCATTCACCTCAAAAAGTTTAGTTAATGTGACTTGGGCACTTCTCATAATGCTGATTGATGTTGAATACAGTTGATGCGAATAAATTGTGTGAAATTTTTATAAAAGCAATAATAACCTTACTATCTATAACCCCTACCTAGAATGTCTACTTCTTAGTATACAGCGTACTAGTATACACTGAGGCTCTACTCACATTTGGAAACTCGGCGACTCTGATAACAACATTTTCAAATTATGTCACTCTATATACGTTCGTCCTGCAACGCCGTACTGTCAGAACGTCATAATTAGAAATTATATGTTTGTTATTCGAGTCGCTGAGTATGGGTTTCCAAGTGTGAGTAAAGCCTGCATCTTCTAATGAATACTAATCGTGTGCTGGTTACATTTTACTGTGCTCTACAGAAATTTGTAGAATGATTGAAAACGATTCATTGACTGCGCGCATTCGCGTGCGGTCACACGAAATTAATTATTGCTCAATTCAATCGAGAGACTATTGTGTCAAAAAAGCATTCGAAGTGAATGAACTGACAAGGAGTATCCTCGTGATGTACTGTAATGCTGCAAATAGATCGCCAATGCACGCACAATTTATTGTGCTTTTCGTTTTTGAAATTAGCATCTTCCGGTGCAAGCCAGGCGAGGCGAGGCAATTCGAGAAGCGAGGTGAGGTCCTGGCCTTGTCTAATCGCTGCATCAATCACGCTCCCAATACGCTTTATATAGGCACTAATTTTTATTTATACTGATTTATTTACTGTTACGGTCTTTTCCTACTTTCAACTACCACTACACATTTCTAAACATAAAGTTACGCCATGGTACATGAAGTAAGGAAAATGTTGCAAATCATTGCTCCAAAATATTTTTACAAAGAGAACACAAACTATACAAAATACAAACTAATTTGTGAAATGCAATGCATTTCTTTTGTTTTTCTTTTTTTTGTACTGTACCGGTACTAAAAATGTTAATAGTAATGCCAATAAGGCCTGTAATCGTAATGGACTCTGTGAGCTTTTTTAAGTATGAAATGAATAAAAATAATAAGTTGTAACTCGTGCTTGATTTTTTAATTTTTTCAAGTCATTAAATAATGGAATCAGTTAGTTCACACTGGTATTTAGTTATTTTTTTCTTACGTGCTGTACTTACTATTTTATAGTAAGTTAACTGACATTGATAATTTGCCTTCACATAAATATTGTATTTTGTTTGGATTTTTTTTATATCAATAATGTATTTTATTTGAATTTTGTAAATGCCAACCTGCTATAGGATAACTGATTCCTGAAAAGCAATAATAAATAATAATAATAAAAAATATTATTTTATAGTAGCACGTATAGTACCTACTTGATATTTCTATCAACCTCGCTTTCATTTTCATTTCCTGTTCTCAATATACTATTATTTCTCTACTAAATAATATATAAATATATTGTGTATACGAATATTATAAATATATCGTGTACTTTTGTACTTTCTTTCAAATTGATTATACTCAATGTACATTATTATTCATTCGAATTTAAAAAATCCAACAAAATTTACTGTCTCTTAGATACACATATAAATCAAACATAATAAATAATAAATATGTATGAATAGGCCTACAATGTAGGGGCCCTGCGTGAGTAAATATACAATTATTCTTGAGAATTGAAGTAATAAAGAATTTCAGCTTATCTATTATAGTAAGGATGGTTCTGAACAGGATTTTATTCTCTAAAGTGGGCAGAAACACATGGCGTGTGTAGTTGCGCCCACAGACAACACAATCTTGCAATTTCCACCAACTGAAGCTTGCAAAAGCTCATATATGTTACAATGTATTATACAATCGTACACAGGACTTTTTCGGATCCTCTCCTAGAACGTGTTAGGCAATGCTTCCTGATAAGTTTTCCTTTTAAATCTTGTCTCTTCTAATTTTTAACTGATCCTATGGAGATGTAGAGGCTTGTAGATGCAAGGAAACCAGACGAGTAGTCCTTCAACCCTATACTCTAGCCATGATAAAGGATCGATTTGTGATTTTTTTTACTGAAATTTTGAGAAATTTACATAATACCGCTCATCGTATGCCTGATGAAATGAAATGATCGTTAAAAGGTTGAGTATTGTTAATATGAATACGAAGTTCCAATAAATGTAGAATGTAGAAAATGCTAAATTGGAAAATAGGGGCAAATTCAATCTTCAGCATTGCATTATACCTTTATAACCTTGATGGAAATACTCGATTGAATGAAAAGTATTATTTCAAATTTCCTTTTTTCTGGAGGTGATCTCTGCAGTTTATGCAGGCCATTTTGCAGTTTATGTAATTTATTAGCAAGCGCAGTTCGTCCTACAATGATAATTATTATTGTGGCCTGCTAGGTAGGGCTGAGCGTGTGTATATGTGTGTTTTAGCATAACTATATATCATGCAATACAGTGCCAGCAGTGTCTTTTACTATGTTATCATGTCATAAAACAATAGCAGATTAGCGAACTCATGTTAACGTACCGTTAGCTAGAATGGCGAACTTTCACTAAATGCTCTACAGTATAAATATACAGTGCAGTATCCACCTCCTGCCTGGAAGAAAGTGCTAAAGAGCAGCACTTGAGTTACCTTATAAGTACAACAAACCCATTGCATTTATCTGATAGAGATTTTGCTAGACTTCTTACAAGTCAGCAACGATTCTCTAGTCAAGAGACTACTATCTACAAACCTGAAAAACATATTAATACATATATAAGTATATTTATACTGTGTTGTTATTGCCTTCTGAAGAACAATGTAGCAAACATTATCGAATGCTTGTCTTTTTATGTGGCTAGACGGTTGAGGCGAGTGAAGCGAGCCTGCGGGCTAGTCAAGGTTAGAGGTGTGCACACACTGCCCATGAAAAGTATAGGACGTAGAAAATACGTTCATCTCTAGGATGGCTAGAGATAGGATACTAGAGATAGCTATGGTGAAATTCAAGTCAGTCTAATGCCAGATTTTTCAGTAAAATGTTCACTGCTTCTTGCCCTGTCAAATGGTGCCTCAAAAAGCCTCTATGCTCCACTTTGAAGAGGAGTTTTTTCTCACCTGATTCCTTTTCTGGTTAGGGTTCTTAAGAAAAGAGTATTCATTTCTTGTATTCATCATTCATGAGTATTTGATTTTGCCCCAAAATAAATTAACATGAACACCCCCAAAAACGTAAAAAGTGTGTTTTTCTAGTTTTTAAAAAAACTTGAAAACTATCAATGTCTTGAAAATGATTGTGGTATGACCTATCAAAGTGAATAAAACTACGGACATTTTAAGCGTGATTCGAAGTTTTTACGATGGAAATATAGTACTTGTATATGTTAGAAGTATTATTGAATAGTAACTTAGTACTTTCAAAACTGAACAAAAAAACAAAATTTACAAAACCATTCTACCTACAAACTTGAAAAAATCAGTTATGGAAAGTAAAAAACGAGAATTTCCAACGCCAATCATTCAATAAATACACTAAAATATAATTTTAAGCCTCATTTTTGTACAGAAATGTGTTGAAGAGAAATAAAAAGAAACTAGGGTAGGACCACAGCGTGAAGCGCCGCACGCTCTGTTCAAGATTGACTTCAACTTCATTCAATAAGCTACCGTTCTCTATTCTTTTAGCACACCAGGTCCAAGCAGTTCTGTCGAAAGCCGAGAGATGGCACGGAGCTTATTTAACAGTTTATTTAATCAAACGTATTCTTTCCCAAAATACAAATGAAAAATATGCACATCAAAGGCCAATAAACTTTCTTTTGGCGCAAACCGTATCTTAATTAGCCCAATAGAATGGTCGCAGTGATTGTTATTAGTTTGGCAAACCCCTTTTAATAATAAGGATAGGTACAGGTACTCCTATCCTCCTCTAGTCATCATCATCATCATCATCATCATCATTATCATCATCATCATCTTCTTCTGGTTCTCCATCTTCTTCTTCTTCTTCTTCTTCTTCTTCTTCTTCTTCTTCTTCTTCTTCTTCTTCTTCTCCTTCTTTTTTTATGCAGACTCAAGATTTGCACAGTCTATGCAAATATTGCAGGTAGGCGACATGTGAAAAGTGTAAATGGCCAAACGATGATGACTCATTCTAATCTGAAGCTTTGAAGTGACGTTGGTGGGAGAGGGGGAGGAGGACAAGGCTTTCACTTTAAAACAGAAGGATAGAACACTGATGGTCGATGGGGGGTAATGGGGAGGAGGGTACTTCTCGTGACCTCTGACGTAATACTATGCCACGCTACACCGCTTTCTCACAAGGATATCTCTGTCTGTCACCAAGATGATTATTATTTCTCATTTTTCTTCCTTTTCTTCTTCTTCTTCTTCTTCTTCTTCTTCTTCTTCTTCTTCTTCTTCTTCTTCTTCTTCTTCTTCTTCTTCTTCTTCTTCTTCTTCTTCTTCTTCTTCTTCTCCTCCTACTCCTCCACCTCTTGTTCTTCATCTTCTTCTTTTTTCTTGTTCTTGTTGTTGTTGTTTTATTCATTTTGCTCAACATCTTTACATTCAAGAATTCATTATTTTTTATGTACAATATTGCCAAATAATTAGATGTATATTTTACGACATTGCAATATAGAATTTAAGCCACTATATTTGTTATCTGCATGAGTAAAGTAAATATATTCTAGACTAATCCTGTGTTCTTCTTCTTGTCTGTCTCCAAGTTTATTCTAAACTGATTCTTTCCCAGGATTCTTTTTCTCTCTTCTTCCATCTCAGTTCTCCTTCTTTGTCTTCACCTGTTCTCCTCATTTCTATGTTTCTTCCACTTTATATTATTTTATTATTCTCGTCTATTTATCTTCCCCTGTCCTCTATAGATCTGCTGTCGCCCTTCTGTTTTCTCTTCTTTTTAATTTTATCAATTCTCTCTTGTGTCGCACTCTCTCTTCATTGTTTTTTCCTCCTCCTCCTCCTCCTCCTCCTCCTCCTCCTCCTCCTTCTCCTCCTCCTTCTTCTTCTTCTTCTTTTTTAATCTCATTTTCCTCTTCTTTCTTTCTTCTTCTTCCTCTCCTCTTCTTTTGCTTATTTTCAATTTTCATCTTTTTCTCAACATCTTCCTTTTCGTTTTCTTATTCTCATGGATTCTCTCTTTAATCGCACTCTCTCACTAGTTTTTTCTTCTGATCGTTCTCCTTCTTTTTGACTTCTTTTCCATCATCTCATCTTTCTTCATCCTCGTCATCATCTTCGTGTTCACAAATCTCATTTCTCTCCCACTCTCTCTTTCTCTTGTTTTTTCCTCTCCTTCATCTTCTTGTTTTCTCCTCAATTCTCTCTTTATCTCGAACTCTCCGCCACTCTCTTGTTTTTTCTCCTCGTTCGTTTCTATCCTCTTTTCTTTTTTCTCAATTCTCTCTTCATCTCGCACTCTCCACCTCTCTCTTGTTTTTTCTCTCCACCTCCATCGTTTTCATCTTCTTTTTTCACTCCTCAATACGCACTCTCTCTTCCCTCTGTTCTGTCTCTCCCTTCATTTTCATCTTTTTTCCTTTTTTTCTTATTTCTCTCTTGTCTCTCACTTTCTGTCTCTCCCTTTTTTCTTTCCCAACTTCTTCGTTTTCAAATTCATCATCTCCTTTTTTCTTCTTCTCAATTCTCTCTCACTCTATTTGCCTTGTTCTTTCTTCTCCTTCATCCTCTTATTTTTTTTTTTCTTCTTCTTCTTCTTCTTCTTCTTCTTCTTCTTCTTCTTCTTCTCCTGCTTCTTCTTCTTCTTCTTCTTCTTTCTTCTTCTTCTTCTTCTTCTTCTTCTTCTTCTTCTTCTTCTTCTTCTTCTTCTTCTTCTTCTTCTTCTTCTTCTTCTTCTTCTTCTTCTTCTTCTTCTTCTTTCTTCTTCTTCTTCTTCTTCTTCTTCTTCTTCAACTGTCATCATAGCCACTTTATGACACAAAAAAATATTACACTGGCCTTTCCCAGACTATTGAGCCGTGCCTACAACAACAATACTGTCAGCCTACTCTTGTTGCGCTGTCACACTTCAAGGCAATTGATTAACGAGCTAACCAAACAATAAACAGTTAACAACAATAATTCCTATAATACCAAAAAAATTTACAGGGCGAAAAAATACAGTTAAAACGGTAGTTTGACCATACGTTTCATGTCTTCAAAATCTAATACCTATATTGTAAGATCTATAAATTCTAATTCTTATAACTAACTTCTAAGATCTTATAACTTAATTTAGTAATATCCATTTAATTTCGCGGATGGCATTAGATAGATAGAATAGAATAGAATGACTGCCTTTATTTTAACCTGGGAGGGCGAAGTTAGGGTGCAGTCGGCCCTCTCTTACACTTAACCCTCTAATCTAGATAGATAGAAATAGATACCTATAGATAGAGATACAGTATTATATTCTGTTGTGCAAACTGTTATGTAAAGGAGACAGATTTGGGGTAACCCGTTGTCTCCATTGATAAATAAATGAATAAATAAATATTATTTTTTGTCATCGGACTCTACGATCATCAGCAACGTCAAGAAATAATATCTCTCCATCTATCTATCTATCTGATGATGAAAGTTATTCGCCATCCACCAGCTTAAATGCTCAGATTGATTGTAATGACAAGAGATAAACATCGCAAACATTTTAGTCAATAATATGGTATATTTCGGTTTATTAAAGGCCTATTCGATGACAGGATTCAATCGTAATTGCATAATAAGAGCCTAGTTAGTTGTATTTCACAGTC
The DNA here is from genome assembly GCA_017141395.1 of Laodelphax striatellus. Lineage (NCBI taxonomy): Eukaryota > Metazoa > Arthropoda > Insecta > Hemiptera > Delphacidae > Laodelphax > Laodelphax striatellus. Next base: position 19,624,982 of record CM029544.1, on the reverse strand, counting down.
CGTTCACTTAGCAATTGACCTTGTCGAATCATTGATTGAGTTATTTATTATATGGCCTATTGCTAGCAATTATAAAACAAAATCATGCAATAACCTAGTCATCCTTCTATCAAGCTTTACGATAATTTTAAGATACAAATAATTCTTGTAATTTATTGAATTCAAGAACCAGACAAAATAATATCTCATTATTTTGAAAATCATTGTGTATTGACTTGACTCTTACCTATCAGGTTTGGGTGTGATAATGAACTGATCATTATCAGTTGACTGGACGTTTATATCCAGAATCAAATTTACTACACTTCATGTTGGTATAAAATGGATTTTGGATGATATGAATTAAATTAATGAAGTTATTTCCATTTTTAGACTAACTATTATATCCGACAGGTACCTATTAGGTCTACTTATTAGATTATTGGAGGTGAAGGAAGATTTCTTTTGTTATTTTTGGAGACTTTCTTCTACTGAACAAACGATACAATACGAATTTTCAGTACAAATATTCTAAACTCGGTATGAGTGAAGATCGTTTCGTATTGTGTGTGTAGGGTATATTCATACCCTAGACAAAATTACCGGTATCGTGTAGGCTACTGTTTGCTCAGTTAATCTGACAATGTCTTTACTAGACTTTATATGATTATGACTAATACCGTGAGAAATACAGTAAAACCTGTCTAAGACGGACCCTGTTTAAGACGGAAACCTGTTGAGACGGAATGGTTTTTCTGGTCCCAAGGAATTTTGTATAAAGGTGAAAGTACCTTTGCAAGCCGGAAACCTGCTAAAACGGAAACGTTTTTTCAGTCCGGTCGCGTTCCGTCTTAGACAGGTTTTACTGTATTTTCTAGTCAGATTTGGGTTATACATTTTTATTGGAGTGTAACAGCCCAAGTCTCTTGACCATGAGCCATTTGAAAATATTGTATCAATTAAAAATGAATTAAGCCTTCCAATTATTTTCTAAACAAAATAAGCGACATTGTGAGTCATGCCAAATGGTAATTTCTTGTTAATTTTCAATTCTCAGAATTCTGAGAACATCAATTCAGAGATCGGAGGAGGTATGAAGGTGAGCGCAGCTATTATAAGTCGGAGTTTCGTTCTCGAGAGCAAAGCAGTTTGAGTGGGAAAATTACCCTGATTTTATCTTTTATTAGCGTTCTTTGTTCGATCTTCAGCGAACTGTGCGCAAAATTAATGTTTAGTATTTGTTAACCAGACGCTAGCCGTGTGCCGTGTCTTTGTGCTCATATTTTACAGCTGTCCTCTTTTCTAACGAGCGCCATAATTGTGCAACACAATAATTTCGCCCAGACGCCACAAGTGGCAAGTGGCAAGTGGAAAGCATAAAGGCATTCAACACGGTTAACTTACGTGTCATATTCCGTGTAAGGTGAACCAGAGAACTTGAGTCATTATCAGGGGTGACAGAAGTCATTTTGCAGCGCAGATTTCAAACTTCTTGCTGGCACCATATTTTTAGCAATAGTGGATCTTTTGGCTTGTCTAATTTCAGAATTACTCGACGCTACTCCGTATCATTTAGCAATAAAATTGGGGGAGTGGGTCCGGAGCTCGAAGTGGCCAAGTCTTGGAGGAAAAATAAGCTGCCTTCTTCTTATCTTATGAGACCATTATCAAGAAAATATTTCAAAGCAGTTCAATGTTTAGTCCAGCCATACAAAAGCTCACATCCTGGGAAATAATTTGCAACCATGCGAATTTCTCTTGCAATTTCTCTTGATCCTTGGGTAAAATAATACAAGTTGACCTCCTGAACCTTGTGCTAATAAAGAGTGCCCAAAAATCACGAAATTACCATTTTTATATTGTCTACTATTAATTAAGATTAACGTTATCGTGGTGATGAGGAATAAACGATCAAAGTTTCAATTTTTGCCATTGCTTTAATACAGGAATAGGTTAGCTAAAAATTTCACATTTCAACTTATGATTTTATGATCAGCGGTTTTGAAACAAAAATTTTATTTTTCATTGTTTACTGCAACAGTAAGGGTATTTGTGCCAAGTAAGAGAGAGAGAGAAAAAAAAGAGAGAAAATGGGAAGAGTGTTAGGAAGTGAGTGTAGGGGAGAGCAACTGAGAGAGAGGGATGAGAGAGGGAAGGAAGAGAGAAAAAGAGAAGGACAAAGAGAAGAAGAGAGAACAAGAGGGAGGATATGAAGAGGGAAGAGACAGAGAGGAAGGGGAAGATAGAGTGAGAAATGAGAGAGAGAGGGAGATAGGAAGATACAGAGACAGAAAGAGAGAAAGAGTAAAAGAGGAGAGAGAGGGTGAAAGAGACGAAGAGGAAGAACGGAGTAGTTATTGTCAAATTTCGCGTTTTATTTCTAGTGAAAGACTTCTTCCGATCCACGGTGTGCCAATGGGCTCAAGTATGGGGAGGGAAGATTTTTGAGGAAGAAGAAAAAGTGCAACATATTTTTCTCAAGAAAGATCTCAACCTACCTACGCGGGCTCCAAACTACTGTCTTTCACTCGAACTGCTACCACTCTTTGTCTATACATTGAGGCTTCATTTCAAGTACATGAAGAGATTCTAGACGAAAGCCTGAAGAGATCAATCCACCCAATAATAATATTCTGCTTAAAAACGTTATTGAGAGGAAGGTTTTCGTTTACAGAGACTGGATTGATCTGCAGGGAGCTTATGGTGTCTTGCCTTGGCAAGGTATTGAAACTCTTATCATTGTCGCCAATGTTACGAAGGGGCTGAGAGAGAGACTCGGGGGCGATTGGGTTGTTGGGGGGGGGGGGAGGGATGATGTTATGGATGACCTTGAGGTGGCCCTGAGTCGCCCTTTTCCATCTACTCTCATTAATGACTGGACTAAGTAATTAAAGTAACTAATAAAAGTAATTCCACTGAACAAAGTGGAAAATAGAGACATTTATCTGTCTTTCTCTCATGTTTTCTTCTTTTTCTCCTTATTTTTTATTTCCTGTCTTCCCTCCCTTCTATTTGTCATGTTTTATTCTCCTTTTTCTCCTATTTTCCCTTTCTTCAAGTTCTTCTCCTTCCTCCCATCTTCTTCTATTTCTATCTTTTGCTTCCTTCCTCCTCCTCCTCCTCCTTCTCCTCTTCCTCCTCCTCCTCTTCCTCCTCCTCGTCCTCCTCCTCCTCCTCATCCTCCTCCTCCTCCTCCTACTCCTCCTCCTCCTACTCTTCCTGCCTCCTTCTCTTCCTCCTCCTCCACCTCTTCCTCTTCCTCCTCCTCCTCCTCCTCCTCCTCCTCCTCCTCCTCTTCCACCTCATCCTATATAATAGTAATCATGAAAATATTAATCATGTTAAAAGCTCTCGGTCACTGCAGTACGAGCTTCAGCAAAGAAACATGTTTAAATACGTCTGTTAAAAATCATGAGTTATTTATCATAATATTATATATATACTCTCGGTCACTGCAATACGAACTTCAGCAATGATACATTTTTATAATTATACAAATCATTATCTAGAACATATTGAGCCAAATAGCTTATTAATGAAGCTATTACCTACCCCCTCCCCTATGGTATAGTGTTATAGTGCATTCTCGTTATTTATCTAGTTATCTATCTATAGTATTATATCTAATATATCTACAGATCAGTAGGATAAAGGCAGAGCCGGTGTTGCTGACTCATTACTTGACCCTGCGGAACATGGAAGCTACTCTTGTCCAAATGACTAAAACCAAACACCTCTCCTATGTGCAGTACATTGTATCAGAAGGTTATCTGTGCTTGACTGCTAGTGACCTTCCACACGCCAAGTCAATGTTTTAAAAGCCTATCAATAACACAGAATAAGCAGACCTCAAATGTCTACATCAACATACCGGCTGTTTCATAAGTCAGTTTACCGAGTAAGTAGAAGCGTTAGAAGCAAGTAATTGTAAGTATTAAGTGTAAGTAAGTAAGTAAGTGTTAGAAGCAAATAATAAATAAATTTCATTTATATTGTAATTCAATTGAAACTGAATTTACACTACACACAGGTTGTAAACTTGAAAGAATTGTTCAAAATGCTTTCCACTAAGGCTAGGCCTACACCGGTTAGTCAAGACAAGACAAGACGAGGTTAGTCACGTTTAGTCACAGTACTTCACATAGTTACTCATGAAGCAACACACACTGATTAGTCATTGCATCGGTGTGTGGTGCTTCATAAGCAGTGAGGCTAGGCGTACACCGGTTAGTCAAGACAAGACAAGACGAGATTAGTCACAGTACTTCGCATACTTGCTTGAGCAGCACACCGATTAGTCATTGCATCGGTGTGTGGTGCTTCATAAGCAACTATTGAATTACTGTGACTAATCTCGTCTTGTCTTGTCTTGACTAACCGGTGTACGCCTAGCCTTACTGCAATGCATTTTTCACAGAGTTTTTACACTTATAAAAACCTGTTTGCATGGATTCTTATTGTTGTTTAATGCTTCATATTCTCTTGCGAAGTCTGCTCTCAATGGCAGAACATCTAGGGACCGTTCGGCAAGAACTTTATTTTCAATGATTTCCCAAACAGAAACGTCCAACAGTGTCAGATCGCAGGACATAGGGGGCCAATCAATCAAGGGGTTGTGGATGTGCTCCCTTCAAGAAAACCCCTGATCTATTGTAAGGCCTAAGAATTTTGTTGAAAGGGATAGCTCTAATCTGTCTTCAATTGTAGGGAGAGAGCAGTAAAAGCAGTAAGACAGCTGAATAGTAAGTTACCCACACACTAGGTACTGTTACATCTCAGCAAAGCCAAGTAAACGAGCTCCTTACTCTTACCAAGTCAAGTTGACTTTCAAAGTAAATTGAATTGAAAGTTATGAAAAATTTGATTGTGTAAAAATGAAAAAATATCCTTTATTGGGCGGAATTAGGCCTAGAGAGTACCTACTATCTACCACCCTACCTTGTTAGGTGTACACCACTCAATCGTGTATACAGGGTGACCCACCAAGGTTTTTACAGCCATTTACCATACATTGTACATGATATTTCCAACAAAAAATGTCCAGTAAACGTTTTTCCCTATCAACCTTCGTTTTTGTGATGTAGTAATACTTAATACTTTCTATTTAGTAGTTCGATATATCGACTTTCCGATGTTTTGAAAATATGCCTACTTAGCGTCATCAAATACTCAATTACTCGAGAACCACCTATCGAATTCCCGATTGGAGGCCATTTTTGAAAAGACAATATCATGGCATCTCAATTGGAAATGAAGTGATTGTTGAAACAACTCGTTACAGCTTTTTACCATGTTGAAAGTGTATACGATTTCATCCACTGACAAATATTAATATACAACTCATTACAGCTCCTTACCATTTTGAAAGCTTATAATATTTCGTCCACTATACAATATTTATATGAATGCATCATAGAAGATGAATTTCTATTCACTGTCATCATTGTGAAAAGTTAAGTTTACTCATTGTCAGTGTCAGTTCAGATGTCTTAGCATTAGTGAACGTACTACTGCAGTACATACAGTATGCGTACTAACGCCTACTGCTTTATACAGCTTTATAGATACTCTTGTACGATTTGTGAGATGTGTTAACTGTCAGGTTAACTGTTAGATGAAATCCGAAATGTGTGAAAACTTTCACTATACAACAGACTGTACTCACGAGTTGAAGTTGGTTTTACATGGGCGTACACTGCTCTTTAAGTAAAAGTAGTGAGAAACAAGCTCTGATCATCTAGTTATACTAGTTTATAGTATAGTATAGTTCATAGTTTTTAGTTATCTAGTTTATTTCTTAAAATGTTAATGAAAAGTCCCGGTGCGATCCCAGTTGTGTCCAAGAAATTGAATATGTAGCGTTTCGTCCGACACCCAAATTCTTGGAAATTAGTAGCGTGTCGTCCGACTGGTTTTCACGCTTCTGAGTTCTGTGCGTATTACCAACGAGTAGCGTTTCGTCCGATTTTTGAGTCTTCTACCTGACTTCAGAAACCCTTTTATCACTGGATAATTACTGTTGTAAATAATCAGTATCAAATAAAGTTTAAAATCTGCTTCTTCAGACTTTATAGCTGCAATAGTTGGCTATTTGTATTGCTTCATGTGAATTATTTCTGTCAAAGCAACTGATTCGAAGTCAAAGCCTATTTATTTGGATGTAATTACATGTTTTCCTCCCTATAAAACTGTATCTACAAGAAGTTCATATAGAAATTAATGCCAATTCATAAACATTTGCAGAAGTTGAATCAATCCAATAATAGCAATGAATTGTGGATGAGTACATGTGGATGTGAGTACTAACGTGTTTGACATTCACGTGAGTACTCAAGGGTTAAAAATGGTAGCTTGGATGAAGTAATTTAATCTACTTTCGGCTTCACTTTGGGGATTCACTTTGGGGATTCACTTTGGGTAGAACACCTCCGACATCTAGACGGCTGAATAATGAAGTTGTAACTTGAATGACCCAGTAACTGCTGCCATCTTACGACAGAATTCAGAACTATAGCTGCGTTGTGCATTGCCGACCAATCAGGGGAGAGAGGCGGAGCTTGGAGGCGTGTCTGTAAAAATTGAAGCTGTAAACCACCCAGTAACTGTAGCCATCTACCGGTCGAAGTCAGAACTAGCTGAGTCATTCATTTCTAGCTTATCAAGAGATAGTAGGCTGAGTTTAGAGATTTACAAATTAGGCTACGATTCATGGAAGAATTTTAGACACAATCAAGCATTGTTCAAGTATTTTCATTGCTGAATAAATGGATAGAAAAAAATTTGTCTTGGAAAACACAATAAAGATTGAATCACAATTTCTGAAATATGTTTGAATTGTTATCATAATGAAATGGTTACACCCAATTAACCTATCTTCTATCAGATGTTGTTGAAGTTGAAGTTGAAGTTGTTGAAGTTGATGAAGTTGATGAAGTTGAATTCCAATTCTCTGATCATAACTCCAAACTCCTCCATTTCCTTTCCAACGATTCATGTGATTCAAAAACAAATGGCCTATCAAAAAAATAAGACATTTTCCATGAAAGTATTTTTGGATTCACCTCGAAGTTTTTTCACATGCACGAATCCAATTCACAATCACTTAGTTCATATTATAGTGATGCAAAAATAGGCTTCCTGTTTCTTCCCTTTATCTTTCCTTCGACTCAAAACTGCTGATAATACGTTTCTTTTAATTGTATATCATTTTTTCTTCTTTCTTTCTTTCTTTCGTTCTTTATGTCGGTGAAGATTCATTGATCATGATAGATGCCAATAATAAATTATGAGAGAAGAGAAATGTTGTCTGGTTGTCACTACTATAGATTCATCATCAACAATCAGATGCTAAAATAATTTTAATTTCGATTTTTTTCACGTCTTTGACCTTTTCTATACTTGTACAGCCTACGTGTAGGTATTACATACATTAAACATGAATTCACTGAAGTATATGATGTATGAGTATACATGCAAATTTCTACATTATCAGCTCTATCAGAGATTGGAGAGTTTCAACTTGTCTTGTATTGTATTCTCCTTGCGGAATAGCATGCTTCACTTCCCATCCTTTCGGAATAAAATAGGTGATTACAATCATAACTGGCAAAATATAGGATTGTTGCACCAGGAAACCATACATAAGGCATATATTTATAATGGCAGAACAAGGAAGGCTGTAAGCTGCGACTGTATTGAACATGAAATTGTGAATGTAGAAGGTCTTTCCTCTGTTAATAATATAATAACGCCCGCTGGTACAGCTATCCGCTGTTGGTGATCTGTTAATCAAGGAAGAGAACCCATATCTGACTAGTGCATATACTATAAATCTGTGCTTTCAAGTTCAATTGGCCGTTCCGTACTTGAGACTTGAGATGAAACGTTCGAAACCTATTAAGCACTGTTATTTGCAAAGTAAGAACATGGATATTCTACCGAGTCCAAGAATTTGTCTGCATTATACCCAATTTAGATATAGACACCAAATTGACTTAGAATGTAAGATAGTACTCACAAATTATGTGTTGATGTACATTTCGCTGTGCTGTGCCGCATCGTCGGAACACGTGTACAGGTGAACTCAACACTCATAATTTGTGAGTACTATCTTACATTCTAAGTCAATTTAGTGTCTATAATTTAGATAGTTTAATGAATAAGATATTAATGAAGACATATGCCTAGATCTTAGCTCAGAATAGCCTATACAGTAATAGTTTAATAATGAACAAATTAAATATTACCGAATACTTTGAACACTTCTGTTTCTTCACTCTCAATCAATTAATCTTCACACGTATAGTTCCTTAAATTCGTAGTATAAATAGCTATATTGATACTGTAGAACACCTCTAATCCGTCATCTATGGGACCGTTGGGGGCATGGTCGAATCGCAAAAATGTTGTGGTACCGGTAACAATAGTTTTTAATCGAATATTCTGCTCGGTTGCCAAAACTTCGATCAGAGCTTTGATCTCTCGTTTTCAATTAAAAATCTCACCAGTGATCATGGACCATACTTTTATGAATAATAGTTTCAATTTGAAACATGATCTTAGGTTGCATAATGAAGCTTGCTTATAAGCTAAATTACAACTGTAGGAAAACTTCAAGATGATTCAAGGTTCATTGTCAACTTACAAAAGCCAAAATAGCGTTTTCACTTCACTTGACATCTAGTACTATTACAAAAGGTTGTTATTTATACATTTCAAGCGTGAAGTCACTTTACGCTCGGATTGCACATAATCATAATGCTTGTTTAAAAGTTGATAAGCAAATTTGGTAGACAGTAAAATTGGAGATGTTTCTAGAATACTCATTCCATTTCCTTTTCTACGTGATATTTCCTTTAGACAGTTATCCAAAAGCCTAATGGCTGAATTTCACGATTCCAATAGACGTTCAGGTTACTGGAGGCAGGTGGATCATATGACGCCAGTCAGTGTGCATTGGACTACTTGTTTGTATAGAGTAGACGATCATATGATCCACCTGCCTCCATTAACCTGAACGTCTACTGGAATCGTGAAATCCAGCCATAATAGATAAAGAAGTTGAAATGAATATTGATGGTATGTAAAGGATTAAGATCCATCATTCTAAATATCAATCAATACTTCTGAAAATACTGGGAAGAATCATAATATGCCAAATGCCATAACAGAGAAAGCCTTCAATTCTGATTATATTTATTTACGGTCTCCATTTGCAATAATTTCCTCCATTGGGAGCCTGGCTAATCGTTAGTAAGGCTAGTCAGTCACTCCCTATATTTGGAGGCATATTACATTTTTGCATTGCACTATATAGCTGCTTAACACAATGTTATCCAGCAGTGCTTTGTTCCCATCACTGGGTTAGGAAGACTAGCTTATGGTTGAGATGTCAATGTGCTAACCACACGTTACATCTTTTCTGGTTAATGATCATTCACCTCTGCTGATTCAGTCAAGTGGATGTGAAACTGGCAACCAGCTGGAAGGCCTAAGCCCACATAGGGCTGTTGAGCCATTGACAAACAAACAATTTGCAATAATGCGTCTAAGCTTGGTAATGAAATGCAAGTCATCATAAATTAATTAGGTAATTGGCACACTAACAAAAGATTCTGTTTACAGGTCGTCCGATCTTTCTTATCCCTGAGAGATGCTCCAAACCGTTGATTTCGTCAACCGAAGTGGTTGATCACCTTTGTCAACGCAATTATTTTATGTTTCAAGCCCATTTCTATTTTCTTCTTCTACGATATTTTTAAGGAAAAGGAAAACGAAATATTTTCAAGGAGTCTGCAATATTTAGTCTACAATATTTCAATATGTTCAAGGACAATGGTCTACAATATTTTCAAGGAATTTAATGTAGGCACAGATAAAGTATTTCTAACAAGAATATACATATAGTATCATATAAATAATTCTATTAACATATATCATTCAACTCTGAAAAAATATACTTTGCAAAAAATTGATAAAAAACGCTCCAAGGGGATCGTTATATATGTAATTTCAAACACTCTTCCACGCCACTTTAAAGGGACCAGAGAGTTCATCTAAGAATGGTGATGGTGTAACATCTAAAACTGAAACTAATCTCACGCTTTTTCAATTGATATGGTTGTGATTACAAGTATGTGAGAAGAGCGTCTCTAGAGTAACCTCGATCTTGATCTTAGTGTACACCTAAGCTTGAAAGTGCTCACTACCTGTCTACCCAGGCTTAAAAAAGCTATGCCAGATAGAATTCTTAATGCCTCATTTCCACATCCACATTAGTGTAATGAAAGTAATGGTCTACAGTCTTGATTATCATGTCGGAGGTTCAATTCTCAATCCCTCCAAGGATCGTATTCAGACTTCTCTTAAACTAAGTTTTACAAATGTAGTTTAACTATAGATCCATAATTTAAACCAAAATTAAACTACATTTTGTTGAAGTTGTTCAAACGAAGTTACAACGTATGACGGCATCAATATCAATATTTTGAACATTGCACTCTACCCACTGAGGATTGTTCAAAGAAGAATAATATTACTCTTTCTCCAATGCAGGTTATTACAGCTATTTAATTTGGCGGATGGCGAATAACTTTCATTTAACATTTCTATGGTAACGGGTGATGTTCTGTTCAATTTTTTTCACATAAATACTGTATATAACATTTAAAAAACATATTTAAAAAAGAAATCAACAGAATATCACCCGTTACCATAGAAATGTTAAATGAAAGTTATTCGCCTTCCACCAAATAAAATGAATATTATTACCTTGATAATTATTGTGAAAAAATAAATTTCAGCTCATTGTTTATTATTTCCATTTTCTTTCAGTCTTTCTCAGTCATACTCTTTGACAGTCACTCTCACACTCTCACAGTATTTCCTTCACTCTCTCTTAGTCACTTTCTTTCCCTCACTCACTCTCTCACACTCTCTCACACTCTCTCTCAGTCACTCTCTCTCCCTCACTCACTCTCTCATACTCAATCTCTCTCTCTTATACACTCACAGTTCAGTGTTAATAAGAAGGATATATTTGGACGGACATCCTTTTCCAAGAATGTACAAATTTATACGTTCAAACTTCGTTGTTTCAAGTCGATAAATCACAAATTATAATATAATTATATCGTCATCTGTATTATATCATTGTTATCATTTTGTTTTACATCTTCACATTGAATTATACAGGGTTTGGAACAAAAACTGTCTAATTTGAAATGCGCGCCATTCAGGCAGTAGGTATTATAGGGTACTGCGACGTATTTCATCTGAAAGGTATGATTTTGAAGTTTTATCAGATGCCATCACACCAATTCAAGATGCCAATTAACTTGTCATAAATCAGCTGATCCCAGTGATTTCGAACAATAGGCAGAATAACGTCAATAGTTTGTCGTCAAGTTAGATGGATCCTGCTATAGTCCTTTTTACACTCTGAAAGTCATACCACAAATGAGACAATATTAATTGGTACGCTATATGTGATTTTTATTATAGGTAGGCCTACTCCTTCATGTTTTATTCAGCTTATTTGAGAAATTATTTCAAATACGTAATTACTATTACCTGAGCACTGTCACAAAAGTGCACGCTACTTAGGTAATATGAGAAAAAGATATTCTAAACAACGAGTTAGTTGTCCTCAATTATAATTTGGGTAATTGACACACGGTTAGTCATTCATTTGATACCTTGAAACGAGTGCCACCGTGAGAGAAATGGCTATGGCACAACAATGTAAACAAAGTGATGGAAGGGGGGGGGCGATTAGAAGAGGAAGCGGGTAAAAACGGAACGAAATTTGTGCTGCAGTTTCCTTCAGAGGCGGTGAAATCGAGAGGTGTCCCTGGGAGATGTCCTGGGCCGATTGGGTATTGGATATTCGAGGACGTACATCACTATTCCTACTATACTCCCAACTTACTAAATCATTCACTCTCTTCATCACCACTCCCTCTCACTCTTTCCTCTCTCTGTAACTCTTTCTCCCACTAGACTCTCCATCCCCCTCTCAACCGCTGTCCCATCTTTATATAAATCCATGAGAGTGAAGAGTACTCGCTTAGTTCTCGTCACAGTGGGGTTACGTTGCTACACTAGCCATAGGTAAGAATCTCTTCTTTTCTCTCTTGTCACTTATCACTTGTCGCTTATTATTCTATTCTCAATGTGTGTCAAGTGCAGCACTGGAGCGGGGTGCCACCGCTCTCCATCACAAATAATGGATCAGTCAAGTCCATTTCTCAAACCAAAGCGGTTGTCACTTTCAAGGATACCGCTGTCAATAAGACCTTAAAAGTGACTAGAATTATGATTACCCTTGACTTTCAATAGTACTTCACGTGGTGTGCGCATACCGATTCTGAAAATGTTGCTAGAAAAATATTAAATGGTCAATACTCGTTTGATTTTTGCTATTCTAAAAACATTGCTTTGAAATAGCTTCGGAGATTTTTAGGTTGCCTTATTATTTGGTTTATACACTCAGTATTTTGATTCGAGAAAATTGGTATGGAAAACCTTGAAGGTTTATATTTTTCAAATAAATAATTTAAATATTTATCGAAAAACTACAACAATACGTTCCTTATCATACCTTATACTTGGAAAATATATTTTTCACAACACAGGCTTCAATTAGTCAATCATATTATAGATTATATTATAGACGATTCTTGATTGAATCAGATTCTAAATTAATAACAGGTATCTTATTATAATTTTTTCCCATTTTAAAATGTTATTCAGTCTCTATGAGTACAAAATCCACAAAAAACTATTCTTATACAGTAGGCTACTGACAAAATATATTTTTGATAAAAACTTTTGACAATAAGTTGATATAATAATGTAGAGTCTACTATGACATTAAATCAGCAATGTTTTTGATATTCAATTATATGATTTGATTCATTACATTTTGAGTAATTCGTCTTCCTTGTTTAAAATTGCGGTAAAACAAAAAAAAATTGTTTATTCTTTACAAGTTTTTCTCCATCTCTTCAGTTTCACTGTGAATTTTTTAACACATTCTATAAATTATGGAATTATATGACAAGCTGTTAAATTAATATGTTATGAAAGGATGTGCTATTGAAATAATTTCAATTATTTAGAATTATTGACAATTATTGTAGAATTTCTCCAATATCTTCTCTGTATGGGTACAGACAAGTATGCGTTACCAATTAGAAGTATAATTACCAGTTAGAAGATGATCAATTTAAACAGTAAAGATATATTTCATCGAAATTCCAATTTGAGAGTTCCAACCGACCGAGAATGAGTAAGTTAGGGAAGTTTAATGGACTTATCATTTCTCCAGTATAACTTCTTACTAGTGCTTTTTCTCTTCATCACATTATTCTGCTGGTCAGGTGTAAGAGAGAGACCCTAACTGTACTCTCACAGTAAACATGAAAGACTGTATTCTTATCTGGAATCTCTCCACCCTTTGTTGAGAGATTAGCTCATTCATGAACATTATTAACTTGATTATTAATTATGTTGGATTTGGATTTGAATTCTCACTCAAATTGGCTTTTTATTAAATTTGGCAAATAACTCAAAATGCTCACAATCTCCGAACACTTGTAGGCCTATACGTTCCAAATAAAGTTTATGATTAAAAAAAAACTTGGGATAAGCTTATTTGCAAATATATTAACTACATTTGTGCTATTTGAACTGTTTGTGTAGCAGAGAGGGTAATATTGTAGAAAAACTTCGAGATTAATTAATAGGCCAGCCATTTTTCACTTGTTTGCCTAAGCTCAAGCTGGAGTAACTCCCACCATAATTTATCTATATAAAAAAAAAATCTTCCAGCACAGGATAGAATCTTCTAGAATCTTCTAGCACATAGAAGATACAATCTTCTAGCACAAGATAGATACATTGGAGCCTCTATTTGAATGAGTATTCATAAAACATTCCACTTGAATACAACTTAGCCTTAAATAGATGATTGAAGTCAATTTCAAAAATAATCCAATTGGAGTCATCTCAAACTTGAAAGAAGAAGTTCCTCCTTATCAATTCATGAATACTTTGTTCGGATGTTCAAAGTCTTGATTGATACCGTACCCTAGCGTGGTGAATCATTCCATGACTTTAAGAAAGAAAATAATAATAAGTTTATTTTATTTGTTCAACAAACATTGTTATACATAACTCATTTCTATAACAGTGTTTGTTGAACAAATAAAATGAATTTATTATTAAGAAAGAAAATAAAACAAGCATTTTCCAAGAATCCCATGAAAATCACAGCTTTAAATCTGAATTTTGCTCAGTTTATATAATCCTGAAATATAATCGAGGTTTGTGAAGGTTTTTTGGTTTCCTAGAAATCATCAATCATATTTACAGCCTATTGTTTTATGCCACGATCTCAGGTATCAAACTTACAATCTGTAATTACGTCTATCTACCTCCGGATAGCAATACTTGGAAGACGATATTGAAAGTGCAAATTATTTGACAATTACTTCCCGATTACAAACGTGTTATTTGATCAATCAATCGCCCATAGGTACTTTCCGAGGTAAAACAAGATGATAAGGCAATTAATTCACACGGTTAATTCACGCATTAAAATACTACTCTACAGACAAGATGCGAAATTTTTTCAATTTGAATGTCTTAACTTATGTAAACAATGGCATCATGCCTAATTAGCATAGTCTAATAATTAGCGATAATTACAAAGTATTCCAAAATATTTTTTATCGTAGATTTCTCCGCTGTTCTGAGAAGTATGAACTTATTTTTGGAATCATAACGCAATATTCTCCAGAGAATTTCAATGAGATGCTTTTTAAGCACTAATTTGATAACCACTGATTCATACTTTGACAAGGTTCTTTTAAACTTTGAGTATGTTATAAAATCATAATGTTTTCCTCTTTTTTGTTTGAATTTCTAATTAGCCTACATCAAAAAGTAATCAATCGCCAATAAAATTGAGTTAGTTAAGTACTAAGAATCAACAAAATAGATTTCAAATTAATATCTTAAAATTCCTTAACAATAAACTTAGTATAGAATAATTCAGCTCATTTTTTTTAAATTTCAGTAGTTATTTGAATAACAACCAGGTACAGTATGCTTTTGTGAGATTAATTATCTCTGTGAAGGGATTGTGTTACTAAAAACTAGATTATCATATAGAATAGAATAGAAAAACTTTCATTCAATCAAAAACTACATTACCTTAAGCAAACCTTAAGGTAATCTATTCATAATAATAGTTTCATTATGATACAGTAGGTACTCAAAAAGAAAACAGTAGATTATTTTTTAAATACATGGATAAAAAAGTTGTATCTACTCCTAAATTCTTACCCTCAAGTTCAAAGGTGAATTATTTACATTCAGCAAATGAAATTATATGTAGATTACAAGCATCTTACAATTTATAATGCAGTCTTAAAGAATTGACTTGTCTTATCAGAGGTGGTGATAAATTACGGGAGATCATTGATCATATTCAATTGATTAGTGGGTATTAACCGATTGTTTTATTGATTGGTAGGCAAGTTTTGGTATTGATTTCAATTGGAAAGGATAAATTGAATGAGTTGATCTCAAGTAATTGATTTTAAAATGCTTGTGAAAGTATACCTGGTTGATATTGAAATAACTTCTGAAATTTGAATACAATATGGGCCTACTAATTTTAAAGTGTATTACTTATTGAGAATGAATTTATTAATAGATTAATTTCTCCTTAATGTTGTACCAAAGAGTTGCCTACCATACCACTCCCCCTCAATTTTAGACTTGGAAAGATCCGAGAATTTTAGGAGGCGAGCTCATGAGTTTTGTCTCACCTAAGTTGCATTTAACTGTTCTAATTTTCCATTTACTGTTCGCATTTAAGGTTCTAAATTTCCAATAATACGACAACAATTTCATTAAAAATAATCTGAAACCCCCCTTTTAATTATTTTGAATTAACTAACACTTGAACAATTGCTATTTACATCTCCAAAATTCAAAATTGATTTGAATGTAATTGAATAATTTTAAATTTTATTTTTGACATTTTGTCTAGTAATCAATTGCCATAAAAAGTATAAAATATTCTAATTGATATCAATAATTTAGGGTACATTGAAAAGAATGGAACAAATGTAGAAAACTTTTTTTTAATCCATTAAAATTTTTCAATCTTATTAGGAAAGAGCATGTGCAAGATTTCTGAATTCAAGGCTTTATTGCAATTGCAACAAAAAAGTGGAATTGCTCTCAAAAGGATTCTGTCTCGATTATTCCCAATCTGGTTGCAACTATCTGATGAATCTAGGTGTCGATATCATAGAGCGACACTTTACTCCTTGTAGAGTGCATTTGTTCTGCCCTTATAGAGAACGGTAGTGTGTTTTATTGTCTGTTTGAAGAATACAAAAACACCATCATCCAAAAGCTCAGTCTTTCTCATAATGAGCTGCAGCTTTAAGAGAGCAGCCAGCCATTTCACCATTCGCCTTTTTCTCCTCAGCAGACAGGCAAGACTGATTTATGGAACTCGAACGCACTATTATCCAACACTGGTCTTGTGGGTTGTATAACTTTCAGTCGCGCTTAAATTATGTAAAAAGGTCAGTAAGTACAAGTCCGGATGACGCCCGTGGAATAAAGAATCGGGCGCACTAAGCGACATTTGGCAAACAGAAAAAATAATCATATCGAAACCAGTGGAAAAGTGGTGCTGTGCTAGAGGGAGTCAAAGCTCGGACCACGACGGTAGACGGTTGTCTTCTCTTATCTTCTCTTCTCTTCTCTACCAAGGCAAACAACCTCTATGCTTTCTGCCTGCTGCTCTGTCCTCAGTCTGACAACTTGTCCTCAAGTTCTGATAAATAACTTGCATTACCACTTATCTCCTAAACCGCACTTCTAATAACCGTTCGTCATTCGCAATGCTTCCAGGAAAGGGCCGCTCCCTTCTTCCATGAACACTCGTGTAGGCTACAAAACAAACACCAATCATTTATCTTGAGATTGGTAGGAAGTGGGTTGCGGACATATGCAAAGAATAGATCATAATTTTATCGACTTGCTTATGATTTTGATTGTAAATCAAAATAAAATCAAATTAAATATTATTCATAAAATTCACAATATAAAGTGAGAAACTATAAAATGAAATACAAGTATAAAAAAATGTTATGCTTTGAATCATTTCAAAATATACAGATATTTTTATATCCCCCAGATTTATACCCCCGATATGTTTTGGGGTGAAATGTATTAATTTAAATATTTGTTCGATCATTGAGTGTCTGTATAATTTGTTACATAGCTTATAACATTAATTTTAATATAATAGATTGAGCAAATGTTATAGATTACGTATAGCTATCCAATATCAAATTTATTTCTCACCAAATTATATTCAATGATGTTCATTCAACATCAAATGTAAAATTTTAAACCCTTTATACATTTTTCTGCTTTTCCCAGAAAAGCATTGTAGCTATATACGCTTTCACCTTGATTTATAGTTTATTTCTTTATTTATTTTATTTATTTCTCATAAAATTACAAATAAAACTTTTCAAACAAACAGAAAAAAGAACTAATAACAATACAGTATTATACAAATAAGAACATAAGAAACTACTTCCCCAAAAGAGCAAGCTCGAGCTTGGGGAAGGAGATATGCAGTTAGTATTTAATAGTTTACAACTTATGTAGGACCTGCAAATTTAATAAAACCTGTATCGTGTATGACAACAATATAAATTTGTGGATAACTGCAACTTGAAAACTAGACAATGTATATTATTATTAACAAATTTAAATATTTTTAAAATACAGGACTATCCAAGAGTACTTAACTTACATTCGTGGTTAAGTGGTAGAGTGGACATCATTGTCCAAACTTCGCCATGTTAGTAAAATAAAGAAGTCATTCCATTCTATTCTATTCATCCAACATAATTTTTAATTTTTAATTGTAACAACTATGCCTATTTCTCCTAAATTATGAAATACCTTACCAAATATCGTCTGGGCCCATAGAACCAATCTTCGGACAATTATTTTATTTTGAAAGGTAAATAATAAGTGAATCAGAATTTAGACGATCTTATTTCACACCAAATCATATGTGCAAGAGAAAATATCAGTCTGGTTTTCAAATGCAGCATGTATCCATAGGTGTTTCAAGTCACGTTGAAGTTGTTGATTCACAACTACTGGTTATTGCAAGTCTAGAAGTGAAATTAGAGTTATCTGAGCCAACCATCATAATTGGTAACTGAGAAACTCACGAGTGAGATAATAATATGAGCTCACGTGTAATTATCGAAAGAAGATACTCTTAACCTTCAATGAAAGATGGAAATTTTTGTTACACAAAATTCGTCGGATTTTACGTAAAAGATTCCAGTTACAGGAGAGAACTGGATGGTTGCCAAACTGGTTCACTACGACAGACTTCACCGTAAAAATCGTCGTTTGTCATTTGAATACAGTTTCACTTTTATTTTTCTCATCTCAGACTTTTCAGTTTATAGATATGAAACCTGTTTCACATTCAAGTGCTCTTAAAAGGAAATATATTGAAAAATAGAAAAAAAACGGACTTGGATGTTCTGTTAGGTTTTCTTCTTCATCTATTTTTTTTCTGCTGTTGCCCTTAATGGAAAGTAGCATCAAAACTTCAAAAAGTAGCATTTTGTAGTAGATAAGTGGAATAAATTATGATAGAAGCTAGTAAAACATTTTCAGTGTATTCTATTCTGTCAAGATTATTCTCTATCTATACGATGATTCAAGCATATTTTTTGTATCCAGTTTTGAGGATCACATTATCACATTTTTTGAGAATGAATAATTGAATTGAAATGAATGCATAATTGAATGTTACATAATTATTGTGAATAATCTTGGATAAGAGTAGAAAATAATAACATGTAATAATTAATTAACTGAATTTAATAATATTCAGATAGGTAGTAATAAAAATTAATAAAATAATTTTGAAATAAGATTAATTTATTTTAAAGTGAATAATATTATGTCAAAAGGAGAAATATTACTTTAGACTAGATAAGTGATACACGAATAGTGCGAAAAAGAGATAAAAAAAGGAATACCGGTAATAGAGATTGGGATAATAATGTTAAGAAAATAGTATTTATAATAAATAATGTGGAAATTATAATTATACAGTACTCTATTTGAAAGTATTATTGATCTTGTGTGTGATAACTAATTACAATCTAGTAGAATAATATTGAAATCATTAATACCTAGGCCGTGGTAGTGTTTCACGATTTTTTTTATGCGCAAACAACATAACCTGATATTGATGGCTTGTTCTCTGAAATAAGAAATTCATGATCAGGAACAGCTCTGTGCAAGGCCAACATGCTTGTAAAGTGTGCATGATACTTTATTGCCATCAAAGATGCATATTTCATTTTTCTACTCGTGAACCATTCGAAATGAATAATGTCGACATTGATCAATTTTAAGAATAATAGTCTACCATATTCAAGGATAAATATGAATATAGATTTCAGATCATAATAAAAATCACTCCGTATAGGATCACTATTTATAAATATGTTATCACTGTTTTGATGTCTCTTCTACCTCAGTTATTAATTTTTAATCAGTTTAGAGGTCTGAGTAGAAAATGAATCTGAATCGATGCTTATAGGGAGCTACAGGCGCTTTCCAAATAAAACAGTATAATAGAAATTATATTAGCTGATAAAACATTATATTAAGCAATATAGAAAATTGCTTGTTGCTTATTGCTTATATAAAGCAATATATTAAAAAATTGACATAAACAGTATTGATAGATATGTGAAGTGGTTGAATAAAGTTTATAGTTTATTCATACATAAAACCATAATATTATTAAATATTTTCAAATTTTAAAAAATTGTAAAACATCAAATTAATCAAGGAATTCCTGATACCAATCAAAATAAAATAAAATGACTTGAATAGATAAGTGACGGAGTAAGTGATAATGGGGAAACTAAATAATAAATAGATACATGAAATATGGTGTTCAATTATTAACTTGAATATTTCATGAAACTTCTTCATTTTCCCCTCCTATATTCTTTTAATATTGAGGAATATCTTTAAAAAATACCAACATTAAATAGATATAGGCAGTCTTCAAATTACTGTCTAGATAAGGCTGTTAACTTTCATATTCATTCTTGAATAGCGTAAAATTTTGAGATTGATTTTTTTTTAATTGAAAGCGTCTAGTCGGCGAAAGTATAGAAGCATAACGCCCTGAACAAATAGACGCGATGATCTATGATAAATTGTTTGTCTGGATATAGAATAATTGTTTGATGAAGCGTGTAAATCGTGGCCTAGACTTGTGAAGGCTAGAAATCGCTATAAGTGAAGGCAAAAGTGACAAATCACTTTTATGAAGGGCAATCACTTTCCGATTCAACTGAAGAATAAAAAATCTCTATTTAGATCTTTTCTAGAAAATCTTAAATTAATTCAATTTTATCCACCACTTGAATTGTAAACATTTATTAAAAAGAAACTCAATTCAGTAGATTTATTATGAATTTCCCAACTTGTCGTGAAACTTTCATTATTTTTAGATCATGTGTTTTCTCCTTTGCTTAAAATTATAATATTTTACCGTAATAGCCACCTACCTAGATATATATATATATAAATTATTTAAAGATGAATATTTAATATCTAGAGATATTTGCTACTAGAACACAACTTCAGTTTATTTTTGATACACTATTCTATCCTTCTTCAATGTTTTAATCTCCAAAAAACTCCTTTGGAAAATAAACCAGCTAAAAATAAATTGTAACATCAATACATTTATCAAATTGAAATGTAAATATTAAATAATTTATAACAGTAACAACTTTAACAGTTAGAGTGAATATAAAACTTAATAATTTAAATACCTAAAACAGCGTTTCGGTTTCATATATGATGAAAGCTAACAAGAAACGAATTTAGCTGACAAAATATATATTTTCTAAAAAGGTAATTCCATTACAAAGTTTATGTTTCCACCGTAGGCCTATTCCAGAGAAAATAACCAATTCTCATATTATGGAGAATTGACGCGATGTGATTACATAAAATGAGACACAACTTGACAGATTTACGACCAAATTAACTTCTTGCAGTGTAGGTACACTCGCGGGCTTTCACGACGGTACAAGATAGAAGTGAAACCGTAGGAGTTGTGTAGTCAGTGTGTTACTACTTGAACTATGTATGTGTGTGTGTAGGGTGAAAGCAGTTCTCATCATCATCATCATCATGATCGTCATCTCAAGACCCAATGAAAGCGAAAGCAGATCTATTACAACTTGCTCAATGGAAAGTGCAGTCTGTGCTCAGTCTGTACTGCAGTCATAAATGACGTCACGTCGCAATTATTGGGCCCATGACTTGTCGCGCAATATCCTATTCATTTCATTTTCTTTGTTATCCTGCACTCTCACGTCCATTTCTTAATTTATGTCTAGTCACATTTCTATGTCTCTTCTCCGAATTATCACTTTTTCCTGGCAGTCACATTTTCAGCACTCATTTTTCAGCAGTTTTACACGTGAAGAATAAATCAACGCACATACAATAGAATGTTTTTGTTTTCTGATTAGTTTTAATGGGAAACAAATGAAAACCCTGAAAAGGAATAAATGATAATATGGGATCAGAATTGAAATATTGTATTCGTTGTATTTGTATAATTGTATTTGTTGTATTCACAACACTGATGAAATAAATCAATGCAAGAAGAAAATAGAAATAATAATAACAGTAAAGCTTATCAATACCACCCACTCTAGTACATGGATGTCCATAGTTGAGTGGGTTAATTTCCATAAATTTTCTTTTCTTGATGTTTATATAGTTTTTCTACATTTTGTAATCAATATTTTATAAATGTATTCTTAGTTTTTAGTTTGAAGGAAATAAATTTATTATTTATTTATTTAACAGCCAAAATATATAGAAAAATGCAATATTGTATCGTATTTTATTAATAAACTAACTGATGGAATAAATCAAAACAATAAGAAAATATAAATAACAATAAAAATAGAGCTCAATAGACCTACATTCAACGACATTATAATAGCCAGAATTTGCAAAAACAATCACTATCGTACCGTACGGTATATTATTCATGAACTAAGTGTATTGTGAATAAATTTTATTACATGAGATTGACCACAGACTGAGTTCAGAATGGTTCATGGTTCATGACTCCCAATCCCACAATTTAATGAGCGTTTCAAAAACAATTGCAAAAAAGTGCTAATTGATGAGAGTGGAGCTTCATGTTCACTCGTCCAAGATATAGAAGCCTAATTAGAAGCCAATTCCGCGACTACATCAGGATGCCACATTGGATTTTGCAACTAATTAAACTCTATACTGTTGTGTTGTTGTCTGACTCAGTGCTGAATCAATCATGGCACGCAATCGTGTGTGGAAACAGGAAAAATGTGTCGACTGATCTAATGCAATTATGTGTCCGAAATGATCGGAACCGTAACCGATCATAAATTTTCGACTCATAGATCGTGACCTTGGATGGCTGCTATCCATTTCCAAGGTCATACTTTCACTTTTTAACAAAGCAATGAACAACACTACCTGCAGTGTGAGATAACAAAAACTTCAGCCGGTACTTAAAGGGCTATAGTGACCAGGTCTCCCCGCACAAGGCTGATCTTATTACAGCCAATAGAAAATATGGGGCCTCGCCAACTGCAATCATCAAAGCATGTCGTTGACTCTAATCTATTATCTAGTGCGACTTCTAAAACTTGAAATTATTGTCATTGTACTAAAGTAGCCTACTGTAACGCCAATCATCGATTTATTGACTGCTATCACTTTCCTAACTCTCAAATCTTGGGACAAGTTACTTCTGTAGCTGGGTCTCTGTCAGGATAAAAAACTTTGATTCTAACATAATGCAATCTAATTCATAATATTATTATTGCTTTCATTATAATTTGCTTTAAAAATATAATTTAATCATTGTACATTGTATTGTTGCTCTTGATGTGCTCTTTTACTCCTATTATTGCTCTTATCACTTTAATCAATTTGGAAAGCTATGATTCAATTTATAGTCAAGCCTATATCTGTTGTTATGTGGCTTCATCTTCACTGGTTTAATATAGGAAAATCAAAATATGATGTTGAAGATCATCAATCCATCCTTGCTTATAGAGATTAATTTGGCACAAGTAGTTACTATATTAGGCCTATGCCTTTTGAAAGTAGACTAATAGTAATATTCTGTAACAATTTGAAATATTTATTGAACCTGGAACATAATATAAACTGTGAGTATGAATGAATAAGGAGGATACGTTAAGCCGTCGGTCCCGGCTGTCTAAAAAGTAGTCGTCATCTCTCATCATCACCCTCGCCCATTATCCACGCACAAGCCCCAGAGTGGGCATCACCCTAAAAAAAATGAAATATGAATGGATGAATTATAGTATCAACAGCAAGGGAACTATTTGTATAACCGCAGATTTATGACAAATATACATCTGCCAAATTATTTCCAATCACAATTTGAAAATTTAACATTTGTTTCGCCTTGGTGGGAGACACAAATTGATCCAAATCACAGTTTGAGCAATTCGATCAGCTGTTTTAGCTTATTTGGAAAACATCCTCAGACGCTAAGGCTGCGGATATAGGCGGTAATATTCTGAGGATACCTCCAACTCTATTTTATCTAGGTTTCATATTAATAGCTCAACTTAACAGACAACCAGATTAAACCAGATACTAATTTATCTCGTTTATTTGTCCAACAAATAGCCTACATCATTTGCATTTAATTTAATACAAACAATTATACATCCAAACACATAAAAATATTTTACATTTTCCTTCAAGGAGGCAATATGGGTTTTACCTGTTGCTACCATTAATTTAAAAAAAATATTCATTAAAAATAAATTTAACATCAATATTAATTCAATATTTAGGATTTAGTGATACTGAAATGTGAGTAGCTTTCTTATTTGGAAGAGTTAACCATTGTGACAATAAATTGGATTGAATTTTTTTTTTAAACCATTTTTCAACTGTTTGTTGCAGCATTCGCAATGCAGTCGCAAGCTGTCGTTCTGATGGCCCTGGCCCTTGCTCTCGGCATTGTCTACGCAGCCGAGAAGAAGCCTGCTGACAGCAAGGCAACTGAAGTAGAAAGGCCAAAAACCTACAAGAGACTCATCCCTGCTGACGTTCTCAGAGGTAATTAATATTTTCCTGAAAGAGACTCACCTCTGCTGACACAGGAATACACATAAATTACAATTCCTGAATCATTCATTTCATTTATTTATTTACAAAAAGTTTGCAGAGAGTACAAAAATATATTCATGTCTTTGAAAACTCTTAGAATAATTGATAAACTTGCTCAGGGGTAACTTACTTGATAAGTCCTCAGGGGTGAAATTGACATTTTACTATTTTCAAAGGTCCTAAATAAAAAAAACATATTCATTTGTTTGAAAACTCCTGGAAGAGATGAACCTGCTGAAATTCTCAGGAGGTAAATTTCAACTAAAATTAATATTTTGATATTTTCAAGTCCTAAATACAAAAAATATATTTATTTGTTTGAAAACTCCTGGAAGAGATGAACCTGCTGAAGTTCTCAGAGGGTAAATTTCAACTAAAATTAATATTTTGATATTTGCAAGTCCTAAATACAAAAAATATATTTATTTGTTTGAAAACTCCTGGAAGTGATGAATCTACTGAACTTCTCAGGTTTTTTTTATCAAACTTTTTTACTCAACTTTTCAAGTGAAATCCACCTTATCAGTCTCTTTAAGTCTTAAATCCAAAAATATATTTTTTTGGAAACCTCGTAAAGAGACGACCCTGCTGTATATAGTTCTCAGGGGTAAATTTTAGCTAAAATCACATTTTTGTGTTTTCAAGTCCTCAAGCCAAAAAAATTGTTTCACTACTGAGGTCACTACTAAGACTTAAGATCTATAACACTTAACTAGAATTCACATTAGATACCAGACACATTTTTTTAATCACACTTTCTAAGTTATATTTTATAAAATAAAAACGTGAGTATTGAAAGATATTATTTGCTTCAAGACCCTTTAAGGACTATAAAGTTCACATTATTTAATGTCATCTTAACTGAAATTGAAATTTTCAGTGTTCTGTTACATCTAAAATAGATTTGTTTCAACAAACTCGAAAGAATTTTAAATCTTTTCCTGGTTGAATGAAGCACAATTTTTTATGTCTTTGTTTATGAACTATAAACTGATATTGGTAGAGTTGTTTGTAAATTAAATTTCTGTATTTACAATCGAATAATGTGAAACATCTCGTTCTCTTGAACATTAAACATGATTAAATCTCTTGAAGATTATGTAAACATAATTTTTTTATTATATAAACATAGTTTTGCTCTTTTTTTAAATCTCATAGTTTTTTTTTTTAATTTTAACAATTTTCCATCATAAAGATGGTTTTTCCATAATGTCAATATTATGTTTATTTTTCATTTATGTTTGCATTTTAAATTATTCTATTTGCAGCAGAAAATCAAAACATTTAAAACTTAAGATAGTATATAAAATGCTGGTATCAACCGTGACTAAAAATGATTATTTTGTTTACAGTTATTAACTTGAATGTTTTTTATCGTATGGCTTTTTTTTATTGGTGGGGAGACCCTTACGGGTAGGTTCCACCTCGCCTAATTGCACAATTTTGTTGTGTCGGTCACCCATCCGAGAAAAAAAACTTGAATAATTTATTATTAAAGCAGATCATACATTATTTATTTAAAATCAATTTCAACTTTGACAAATTGTTGTCCTGTTTGATAAATACTCAATTGAGATGCTATAGAAAACTGACTATTTGTCTTTGCTCGAGTAGAATGTAACAAGAAATCACTAATCTTAGCATTTTGACCAAATTTTTGCTCATGATAACTTCTGTAGGTATCAAATATTCAATACTTGATGTGGATCCATCTCCTTTTTTTACTTGTTCAGAATTATTGTACTTGAAAAATTATTTTACTTTGAAAGTGAAATCTACTCACAGGTTAATGCTGATAGCTATTTCGGACTGCTTTTTGTCCATCTTCAGAACACGAGGTTCCTGCTCATTACTGAGATGGAATGAATAATTTTTAATCTCTGGATTGTTTTCTCCTAATTTTTTTCAAATAATTTGTATGTAAAATCCAATAATTATTACCTACCTAGTTTATATCTCCGTAATGTTTCTATTGTCCACAATAATGTATATTTTAATCAACTTACCTTGTTACTATAGTTTTTACCTTTATAATGGTTCAATTCAGATAATGATTCAGATACTGTTTTGTTTATGGCAAATAAAATTTATTCTTATTCTATTCTTATTCTTAATTGTCTACAATGTATATTTTAATTAGCTTGTCTTGTTTTTTGCCAAATTTAATAATTATTAGTTTGTATCTCCGTAATGTTTCTATTGTCTAAAATATATTATATTTAAATCAACTTTCCTTGTTATTCACTATAGTTTGTATCTTTATAATGTTTCTATTGTCCAGAACGTATATATTTTAAACAATTTGTCTTGTTTTTTACCACTAGTTTGTATCTTTTTCTATTGGTTTATATCTTGACAATGCTTCTCTTGTCTACAATGTACATTTCAATTAGTTTGTCTTGTTTTTTGCTAAATTCAATGAATCAATGTTGTTTTCCATGACAAAATACTTGTAGAAAATTCAGATAAAGTAACGACTTGTATTTCACTGTAAATAATTAATGCTATTACTTACATTATTGGAATGCATTTCATTGCATTTCATGAAGGAAGCTCCTCATCAGGAGTGAAATGCATTCCAATAGTGTCCAATAATGTAAGTAATAGCATTAATTATTTACAGTGAAATACAAGTCGTTACTTTATCTGAGTAAATTCAATAATTATTACCTAGTTTATATCTCCGTAATGTTTCTATTGTCCACAATAATGTATATTTTAATCAACTTACCTTGTTACTATGGTTTTTACCTTTATAATGGTTCAATTGTCTACAATGTATATTTTAATTAGCTTGTCTTGTTTTTTGCTAAATTCAATAATTATTAGTTTGTATCTTCATAATGTTTCTCTTGTCTACAATGTATACATATTTCAATTAGCTTGTCTTGTTTTTTGCCAAATTCAATAATTATTAGTTAGTATCTCCGTAATGTTTCTATTGTCTATAATATATTATATTTAAATCAACTTTCCTTGTTATTCACTATAGTTTGTATCTTTATAATGTTTTTATTGTCCACAACGTATATATTTTAAACAACTTGTCTTGTTTTTTACCACTAGTTTGTATCTTTTTCTATTAGTTTATATCTTCACAATGTTTCTCTTGTCTACAATGTACATTTCAATTAGTTTGTCTTGTTTTTTGCTAAATTCAATGAATCAATGTTGTTTTCCATGACGAAATACTTGTAGAAAATTCAGATAAAGTAACGACTTGTATTTCACTGTAAATAATTAATGCTATTACTTACATTATTGGAATGCATTTCATTGCATTTCATGAAGGAAGCTCCTCATCAGGAGTGAAATGCATTCCAATAGTGTCCAATAATGTAAGTAATAGCATTAATTTTTTACAGTGAAATACAAGTCGTTACTTTATCTGAGTAAATTCAATAATTATTAGTTTGTATCTTCATAATGTTTCTCTTGTCTACAATACTTATTTCAATTAGCTTTTCTTAAAGATGGAAGGTAATGAGACATTGCAACCATACAGTTGCTGTTAAATCATAATAATTAATTGAACGAAATTCCTAAGTAATGCCATATAATATTCTGAAGATATTTGACAACAGATTAATAGCAAATGAACGCTACTGCACAAAAAACTTTCTCCAAAACAAGTTTTTTGTGCAGTAGCGTTCATCGAATTTCCTTACTAGCTATTAATCTGTTGTCAATATTTGCAAATAGCAAAGTCTTCAGAATATTATATGGCATTACTTAGGAATTTCGTTCAATTATTATAGCTTTTCTTGTTTTATTGCAATATTTTAAAAAATATTCCATTCTATTTGAATTGCAGATTTCCCAGGCATGTGCTTTGCATCAACCAGATGTGCCACCATCGAACCAGGCAAGACCTGGGACCTGAGTCCATTCTGCGGCCGCTCGACCTGCGTCAAAGAGGAGGACCGTCTGTTCGAGTTGGTAGAGGACTGCGGCCCACTGCCCAAGCACAACGACAAATGCAAACTGTCAGAGAAGACCAACAAGACCGCTCCGTTCCCGCAGTGCTGTCCTGAGTTCGAGTGCGAACCCGGTGTCAAACTGGAATTCCCCGAAATTCCCGCTGCTCCCGCCGAGGCCGAAGCTCCCGCCCCTGCCGCCAAGCCCGCTGCTAAGGCTTGAGCACTTCATCCTTGTCAATTGCATTCATGTGATACTTGTATATCTGTCTAATTCTTTTAAATAAAACTACTCTTTTTCCAATTTGACTTTCGAAAGTGTTTTTCATCAGCAAACTTTTCCAATACCTTATCTTATAATTTTTGGTACTTTCCTGTTATAGGACACGTCTACTCATCCAGAGATATCGATAACCTATAATAACCAATAAGGTTATGTTAACCTATAGGTTATGTTAATAACCTATATTTTTCTCATATCGATGAGTATCGATACTTTTGAAGCTCGATATCGACTATTGATATCTCTAGATTAGTAGACGTGTCCTATAACAGGAAAGTACCAAATTTTTCACTTATTAAAAAAATTATATGTAATATCATTTCATAAGAAGATAAGTAATGAAGAAAAAGGGACTCATTGCATTCTCATGTCAATAAATGAATTAGATTCAAAAATTTATATACTATAAAGACTTTTGGAACCCCCCCCCCCCCCGTGCAGAAGTTTAAATGGACCAATTTTGATGCGGTTTGTGCGCCAAAAAAAGTTTGGTGGTTCTAGATGTGCAGATTTTTCATGTATTTTAGGAAAAACTTTTTTAAGGGGTAAAAATGAACAACTATTTAGCAATACGAATAGAATTAATTAATTAATTAATTACAGATTACAGATACAGTATCGTTAAAGTAGGCTACTGTAATATCTCTTCAACCATGACTTATTATTGTATGAGGAATCCTCATACAATAATATAATTAATACATCTGTGTATAACGAGGAACAGGAAAGAATAAATAAAAAAACAAATATGACTTTTTGTTTTCAAAAAACTGTTTATTTAACTGTTTAAACTGTATTTCAACTAATCGAACAGCACTCAGCAATTTCCATTATTCACAATATACAGGAATTTGTTTAATCAAGAAAAATATTATTCGAAGATTATATTACATACAAATTATTGTAAACATATGAATCGACCATGTTTTGCAAGAAGGGGATAACCCACATTTTTGTAATTTTTCAGGAGAGGCAAAAGAAGTTTGGATTTTTGCTTTCAATTTGAATACTTAAATTAATTAATTAAAATAAATAAATAAATAGATAAATAAATAAATATACAAATAAATAAATGAATAAATAAATAAATAATGATAATGATATATACATTGGATTAATTAAAATAAATAATTGTTATGTTAGACGAAAAAGTTTGTTGAAATCACAGTAATTAGTTACTGATTTCACTCATAGATAATGTAAGACTTGTTTATATGGTCGGAAACTTGATACCGAAGTTCTAATAGAAGAAAAGGGAGTTGATTGAATAGATGAAAAAAATCGAAAAGGATCAGTAAAAGAAAGAGAAGGAGAGAATGGTGAGTGAGAGAAATTGATTGATACCATTATTCTGATATCTTATTGAAACGTTTTATTCAGTTTCATTTATTTCAACACATTGAGATGGTCCTCTATCAGTGACTTCTATCAGTATCTGTTTTGCAAGAAGGGGATAACCCACATTTTTGTAATTTTTCAGGAGAGGCAAAAGAAGTTTTGATTTTTGCTTACAATTTGAATACTCAGTCAATTAAAATTAATAAATAGATAAATGAATAAATAAATAAATAATGATAATGATCTATACATTGGATTAATTAAAATTAATAATTGTTATTTTAGACGAAAAACAGTTTGTTGAAATCATAGTTATTAGTTACTGATTTTACTCATAGATAATGTAACAAGTCTTAGAGAGAAATTGATTGATACCATTATTCTGATATCTTATTGAAACGTTTTATTCGGTTTCATTTATTTCAACACATTGAGATGGTCCTCTATCAGTGACTTCTATCAGTATCTGTTTTGCAATAAATAATGATAATGATCTATACATTGGATTAATTAAAATTAATAATTGTTATGTTAGACGAAAAACAGTTTGTTGAAATCATAGTTATTAGTTACTGATTTTACTCAGAGATAATGTAACAAGTCTTAGAGAGAAATTGATTGATATCATTATTCTGATATCTTATTGAAACGTTTTATTCGGTTTCATTTATTTCAACACATTGAGATGGTCCTCTATCAGTGACTTCTATCAGTATCTGTTTTGCAATAAATAATGATAATGATCTATACATTGGATTAATTAAAATTAATAATTGTTATGTTAGACGAAAAACAGTTTGTTGAAATCATAGTTATTAGTTACTGATTTCACTCATAGATAATGTAAGACTTGTTTATATGGTCGGAAACTTGATACCGAAGTTCTAATAGAAGAAAAGGGAGTTGATTGAATAGATGAAAAAAATCGAAAAGGATCAGTAAAAGAAAGAGAAGGAGAGAATGGTGAGTGAGAGAAATTGATTGATACCATTATTCTGATATCTTATTGAAACGTTTTATTCAGTTTCATTTATTTCAACACATTGAGATGGTCCTCTATCAGTGACTTCTATCAGTATCTGTTTTGCAAGAAGGGGATAACCCACATTTTTGTAATTTTTCAGGAGAGGCAAAAGAAGTTTTGATTTTTGCTTACAATTTGAATACTCAGTCAATTAAAATTAATAAATAGATAAATGAATAAATAAATAAATAATGATAATGATCTATACATTGGATTAATTAAAATTAATAATTGTTATTTTAGACGAAAACAGTTTGTTGAAATCATAGTTATTAGTTACTGATTTTACTCATAGATAATGTAACAAGTCTTAGAGAGAAATTGATTGATACCATCATTCTGATATCTTATCGAAAAGTTTTATTCGGTTTCATTTATTTCAACACATTGAGATGGTCCTCTATCAGTTACTTCTATCAGTATCTGTTTTGCAATAAAAAATGATAATGATCTATACATTGGTTTAATTAAAATTAATAATTGTTATGTTAGACGAAAAACAGTTTGTTGAAATCATAGTTATTAGTTACTGATTTTACTCAGAGATAATGTAACAAGTCTTAGAGAGAAATTGATTGATATCATTATTCTGATATCTTATTGAAACGTTTTATTCGGTTTCATTTATTTCAACACATTGAGATGGTCTTCTATCAGTGACTGAGCTAGAAGCTAGAAGTGATTTCTAGGCAAGTGCTGCGCTCTGGTGGCTGCCTGGAGAACGACGATGCCGTCGATTGTCGTCGTAATGGTCAGCGTGTCGCAGCCGGCGACCAGCGTCAGCCAGCTCTCGGGCAGCGTCTCACCAAATTCCGCAATGTACAAGTCCACCACATCTTTCGCCCACAAGCCGTTGGAGAGTTCGTTGGTGTATTCGTTCACTATCTGCAAAACACACATTGAGAAACAAGTCTATTTTATTCACAAATCAATAAATCTATTTCACATATGAGTAAATGAATCGTACACACAGCTCATGAATGGTTATCTTTGACTTAACTGAAAAATTATTAATTTGTCAATTTTATTTAATTATGAAAAACCCAGATCACGATACTTTGACCTAGAATTAGAAAACTAATTCCTTGTAGAATTTTTTTTTCTTCAAGTATTTCCATATTGTTATTTTAATGTATCGAATATTGTATTGCTGACTACAATTCTTGTTTTCTTCAGTTCTTTTATAATTATATTAGGATAAGAATTCTTTCCCCACGCACGGATCTAGAGTCCATGTGGGGAAATATATTTCCTTTACAATTGTATATTTTGTAATTATGTATTTTATTGTGGAAATAAAGAATTGAATTGAATTGAATTGTCTTACAGAAAAAATGTTTCTATATTTAGAAGAATAACTTGAAATAAATTGAAAAATAGAGAGAGATGGGTGAGGGTACAGAAATTGTTTAATCACAGTATAATCATTGTATAATCGCTATAACCTTTTGCCTCCCTGATGTCTTCTGACAAATTCCTATAGGAAGATTTGTTTTTTTTTCTTCTTTAAATGTACGCTGATGTATTAGATTTATTTTTTGGGTATGCGCATTTATTGTTTGACATTGATATATTTCTTTTTTCTCTCTTCATCGTTGTATTGTGATTTGATGTTCAAATGTTTGTTGAATGGCAAATAAAAAATATTTCATTTCATTTGTGCTAGATAATAGGGAAAGAGTTTAATGTCCTTGGCTATTTCGAAGTAGTGTTTGATAATGGTGATAAATATCGACGATTAGTTTTATTTTACTTTTCTTAATCACATCAATCCACAGTGTATTCAATATAGGATTTCAAGACTCGTATATACAGCTTATCCATTACTTATACAAGAGAATTATTATATAACTTCTGACACAGTGTCTGGTGAGATGTAGTGATACTTACTCATAATGAAAAAACAACAAGGTATTGTCAATATCACGATTTTTAATAATAAGAAACAGACATGTTTCAGCACCTTAGGTGCTATCATCAGTGTATGATAGCACCTAAGGTGCTGAAACATGTCATCAGTGTATGATAGCACCTATATAAGGTGCTGAAACATGTCTGTTTCTTATTATTAAAAATCGTGATATTGACAAAATCGTGATATTGACAATACCTTGTTGTTTTTTCATTATTCAGAATTATTATATATTTAGAAGAATAACTATTACATTACTTATACAAGAGAATTATTATATATTTAGAAGAATAACTATGACATTTGAAAAATATAGAGGGATGGGTGATAAGTAATACTTATTTTAAAATTCAAAGATTAGATTCAATTTTATTAGAATAGAATTAAATTAAACTTAATTGAAATTATTGAATAAATTTGTTTGGCATAGTACAATATTTTTAGCGAGGCTGGAATCAGAGAATAGTTTTGAAGTAAGCTTAAACTGTCATGATAGGGTGTCTACACTGATCCAAAAGACAGGTCAACGAAACGGTATGTCACTCAATTCTTTGATTGAATAATATGATTTTATACAACGATTTAATTAATCGCCACAGCTCTACCTAACCTATCCAAGTTTTGAAGAGATAATTGAAATATTTTTGTCAGCCTACCTCAGTGACTCGTGAGTTGATCAGTGTCAAATCTGTGGTTACGGCCATTGCACTGAGAGGGGACAGGTCGTTCTCCATCAGTTCAGTGTAGGCTTCCCTGGCGGTCAGTTCTTGTGCGTCTTGCGGGTTGTCGGTCTCATCCGGATAACTGATGTAATACTGGTCATGAATCTAATCAATGAATAGATATTCAATTATTTTTTCATCAAATTAAAGCATTTAAACAAAACTTAGAATAAGTATATTTATTCTTTGAAATTCTTTCATTTTCATTTAAATATAGAATGAATACTGAATGCATTTTTTAAATCAAACAGAATATTTTTCTTCTGACACAGTGTCTGGTGAGATGTTGTGATATTTATAATACTATCAATTTAACAAACATGTCAGCCTACATGTTTGTTAAATTCTAATAAATACAGTGATATTTTTTGACTACATTCCAGTGTTTTCATTAAGAATATTTTTCATTTTTAAATGAAATTCTGTTCAATTTAATTTGATTCTTTAAATTCAATTCCCTTGTATTGCAATTCCCTTGCATCACAATAATATGATGGAATTGAAACAGCAGGCTTACTGCACTGAAGGCCTTTTCTCAATAAGGGCCATATTATAAGAGGCAGCTGCAATTTTTCTGCATATGCATCAATTACATCATCTACAATCACAAATGCACTGGGATTCTTTCCGCGTCAATGCCGCCTAGTATAATATGGCCTTAGCTCTGCAGTTACGTTGGATGTTGGTATAAGTATTTCATTAAATATGGAGTGGTCCGAAACCGATTAAGTATATCATGGAGTGATCCGTAGCCGACGGCGATAAGCCCCTGTCTGATAATCCAAAGATTCCAAGATAGAATACAGATCGTATTTCACCTTCTTCAGTTCAACATTTAAAAGCACAGTTGCATGTCGAGGGTACTAATTTCTTACTTTAAAATAATTGACATTTCCTAATTTACATACTTGACAGATTCTCAAATGCATTCCAATATCCTTAGAAGGTTTGCAAAACTTAAACTAATGACAGCCATTGTGACCATTACAATAGACCAATTTAGATGCGGTTTGGGCCAAAAGAAAGCTTAGTGATCCTAGATGTGCAGGTTTCATTTGTATCTTGGAAAAAATAAGCGCCATACTTGCTAATTACGTCAGCCCCCATTGCTGACGTTATTGGCGGGGGTGGGGGTGTGCCGTCATGGATGACTTTGAGGTGCGCTGATTTTTGATAAGGGATTGCTTGCAGACATGATTACATACACTCATTTGTCAAACTTCATTCTATTCAACATCACTTTTCTAACATTAAAAATTGCCTCTCAATTCCTGGTATTGCTTTGAAAGCTCATAATGTTGGAAACACTAACTCTGGCATAGGCAGATTGTAGGTTATAAGTGTATCATCTAAGATATTATTTGACTCAAGTATCTTCTCAATGCAAATCTTAAAAAAGTCAAGCATTGACCGACCTAACCAATTAAAACTGTGACATTCACTGGCCACAATTTGTGACTATACAGTCTCTGTAATGTGAACATAGGATATCACACTTGATTGGTTGACTAGATCACTAGCCCGCCATACTGACATCTGTGCTTTTATACATGCAATGATTCAGAAAAATTGAATTACAATGAACAGATGGAATACCTTTTCAAATTCTGGAGCTTCGGTAGAAAATAAAGGTTTTCTGGTAAAAACAGGTGTCTCCGGTTTCTCCTCAGTATTTGTTTTTCTCCTGGAATTTATGCCATTTTCCTCAAATTTTGGTCCAGGCTTCTCTCGATTGCTGCGCTGTGTCCTCTCATCGTTTCTATTTTGCATATATTCTTCTCTGACCCTCTTTATTTTCTAAAAAAAAACACATAAACAATAAATAGTTCTAATTCGCTTATCTATTTAGTTATTAGTTAGTTTGTTGTACTCTTCTTTGTAAATGATTGATTGAGTCATAAAAATGACATACAAGATTTCTACAACTATAACATAACATAATTGCACCTCAATAAAAATACAATATTGATAATTATATAATAAACAATCAATAAACAATGATATTCATAGATCAACACAGATAGCAAAAAATTATGGTGGTCATGGAATAAGCTGGAATAGTATGCAGGCTACACATTACTATTTGCTTCAGAACTATTTGCTTCATCAATTTCAATTTCAATCCAACGGAGGAAAAATCAACCACGCGTGGTACAGATACTTCGTTTATTATTGTATAATGAATAAAAAGTTTTGAAGTTGTCAAAACCACATACTTAATAAAACAAGGAGATCCAAAAGACAGGTCAACGAAATTATGTCACTAAATTTGTTGATTGAATAATATGATTTTATTAATCAAACAGCCACTGCTCTAACCTATCCAAGTTTGGAAAAGATGATTGAAATATTTTTGTCAGCCTACCTCAGTGATTTGTGAGAAGATGGAAGGCAAATCAGTAGTAACATCCATTGTATATATTGACAGGTCATGATTGTTTAGTGTGGTATTTCCTGGCCAATATGTGCGCCTTTCTTCGCATCCGGATAACTGGTGTAATTCCGGTCTTGAATCTGAACATTGAATAGATATTCAATTAGTTTTTCATCAAATTGAAGCATTTAACCAAAACTTAGAGTAACAGTATTTATTCTTTAAAATTCATTCATTTTCATTTAAACATGAATGAATACTTTTTTCAAATCAAACATAGACTAATTTTTTTAATGAAATACTGTCCAATTCAATTTGACTCATTAAATTCAATTCCCTTGCATCACAATAATATGATGGAATTGAAACAGCTTATCACCTGAAGGCCTGTATATAAAATAAGCATACAATCTTTCTGCATATGCATCAATAATTATGTCGGACCAATCACAAAACACTGGGATAGCAAGTGTATACAACATGGGTTAGCTTAATTACTTTGATTACTTGTAGTATTCCAACTTTTTTAGTTCAACACCTAAAAGCAAAGTTAAAAGTGTAAAGAAATTTCAGTCTTGAAATTCTAATTTAGTCATTTTTATATTTCTCATGTTTAATTTCGATTGGTTTAGAAAACAGGTCAACGAAACAATGGTTACTTGTATGTTTATGGGATATCATGATTGGTTGAGGTCAATAGCCCGCCATACTGATTAATTTATACATGCAATGATTCAGAAAAATTGAATTACAATGAACAGATGGAATACCTTCTTCACTTCTGGAGCTTCGGTAGAAAATGAAGGTTTTCTGGTAAAAACAGGTGTCTCCGATTTCTCCTCAGTATTTGTTTTTCTCCTGGAATTTATGTCATTTTCCTCAAATTTTGGTCCATTCCCTCCATTGATGGACTGTGTCTTCTCATCGTTTCTAGTTTGCATATACTCTTCTCTGACCCTCTTTATTTAAAAAAAAACACACATAAACAATAAATAGTATTTATAATAGTATATAGTATAAATAGTAGTTATCTATTTAGTTATTAGTTAGCTTGTTGTACTCTTCTTTGTAAATGATCGATTGATTGAGTCATAAAAGTTACATACGAGATTTCTACAACTTTGTGCTTCATCAACTTCAATTTCAATCCAATGAAGGAAAAATCAACCACGAGGTACAGCTACTTTGTTTATTATTGTATAATGAATAAAAAGACGTTAAAGTTGTCAAAACCACATATTTAATAAGACAAGGAGATACGGGTATTGATTGTTACATCATTATCAATCTCTGGTAAACTCTGATCACCAGAGATTGATAATGGTGTAACA
Organism: Laodelphax striatellus; assembly: GCA_017141395.1. NCBI lineage: Eukaryota > Metazoa > Arthropoda > Insecta > Hemiptera > Delphacidae > Laodelphax > Laodelphax striatellus. Next base: position 19,587,772 of record CM029544.1, on the reverse strand, counting down.
ACAAATTCCGGTATCTCCTTGTTTTATTAAATATGTGGTTTTGACAACTTCCAAGTCTTTTTATTCAGTATGGAAACTACCACAATGTCACCTTCACTACTACACAGAAAATTTTTGTATAAACTAAAACATTGGGATCTTATTAGAGACCTGTGTGATGAAAATTATCTTCAACTGTGAATATGAATTGAATTAAATGAAGACCTAAACATAAACAATATTTACCTCTTCGTCTTCGCCATGGTCTGGTTTTGTGCTTGCAAATCGTGTGCCTTTCCTCATATTGGCCTCTGTTCTTTCGAATCTAAGTGGCAATTCGTATTTGCCTCTAATACGGCTCTCCTCACGGTCCTTCCTATCGACAACAACCTACAAAGAAAACAACATCTGATAAGAATTTCTTAAGTTACACAAACCAATGAGATTATTGATTGAAACAAATGATACGATCGCTATATAAAGACCTAGGTACTGTAATTAGAATACAAAGTTGGACAAAAAAACAACAGATTCTCACAAACCAATAAAATAATAATTGATTCAATTGAACGATATGATCGCTACAAACCTAGGTACTCTATTCAGAATACGAAGTAGAATTCGCACGCATCTAAGTCTATTTGATGCTCTGAGCAAGCTTGCTGACTATGTGACAGTACTGAAGAATAAGAGACCGATTTCCTCTATCCTCTACATTTTAAATAATCAAACAACTTTCTAAATCTATTATTAATTTGATTTGATTTATTTTTCTTGGTGACTCGAAAAGAGCATAGGAAATAATATGCTTTTTAATTTAGATGAAATGATACGAAGTAACATTGTAACTTGTAGAATCGAACTGAAAGGTTTATTTATAAAGAGTAAACAAAATAACAAGAGTAACATAATATATGATAACAACCTATCTACGAGTATAACTTTACCAGAAGCCCACCTTTTAAAATAACTTATTTATGTATTTGCAGCAAAAATCGTTATCATGATGAGGAAGGATATATAAGAGGAAAATAGTAAGTAAAATAAGTATAGGGAGATAGCAACTAAACCTAGTTGCCTAATATTGTCCCATTCACTATATTCAAAAACTACTACACTTTTTTCTGACCGACTAAGGGCGCGTACACAATGCAAGCCGCAAAAGCATCATTTATAAAAAGCGTCAAAAGCGTCATTAGAAGCATAAAGCCAAGGCCACACTACAAGGAGCCTGGCTTGGTGCTGAGAGCCAAGTTACTCGCTCAGTGACAGATCCTAGTGAACGAACGTATTGCGTACTATACGAGCCATGCGACTCACTTCGTGACTGACATAACGAGAAACATAGAAACATAAGGTTTTTGTCACATACACTGTATAATAACAGTGTGGTCATTGGTGTGAATGGGTCCATAACATTGTATTGGTATTTTTTCTCGTCACCAACACACTTTTGCCAAGTCCTTGAATTTGATATGGGATTACAGTCAAACATGAACCCATTCACTCATTTGTCAAACTTATTTTGAGAGAAGCAACATTAAAAATAACTTTTCTAACATTGAAAATTGTCTCTCTACTCTTGGTATTGATTTAAAAGCATAAAATGATGATAACTAAGATTGGAAAAGGAAATTTGTAGGTAAGAAGTGAATCACTCAACATAACATAATTATGATTTGCGTTTTATTTCAATGCATATCTTATGGGAATTGACAAAATTAGGGTCGATTCGTCCGAGCTAACTGATCAAAAGTGTATCATCAAATGGCCTCACTTTGATTATACAGTTTTTGTTACAGAGAGAGTATAATAACAGTGTAGACATTACATGTCACATTTTTTATTGGTTAACTCGGAAAAATCCATCATACTTTCCCAATTCCCATAAGATTTGCATTGAAATGTAACACAAATCATTGTTATGTTGTGTGATACATTTCCAACCAACAATTTGCCTTTGCCAATCTTACTTTTCATCATTTTATGCTTTTAAATCAATATTAAAAGTAGATAGACTATTTTTTATGTCAGAAAAGCTATTTTTGATGTTGTTTCTCTCAAAATAAATTTGAGAAATGAGTGACTGGGTTCATGTTTGCCTGTAATCCCATATCAAAATTTTAAAAACTTTGCAAAAGTATGGCGTTTGCGAGAAAGAACATGTTACAATACACTGTTATGGATGTTTTCACACCAATACCAATTATTATACTCTTTAGTTTTTGTATGTTAATAGCGACATCTGTGAGCAAAACCAGGAACTGCATTGAGAGAATCCGTCTCTACCACTTTAAGCGCTGGCTTGCAGTGTGAACGCGTTTTAAGAAACCGGGGAAAACCATCAACTCACCCTTTTTTCATACCAATCCTCGACGCCTACTGTAGTGGACAGCGGTGTCTTGGCGTTGACATTATTTCTGGACTGAGATGACAGCGGGGGGGTCGTCATTCTGGTGGGAGCACCGTAGCTCGGCGGAGGAGACCTCGAAGAGGAGTAGCGAGGTTTCGCACCGTAACGCGTAGAAGGCGACCTGGAAGAGGGGTAGCGAGGTTTCGCACTGAAGCGCGGCGGGGACCTCGAAGAGGAGTAGCGAGGTTTCGCACTAACACGCGGCGGCGGGGACCTCGAAGAGGGGTAGCGAGGTTTCGCGCAGAAGCGTGGCGACGGGGACCTCGCAGAGCGGTAGCGAGGTTTCGCACTGAAACGCGCCGGCGGGGACCTGGAAGAGGGGTAGCGAGGTTTCGCACTGAATCGCGCCGGCGGGGACCTCGAAGAGGGGTAGCGAGGTTTCGCACTGAATCGCGGCGAAGGGGTCCTCGAAGAGCGGTAGCGAGGTTTCGCACTGAATCGCGGCGACGGGGTCCTCGAAGAGGGGTAGCGAGGTTTCGCACTGAAGCTTGGCGACGGGGACCTCGCAGAGTGGTAGCGAGGTTTCGCACTAAAGCGCGGCGGTGGGGACCTCGAAGAGGGGTAGCGAGGTTTCGCACTGAATCGTGGCGAAGGGGTCCTCGCCGAGTGGTAGCGAGGTTTCACACTGAATCGCGGCGAAGGTGTCCTGGCAGAGGGGTAGCGAGGTTTCGCGCAGAAGCGTGGCGAAGGGGACCTCGCAGAGCGGTAGCGAGGTTTCGCACTGAAGCGCCCCGGCGGGGACCTCGAAGAGCGGTAGCGAGGTTTCGCACTGAAGCTCGGGGAAGGGGGGGACCTCGCAGAACGGTAGCGAGGTTTCGACGACCACTCTGAAGAATCCTGGAAAAACAAACAATTTTTTTATCTGATATTAGATGGTATAGTTGAATAAAATCTATGTAATGACAAATAATCATTTCATTTATTCCGTCATAAAAAAACTCAATTATTAGGCCTACAAACAATGAAACAGTAAAATACATTTTTTTTTCTGAGGATGATGCCCACATGAGCTCTAGGCTTGTGCGTGGGTAATGAGTGGGGTGATGATGAGATATGACGACTACTTTTTAGGCAGTCGGGACCGACGGCTTAACGTCTCCTCCGAAAGACGGGTAAAATGAAAGACATCTTACTAATGTAGAGTAAATAAATTAAGATTTTGTTTATTGATCATGTTCACTTGTTTCAATTTCCCTTCTTTTGATATCAGATTGTATAGTTGAATAAAATCTACGAAATTATCTGTAGCAATGCGTTCTTCAGACCTGGCATGCAATTAGAATGAGGAATCAATCAATACCACATCGTTTGAATGAAATGAAAGTGAAGTTTATTCTGCATTTACAAATCACAACAAAATACAATATATAATCAATCTTCAACTCTTCATCTTGTTTTATTTCATTTGCCTACAACCTTTTCAAACTATTTCAAATCAAACGCTTTTTGATGAATGAAACAACTGAGAGTTGGCTGAGTTGATCTGTGAACACTCCTAGTTCATATTTTTTATTAATATTCATACATTTCTACTATCATCATGTTAGTATCAGTGTATCATATTGCATTTCATAGGTATACTGTACCAAATTTTCCAAATCAAACCCTTTTTGATGGGTGAAACAACTCAATAGCAAAAACAGACTGTACTAGAGGGATTCAGCAGTCATCTGCACCAACTTATAAATTTCTAGGATAAATCACATCACTATGTACACGATCAATATCCCTTTTAATTAAAAAAAAAACTTCAAATTTTGTTCAATAGGCTACCGTACTTGACAAAGCTTTAAAAAACTTTAAAATTTTCTTGAAGTCTTGTCTAAGTAGTGGTTGAATTCATCTCTCATAATCATACCACCCATTACCCACACACACACACCTAGGGTTTATTTGTACATCACCCTCAAAAAACCATTGACAAGATTTGACTATAATATATTCAAATTCTTTCAGTCATTTATCGATTCATCACTTACATATCAAAGGTTACATTGAAGCAACATTGACAATTGTCATAAAAAAAAAACATATAGTGAAACCTCGGTTTTATGAGCCTCGATTCCTTATCCCCTTATCCCCATATCCCCTTCTTCTTCTTCTTCTTCTTCTTCTTCTTCTTCTTCTTCTTCTTCTTCTTCTTCTTCTTCTTCTTCTTCTTCTTCTTCTTCTTCTTCTTCTTCTTCTTCTTCTTCTTCTTCTTCTTCTTCTTCTTCTTCTTCTTCTTCTTCTTCTTCTTCTTCTTCTTTGGATTTGCCTTTATCCCATTTAAATGGGGTCGGCATTCCTTCTTCGTAGTCTGCTTCTCCACAACACCCTGTCCAATGCTTCCTCTCTCCTCCAACCATTCTCCTGCATGTCCGCTGCTATTCTGTCTTTCCATTTCATCTTTGGTCTACCACGTCCTCGAAGACCCCATATCCCCTTGAAATGTACAAAATGGGTATATTATGCAACCCCGTTTTTACGAATACCCCGATGCAACAATTCTTTTCTAGGTCTCTTGAGCTATACTTAAAACCGGGGTTGCACTGTATATGCAGTAGCCCTACACTATGTAAAGCGAGCAGTCTTGTCAATTAATAAATAAATGATTCATTTTCCAAAATACCTATATCTATTTCAAGAATATTTACAGTTAATTATACAAAGATTTGTTAGTAAAAAAAATCAAAAGCAAAATGTTATAATACATGTGGTTGTTTGGAAAATTGACCTACTCCGCTATGGCAAGCCATGTCCTGGAGTAGGTTTGAATTGTTGTGTGCAAATAAGAGTTAAGTGATAGTAATTAGTAAGTGTTAAGTGATTGAAGTCTTGCGTGTGTATGATTTCTATGTTATGTGATACTATAAATGGTTTGAAATTACTGTTTCTATTCTCTGTCTTCCTTTGCTAATTAACCAGTTTTGTACTATTGCTTTGAATTGTTTAGATTGAGTTATATGTTTAATGTTTTCAGGAAGTAGATTATATAATTTTGGGGCTAGGTGATTGAAGTGTCTTTGATACAGTGCCTTCCTAGCAACATTAACGATGACGAATGTTCAAGTCTAACCAAATCAATCTATGCTTAAACATTCATTTTCAGGTGTAGTTGTGTGTGTGTGTGTGTGTGTGCCCCCTCTCCTGTGCAAGTGTGTGAACGAATGTGAATTAATAAAAATTTTTGATCTTTGATTTTTGCGCATTTCTGTTGCTACATTTAATCAAGTATTAAAAAAAATCTTTACTAAGAAAAATTATTAGATTACCTTCTTAATTTTTTTTTATTATAATTATATTATTGTAATTTAAATTTTTATATAATATTGATATGAACTCAATCTCACAAACAAACCTTGCGGTTCATGTGAGAGTCGATTCCTTATTTTATAATTTATATTTTATTTTGAGTGTATGCTTTGTATCTGTACAATTGTATGCTTGTATTTGTTTTTGGAATCTAATAAAATTCAATTCAATTCAATTCATTAGTGATAAGAAGGTTCCTGTATCTGGTGTTGTGGTTGTGGTTTCTGGTTTGGACGCTGGCTGGATTTCTGTGTATTCTGCAAAGTATTTCTATACTAGTAATTACTGAATAGATTTAAAGTTCTTTTCCTCATACCAAACATCTACAGAGTAAACAGAGGATGGGTCTAGAAATATACACTACTAAGAACCTACCCAGTTTCGCGGCGGCGACCGACTCCTAGCCATGCCTCTGCTGGTCGACGGCTGTCGATTGACCGAACTCTCGGCCAGTTGAGCGTTGACCATCACTTCTCCGCGTGCGCCTATCGTCAGGTACAGGTCGGGCGTGTCGTCCACAAACTGCTCCAGCGAAGAGTAGCCCAGCCATCTGTAGGGGATCGGCCCGCCGACCAGAGCACGATAGTCTCCTACGAGAGAAAACACAAAAATTAATTCAAAATTTGGTGAGGAATAGCTTAGTCAAATAGTCAAATTTCTTTATTACATATTCTTCAAGAACAGCAATTGTTGTCAAAAATAAACTACGAATTGTTTGGTAAGTACAAATTAATATTAAACATAATAAGTCGTATTGAATTTATGGTTTCATAATAAATTAACTAGGTATATATTTTTCACAGCCAGTCCACGTCTGTTGTTTCTGGTGCTTGAATTGGGTGGCTCGCTGGTTTATCGACCAGTCATGTGATCAGAGCATCTTTCGCCAGAAATATTAATGGTTCTATCTTGTAGGCCTTCAAACTCAATTTATTTATTATTTTTATTCAATTTATTGCCAAAAAACAAACAATTCACTCATACGTATACATACATATACATGTGCATTTTTATACAAATAAAAATAAGATGAACATAATATTATAGGCTACATGTATACATATTTAAGAAGAAAAACATAACAAATATCTTATGTTAGGCATCACCAGCAAAAAGAAAACTCTTTGCCCGCTGGTGAGAGTTGCATTAAATTAATGCACCCACCCACATATTAGCCTACTAGAATACACGGTTGGGTTCATGAGTAGGATGCGGAGAACTCTATGAAGTGGCTATGAACCAGTTACCATGGAAACGTTTAATGATACTTCTCTATTTCGATAACGTCACACTTCTCTAAATCTAAGCTGGAATATGCGCGTGAACCCGACCGAGTATTCTAGTATTTGTGCACCAACATATTATCAATCAATCAATCAATATTTATTGCCAAAAAGTTAATCGGTTAACAATACAACAATAATATTGGTTAACAATACAAAAGTAAAATTGGTACAAAACTAGCATAAAATACAAAATGAATAATTACCTTGAGAATGAATTTTAAATATTATATTGTACAGTTATCGAGGAATAGATTGACCTGGGTAATTATCCGGTTCACCGACCTATCATTCGATCAGTCTATAAATCACTAGTCCTATTTCGTACATCCTCAAGTAATGCACAACCATCAAAGCTTTATTTGTTCACATTAACAATTTCAGTGCTTGATATACTGATGCTGGTTTGTACTACAGTTTGAGGTGAAGTAGCCTAACTGTATAGATTATTCTAAAGTCCAATTTTTTTCTAAATATAGACCAACAAAATCTTCTATACAAATTACAAGCAGTTGTGAAAACAGTCTTATTTTATACTGCTTTATTCTTTAGAATGTTGAGCCTTTTGTCTAGTTCTGGGCCAGTTGTTAAGCAGCGTCCAAACGCTGCGATAAATTGTATCAACTTATTGCTGACTAGCCATCCATTAGAACAGTTTTTGTCAGAAAGCGACCGATCATCCGCTAACTTTGAATCAAATCCAAGCGAACATTGAACGCGTTCTGACAAAAACGGTTCCAATGAATGGCTGGTCTGCGATATAAGTTGATACAATTTATCGCATCGTTTGGACACTGCTTCACTCTCCCAAATAATATTTTATGGTATTTTACTGTATCAATGAAATGTTTTAATAACAGAAATCAATAAGCTTGTATGGAAATTCGAATTGATAAACTTACTGTCTAATGCATTGATTTGTATTCCTCCCTTGCAGGATAGAATGCACGCTCTTATCATACTTATAACGCACGCTTTATCCGACTGGGATGCCATGGCTCCTGTTGATATTAAGAAAGAGAAACAAATTGATTCCCTGGAAAAACAAGAAAAATTAGTCAACAAGAGAGAGCTACAAGCAATCGAATGGAATGAGATACGGCAATCTAAAAAAGAATTGATAGGTACCTTTGAAAAAATGCAATACGTGGTACCCTACTGTTCCCATTGTTTTTTATAACATTAACAGAACTAACACGTCTCCGCCATTAAAAACAATTACTACCAATAAATCATCTTTCAGGTTTATGAAATTTTGTACGGCTTAAACGGCTGATATAAAGATAAAAGCCGAAATCTGGATATGCGGCAGTAATGATTTCGGTTTTGAAAATTCAGGCAACATACTCACATTTGCAATGACAGCAAGATTCAAAATTACGGTCACTTATGAAAAGGTTTAGAATTTCTACCATCTTTGGGTGGTCATCATTGGTCTGGTTTTCATAAAAAAGTTTAATCAAAAATGTCGATGGGCGTAATATAGAATAGGTCTACTAGTGTAGTAATAAACCCCCCAGCTTTCCAAAAATGGACGATTTGGCAAGTTTGTCTACAGATAATTAAAAAATCAAATTGAAAATATTCCGAATTGGATTAAGGTTAGCTTCACGCTGATTAAAGAAGAATAAAAATTAACCTAACCTAACCTAACCTACATCCGTAACGGATAGGAACCACAAGAAGAAGAAGAACCTAACCTAACCAAATACAACTTATAGCTGAATATACAAAGCTTATGTTCTAGGAACTGAGATTATAGCTGATGACTGAAATATTTCTATAGTACACAAGGTAATAAATAGCTATGCAGAGTTATAATAAATTATCAGTTCCATGAACTGACTTGAAATTCTGTGCTTGAGTTGTGGAAGACAATAACTGGTGAAATCAACTGAATCTTGATCGCTATGATTATTGTTAAGTTACCTGGATGAAATTAATTTACCTTATATAGGGATGGACATCAAACAGTCAAGGACTTTTCTGAAACTTTCAACAACTTTCCAAAACCAATCCAAACTTTCAAACAATGTAGATTCGAACGTTTAATAGAGTATTTCAGGCACTGGCGCTGTTAATGCTACTATAATATATAGTTATAAACCCCCAAGCTTTCCAAAAATGGACGATTTGGCAAGTTTGTCTACAGATAATTAAAAAATCAAATTGAAAATATTCCGAATTGGATTGAGGTTAGCTTCCCACTGGTTGAAGAAGAATAAAAATTAACCTAACCTAACCAAATACAACTTATAGCTGAATATACAAAGCTTATGTTCTAGGAACTAAGATTATAGCTGATGACTGAAATATTTTTATAGTACACAAGGTAATAAATAGCTATGCAGAGTTATAATAAATTATCAGTTCCATGAACTGACTTGAAATTCTGTGCTTGAGTTGTGGAAGACAATAACTGGTGAAATCAACTGAATCTTGATCGCTATGATTATTGTTAAGTTACCTGGATGAAATTAATTTACCTTATATAGGGATGGACATCAAACAGTCAAGGACTTTTCTGAAACTTTCAACAACTTTCCAAAACCAATCCAAACTTTCAAACAATGTAGATTCGAACGTTCAATAGAGTATTTCAGGCACTGGTACAATAATCTAGATTCCCTCCAAAACAAGCCATATTGAACAATGAATTGGATTGGAGAATAAATGCCTATTTGAATATTTTATAATTAATAATCTGTTAATGTTATTTTTATTATAATAAATATATTAAATCGAGATTACCTTAGTATCCTATTAGAATATTTAATTCCATTCAAATTATCCAACAAATTCAAGAAACAATGCCTCCTCAACAGTGGCGAAGCATTTATTTGGTCATCAACAGATTTCCAATGGAAAAATTGTATATTTCCTATAGGACATATACTCCTCAATAATATATAATTCTCTCACAATAATTGATGAACACTGTTTTTAAAACTAGAGAAATAAAAATCACTGTATATAATTTAAGAATTTTGATTTTTTTTCCAGAGAATAACCTATAAACCGATAATTTCAATTATGATTGAAATTATTACTACTTTTATCAATTTTGTATTCTGTTCACAAGACTACACAAGACTTCACAATAGTTCCGCTTGGGTATCACCATTGTCATACCATACTTATCTTTCTTATAGTAATATTGGTGTTATTTCATCTGAAAAGTGCATTTCTTTCTAAAATATTGTTAATCGAATGTGGTAAATTTCGTAAATGACTATAGTATCGTTGGTGTCAATAAGTGGTGTGATTTCCTATACTTATTTTGTCCAGGTTGAGTGTCTTATTTTGAGTGGAAAATGTTTCCATTTGCGACGTTTCCGAACAAGTTTTCGTTTTCATTAGCACCTCGAACCCTTACGGATTTGCTAAGAGATGTAAAAACATCGCCACCAGACAAATATCAAATCGTGAAAAAGATTGGTCAGGGGGGTTTTGGCGTTGTATCTAAAGTATTCAACAAGCAAAACAAAGATGCTGGGTTTTTTGCGTTAAAAACGAACCGACACCATGGGGAAGTAACTACGACCGATTATAACGAGGTAAAATTACTGATCATACTAAAGAATGAGAAAAATGTCGTCAAATTTATTGAGCTTGTGAGGGACGAGAAACAATTTTCTCTGGTCCTTGAGTATTGCATTGCAGATTTCTCAATGATACTCTATGATAGAAGAATTCCGCTGACAGTGAGTGAGATAAAGAATATATTTATCCAATTATTCACAGGAATAAAAGCGCTCCATGGTCATAAAATCATGCATCGTGATTTGAAGCCGGCCAACATTCTTCTCTCGTCGCACGGTGTAGTAAAGATTAGTGACTTGGGCAATGGTGCAGAGATGGGTAAACGTCGTGAGTTCAGTACACACGTTTGTACCAGATGGTACAAAAGCCCCGAAATGATTCTTGGCCACAAACAATATGATCAGAAAACTGATTTGTGGAGCGCGGGTTGCACGGCAACGGAGTTTTTCATGCGCCGATCCGCTCTGTTCAAAGGAAGGGACAATCTCGACCAAATGGAAAAAATTTCCGAATTGTGTGGATTTTGTAGTGAATTAGTATGGCCAGAAGCCAAACATTTTCCTAATTACAAGGATATGCATAGGCGTTTTGTAAAATACACGGATAAAAAGCAACTGCGCAAACGTTTGTTGGAAGTGACATGTGACAAGGTTGCCGCCAAGTTCCTGCGGAGAATGCTCAAACTGAACGCAGGTGAACGAATTACCGCAGCCCAGGCACTCGAAGATGTGTACTTCAAATCTACTCCGGCCCCATCGCCTGACCTCAAACAACTTCTCAAAGCTCTCAAAGAGTGGAAAGTCGCAAATTAAAGAGGTCAGCAAAATTATAATACTTTTCAACATAGCATATAATACTTGTTACTCCAAGTATAATTTATTAATAATCAATCATGCATAAAATTTTAATTAATAATTTGTAATCGCTGCATAAAATTTTTTTGTAGCCCATCAACAAAATTTTAGGAGAAGCAGTAGTATGACTGAAATTGAAATACAATATAGCAAATCGCACTCTTATCTTCCAGCAACTTCATACAGTAGTACTGTAAAATAATTCACAAGAAACTGTTTACATAAACTTTGTTTTAAAATGTAATTTAGGTTGTTTTTTTTCCTTTCATTAGTAATTTGTTGGGCCTACTTTTTGAGAACTGAGTGTTGAAAGTGAACTTTGAGTCCAATACTTATCAACTTACATCAAGCAAGTAATAAATTATCATCAATTTGACAGGCTAAACACTCGTTTATACGATCATTTCAATTTGAATAATATGATTAATATTCTATGATTATAAAGAACTCTTATAATATAATTTCAGACAAAGTATTTCCTGTACGGTGATTTTATGATACTATTCTAATTTAGGATATTATTCTCAATAATACTTTTCACACTGACTTTAGAAAACAACTTGACTTACATCATAGTGACGATCGTTTCGTTCTGATGTTGGACTTCATCAGACTGATGAACCTCAGAGACTGGACTTGATCAAGTTCAACACCAGGACGAAACGACCTTCACTAATGTAAGTCAAGTTGTTTTAAACTTGAAAATATTTCAACTCCGTGTAATTTTATCAGTAGAAAATAGAATGGATACAATAGAGAAAAAATGAAGTAGAAAAAAACACAATAACTTACTTTTTAAAAAGAATTCTTCAATGTGATTTTCCATACCTTATCGCTTATTCATAATGATCTGTACTATTAAACTTATGATTAATTGAATATTAATCTAATCTTTGGGCTACTGGTCTTTTAAGAATTGGACTGAGGCGTGTTGTTGAATATAGAAAACGTTTATTGTCGACTAGAATAAAGTTTCCAATACGGTTGAAACAGAATTAGGCTCCTTTGATGTGGAAAATTCTTCACTTTAAATACATTAATGTTTTTAATATTTATGTCTTTTCCTCCACAAAGAAAGTTTGAAATTTTCATGGCACCGACCCCGGATTAAAATCAAGGAACATAAGATTGGCCAATTTATTCGTCTGTGAAAGGATAACATGCTTACACTTCATGTCTTGAAATTTATCTAAGACTACAACATGTTTCTCCAATTTGTTTTCCAATAAGAGATAGTGCTCATGCTGTAGCAGTTTCCTTTTAGAGTTATAATAGTTATCATATCTCATACCTCAACTGCGACTTAGAGAAGCGAAAATTATTTCAACGCCTTATAGACTCTTTTTTCTATAAGAAAAGCAATTTTTGATGAGGCTAAAACAATCATTTTTCATTACCAGTACATTTTTATCGTATAAGAATGAATAATTCTTATCCAAACCAAGGAAGACTTATCGTGATTAGTCAAAAAATTTTTTACATTAAATCTCAATACCAATATTTTTTACTGATAAAATAAATTATCCATTCATCAAAGCAATTAATAATTACCTTGTCTGGTTACCAGCATAAGTGACATTTCATGAGTAACTTATGTATAACATATTGTATAATCAAATTCTGATGTACTTTGAATACATTGAAAATAAGGTGATTTTTTGTTCTTTTTCAGAAATGATCATCATTTGGAAAATATGATACCGTCAATCTTTAAAAATATATTTTTAGTGTAAAAAAATGGTTGAATTACTTTTTCTTTATTAAATATCTTTCAAAATAGAAGATTTGTGTTTTTTTTAACGATACTCCTTTATAGATTGATTCTATAAATCGTATATACATTGAATAGTCATGAAATGTACCTATGGCAATTGCAAAAGGTCACATCAGGCCACTGCTCTACAACATTTTTCTGTTGATTAATCTGATTTAACGTTGCAAAAACAAACTCGTCTTTAAAGATGTTTCTTTGAAGATTAACAGTATTTAGACATATTTACAAAGAAAATTTCATGAAATGAAGCAAAAACCAATGGGGAAGGGCCTTGAAAAAAGTAGAAAACTGATAAATGCAGTACTTTGATCTTGAATTCGAACGCAATCTTCTATCCTTCACAGCAACTAAAAAAGGCAACATAAATTTACTTCTACTCTCTCTCTGAACGCGAACTCATAAATTAGCTGAGCACGCGCAAATCAGGCAGCAAGCCAGAGAGAAGAGAAGTGAAATTTCCTATTCTATTGGGTGTAGAAATAAAATTTTTTATTCCATTCTCTCTGGCAGCAAGTATAGATTACAACAGAAGGAGAACCTTACTTCGATTGTCTCTGACAGCAAGTTGATGTCAAAGAGCCAGTGCAACCTGTAGCTTTGCATTTGGAGAAAGCCATTCAAATCACAGCTAAGTTAAAGTAGGAGTGAAGGCAGCAGAGGATACGAAAAGAATAAAGTATTTTTCAAACTGTTTCTATATTACAATAATTTTCTATCTTATAAAACGGATTTAACAGTTTTTAGAGTGAACAAGTCTGATAATTTGAACAGTGACATTCATTTAATTTGACGCTTGGCATTAGATAGATAGGTAGATAGAGAGATATTATATCTTTGCCATCGTACTCTATGGTCATCAGCAACGTCAAGAAATGATTTCTCTCTATCTATCTAATGCCAAGCGTCAAATTAAACGAACGTCACTGTACATAATACTGATAAAATTTATAGAACATAGTGTGTATTTATGTAAATTTTCTTCTATCACCTTGGTCACAGGTGAAATCTTTAGACATCTTCTATATTATAAAATACAAAAAATCAGATAAGTTGCCAAAACTCTGCATACAATTAATTGATAATAACATGGAAGATTATGGCATTCTTATTCATTGATATCGAAGAGAGAAAATCGATTTAGTTGAATTCTCAAATTTTCCTGAAATGCATTATCAATGCTTCAAAAAATTTTAAATTAGCCAACTATTTTCGAAATAATCAATAATATAAAGCAGCAAAGAACAAATTTTATTTGCAAATTCATGTTTATAGAATTCTATCTCAACTTATGAGGGCATGCTGAATTTTGATATAATTTATTGTTGACAAAACTAAACTAAACATTGATGAACTAATCAATTAGGATTATGAATATTAGTATATTTTAGAAGTATAGTAGAAATATTGGTGCAAATACATAAGCCTGAAAATTTATTGTTGAAGTTTCAACACAATAAAATACTGGCAAGTGTTGAATGTTTAAAGAGTAAAATTCATAAAAGAAAATTATAAAGTAATACAGCGATTGTTGATACAGTAGAATACAGCTTAAAACATGCCAATGATTTTTTCTTAAATGAATTGTATAGCAGGATCCTTTTAACTTGTCAGAAAACATATGTTTTACTCGGCCACCAATACAATACTTAACCTACAAATGCTGAATCTCGCAGATTATTGAAAAGGTCTTTTAAAAAGTTATTCTTTGAAAGGTCTTCTTTAAAAAGGTCTTTAAAGACTTCAAAGGTCTTTAAGACTTTTAAGCCTTTTGATTATTGTGTCGAAATCACTGTTTAATTATTACCGAAAAAGCTGATTTCTGACAAGTTAAAAGGATCCTGCTATATTCAAACGTGAAATTGAACTAAATAGAAACAGTAATCGACTAAAATGTAAATATTGACATTGACGTTAGTTCAATGATGTCTAAATAAAAAAAATACAATAATACAGTGATACTAGTTTCTAGTATGATTAAAAAGTACCTTTGATAAAAATTATTCACTATTCCAGTAAAAGCTTAAAACAAGACGATGATTCTTTCCATAGATGAATTGTTTTCAAAAGTTGAAAAAATTTAAGAGTTTTGAGATCTCTTGTAGGGGGGATGAATTGATTATTTTAGGTTCCTCAATGACTGGGAAAAATATAAAAGTTACATTGAAGGCCTACCTTGTCCTTTCCTCCTCCTCTGGCTTTCCACTGTAGCTTACCTGGGCCCAGGCATAGGAGATTCGGAGCACATGTGGTAGTATATTTTTAATGCGCACACTAGTTCAATTTGCCACATTAGTTCAATGATGCCAAAAACAAAAAAGAAAAACTACAATAAAACAGTGATACTAGTACGGTAACAGTAGAAAATACCAAACAGGAGTAAAAAGAAACAGTAATAGACTAAAAATTTAAACAGGTAATAAGTTGTTGAAATTATCAAATAAAATACTGATTCAAAGGAGTGGTTGAATCGCAATAACGCCACCATATACAACAATTTCAATTGTATGAAGAATATGGGAGTACTAGTAATATTGGATGTCACATTTCACAGGAATTTTGCCTAAACCCTGTTCAGTCAAAATCTGCAACTTGTTTGTGAATAGAACGGATGTAAGAACATCTTTCTCTCGTATTATATTGTGCCTGAAACAAAAAATATATATACTTCAAAGAGAAAAATTCAAGTATGATGAAACACAGAAAGACATAAGCTGCACTAGTATGGCGTAGAAATTTAAAGGGTTGCCATTAAGGGTACAGACAATCAATGAGCCAATCATAAAGTTATGACGAAAAATCGTCAGAATTGCTTCCACAGCTTTGTGATACATTTGATTGGTTTTCAGCTACGAGACCCTTTAATGGCAGACCTGCAATTTGTTACAACGCCAAAGAAAACCAGCCACTAGTATTTTATAGTCTGAGAAGTGAAAACAAACACTGTGTATAATTATTATCTATCATACTTTGCTAAGACTGAGGCCACACTACATGGAGCCTCGCTTGGTGCTAAGAGCCAAGTGACTGACTCTAGTGAACGAATACATTGCATACTATTGCATATGGCCAGACTGCGAGTGACATGCCTAGCTAGGTGCTACGTTAGTCACCAAGCAAGGCTCTTAGCACCAAGCGAGGCTTCTTGTAGTGTGGCCTTAGCCGTAGACATCTGGGTGCAAATGAAGTATTGTGATAACAACCCATAATAGCTTTTTACCATGTTCAAAATGTGTAAGATTTCATCCAAACATACAATATTAATATGGCTTGTGTATCATAGTAGATGAATTCTTATTCACTTTCATTAAGAACCTTGTAGAAAGCAGCAAAGAGATAATTGCAGGTATTATAATGTAGTAAGTAAATCCAGTACCACATGGTATTCTACAAGCCAGGCAACAAAAAATATCTTTAGAATAAACATACATTTTGTTTTTCAAGAATAGGCAACATATCTCGTTAACAGATTCTTGAATTTGAGATTTCTTGAAATTTGGTAGGTTTACTAATGAATATGAAAAATACAAACTGAAAATATGAAAATTTATAGATTTTCAAAATGACGAACGACTAAAATTTTCAGTTCTAAACTGAACAAGTATTGGCTTTCAAGTAAACTAATTTTTTTAAAGAAAATTGACATTTTTCTAGAGATATTTTCAGTTTGTTTTGACTTGTGGAATATCGTGGTGGTAATAAAGTCTCTATTTTTTAGACAGTAGGAATCTATGGTATTTTACTTATAAACTATTCAAATAAGAAAAATTGCTTCGAGTGTAATGTTGTGAGACTTACTTTCGTTTTCGTGTCATCATTACAGCTAGTGATCGCCTCAAAATATACTCGGCAAATGATTTGAAAGCAGACATCAGTATCTCAGGTACTGAGTCGTCGTCCTTGATGAATTTTTTGAACATGTGATTATTTTTCATAATCCATTGACAAAGATAAAAATCTTCGGGAGTTTTGAAATCTTCAACAGCTCGATCGTTGCTTCTAATAGCCGATCTACTACTGATTCGTGAATCACAGGTATCTGTAAATCAAAATTTGAGAGAATTATTATTGAAAATATTTGAAGAAAGGCAAGAAACAAGATTTTGAAAATTATGTTCAGTAAGAGATGAAACTGTAAACATAATCCTTCTAATATATTGCACTAGTTTTGTTATAAAAACCAACAAATTCGGTCGCAAGTCTGCATGTTTCATGCCCGGTTTTTTAGTCGCTCGATAGACAGTTTATGGATCCAATAGCACTATTGAATCAATAACCATGTGTTTTCAAATGCAAAAAAAAAGTTATTGATTCAATAAGTTTATTGAACGACTGAAAAACCGGGCATCAGTGAACAAGTCAACTTTGATTTGTTTTTGATTTGAGGTCATGTTAAAGTGAACGATTAATCTGATACTGAGAGGAGCACATTATAAACAATCAACAAACTCAACACTTGCATCAGAGATATTGTGGAACTTCTCCATACTGCAAATTTGTAATCCATAAGGATATGACATTTGATAGGGCAATGAATGAAATTGTATAGTATTCATAGCCCCCTTTAAACTACATGGCCGCGGCCTTCAATGTGACAACGTCGCTGCATCGGCTTGCATGAGCAATGCAAATCGGTCATGTGTTTTATAAGTCATATGATTTTAGTGTTTTTTATAAGTATGATTTTATAATGAAACCAGCCGGGACTGCGAGGTTGTCACATTGAAGGCCGCGGCCATGTATTTTAAAGGGGGCTATAATAGTATTTCGTTACTCCATTCAATCCGTTAATCCAAACTCTTGATAAAACATTGATTAATTTATGGAAAGAAATTCACAATTGATGTATACCCAACACATGGGGTGGATATCGAATGTTTTAGACCCCAGTAAAATAATCTTCAAATATCGACATAATCCTTTCATTTATACTTTTTATTTTAATATTAATAGTAAAGTTTGTCTGGTAAAAATTTTTTGAATCAACTCTCATTTTGAACGGCTCAGTATAAAATTAATACAGAGATATCATATTATTAAATTGAATGCGACTTACTTGGTTGTATTGTATCAACATCAACTTCACAATTATCTTCTTCCATTTGAGCTTCGAGTTTTCGGAGTTCTGTCATATTTTGCAGCGGCTGCATTATTGTAAGACTAGTTTTGGTAACACTTAGGTAACTTAAACACGGATTGTAAACACCTGTTGAAAAAAGATAAAATAAAATGCAATAAATTACGTAGGAGTGGTCCTTAGCCGAGCGCGATAAGCGCCAAAGTTTCCTGAATAGAAGGTTTACAGTTGAAGGAACGGATTTTGACAACAAAAACGGCCTCCCGTCTTTCTGAGGAGACGAAAAGCCGTTGCTCCCGACTGCTTATAAACAGTCGTCATCTCTCATCATCTCCCCTCTCATTACCCATGCACAAGTTTAGAACTCATGTGGGCATCACCCTCAGAAGAAAAAAGTAGGCTTAAGGAATCAGTCAGATAATATGCGGTAAGACATTTAAAACGATGATTTCAATAAAATGTTCAAGAAATTTCCATCAATTACGAAACATGAAATTTGGAAGCTTGATAGAGAGTACCATTCTCTGATGAATCATGGACAGACCTCATTTCGATGAAACAAATAAAAGACAAGCCACTAAGAGACCTAGGTTCAACAATAAGCTAACAAATAGTTGACAATAGTTGACAAATAGTGGACTTGGGCCAATGAGACCCAATATTTCAATGGTTGTGAAATAGAAATAAACCTTCCATAAAATAAACTTTCCATCAATATCAGACAAATATCTGGATCATACAATACTTGTTGATACTGACTAAAAAAAAAAATAAAAGTAGAAAATTATTGAACTAACACTGTCTTGACAAACGTTTCGTCGTGTTGTTGAATATCACCAGACTGAGGAAGAAATGACTCTTGACTTAAGTTTATAGAAGGGAAATTGGTCAACTGTTCCTCAGTCTGATGATGTTTAACAACAGGACGAAACGGTTGTTACAACGATGTGAGTTTAATGTATTTTTATTTTGAAAGTTTTCAAAATCAGTGCAACTCCACCAGTAGAGAAAAGAATGGATCTACAACACAATTTTTGATTAAAATCAACCTGTTTAATGTTGTTTAAAGTGATCATAATCTTTTCTCTAGTGATGAACATGTAATTTAGATAGACAAGAGCGTTAAAGCATACTTTTATGTAGATTCACAAACATTTCAAGAGATTAATCTGGTTTTCAAATATAATTTATTCAATATTAGTTTTCGTTTAAAGGTTGAAAAATATTTTGCTGATTGTGATGCCCAAATAAGCCCTTGGTTTGTGTATTTTTTATTTGCTAGGGATTATGCCCACATAAGCTCTAAGCTTGTGCGTGGGCAATGGGAAGGATGATGATGAGAGATAAAATATGAATGGACCTACAGCTTTAGGTGGGTTTCGAACCTCCGGGAAGCGATTTTAAAGCTCATAAATATTTAGAGAAGCCGGTCACCGTTACAACGGGAGTGGTAGGCGCTGTCTCTTATCTAATCTCGCCGATTAGACTCGCCTCTGCCACTGGGATACCGCTTCCCTAATGGGAATGGGAATAATGTTTTACATTAAATGAAATAGATTACATTAAATGAGTAACTGAATAGAGAAATTATTGCGAAAAAATTAATATCTTTCAAGATAAGAATCTGAATAGTCTAAGGCGGAAATTCCTTTAATCTACCACTCTGAAACAAATATGAAGATCAATCTCCATAGTTTGAATTATTAATTCATTTGTTGACGAAGTTTCGACAATGAAGAACCGAACATGGAAGCAGTAATTGCCAAGTCAAGATTATAATGATTATAACCCAATTTCTTCAAGTAATATCTCCCCTCTTTTTTCTTCTTTATGTTAGCAATAATGCTCTCTTTCATTATTAAAATAGATTAAAGACCAATTGAATCACATAATAAGAAATTTGAACAACCAATGACTCTTACCACTGATTTTAGCAACAGGAACATATCCATGATATTTGGCATACTGGCGTACTTGAGCCCATGACCAAGGCTTGCCTTTGCAGTTCTCGATTAGTATTCCATGTATGAACCTGGCATGTTTTGTCTGCATAATTTACAGAAATAAAATTCATTAAAAAACAAGAAATCATGTAGAAACTTGTCAAACATACAGTATTGTATCTAAGATTACACTAAAAACCAAAGCACACCTCAGCAAATAACTAAAACCATAAAATAGTAGAATTTTTCTATTTGGCGGATGTCAAATGACTGCCGTTTAACATTTCCATGGTAACGGGTGATTTCTGTTGAATTTTTTTATATGTTATATACAGTATATGTAAAAAAGACCAACATAACATCACAATCTATAGCAGGATTCTTTTAACTTGTCAGAAAACAGCTGATTTAACGTTAGTAGACGAGCGTACATCAATCAGCTGTTTCTGACGATTTAAAAGAATCCTGCTATAAACCACAAGTCAATTTTGGTATAGCAGGATTCTTTTAACTTGTCAGAAAACAGCTGATTTAACGTTAGTAAACGAGCGTACATCAATCAGCTGTTTTATGACAACTTAAACGAATCCTGCTATACCATGGAAACGATAAATTATTTTACCCCCAGGCACCACCGCCACAGACAATAGTAATTATCATCTCATTACCCCCACTGTTTGCATACAAATAGCAATGTACCAGGAATTTAGCAATCAGTATCTTATTTTTGTTTATATTATTCATCTTATGAATGGAAGTGAAATTTCTTTCTATTAGTTTGTATCTTCATAATATTTCTATTGCCTATAATACATACTACAATGACTTTGAAAAATAAATAATTATTCGATTAGATTCATTTGAAGTAATATTCATGCACAAGTGACATACCATACTTAGACGGGTATCATCTATCATCAGCAAAACGATTATAGATGTTCATTGAAATTAACAGTTCTAATGAGTTCTAATCGCTGAACTATGATCAATACTTCCTTTAATATATACTTCCTCAAATTACTCACTATTTACTCGTTCCCTGCGCACAAACTTCGTTTTATTGGCAACGCCAATATCAATTGTCAATATTATCTAGACATTTAGTGGAAGCTTATAATATAATTTTTCACTGTAAATTATTCCTATTTACGAAACTGTAGGCGATTTTGTTTCAATGTTTGTAAAATGTTGTTACTGATCTGACAAAAAATACTCCCTTCTTTAATGATGTTTATTGAATATTAACAGTTCAACCTTTGGAAATATAGTAGGCCTACTTGCAGCATTATCAATCTATCTTTCAAGGGAAATATAAGTTGAAACTCACCATTGAAGCAGCTCTCTTCCCGAATTTCCATGATAGAAATTCTTCATTGGATTTTGACGCATATGGATGAAATTGTTTATAGATCTTACTTGACGCTTGCTTGGTTACAATTGGGTAGTTTTTCAAGCAATATATCAGGGCTTCTTCAAATTCCAAGCCACTAACTGCTAGTCTCACTTCCCTAATACAAAAAAAATTGAAGAATACATCATTATTATAATAATTATATGTATAATATATTATAATATACAATTATTGACGAAGTTATGCCATAACTTATGAATATTGATAGAACATTGAAATAGAGACGATTACAAAAACATTTGTCAGAGTTTGATCTAATATATTTTTTTTATTAAAACTAGTCACTTGGACTAACCATTCATTTTCTACTCTTATTTCTTATAAACTAAAACTAAACTTCATGATACTTAAGTCTTAGCTCCACGTAGAAGCCTCCAGCTCTGTTCAAAAATTGTATTTTTTTTTCACTTCACTAACACTACACCAACTCAAAGGGCTTGGTTCTCTTCAATCTCCTCGTGAGCTGAGTATTGTCTATGAGAAGTTTGATCTATGATAAAGCATTTATAGTATAGATTGGTGATCAAACTTTGATCGACGTTTGTGAAATCAGCTGTTAATTTTCCAATTATTAGTTTAACGAAGAAATCTAAATGAATATATTTACAAAACCAACTTTTAGGACAGTTCCAAAAATGTTCTTATTAATTTTCTCAATATTGATCTCAAAGGATCAATAGGTTAAAATAGTTTGAAGATTTAAAGGTGCTAATGTTGATTTTTTCAAAGTTAGATAATCTTGACTTCATCAAGATTATCTAACTATCAGAACTTAATATGATACTTATTAATTGAAATGTCGTTCTTCACGAAACGTCTGTTAGTTGATTATTAAATGTTAATTGATTAGGTAAATATTTAGGACTTAAACATATTAAGCAGAATACCTGCATAATATGTATATATTCTATTATCCTATAATATGCATTATATTAATCTATTGCGAATAGAAGAGAAGATGATTTTAATGGTTTTGAAATTTTTATACTCACTCAATCTTTCGACTCAGCTCTCCTTTCATATTTCCTTCGTCATGACATGATTTAACTTTGCCCAATTTTTGATTGGGGGCAGACACGAGGTTAGAAGTAGGGATGGGTTTAGGAATTGAGACGGAATTCTGCGGTTTTCTCAGCAAACTTGTGCTTCCCGCTTTGATGATTCTGATCAGCTTGCTTTTTCCGTCGTGCTTAATGAGAATTTTTCCATCAGAGTTTACAGCCTGTGCTTGAACGAAGATGGGCTTTGAGCTAGAATTATTGGATGGGGTTTTAGGGTTAAGCGATAGCACACTCGCCAATCCCTGATTTGAACGGCAAGTTTCGAAAATCTTGAAGGGTTTTTGATCAGATCCAATGATTTTCGGAGAAGAGTTTTTCGAGTCATCTCGACATTCTGATTCAGTTTGAGGTGTATGTTGAGATGGGTGTGGAATATCAGAGAGTAATAAAGTTTTCAATTTGTTTTCACGTTTCAAATGTGATATATTCGACATGGCCGAGCATTCTAAGCTTCCAGATGTGGTAATATTGTTGGATGCACTCTCAGAAGAACAAGGAGCTGAGTTTTGGTGTGATGCAATAGTTTTTCTATCATCAGAAAATGTTTCCAGCAGATCGAGTGAAGGGGGATCAGAATCTAAACCAACCGATTGAGAACCGTATCCAGATTCGTCACAACTTTCAACAGAACCGTGAGAGGATTGTAGATGGGAACTTGGAAGTGAAAGTTCAGTTTTGATAGAATCATCCTCTGATGATTCAGGTTTATTTGGAGGAGAAAGGTCAGATATAGTGTCTGATTGTTCAAAAATGGATTGCGAACTATTTTCCACCTTGACAGCAGTAGCGATTGCACTGGGTTGACTAAATTCATTCAATGATTGATTAATCAATTCATCGGTAAGAGAAGATTGATCAGGATTATTGAAGGATATTTCTGGAAAACTGTCTGAAGAAAACAATACCCCTGAATAAGGATCTGATGCAATGTCGTTGTCGGGGAAGATATTGTCAAACAAGATACCATCCCCCATGCATTCTTCGTCTTCAAATGATTTCGATTTTTTAATAGAAGTAGTAGGAGATTTCTTAGTAGGAGATTCCTTAGTAGGAGATTTCTTAGTAGGAGATTTGTCCTCTTCACTCTCAGACGATGTGATGGTGTGCTTAATATCAGAGTGGAGCGTTCTCAAACGTTTGATAGCATCTTTATCAAGGTTACACACTGTTATTTTCGCTATTCTCTCGAATCCTGGAAGAGATTAAAGACCGGCAATAAGCACTTGAAAAAATTAAGTATCATGTAAGAATCTATTAAAAGAACAGATAGAAATGTAATCAATTATAAGATCTAATCACGATTAATCAATTTTTGATGGTCAAAAATTGAGAAAAATTGGAACCTATTGTTATAATTTCAAGAAAACAAACCATAAGTCCACGAAACATAAAGCTTCAAGTATAAATTTTATCATCAAGACAAAGAGAACCGGTCTGAGCTCTGAAAACCATTTGCAAAAAAGCCAATTAATGTAACTGTCGTACGAAGAAGTCATTCCATTGAGCTCAATTAATAGCGATTTGCTTGCAATGGATTGGTTAGATGACGTCATTTTACGATAGATAAGTTCAATTGGCTTTCGTGCAAATGGCCGCAAATCTATTGTCATGAGTTAAATGCAATACATAATACAAATGTACTGTATTCATCAATAAAACTTAAAGTTGAAATTTTAAGACAAGTGGTATGAATGGATGAAATACATATTGTCGAATTGCACTGTTCCTCTCATCAAGTGTAGTATTTATAGTTAAAAGCCTTTTTTAACTATACTAATTAAATCGAAGTGTTATAACTCGTCTTACCTTAAAAGTAAGTATTTATACTTACTTTTTAAGGGTAATAATGAATAAAAATGTAAATATTGTGGATTATTTTCCTCTCAGACTCATTAGAGCCGTAAACGGTCACCTATACAGTGTATGCAGTAAATTCGAAAATATTCTTAATCTATTCTTGGTTTACTGCTCACGATATATTTCAGCTTATTTATACTATCTTTGTAATGATTCATATTCTATTACCAACTTTACAATTAGTGGGAAGTCTATAACCAGGATTGGAAAATTGAACCAGGATAGGAAAAGTTAAGCCTCCAAATGCAGAGAAGCCTGGAATTATAAGACGAGTTATAACACTTCGATTTAATTAGTAGAAGTTTTTCTTTTGTCAGGTTTTCGATGCACTCACAATGTAGTTTCTAGGTTCAGCAATAATTTTCTAACCCTGAATGGGTTGAACTCCTAGTCTGAATTCATTTAAGCATTCGATTTTTCCTACTAGCCATTTGCTGAGTTTCAGAATATTCTATTATATTATTTATACTGTATCCATTTTGTGATTTGTATTTGCTTCTTTCTTTTTTCCGATTTTTCTGTTGGCGATCGTGAGATCAAGCCGTAAATTTATGTAAAATAAATTATTTTATTTTGTATTTCTAATGTAATGGAGATTAAAGCATGTTTCTATTTTGAGGATAGGTCTGCCACTTTTCCAAATCACTATATTACGAGATATTACTACAGTAATAGCCTTCTCAGTATTCTAAAGAATTCGGTAAGTTGTTGCACGTACCTGAAATTTGATTGACAATAAAGTCAAGCTCGAATATCTGTTCAACTGGACGATTGATTTCGGGATAGAGGAAGTGATACATCAAACGAACTTTGAAGCTTCCCCATCCATACTGGTTCACATCTGCAGTGGGTTTCCTGAAATTAAAAAGAAATTTTGAACTAGATCCAACAGCTTCGATTCCCAAATGCGATTCAAAGTTGAATTATTGCCTTGAAATATTCAAATACTCGATATTGATGTTTAAATTTAATAATACATTGGTTATTCATTTATTATTATTAGTCACTCATTACAAGTGATTCAAATGGAATATAATGGATGATTATAGATGAAATATATATAATGGATGATTTGGGCATCATCCACAGAAAAGCAATGATAGTAGTTGAACAGTGATTCAATAATAACTTATTTTTTATTTGATTACTCACCTCTTAGAGAACCTGAGAACTACAAACTGTTTTTCACATGTAGGATGTAAGTGAACTATAATTCTATCTATAAATTTGATAGTATCATCATTGAGAGGTGTGAATTTCAATGTCCAGTTATGAGTGTATCCCTTCAATGCTTTATTAGCAGCTTCCACATCGATGCTTCGCTCAATATTTTTCATTGTCAACGGTACAATTCTAGCTGTTATCTTCAATCTGTTGAGAAAAGACAAATTGTAGATTGACAAAATTTCGCTAAAAAACAATATTCAGGCAATCACGATTATAGAGGCGGTTGTGTTTCAACAAAATAGAAATTATCTTCATTACAAAATCATTGGAATGATGAAATAAAATTCTAATTCAAATAGAACTCTATCAAAAATTACTCCAAACTAATGAAACTATGTAGAATATTATGTAAAGCCATTCAAGATTTCCAAATTAGTAGTATCTTCATGTGATTTTATTTCTTAGCACTTTTACTACTACAACATAGCAGCTGAAACAGATGGAAGCGAACACAATAACTTTCCTGATTGTATACCATGTTGTAAATTATAGTAAGTAGATTGATTAAAGTATTACTTGGAATACTAAGACTAATACCCAGAAACCATGATCCTGATGTAAACATTGTGTTTATTGAATAAAAGTGGATTTGACAATTTCAAAAAGTTTTTTTCTATTATCACTTAGAAGATGGTATCTCAGAAGAACGGTTTCTGTATAGGTTCTGCTAACGTATGCACTACATTCATGAGTTTAAAAATATGATTTTTCTATTTATACCTAGATGAAGAGGATCAATCATAATAATCACTGTTTAATCGTTATTGAGTTGTGTATTCATACTTTTTTCTACTAGTAAATAACACTATTTTAAAAACACTTTTGAGTAGAAATGACTTGATTTTCATTTACATAGTGACGATCGTTTCATCCTGGTGTAGGACATCATCAGACTGACACTGAGACTGAGACTCAGACTGAGTGAAGTGTCAGTCTGATGATGTCCTACACCCGGATGAAACGATCGTCACTATGTAAGTGAAAATCAAGTCATTTCTACTCAAAAGTGTTTTTAAATAGTGTTACTGGTTAATCATAAACAGTGATGGGTTTAATCATGATCAGAACATCAGACCTCATTCTTCACGAAAAACTTGGTGACTTGATTCGTGACGGAATCATATACAAAATAATCACACAGGTAGGAATTAATCCACAAGAAAGCAATCCACTTACTCCAAAATTCTCTTCATCGAATCGTCTCCTCGAAAGTTGAAGGCATTTAGTTCATCCACATCATCCGTTGAAACGGGAGGTACATAGCAGGGGGCTGGTTTTCTTACACCATCAGCTTTTTTGTCCCCTCGCGGAGTCCAAAGTTTTCCAGCGTTCGTCGATCCTTTAGTAGGATTCTTGCTTACACAATCATCAGATTTCGGATTTTTCAATTCTTGAACTTTTCTTCTCATAGTATTTCTTGTAGGTCTATTTGAAGAAAGAGCTTTTGTTCCATGCGTCTGAAAAACATCATGTCTTGGTAAACAAAGTTCGCAAAGTAATGACAGAATTTAGTATGATATTAAAGATTAAATTTAGAATTTAGTAAGACATTGATAAAGATTGAATTTAGAGAGAAAATCTGAAATGACAGAAAAATAACCAGAATTCAGGTTTCACTTTTCAAGAAATATTATTCTTTAAATTTTTATTTTTCAATTTTATTTTTTAAAACAAAAAATACTTTAATCAGATCTATAGAACAAGACAAAACTAGTTCCTAGATTAATTTATTAACTGGAATAACTTGTATAAACTATAAATAATAACGACAGTTCTAATTATTATTGAATTGGGAGAAAGTTGTAGAAAAAACTTTTGACATTAAGAAGAAATATTTGAGAAAGCAAGAAATGGAAAAATGAAGAATTTAATATTATTTAATACATTATATAGAATTTCATATCATAATCCGAAAGGACAATAATTAATAAATTCAAATTTTCATAATGACATATGTCTACGTTATTACAAACTTTATCAGAAAGCTGCGTCATTAAAATGAACAACACTTGTATATTTTGAAAATTATCAAGATTTATAAAGTTCTTACAGCAATGTGAGACGTTAACCGAAAAAGTCTCATCTTCACACGGCAATTCTTGAGGCGTGTCTCTATTTCAGCTGATTGCTTGATTAGATTTTGACTTTCATTTTCAAGCACTTCCAATAGCCCCTTCCATTCTGAAATAAAAAATATAATCAACTACAACATTGAAGATGGGATAATCATCACTCAAATTTGGTGAATTGGTTCAGCATTACCTATCCGGTCTTGGTGATAATCTTCAAGGATGGCTACAATTATTAGTTTTCATTACCATATTAATCCATGCAGCCATACATACCTACTGAAAAATTAATATATATAAATTTATATGATTTTGAAACGCAGTCATTAAATCATCTCTCATCAACACTCTCCCCAATCATGGGATATTTCTGTTCATTTAATCTAATTTTCCTGCTTGAAGCTATGTCCACTGTCCACATCTTGTCGATTTTCGTTTCGACTTTCGTTATTTAGACGATTCATCATGCTTGTCGTCTTGCGCTTTACGCATCTGATTGAAATTAGACGGGAAAACGAATGCTGCACCGCATGCGTCATGTGCTGTACAGCATGCGCTATGACGAAAATCGAAAAGCAGACAAAAATCGACCAAGTGTTGACATAGGGAATGAGAGCGTTTGTTCATTCTATTCTTAAACCAATCACACATAGGTATCACAAACTGTGAATGTCTCACAGTCTTGCTTGTTGAAGCTTAATGTTGATGACATTCCGTGAATGACGCACAAGCATAGAGCTCATTCTCAAAAAAAGTAAATAAAGTATTCACTATGTATTCGTTTAACTATATCTACTTCTGTATCTTTATTAAAAATATGATATTGATCATTCCACTGCCGCTTAAGCTAACAAGAGCTTTTGGAATAAAATAATACGAGTTTGAACATGACAAAATTTCTTTAAAATTCTAAATACTGTCGGTAGACCTAGTTTATTTCGATTGAAAATTACATACTCATTCTTTGCGTCTTGCGTCTGGTTCTTCTTGATGAATGACAAGCGTGTGAATCATCATCCATGATTTTAGAAATTGAAATAAACAATAAATGTTGAATCCAATTCACACTAGTAGGCTAAGTGTCATTGACCCAGGAATCTCCTTGTTAATAATATAATATACCTGTAAAATAGACGAGAATTAATAAAAAATCAAATAATAATGCTAATAATAATGAATTTTAATTTTACGCATTGTTTTACAGCATTATTACATAAATATGAAATACAATAAGTTCACATAATATAGAAGAATACAACACATAATTAGCCTATAAAATAAACTAGCCTATAGCCTATATTTAGCCTAGAGAAATAATTAGGTTGTCCCAAGGTTGAAACCTGATTTGGGTTAATCGAAGATAATTTTCAATAGAATCAGAAAATAATAAATACAAAAAAGCTGCTGTGCACTGCAATTGGTGAACATTTCAAAGATCAACCAAGATAAGAATTAACAAAAATGATACCCTTCTTCTAGAATAGAACTAAAAAATCTATACTTATAGATAAAGACAATTCCGCCCAATTTTGTTAGTCGCATGCTGCAGCACAAAACGACCCACGGGTTTGGATCGTCTTGCGCTTACAGCATGCTTGAGCAGCACACAAAATCGACCAAGTGTGGACATAACTAATGAGATTTTAACGATCAACAATTATTTTTACTGATGATATCTAATGATTTCGAGTAATGAGGTGGATGGTGACATATTTATTTTCATTGCATCCACTGACCTCCAGTGAAAGGGGTGTCATTGTCATAAGTCAAACATGAAAGAGTACATAAACACGTAATAGTGCTAAGCTTTGAATATCTACCCTTTCAAACCCCAACCTCGAGGTTAGTAAAACTCTCTGAACTCCTCCAGAGTACGCTCATATGTACAGCAGCTCATTCTATTTTTCTTTTCAGTAAGTTCATTAATTGAATATGAGCTGGCAATAAATTATACAACCTGAACCCCTCACACCTCGTTCATACATGGTAGTTTGGTGTGTATCCACAAGTCTGAAATTAAAGATAAGAACTTAATTCTTTTATTTTTAGCTACATTTAAAGTTTTGTTTGGTTCACTTACAAGCTTATTTCTTGAATATAATGTCTTTTAGGTGACCTCCTCGTTGTTCAATGCATTTAGTAAGGTGAGATCGGAAGTTTTGCTCTACCTTTTCAAGCATATCTGGACCATTGTCGACAATTGCAGCGCGAATGTTGTTCTTTAGCTCAGCTCGGGTCTTCGGACGATTGGCGTGAAATACGTATATCAGATATCCCACAAAAATAGTCACAGGGGCTGAATCCGACCTACTGTACTGGAGATCACCCTTTGAGAGATGAGCCGTCGTGGAAAGTGTTCGCGCAAGAGATCCATTGACGCCTGCCGTGTGAGGAGTAACAACTTGCTGAAACCACACATTTTGTGAAAAAACTCTTCAATCATCCGCGTGTACCGTTCCGAAGTGACTGTAACTGCCATATCGTCTCTGTACCGCCCTATCTGCAAAACCGCCTGCCTTACTCTCTCTACGTTTTCTGGTGTTCTAGTGGTTCTTGACGGACCTGGATTTGGTTGCCAACACTACCAGTATTCTTAAAATATCCACCCACTGAAAAATTGATGTTCGACCAGGAACACGTCCTTTGGGCGCGACATTAAACTGTTTCCTAAACGCACGCTGGGTTGCAATGATCAAACGACTGTCGGAAAAGTATGCAGACACTGCGAACGCTCGCTCCCCTCTTGACCACTGCATGGCCGCAACTAACCTAGACTGAGTAAAATTTTAAACTCCCATACATCTGATTGCACATGGCCCCAACCTCCTACGACCGATGGCCGCTGCGTAGCGCGTAATTCAAATAAGTAAAATGCCGTGCCGCACCCTTTACAACCTGAACCCCTCACACCTCGTTCATACATGATAGTTTGGTGTGTATCCTCTCTGAAATTGTTCCAATATCTTTTTGAATATTCATGAAATGTTTCGCCTATACAAAACTCTTGAAAATGTTTTTTTAATGAAACAAACTTGTTTCAAAAATGTGAAGGCTTGGAAGTGGGAGAATTTCAGGCAAAGAACGAAATAGCTAGTCAAGCTTACTCTTGCTCCAGTTCGCCGGGGACTTTCTAACAGTAGGCCTACATTTACGAGGGCAAAAGCTTTGGAGAGATCAGCAATTAAACCATAATTGAATAAAATAAGCGGAGTGGTATTTGAGCCGCTCAAGAACTTGGTTTCAAAACATTTAGCCCCTGCGCCCACTAAGCAACTGCTATCTGATTTCAGTCAGCAACCCAGCGTTGCTAGATGACTTTGGCTGATAGGTTAGATTACCCGAAAAACAGCCAAATGTCATCTGGCAACATTGGGTTGCTGACTGAAATCAGATAGCAGTTGCGAAGTGGGCGCAGGGGCTTAATAGTAGCAAAACTGCAAAGCTAAGTGAACAAAGGGCCTTACCACTCTTGCCATTCTATTATGGATAGTGAGACCAAATGGACACCATTCCCTAATGTAACACTTTGTCGATTTTTTTTCGACTCCAGCATGCGGCATGGTGCATAACAGGACAGGAGTCGCATGCTGCAACGTAAGACGATCCAACCCGTGGATCGTCTTGCACTTGCAGCATGCTTGAGCCGCACACAAAATCGTCCAAGGGTGGACATAACTATAATAACTGTAGTCGATCAAATACAGGTATCTGTCGGTCCTCCAAGGTACCGGTACCAAAGCCCTGCATTTCTCAATTCTCTCCAGTCTCCAAGGGTAGGCAACTTAGGTTAGGTCTCATAAATTCTTCAAAATCGATTGGTTGCTATTGCCATCCAATCTTATATAGAAAAGAGAGTGTTGGTTTGCTTGTATATTTGTTTGTTTGGCGTTTATAGACTCGGAAACCGTTGGACCGTTTGCCATGAAACTTGGTATATATATGTAAAATTTCACGGAAAAGGTTTATAAGCCATCAATTTCGACTTAACTCAATCGGGTTCCTCCCTAGAGGACCACAAAGGATCCCATGTCTGTAAATTTACATCTATCAAATAGGCCTAAACTTATTCCCTTTTTTCGGGTTCAATGTCTAAGTTAACATGAAGGGGGGGACATTTGGGGGGGAAGAAGGGGGTGACATGAAGGAGGGGGCATTTGGGGGGTGATATTTTTTGGCGTGGGGGGGGGGGGTTGGTGACATAAAGGGGAAACATTTGGGGGGAATTTGGGGGGGTTACATGAAGGGGGGACATTTGGGGGGGGGGTGGAACCAAGTTCGCGGGGTCAGCTAGTGCAATATAAATTCAACGATGGATTTTGTTTTAAAACATTTAAATTTTCAGTACTTACACCTGCAAACCATAGATTACACTTCGATGTCTTCATTATTGAATGATATCGTACATAATAAGAGATGTGAAGGTTCAATAATAATATTGAAACAAAATGAAACCTAAAAGTTTCAAAACCAATCGTAATATTTTTCTTACAAAAACATAACCTCAAATTACAGTCACAAGCAATCGATTGGAAACTGGAATGTGAATGAGTATCGAAATGTCAGAGTCGATAGGTTACGTCAATGCACTAAATATCGATATCTGGACATCGGTATTTGGAACGATGTTCTTGACTCGATTCTGTTGTATGAATATGAAAATGAAAATTGAGATTAAACTAATTTTAATTTAATTTATTCGGATTTGATCATTTCATACTCAAACCAGATTAACTAAGATGCTGAAAATGGATTTACTGTATCTATTTTGATAATTCAGTTTTTCAAGTAGGCAGTCATCCCCACTAATCACCAATCATGAACTTGCCCTCCAGAGCTCCAGATAGCACTACTGTTGCTAAATTCGTGTTCATCTTTCTTCTTTGAAAATGACATTAATGTTTTGAGGTTAGGTTACCACTCAGCTCTTGATCCGCATACGCATTGTAGCTCCGTAGGCCTCAACCCTCAGCTCAACATTTGTAAATGAGAACGTACCGTATGCAGTTTCATTTGCTGGCTTCTGTTGCTGAAACAACTACAGTGCTGTTCATCAAACATCTTCTCAAGCAGGGTTTCATCTAAAATGAGTAATCCTGGAGAAAACGACTGTCTTTTGGGGACTGAATCAAATGCAAATCCAATAACCATCACTGATAGCCCAGTTACGGATCCCGGCTCTGTCGTCAAAGTAAGTTAGTCTTGTATTCGTTTTTAATCTATTATGTGATCGTATTACATACGTAGGATAATGTACTAGTTTTTGGACGTATCTTAAGCTAGATTACTTTCGTTCACGACCTGATACAGTATCGTTCAATGTTAGCATACGGTGTGCAAAAGTACCTTGGCTTGCAGATGGATTCGCGTTTGGTGTGGATATATTTTTGAAGATTGCTCTCCGCAATTCATGTTGTACGAATTGTATCCACACTATCAAGTTTTATAAATATTTTGGTAATGCTATTGGGCCAATTTATGGAATCTGGGTTCACTAGTGATTTGTTATTATTGTAAGCTTTCAGGCAGAATATTTTGTATTGTAAAAGTTATACGGCTTCCAATTTTCCAATGATCAGCCTCATTATAATCCAACTAATATAGAGGATAAATATTTTCTGCGTAATAATAAGTTATATAACTAGCAGATGTAGTTTGAGGGTTGTGCAAAATTAATATTCTTGAATATTTATGGGCAATGTGATAATTTGTTGGTTCCAAAATAAGCTTTCCATTAGAATAAGGATTGATGTTTACGTTCATCAACTTGTTTTTATTCAAAAAAATACATTGACGTTTACTGATGTCTGAATGTCAATAATCACATCATAGTAACTGCATCTATTGAAATAGTTTTCTTAGCGTTTCTTTTTTATTCCAGCCATGCTCGAAAATTGCTAGAAAGATTACGCCTGGCTTATAGGTTGATAAGAATCAATATACCGGTAGCTTTTGGGTTCCGTTTATTATATTAGAATCGTTTTAGCATACTGGATAAAGCTTTCGGCTGCAGTAGTGTAGGCCTATTATTGCGCACGTAGAGATCAATTACCTCTCATTCCTTAAATTCTAGAGATTGATGTCCACATCACTTGACACTTGAATGCATGAATGAACTAGTATTCAGGGATATATTCTGATTAGCACTTGATCAGTGAATGTTTTAATGAATGGATAAGAAGATATGATATTTTCAAACAGTCTGGATTTGCAAATACTAAGATTATTGAACATTAAACAAAAAACTATATATCACAATAATTCTTGTTTTCAGTAGGTTCTTATCAATTCAAACCTTGTGATCAATGTATGAGAATCTAGTTCATCTTACTTTTAAGTAAAAGTATAAAGTATACGCTTACATACTTCACGAACAAACGTACGTAATTTAGTTGAAAATATTAATAAATATTTTAACGAGGTTATATTCAATGTTTAAAAGGTTCTAATCGTTTGACGTCCTTTTTCATCATGCATTTAATTAACGTTCTTTAATGAGAAGAAGTTGAGAGATAATCAACTATTAATCCTATTTTCATTAAAATTAATGTGATAATCTTCATAGTATAGTAGTTGGTAGCTTAAGAAAGATATAATATCAACGGTTTATTAGTTGAGAAGCTTCATGTTTTCTTCAAAGTGGTTGTCAGGTTCTAATTGTCAACATGTACCATACTCTATAGTTGAAGATATTAGTTTTTGAAGAAGTTTTCTTCTACTACAAATTGTTAAATTCATTAGTTTGATAATAATGATAATGTCTAGATACTACAATAATTCCCTCATAACATTTGAAAAAAATTATGAGTGATAAACCTCCACTAACGACGATATTTATTCTAATGTCATTCAGCTTAGGTATTTCTTGCCAGATGGAAAAGAAAAAATAATTATCCATTACTTTGTCCATTGTACAGTAAAGTATTACACCCTGACAGATACTGAAATAAACCAAAAAGTCTTGAATTGTTAAGAGTTATTCTGAATCGGTTTGGAGTACGTTTCTCCACTCTCAGGGTTGCTTCATCTCTTTATGATTGAAATCGATCATTTTAATGGAAACCTGTATTAATGCCACTCAACTACCATTCTGAGTGTAATTTTTCGCTTGTGTGAAGTATTTTAATCTCTGTAATTAAATAACTAGTAAAACAACTAGTGTAACAACAAAACAAAAGCAATCAAATAGTACAATAATTTCTCCCTTGAAGTTCTATGTTACATCAATCTCAATAATTATTTTGATAAAAGTCAACTCTCCTCCGGTAATGGGTTTGATTTCCACTTCGTCTGGCACTAATATTGTACCATCCCTCTCCTTACTACCCACGAACTAGTAACAATTTTATGTGTGCTTCATCAGCAAATACAAAATGCAAAAACAATAGTACTCATCACAACCCTTACCCATTCCACATTCTTTTCAGAATGGGTGCAGCCATAGGAAAAAGGCAAGCATACACTGGACATGAATAAAGCTCTTGCAGCATTGCATACTGTATAATAAATATAAGGTCTAGTGTGCGTCCGACATGTCTGCATGTATTCCTGTAATTCAGGAAAAAGGCGAACTCACACCTGAGTCCGAGAGAAATTTCTTCAAACACGACAGGCAAAAACAGAGTGAGAGATCCGGTGCTCTATCCTCTACTATTCACTCCCACCCCAACGCCAGCAGTATTCGCCCCTGCTAGCCGTTTCAATAATACTTCAATTCTTCTAAAGAAAGTCCCTAATCCACCACCTTGTCCACCCTCAACCTATCCATTGAATATATATCCTTTAAGGATCTCCTGAAGGATATAATTATATGCAATGACCTATCTGGGTCTTTTTAATATTTTTATCCTTCATCACACCAGTTTGTATCATTATTCGAAATTATGCATAAACAATGCAGGGGCAATACTCATTCATTTCTGAGCAGGTTAGATTTTAAAATTGTCAGCTGATTGATGTACGCTCGTTTACTAACGTTAAATCAGCTGTTTTCTGACAAGTTAAAAGAATACAGCTATACAGAGAACGTTGGAGGTGGAATCTACCCTCCACAGCTTCGTGTTGGAAGAAATATCTCTCAAACTTTAGACATGATACGGGACTTGAAGATTTTCATGAAACATGCCCCAGGTTGAAAATTTTTAGTTTTAGCTCCGCCTAAGGGTGAGAACATGTCGGAGCTGTGATAAGCGATATCAGCTGTGATAATAATATGTACAGTGCGTAGATAATATTGACGTGTTTTCTAATCAGCCTGTTAATGTCAGAGCTGCGATGTTAATATTGCATTTGGGCAATGGACCATCGATAAAAGCGTTGCTAGTATAACAGCTGGTATCGTTTATCACAGCTCCGACATGTTCCCACCCTAATAAATAATATTTCCATTTTCAGCCTCGTTTGATGCTAAGTGCCAAGTTACTGATCCTAGTGAACGAACGCATTGCGTACTATTGCAGATGGTCACACTGCGAGCGACTTGCTTAGTTAGGTGCTAGTCACCAAGCGATTCGCGTTGCTCGCAGTGTGGCCACCTGCAATAGTACGCAATGCCTTCGTTCACCAAGATCACTTGTCATTAAGATCACTTGTCACTAAGTCACTTGTCACCAAGTGAGACTGCTTGTAGTGTAGCCTTATGGTTATGAGAGAAGCGATTGGTTCCCTGGTCGCATTGGTATCTAATTACTCAGATTAGATAAGAGACGTGCGCCTGATACTCCCGGTGGACGGGTGACGAATTGAGCTCCCCTTAATATAATTTATTAGCATCAAGATTGCTTCCCCGTGGGTCGGAACCCACCCAAATCTATAGGTCCATTCATCTCTCATCATCCTCCTTCTCGTAACCCACTCACAAGCCTCAGCTTAGGTGGGCAACAAACTCAGAAAAAATCAGTACAAGCTGGAAAATTGTACAAAGAATGTTTAAAAACTTTTATCCATAGTCTATCATAATAAGTGCAATTCATTTAATTCTATTACCTGCGGAGAAGAAGCGTTATTTTCTTTTTCTAGGGATGATGCCCACATAAGCTCTAAGCTTGTGCGTGGGTAATGGGAAGGATGATGATGAGAGATGAAAGATGAATGGACCTACAGCTTTAGGTGGCAGCTTTAGGTCGAACCACCGGGAAGCGATTTTGAAGCTCATAAATTTTTGTATTTAGAGGAGCCGGTCACCGTTACAACGGGGGTGGTTGGCGCTGTCTCTTATCTAATCTCACCGATTAGACTCCGATTAGATTGGGAAGCGGGTTGGTCCCAGTGGCAGAGGCGAGGCTAATCGGTGAGATTAGATAAGAGACAGCGCCTACCACTCCCGTTGTATCGGTGACCGGCTCCTCTAAATACAAAAATTGATGAGCTTCAAAATCGCTTCCCGGTGGTTCGGAACCCACCTAAAGCTGTAGGTCCATTCATATCTCATCATCATCCTTCCATTACCCACGCACAAGCTTAGAGCTTATGTGGGCATCATCCCTAGCAAAAAAAAGAGACTCGCCTTTGCCACTGGGACCAACCGCTTCCCACTTCATTTGGAGTTCATATTTGATTTTCTTAGCAGTTTTGCTACATATTTGATTTATTTTGCAGTTCATATTTGATTTTCTCGACCCTTGTTGATTTTTTGTGTTCCACGTATCATAAGATGTTTTACGCGTGTGGATTCAGTTCAGTGCATTTTTTCTGGAAGCATAATATTAATATATTTGTTGACATTGAGAGCTAAGAGAAAAACAAGATGATATCGAGCTGTTCCAAGTATACATGGAGAAGCTGAACACAGAGATGAAAGCCGAGGAAGAGAGCTCGCTCCAAGGTTCCCCATTATCCTCATTACCCTGGTTAGTTGGTCAACAACCTTACAATAAATTCAGCAGCAGCTGAACTAGAGCAGTGAGAAAGCACTTTTAGGCTAGGCTCGTGTATTGATTGCGCTAATTAATGACTCTTGATGAGGACAGTCTTGAGATCGTTTTCGTATTGATTATCTTACGCTCTTCTCATTCTGCAGCAACAAGGGACTGTTTCATAAGAATTTAGAAGTCCTGTAATACAGGAAAAAGACGGAAACACTAGACATGAATAGCACGGCGTACTATAAGATAAATTCATCAGTCCCGTAATACAGAAAAAAGTCAGAAACACTAAACATGAATAGAACGGTGTTCTGTGAGCTAAATTCATCAGTCCAGAGTATATCTGCCTTTTTTCTGTATTGAAGTGATTTCAAATTTGTATAAAACAGGCCGCTGATAACAAAATACTGAATGTGGTACAGTATTTTCCTTTTTTTAATGGTTTTCTTGTCTCTTATGTACTTTATCACAATAATTATTCATTGAAGTTGGTCATATCCTTTACATATTCTTAGTTATTATAGTAATAGTTTCCAATCAACATGGCAGCAGTCTTGTCCAGATGTAGCGCGTTTTTATACCTTCGTAGTTTTCCTTATTTAAACGTGGGCTAGTGGTCTAATTAACTTGATTGTCAAAACTTAAGCACTACAAATAAATGAAATAGTACGTCTATCTTTTAGGTCATTCAAATGAAATTGTTTTTCTACTTTATAGGCCATACTATGAAAAATCCTTGGAAATTGATTATTTTTTGTAATAAAAGGATTCATCTGCCCCAATCTGACATCAATAATGACGACAGGGACCTGTTTCATAGAGTCCCTGTAAAACAGCAAAAACGCACTAGACATCAATAGCACGGCGTACTGTGCAATAAACTTGTAGATCTATAGGTCTGGTATGTGGTTGCCTTTTTCCTGTTTTAAAGGACTTGTAGAATTTATGGAAAAGACCCAGTCTTTAGTTCATTCCAACACGGCTGTGCACTGATGATCTTGAACAGAATCGTACTATAATTTTATAACCTTTTTTTTTTTAATGAACAATTGGAATAGAAATAAAATGATTGATGATTTCTTGATCTATTCACGAAAGATGTATAACACGATGTATTAACAGTAGTGAAGTAAATCAAAAATAAAAGAAGACTCTATTTCCATTCAAAAAATCTACAAAGTACAAATGCATTGAATTCAATCACAAGAGTACATCCATCGATCCATCAAAAGCAATCTAGAAATGAAGCCAGCCTACTCGTTTCAATACGGTAGATGAGTGAATAGAAATGTGGGTCTAACCACTGACGACGCAACTAAATTGTATCAAGCAACGCTTTGACCTGAGTGTCAATACACAGCTTGATGCCCGCAACGCGTTGTAATTCAGGACTTGGGAGTGGAACCAACTTACTACTACTAGGCTATTGTCATTACATAACCATACACTAGTAATCTCCTATGGTACTGGTTGCAATTATTTGTGGCAGACATTGTTCCAATACTCCAAGTAAACTAAAAACTTGTTAACTCAAAATTTTGAAAAGACGACATACTGGATCGCAGGATGCATTTAATTCATTTATTAAAAATTTAAACGATATTAATTTAAGTTGATGATATTAAATTAAATTAGGTAAAATTCAATGATAATCCATGTTTATAGATGAATAAAGCTTAATTTATTGTCGTTCTAATGAATAGCAAAAGCCTCTCTTACGAGGTTACAGAGTGTTGTTAAATATTATTATAGATAGAACATCGAATGCAATATTTTGTACTTTCACATAACTTGAGAGTTATATGTGAGAGTCCAAATGTTTTGTTTGGAATTCAAGAAAATATTATATATATAGATAATACTGTAATGTTGGAGAAATACATATTTGGAAGTGATGTTTTAATATCAATAAGCTATAATTTTTCAAATGGTAACAATAACTGCAAACTTATTCAAAAATTACTCAACCAGGAATAAATTATTTGTACTCCATTGAGTGATAAAAATACAGATATTTGAGGGGAAATAGATTAATAATAAAATAAGAGAAATGAAAATCATAAAAAATACATTTTTATGCAT
Source organism: Laodelphax striatellus (assembly GCA_017141395.1). Lineage (NCBI taxonomy): Eukaryota > Metazoa > Arthropoda > Insecta > Hemiptera > Delphacidae > Laodelphax > Laodelphax striatellus. The sequence goes on along the minus strand of CM029544.1, from coordinate 19,548,048 downwards.
AGTATCACGATTTTGGTCGGAATCCTCCAAATTTAATTTTTCCTATTTTCGAGATTTTCAATCTTTCCAATTTTAAGATTATTCTTTCCTGTAAATAATAATTATTTTAATAATATCGTGAAATGTAATACAACTCCCCCTAATGTAACCTCCCTCCCCTCCTTTCATGGTGATAAATTAAATGATAGTGAAATTATTTTATTATGAAAGTGGATGCTGGGCAAGGGAGAGGAGCTAAAATTCGTAAAATAGAAATTCTCAAAATTTGAAATTTTAAGATAAAATTCCGTAGATCAGATTTCAATGATTATTTACAACGTTCCAACGTTAGACCATAGAGAAGGCATACTCTCTAAGTTTTTTCTCTGTGGTTAGACTTAGAAATCAAGTTGAAGAATTCAAGTGTAGCCATGCCCTCAAATCTGTCTTTTATCACAGTATCTGTTATTTATCGCCTATTAAGCTCAGGCGATGTTTTAGATGTCAACAATCCACTTGAAGATTTTTTGCTTTCAAGAGGATTCGTTCTGACTTTCGGAGAGTATGAAATTGTTGATTGTACTTTGATTTAAACTGCTTTAGGTCCGGCCAAGCGGTTCTCATTCTTAATTAATGCAGTTAGGCTATAAGATTAATCGATTAGTTAAGGCAATTGAGTACGGCAACATCAAAAGTGATGAATATTATTTGAAAGGTTCCTCTTAAGTGATCAGATTCAGTCTATGCAAGTCTATCTTTTCATTAGTACCAAAATCTGATGAAAATTTAATCACACCCAAATTCAAATTATCGATTGTACAAGCTCTAGATTTCATGAAAATTCGGTTTGCTAATGATAATCGATGGTTAGGTTCATGTGGCAGTCAATAGTCCCAAAGTTTGAAGCAGATAATGACACCAACAATTCAGTTTAAAAGTATGAGAATGAAATCTGTTTTTTCCCTAAATGAATACGCTGTTAGGAAAGTGAAGTCTGCAAAGAATAATAGACAATGCTTCCAATCACAAGTATTTTGCATAATGAATAGCTTAGTCACAAACCATTACCATTAGCAAATTTCTAGCTGAAATAATCTACTAAATTGTTAGGGACCAATTTGCAAACATCAACTAGAATTTCAAAATTCTTCCATTGTACTAGCACCTGCGCCCACTAAGCAACTGCTATCTGATTTCAGTCAGCAACCCAGCGTTGCCAGATGACTGGCTGATAGGTTAGATTACCCGATTACCCGAAAAACAGCCAAATGTCATCTGGCAACATTGGGTTGCTGACTGAAATCAGATAGCAGTTGCGAAGTGGGCGCAGGGGCTTATAAACTTGAAAATTGTAAGATGTTTTATATTTTTTCGAAAACTTACTATCCGAGAAGTACATAGTTTAATATTTTACATATACAGTACTGTAATTGAATATGAATCAGCTAGTGTGAGGTTCCTTCTCATGTAATAAATTTATTTTCCTCATTTTTTTTCGAAAATTTGTCACGTTTATTTAGCACGTTTTAACGGGTTTTTATTTTCGTATGTGTTTATAATGGGTGATTTCTAGGATTAACTATTGTGTATTGATTGTTTTTAATTGAATGATTATTATTATTATTGATTGTTTAATTGAATGTTTTCTTTGATGGACGGTGCTAATATATTTATATTTCTTTTCTGGTTGGAATAGAATCGGCTATAAATTTGTTCACTAGCATAGCTGATTCTATTGATATATTTTGAGGTGTTTGTATCACATTAAAGGGGAAAATTTTGTTTTGTTTGTTTGTAATGTTTTATCGTTATTTTTATTTGGGGTTGCTTCATGTGTTCAAATTCTAATGAAATTAAACTTGGCAGATTCAATCCTACCCATTATTTTTTCATCGAATTTTCGGATTCCAAACTGAATTTCTGAATTCATAATAGTTAGTTTTTGTAAAGTCAGTGTTAGAAAATTTCTGCCCCTAGGCTATCCAGATCTACCCCCTCAACCACTCATAATTTATCCTTGGCATATCCTTTGAATGAATGTATTTTTTACTATTCTGTATTGGGCAGAGTTATGACCAGGACTGGTCTCCACCACCTTTATACCCTTTGAGCCCTTAATACCATTGACTGAATTTATATTTATACAAATAACGTGATTTTTGCGTGCGTGGGTGAAGGGGCGTCTTAATGAGTTTACTCCTTCGGATGCTATTTTCCAACCGATAATCATGATTATATTACCGAATTGCTCAGAAAAGTCTTTAGAATTTTGTTGTCTAACCTTGAAAATTGATTTTCAGCTTAAAAATGGCAGTATAAGTCGAAATTAGTATAAGTAAAATTTGTTCATCGACTTATACTGTCATTTTATAATTGAACAGACAGTGGGTTCCAAATAACCGAAAATTGATTTTGGAATCTCATAGTTATTCATTGAATTTTATCCATTTATTAAAGCAAGTAACTTGTAGGAATGAAAACACAGAGTCCAAATTATTCCTTCCTTGTTTTTATAAACATTTCAAATGAAGATTTTGTTATATTATGGTTTTATTAATTGCTGAACTGGGTGATTTTCTTCTCACTGTTCAATCCAAGTATTTTTCCATTGTTTTAAAATTTTCAAACTCTGCTCACCATTGCATTGAAGTTTTGTGACTTCAATTTTCCTAGGTGAGAAACGATCAGATCGTGCAATGTGAGAAATTTATGTTGGAAATTTTCGTCAAAAAAGACGATAAGATAAGACATATAGCCCTCACTCGGTCGTTAACTTTTCACCTAGCCTACTCATATAACTTTCTCTGTAAGCTTAAGTACCGATGATGATAATAATATAATTTGCTAAGGTATTCGGGCTTGATAAAAAATTACAGTTACAATGACAAAGTGTTCTGCTTGAGCTCACTTAATTGTGAAAACCCCGCTCTTCATAATGCCTGATTGAAAGAATGCTTTTCTGTAATCACTTGAAATATGACAGTTTTTTAAGTTTTGCGTTCTCTCCATTATAGTACTTCAATTACAATCGTTGTCCCTAATTTATTGTCTGTAATTATTCATTTCCGAATCATTCACCTCCCAACTAATGACATCATTTAAATAAGTATCTAATTTCCTCTCAAGTTTCCTGTGTTTGTCAATATTATTTGTAAGTATCTCCACCGCACTCCCTTGAAATCATGATAATCAATTTTCACTTTAATCATATTCTTCAAATTCATAATAATATGTCGTAGTCTACTTATTCTGTTTAATATTTCTTATCATTGTATTTCGATTGCATCCTATTATGAATTTTTTATTATTCTTTTACTTGATTTTTTTACCATTTATCTTCTTATAAAACTTTACCATTTCTCTTCTTTTAAAACTTTACCCTTTTTCTTCATATAAAACTTATATATTTTAAGGGTTGCTTTCTCTCTATAGTTCTTCATTTACAATCATTGTCCCTAATTTATTGTCTCTAATTAGTGATTATAACCGTATCGGAGATGCATTTTTATGTTACGAGTGCGTTAAAGAAACTCGGGTACCCTCAGTATTCTGTACCAAGCAGACAACTAACTCATTAAATTTCTCAACTCTCAAGCAGTACTGAATAGTTCCATTTATTATATCATTAAGGTTGACTTCAAGATATTTTTATCAGGCATTTCCTGTGTTTCGGAGGACATGATAAGCCTTAGGTCCCAGCTGCGCAAAACGCAGCCGTTGAATTCATCCCATTACCACGCACAAGCCTAAAGCTCATGTGGGCATCACCCTTGGAAAACAAAAGAAAAGCATAGTCAAATTGTTGATGATACTGACATGTGGGTGTTGTCTTTACGCACTCCCCACCCGTCATTTCCAATTCAAGCAGTACTTTTCAGTCATTTCCAGTACAAGCAGTATTCTGGTGCCCTATTTTCAGTGCCTTGCATTCTTTTTTCTTTTTTTTATGGAGCTGAGTCAAAACACTTTCAATTTGTAATAATGTTGCGGGTCTCGTACATGGATTGCATTCTTAATAGGATCAAATGCCAGAAGAGTTCGTTGATTCGTACGAAGGACATGCTCAATTAAGTCTCCAACTTGTCATTTTCAAATGAAGAAGCAGTTATTCCCGAGTAGTAACTCGTGTTTTGTAGCCTATTCTTCACTATTTCTGTCTCTATGCAAGCCTATAAAACCACTTGTCCAACAATATTCTAGGAAAGTGAGCTTTTCATTTTTCAAGGATATGCTTACTTGTAAATTCCACGAGATATTTGATGCCGTTTACAAGACTATGTCATAAGAGTTTTTCATGAACACTGCCAATATGTGTATATAAGAATATGTGTATGTAAATTTACTTGATAAAGGCATAAACATAGTAGTTAATAAATAGGAGGTAACGTGTTCAATCTCATTTGGCGTTAATTCTGCAACGTTGTTGAAACCATTTCCACAAAAGCAAAACTGTATCATACCTATAATCTTTATAGTATTAGTATGTGGATATCTAGAATCTATTTTAACTTTTTTAAAGAGTTTGGAAAACTAAGTTCATTGAACTACAGGACTCGTCTATGAAGAGGAGCCAGATAAAATGTTAAGCGATCCTTTTTTTTAGAAAGTTATATGAGAAAAAATGAACTTGAATTTACAGATAATGCAGTTGAACAATTTATCATTATAAAATCTTGTATTACCGGTACTGTATAACAAGTTACATGATTTTCTATCCTGCTGTTTTTTTGGCAATTATTTCGTTTGCCATTTTTTAGAAAATTCTGAATGTAAGATGAAAATTTTTAAAATAAAGAAAATATTTTGTCAATTTCACTTTATTAATTTACATTTGAAATACAGGACCATGGTTTCATGTTATTACACATCATCATGGTCCTGTATTTCAAATGTAATGCCGCGTCTACACCATCGCGAGCCACCGAGCCACCTTCGCGTCTACACCGAACGCGAGCGTGTAGATGGGGTCACTCGCGTAGTTCGCCTACGCTAGGCTCGGGCTAAATCCCTAAATCTAGACATCGGGCTAGACTCGCGTTCGCCTAGTTCGGCGATGGTGTAGACGCGGCATGAACTGATAAAATGAAATTGAAAAAATCGTTTCTTTATTCTAATTATGGAGAGTTTTCACAATATAAACAATTTTAGTATTAATTCTATTCAATTCGATATAATCTCAGAAGAAGGTTTCTAATTTTAGGACTTCTAATTATAGGATTTTTATAAACTCTACGAATTTCATGAAAAAAATTGTCTATGTCTGATGATGCATTCGTGTCAATGTGTGCTTTACAAGTTTAATAATTGAAACAGAAACTTGGGATACGGATACCTTATCTTCCATCAAATTCTTTTTCCCGTGCTGCTTAAAGATATCCCACCAGTGAAAGCATAAAATGTTATCATTATCATTAATTTATTCAATTTTAGTATGAATTCTATTCAATTCGATATAATCTCAGAAGAAGGTTTGAAATTTTAGGACACTCTTTCTGAAAATATTATTCGATTTTTATTGTTAGGCAATATCATCTCAGAAGAAAGAATAAGAATTATTGGTAATGAGTATCAATTTGTCAACCATTTTGCTCCTTATCATCATTTGAATAGTTTGTATTTCAATAGATTTGCATGCGGGCTATCATTATTATTATGGTGATTGCGAATCGGCTGAGTATTTCACAAGTTGCTAGGCGATCATGTGATCATAGCTGTTTCTGGGTGTGTTGAGTATTGAGTTCAATTTCGAATGGCCTTGTCGTAACGTTAACTGTCGGAGTCATTTACTACAGTATTAGCATAGACAAACTAGACAATTCTTGTCTTATCTGCAATATATTAGTTAAATTTTGTACTCTTCTTCATTTACAGCCTGTAAACTTTTTCAAATTTAAATTATCAGTGCATCAGCAAAGACAACATTATGATGTATTGTCTTTGGTATCAGGAAAATCCTTTGGATTCGTGCCAATCAATGCCACGGAACAAAATTAAGCACGATTTCTCTATCAACTCGTGTTATTTATTTGAACAGCCTGCAGTGGACCTGTAACTTTCACAAAATAATTGCCAAAGTGTACTTATTATTTTTAAATCTATTTTCCATTCAGCATCAATACATACAAACGGCTGTAGCTTACTCCTGGAGAAAAGTCATAATGCATGTTGGTTTATGGGAAAGTGGATACTTTCCTTCAAATTTCAAGTCAGGAGAAAACAACAATCTAAAATCCTATACAAAGAAGCGAATGAAAAGTAATAACGAATACAACATTAAATTGTGCTATTCAATGTACTGAACTAACTCATCTATTCAGATTAAATTGATTGGATAGTACTTCAACATCAAATATTTGTCTTCTTCATATTTTAACTCAGATTTTGGATAATTACTGAGAATGTAGGCTGTATTTTTATATTGATTCATTCAATTTGAAATCGATTTATTGAAGTCCCTGTCTCTTTGAACAATAAGAAGTAAATATGACTTCATAAAAAAATTTACAATTAAATTTAGTAATTTAAAATTAATTACATTAATAAATTAAATTATGACTTATTATATTTCTTAGTGATAAGAAGTAAATGACATTGATATTTCATGAACTTAATTTTTACAGTATTGCATTCCGTCTTATAGTTTTTATAACTTATTATTTATGGCATTATAATAGAAAATATCTACTTCATCAAACTTTCTTGCTCTAATAGCTTTCATGTGAAGTCATAAAATTATAACTCACGTTTCATCGTGACGTATGTTTCACATGAGCTCAAGCAAAAAATTAGCATGCAACTTGTATTGAACAAATGAGTGAATCGTGAGTATGAATTATAGTACATTGAATATCTATTTTCAATTTAAATGTGGGAACATTATCTATGCTAATCTTTATCTAGGGGAGCAGCTTGGATCTTTGGTTCGAGTACTTTCCAGAAAATTATGGGTTTCCCTTCGCCCTTCTACTTAGTGGCGAAGCGTGGTATACTTATTTGGTCATACCACGCTTCGCCACGGCTTCTACTTTAAAATAACGATTTTAGGTTAGAGAAAAGTAATTGACCTGATTCTCAAGCTGATAGTGAGGAGAAAACATTTGACCTAATTTTCAAGTGCATTGTTGGAGAGGATTGATTATTCCATTATTTGAACAGAATAGAAGAAGGATTTCGATTTTTCGTGTAAAGTTGGAACTTGAGATAAATTTACGTACGAAATTGATGAATCGTTTTGCACTTAAAACTTTCAATTTGACATCAACTAATAATACCAGAGACATCATCAGTTACATTAGCTAGGTACTATAACCAGAGAAAAGGAGAAGGAACGTAGAAAAAGAAGAAGGTGAATCTAGGTCGAGATATTATTGTTTTAAAGAGCTTTCCAAGTTCAATCTGAACTTCTGTCACGGTCACCTCATTTCTACTCAGGTGAAACCTTACTTAAAATCATCAATATTTTACAAGAATATTATTATCATTTTCAGTCGTTGAGCTTCCATAGAAGATAATTTTTTGAATTTATTATTTTTGTTTTAGTTTTTAGGACAAATACAGTTTTTCTTTCTTAATTCCTAAGTATTCAAAATACCACACCTTAGAGCTTCTGCATGATTTTACACATTTCAACTCTTATTCTGATACAAAGTCTTATCAGATAAAGTATCCGGAACTGTTTTTGATTTTTCTCCTTAGATCATTCCTAGAGAATGGTTAGCATTGGTTAGAATGGTTATCAGAGAGATAATAAATTCATTTTTCTTGGGGTTTCTCTTACTCTTCTGTTGGTAGGCTTAAGTTATTATCGGTATTCTCTGTTGTACATTGATATATTAAGATATTTTACAAGTTTAATATCTATAAATTCAAGCCAACTCCATTTAGCAGATGGATGACCTCTAATATTCTTGATTACTAAAATAAGCGTTAAGATATCTGGTCCAGGATTTATTTCATTTATCTATTTATTTATTTGATACAAAATGAATATGTATTCCACATTCATTCATTCGTATGGTCTTCTTGTAATGCTTACATCTTGTAAGCATCTTTTTTGCTGTGAGTTCGCAGAACGTACAGCACCAGGAAGAAGGATTATTAGGGGTTCGCCCTATTCTACTAGACATTACCATAGCATAGAGAAATCATTACACAAGTAGATAGATAGTTCATGCCCATGAGATATCTACATGCTTAATGCTTTCTCTATGATATTTCTCAGAGCCAGGAATTATATGTCACCAAAAAGGTGTTCACTAAGGTTTCTATAATCTTGTAGTTGTAGTTCTATCCCATCTTATGTGTTGTAGGAGGATTGTTGTTTACGATTATTCAAATAAGCGTTGTAAGTGGCGTATCTGACCCCTTTTGTTTAATCAATACTGTAACTTCAAAATAGAAATATGACTCGCGTGAAATTCGTGTGACTCGATCAAGAATTGGAAATTTGAAATCGATCAAATCGCCTCATACAGAAAACGCCTGGAATCTGTATCTATAAATCAAGCTGTGAAATTGTGTCGTTATATTCCTGCCTGGAAATAGACTAAAATCAACTGAACTGTGCTGGTTGCTAGGAGACGCACGGTGCCCATGCCCAATTATTATATCGGGGCGTTCTAATGGCAGCTTGCCGTTTCCCTGTTTTTATTGGTACTCTGGCAGGCTGGCTCTGGCTCCTTTTTTCATTCAAACAGAAAAATATAAAGCTGTTGAAATGTTTATTATTGAAATACGGTGAAACTGTTCAATTGAGAATGTTTACTTCGAAGAAGAAACCTGAACGAATTTCTTATCAGTATATTTTTTCATTCTATTTTCCCTCATTTATCATTCAACTCGGTACTGTGACAGACAGTACTGTGAAATATTGCTCTAAATTATTAGAGCAATTTCAAATATTCAGCGACAGTAATGTGTTCCAATTTTCAACCAATATTGTAAAATAATGAGAGCTATTCCACATATTCCGTAACAATTGTAGCGGAATCCTACTTATTCTATTTTAAAAATTCAAATAATTATTATCTCTCTCTCTCTCTTTTGGTATTCAACCCTGAGGTTGGTTTGCAGCAGTGCGCCATTCTTCTCTTCTTTCTGCTTTCCTCTTCATTTTATCTACAATTTAAATAATAAATTAAATAATAGATATACTATCAAATTATATTAATATTATATTACTTGTACTGGAATAATCAAATAAATAGGAAAGAGAAAGAGGCAGTCCAAAACTTCTTCAATTCTTAAATTTATTTAAATGAATAGTCTAAATTTTGAGGTAATTTCTAAATAAATGTTGAGGTTATTACTGTTACCATCAAAGTAAGTAAAATGATATTTTGATATTCCTATGTCAATTCATCAATTCCAGTCCAGAGAAATTCATCGTATATAGAAGTTGAAAATTGAATATTTGTTATAATATCAAATGAAATAAATGATAAGAGCTCTTTCTCATATTCTTTAACAATCTTGGATGAATCCAGCTTATTCAATTAAAATCGAAGCATCTAAATGATCTACAAATTAAATAATTAAAAATATATCCAATAAAGTGCTATTTCTATATTCTAATGAAATTCGACGTAACATCTCAAAAGCATTTCTTATATATTGCATTTATGATTCCAATGTAAAGAAATATCCATTCTCATGGGTTTTGATCAGAAGTTTAGAATGTAAGACTACATAATTGCTTTATTTTGAATCGAATAATAATGATACTTTTGTATTAGTTGAATATGCATGAATTTTATGCATCCTATTTAAATAAATGTATAGTACAATATTTTTATAATGCATACATATCAAAAACCTAGAGTATAGTAGTTTTAAAATGCTTGGGGTCCAAATCTAGCACATCTCATTTCCTCCACACACTGCCAAGTTATATGAATTTTATTAAACAGAATTACCAGTACTATAATTTATAGTAACATACTAGCAATTTTTTGTAGTACTAGTAAAGCATACTGAAAAGCTACTATAGTGCAGTTTTACAAATCTTGGTTGCAACAATAAAATTGGTGAAGAGTTGAAGAAGTTGTAAGCAGTAATAATTATTCTGAAATAGTACATTTAATTTATCACTGATCCATCAAGCTCTCCATTAGCTAACTCTATTAGCTCTGGAATACCGTGGTGGTACTTGAGTCATTATTTTTTGGGACACTCGGTGTAACTATTACACGAATAATAGTTCTGGTTGGTTGAATATAGTTTTGAATTATATTTTGCATTCAAGTAAATCAGCAATAAAATTTATTAAATTATACACTGCGGATAAGATGTTCATCAAGAACTTCAGTAGCTCATCTTTATCAGAAACCTTTTTTTAACCATCACCCTGGGTTTGCGGCTAATTTTTTTTGTCTTCATCGGGTACCTCAAATCCAGTTTAAAATCGGCAGTTTATTAGGTAGTGCTAAAAGACTTATAATAGGGCCGCCTGCACGAATTTGGATTGACGTTATCTCCGATTAATCGTAAGAAATATTATGGTTGATTAGATATTAAGCTCGACAGACCGTTGTGCAACCAAGAATAATTTCTTTGATAACAATTTTAGTTGACGTAGGATAGTGGTCGAACATGGTTTATACAGAAATTCATCTCAAAAGATGGTGATAACTATTTAATGTGGTTCACAACGGAAACTCAAATAATTCATTCATTTAGTATCAAAAGACTGAGAATACTCTTCAACATTGTTGGTAGCTTAAATCTTACTTCTAGCTTAGCTCAAAATTCTACTCAATTGATGTCTGAAGATGTATTGCTGAGTTGCACCAAGCGAGATCAATATTATAATCTAGGATCAGCACAATGCTATGTAAGAACGATCAGCTGATTCGAAATATTTGATTCCAGTTGGTGCAACCCAGCATAAAAGCACTGCTTAAAATAAATATTCAATTCTAAAGTCGACTGTAAACTCGGTTTCCTAATGCTGTCAATCAACCTTTTGGTACAATAACCTTATTTGGTATGCTATCAAATAAGACGTAAAATATTAGGCTTCGCTGTACCCCCATATTCGTTATCAACTAATATTCATTGTTTAAATCTTATCTTGCAGAGTATAGAAGGAACTAATGCAGCAATTTTAGGACAGAGGAAACTGGTGAGTTCAAAGTTGTAATGTAAATGTTAGGCTTGAGGGTAAATCGATGTTATCAACAGATTTAAAAACTGACATTATTTTTCGATGTTCCCACCAACTCACTATAAGAGTTTGAGCTACCTTGAAACTTGATTGTGCGTTTTAAATAATCATACATTCATTAGATATTGATTAGTGAACGTGATCATTGGTATAAACATGATTATATTCTGCTTTCAAAGCTACATCAAATCATAAAAATCTATCCTGGTTCGATATTATTTCATTGGTATAAACATATACTCTCCTTTCAAAGCTACATCAAATCATAATAATCGACCCTGGTTTGATATTATTTCATAAATGTTTAATCGAAATCGGTCCCACTCCATCATAGTTCTATAAATTTCAATAAACCTAATACACCATTTAATCTCATGTTATGGAAATTAGAACATACAGGGTTTAGTTTCTCCAATCTCCTCTCCATCTTCTGTAGGATTCACTGCATTCCTGTAGGATGCCTATAGGATTCACTAGAGAACACACTACTGTATTGTCATTTTTCAGAGAACCTGATTTTTGTTTATATGCATCCAAAAATTCTTCTGTTGCGTTTTTAATTTTTTGTCCATTTTAGAGAAGTTCTGTATAACTACTTTTCCATCATAAAACTTTTGCCAGATCCATTTTCTCATTATCCTCCTTCCATTGCTTGAATTATCATAATGAATTATCCTACTCCATGACAATGATTCTATGCTTCCGATAGAAGCTCGTATTGAGATTCTGATTTCAATCTCTTATTTATTTATCAAATCTTTATAAGTGTTTTCATTCCAATATATTTTTCCATGTTCCACATAGTTCATTACTATTCCAATGTGTGTTTCCAAATCTTGATACTTCTGTCCATTTCATTTTTAATAACATACATTCAGTTTTTCAAGTTGTGATAGTTGGATCCATTTCACCAGAGACAATTCTATTTCTTCTAATATTTCTATTAAGATAATTGTCTGTGATTTCACGTTTTCCCTCACATTTATATTCCTATCTCAATCATCCTTATATACTCTTGATCTGTATTTGCTTCAAAATCATATTTTTGAATTCCTCCATCGTATTTTATATTGTTACAATCTACGTGTATTGATTTTTATATCGTTCCTCCTGTTTCTTTCATCTGTTGATTATTTCCTGTTGTAATAGAAATCAAATTTTGTTCCTTTCCACTCGTGACTGCTTTGTTGTTGTTATTGTATCAAGTGTATGCCCGTTGTAGATGTAGGTGTACAGTTAGCTCCAACAGTTTTATTTGCAATGTAAAAAAATGTACAATACATGAATTTTCTAATATTTACCAATACTTATTGCAAGTATTGCTATGGTACATTGCAAATATTCATCGAAGCCAAGAAACCACTCTAATTTGTAAAGAATGAAATACCTTAAATAGACATAAAAATGTTTCCCACAACAGTTTTTTGATGATAACTCAATTCACGTACTGCATGTGGTTTATCAAAAAATTCCGAAAGTCAACTCAGCATACTCCTAATGAAAATTATACACAAAAATAAGGGAAAATAATTTCATGAAAACTATGGGTTTAAAAAAACATTCCTCTTGTCACAAGTCTTTTTTGAATGAACTTTAAATGAAGAAGCACTCAGTCATTTACGTTATAACAAGTAATGTTGTTTTTGTTGTTGGAGTTATATAGTCTGTTTTGGTGTGGCATGCGTAGTAGACAGTCACTTGAGTGTATTTGTGTGTTTGTGTTTTTCAAATATGTTAGCTTGTATTTGATGTTGTTCTGAATGTAGTGAATGAGTCACTGAATCTCGTTTCACAAACCTTGTAAGTTATTTGAATGCAGTTCAGAAATACTGCTTCTTCAATCCCCACTATCTTCAAACTACTGTAAGCTACAGTAAGATGTTAATATTATAACTCATACTATAATATTATAGGGGATTTTTCAATCTTTGACTATAATATTTTAATTTAAGATTGTTAAAATAATGGATTGCTAATTGTCGTACCTTGCATTTTCAATCTTCTTCTTTCTTCCTTCTCCTTCTTGTCTTCTCTTTTCGATGTGTGTTATTGCTCTATTCCCTCTCTTCCTAGTTACCTGTCATAGCCTAAGACAACTCTAGCAGTCTAAGACATTATTTTTAAAGGTGTTTGGAACTTTTCTACTATATGCATGATGTACTATTGTACTGTGTCTATTACGGTTCATTTCCCTGCCTGTCCATTATCATACAAAGCTTGTGAAAATCATCTTTCTATTTTCTCTGAACACATACTGAATTTCCGTATGTTTTGATATTTTTATGTCCATATTTTTTATTTCTGGAGGCGTACTCTGTGTTTTCTGCAACATACGAGCTGAATTTTAAAAAAGTAAGCCGGCTAAATCAGGGATTATGGAAAGTTGAAGTTTCTTGATCAACTAACATCAGAGGAGTTTAGATGAAAAATTAACAATCCTATGGCTTTGAATTGCTAGGTTTCCCTTGAGAGGAAGGTTTTCATAAACTAGTTTATGGTTTGTAAGCAATCGTCATATTACTGCTCATGTTAAAGGGACACCCATGAAAAAGTGAATAACGTGGAAAAATGGTATTTCATTAACCATCATCCAAGTTATCAGTTTTTTAGAACATGGATAACACTGAAAAAAGACAATGAGAAGTTTTTTGAGCAACTGTATATGAAACTGCGCAGAGGAGAATCTCTATTAGGCTTCATCCTCATTAAACGAATCTTGCTGAGAGAATCGCGTGGGGAAGAAGTGAAAAAAAGAGAAAATTGTCATACAGAAAAAAGAAATAGCATAGAAAGTCGGATAGAATACAGAAAACCTCTGAAGATTATGAATCTTTTCTCGGTCGGTTGTGTAAAGGACCTTTTATGGTATCATTTTTTATAATGCCTAAATTTCTAAATTGTAGCAAAGACAATAAACCTATAATCACATGAAATTTACTTACATCTAGTAGCTCAGTACTGTTTTTGTGCCGGTACGCCGTACCGGTACCTCTTGGGACAAAAAAATTGTAACTTTATGTGAGCCTTTATACGATAAAAACTTACACTGATTACCTTACTTTCCATTTTTTGTAACAAACTATTATTTGGAAAATTATGCAATAAAACATGTAAACTAGGATTTTGTGCGCTTTTTATAATATGCCCATGATATCTGTACAATATTAAATTTCTACAGTTGGCCAGTTAGTTAGCAAATACAGTTTTTTCCAATAAAAGCAGACATAACTTTCAAGAAACCACATGTTTGATAGGAGTGAAACATTTCAAACTGTCTCAGAGAAATAATCTTTGTACTCTTCTTAACAATGATGTAGCCAAGTAGGAGGGATAGTCTTAAATTTTTTATAGTGTTCGGGACAAATTAAAGACAAATTCCTGAATTTTTCTTTGCTCTCAAATAGCACAAAAACGCCCTTTTTGAGGCTAAATTTAAATCGTTTTCCCGGGGGCGGACCCCCTGCTGAATACCCCCCAGACATTGCTTACCGGAACCTGTATTTTTACAAAAACAGCACTGACAATACTCTATTATAAAGTATATATTGTCTTTGATTATAGGTTGACATTTACACCTAGTGCCTTCATAGGTTACATATTTTTGTTTCTATGTGTTATAGTGATGATACAGAAACAGATTCTGTTCTTTGTACTAGGTGGAATAATATGCAAAATAAAAATAGGCCAACATCATTTTCAAACCCATTTGCACACTAGACAACACAAACTTCGATTTTATAGTCAATAGGTATCACACTTTGTGAACAGTGAAATTGAAAAAGTTAATGAAGGTAGTAAAATTTACACTGGATCATTATGAATTGGTAGCGATTGCATTTCAGTCAATTTCATGCGTCTTAGTGAACTTGTGTTGTAAACTGATCAGTCTGCGATTATATTTTAATATTTCACTGAATTTTTTGTCCCAAGTTTTTGTTTGTCCTTTTTCATTCAAATATTTTCAATTTCTTAAGATTGGTCAATATTGTTTCTTGGGTTGACGCTGATCAAGCTATTGAAAGGTCTTCTTTGTCAGAAATTGGAATGAAGAGTTATTTGCGTATTTCATTGGAATATTGTCGTTCAATATTTCAAATATTCTGTAGAAGGAATGAGCCTTATATTTCCAATTCAAAGTGTTTTTTCAACTTTGCAACCACAGAGTCAAGAAAACTGTTTGAAAATGGGAAGAAAGAAAACCAGGTATCAAAAATAAATTTATGATAATTATGTATCTATTGCATTGCTTGCTTCCCGCTATTTGGCTTGCAATAGAATGCGCAAAGTGTTAGCCTATATCTTAGACTGGAAATAATTACTATTTATTGTTTGTATTGATATATATTATTATTACTTTTATAATATTGATTCCAAATATTATATGATTACAGTATTAGCTGTGATGAATATATCAATCCTTCATTGAATTTCTTGTCGTACTGTCTAGTTTTAGAAATGATTTTTTTTTTATTTATATACTCGTAGGTACCAAGTAGATATTAATCGCAAAAATATTATTTTGGATTCGAAATTCATCTTAACAAAAAATCCTTCAAACTACATTACTAAACTTGTAATCGCAAAAATATTATTCTGAATTGAAAATTCCTCTTATCAAAAAATCCTTTTAAACTACATTACTAAAATTGACGCAGAAGTGAGATGTAAATGAAATTATTTTCGATGATTATTTTATTCTCTCAGTTTTTAATCATACAGTATCCTCATCTCTAGAATTCAACTATATTTCAACATTGTAATTCTTATCACACTTTCCAATTCTATTTCAGTCTTGAGTTCAAGTACCTATGTCATTTTTCCCAGGTCCTATTAATTTTGAAATATAGTATGGGGCTTCAGCAACTGCTGATATGGCCCATTATAATATTAGTCTATTCTTAAATTTATAAAGTTTCATTTTTCTTTGAAATTGATTTTCATAATCTGTTGATCAATTTTGAACTTTTCCTTACAAGAAAAAGTAGGTGATACTGGGAATAATTCTCAATTTAGTTACTAATTAATTAGTAACAAAACAGTTACTGTATTATCTAAACATTATTACTGACACTTTAAAGTAAGTGAAATCAGAACTGATTGAATATATTGGGTGACTTACATACAAGAATATCAGTTAGGTTGAGAATGTAGAACATATTAAGAATTTAATAAGTTGAAATGGAGATTAAAGACACTGATTTTTTTTTTTTGAGGGTGATGCCCACATGAGCTCTAGGCTTGTGCGTGGGATTACTTCAAATGCCATCAATAATACAGTTTGAAATTTGACAGTTCAAGCAAAAGATCATTATTATAAAACAAATTACTTTTGTTTTATCAAAATCTTAAATATTTAGGCTAAATACAAGTCCTGGAGTTACCTAGTTTTTTGTTTGTTTTGACGTTTAGTTAGATCTCACTATTTTTGCTTCAGTTTTTATTGGTTATATTCTTTACTAATGTCATATTGATGTCTCTCTTGTCGTGTGCATGGATGTTCTGTGAAGTACTGCTTCTGTATTGTAGTATTTGCTAGTTTGAATGATCTATTATTTACAAAATCTGGAATTATTTTAGGATAGCAAAGCCTCCGGTGCGCTGAAGAAATCGAGCCGCTACCGAAGTCGCTCCCTATCAGCCTCGTCCACTGATTCTTACAGCTCTGGTAAGATAAAAATAATTTATCGAAAATACCTAAACTTGAAACCCTATTACCCACCTATTTATTAAAAAACCATAATAACATTACTCCCAACTCCCAATTATTAAAAACAATTAACGCTTGAATCAGAGATATTGTAGAATTTCTCTATAGTAGGTGAAAGAATGAAATAATGTTGTCTGTTCCACAATGAATATATTTAAAAACATACTCAAGTTTCTATGCTCATGGCATCATCTTCAGTGTTCAGTTGAGCATAAACTAAAATATATTCTTTATGGAATAGAAACATTCTTTTACCCAATTATTTCATCACAAAAACGTGTATATATCATATGTTTTTATAATTTAACGTTATTTAGTATTTTGCTGTAATATTTTATCAAAAATATGTCAAATTGAAGCCCTATCACCTACTTATTTATTATGATAATATGATCTCTCAATTATCTTATGATTAAACCTTGTATAAATATAACGTTTTTGAATAATTTTGTGTTATTCAGTGTTTTGCTGTAATCTTTTTTTAAAAACCTTACCACCAACTTATTTATTTGAAAAACAAAATAATATGATCTACTACCAATTATTTTATTATAATAACGTTTATATGAAATCCTTTTAAATCAGAGAAGGGGATAGTTATAAAATACTTTTAAGGTCAGAAAACCTCCATTTCTGGGACATGCTTTTACAACGTTACCATGCAATTTAGTACATCTTAATTCTATGAAGCAATAATGAACTTCTTAATTAAGCTCAATTGCATTCAGTAATTTAATGAACAATTGAAGTGTTCTCTCAATAATGCTATTTCTGGCAGACACTTTTATACATTTGAAATGAGATTAGTAAATTCAGTAGTGAATATATGAATGTACAACTATTCTTTATAAGCTCTTAATTTTTCTTTGTCTCTGTTGATGAAAAATAGGTCAAATCCATCATCGTAAACATAACAATCGAGTTTCAACTAAACGCAATTTTTGTGTGATTTTATTAGCTTTAAAAATGATAAATGTTATTGATGTTCTTAAAAACTTCTGATTGGTTTAAAACGTCCATTGTTTTGTTATTATTGACTTGAATATTAGTAATTATTCAGTTTCATATCATATAAGCCACCAAAAATTATGAAATTGTAAATTTGTTTATAATTAATTTGCAATCTTTCGTTATCTTATCTTTGTATCAAAGAATATTTTCTTCGAATCATGTACAAATTATACCTACAACTATAATCATTCTCAATTCTAAGAGAGTTACGTACTCTGATTTTGAATTTTATTAACTGTATAGTTTCATGACTATTTACTCCAATCTGATTTTGATTAGAAAGTAGAATGAAAAATATTCTGTAGCATATTCATTAATATAAAAACGTTTTATTATTATCTTGTTCAATCTTTGTCCACAGCTTCTTATAGCAGCTCTGATGAGGATGACGTTTCACCTCGTGAAAAAACGCAGAAAAATTACTCAGGATTTTCTGATTTTTGTGTAAAAAACATCGAGCAATGTGTTTTTGGCCGGAGAGAAATCGAAATTGCGGAACAAGGTATGTTTTAATCTTACACCTGCAATAGATTATAATAAATTATTTGCCATTTTAACGTCACTGTGGTTGACATTCCTTTGGGTATAATATAATAATTTACATGCAAATCTAATTTATCTTATACTTGGGGCCAGTTTCATAAATTAGGTATATATTCAAAATATAATTCTTCCCAAAAAATTAACTTTCCATCATCATGCAATTATTATTGCATTTATATAAATATTAATTAATTACTCATGTTCACTCACACTTCTTAGATTAGTTAGAAAGCTCGAAATATATTTATTTCTTATGAAACGTAATAAGTTGGGGTCTTTTGCTGAAGCACCCCACATTTGTTAGAGTGGAATAGTTTTAAAGTGCAGTCTGTTTGAAAAATTTAACAGCTTATACACTGTGTAGCTTATAACAGTGTATTACACTTATGCACTGTATTACAGTGCATTTCATTGGTTCTGGTTATGTAGTGAAATCATTTTCTACTATGTAGTGGGGTTCTCCTGCAAAAGACCCATAAGTTGATTGACTAGTAACCTATAATAAGTCCAGTTCACGGTTAATATGTTTTTTACGTAA
Organism: Laodelphax striatellus; assembly: GCA_017141395.1. Taxonomy (NCBI): domain Eukaryota; kingdom Metazoa; phylum Arthropoda; class Insecta; order Hemiptera; family Delphacidae; genus Laodelphax; species Laodelphax striatellus. The sequence goes on along the minus strand of CM029544.1, from coordinate 19,529,106 downwards.
AAATTTTAATAAAACAAGCTTTAAAGTATAAAACTATAAAGGAAAAACTCGAATAAGCTACTTTGAAAAACACCATTTCGAATTGGTTTGAAAGTACAACAAAGTTGTATCTTTAATACATGAAGGAGTTTCAAAAAGCAATTTTTTAATACTTTAAGAGCGTCTTATCAACCTGTTTATATGTATTACTCAATGGAAAAATTATATTTGATTTCATTGTTTCCCTTATTTTAATGTTACCAAATTCATTATTTGGTTGCGATATATGACAATGATTATAACATTTATAAATTACTGGACACTGTTTATGATAATTATAATATATCATTAGATCATGACTTTGATATTGCAGCTCTGTCTTTGTCATAACTAAACGATTATTGACATTCAACGCATTAAACATTTTTTTAATGAAAATTATAATTTAGATGATGCATCAAATTATAATTTATAATTATAATTTAAATTATAATTTGGTGATGCATCACCTAGGGTTAAAAACAATTGATCCAATTCGCTGATCTAATTTATCAGAGATGTCTACCAGCCATGTCTCTGAAACCAGCTGTTTCATTATGGTTATTTATAACTTATACTTTATTATTAATTGAAATTATTTATTTTTCTTCTATACAGAAATGCCTGGAATAATGGCTCTGCGGAAAAGAGCCGTTGAAGATAAGCCTCTGAAAAATGCGAAAATTGTTGGTTGTACACACATAAATGCTCAAACAGCTGTGAGTATACTAACTAAAGTTCAATCATAATATTACATTTCACTATTATTATCATAATTTACTACTGAACCCTTCAAGTCGAGTACCATTGTTGACTTGTGGAATCTTGAAATTCTAGAATAACAGTAAAATTTTCGAATTTTGCTTGAAAACAAGATGAATGACACCTATTTTTCAGTGTGTTTGCTTTTACCAGTCAAGTTTAATCCATTTTATATCAAATTTACTCACATGTTCAGTGTCTATTGTGAAGTGTTTTGTGCTGTGTTTTCGTGTTATATTTTTCGGACTTTATAGAATCATAAATACTTTTTTTAGTGTCTGTTTTCTAAGTGGAAAAAACTTACACCATGTTCCCTATCAAGGGATAATTGGTTATGTTGGCGAAATGGAACAATCCTACTAGGGTCTTCCCACTATTGAAAGTTATACGCTAAATAAATAATAGATAATAATTTTAAAAAAAATTCTCAGTCTATATTTCAGTTTGACCAAAGTTGCATCTGTATTTATGGTTATAATTTCCTGTTGATAGTCCTAAAATATTTCTGCTACCGTGAATATTTTAAAAAGCTCAATGACATTGAAGAATTATAGAGTATAGTAAAGAGTACTAACTAACTGTACCTTCTATTCCATTTACCTTGTGTTAAACTACAGAAAAGTAAGTTGACCGGAATCTGTAAGATTTGATTCTAATTTACTGGGCGGCCATCTTTACAGCGGTCAACTGATTGTTTTCAAATCGCTTTGATTCATCTTTATGTTGCTGAATTTTATCAATCTCTATATTTTCTCTTCCATAATTTGACGGCAATTAAAAGTTAATTGGTTAACCGCCTGCCTGTTTTGCCGAATGCTTTGCGTCATTTGTGACTTTGTTCAATTATACTGTATATGAATCGAGAATTAACTGGATTTGTATTAGCAATTATTGTTTCAATTGACTGAACTTTCCAACTTTGAAATTAAAAACAAGAAATAACTGGATCTATTAGCAGCTGTTCTTGGTTTTACGAGCAATCAAACTGTATAATTACAACGAAAACAAATCCACTTCATAATATTAATATTGAAAGTCCTCACATTATGATAAATGGAAACCAGTCCATCTCAGGTCTAGATTGAAAAGTCTCTATTTTCCGTGAGCTTCATGAAAATTAATAGTAATACTAAGATTAGCCAATCATGAAATAATTTAAATAAATAATCGTATTTATTTTTGTTCACATTTAGTGCAGTATTGACTTGCGATAGTGATTAATGAATATTTCAAAATTTTCAGGTATTAATCGAAACATTGGTTGAGCTGGGAGCTCAAGTGAGGTGGTGTGCTTGCAATATATTCTCAACTCAGGTTTGTGATATTTCAATCGAATTTTTCAGTACACTTGAGTATACTTAGTTATTTCATAGTTACTTCCAAGATAATTTTTAAATTTATTTGTAAAGATCTTAAACTCAAGAGTGAAAATACAGTGTTTTCGTTTACTATGGCTCAATTTCAAATTATCGTAGTTTTTCTATTTGAATTCTGTTTTCTATTTATGAATGACTAGAAGTTTTTTTAATAGGTCTACATTATTGAACCGATTACTGAATATTGGGAAATTAATTTTTCAATTACTGCACTTATTCTGAAATTTCCTATGGTGCCGCCTAACAAACTGATGAATATATCATACTAATATTTGGAGCAGGTGCATAAACTTGATCTAGCATTCCTTAGAAATAATATTGATTTTATTGATATATTCCAATTATGATTGAACGGCCGTAAGGCTAAACACCCCAGCAGTAGTTCCAAAAATTGCCACCACGTAGCGCTTTAAAATTATGAAAATTACTCCTACTGATTACTCGCTTACCGTTAGAGTAAAAATTGTTTTGAAAACTGATTTATACTTCTAATATGTATCTTAAAGTCGCTATTGAAACGATTTTTTCATTTTTTTTAAATAAAAAGATTTACTTCGTAAATCTCAAAAGGAATGTTTATTCAAGAAAAACAGGTAGACATTTTGAAGAATTGACGGAGAAATAATTTTACAATTTTTCAGACTGAAAATCGAACCAGAGGTTCCGTCGGAATCGAATTTACAAGATTTATCTCTTGGATTTTTCCGCGCTCCAACACCCTCCCCCCTACCCTCGAGGCCATAACACCCCGCGCTCGCTCAGTGACGATTTTAACCAGATGCACTCCAGTCCAGTCCAGCGGTTTCTCAATCTTTTCCGAAGACCGTACCCCTTCATGGGACATTTTAGTTTCGCGTACCCCCTTACAATAAGTAAGTGGTGAGGGTGTCATTTTGGTGGGGGGAGGGGTCATTTAAATTGGATTGGCTAATACACGTTAAACGAAATAGCTATTCGGTATCGAAAACGCATTACTTATTTTTTACCAAAAACTTTTTTATCACACATTGTGGAGACGGCTCATCTGAGTTTCCAGTCCAAGTAAACCCAAACTTCAAATAGGATTCGTCATACTTTCTTTTTTTATTCACATTTACACGATTTTTATTATTCAATTCGGCAGAGCAATTAGAATTTACACTCACATTTTCAGACTTCGACCCAGATTCTTGTGGAAGATCTCCTTCAGGAATTTTTCGTTTGAGCCACTTATCCATAATTAACACTGACACTTGAGAAAACTATAAAAAACTAAGAAAATCTATAGTTTTATAACTTTTCAAATTTAAACCATTAGTAAGCAAAAGAAACGAAAGACTCACAGAACACAGAACAGAACTCACAGAACACGCGCTAAGATGCACCAACGAACACCAAAATATGACTAAGGACTCAATAATATTTGTGTCAGCTAGCACTGAATACATACAACAAAAATTATTGCAGCAATCCCTACCACAGTGACTCATTTCCGGTCGTTTCGCTGCAGATTGTTTACTTTACTCAAATATATAGAGCTTATTGTAAACATTGGTTTACTGAATTACGCATGCATTTGCCTTATCAGTAACCAGTACTCCAGCATTATGTATTTTAATATTTATTGCAGAATAGTAAAATGGAAAGAAATAAGTATGAGGAATGAGGGTGAACAGTGTTCGATATAGACAATGTTTTGCATTATTCTATCGTTCGGTCCTATGTCGCGTACCCCCAAGGAGTACGCGTACCCCAGTATTGGTTACAATAAGTTGATGGAATAATGGAATTATTCTATTTTTCTTCTTTTTTAAATGTTATAATAATTTTCTTTTTCATGAACTAAATAAATGAGCTATAAATGAGCATTAGCTCAAGGTCCAATAAAAAACTTGATGGTTTTCAAATTTAATATTGATGAAATAGCACGACCTATTATTTCATAATTATTTTATTATTATATATTGTTTAATTATTTTGATATACAGTACATTTATTCTATTGTTGGAGAATTTTCCACCATAGATGTCAATAATAAAATTTCTTCATGAATTAGCATTAGTATTTACAAAGTCTCATTTACATTAGTTACCGCTGTCACAGTATTGCTATTGACTATTAATCTACACCTAAGATTATAGATTAATACTGTAGTGTATTGATTAATAGTGTAGATAGTGCCATTGACTATGTTTTAAACACAGCTCACTTGTGTAAAAATGTATTATTTTAGATAATGTTGCAACAATCAAACATTGTTTAATATTCTCTGTTTATTTTTTTTATTGGGTGTTACATATCCAAAACTTTTCTATGTGAAAAAACTATATTAAAAAAATAAACTATTTCTCAAATTTTAGAATGAAGTCGCTGCAGCTCTAGCCGGAGCGGGTAAGTTTTATTTCAGTAATTTTTAAAGGATAACTGGAAGTTCACACTTCTATATATTTTAGGATTTTAAAAACTTTTTTAGATAAGTCCCTGAATTTTGTCCAATGTTCATTCTGTGTGGTGGTGAAGGTGATATTTTGGTTGATATCCGTGATAAATTGAAAGAATTCTAGGAATTGTCACAACTACACAATATTATATTAACATATTGAGTTTACCAGAAATTGATGATGATGTAACAATCAAAACTGGTATCTCGTTATTTTCATAAATAAGTGTTTGAGACAAATCCTTGTCTTTTTCTTTCATTGAATTATTTGTGTGAAACAGTAGAAATGCTCTTCACCAAAGGGAGTATACTCTAACAATCAACTATAAAAAGAAATTATTAAGATCTGATTGTAGAAATTAATTCTACAGGGTAGCGCATAAAGAACGCATGTTTTTCAAAGTATTATAAGAAAGTTTATTTTCATCATACATTTATCTTACTTCTTACACCAAAATACTAAGCAAATAACCCAATTTTAGAATAGGTATGAAAAACTCCAAAACACTTGGGTATTTTTTTAAAATTACATAGGAAAGATGGCACCCTTGATGCGTCCTTAATGAGTCCTCAGAAATATCGCCACCATCTACTAAGCATGAACTATCTACTTGTGCAATGCTTTCTCTATGGTATTACCAAGTAATTACTAGTAATTATTGATAGGTCTCATTGATGAACCATTTTCATCACCCAATTACTTGTAGTATTTCTTGTAGTTTTAGTCTTAGTATTCTTAACTTGCAATGTTCATCCAGCTAGTATTGATCCAATGCAATGATTTTATTTCAATTGTTGAACTTATTGTCAGGCTATCCAATATTTGCTTGGAGAGGTGAAACCGAGGAGGATTTCTGGTGGTGCATTGACAGATGTATCAATGCCGAAAATTGGCAATCAAATATGATCCTGGACGATGGTGGAGATGCTACGCATCTCATGCTGAAAAAATATCCTGCTATGTTCAAAATGATCAAAGGTGAGACCGTGAGACTGAAAATTCATTTTCAAATTCATATCGAAACTATTCCAATTTTGTTGAAATATCTTCCACATTATTTGAAACGCAGTGGTTGTTTTACATCTCACAAGACGTCAAATTTAGAAACCAATCTGAAAAAACAAACTAATTTTCAATTCTGTTTTCAATCCAATAGCTAAGCTAGTCAGAGCAAGCTCATCAACCGGTAAACATGTGAGCAAATGAATACTATAATATATCAGTATAATATTTATGCTAGAAGGACTCAAGTCACATTAACTATTATTTTGAGATGAAAAACTAGGTAACTGGGCTGGCATTTTTATTTTCAAAAAATCACCATAGAAAGCATATATCTATAATGTGGTAATCACTTCATTATAAAAATATCAGCACAGTTACCTGTCAGGGAAGTCTCTCCATGAAATGGTCCTAAGAAGACCAAATTGAATAAGTCTTATTTTAAAATACAGTTGAAATTTCTAAATTTTCAGCTATTTTTCTTTTTTATGAATCATAATTCTACCGATTCTCTAAATGCTCTTGCACAAGAATTTTTCTATTTTTATTACAGGTGAATTAGCTTTTGAATAGTATTTTGTTATTTTCGATGTTTCATCATGACCAAAACAGTAAAACTGAGTGTGCTTATTGCAGAACAAAGTTGGAAAAACTGTAACTCTTGACTTATATCTTCTATATTATTCAACTAAATCCCCTGGATGCAGTACTGTTTGTTGTAATATGTTGTAATAAGAGAGTCATCTGATAAGAGTGCTCATCAACAAGTTAAATCGAAAAGGTGTTTACAATAATTTGTAATCCTCGTCCCATGTTGGATGGCTTCTCTTTTAATAGTGTAGTGCGGTACCTAGGTAGAGTATATAATGATTATTAGCATGTATAAAAATTCTGTCAAACACATATATTAACATGTCATAACACATATTGAAAAGTACTGTCCTGTTGTTTTTGTACACTACGATATCGGGTCCTTGGGTACTCCGTTGTATCGGTTTATTTCTGTCCCGAATGTATCCAAAGTGAGTTTATCTTCACAGTTCCATACTTCTAGTGATTTCCAGTCTTTTATTACACATATTGATTTTAAATTAAAATAATTAGGAGTTATATCCGTAATTTTCAAAACAAATAAGATCGCAGTAGCGTGAGTAACGTGTTATAAAGTAAGAATTTCTGTTGAGGTTGTGGAAGTCGGTGATAAAATAAAACACCATAATGGTGTTGTCAATTCCACTATTTTATTATTTCAGCACTGGACCACGGTTTCGTGACTTCACCAGTCACATTTTCAACAGTATTATCCTGCAGTACTGTTGAAAGTACTTTCAGACAGTACTGTTGAAAGTACTTTTCAGCAGTACTGTTGAAAACATTTTTCAGGCAGTACTGTTGAAAATGTGACTGGTGAAGCTAAGAAACCGCGGTCCTCTGCTGTAACAATCAAGTAGTGGAATATTGAAAACATCATATAGTGTTTTCTTGTGTAATAAAGCACATATCAATAACAAGTGATGGGACTGAGTAGTTTTTCTTTTTTCTCATGGCTAATTGGAACTTTTCTTGCAGGTATTGTGGAGGAGAGTGTCACAGGCGTTCATAGACTGTATCAACTTTCCAAGGCTCAGAAACTGACAGTACCTGCCATGAATGTCAACGATAGTGTTACTAAGACTAAATTTGATAATCTTTATAGTTGCCGTGAATCCATCATTGACAGGTAAGAATTATTGACTTTTTAAATTCTAAACGTTAGAAGGTTGATCTCGCACGGTGTCTGCCTGATGAACTGAATAAAAACTTCAATTAATAGCTACCAAACTTTGTATAGCAGGATTCTTTTAAATTGTCTGATAACAGCTGATTGATGTACGGTCGTTTACTGACGTTAAATCAGCTGTTTTATGACAAGTTAAAAGAATTCTGCTATATCTATATGTTGAACGGTGTTTCTCTTAAAGAATATTCTATATTATTTGCACATTATTTTCAAATAAATATCACATTATTTTTGATATTCTATTATTTATTCTTGAGAGAATATTTCAGATCCTAGCTGCATGCTTTGCTTAAGCCGAGTTAACACGTTGGCCAAAGGACCAACGAGTCCAAAGGACTCGGAATTGTGGACTTGGAAGAACAGTCCAGTCATTATCCACTCACAAGCCTAAAGCTCATGTGGGCTAGTCCTGACTACTGACTAGTCCTAGCCATTTATCCTCAAAACTTTTCAATATTTTCCCTATTAAGGCAAGAAATCTGCCTACATCAAAATTCAAAGTAATATTCAAGAATCGTCTTTCGAAAATCCTATTTATTCATTATCTGAATTCCTTGATCTGCCAGTGATAGAGTTTTTTTTTTAGATTAGAGTAGACTCAATTATAGTGATTTATTGTTACTTTTCATTTTGCTGTTTGTATGACTTGATTTCATTGTGTCATGTTGCCTTCACTGTTATTATGACGTTTCCTACAGCATTATATTGTGCCTTAATGGAATAAAGTATTCTTATATATATGATACATGATAAGATTTGCATTGATTATTTTCAGTCTGAAGAGATCAACCGATGTAATGTTTGGAGGCAAGCAGGTTGTTCTTTGCGGCTACGGTGAAGTCGGAAAAGGTTGCTGTCAAGCTTTGAAAGGCCTTGGATGCGTTGTTTATATAACCGAAATTGATCCCATTTGTGCTTTGCAAGCATGGTAATTATTAAGATTTTACTCTACCTAAACTCCTACTTGATAGTCCCCTTAAGCAGAATGTTTTTGGTCTTTCTGCGACGTATCCAAAATCTTTCTGCGGGAATTAACATTTTCTCATGGATTATTTGACGTTTTGCGCATAGTTAAAAGCAATTTTATTACAAACCCTATAAAGTTGTAATTAATATGAATAATTTTATTCAAATTTTCTCTCTGATGTATGGAGAATGGAGATAGTATTTTGCAGATGTTTTTTAAATACACATTTTTAAGAGAATGTATAATTTAGTAAGATGTACATTATTTCACATTACAAAAGAAGCTAGAATAATTTATAGTATTTCAATAAACAGTTTGTAAGATTATTCAATAATCTCGCATATTAAAATAATTCTCTTCAACTAAATTCAACCCTCCTCTAATGATTGTGATGTATTAGAATACTAATCGCTAATATAGAACTACTTCAAATAACATGTTCCAGAATTAGTTCAAGCTATTACAGCTAAGTTCATATCATCAAACCAACTAGTCAAAAAGGTGATAATGCGTTTGATTTGACAGTTTATTATAAATTCACTGTTCAAATAATGTATATTAAAAATGGCAATAAAATTCTTACTTTTTATTCATTAGTTGAACTATCTTGAGTGAAAAGTTTCTGATATGAAGAACAGGATATGATCAGTTCATGAAAAACTTAGTACAATGAGCGAAACAAATGTTTATCAGTTCACAAGTCAATTTTAAATTTGTGTGAAGTTTCTAAGACTGTAACTTTAGTTCACAATGAACTATAACTTAAGAACTGTACTGTATACTTGGTGGATTTTAGGAACTATTCGTTTGTAAAGAAGAATCCATTTTCAATTGACTCACTGACAAGTTTTTTATATTTATTCAACAGCATGGATGGCTACAGAGTTGTGAAGTTGAATGAAATCATTCGGTACGTTGATATTGTTGTGACTGCCACTGGCAACAAGAATGTTGTGACTAGAGAACACATGGACAAAATGAAGAATGGATGCGTTGTTTGTAACATGGGCCATTCTAATACCGAAATCGATGTTGTAAGTTATTTTTATTTTCAACTATTTAAATCTAAATTCAACTATTTTCATATCTTACTCATTTAGGTTTTTCTTCTAGAGCACTAGAGAAATTTTCAGCCCACTTCATGCAGAACATTTTGGGAAAAAGAAAAGTTCTATATCTTCATTAATCACCAAGATACATGCAATACCGTGAACTTCTACAAATTTTGGCCGCCATTTATTCGTGGTGGTGAGAATTTTTGAGTTGGCCACCATCGATACTCTGATTCACCAAGTCTTAAGGAAAAGATTAATACTATTTTTATGTCTGTATCATCAAGGAGTCACAAAAAAATATTTTAAAATTCTTGCTGATGACCTTATGGGTGTTGAGAAAGTGCCTACATCCCGTGCAAGCCTCTTCATTCCGAATGTGCTAGTAGATTCCATGATTATGTAGATGGCTGCATAGATTCCAGAGATCAAGTAAAGATTTTCCCTCGGGATTACATTTTCCCCCAGACTATGTAGTGGTACTAGACTTTCTATTATCTTCTCTTAGGATATTCTTAGCCATGAATTAGAAGTTCCAAGTTCGCAAGCGAGTTCTCCAGCCCGCATAGCTCACTAGTTATTTATTCTTTTTGAAGGATTCTCTTGACTACCCTTCCCATGGGAGATCACATGTCAACAGCTTGAATTATCTTCAATTTTGTCTGAGTTTTTTTGGTTATGAAAAGCATGTTATCACTATGTTTAATAAATTTCTGTTCTGAATATTCGAAGTTTTAAATAAGGATTTTGGTAGTATAGTAATGGATAAATTTAACTTTTCAATCGGCACCGGTTAGTTCAACACTGTTTTTAACGGAGTAGAAAGGTCTCAACAATTTGAAATGTGTGCTCAACCAGCCAAACATTTTAAGAAAATCTGCCATTATTATTTTTCAAGTTGCAGTTCATACATTTTGTTCCCAGAATAGTCTTTTGTAATAACATTCTATGAAAAATGAGCGATAGGGTTTTGCAAATAATATCAATGCAATTTATGGTTTTACAACACTATTTTGTCTCAGTTCCTTATTTCAAATTAGTACAGTTCGTCGTTGATCCCACTATGCTGTTCTGATTTATTACCTTGTTCAATTATTTCTGATTTATTTAATTATTAGAGCACGGATGTTAGGCAAAATGCCTTAATTTTGCCTATTTTGCCTTTTTGGGTGTTAGTGCCTATTTCAATATCAATCTTATTTCATCCTATTTTATATGTTTTGCCAATATGATTACCAATTTTTTAATTTGAAATATTTAAAAAAGTATTAGATGACTGAAAAAAGAAAATCGAGCGTGCATATAAGAATGTGTACATGAGAAGAAGTCTATGATCTTTCAGAAAGAAAACAATATTCAGAGTCAAAAAACACATATTAATCATGTGCAACCAGTAGAATATAAGTTTTTCAATTTTCTTGTATTATTCTACCAAAGCTGTATAGGAATACAACATGCCTTTTTACGATTTTAAAGCGCCTATTTTTGTGTTTTATAGTGCCTTTTTGCCTGCCTATTTTAAGTATTATAAATGCCTGAACATCCGGGCTCTATTAATTATTATCTGATTCTATTATTCGATCTATACCTCATTTAATGGATGTCTCTGCCTGCAATCAGCCGATAGAGACCCAATTATGACAGCTCCAGTTCTCTCAGTCCAGTAATATTGTATTATTAATTGACCTTGCAGAACAGCCTAAGAACGCCTGACTTAACATGGGAGAAAGTTCGCTCGCAAGTCGACCATATCATTTGGCCTGATGGTAAACGAATAATATTGCTTGCCGAAGGACGCCTCGTCAACCTTAGTTGCTCCAGCCTGCCCTCATTTGTCGTATCAATCACAGCAGCTACTCAGGTAATCAGTCATAAATTTTGATTGAATTCATCCTATCAATAGAACTAAGTGAATGCAGGGTTTCACCAACCTTCGTCAATTAAATAAGATCTGACGATCTTCAAAAGAGTCATAAAAAAACTCGAGTTTCATTGTGTGAAATGAATATGTTGTATTGTGGAATAAAAATGATTTCATTTTGTGAGATTGCAATGAACCAATGTACTCCTGAAAAGTTTTTTGCGGCGACAGAAATATTGACGGACAGAATTTTGCATAGTGTGATAATAACCTTTTCACCAGTTGATGCGCTTGGAGATACTCGAATATTTGTCGAATGTTGGTGAAACTCGGCATCAATCTGTCTAATAAAGTTGAGACACACACACAGTGCCAGTATAGTGTAGCATTTGAAAAGCAACAATATTGTTGGGATTCAAAATTATTGATCTAAACACAATATTTTTGTGACTAACAAAAATTATTATTAAGTACAGATTAAGTATGTTTAAGTTAGTACATAGAAGAAAATAATTGAAGTTTGATTATTATTGTTATAAATAAAAAATATTGCATCAGAGTTTTGTGATTACCATCGAATGGAGTTTTCTGCTATCACTTCCTTTTTTCTGGTGGACTTTTTTGAACTTTTAAATGTACAAGAATTTTGGTTTTTAAAAAGAAACGGTTTCTCCTAATGTTTCTAAATGTTTTTTCTTTGTGGGTATGATGCCCACATGAGCTCTTGTGCGTGGGTAATGGGAGGGTGATAATGAGAGATGACGACTACTTTTTAGGCAGCCGGGACCGACGGCTTAACGTCTCTCCCGAAAAGCGTATAACTGGTTCATTTTGCTAAGGCACCTACTCTAAAAATGAATTAACTCATTACAGCTTTTCACAATGTTCAAAGTGTGTAAGAATGTAACATGGATGAATGTAACATGGCTGTATTCATCCACTATGATATAAATATTATAGCCATAATAAATATTATAGCCATATAAATATTGTATAGACTATAGAGGATGAAATCTTATACACTTTGAAAATGGTAAAAAGTTGTGATAAGTTTTTTAACAATAATTCATTAGAAGATTGTGAAAAGTTGTTATGACAATAATTTATTTTCAATCCAGGTGCTTTAGCAAAGTTAAAGAATAAAGAATAGCCCTGTTCAAATAATCTTTCCAATGAAATTGTTGGACACAGACCTTCACTCAAGATATTGGATTTATATTTATAATCAGAAATCACTTCATTTGGTTTTATTAGCTTCAGTTGGTTTTAGTATTAGCTTCTTGGTTGATCTTCTTTCAATTGAAGGTTTCTTATTGTATTTTACATTGAATAGAATTTCTTGTTTTTCACTTCAATCATGTTATTTCATTATTTTAATGTTCAATGTCGTTGATAATAGAGCGAATCCGCTCAATTAAATTTAAACCTCGTCCCTTATTAGTTGGTCTTTCTTCTGTTGGTCAAAATTCCAGGCATCTTATTCTATTTTACATTGAAGTTACAACATTTCTTATTCTCCACCCCTATCATTCAATCCACGCACTTCATTATTTATAGTCCAATGTCGTTGATAATATAGCAAGTTACCTGGTTATTCAAGTACAGTAATTTATTTTGAGTTTATTCAGCAATTTAGTTCAATCCGTAAACTAGCTTTATAGTTCCTTGATAAATAAAGATGTTCTCTGTTCTAAATTTTTGGATCCATAAGCGCTTCAGTCCAGTGAGTAACATTCATGTTATTTACAGTAAAATTTGACTGCATCTCGTCAATTCTAGTGTTGAAACAATAATGTTCTCTGTATTTTCCAGGCTCTAGCTTTGATAGAACTCTTCAATGCTCCACATGGTCGTTACAAGTCGGACGTTTATCTGCTGCCAAAGAAAATGGGTAATTATTTTATGGATAAATTTTATATTAAATAGATATACAATTCATGTACCTCATTATTGTTTATAGTAAAATGTCGTTGATAATGGAGTAAGTGATTTTGTTCTAGTAGGAGTTTATGTGTTCCAAGAAATTTATGTAAAAATACAATATTTGTTATTTCAAATTTAATTTATTCAACGTTTACAAGCTTACAATTTAGAGATAAATACAATAGAAGAATGTTGCACAAGTCCACATGAAGATCTTTAAATCAGAACGCAATAAGCCATCAGGTTACTGTGGAGAGACTTTATGATCACTTTATACATAAAACAATATCAACACAAGTCATAAACATAATAATATTATCATTATCATTTCACTTGATCCTTATTAAAATTGAAATAATTACAGTCGAAAATCATAAATTCAAAAGTTCACTAGATAATAGGAGCTAAATATTAATTCATTTTCGTTATTTCTATTCTATTGATTTGTTGCGTTTTGGATGACCATACATTTTGTTCATTAAGTATTGCTTGGTCATTATGTATTTTATTCATTAAGTCTGGAAAATACTCAAAATATTCATAGAAGAGACTCTCTTCATGTTCATCGTGATGATTTGTGTAAGTATTAATAATTGAATTATTGAATTATGATGTTGATTTATTCCTTTTCTAGAGTGCAACGCATCTTATAAAATTACTCGAACCTCTGTAGATTCCATAACTTTGAATTGAAAACTAATCACTTTGTCCATTTTTGTTCCATTTTCAGACGAGTATGTAGCAAGTCTTCATTTGCCAACATTTGATGCCCACCTTACTGAGCTTAGTGACGACCAGGCCAAGTATATGGGATTGAATAAAGCCGGCCCCTTCAAACCAAATTATTATAGGTAAGAATAGTTTTGCAAAACTGCTGTTTTATTATATAAAATACTATATGAATAATTAGAAGCTATTGTGGATGGGACACTGTAATGGGTATTCTGATTTGATCTCTCGAAATACTCTAATTACTATTCAATAACACTATTCAACCACTACAATAATATAATTATAACTCATTCACTTTACTATGACATCTGCACTGGAAACTAATTATTGTCATTACAGCTTTTTTCCATGTTCATAATGTATAATATTTCATCCACTCTACAATATTAATATGGCTTCATCATAGAGAATAGATTCTCATATACTTTCATCATTGTAAACATCTTTAATGAGGTATTTTTTTGTCAGTTCAAGTACCTTAGCATAGTGAACGCGAGGTACTATCTTATTTCTACAGTAATAATATAGTAATCTATCTTCGATAGATAGTGTCTATCTAAATTATTAAATCTAATGACTAGAATAGAAAGTTGAGTTGAAATGATCATTCAATAGCAATTCATTAAGAGATAAAGTAATAAAACTAAGAATTGTTGGAATGAAGATCATATTTGTCACCATTTTGAGAAGCAACATTTATTCCATTTGAAAAATACTCTCAATCTTCAATTATTGTTCATAAATCTAACTATTCAATTATATTATTGTATTTAACAATTGTTATTGTATCCTATCGTTTCTATTCCTCTTATCAATTCATCCATATTTTATTTTTGCACAAATATTTTTAGAATAATTCATAGTGACTTCATAAATTTATGTGATAGTATAGTATTGTTATCAAGGACTCGATAGGGCCTTGATGCGATCTTACTCGTGTCCGTCTGTCTCTTAATGCACGATATCCATCAAACAGAAGATCGTACACTTTTGAAATTTGGAATATAAAGTTTTCATAGATAAATAAGAAGCCTATTGATTTTGAACATTGGGGGTTGAATTTTAAAAGTAGAAAAATTGAGGTATTCCTACCTAAAAATGTGCTATTGTGGCGATAGCCTCCAATCCAAAACGAACAGCGTAAATCGTCAAATAGAGACCAGATTTAAAATAGATTTTCTAGGCATTTAAAAGTTGATTGTGGAATAGAAATTCATATTCTTGATTTATTACTTCATTAATTGTTGGATAAATATGGGTACATCTCGCAGAAAGGCAGAGTGTTGCCTTTGCTTGAAAGGTTGAGACGTCGAGAGCTTAGAGATTTAGCCGCTAGATAGCGTTGAGCGTGCTCTAATCGCTACGCGCAAACTGTATGATTGTACACTACCATGTTGGGTCCCTCTTCCTGGATACTCCGTTGTATTGGTTTATTTTTTGTGCAACACCAATTTATTCTCAATATTCTAATTCATGTCCTAGTCCTGGTCTATTATTTTGTCTGTCGTTATTGAATACAATTAATACTGTCTCTCCTAATAATCCAATTCACTATTCAAATTCCATGTTGTTTCTTTACAGATACTAGAATAATGCAGAATAGTAATTCCGAGCACGCCGTTTCAATTGTGGCTATCCGTCAACTTTCCTCACAATTGATTCGTTATTGTTCCAACTTCAACTCGAATTAAATTATTATGATGACCACCAGATTATTATAATGTTGGTCAGCAAATTATTATGATGGTAATGATTCTTTGAAGCTTGTTTAAAATTTGGGGTAATTTGTGAAAATAGTGTGCTACTATTAGTGCTTATTCTTTAAAAGAATATTTGTTATGATGCTCATTGTATGTATTGAGAAGATACGTAGTATTTCATTCTAAAACAGTTGACAGGTCAAAAGCGAGATTTTTCGGAGTAGCTCATCATTCTTAGCGGAATAACTCTTAATTTCACTCGTTAAACTCATCATAGCTATTATTATTATTATATTTAGATACTATAATATTATTGATTTATCTTGTTGAAATATGAGTAGATTGACTTTCGAATAGTTTTGCCGAACAATAATTTAGGATAATTATTCATTAGTTGTCTTCAAAACTTGAATCACGCAAGTAATGTACATATTCTTTCTCTTGATAATAATTAGTTATCATTCATTTAATGAAACTTTGATCCATATTCTTGTTTCAAGACTCACAATCTTGGATTTAAAAACGTTATATCAACTACATTTGAGATTCCAATATTATCTGAAGTTCTATTTCAATTGAATGCTATAAATTTACAAGATTGAGTTGCAAACTACCAAATAACTTCATTTTTTTGAATTTAATTGATTTAAAGCTAGCTAACTTGCTACTATTGTAGCTAGGTGAAGCTTCAATTATTGAACTCGTATAATTGATGTGAATCAATTTAAAATTTTTAATATCAGTGAAATTTTATTTAACCTAGTTGAAAAAAATAGTAAAAATAAAGTAGTATGGTCTTTGAAACACGTTTTAGAATAAATTGATGAAACAAAGTTTCTTTTAAACTCTAATCTTACCAATTATCTTTCGGTAATAGCTTTTTATCTTTTAGTTTTCAAGTATTAGCGGTTTTTCAGTTATGTTGAGCATTTATAATGTAATGCATTTAATTTAGCATTTCTTGTGTTTTTAATTGTATAATTTTACAATGTATTAAGCATTTAGACTATTGTTTGGCAATTTAATTCAACATAGCAATATATTTTTACTGTAAGTGTTGACTTTTATTGTATTGCTATCTTGTATTCGTATCAGTAGGCCTATTTGGCTTCCAATGGCAATCTAATTATTCATACCAGAGATGTTGAGATCCAGCCGGGAGCTGACATCTAAGGGAGAGGAAGTAAGAGAAATAAGGGGAGTAGGATGTCGGCCATTTTTATTGGACCTAATTTTGGCGCTGTATTTGAAAACATCTACATAACTTCTACCCAAACCAGCCTAAAAAACACAAAATCCGACAAAAATGTTGTATTTTGCCGTAAATATTAACTATATTCTCTCAACGGTTTTGATTTATACCGCAAAAGATACCATAAACTTTCAAAACTCCATGAAAATTAAATTTAACATGATGGCTCTGAATTCAAATACACCGCCAAAATTATGTCCATAATAATGGACAACACAGCCAATGAGATCGAGACACAGCATGGCCATCTTTAGACAAAACTCAAGAAGGCCATGACACAGGCTTCACCCTTTTTTAACATAGGGAAGATACGATACTTCCACTCCTTCAATGACAGCCCCCTGAGATCCAGTATCAATAACTCAATATGTGTAACTCATACTGACAATAATTTAATTCGTGAAGTCCAATTTAAATAATATTTTATTGAAAGATTATACCAGCAATACACTGAAAATTTAAGCTAAGTTTGCTCAGATTCTCAACGATTCTCATAAATATTGTCTTGATATATTATAAGATTTATGGGCTGTCTAATGTACTTTGTCTGTCTCAATGTATTCTTTCCAAGCTGGATTGTAAGCCTAAAATTTCAAAATACGAATAAAATAATATGTTTATTCAGTTTTATTTAAATTGCCTAAAACCATCCACGAAAACCTCAGGAACTTACCTTTTAAGAAATAAAAGTATTTGTTTCAAAATTCTGAATTAAGATTCTAATAAATCATCGTAATTATCATATAAATCACAGTATGGTTATATCTTGTGTATTATTTGAAAGTGTATATTTAGAATTTTATCACAATCCATAAAACCGAATTAGTATTTATTATCTCAAACTGAATTGTATTCTCTGTTCAATCTGTTTAGAAGTAGTTCGATGTTGGATAAAATATTACTTTCAGTACTTCGAAACACTCCGACTGTTTTCTAAATGTAATTTAGTAGAATAGTGTGTACTTAAAGGTAATGATATGGATCAATCTCATTTAGTCCGATTTTGTGTGTAAGCTGTTGTTGAAAAATGGTCTGAAGCTCATGCAAGTACTCTTGTCCATTCTACATTATACAATGTACAGTCTACACCAATATTGTATCGGTTCTACAAATTTGTAACATGAAAGATGTAAACTATTTTTACAAAGGATGCTCTCAATCAAACTTTATCAATGTTGAATGTTACATATGTAATAGAGTCTACTATTTGCAATCTTCAGTCTTCTTTACAATTCGAATGTCGAATTTCGCTTCGTATTACGTTAAGCAATCAGTACCAAATTGATGTTATTGTCTAAACCTGTTGAAGTTGTAATATTTAATGATGAAATAAATATACTTTTTTCTTCGTATCAATAGCGCTGCGTTACTATTTTACTTGAAAATTCTATAGCTGGTTAACCCTCTTACAAACATTTCATCTTTTTCTGGCTCCTGATTTCAAACAAATGACATAGAAACTGAGGTATGTTCTCAAAATACGGTATAGTACTTTGTTTAGAGAGGCATTTGACGAACTATGAAACCTTAGTAATTAGGTGAACTGGTGATAAATTAATTAATTTATTTCACCTGCTTAGGACTTTGAAATCAAAATGTTCTAATCCAAGAATGGTAACTACATTGTACTGTAAATTGTTTTCGGTATTTGATTATTTTAACTATTACAGAAATACTTTGATAGAAAGACAGTAATTATTATGGAATATTTTTGAAAAACATAGCTGTGAATATATTTAAAATTTTGTACCATCCCAAGTTTTCAAATATTATTTGCTTCTCAAGTTTATATCAACACTATATTATGACATACCGTAGTATATTGTGCTTCTCAACCAGGAAAACTGTGTAGAATATACTGACTTATTCAATGTTATTTATAGAAAAGAGTGGTAATGAAAAAACCATCTGTCAAAATTATATATTTGTTCCCAATTATCTAATTATCAAAATTGATGTTAAGAGTATAAAACGACTTTTTGAATTCTAAGTGTTGATGCTATTTTTTAGACTTTTAGTGCCAATTTTAATTATTTCCAAACATGATATTGTAACATGTAGTATTCCATAATCCTGAGAAATGTTTGTTGCTTATACTTGGATATTTTGAAATAAAATTGGAAAATTATTGTTCATTGAGTGATTGTTTATTATAATAATAATGAAACTTTATTGAAATCCTTTACATATTTTAGGAAATATTCAAGTAGAGAGAAGTTCATGGCAGAGAACGTCGAAATTCGCCTTGTCGTCAGTCAATAATATATAATTCTAAATCTAGTTAGAATTTGAATTCTAAATCTTTTGAATTCTAAATTCTAAATCTTTGAATTTGCAAGTCCCTGACAGTTTAAATGGAAAATGTTGCAACCAGGGTTGGACTAGCCAGGTCCGCGATCGCGGAGGGCCCCCGGGCCGGGCCTTCATACAATAAACAATTTTTGTGTAGTTGATAATGTTTTTTTCACATTTACATTGGTAGATATTGTCCAGCAAGTATTTGCCATTAATGCGAAAGCTTTATAGATGCAAAGAAGAATTCACTCATTTGCACATTTTGCAAGAACTTGGAGACCCCGTGACACTGTTGGCCCCAATAATCCCAAAATAAAATACTGAATTGAATTAATATTTTTTTCTTATGAATTAATTAAAATTCATTGCTATGAATAAATTATAAAAGTTGATACTCAAATTGCATTGGACCTCGGACATGCCGCATCCTCTAGTCTCTTCCTTTTATGTCGCGGTTTCACGATACCAGTAGACGTGTAGATTACTGGCAGGCAGGTCGGTCATGATCTTCCACTCTATACAAACAAATAGGGCAATGCACACCAGGTTACTAAAATTTAATTTACTAAAATGCACACCAGGTGTGCATTGCCCTATTTGTTTGTATAGAGTGGAAGATCATGTGACCAACCTGCCTGCCAGTAAACTATAAGTCTACTGGTATCGTGAAACCGTGCCATAATACTGGACATTGGTGAGCGTTCAGGTGCCCCCTTTTGCTTGACGCTCTACGCGACCGCTTAGCTTGCTCACCCCTCATCAATTAAACCGGCCCTGGTCCTAGTGTGTATATCTTTTAAACTATTCTTAAAAAATAAGTGTAATAAAATAATTATTTACTGACTGATGTATATTACTATATGGTGTGGTTACGAAAATTTTTTAAATGAAAAAATAATATATTAGAGCGAGGAAATAATTGAAAAAAATCATAACTTGAGGGGGGCTAGCGATTGATCACTATGAGTGGCGGAACTACAAATTTTGACCATGAAAGATGAAACAAAACATGATTTCAAAATATAATTTAATTATATAGATTATCAATGAGATACGGTAGGTATTGTTTTTAAACTCACTGAAATATTTTGAATTACCGTAAAATTCCATAATAAGATTGGTTGTTTTAAGACAGACATGTTTGTACAGTATTTGATGTAATGACATAGCTTCAATCTCAACCGATTGTTCATTCTTTCCTCACTTGAGCGCTAGTATCTTATGCATCGTTCTTAGAAACTGTTCGCCATTTTGCAATTTGCAGTCGCCTTGTTTGTGTTTGAGAGCTTCGCCGAAAGTCAAAAGCCGAAAATCTATTGTATCTTCAATAATATTTTCAGTTTCATAGCGAATTTTATGTGCTAGTGAATCAATTTTCGATCCCAAGTTACTCTTATATTGAGTTCATATTTGGCAGTACTTCTTGAAGCTAAATATCATTGTGGAAAGTCAAGTGAGTGGAACCTTGCTTGGGTAACCTAACCACGCGTTTGTGTTGTTGAAACTTGAAAATTACAAAGTGAGTCACTTTTACGTTTTTGAATATGTTCTTAAAAACAAACTTTTTCTCGCTTATGAGTGAGTAGGACGTAACCGTTTTCAATCCCTCCTCACTGCATTGGTGAAACTTGAATTTATTCATAAACTTTTGTGCTTAACAATTTTGTTGTAACTTGAACTTTCATACTCCATCATGTCTAAAAAAGTGACATATTTCTATGACGCCGATGTTGGGAACTTTCATTACGGACCTGGTCATCCTATGAAACCACATAGATTGGCAGTCATAAACAGTCTTGTGGTTAGTTATGGACTACATAAGAAAATGGAAATTTATCGACCGTATCGCGCAAGCACTCACGATATGTGCAGATTTCATTCGGATGAATACATTGAATTTCTTCAGAGAGTCACGCCGCAAAACATACAGAGCTACACAAAGTACCTATCTTCATTCAATGTAGGTGATGATTGCCCCGTTTTTGAAGGGCTCTTCGACTTTTGTTCCATGTATACGGGCGCATCCCTGGATGGAGCTATGAGACTGAACAACAACTGTTGTGATATTGCAATCAACTGGTCTGGAGGATTACATCATGCAAAAAAGTTTGAGGCTTCAGGATTCTGCTACGTCAATGATATAGTTATTGCCATCCTTGAACTACTCAAGTATCATGCTAGAGTTCTTTACATAGACATTGATGTTCATCATGGTGACGGAGTTCAGGAAGCATTCTACTTGACAGATAGAGTGATGACTGTATCGTTTCATAAGTATGGAAACTACTTTTTTCCTGGGACTGGTGGTATTAATGAACTTGGTGCAGAAAGTGGCAAATACTACACTGTGAATGTTCCTTTGAAGGAGGGCATTGATGATCAGAGTTACCTACAGGTATTTAAGCCGGTGATACAAGATGTTATGGACTTTTTCCAGCCTACAGCGATCGTTCTACAATGTGGCGCAGATTCTTTGAATAATGATAGACTCGGCTGTTTTAGTTTGAGTACCAAAGGTCACGGTGAGTGCGTGAAATTTGTCAAGGACTTGAATGTACCTTTATTGGTTGTGGGTGGCGGTGGCTATACACTGCGTAACGTAGCCAGATGTTGGACGTACGAAACCTCGCTTCTCGTGGACGAACAGATCAGCGAAGAACTCCCATATACAAAATATCTTGAATTTTTTTCTTCTGAGTTGACGCTCCATCCACAAGTGGTAATAAGACACCTAAATGCCAACAGTAAGCAGTATCTGGAAACTGTGGTAAAACATGTCCACGATAATTTGAAGATGCTACAGCATTCACCTAGTGTCATGATGCATGACATACCTGGTGATGCATTTCCATCGGAAGAAGATGCACTCTTAGATGATTTGGATCCTGATGTACGATGTCCTCAAATGGAGGAAGACAAACGAGTTGAACCGGCCAATGAATTCTACGATGGGGACAAGGATCAGGATTCTGGCGTGGAGAATGCTATGGTCCAGTAATTTGCTGCGCCCCAAGGCTCCATCCAGTCGTATTGTGCAAACTATGTAAGTAGGCTACTCAAATTTCATCTCAAAAATAAAATAGTATAATGGCTTATATCAATATTTATACAATGCTCATCACACAATGTAGAGCTGGATATTTACAAAAGTTTGAACAGATTGAATTCACACAGACAGATGACACAGAAACACAATCACACAGAAATATGTTGCAGGTTATTGTAATGACTAGACAAATTATTGTTGGCTACTATATGAAAAATCATTTATTATTCACTGCTTAAATGCCAATAGTAAAGCTGAACACTATCAAATCTTTTCCAAGCGAAAGATTTATTTGTTACATCAGATGAAATAGTTCAAAGTAATGTGCAGACCTTCTAATTATTATTTATTAAGCTTAAATTTGTCATTAAGGTTTATTCAAAGAAAGAGCGGAGGTTTTGATTTTTCCCTTGGAAATATCCTATTTCCAAAATATACTCTGAAACAGTATTTGAAGCGATTTTCAGGCCGATCACAAATGAATTTAATGTAAATAGGCTGCCTAGAAAAGCAAATTTATACATTCTTCGTTTTAATTTGACAATGAAGAGAAAAACTCTCTATAAACTAATTCATTAATTTCTATTATTTTATAACGCCGAAAGTTCTGAAATTAATTGGAGTTGAATTTCTATACGGTTTAGGGCAATCTTACGATTTAATTATTTTGTTTTGACACTGCTATGTTGTGTGAAGATTTCAGCTATTTCCCTATATAACTCTATATGCCCATGTGATTTATAACTTATCTATGGCGCGATTTAAGTTTTCACATTTATGAAATCTATACTGTAGGTATATTTTGGCATGCTTAGAAATAAGGGCATATTGCTCGTTTGTTTCGTCTATGGCCAATATCAATGATCTTTTTATAGTTTTTGATGTTAGAAAAAATGTAGTTTTTTTCTTCTTGATTTTCTTGCATACAGTATTGCAACATTCAAAGGATGACAATCTCAATGTAGAATACAAATTTAATGATGTACTAAAAACTTCATAATGATGTAACTATTTCTAAAGATTAATAGTTCATCCTGGATTGATAGTTTAAATTGTTGCATTGCACTATATAGCTGCTTAACACAATGTTATTCAGCACTCAGCAGTGCTTTGTTCCCATCACTGGGTTACGAAGACTAGCTTATGGTTGAGATGTCAATGTGCTAACCACACGTTACATCTTTTCTGGTTAATGATCATTCACCTCTGCTGATTCAGTCAAGTGGATGTGAAACTGGCAACCAGCTGGTAGGCCTAAGCGCACATAGGGCTGTTGAGCTATTGACAAACAAACAAATAGTTCATCCTCTCTATATATTATTATAGGCTTATCTTTATAATCTGAACACTATCAATCAAGAAGTAATAACAGTACTTGAGTGTTCCTATTGATGTTCCAGCTACGGATCACTCCGTATGTATAGTTCTCCAATTCATAGGCACTACATAACCTGTATACGTATAATAACTTATTTGATTTTAGCCTTTTATACAGGTTTTTACCTACTTTCTATAGGGTTTAAGCTATTTTTAATCAATTATTTTTTTAATTTTCAGAAATCGTAAAACCAAATATTGGCATCCTTAGACTGAATTCTCCGTCTCCCTCGAAAAAGTTTTCTTCGAAAAATGAACAGACAGTGAGTGACTTGAACAAGCGAACCATCCCGCTATTCAAAAAAAAAAAAATTAATTTGAGTTGAGTATTTTATATTTTTTTATTTCTTAAATTAGTTAACATTTATTGTTTATTGAAGTGAATCATGAGCGAAGAGTTAATTCTAGTTTTTTACTTCAAACATCTAATTTTGTATTTTTTTCTTGAAAGGTTTGAAAAGTAAAATGCATATTAAAGTATAGAAGATGGTGGGGTCTAGGACAACTCGCCGCGACCAGCGCATACAAGGGCTGAAGAGTGATTCTCCCAGTATTTCATTTGTTACCACTTTTCAGGGATATTTAGATGCAGCTAACGATTCGACATGATATATAATTTAGTTTTAATTCACTAATAATTAGTTATCAATTTATTAGAAATCAGTTATCATTCTATATTCAAATTTTATTATTAGTTTAATACTTGACATGATATTCGTTCTTTTGTGTACAGTTTCCCTTGTGAAAGTCTTTCTATATCTCACATCCAAATGATCACATAACTTGACATTATTTCAAATTCGATCTTCTATTTTCATTCAATTAAGATTTTTAGAAGAGCACAAGGTATTTTTAGTGCAAAATCAAATGCAGGCTATTTGTATAAGTCCAATCAACATATTATTTAAAATTCATTTCAACAATAAATTTTGCAAACACAAAAATGTTTATATTGACTGGACCAGTTGGGCCATTCATGTCGAATCGTTAGCTGCATCTAAGTATCACTGAAAAGTCATAATAAATGCCGAGGGAATCAGTCCGCGCGAGTTGTCCCATTCCGAAGATTGTGATTGTAAAAATAATGTAGTATTTGATAGTTAAAAATTGTCATTCAGATTGGCGATTTAGATCATATCACATTGTACATTGAATTCATATATTATTGGATAAATACATAAGTTAAGATTTATACTATTTTTTTCTACTTCAAACATTGAATAGTATCATTTAATATTCTTTAAAACATTCCATTGAAAGTTTCAGTGTTACGTACATCAAGGCACAGAACGTTTTGATTGTAACTTATATTTTATTATTTGATAGTTGAAAATTGTCATTCAGATTGACGATTTAGATCATACTTTCATTATAAAATTCATTGACCAATCGAGTGGTTCAGTATTATTATGGTTAAATACAGTATTTCAAACTAATTTTTCTTCTTCAAACATTAAATTATTAAAAATATTCTCCTGAAACTTTTAGAGGGCAAAATGGATATTGAAAGATTGCAGATTTTGATTGTAATTATATTTTATTATTTGATGGTTGGAAATTTTAACATTCAGATTTCAGATTTTTATCATACATTGAAATGATTCATAGCTAAGAATTTCTTATTTTTTACATCATATGTTGACGTGTATTCCATTAAAATAAATGTTCTTGAAGTACATTGATGGTCATTCTTTGTTGCGATATATTTTTCAAGTAAACTGATTGTAATTATATTTTATTATTTGATGGTTGAAAATTTTAACATTCAGATTTCAGATTTTTATCATACATTGAAATGATTAATAGCTAAGAATTTCTTATTTTTTACATCATATGTTGACGTGTATTCCATTAAAATAAATGTTCTTGAAGTACATTGATGTTCATTCTTTGTTGCGATATATTTTTCAAGTAAAACTAATTTTCATGGAAGTCTATTAAGATAGCACCAAATACTCAACTGTTCAGTATCGAAAATATCAGAAAGTTTCAATATTCTTAGCTTTTCTGGATTTGCTACTATTTGGATCATAACCGTGGGTTAGGAGCAATCACAGAGTGTTCCCTGCGTTCAATGAGGTTCTGAAAACATACTGTTCGAGGGGCAAGCGCTCCTTGCCAAGTCCGTCTACAGGTACATGTTAATTAATAATTATTGTTGATATCGTCAAGATGTATAAGTTTGTGCATATAAAGGGTGAAAGAAGGAAATCGTTTAAAACCTTTACTAAATTGTTTTATTACCGTATGTATCCTCTTCAAGATGTTCTAGGTTTTTCTCTTGCTCATTTTTTAAAAATTCTCGACCAACTTTAAATTCTATTACTGCATGTTGATAGTGTTATAAAAATCAATCTTATGTTTTCATTTAATAAAACAATTTAGTGAAGGTTTTAAACGATTTCCTTCTTCACCCTTAATAAGCACGAACTTACCCATCTTGACAATAAAAACAATAATTATTAATTAATGTATACACGGACTTGGATTTATGCATTCACCTCTTGAATCGAAATTTTATATTTTGGCTTCATTTTAACTGCGTTTTCATTCATAGCGTTCACTTTGCTAAAGCATCTGGACTGGAAATGAATTGTGGTCATTCCAACTATTTAAAAACTTTAAGATTGCATCCACTTTAATTATTATATCATACACAAAGCATCAAATATTGAATATTATGAATAAAGAAGATCTTCAAATAAATAAAGATATTAGATATTAAATAAAGATTATTAGATATTTAAATAATTAAATCTTTGGATTATGTATTAATATACAATATTACATTGCTGAATCATAGTGTATAAGTTTTTATGCACTTTTTTTCGTTTTAAAAACAAACTGAGCTGAATTGAAACGGAACATGACTAGACTGATACGTGGGAATACTATCATTATTAGAGTAGGACGATTCACACATTTAATTTTAGTGCTCTGTCATTGGTTCGGCGTCACTGTCGCATGCGCAGAAAAAGTACGTCATTGACGCTGGATCAATCACAGAGCACTGTCTCAGACGGAACTGAGACAACTTATATGTGTGAATCGACCTTTAGTCAGAGATAATCTCCTCTCATTTTCCGTGCCTTTAGTGCAAGTGGCAAAAAGAGTCGAAAGGGTCCTACATGGAATCACGATGCAGTTCCTGGCTTGCTCACAGATGTCGCCCTTTTCCATACTATATATAGTAGGATTCTTTTAAATTGTCAGAAAACAGGTGATTTAACGTTAGTAAACGAGCGTACATCAATCAGCTGTTTTCTGACAAGTTAAAAGATTCCTGCTATACAAATGTTTGTAAATTGGTTTTATTCAAAATCTTCATTGATATTTCTGTGTGGGCAAATCAAAATTGATTTCATGGTATTAAAACTAGGTGGGAAGCGGTTGTCCCAGTGGTAGCAAGCGAGTCTTAATCAGTGAGATAGATAAGAGGCGCTTACCACTCCTGTTGTAACAGTAACCGGCTCCTCTAAATACAATTTATGAGCTTCAAAATTGCTTCCTAGTGGTTCGGAACCCACCTAAAGTTGTAGTCCATTCATCTCTCATAATCATCCTTCCCATTACCCACGCCCAAGCCTAGAGCTTACGTGGGCATCATCCCCAGCAAAAAAACAATTGAAAATTTAGTACGGTACCGTAGTTTGCTATGTAAACATAGGAACCTATTCAATTTTCAATGTTGACTGGTTAACGAGATTAAAACTCTTGAATTGAGGATAGCTCCTTGCTGTAGCCAACATTTCAATGACACCAGAATTAATTAATGTTGATGAATATTGTCAATAGTCGTCTATGAAAACGAGATGATTTTTGTGAGGGTGATGTCAGCATGAGCTCTACGCTTGTGCAATGGGAGAGATGACGACTGCTACTTGGGCAGATGGGACCAACGGCTTAACGTTTCTCCGAAAGACGGGATTGGCCCGAGGAAAATATCTTCAGTCAACTGGAATGGAATCAAGAAACTTTGGTTTATGCGTTTATCAAATGAGTGATGCCGTTCACTCCTAACATTTATACCTAACCTAACGAAAAGTCACTACTTGGAAAAAATGGATCTGTGCAGTTTGTCGGCGACCCACTTTGGCATGGATGGTCTAACTCGTTTTTACTGTCATACTTATGACGCATTGATTGTAAACAATAGCAAAAATACAATCAATGGCAAACTAAATTCATAAATTTGAATTGGGATTACTTGAAATATATCCTATTAATTTCTATGAATTTTTTCAAGTGGAGTTGACCCAGTGTTGACTGTCGTCTGTCGATAACTTGTATCGATTTTCAAACAGCTGTTGCCGTTATCTCGAACTCGAAGAAGAAAGAACACGTCAGTTGAAAGAAGTTTTCAATGATATTTATAGCATCAATTTAAAAGCAAACTTTATTTCCGTTCATCTCTTTCATACACTTATTAAATTACGTGTTAAATTTTGATAACATTATCAGGGTTTCCCGAATCTTCTCGGATAAATTTGTCAATCAAACAGTAAGTATTGTTGTTTATTATTCTACAATTTTAGGTTATCTGATAAAATAACGATGGTTCTGAATGGTAGCCCTAATGCTTAATGTACATTCACTTTTATGATGTAATTCATATGTATTTTATTTCTGATCTTCAGAATGATGGTCATTTTAGGAAAGTCCATCCAAGTTTGACAAATGGCAATATTAGAGATTATTATAAAGTATTTTGTTTGTCCCTCCTCACGTTTCGACGTATTTGAAACCTTTTTTGTTACCTTGTTTGGTTTGATGAAGGTGTTTTACGTCCTAGAGTACAGTAGTGCGTTCACTTCGCTTAGGAACTGACAATAGATTACCTTGTTACAGCTTTTGACAAAGATGAAAGTTGATTACAATCCATCCACTATGATGCAGCCATAATATTGTAGCTATTGTGGATTTAATATTGTACATTTTGAACATGGTAGTTATAGAACATGGTAGATGGCAATAATTCATTTCCAGTCCAGATGTCATAGCAAAGTGAACGAGTTATAAAGTCCGCACCCAAATGATGATGCATATAATGACATCGCTAACTAATTGTTGATTTTTACTCTTCCCAATTCCACCATTCGATTAAGTGTTTACCAGTAAAATAATGAGTATGCCTGCGGCGTACGGTATAAGAACATTAGAACGGCGTAGAGCCAATCGTCGCCGTGTGAATGAGGGTCAAATAATCTTGATCATTTATAACTACCATGGAGAAAAAATCATGCATGCCTCGAATGAATCGTCCTGATAATCATTGTCAATGCGTCTACGTTTTTACTACCACTTTTATCCATACATTTTATGTGCTTAATATTGTAGAATTCTAGCATCACTCCTTTATATCAGAAAACCC
This sequence comes from Laodelphax striatellus, assembly GCA_017141395.1. Taxonomy (NCBI): domain Eukaryota; kingdom Metazoa; phylum Arthropoda; class Insecta; order Hemiptera; family Delphacidae; genus Laodelphax; species Laodelphax striatellus. The sequence goes on along the minus strand of CM029544.1, from coordinate 19,500,172 downwards.
CTTTCTAAAAGAAAAGGTTCCTCCAGTTTTCAAAAAGATAGGAGGTGCACTCATACAGTGATCGAGGAACTTGGAACCAGGGGGGCCTGGTCATCGATCACGAAATTGGAAATATCAGGAATACCGGCAGTCATGAAGGCCTAATAGAAAAGTCATCACTCCTGCAAAGAGACTAATTTAAACCATTCAAACTAATTACCAAACAGAACTAATCTCATTGTCAATCTAAACAAGGTTTTGTTAAGATTGTTATAGAAACCAGTTTCAGATGTGACATGTACATATATTAGAACAAAGATAGACTACTTTATTTTTCATATTTATAAAATTCAGATAAACTACCTAATAGTTTATAGCACATACACGTAAGTGTACAGGGATTATAGCACAAAGTTAATCTGAGATTGATAATTTCGTAACAACTGAATCAATCTTGGCTAGTCTCTCCTTTTGACAATATCTAGCCTTCTTATTATGGATACCTACCATAATGTTATCTTCGCCTTACAATCAAAGTTCTTGTAAAAGTCTGACTCACCTTTAAAAGTTCTTAAATCACTTAAGGGAATGACTACCTACCTTATTACGAGACAAGCCGCAATATTGTAGTTTTAGAACATTATTCTATTTTGTCATTATGATAACAAGCTTAGTACGTGCTACATACTTCACTAGTTTATCTGAATTTGATGAAGGTGAAGAGGATCTAGTATCTCGTTGTTCTAATGAATGTACTAATTGTCTTCTTATTAATTGGTTTTGAGAGGCTTGGTTATTGATGAGATAACCATAGCTTGTAAAACTGATAATCTCAACTTCAGGTCGCTTCAATAATTCAGAAATAAAAATACAATCCCACATAAAATGGAATAAAAATTCGTAGAATGTAATGGATATCAAATTAAATATTAATATAAGCAGGTCGATCCTGTTTTCTGGCGTGGCAGAAGTACCTACATAATAATGCAAACCATCATAGATCATTCAGATGTTCACACTTTTTACCAACTCAACAAATAACCCAGAAAACCGTTGTCTATGAAAAAATGCAAGAGATTTGCTTTAAAGAATTCCTAAAATTATAACTTTCATTCCTAAAATGATTTTATTTCGATTCATATAAGTGTCTCAAGTACTGTTGCTCATGTGATTCTCAACATGTTGATTTTCCACTGTAGTATTCAACATTATGCTTATTTTTCGCGTATTTAATTGTACAAATCGGTACAGACTTGGAGACGTGACGGACAAAACAAAAGTAAATTATTATATTGCACTGCACGCTTGCTACTCCTATTAATTTGCTTTAAAGTTCATCTGTGCATCATTAGGTAGAAGAAGTTACCTTACCTAGACTGTATTTGTGTTAGTTTCTTAATAGTTGTGTCTTATCTTGATAGAATACAGCAAGTCTTTTGTCTGACGCTTCATTTATTACACGATTTCACGTTGATCTCAAAAATGCAAATAATAAATCCCAATTGTCAGCATAATCATCTAGCATTTACTTTCATACAATACGTAATAGAATTTTGTTTTAGAAGTCTTGAGTATATAAAGATACACATCAATCAAGAGGTATTGTTAGTAGAGCTTGCTTATCGAGTCACCTTACATTTAACACCTGCTAAGCTTTTGAAAGGAAGTTGATTATAATGGATGCAATTTGCAATTCAAATGGTCGTTTTCCCAAAGTCAATTGACTATGATGCTCGATTTTTCCTGCATTACTGATACCGATAAATTTCAATAACTTGTTGTAATATTTTTAATTTTACTCTTTCCAGCTCTTATTAGCTTATATTAATAATTAATATAAGCTAATAAGAGCTTATTATTATAAGATTATTTCAAGCATTAGGAATTACTGAATTATTACTGTAGAGATACTGTAATTACTTAGAGACAGTGTAGATTACTGTAGCTATAATTTTGGTTTCTAAATCAGTGGATGTATTTTGAAGTAGAGTGAATAGATGTAATTACAGAAAAACTATTAAACAGTACAGCAATTGTTAATTCTTGATAGACTCAAAAAAAATGAAATTAGAATAAATTACCTTTAGAATAAAATAAAAATAAAGGTTGAAAATTAAATAATTGTGGTTCGCACTTAAGGGTGGTGAATATCATTGTATGCTATTCACATATTTTTCACCCTTGGTTTTCTTCAACGCATAGACTAATCGACTACTGTATCTGCGATGTAGGCTACATAATTTGAATGATAAAATTTATAAAACTTGAATTTATAATTCCAGTTATTCATCATATGTTGGTCTGTATGCTAATAATATTTTCAAAGTTCAATCTAGTTTAATCTTGAATGGTAGTCAGTAATAGAAGTACTCAACTAGGTAACTACCATTAAACTTATCAAATCCATGACAATCGTATTCTAGACCTTGATGTACGGATATTCGTGAGGTGGAACCGTGCAAACGATACACAATATAACTTATTACATACCATTTTTGTATACTCCATACGTTTTATAAAATTATAAAGTTTTTTCATATTTTCATCACATACAGGGGTTTAATAGTTGAATTTCAATCATCCCGTACCCTTGTTCTTTGTTACAGATTTTATGAAATGAAGTCTGGATTGCTGTCATCACTTTTTCTGGCATTCATAATTTTCTCGCCAGCCTTAGTATTTTGTGAAGAGGATTTCTATGAGGTGCTCGGCGTAAAGCGAAATGCTAGTGACAAAGAAATAAAATCCGCCTACAAGAAATTGGCAATCAAGTACCACCCGGATAAAAATAAAGATAAAGATACTACAAAGAAATTCCAGCAAGTTTCTGAAGGTAAATCGATTTAACTGTGTTTTTCTTATGTATTATTAAATTTGAATAATATTAAATTTGTAAGTCACTTGAAACGCGTTCACATGTTGCTACTGGATAGGATAGTGGACTTACGTCATATGAACACTAATTTTCTCATTAGTCAAGTGGAAAAAGCTAGGCTAGTCCACTTGCATAGAAAGAAGAGTTCAAGCAAATAATTTTCAGTTTTATCAACTATCCCAGTATTTCCCAACAGGGGCCCGTTTCACGAAAGTCACAATATTCACAAGTTACAATTCTAACAGCTGAGTTTATTTGTAACTTTAATATTAGCTGTATTTACTATTTATATCAACAAATTTCATTAAAATAACACGAGCAAATAACTAACATGCTAATAACCCACTAGACATGCTTAGCACGGCTAGGTTATAACAGTGGATGTCTAGTTTAACCAATTCAGTCAACTGTTTAGTTCAAGGTTATTTTTTATTAAATTGAATTTGATAACAAATTTCATCATCTAAAAACTGCTTGAGGCCTGTGCCCATATCAGACTATCAAATATTTGATCAAAGATATTTGACAAACATTTTTAATAGTGTAATTGGCCTTGTTTTATTAATTTTTTTCATCAAATTTAATGGGTTGGCATTAGCTTTGATCAAAGTTGACGTAATGGATTTTGTCGCAAATTCATTACGTTGAAAATGATTTTGATTTAATTTAATGATTGTTCAGGTTTAAGAAAAAGAGATAGTTTTGAAATATTATTGGACTTTGGAAACAACTGAAATAATTTTTGTCGAGTATGAATCGTACTAACATCCCTATAATCCAAAGCATTTAGATTATAAAAACAGAATTAGGTGGCAAGCAATATGTAAAAGTGTTGCAGACTTAATAAACACAATAATTATAACACAATTATTATTCCAATTCGACATTTTATAATTTTGTTTTTCTTTGTCATGATGATTGTTGGTTTAATTTGATTTGTAATGATGTGATCAATAAATTTCAATTTCAATAAGTCCAGGTTGTACTGTTGAGGATGAGGTTGTGATGGAAGGTGAATGTCCTTCGAACCCAATTCCTATCTGAAAATATTCAATGGAATGTTTATTTTTTGCTTTGGTGATGCCCACATGAGCTCTTAGCTTGTGCGTGGGTAATGGGAAGGATGATGATGAGAGATGAGTGGACCTACAGCTTTAGATGGGTTATGAACCACCGGGAAGCGATTTTGATTCTCATGAATGAATTACATTCAGCGGAAAAAGGCCTGAAGTGGTCACCCTTACTATGGGAATAACAGGTGCAAGTCTCTTATCTAATCTTGCGATTAGACACCGGCACGACCACGAAGCCAATCGCTTCCCATATAGGTTAACCGTTAACTTTAACAAACAATGAGAAATAGGTACCTTCTTTGACAGAGATCTTTGACTGTGTAATACTGGTCCAAATTGAAAAAAAATCACTCATCAAATCTCTGATAAAAGTTCTGAATTTTTGGATCCATTAACACTAGAATTGACAAAAGTTATTTAAAGTCTTGAAGTTATTTAAAGTTTTTATTAAAAGTCTTTGATAAAAGTTGAACAACATCTTTGATCAAAACTTTGATAGTCTAATTGCTTTACTTTTCCACTTCAACCAAGTATAGTAAACGAGTTGTCAACGTGAAGGAAAGCGTCATCATACTAATATTATTATTTCTTTCAATTGATTCAATTATCTTCATCAATCTATATTAATTTTAAAAAATAATTTATTCTCCAGCCTACGAAGCTCTGAAAGATGAGAAATCCAGGAAAGAATACGATATGAAACGTCAAGGAGATGTATTTGGAGGTTTTCACGGAGGTCAACCGTTTGAACACGACAACTTCTTCAGATTTGAGGAATTCGTTCATCCCTCTTTCCATCAAAACAAGGAAAGTAATGGCGGTCATCGACACAATATGAACTTCGATTTCTTCCAAGACGTAAGTATTCTAAATCCTATCATAATCTTATTCATGACTCAAGATAAAGCACAAATTCAATTTGAAACTGATTGAATTCTAGCTAACTGCTCCAGTAGGTTAGGTTGGAAAGAACCTGAACCATATCATAAATAGTTTAATTTTCAATTGTCATCTGTTTGATAACAAACTGTCAATATGATTAGAGTTTAGTATACTGAATTACTTTTCTTCTCCATCCAAGTATAGTTGGCTTATTCTCATTGAACATTGAAACTACATGAAGTGTGAACCTTTTGTATCCTAGAGCCCTCATATATTAAAACAGTAGTTTATCTAAATAATTATGATGCATTGCTGAAATATCTAAATAATTAACATACTAATAACATCAATCTTTTCAGATAAATCTATTCATTTTTTCTCCCCAGGGACTAAAAGTAATTACTTTAAATTCTTAGGGAGGAAAAGTAAACCCATAAGAATAACATTAGACGAAGTCCGTCAACGCATAAGAATAATATTTCAATTGAATATATCAATGAACTAATACATAATAGAAACAAATAACTAATCAAGATGAATGACATGCTGGCAAAACAAAGAAATATATAATGCAAAATATCCAATGTAAGAGTATTTTGAATTGATTTCACAGCAATTACTAATTTATGAAGGAAGCAAAACGGGTCGCACTGTCTTTATTGAATACATAAATAACATGTTCATCCACCTACTATCTATAGTCGCATTCTACTCCCTGGAATCGAATACTAAAGAACTACTTTATACCCCAGTGGAATAAACTATTCATTTTTCTCCCTAGGGACTAAAAGTAGACCTAAATACTTTTAGGTCCTAGGGAGGAAAAGTAAACTGATAAGAATAACATAGGAAGAAGTCCGTCAACGCCGCGATTGGAGAGAAATGAATATGACAACACTGTGTCGTAGGTATAGGAAAATGGAAATAGCGGTGCAGTATTTCAATCTTAGGTCTAGGAACGTAGCTGCATTTCGATTTTATCAACTTACTGTTTTATACTATTTATCTATCATGAATCTATTTATGTTTCAAGTAAGAACCTAATTTATATTCAATCTAATTTATATGATTTCTCTGTGTTATGAGGGCAATAATGGGGTTTCCCTGGTGCCCTCTCATACTGTATCTTTTCAATAAATAAATATATGCTTTATTAGTTCAATTGTTAGGTTATTTTATCTCTACTACTACGAGAGTGTTCATCTATGACAGGCGACTGAGCGTCTGCTCTGAAATGATACATTGTTATGTTTGGTAAAAGAATGAAAACAATGTTGTCTATTCCACAGTGAATATATTTAAAAACACACTTGAGTTTCGATGCTCATGGCATCATATTATATGTTTTCAAATATTTTCACTGTGGAATAGACAACATTGTTTTCATTCTTTTACTTACAGTGCGCACAATTAGTCTGGACACTTGGCCAGAACCGGTCGAGCTATGGTGAGGGGGCTAGCGCGGGTACTTTTCTGAGAATATTGGGCTACTGTATGCAACGATCAGCTGAGAGCATGATCACATTAGGGTGAACTTGAAGATCTAAAGCAGCAGGCAATGTTTTTAATGCAGTTAGTAGCAACCAGCTGCCAAGTGACCAGACTAATTGCGCGTATTGTGCAGGGTGTTTCAAAAAGAATCATCCGATTTTAAAGGTTTATCATTTCAAAACTAATGATCATATGGACATGAGGTTAATTTCATATTAAAGGACAACTAATAAAGTTTTTTTTACATACCATTTACAGGTTGCTCAATATGGCCCCCTTTAGATGCACAGCATATGTCTATAAAATACTGAAATTCGTCCCACACCTTAGCTAGCATGTCTTGAGTGATGGATTCGATGGCTGCTCTAATGCGGTTCTTCAGTTCAATCAATGTTGTTGAAAAGGGAGGGATATAAACATTGTCTTTTACAAACCCCCACAAAAAGAAATCTCAAACAGTAAGGTCCGGTGACCTTGGAGGCCAGTGACTTAACGCGGAATCATTAGGCCCAGTACGGCCGATCCATCTTTGATGATGCATACAATTTAAAAACTCTCTCACATGAAGATTCCAGTGTGGTGGGGCACCGTCCTGTTGGTATACCACACTGGAATCTTCATGTGAGAGATTTTTTAAATGTTGAATCCATCGAATCCATCACTCAAGACATGCTAGCTAAGGTGTGGGACGAATTTCAGTATTTTATAGACATATGCTGTGCATCTTAAGGGGGCCATATTGAGCATCTGTAAATGGTATGTGAAAAAAACTTTATTAGTTGTCCTTTAATATGAAATTAACCTCATGTCCATATGATCATTAGTTTTGAAATTATAAACCTTTAAAATCGGATGATTCATTTTGAAACACTCTGTATTATGGAAAAATTCTTCAACATCTCTGATTCAAGTGTTTATTGTTATATTCATTGGGGTTGGTGAAGGAAAAATTTTGTTTGCAAATTTTCTCTTTCAGGAAATTGTCGACAACAGTTTCCCTCAGGAGAAAACGTAGCAATCTAGTCCCAAATAACGTTTTGTGCAATATGCTTAAATAATTTCTACTGCTAAATAGCATCTCTAGAAAATGTTTGTATCTGGTGATGAATTATCCATCCATTTCATCAGGTTGTTGACTGATATTATCTGTTGCAGAACATGATTTTCGATATGTTTGACGATGAGAGGTTCGGTTCTGGCAGTTCATTTTTCGGAAACCATTTTGGACAAGAGAAGGATCATGGTAGCAGCCAAAGGAGTGGAGGTAGGAGCTGTCGAACTGTCACTCAAAGAGTCGGAAACACCGTTACCACCTACACTGAATGTTTTTAAAGTTTCAACTGCGCTTTAGCTGAAAAGCTGTATCTGAAACAGCTAGAAGAGACGTTTGATTGTTGAGTATTATGCAAGAAGGCAGGTGTGCCTTTGGAATCTTATCTGTGATTTTTGTGCTTGCTGTACAGCTGCTATGAAGTAGAACTGAAGTATATTACCTTTATTATTTCTCCAAAAATGTGTGGAATTTTTTCAAAGTAAGCACATTTTCCACCTACAGTTACATTCTATCTCTTTGTTGTCGAAAGCAGGAACTTCCATATAGGAAAAACTCAAATGTTAATATGCTCTTTTGTAAAAAATATGTTTCCTTTAGTTTATTTTGTGATACCTCAACTTTATATATTTATTTTTCCTTTGATTTTGTAAAAATGTTTTTCGTGTATGTTTCAATTATGTTTAATAATTCACTCTTCAATAATTTTCTCCTTTCATCCTAGATTTCGACGTAGAAAATAGTCCATAGTTTGAATCTCACTGAAATTTTCATTTAATGGAAATATACATTAGAATGTGGGAAGAATCAACAGACATTCGTCCAAAACTTCTTTCATCTCAAATTTAAATAAATAGTCCAGGGGTTGTGTTGATGATCCATCTCACTAAAAATCTGAGTAAAAAAACAGAAATAATTTAGAATTTCTAAAATTACTATATTCATTTCACATCAATTAATTACTCAATATACTGTACTTCCATTTTCATTCTATACTACACCAGTATTTACCGGTTATTACATCGAAAGATTGTCAATTACATGATAGATTATTCAAATACTGATGAATTTATAACTTATTGCTTGTATTTATCCCCATCCAAAATTGACAGCTGCACGAGACAAAATATTTGAATGCTCAACTAATACTGGCTACATTACATGAAGTCTGATAAATTTGCTCATTTTATTAATGAGTGTCTTACAAATTCCTGATGCAATACAGTGTGTTATATATTCCGGTTTATTTATGATCATTTCCTCTTGTTTATTTCATCATCCTTTTCAAATTTTCATGACAAATCATCAGGTCTTCATTTTAGTAATTAGTTTAGTTTTGGTTTGTTTTCATTTGAATGTGTTCTATTGTACAATTTGTCATGTGAAATTATTGATGTAATAAATTTTGTTTTGTTAATTTGCGTTTCAATTATGAGTTATTTTCCTACAGTAATAACGTGAATCTGTTGAACATACACATTCATTCTGATGTGTAATATGCCTTAATGGTGATTGCTATGCAGTAGTGACGTGGTTTTGGAATTGGGCGAGAATTAGTAACAGTGACTGTTAGTAAGTACACATCCAAGAAATTTAGTGCACAAACAATAATTTGAAAATATTTATAGTTTACCTCTAATTAACTCAATTTCTCTAACCACGTCTCTGCTATATAATGGAATCTACCAGTCTGGTGGAATTTTCTCACCTACATTAAGCCTCATTATTGTTTCAGCACAACTTTACTAGATTTGAGACTGCAGTTAATTACCTAAGTCGTGCTGTTTCAATGTTTTCACACATTTACAATTTATCAAGGTCCTTAAGCTTACCGTCAACCGTAATTGGAATATGGGAAGACATAACAATAACTTGAGAACACAGCAATAACTTGTATAAGTTATAAATACAATGGTAATAGTGAAAACTATTTGTCGAATAATCTTATTTTTGAAATGGAGTCATAAATTAGTTTTGATTATTTGTAATTCTTGCAGAACCATAAATTGTACTTTCATTTGACCTGTGTTGTTGTTCTTCCTAATAATCTTCCGTGAAATACCATGTGTTTTTAAATCATCTAATACACGATATAACGTCTATGCAATGACGCAGACTTGCTACTTCTTTAGTTGTTTACTGGATTTCCAATTATTGTTAATTTATCCAAGTTATGAGACAAGCCCCAGATATGGAACTTGAAACTAAAACATATTTGGAGGCTGAATTGTGGGCAGAATGCAGCTTTTGTTATCGCACAATGAGAATGAGTGTCGGTAGGATCAATATTCTACCATTAATTGATTGATTTGTCTAATTTTGCTGTTCTTTTGATGATTTTCATTCGTTCCAGACCCCAATATTAGGGCTGAGAATGTGTGAATTGACAAAAAAAATTGGACGAGATTAATCTTTATCAGAACTTCAAAATGGCTGGCAAAAAGTAATTTCAAATTTCTGATCGAAATCAGGTAGACAGAAACTGAAGTACCGTAATACTGAGAAAGTATTTCTCCAAATTTCCTCCCTCGAAAAACTTCTGGTATGTGAATTTAGGAATTTTTAGCTTCCCAACAGCTAATAAGACCTTTTTTCAATGAACCAGATTTTATTATTAGATTATCTGTTGATGAGCTCAAAATTTCTATCTCACACCAAGCATTTTATTCTATTAATCTTTATTCTTTTACAACTTACCTAGGGTTGAAACATGAGATGGAGACAAATAATTTATAATTAATTCGGTTTGTCCTTCAAGATTTGAAATCGATAATCTACTTGTTATCAGCTTTTTCGAGTGTAAATTATATATAATATAATATTATGTATAATCAGACTCATTAAATTTGACGCTTGGCATTAGATAGATAGAGAGGTATTTTTTCTTTGCCATCGTACTCTACGGTCATCAGCAACGTCAAGAAATAATATCTATCTAAAGCCAAGCGTCAAATTAAATGAATCTGATTATACCTATGCATTAGACATAACCAGACTGGACTTTTAGTGTGAGTTCGCCATTCCACCTGTATTTCTGGACTTTATAAAGTTTCATGAAACAGGCCCCAGATTACTAGAATTCGAGAATATTTTTGACGCTGGATACTCACATAAGTTCATGTCCGACTTGAAAGGTACAACCAATATTAGCAAGAATGAAAATTATTTTTGATAGTTGAAACTCAATTTATTTTGTCAATTTAAACATAAAAATTCATGAAACAACTGAATAACATCAACGTTATCAACATCCAATGGAAATTGAAATATATGTAATCACAAAATGTTAAAGGATGATAAGGTGATTTACATGTGAAACGATTATTACCTCTTCTCTATATTTCTATATTTATCTCTCAGTTTCCCGTGGAGGGCTGAACAAGTGAACAAGAATATGTCGTGGGATTGACGAAGTTCACTCCCGTTCAGGAGATAGAACCATCTGAAATTTGAGATTTTTCTTCTCTAGAACCTTAAGAACCTTCTCTAGAAACTTGGACCTCACTACGTTCGGTTAAGTCTGCTACTAAGAGTTGAATCTAGAGTATTTTACTCAGCATTTTAAAAATAATAAATAGTTTAATAATTATCTCATGAAGATTATAGTATGTTTTTCAATGAGAATTTATCATTTTTAAGCATCGCAATAGATTCCGTTATCAGTATTATTGTTGCTCCCAAATGATTATGAAATTAATATGCGAGAGGTAAATCATATTCTATAAAGAGAGAAAGCAATCAGTTATTATTTACTACACAAATATTGAAGAATATCTTCTTATAAAGACAACGCTCTGCTTTCAAACAAGCGAGAGAGACAGCGGGAGCGACAGTAGCTCTATCTCTTGGCAAGTATGAGAACTGCTACGGCCAGAGCGCAATTTCAAACGTCCGGCTCAATTTTTAGTAATTTCGACTTTTCTAGCTTTTCCATCGCGTTTCAACGTCAGAAAAAGATGACTTCACATGGAAATCAAGCTGAGAAATCGAATGAGACTGGTTTCAAGTATCTATTTGCAGTAGTTTATCGATAAAATCAATTTTAATACCAAAAACTTATGTAATTTTAGGTTTTTTGGGAATAACTTGAAAAATCTTACACTTACATTTTTGAAACATTTTTTATACGATTCTTCAGAGAATTTCATGTGAAATCAGTTTATTTTCCAATGTTAAATACCTCAAATAACTCTACAAAAAAATAAAAAATGATTCATTTTTTGCATTTTTGACAGCCTGTAACTCAATAACGAAGGGTTTCCGGGTATGTGTTTATCAGATGTTCCTATCCTAGAATTCGATGATTGATAATTTTCCCAAAGGATATTGTGATTCATGGAGGTTGAAATTTTTTTTAGTTTTTATTAATTTTTTCAATGACCTCAATATAAAAGGACTCAAAACTAGCTTCATTCGATTCCGTGACATATTCTACATATGATAGGTATTTTTTGAAACCTTATATATCTGTTCATACGCGAACATTTGAATTTTTGGCGGCAACCGGCATCAGCTGGAAATTAGTCAGCTGTTGGGCAGACCGCGAAACAAGAAACTATTTTCTGTCAAATGGTTTGGTCGGTAAATTGGTGAGGCTTTATATCTCTTCGACGCTCCTGGTTGCCTGGTAGAATTTTCGTGTACAGAACTATTAGCCCGGGACACAGCTTTTATTTTTTAGACTGATTTGCTCGAGACCAAGGATTAAAAATCGAAGTTAAAGTCGATAATCGAAAAATTTTATCCAAACGTGTATTGTTAGTTGCCTATACCCGAGTAAATGAAGGCGCTCACCGATTTATTCACGAAATTGAAGAAGCTGTTATATGGTTGGTACACTTGTTAGGCCATGCTCTATCCATAGCCCAAATATCAAGCAAATCTGATTTTCATTTTTTGGATAAAAAAACACATGATGTTAACAAGAATCTGTCAACAAAATGGAAAAATTTGCTCCCGTTCAGTATATATAAGCATTTGAAAGTCCGATTTTTCCTCTCTCTCAGCTTTCCCCTGAGAGCAGGGAGAGGTGTACTATTCGCAGCTAAATATCTCTGCCTGTATAGTAGAGAAAAGTTTCATATTATGTGTGCACACTCGATAAAATCAATTTTAATACCAAAAACTGATGTAATTTTAGGTCTTTTGGGGATAACTTGAAAAATGTTACACGTACATTCTTGAAACATTTTTTATATAATTCTTCAGAGAATTTCACGTGATATCAGTTGATTTTCCAATGTTAAATACCTCAAATAACTCTACAAAAAAATAAAAAATAATTCATTTTTTGCATTTTTGACAGCCTGTAACTCAATAACGAAGGGTTTCCGGGTATGTGTTTATCAGATGTTCCTATCCTAGAATTCGATGATTGATAATTTCCCCAAAGGATATTGTGATTCATGAATGTTGAAATTTTTTTTTAGTTTTTATTAATTTTTTCAATGACCACGACATAAAAGGACTCAAAACTAGCTTCATTCGATTCCGTGACATATTCTACATATGATAAGTATTTTTTGGAACGTTATATTGTCCTACAGAGTCCAGGGTAATTAAAAATTTATTTCTCAATGACCATGCACTACTTTAGATTTTTGATTATTAAAAAGCATGTGAAACATTTATAGATCTGAAAATGTGATGAAATATGGAAAATGAGTTAGAGAATCGAATGAAGATTGTTGGAAACATGTAAGTATGCCAGTTTTCGCACACTAGATGAAAATTCACGGAAAATCATGCTTTTTTATATGTGTTTTTCGGTTTTTTGATGATATCTCAAAAACTATTGGAGCTATCCTCTTGAATTTAAGCTAAAACGATTCCTCATCTTAATCTACATGAAATGACACCAATTTTAAGTCTTCTTATCATTTACCAACTTCAGAAAAAAATAAAAAAAGATGTGGTTTTTTGCATCTTTGACGATTTTTTACTCGATAACGGTGCATTTGCGGACCATGGTTCATCAGATGTTCCTATCCTAATATTTTCTGAAGAATCATATGCGTTATTTGTATTTCGTTATCCCGTACTTGCAAATTTTTTTGGTACTGTTTGCTGCATTTTGTCATTCTTAAGGAAATATATCGCAAGGAAGAAGCATCGACTATCGATCATTCTGTTAGTCGACAGACATCGATTGAGAAATTATCGATATATTACGAATTTGAAGTTTTCGTAGTTTATGATTTCGCTGCTAGATGGCAAAGACTGTCCTTCTTATGAGTGAATGGTTTCCCGCTGCTGTGAACTGTTTCAATTTACGTTTGAATTCTCATTTTTGTATTTCAAAGTAATTAAAATTTAAAAAATATTGTTTCTTAAACAATATTGTAGAATATAGAATATAAAAATTACTTTGAAACTCATCAGTCATTTCCTCACGGTTAATAAAATAGATTTATTTTATCGACCGAGCAAAGTTATGTCTACGTTTCAACTCCAATGAATTTTCTCTTGTTTGTCTCAATTCATTCCATCCAATAAAGTAACTTGAACGGTCAATTCATTCCATCCAATAAAGTAACTTGAACGGAGCAGCTGATTTGGTAAGGTTTGGCAAGGTACTGACACTCAAATAAAGGAATGCCACCATGCCTTCCGACAACAATTCCTCTTGTACGCTTTATTAGCAATCGATAAATTGATAAAAAAAAAACAATGAAAAATGCGAATTTCCGATATAGTTTTGTATACTTGTGTTTTACTAATACTTGTGATTATCCAAATATAATTATATCAGTGGTTGGGGAGAGCAATAACGACAAAAGTATTACAAATTGATCGTTTTTAATGGTTGCAAACTCAAATACCATTAAGGTATGAGAATGAATTATCAAATTGAAAAATAGAGTAGTAACAAGAAAGAAAAGTAGAATCTAACAAAATACAAATGGAAAAAACAAAGATACAGTAAAAATTAATACTGCAAGTAGCAGTCAATTGCTGAAGTCACAGCCTCTTCACGTCAGAGCGTGGCATCGAATTGAAAAGAAAAATGAAAAAAATACAACATACATACTAATACAAACAACTTACAAAGTAATGAGCACTCAACTGCCCAAGTCACATCACGGTAACCTCTAATATATAATAATACTCTATGTCATTATTAATGTTTTTTCATCATTTAATAATAAATCATTATTAACTGAGCGGTCGCCGGAACGCTAACAAAAATCAACATCATGTGCGTACAGACTTGCGCAATGACAGAATTCGCCATTGTTGCGGTGCTCTGCTAGCACCGTACAAACTAGACCAGTTCATGTTCGCGAGCGGTGCAGCGCGCAAGTCTATAAGCACCTTTACAAATAATTCTACAAAAATTGACTACCTCAGAATTATTACGTAACTGAGAATTATTCAGGTACCAATGTGTGACTATTATTCAGGTAACAAAAAGTGACAGTTATAAATAATACTAATAGTATTGTCCAGAATTTACTGGATCATCCTGTAGGATAGGACGATGTATCATGTGAGCAGGATCACGGTCATTCACCACAGGTGAGTCTCCCTCACCTCGCTTATGATTTGATTTGCTTTTTGAAGAGCCTGTAAAACACAAATGCATCAATAATAATTAAAACAAACATAAAATAACAGACTGAGAGAAACCAACAGTTAAAAGTAGGGACAAGTATTGAATTTCGTATCAGACAGTTAAGATTGAACAGCATAGATTAATAATTAATTATTGAATTAATCAGCATGTACGCTAAAAAGGCTCAAGACGCCTAAACTACTTTTTGTGATGAAACAAGAAAATTGTTGATTGTATGAGCTTTTGCTACAGCTGATGAATTTTGCAATTTTTCTCGGGGATTTGTGGGTTTGGTATAGCAGGATCCTTTTAACTTGTCAGAAAACATATGTTTCGACGAGCAATATCACTATACTTAACCTACAAATGCTGAATCTCGCAGATTATTGGAAAGGTCTTTTAAAAAGTTATTCTTTGAAAGGTCTTCTCTAAAAAGGTATTTTAAAGACTTTAAAGGTCTTTTGATCATTGTGTCGAAATCACTGTTTAATTATTACCAAAACAGCTGATTTCTGACAAGTTGAAAGGATCCTGCTGTAACTGGAATTATACTAATACTATTATACTTTATACTGTACTAATACTAATGTACTAATAGTATGTACTATAATAATACTGTAATACTAATTATACTTTAATGATACTGTGCAATGCTATACGAATTGTTTGATTTTTTTGTTTTTAAACAATATTTATATAATTGTTTCGTGGAGAGCGGTTCTGGGCAAAATGCCCGTCGCATCCACTTGCTGTACTACTTTTTTCCAATAAATTGAAAATTGAAATTGAATTGCAGTTTCCCTCGAGACCTAGTTTTGAAATTATTCCAATAATAATGATAAGTGTGGACTTTTACTGCAAATATTATTAGTACTATTAGTAAGAACTAAGGTATTTGTGTTTGTGTTTAGTTGATGTAATCGCCAGTTCAGAAACTGGAATACAGAAATTTTAATTAGGTAAGTTTATTTTACCTTCAACGTGTCGGAGGCTTCTTTGCGGCAATTTGCTATCATCTCAGATTCGACAAGCAACTCCTCTGCTTCATCAGACTTATAAAGATGAGTCACTAGCTCCGACTGGAGGTTATCCTTAATGAAATTCACGAGGAAATGCATGATCGCTTTTGGGACACTGTCTTGAATAGACTTGCGCACGATGTAAAAGTAAGAGTTGATCAGTTGCTCTGAAAACAACGGAAATTTAGAAATTAGTGCTACAAAATTTAGTTCTCAAGCATTAGCAAGTATGAGTACTAGAGTATTTGTATTAGTACGTTTTAGTACTACATTAGTACACGTTATGCAGTAAAATGATGGATGAGACCTATTGAGAGTAAAGCAATGCTCAGGTGTTATGTTATATGTAATGCTTGGTTTTATTTATTCATTTCATTAATTGATACTGGGAAAAATCATGACTAAATCACTTTAGAGAAAAACTCAGCCTAAAACTCCTTGTATCCCGAACTTTAATAGATACAGTAGTCAAAAATAAGGCTGTGTTTCCACTTCATGGAATCTCATCTACTACCTTAGAAACGTAACCATAAACCATGGAAATGAGAGAAAGCAGCCAAGATTACAAACTTATGATTCAGTTGATATCAATGAAAATGATTTGCATTTGTAAATAAAATGGAGACTAGAGACGAGAGTCTTATAAAGAATACCATTATTTAGATAGAAATAAGGCTTTAATAATCAGAATAGAACTAGGCTGAAATGAAGCAAGACATTAATTAATATCAGTGGTCACTCTGTGAGAGCGGTTGCTAAGTAATCATGTGGTTAAGTAACAAACATTCAAGACCGCTCTCAGATGGATGACCGACACAAAAAATTGTGCAATGAGGCGAGGTGGAACCTACTCGTAAGGGTCTCCCCACCAATAAAAGCCATACGATAAAAAAAAATGAATAACACGTCATAGTAACCGTCGTCAGCTGCTGATATTTATCATATGACAAATTATTATATATTTATCATGACAAAAAGTATGCAAGATACGACTTTGATTATATTTGCTTTGCAGTTTTAAGCTAATAAAGCTTTGAAGTTTCAAAGCTTGCAACAACTATTTGTGTAACAAGAGCGAAAATTGAGCGATTCTTGCACCGAGAGAATGAGAAATCCAAAGGCGACTGAGGAAAGTTTCTTAAGAATACTTTGCACTCGAATCACAAATTATTTATTTATTTATTTAGCAATGGAGACAACGGGTTACCCCAAATCTGTCCTCCTACATTGTATTTATATTATATGTTCCTACAGTATTTTAGAAAATGAACTACAAAATGTTTTAAAAGACATACATAACCTCACGATACGAAATAGCCACTTTTCAAGAAAACTATTGAGAAAAGTACTCATACACACAAATTTCATGAAACAGATTTGAAATGACCTGCAATAGCCGATTTTCTAGGCAACTGTGGAGGAAAATAATACACACCGATGACTTGGCAGTCCCTTTTCTCTTTTTCAGACAATTGTCGCGATGTCTGTGTCGGCACCTCAGGCAGCAAGTTGATGGGCTGGACCGGACTGGCTTGATGAACCAGAGCAGCAGTGGAATGCAGTGGACTGGGGGGCGGTGCAGCAGTGCTATCACAGGATCCCGACAAATTCGTCGAAGAGGCTTCCAAGTCAAACCCACTCTGTGCCAACGTGTTCTGCGAGTCATGACCGCCGCCGCTTGGCATTCTGCCAACACTACGGCTCTGAAAATCAACAGAAATTCACAATTACACAAAATTCTATTGTGAAATTCGAAATTCACAATTACACAAAATTCTATTGTGAAATTCGAAATTCACAATTACACAAAATTCTATTGTGAAATTCGAAATTCACAATTACACAAAATTCTATTGTGAAATTCGAAATCAACAATTACACAAAATTCTATTGTGAAATTCGAAATTCACAAAAACTATTATAATTATAGACCAAATTGTATGCAAGACAGTATATTATATGCAAGAGTAACAGAGTTATTAGATAGTTGGAAGGAAGATTTTTATTGGACGTTGCAATTAAACGACTTCTAATAAATAATAATAAAGAGTTCTGAAGACCTCTACAACAACAAAACTATTTACTATCAATCTATCAAACTGTTACAAAACTACCAATAAATATTGACTGAGATATGGCAGCTTTAGTGATAGGTGACCGCTGGAGGCTGGTTGCAGTGCATCCTGGGCTTGCGGTTAAAGTCTGCTACAACAATGCAATAGTCTCCGTCTGCTTTGCATGTTATTTTTAAGCGATTTTAGATTATTTTTTGTGAATTTTGAAGACAGTAAAAAGGAGTGCAAGTAACATCCAGTGGTCACCTATCACTAAAGCTGCCATATATCAGTCAATATTGGCCCAATCTTAACAAATAAGGTTTCAATCGATTTGTAATCAAATTTACTAAAAAAAAGTTATTTGTAAAATTTTCATAATATCAACAGTTTCGGAGTTATTCAAGAAACAAAATTTTAAATGGCCGCCATTTTCTTTTATGGATTTGAAAAATTGTCATAATTTTTTTGTAGCTTTGTCTAGTCATAAATGTTGGTGTTAGGCCTCGGGTACGATACGAGCGGCGAGCGGCGAGCGGTGAGCGGCAACCTGAGCGGCATGTAAGCGGCGGGGGTGGCTACGATACAAGCGTTACTTTTTAACGCTCACGTTACTTTGAACATACGACACGTATATATAGCCTAGTACAAATACGAAATATAGATATAAAACTATGGATTTATTTGTGAGCGGCGAGCGGCGTTAAAAATGAAATCGGTTTGGAAATGGATTCATGAGCGGCGCCGCTCATCGCCGCCCGCCGCTCAGACGTATCGTGGCCAGTCTCAACAAATTCACACGCAACTAAATGAGACCCGAAATCAGAGCGGCGCCGCTCTCGCCGCTCGCCGCTCGTATCGTACCCGGGGCCTAAAGTTTCAATTTGATATGTTTCACCATTATTGAGATAAAAAATAATGAGTGAAAAAAAAACAAAATGGCAGCTGTGTGAGTAACTAAGGACTTCTGGACAATTATTCAAATATGATATTTAGATATGGTTTTTACCCAGGAACAATGCCCTAGAATATTGGTAGGGAGTTCTGAAACACCCTGTATGTATATTTAAAAGCAGTATTTAATCCATTTTTAATATCTAGCCGGTATGGCTAATTTCATAATTGAGGGCTAGAAGGGGGCTGATTGAAGGATAGACAATTGGTTAAGTCGTCTGACCGGCAATCGGGAGGTGCGGGGTTCGACTACCAATCAGAGCACAACTTTTTGCATTTTTCGAATCTCCTCTTGCTATTTTTGTTCTGTTGTCAATGTTAGCTGTTTTAGAGGTCTTCAGAACTCTTTATATAGCTTTCTTTAGATTTTCGTTTCACTAATTATTATTAGATAAGTTAGTATTGACTTATTCATTCTTGCTTATGGTACAGCTATTTAAACGATTCGTTTTGCGAATAGGTTTCAATCAGTCTAAATTTGAATTTTCACTTGTAGAAGGTCTTATTAATTCAATAGATAACTTAATGATATGTTTAAGTATGAAGAAGAAATCACATAGTAATTTTTATTCTTACATGTCTGCAAGTGCAAATATCCTAGCAAGAATTTACAAGTCCAGGGGGCTGTCATTGATGGAGTGGAAGTATCGTATCTTCCCTATGTTAAAAAAGGGAGAAGCCTGTGTCATGGCCTTCTTGAGATTTGTCTAAAGATGGCCATGCTGTGTCTCGATCTCATTAGCCGAATACACTCTGGACCGATGTCGGCCATTATTATGGACGTAATTTTGGCGGTGTATTTGAATTCAGAGCCATCATGTTAAATTTAATTTTCATGGAGTTTTGAAAGTTTATGGTATCTTTTGTGGTATAAATCAAAACCGTTGAGAGAATATAGTTAATATTCACGGCAAAATACAACATTTTTGTCGGATTTTGTGTTTTTTAGGCTGGTTTGGGTAGAAGTTATGTAGATGTTTTCAAATACAGTGCCAAAATTAGGTCCAATAAAAAAGGCCGACATCCTACTCCCCTTATTTCTCTTACTTCCTCTCCCTTAGATGTCAGCTCCCGGCTATGTTTGTCAGCTCCCTGTACAAGTCTCACCAACAATAAAAAGCTAAACGAATATATAAATCATTTTATATGGAAAAAACGGAAGCTATAATTTTAAATGCTTACCCTGAATGAGCTAGAAGGGGCAGAATCAAGAGGGTTACGCTTGTTGAGAATGGCTGAGGCTCTTGGGCCTCCCGGAGTGATATCCTGTCCGTCACCGCCAGGCTTCATCAGAGATGACCCAAGAACAGCATCTTTGTGGAAGTCAGGATGCTTAGTGTTGATGTAGGACAATTCTATAGCCACAAGATTCTCAACCTGTAACACAGTAATCGAGTGAAATCTACAGTACACAATTATCAACTAAATGAACATTTAGTTGCTTTTATCGACATAATGCCTTTATTTCATGTATACACTGTTTTAAATCAGAAGACAAATAACACATGTGTGCGAAAGCCTGTTGTGCCTTCCCCTAAATATTTCAAAACAATAATGTATTTCATCAGACTGAGTTAAAACGTCTTTCCTCCATTGCATACTTGATTGAATAAATGAAATAACACTTGCCAATACAATAAGAGTAATAATAGAGTGAGAGATGTATTTAAAAATACTTTTGAATCATCATGCATAGAATGAAATCCATTTTATCCACATGAATCATATTTTATCCATTCGTCGAATAGAATGTTGATCAACTAACTTCGTTCCTGAAAATTTTATAAGAGTCCAAAAAATGAGATGGGTGACCTATATTATGGCCTACTGTATCCGTAGGTGATATGAATGCCGGCTTTAGGTGGATTCCGAACCACCTTAACGCGATTTTGTAGTACATAAATTATAATTATAGCAGGCCTGAAGCGATCACCGTTACAACGGATGTGGCAAGCGCTCGTCTCTTATCTAATCTAAGCTATAAAGTACTGGCGCAACCATGAGGCTAACCGCCTTTTGACAGCTAGTAAGCTTAAGATAATTACATATTATTTAACCAATCAGTCTTTCGGAGGAGACGTTGAAACGTCGGTCCAGGCTGCCTAAAACGTAATCTCTCTTCACTACCCTATCAAAAGCCTCAGAGCTCATGCAGGCATCACTCTCACAAAAAATCTAAAGATTTGGAGGAAATGACAATTGAAATGTCCTAAACCTTAACGTTTTCAAAACACTCTTTAAATCTATTGAATTTGCCTAAAAACTATATGGGCAAAATTCATAATCAATTTTGTTGCTTAATGTTGTAGCTCATGTTCATGAAATTTCCTACTTGTTGATTGATCTGATGTGTCGCAAACTAGAGAGTGGGCGGATATCTGCATTCTACTGCTGCCAAGTTATTTGAATCGTACTATTCGAATGATAACATGAATCACCGTTATTCATGACACATTGATTCAGATTGATCTAGTCATAGTTGAAAATGTCTCACCATTTGATTGGTTTCAGGCAGTCTCTCTCTCAAAAGGTGGGTAACTACATCCATAATGCGCTCATGCAGTTTTGGAAATCTCTTCATTTCTTGCTGCGTTTCTGTTCCGCAGTGCTGAATGATGCGTTGCATCTCTTCGTGAACTAGTTCCACGCACCGCAGAGACGGCTCTTCTAAACGGCGAATTTGGCGTTTGACTAGTAGTTCAAAGGACACCTGAAAATTAATACAAAGAAAACAATGTGAGCCACAACGATATTTCGAGGCGTTTAATGGCTGAATGAATAAATATTACGCCATGAATATCACAAAAATGAATACTTATTGTTCAAATATTAGGTCTGACTATATGAACCAATATTATAATCAAAAAGTAGTTTACCGGGGAAGATGGAAAAATAAATTTCATTTTCAACATAATACATACATGAGTGGAAAGCCCATTTGAAGGTATTTTATGTGGACCTAATTATTTATGAATAACTTCACTGAGATGTGCTCCATTTTCCTGGATTCAAAGTCCTACGCGAAGCTTAAAAGAGTTAAAAGTATTCATCAGCATTTTCAACGTGCGTTCCGCATGAAGTTCGGTTGAGATAATAACATTCGTAGGTGGTATAATCAGTTTGAAGATACCGGCTGCCTTTGTGGGACGACCTAGAGTTGGTGAAGAGACTTGATATCTCTATAGCCTTGCAGATGTGTGCCGTGTGACACATGATAGTCACATTGAACATTTATAAGCTTCTTGATAAATCTGTTTGAGTTGAGTTTTCATTTGTAACTTTAGGGCCTTTGCACACTGGGCCACCATGGAAGCGCCACCATCAAAAATTTGATAGCAATGCACACTACAGACACCACTAAAGCCACCACTACATAGTTTAATTCTGTATTTTCAAATTAACCATGTACAAAACCAATTTAAAACATACTGTATTATGAGAAATCTTTATTTGTATATTTATATTTAAACTATGATCATAATGAAATGAATGTTCAAATTGTATAAGTTTACTTATTACCACATTTATTTTGTAAACTTTCGTTGGAGTTTTCTTTTTCAATAAAAAGATCCACCAACTCTCTCCAAGCATTTTTCTTTGCATCCTGGTCTGCATAAAACTCGGAGGACATGTCCCATATGGCTGGTCTGCTCTCAACTTCCATGGTAAACCTTTCGGTATCAAACTGTTCACCACTCATTACGAAGTATGACTTCAATTGACTAACGTTAACTAATTAACGTTCTACTTATCCTTAATAAGCATTAATACTTATTATAACTAGTTTATATTAACTTGTTTGTTCTAGAAGAACTTAATAAAAAAAACTCTCATCCTATTAACTGTATAAGGAAGACTTGTGTCTTACCTTCATTGGGTGCGTATATTTCCCTCATAAAAAATTGTTTTGTTTTCTTTTCACATTTCTGTAATGTTTTTTGAGGAAATAAATTTATTTATTTTTCACTAAATAAACTTTGTTACATAGTCACTAGAAATTAACACTACATTATAATAATAATAAAAAATAATAAGCATTAAATGCACCCCAACACATATCGTTATAGCGGGGTGTATATTTATTCAGATAGGTGTATATTTATTATAAAATGAACAGAAATGATTCAACGAATGAAATGTATTTGTTCTACTTCTTAATTTGTTTAGATTCCAACTTTGTATTGTGATTATTTTCGTTGAATAAACTTTGATTTGACTTGAACTGGAGAACTGATGGCCAGTGGCCGCGCCACCAACAAACTCTAGAGTGCAGTGACAGATAAGAGACAATGGTATGAAGTGGTGGCGCCACAGTCTAGGGGCGAACAAAATCGGCGGCTCGAGCCACCACATTCCTGGAAGCTCGGCTGGCCGCGCCACCACAGTTGACTGTGCAGTGCTACGTAAGAGACAATGCTACCACGTGGTGGCGCTTCCATGGTGGCCCAGTGTGTAGAGGCCCTTAATGTAATAAATACTATAAAGAGTTGAAACCCCGATATTTATTTATAAACACCCTGTAAGTTGAATCTGTCGAGTTGCACATTGAAATTACTGCTTTGTTGGGTTTCATAAGAAAAGATCATTTAGTTATGTTCAATTCAATTCAATTCAACTTTATTCCAAATAAAACAAGCATAGTACAAAATAAAAACAATATATGGAATAATATTATTTCCCCGCATGGACTATTGATCCGTGCGCGGGGAAAGAGCTCATAATCTAGAACTAGAAGACAATTATTTTACAATAAACCTACAAAAAGGCTAATGCTTGAAAATTAATTATACAATCGAAACACTAATAGACTAGCTTTATCAGAGCACTTCATCTTTATGCACCATCGAATGATAATTCCTCATTCAGAGGTGATTATACAACTCTGCTTATAATCAACAATTATAATGTATAGGCTATTAATAATGAATTGAAGCAGGCAAGTAGAAGTCGAACCACGAGCTCACAGCCCCCATACACTGGGTATATATCATCTGTGGTAGGCCTATATCACCTGTAAGGCGATTGCAGCAGCGCTGTAGCGGCCGCACGGCCAATTGAGCGGAGCCAAATACTCACTCGCTTCTTGTAGGCTGCAACCCCAAATTCTTCCGCCTCTATAACTGCTTGCGGGAGGTTACGGTATAAAATATGGGCAAGTAGAAAAGGATTACTATTTAATGACGTTAATGTTGATCTAGGAAAATTGTATCCGTAATGAATTCGGTGTCTGGTAGGGTAATTGTGTTGTAAATTTGTGAAGATTCTATTTTTATTTGTTTTTATGAATATTAGAAGTGTTTTCAAGAAAAGTTGGCGGATATCTAGAACCTGGAATTCGGAATAAAGCTGTTCTGACGGGTATCTAACTGGTTTCTTTAGAATAACTTTGATGAGCGCTCTCTGAGTGACAGCCAGAGGCTCGAGCACAGTGGCCGGGGCACCGCCCCAAGCCACTATACCGTATTGGAGCAGTGACTGCACAAACGCAAAGTAAACACTCCTGCACTGATCCACAGTCAGCACCCATGCAAGCTGCGAGAAGGCATATAATAGTTTCCTCAACCTCCTCTTGACGTTAACAACGTGCGAGTAGAAGTGTTTAAAAATGTTAAAAAGTGTTTAAATGTTAATGTTAAAATGTTTAAAAAGTGAATAAAAATGTTGATAATTTGTAGAAGGCAAGTATAAGAGTAATTGGAAAAACCAACCTCAGGTACGAAAAGAGCAGATTTGGGTCCTGTAGCGTTTCTGATCGCGGTCAGAATGTCCCATTTGGTAAGTCCTGTCAGGGGGTCAATGGAGTTCACAGTTCTTGCAAATATCTCATGAAATATGAAGCAGATTCTGGCTCCGCCACAGCTGCAATATGAGTCAAATATTATTTTATTTATTTATTGATCGAGTACAAAATATAACTTGTAGGATGAAAACACAGAAAGAGTCCAAAACGTCTTCTCTTCCTGATTTTGATAAAATTTCAAAAGAGGGTTATGTTCACATTCACAATTCAACATCATTTTCACATTTTAAATGATAATGAAACACATGATGTATAAAAATTAATCTCACTGTATATCGTGTGTAGTGGTTGATATAAATAACTATGAGCAATAATTTTTCCCCTTGAAAGTTGTAGGCTAAATTGCAATAAAACTATTGATCAGATGATGAATCTTTATTAAGAAATGATCAATCATAATAAAGAAAAACAATAATATAAAGAAATGATGATAGCCAATCCATAACATTAAAAGTAAACAATTAAATACCTTTCATGTAACTACAATGTAGTTACAACTTGGAAATTGTAATTGCATCAGACCTGAGCCAGCCAGGTTACACGAAATTATTATTATTATTATTATTATACTTGGAAAAAGTTCAAAGACTTATGTTCATCTCTACACGATGAACAACTGAATCTCATATCACCAAATGACTACCAGAATACTACCAGCATACAGCATACTACGAGGGCTATTCAGAAACTAGGGAACGTTTTGTTGTTGTTCTTCTTCTTTTCCTAACCCTTTTGCCTCTCAGCGTCGGGTGGTTTTCAAGCCTCGGTCCATCTCCTCCACAACACTCTATCCTCCCACATATTTCTCATTTCCTGCCATCGCTTTCCCCTTGCCATTCCTAGTCTCTCCATATATTCCTTGGAACGTTTTATAATAAAACAAAAACTAGGTACAGGAAAAATATTTTATTAAATACATCTGAAAGAGTGACTAAAATGCTACTTTTCTACATAGTCACCAAACAAATTAAGGCACTTATCGCAGCGGTGGACAAGCTTCGAAATTCCTTCGTCGTAGAAATCCGCCGCCTGCGATTTCAGCTGCTCAGTGACGCACGCCCGGAGTTCGTCGTCGTCATCAAAACGCTGTGTCGCTAGCCAGTTCTTCATCTTCGAGAACAAGTGAAAATCACTCGGTGCTAGGTCGGGACTGTAGGTTGGATGTGGGAAAATCTCCCATTTGAATGAGTCAAGAAGTTCTGCAGTTCGTTTTGCCGTGTGAGGTCGGACATTGTCTTGAAAAAACCAAATTTTTGACGATAACTTTCCTCGGCGCTTGTTTTGCACTGCTCTTCTAAGTTTGTGCAATGTTTGGCAGTACCGATCAGAGTTGATTGTTGCACTGAGTCACTGCGTTACTGAGTGGCTGAGATCTCAGGCGGCGGATTTCTATGACGAAGGAATTTCGAAGCTTGACCACCGCTACTGTAGAAAAGTAGCATTTTAGTCACTCTTTCAGATGCATATAATAAAATATTTTTCCTGTACCTAGTTTTTGTTATATAACAAAACGTTCCCCAGTTTCTGAATGGCCCTCGTACCATCATGACACTGTAAACACTCATACACTTACATTGCACGTTGTGCCATTTTTTAGATTGGCTTTTATATCTATATAGAATGACACGGCTTGCTATATAGATATAAAAGCCAATACAGTATTAAGAATGTCATGGCTTGTAAGTGTATGAGTCGCTCAAGTGTCAACAAAAGAATACAAGTTTAAATTCTAATGAAATTACAATAAAATAGTTTAACACTTGAATTCCTTTAAAAAATATTATAAAACATTGACGTCAAAATAATAGGAATGTTAGGATTGCATGCATCTACACTTACAGTTCTGTGGTTTCAATATTTTTAGCCGTTCCTTCGATAGTGGAACAATAGGCTAAAGCGAATTTAGTGATAATCTGGAGCAGCAGCTGACTCTTATTGGTAACCTCCTCGCCATAGGAATTTAGAAGTGATTGGGTTTGCGAGAGAAACCAATTCACTCTAGTCTAAAAAACGAACAATTGAAAAATAATGTTAGAAAAGTTCTCACAAAGTTCAAAGATTATTTATTCATATCTAATAAACATGAGGCCAAATAAGTTTTTTGATACAGATAAATTTCATTATTGATATAAGATTCAATTTGAAATGCATCTGAATAGACTGCAAACAATTTGAAACGAAACCAGTCTCATTAAGCAGCTATTATGTTTACCATACACAATTCTTTGCTTCATATTCATGCGTGGTAAGCCGTTGACGTATAGCCCAATGACAAGAAAGGTTCGTAAATGTTGGGTTGCAGCAATCACGATTAGGTCTTATGCAGGATCAGTACAATGCTCATTAAATGAGATCAGCTGATTCAAAATAGTTGATCCTGGTCTGTGCAACCCAACATAAGGTAAACGAACAAATGTAATGATTTATGAAATTCCATCCAATACAAATAAACTTGTATAAAACAGCTGATTTGGTGAGATACCGATTCACTAAGTATCCATGCTGCGTTATAACAGTCCGTGTCTAGTGGATAACCCAATCAGCTGTTCGATTCAAGATTAATTTATTAATAAAATTTGATAACAAATTTGATGGTCCAGACAATCCCATTCAAGGTAGCATTGTTCTAATACAATTTTTATAGTTATATTGGATAGAAATAAATGATAGTTTCATTGAGTAGCCTATGGTAAGAATAGTTTCAAGTAACAACCTTCAAATCCGGCAAACAGTCACGGATATGATGCATCAGCAGTCTGTTCAATGTCTTGGCCAGATATGGAGTCCCGTTGCGACTAGCCAGTGTCGGATATTTCTTTTGCAAAAAGGTCGCTTCATCACGCAGGGCATCTTCAATCGGCTGAAAATGACAAGAATAGGATACACTGAGACTAACAAACCTAAAACGTAATGTATTACATGTATGTTCTTCCATTTCAATCATTAACATGGTGTGTGGTTTAGTCCACCCAAATGGTGCATCTATACTTTAATAGAAGTAACTTTCGTATAAGACAGGGAATACAATGTACACGGGAGTTACATTCAAATATAATTGTAGCGATTGAACACTTTCTAGTTTCTGAGAATCTAGTGACTTGCTATACAAAGCAGAATAGTCGACGATTGAATCATCAAGTTATTTATTCCTTCATTCATTGATACAGGCAATAATAATACCAATATGATTTAGGAGACAAACAACAGGCTCAGCCCAATAGTGTTTCTTTTCTGAATTATGGTCGATTTCCGACTTGAATATTGTAGGCCCCTGGTTGAAAAACCACCACCTTTTGTTTTGGTGATACATAAACCAGGATTTCAAGCGATTAGGTCCGGATCAAACTTTTTTGAGCATTTCTTCTGAATGATATAGAATAATAATGTTTTTAAAATACATGCTGGTTGAAAATAGATTGATCAAAATTCATCCCTTTCACCCCTACACACAGACGAATAGTCTTCGTAGGAGTATTCCAGTAAGTTTTAACAAGAGTATTTTTATTGTGAATAATGTATTTTTGAATTTCATAATTTCAATTAAAACCTTATTATTTATAACATGTGCGTTACCTTTTGATCGAGGATATCTTGTTGCGATCGGTTCACTACGCCGATAATTCCAAGTTTGACGGGAATTACTCTTCCGCATAAGACGTCAATAGCGTCGGTACCTGTCACAATGTAACTCAGATGAAAGAAGCACACATGAATGTACAAATACACCGATGAGCGAGAAAAAGCACGTTAGAAACAAGGAAATTCCATGATTTTATATTGAAAATCCATTAAATATGATGATAGATTACTAATACAGGACAGGTTGTGTAAAATCTCATGGAACTATGACGATGGTTTGTTACTAAGGCCCGATTACACCAAAACGCGAAAACTTAGTTTTCGCCAATCTTAGTTTTGGGCCAACTGGCCCAAAATATAATTTCTATATAATTGAAACCTAGACCAGCTGGCCCAAAACTAAGATTGGCGAAAACTAAGTTTTCGCGTTTTGATGGAATCGGGCCTAAGAAGAGGAGAAATTGTAAAATCCATTATTGTAAGAAAAAGATAGCTCACCACCATTAGTACTTAGGAAAATCCATGATAAATAAAGGATAATAGAATAGTATAAATTACTTGGATTGATAGAAGAGTAGAATAGAATAGAATAGAATAGAATAATGATTTCATTGAAAAAACAAAAAATACAAAAAAACACAATCATAAAACAAAATCAAAAGCTTGGCTTCTAAGCCGTCAGCTGAAGATGGAGTTTACTGCAGTATATTGTCATGTACTCTATATTATGTATATATATATTTACTCGATAGTAACTACAGTTTAAAAAAATAAAAATAAAATAGATCAATTTAAGTCATAAACACAAAATATAGCTATATAGTCCTTACTCAACTACAGTTGTAAAATTTAAATAAAAATAAAATGAAATGTGGCCATATAAGTACAAAGTAGAGAATAGTTATTGTTCGACAGTAAGCAGAGTTTCTAGCAATTTTGATTTATAATTAATATAGGTCTACGGTTTTGCATTTAATAATTAAAGTTATAAATCAAAAACCATCTGTACTTCCATGCATCTCTACAGTACAACGCTAGGTTTCTCCAGTCCTTACCGTTCAAGATCTCTTTGAACTCGTGTGCCTCTAACAGGATTTACCTAACCACTTCTTTCTCCATTCCCATAACACAGGGCATTTCGCAACGAAATGGTAAACATCCTCCTGCTCTTTCAAATTGCAAAGAGAACACATGAAATTCCTGTCTTCCATCCAGGGCTTATAGTTCAGATCGATCAATTCTCCTCTTGCCTTCAGTATCCATCTAGCCTGAGAGTATGTTATGTCGCTTTTAAGATAACTATCCTTTCCTAAGTTGAGATTCAGAGTTTTATAAATCAGGTGAAATCTTGCATCTCTAGCCTTACTCTGAAAACGTTCCGCATCTGCTAATTTCACTCCTTCTTTCAACTTGCCCAATTCCCTGCCACTTCGAAAAATTATTACTATGCACATTTATCACAATTCCCAACTCTCCGGCTAACTCATGCCAATGCTTATACCAGGATAATCGTTGATTAATTATTTGTAATGCTAATTGTTTTGGATATCTCTCATTACTGTATGATAGAACTTTGACGATATAAGCTATCTGCAGATTCAGTGTGAAGTCATACATTGTCGATTCCGTAGTTTCTATG
Organism: Laodelphax striatellus; assembly: GCA_017141395.1. Lineage (NCBI taxonomy): Eukaryota > Metazoa > Arthropoda > Insecta > Hemiptera > Delphacidae > Laodelphax > Laodelphax striatellus. The sequence continues at coordinate 19,470,221 of CM029544.1, read as the reverse complement.
AAGAGAACATAATTAGGTGTATTATAGGGCAAACCAAACAACCTCTTTATAAAATATCGTTTAAGTTTTTCCACTTCTTCGAACTTCCTATATCCCCATACCTGCGCTCCATAGCACATAATTGCTCTTGTAACCGCCCTAAACAATATCCACTTTGAGGCTAGTGCCACCTTCTCATCACTGACCACATACTTCCATGCCGCATTTAAACCTCTCTTGCGCACTTCAATTTATCGACCAGATGCGGAGTGAGACTCAAGTTTGGCGTAAGTGTTATTCCCAAATACTTATACCTATTTACAACTTCTACAGCTTCATCATTGAATACCCATTTTTCATCATTTCTTCTTTTTCCGCCTTTTCCAAAAATCATTACTTTCGATTTGTGCAAATTCACACAAAGACTCCACCTTTTACAATACTGTTCTAGTCTCCCAATCATGACTTGTAATTCTTTTGGAGTATCTGCCAGTATCACGATATCATCTGCATACATTAATAGACCAATCTTAACGTTTCCTGTATTAGCACCCCCTCCCAATTCTTCCTCCATATCATTCAAAACAATGCAAAGAGCAATGGACTGAGCAAACAGCCCTGCCTGACGCCTGTATCAGTACAAAACGACTCTGTTATTCCTTCCTTATACCACACACTTGAGGTTGTACCACTGTATAAGCTCTTAATAACTGAGAGGAACTTATTGGACAGACCCATAGATGACAATTTATACAGCAACGCCCTCTATGTATAGTATCAAATGCAGCGCGGAAATCCACAAAGAAAGCATACAGCTTGCCTCCTTTTCTTGCGGTCTTCAATTCAACTAATGAAATAAGACTAAATAAATTATCCACTGTCGAATACCCCTTTCGAAAACCTGCCTGATTTTCCTTCAAAATTCTATTATTCTGAACCCAACACTCCAGTCTTAGAAGGAGTAGACCAGTGAAAAGCTTAGCCAATGCATCAATAAATGAAATACCTCTATAATTGGAAACTAAATTGATATCTCCCTTCTTAAATAACGGATAAATTATGGAATGTTTGAAACTCTCTGGTACATTAGCCCCTGAAAATATTTCGTTGAAAATTTTTATTATTTCATTTAGTAACTCATCTGGCGCATTTTTATAAAATTCGTAAGGTATGCAGTCTCTTCCAGCTGCTTTATTATTTTTAGCTTTTTTCAATACAATTTTGAGTTCTTCCAGTGTGAAATCTCTATCTAATTGCTCATTCAACATCAATGGTTCTGCAAAAGAAAATATGTTTGAATCCAAAGGTGCTCTCAGCAACTCTGCAAAATGGTTGATCCAATCTAGGGCTCCTATATTATTACTGGCTAAGTTATCACGTCTTTTCAATTTATTAACAGCCTCCCAAAACGATTTTGTATCTTTTGCCATCTCTAAGTTCTTGTATATAAGTGTATGATGACTTTTTTGCTTGGCAGTACATAGTCTCTTATAATTTCTCTTTTCAGTCAACAACATTTCTCTGATAGCATCGGAATTCCTTTTTCTGAATATTTTCAATAGAGCAAATATCTTATCACGCAGTTTAGCACAGTCCTTATCAAACCAAACCTGCTTGAACTTGACTTTATGCTGTCCCATCTGTAAAGATTTATTCGAAGATTTCTTAATGCAATCTACAACTGCGATAACTGACTGTTCTACGTCAACGTTATCTGCAATCCTTTCACTAACATTGATAGAAGAGTATTGAGTGATAGAAAGATAAATATAGTAGTAAAGAGCTAATTTCAAAGATTAATATGATAGTGTGGAGTGATTCAAAGTAGGATAGTAATTTGAAGGATCAAGAAATACCCGCATCCATGAGATCGAGTTTGGTAACTACAGCCAAAGTGCGTCGGCCATCCGGATCAAACTCCTTGGCGATTTGAAGGCTTTCACTGGTAGCCATATCAGTATTTGCTGTCACCACAGCCAAAATGATCGAATTCGGATTACTGATGTACGATGAAACCAGTCTTACTATCTGCTGTTCGATGTCTTCCGGTTGTTCACCAACTGGAACCTGCAAACAGAAAACAAATTTGCAATGGATGCTCATTTCAAAGAAAGTAACATCAACGTAGATTGAAAGGTAGTATTGATTAAGTTCTTCAGGAATGATCCAGAGGTAGACTAGTACTCAAAAATCAAAATCAATTCATCTCCTTTTTGCAAATAATACATTATTCAATGAAAATCTCATACAATAACAAAACATATTACATAAATTCAGGGGAACCTGCAGTCATAAGTCTGAGCACAGGAAAAGACAATTCATCTGAATAACCTACAATTCATAAGTTATTCTAGCCGTAGTATCAGAGTTTCACAACCCATAGTACAACATAATAACAGATTACACTGACTTTAAAGTAGAAAACTGTCCTGGTGTTGGGCTTCTTCAGACTGTTTCAAGGCTATGGTATGGATGTAGGTAGAATCCACTACTGGTCACCAGCAGTTGTAATCTCATCAGTAATGGTTTAATAAATCAGTCTGGTTTAAAGTTGCAATCTCATCAGTAGAAAAAATAATGGATATACAACACAATATAATCGATTTTAAGGATAACATAATGGGATCGGTCGTGCCCTGGAGCAGAACCGTAGTACAATTCAAGCATTTGGCCCTAGGAAATAAGAATGCATTCACTGATATACTATCGCAGTGGAGTCTGAAGTAATCTACTGGAAATTCAACTACCATTTTGTAAGATTTGAAAACTCATCTCACCTTGGTGATTCCAGGCAGATCAACCATTGTCAGATTCAACACTGATGTTGAGAAGATTTTCAGTCTGATGGGCTCATTGCTGATGCCCTTGTTGATTCCAGCCCTACGATTAGTTTCACGCTCGATTTCCTTCCTGATTTCATCGAAATCGGTGAAGATCTGGTCCTTGGCGTGCAAGAATTCTCCCCATTCATCGACATTGAGAGTGCCTGTTTGACGAGATGAAACAAAACTCAAGCATACATAAATCTAATTTCAATATTACTTGTTTATTCATACATAAATCATCCGGTACAGTGATTCTTTACGTTTTTCATCAAGATAGCTAGGATAATACATAGGCCTACTTTAATAATTTGCTTGCAATAATGAGCTCCAAGTTATTATTTCAAAATCGCAAGTAAAATCCTTCGTGCCTGACAATGCATATCTGACTTAGGAGAAGAGTAAACATAGCTCACCATCTTGGGCAGATCTTCTCTCTCGATCATCTTTCGGACAGTATATCAATTGCAGGAGCAGAGGGCATCTTGTGACGATTCCCACGCCTCTGGGTAGGAATGTACGCCCCACCAAGCTTTCTATCACAGAACTCTTACCGGAACTCTGAAACAAATAGTAAGACTTCAACATTACTTTCCCGAAATCATTCCAATATTCAGACTGTTCTGTTTTTATAGAAAAAACCGAGAAGAAAGCCTAATGGCTGGATTTCACGATTCCAGTAGACGTTCAGATTACTGGAGGCAGGTGGATCATATGATCGTCTACTCTATACAAACAAATAGTCCAATGCACACCAGTCAGTGTGCATTGGACTAGCCTACTTGTTTGTATAGAGTTGCCGATCATATGATCCACCTGCCTCCAGTAACCTGAACGTCTACTGGAATCGTGAAATCCAGCCATTAAAGCGGAACGGTCCACTTTGTTGTCGACCACTTAAGCGCCATCCCGATGCTTCAATATATCCAAGCGGATGAAAAATTAAATTGTTAGCCCCTGCGCCCACTTCGCAACTTCTATCTGATTTCAGTCAGCAACCCAATGTTGCCAGATGACATTTGGCTGTATTTCGGTTAATCTAACCTATCAGACAGTCATCTGGCAACGCTGGGTTGCTGACTGAAATCAGATAGTAGTTGCTTAGTGGGCGCAGGGGCTAAGCAGCATGATGGTTTTCGATTTTCGAAGACTCAGACAGGTGATTAGATTGAGTTTGTCCTATTTCCATATCAAATTGAAGGCCTGGTCACATACGTGTGGGGTTTGATTTACTTCACTTCATTAGCAAGAGTATATCTATATAAGATAAGATGGTATATACGATGGAAATATAAGATACGATATAGATATACTTTTGCGAGTGAGTGAAGTGAAGTAAATCAACCCCCACACGTATGTGACCAGGCCCTAAAATATAATAGGCCTAAGTCGAAAATCTGGAAAGGATGATTTTTAGGTTAGTATAGTATCTTCATTTTCTTTTAACCGAACAATGACAACCAGAAAACTTCCATGGTTAAGAGACCAAAAAAAGCCAAATCTATTGCAACCAGAAGTAGGAACCTGGGTGACCAGTAAAATAATACTTTAGCCGTACAAAAAATCTTGAAAATCTGCCATGGCCGATGAGAAGACTATACAGTACTTTGACCATGTCTTACAAACTACAACATTACATGAATGTATATAAAATAACCAACCTGTGTTCCAACTACTATTATTTCAGGTAGTTTAACAGGATCCGTTCTAACCGTGGACATAACATCCTGCAGTTTATTTATTACAGGTATTAACGCTTCCATCCCGAGGAATCGAATACCAAATTGGTGCGAACTGCAAATTCAATGTTTGACAAAAATACAAACAACTAACGGAAGTATTAGTCTAACTTGGATGAAGATTGAAAAACTGTATACGTAATATTGTTTGAAAATATGACAAATTAACTAACTTTATAAATTCAATAATTCACACACACTTTTGTAACCGACCAACAGAATTGTTTCAATTTCAACACAACAATAACAATGCCGGAAGATTCACTGCCTTTGATATTCGCTGTTCCGTTGAGGTAAAGAGTCTTGAACAGAAATTTTTTACAATAATAAAATTAGATAATAATAGATTTATGATTAATTAATCAAATATGAAGATGATTTTTTATCATAATCATCCGCAAAAGAATCACTTTTGAAAAAATTTCAATTCTTCTCCATTCTCGTCAACTCGGTACAAGATGTTACCAAAGTGGTCCAACGACAATAATATGGACAAAAAGTAACCATGGAAAGGACCTCTCCGCCTCCAGTCGTTTGGAAGACTGCGACGAGAATTGGGCGAGGCGATAGGCCACGCCCTAGTTGGGCCAGAGATGCCTTTTATAATGCTATTTATTCCATTGATTACAGTGTATTAAGCCGTGACAAGTCTAAATTGGACATTCCTAATAAGCACAATTTCATGATCAACAAAATTAACCAAGATAAATGTACAGAAAGCAAGCCAATGGTTTATAAATTCTATATACATAAATTCTATAGAGTTTATAAATTCTATGTACCTGTCATTTGAACTGATAAGTGATAACCCAAGAAGTTCCTTATCAGTGCCGTCTCATCACCGTGTTTTTACTTCCTATACATGACCAGACTCTCCTGCTGCACTGAGATTGAAATCCAAAACACCAATCTGGCTTCACCCCTATATGGTTCATGGATTTTAAAACGCAGAAATGGTCTAACCTATGGACATCTCAAGCTTTAAAAAACAAAGAGCTTTTGTCCAACCCAAATAGTAGAGTCCCGGGCTTTGAGCTGCCCCGAAATCAGTGGATGAGACTGAATAGATTCAGAACTGGCCAAGGGAGATGCCATAAAAACATGCATCTATGGGGATATGCTGAATCTCCCAATTGTGAATGTGGAGAGACCCAAACTATGGACCACATTGCTGTTCAGTTCCCATTGTATCAACTTCCTGGGGGGTTGAACAGATTACTCCTGGTGGATGAGGAGGCCGTGCTCTGGCTGGAGGGAATGCATGGCGTTTGATGCGGATCTGGGGCCTTTCTGCATTTCTCATCTTTACCTTTTAGTGTTAATTAATTTTTTTCTCATGACAAATCCATAATGGAGGCTTATGTATCTGAGTGAATGCAATGAAATATAAAGGATTCCTAACCACTGCGACACCATAAGATTATATATACCATGTTTTTACGCTGAATAAAACCTTATTTCAATTCAAACATGGACTGTCATAAATATTATATTTCGAATCAAATTATTATTACGGAATTTATAAATATAGCCTATGAATAATATAACCATTATTATTAATATATTTAATAATATTGCAGATATTTTTGAGTACAATAGAAGTGTTTATAGCCAAAATAATTTTATAAAAATTTCAACCTCTGTATTAGGATGTTGATTTACCACTGTAAATATATGATTCAATCAATGAAGAATTTTCAAGATAAAGAATGGATCTTAGAATAAAAAACGGTCTATTTCTAGATCTGCAATCCCATATAAAGGTATAAGTTTTGTTCTACAAAGGTTGTCACAGAACCAAGTTGTAAAAATCCATGTCTAAATTATGCTAAAATCTCATTAAAACCATCATTTTAAACACCATTATTTATCAGCATGGGCCTATTAATTAGAGATTTCATTATGTTGGCTGATTCCAAAATTTTAACAACTTATTTGTAGAAATCTTATTGATGTTGTGGAGCTCCATGTGCTGTAAATAATGAAATAATGGAATTCACAATAATCTTTTAGTGTTTTATTTAATTATTATCTTTTATCTACAAAGATAATGATTTGAATACTCAATCCAATGAGTTATGTGCTTCTTGATTACCACAATTGATACCGTACTATTCAATTGTACACAGTATCTGAAGTTTGATATATTCACATTACCGTACTTAATGACGGTAATAACATTGTTTTAGACATGAAAAAACACATAGGATAGAAACAACACTGTAGACACAAGGAAAACATTTTAAAATTATAATTCAAACAACTAGCTGTGTCCTCACCTTTTTATTTAATACAAGAATATTCTATTAACATATTTATTACGCATCTCAAGTTTTATAAAACAAACGTACTTTGCAAAAAAATCGAACTTATTTCAATTTCATGGCAAAAATAATTATGTATACAGATGATACTAATAATGATAGGCCTACAGATGATGATAATAATAAGTAAATAATGAAGTATAGAGTAAATAATGGAGTATGTAGTCGAACAGAACAGAGTAAATACTTTTAAAATTAAATCGAAAATTCACTAAAGAAAAATAAATAATATTATTAAGTTGTTACATTATTGAGTACAAGCATATTCTGTCAACTAACTTATTCATTAATATTTAACTGAACAAAATTATTGTACATGATCAGTTTCATTTCAATTTCATGACAAATAAACCAATAGGACCAAAGGATCAATAGGACCCAATATCTAGTCTAAAAAAAAGTAGTATATTCTGAAAAATAATGAATAATTTCAAATCATTGATGATTAATTGATTTTAATAAACAAAATATGCATAATTAATTAACTTGAAATTTGTTTGCAAAACAAATCGATTTCGCATGAGAATTGAACCGGGAACTTTCTATTTCCCATCCTATTTATTTGTCACCTAAAAGTATTCAATTGAAATAATAATTTGGATTTCATGACAGCTTATAAGCTTTTATAATCAGAATAGGTAATTGCCTTTTACAAATTTTACATGATATAATAATTTAATACATATCCCACATTGCTATCTTACAGTATAATATTGCATTTAAATACTGTATATAACAATATGTAAAAAAATAATTAAAAATAAATCATAATACTATGAAAAAATGGGAAATAAGCTGTTCTTAGATACTTCTTTGGTACCAGGCTAGTGAGACTTGTCTCAGGATGTCTAATACTTGTTTGGGAAGCACCTCATGAAAACTGAAGCATTCAGGCGAACTGGATCCCTTAAAAGAATGTAAGTCTAGTGGCACCCCACTTGTACCGGTCAGTGAGCCTTTAATAACCTTTACAGACTGAATAAAAAAATTGTTTAGTACATTATTCATGATCAATATGAAATTCGTGGCCGACTTGCTGGGAGCTAAATTCGGAACGGTGAAACGGTGTATTCACAATTTATAATCCTGTTGTAGGTTTCTTGTTTGGATTCAGTTTGGAAAGGAGACATCCCTACAAGTAATGTACATAAAAAAATAATACAATACAAAATACAATAAAAATACAATACAATACAAAATACACTACAAAATACAATACAAAATACAATACAAAATACAATACAGAATACAATACAGAATACAATACATAATACAGTACTTTGCTGCTGTGGCCTTTTTGTGCTACAACTCCGGGAGCAATATAGTTATAGGGGTGCCACACATTGTGAATTGTCTTTATAATCCTGTTGTAGGTTTCTTGTTTGGATTCAGTTTGGAAAGGAGGCATCCCTACAAGCAATATAGTTATAGGAGTGCCACACATTGTGAATTGTCTTTGATTTCTTGAACACACAGTCGCGAACCAAAAATCTGCGATTTTCACAGTCATTCCACTACTTTATCAGCAAATTTCCCAGTTTCAAATCACGGTGAATGATGTTTTGCTGATGTAGAAACTGGATTCCACTTACAATTTGCTTAATATAACTTGATATTTAGCCTTGAATAAATGTATATATTTTCTTCGCTTTATCAAATCAGACATCGACCGATTTGTACATAGTTCAAGCAGCAAGTAGATGAAATTGTTGTCTTCAGTGTACCCGTTAGGTTAGGTTAGGTAAGGTTAGGTTAGGGGTTGGAGTAGAAGCCCCACCCCATAAGAAAACCGACTTGAGCCCGGAAACCCATTTTCCCCCTACTGGTCGGAAAGCCACAAATTCCAGCTGTTATACTAGCAACGCTTTTATCGATGGTCCATTGCCCAAATGCAATTAACATCGCAGCTCCGACATAAACAGGCTGATTAGAAAACACGTCAATATTATGAAAGAAAAGATTAAACACAATGAAAACGGAAATCATTATAAGAGACGATGAACAAATTCTAGCAGTGCAGGCATTAAAGTTATATGTTTTGCACCAGCCTTGCGAAACGGTTAATAAACACACTAGTACCTATCTAGAATCTACGCACTGCTAGTATCACAGCTGATATCGCTTATCACAGCTCCCACATGTTCCCACCCTAACAGAATTGGATCATAAAATAACACGTAATGGAAAGCTTCAATAATAATTCAATAAATTATTCCGTTACCAGAAGAGCCTCAAGTATCTTCTGTACTTTCTGGCACAATCACAAACAAGCTGGTTTATCCAACTGATGCAAACATTCATGATTCACTTGAACAACTGGATTAAAAACAATAGTTTCTTTTTCTAAAGCGCAATAATACAAAGCTAGTTTTGTGGTTTCATCTAATTGAGGTTGAACTTAATTGCAGCAGGTGGAGCAACCTCCTCCCGGCCAGCGATTCCCCGTCATCGTCGCCATCTTGGACGAAGACAGAGTCACTCCTCTTCAAGCGGTAGCCCAGGGTATGTGTTTTGCGCTGGCTATCTTGCGGTTCTGCTTCAGCTCGGCCAACACGCAACACCTCCTGAAAAGGAACCAGTTCAAATTAATTCCAGCCATTGCCCGTGTAATATAGCATACTTAAAAGTATAAATAAATAGTATATACTATAAGTATAATAATAGTATATACTATAGTATAAATAAATGAAATGAAATGAAATTAATGAATACTTATACATCGTTCAGTATTAGCCTACATACTGTAGTGACAATATCACATGATTTGAACTATTTTTTTATTAGAAAACTAGATAGGAGGACATTCTACAAACAAAATTTGGTTTAAACAATTCGAGTATACAAAAAATGAAACATTATTGACATTGATAAGTCATGAGCAACTGAAATTTCATATGAATGACTCGAGGTAAGAAACAGGAACAGAGAAACAATTATTTTACTTGGAAATCACACTAAAGTAAATAGCGGAGGAGGTGTTAACATATGATTTCAATATGTAATCATATCAGCTTATTGACTACCATAGTTTGTTATTTTGTATTCAGTCTTCGTTATCTATATTAATAAAAGAGAGTTAGGTGTCTGTACGCTCGCTTTTATAACTCAGAACAGCTGAACCGATTTAGATGATTTTGGATTAGTTTGAATTGATTATTTACAGCACTGGTTAACATAATATCTATTAAAATATAAGAAAATCCTTTTATAATTAATAAATAATTAGTAAATTAATGACCTAACTTATAAAGCATTCTGTAGAACTATTACGTTTTCAAACTTGCGGCCGAGCGTCTACCGAAAAAAACGGAAAGATGATCTGTTTCAAGATCAGGAAAATCAGCTTCCTCTCACCCGAAGCCTCTGTAGCGCAGTAGCATAAACGTCTGCGAGTGAAACTAAACGATTCAGGTTCAATTTCTTGCTACGGACTATTTCTTTTGCAATAGGTTTTCTACTCTAATTATTTTTTACGCCTAGAATCATCAATATGAATGAGTTATCGTTCGTATCATACATGTTTATTGTTTCTAATAAATAAAATGGAAGAACGGGAAATAAAATTTGAAAAAAAATAAAATAAATTAAAATAAAAAAATTAAAAATAAATAAATACTGAAAAAATTCTTTCTTTTGATTAGAATAGGACTGATAAATAATTGAAGAACGGAAATAAAATTTAAAACAAATAAAATAAATTAAAATAAAAAAAAGTATTAAAAAAATAAATAAATAAGTATAAAAAAATAATTGGCGGGAAGAGGGGGGTGACATTTGATGGGAAAGAGGGGGTTGACATGAAGAGGGATATATGGGGTGACATGTGGGGGAATGGAGGGCATTTGTGGGATGACATTTTGGGGTGGCATGAAGGGGACATTTGTGGGGAGAAGAGGTGGGAAATTTGGGGGAAGAGTGCGATACGATACAAGTTCGCCGGGACATGCTTGTGTAAACTAATAAAATGAATGTCTCAATATTATTTAATGAATGTGTTTCTTTCTGAAAGTATTATAAAATTTACAAACAATAATGTTCTAAAAAATAGTTATTTTCACAAGATAGAAGTAATGAAAACTGGGATAACTTATTACTATTTTTTACCTCATGCTAAAAACGTATTTTTAAATCAACGACTTCTCAAGATAGACTTAATTATGAATTATAACGAAAAGTCAAGTCAATTATTAGAATCATCAAATGGAAATGAAAATATGATAAGAAATAGTGATAATATCGAAAATATAATTGATAATAATGGATTATAATTGTTTTAATTTGTGAAATATATACTGTATTTTCATGAAGTTTAGTTGAGGAAAATAATAAACGTCTTGATTTATAAATTGATTGTCTAGTGATTTGTTTGTATTGAGTAATCTCAATGAAATTGATAGACCCAATGTCTAGGTACATGTAGTTTATTTTCGGTGCCGATCCCCGATAGAATATTTAACCATTAACCTTCATTCACATTGTATTATATTGAAATAAAAGGAAGAAGCAATTTACGGAAATAAATCTGGTATGTTAAGATGAGTCTTTTACGCGACTCATCAATACTGATTATGCCAATATCAAAACAATAGAAACACAAACAGCCCAAAAAAAGAATAGGCAAGCTTCAAACTATCCAAGTCTCTTCAAAATTTAAAATAATGAATATTAAACGCCTTCAAATTTTTTGAGCTTTAAAAATTGACGGATTGTGGCTTCCACAATACAAGTCATTATTGATTGGAAGAAAACAAATACAAGAAGAAGGCTAATCTCATTCCCTAGAATCTATCATAATAATTTTAATCAAACAACCATCTTTCATTCCATTTGATACTTTCATTCCCATGATAGTAGGCAAATTATTGAGAAAATAATTCTTGTGGGTTAAATGAATGAATTCACAAATATATATCAATAAAAAAACTATTGATCTGTAAATCTATCTGTAATAATTCAGGGAGATAACGCTTTAACAAATTTGATAACTGCCCGCAACTTGAATTCGCTTATTGTGCCCCAGAGTTGAAGTTAATTTAAACTGGGATAACTTTCTATTATCCCATACCTCATCCCCAAAAAACAACTGATTTTTAGATCAACCACTTCACAAGATAGAAGTAATGAAAACTGGGATAACTTTTTACTATCTTATACTTCATGCTAAAAACATATTTTGAAATCAACGACTCCTCAAGATAGACGTAATTATAAATTATAACAAAAAGTTAAGTCAATAATTAAAATTTTCAAATAGAAATGAAAATATTATAATAAATAGTGATAATATTGGAAATATTTTGTATATTGAATATGGTACTCAACATCGGTGACTGATGTAACAATAAACGCAGCATGTCCTTGGACGTGCTTTTCCCATCGGTGGTGCTCCCTCCATGGATGAAAGAAAGAAATGTGTGGATAATCTTCTGCTGGGCCATCCGAGTCGCTGCTACCAATGGATCGCGCTTCTTCCCCAGTCGCAGACATTCCTTTGAGACCTTTCATCCAGGTAATTCCTGATCGCCTCCACCCTCTGGAAAAGCATTGGTTCACCAAGGTTAATTTACAAGGTTAAAGATTAATTTACTAGGTCACAAGGTTAATTATTTATACAATCAGAAACAGGAATGAAAATTCATTTAAAAAATCGTATGAGTGGAAATGAAACTAATTAAGAAAAGCATTGGTTCACTGAGGTTTTCCCTGAAAACAAAAGCTTATGGTTAAAATTTAAGAAATGTAATTACACAATGAAAAATTTCATGTCTGAAACTAAAAATTAATATAATGCGACCACTGACAAAAGAGCCTTCAAAATAAGAACTCTACTGCGCAGAGAGAGCGCACGTTATGCAATGCAGCAGTTTATCTCACTCGCTCACTTGAGTAGTGGTACTATGTGATACTGTATCACTTCAGTGATACGATGCGCGAAGGTTCTTTTGTCTGTTGCCAGACCATTACAACTCACATGAGAATAAAGTGATTGAAAAATTCAGCAAACTACAATAAACTGAACAAGAATAGACTAATGAATTATTATTCACTCTTTCCTTCTCTCTCAATTGGGTCTGTTATATAAATCGATCATTCGACTTATTTCACGACTTACTTATTTTCTTGAATTCATTTTTTTAAATCTAACTATAATTATGTTTTGTATAAACATGTTTTATCAGCGTTCTAGTGTATTAAAAGAGGGTCAGCTGTGTTTTGTCTTTGCCCTTCGAGGATAAAACAGAGGCAACGATCCACAATATATTTAACCTACTGAATAATTTGTCCAACTAAACATGCATGCCGAATTTGAACGCATTTGGTTCAGTAGATTTTTAGTTCTGATAGATGAATGAATGAGGAGTGCCATTTCGCTTTTATATTATATAGATTGACAAATTTTTGAGTGAAGAATCAATTTGCATTTTTGATGTTTGCGCATGCGACCCAATGCTCAATGCGTCACATGTCCATCATTGTTGACGAATGCTCGACTCCCTTTTGAAGACCTAATCTCAGTGAATATGAATTTACAAAAGGAAGCCGAGCATTTGTCAACAACGATGGGCATGGATCAATCAGAGCATTGTACTTGTGACGCATGCGCAGATCGAAAATGCAAAGTCGGATCGGCGTCGCATCGGATCATGTGTGAATTGACCTTAAAGATTACTTACAACTTTGCATTTATTGTTTCAGATTTTGGGGATGAACGAAAATTTTATGAATTCTATTTCTCATTTCAATGCAACCATTTTTAAACGGGCAGCGTGTGCATCGCTTAACCATGAAACAATAGATAACGAGAGAGACTACGTTCTTGAAAATTGCCAATAGAAATTGGAGAGAAATCATTTATTGTGAATGGGATAGAGATCTTTATTTTGGGATATTATTCCATTCTTCTTTAAACCATGAATATATTCAGTTAATGTTTCTATAATAATAATTAGTTACTAATTTTAGCCAACTTGAAGATTTTTCAAGAGAGGTATAATGATGTGATTGATATGATAACTACGTAAATTTTTATGACGTGGCCTAAACGTCTAATACAGTTATCTTTATTAATTGATTTTGATTGATTTAAAATTTCCAAACTTCAGTATTTTTTAAGTATGTGATACTTTCCACTTGGAGATTGCAAAATCATATTCAATCCTATTATTCCCACATTTAACTTGTTTCTTATGTCTTTCTTTAATTCTCAAATATTAATGCAATATGCAATGTAATGTTCCTTTTTCTACTCCTCCATGGCAATTTTGTCAAATTGTCGAATTTTGTCCAAGATTTTTCATGTTTTGACATTAAAACTGGTTTTGCGAAAAAGTAAGTGGTCACAAAAACCGAGAGATCGCAAGTCAAGAGCTCAAAACAGTGTTTACTACAGAGACTGTTGGTTTTGGTGAACAATACATTCATGTGCAGTACAAAGAATCACTGTTTAACCGGTAACAGAGAACGCTCAATGATCGATTTTTACATCAATAATACATCAAATCAATGTAGAAGTTTATGCTCTTTTCAAACATGGCCTCTAAATTGAAATTCGATGAGTGGTTCTCGATTTATTTAATGGCAGTAAGTTGTAGGCATTTTTTCAAAATATCGAAAACAAAAATGGATAGAAGAAAATTTTACTAGACATTTTTTGTCGGAAATTTCATTTAGAATCTATGGTTGACGGCTTTTACAACTACAACCTTGGTGAGACACTCTGTATATAATGTGTATGTATGTATAATGCGCATATTTCAGTAAATATTAAATTAAAACATACCATGCAAGAAGGAAACAAGAAATTTTAACCGAAGTGCCTTTATTTATTTATTGTTAATAGATATATTAACATGGCTGTCCAAACTTAATGGGATTTCTGACATTGCTTTTTTTTTGAGGGTGATGCCCACATGAGCTCTAGGCTTGTGCGTGGGTAATGAGAGAGGTGATGATGAAAGATGACGACTGTTTTTAGGCAGTCGGGACCGACGGCTTTTCGTCTCCTCCGAAAGACGGGAGTGGCCGTTTCTGTCAAAATCCGTTCCGGCAACTGTATTCGATCTTGGAACCTTTGGATTATCAGACAGGCGCTTATCAGACAGGCGAAAATATTCTAAGAAATATGTATTTCATCTGGAACAGTGGATTTTTTTTAAATTTATACTTTAATGAATACAGAAAATATTATAATAAATAAATAATAGAAAATATTATAACCCCTTCTTTCAATAATTGTAACCTCTTTGGAAAAACGGCTGTTGACCTGGGATTTTGATCTCCTTGTTTCCGCCTCCTTTTTGTTCAAAGGAATAACCTACCGAATCGCGCCATTTCGCCATTGCTTCCAGAAAGCTAGAACCATACAGCTGACATCCAGAAGTTAGTATTGGACCGACTCCTACTTGCAACTTATTTAAAAACATTGGTGAGTTAATTGTTGAAACTAATCAATTTCAGTAATAGTTTCTTCCCAACAACAGTACCTAAGACTCAAAACAGGATGTAAAGTTTTTTATCTAGAAATTTCAAGATGAGCTTCTCAATCTCAGAATTTGCAGCTTCAGCCGCCATTACTATTTTTCAGAACTTTGCTTGGCATCGCTGTAGCCTATTTATGTTTATTAAAAGAGATGGTACTTTCCTGTTATACGACACGTCTACTCATCTAGAGATATCGATAGTCGATATCAAACTTTGTTAGGTTGGGTTAGGTTAACCTAACCTATATTTTTCTCATATCGAGGAGTATCGATACTTTTGAAGTTCGATATCGACTATCGATATCTCTAGATGAGTAGACGTGTCGTATAACAGGAAAGTACCAAAGAGATTAACTTTAACTTATACCTTCAGGAGATATCCTTCAATATACTTTTTGATGCTGTTTGTTGCTAGTTTTATTATAATTTATAATTAACAACTTGACTGGAAAATTTTCATTTATAATAGCCTATTCTAGGTTCAATCATCACGAGGTGTAGGAAGTTTCCATTGTAAGAATATAATGTTTCTTCACTGATTCATAGAAATATGATTCATTTATCTATCAGAACTAAAAATCTACTGAGCAAAATGCGTTCAAATTTGGCATGCATGTTCAGTTAGACCTTTAGACGCGTACTAAGAACGGATTTTGAAAACACCCCAAATATACGCCCAATATTCTAGCGATTTTGTGCGTTTTCTCAACTTTTTCGAGAACTAATTGGCAGAAAAAGTTGAAATTTGGTACTTGGGTTTGTTTAAGGTCTAAATATATTCTGTTGAAAAATTTTCAAGGCTCAACCAAAATTACGCCAGAAATCAGCATTTTTGCAGATTTCCTTGCATTTTCAATGCATTTTTGCAGATCTTCCAACAACGACTGAACTAAGAACGTTTAAACCTTATACCCCAGGTTCAACTAAGGTATAAGAAGAATTGAAGTATTTTAAAATCATCCTCAAATTACACCTGATATTGACGTTTTTCCAGTTAATGTTTCTGTTTTCGACAAATCGATGTTTTTTCGTGGTAAGCGCAAAGGGCTCAGTATGCCGATGGGGGCGAAGCCCCCAGGTGAGATCGAAGAGCCACTGTGTCTACGGGGGCGGAGCCCCCTCGTGAACGCGAAGCGCTCACTATGTCAATGGGAGCGAAGCCCCCTGGTGAGCGCGGAGCGCTCACTCTTTTAATTTACGAAAACGATTCTGTCAGGGGGCCGAGCCTGCTGGCTAGTATATATATATATTTTTTTTTTGAGGGCGATGCCCACATGAGCTCTAGGCTTGTGCGTGGGTAATGAGACGGGTGATGATGAAAGATGACGACTGTTTTTAGGCAGTCGGGACCGACGGCTTTTCGTTTCTTCCGAAAGACGGGAGTGGCCGTTTCTGTCAAAATCCGTTCCAGCAACTGTATTCGATCTTCGAACCTTTGGATTATCAGACAGGCGCTTATCGCCCTCGGCTATGGACCACTCCAATGAGGCTATATTACTAATTACTAACCTCAGTTACTAATTCAATCATACTCCAAATGGGATGATGATGGGGGGGGGGGGGGGGAGGACACAGCTCGTAGGGCCCCGAAGAGTGGCCCAGAGCTTGGAAGGGCCATGAATAATAATAATTGGTGTTGTAGAAAAAATAGAGGCATCCTTATTATGAATTTTAATATTTATCCAAGTTTAATTTATTCAAGGTAATAGAAGTTTGACAATATCACTTCTACTCTAGACACGTGCCCCCCTCCTAGATGATAGCCACTAGCCACTGGCAGTGTTGAGTTGTAGAATTCCTCTACAATAAATTTCCTACTATTATTTTACAGTATTTTACTTTTATTTCTAGATGAATTCCATGGACCTCTTCCCTGTTTCCTCTGTCTCTATAGGAGTAATATTGTTTTCATTTTTATAACTGGTCGAAGATTAAACTTGGATACATCAATAATTTGAAAAAATTAATTTTTGGTAGGCCTAATTAAGTAATTGAAAATTACATTTAATTTATCATTTTTATTTTTCTATCAGAATTCATTACTTTTTAGATTAATTTTTAAGCTTCAATGAGAATTAGATACATTAATATCAGTTTTATCTATGCTGAATTCAATAATAATGAATATTGAACTTACAAATTATCTAATATTATTGTAGGAAGAAGCAGCTTTGTGAATACTTCAAAAGTTGGAAACTACGATTTTTTCATCCCGTTCTTGTTTTCTTTTGTTTCAGTCAAACATGTCGAACCAAGAAAAAGACTTCAACAGCGTTGTTGCCCAGGAGGATTCTGACTCCTCCGAATCCGATAATGAGACTCCGACCGCTGCTGCGGCTTCTGCTACTGCGACTCGTCGTATTTTTGATTCTGACTCCTCCGAATCCGACGCCGAGCCCCCTAAGCTCGAGCGTTTTGACACCCCAGTAACTCTCAGCTTCAGCGAGTCGGAACGAACTTCTCCGCCAACGCTTGAGCCTATGGTATGCGCAAAGGGAGGCAAAAGGTTCTCCGAGTGGACAGCCCCAGGGGGACCATACCGCAGGGGGGCCTTCCCAAAACGTGGGAGATTGCTAGGAAGGAGCGTAAGCTCAACCGTAACAAGCCGTTCATCAGCTGCTCCCTCAGCTTCACCAGCTAAATCTGACAAGAAGCCGACTAAGAAGGAGGCTTCTCCCAAAGAATAGTGTTAATTATTTGAGTTGATTTTCTTATTTTCTTAGTGTTAATTATTTGAGTTGATTTTCTGTTTGAGTTGATTATTTTAGTTGAAATTTATTTATTCAGGTTCTTTACATCAAATAATTCTTTTATTAAGATGGAAGGTAATGAGACATTGCAACCATACAGTTGCTGTTAAATCATAATAATTAATTGAACGAAATTCCTAATTTCCTAATTCCTAAATTCCTATTAGGAATTTCGTTCAAAATAATTCTTTATTTTGGAAAAACAATATTACAAGTACATGAAATATACATTATAGGCATACAAGTATTTTATAAAATATTATAAATATACAGAGTAATAAAGCGAAATAATGTACTGTCTTTTATAAAATAACTAATATTATCCAAAATAAGATACTGCTTGCTAAATTCAATTAGAATTTGTTTGCAAGCAGGAGCAAAGTATAATATTAAAAATGTTTTTTAAATTCTAACATTCACACACCTTTCGCACATTAAATCTATGCATATAATTTGAATTCATAACAATAGTAAGACTTAGACTATGATATTGAAAAAATTTTCAATGGCCTCAGGCGTTAGGCTCAACAACCATTTGTATATTTGTTTCTTAAAAGAATGTATATTGTTAATATTGTATATTGTACATTTTCCTTTATAGAATAATTCAGGTTCTTTACATTTTCCTTTTCATCCAGGTTCTGTACATTTTTATTCAATTTATTCAATAAATATTTCTGTATAAACTTTGTGTTAGATTTTTAGATCAATGTTTTCCTACTGATAATATTCTAATGATAATCAAATACTCTCAGAGTAAAAAACAAATGATTACGGTAACTCACATATTGTCAGGGTAATAATATGTGAGTTAACTATTGGTTTTTTACTTTAAAAGTTTTTGTTTATTTTTATAAGTTATTCATTACACTCAATTTAGTTATCATGGTACATGGTACTGAATTTTCCAATTTTTTCATTTTCATATGACTTTCACTTTACATGAGATCTTAGGCTTAGAGTGTTATTAAATTTCATCATTAAGCTACACAGAAAACACAGACAATACTAAACTCTCAAATATAGCTCAGTTATGACTTTAAACACACTGGAAACTGTACGATAAGTTCTCCTGTAGATTGGAAGTCATTCATTGATCTGGTACCAGTATGGAAGAATCCCCTCAGAATAAATTCGTTTATTTTTTAAGAGTTCATTGCAAGCAATAAGACTGGATCTGAAACTAGGACTTGAAACCATATCAAAACAGTTTCTGTAAACAATTTTGCCTTGTATTACGTCTTTTATTTGAATACTCAAGTTACAATATGCAGCAGAAGTTATTGTGCGACATGTAAGCCCGTAAGATGAGTTTTGAACAATTAGAGGAAAATGATAATGCCAAGCAAAACCCTTAATATTTATCCACACTTTGTCAATTTTTGTGTGCTGCACAGCATGCTACCTATGATTTGGTATATGCAGCATGCTGTGCAGCACACATAAATCGATCATGTAGACATAGGGATTGACTTGAATTCAA
The DNA here is from genome assembly GCA_017141395.1 of Laodelphax striatellus. Classification (NCBI taxonomy): domain Eukaryota; kingdom Metazoa; phylum Arthropoda; class Insecta; order Hemiptera; family Delphacidae; genus Laodelphax; species Laodelphax striatellus. The sequence goes on along the minus strand of CM029544.1, from coordinate 19,450,644 downwards.
TTTAGCCTAATTTGTTCATACTCCAGACTTCGCTTTCTTTGTTTACTTGCAAATGATCAATTTTCAAGTGAAAACAAGCAGCAAGAATTGTATTGGTCTTCTATCAATGAAAGCATCAAACAGAAAGTTCGAATAAGTTAGAACATAACGGGTCGATTACACAAAAGTGGATTGAAGTAATCTTCAATCAGCCAACTCATAACAATTAGCTGAATAGTTAATTTAAGATTGAGTTTAACAGACTTTGTGCAACTGAGACTTTTCAACATAGCCTACTAAAACAACTCACTATCGAAATTAATTTCATGATACTAATTAGAAATGAGTTTGATTGTACTTTTCAAACAAAATTAAATTCCAATAGCCTATTTTCTAATTTCTGGTAATTAGGCATATCGATAGTGAAGCAATGAGGTCGTATTCAAGAAATAGCTGATTTTTGTAGCAATAGGGGTGTCGGAATAGACTTCTTTATTTCGCACTAGCCTATATAGCGTCAAAATTTATTTCAAATGAAAGTAGATAGAATAAATTTACGAGGCATATTTTTTAAGTAAGTAGTCTACAGTTTTGGAATAAAAAAAGACGTGTAAAGATATCGCAATAATTTTATTTTTACATGAAAACCTGTATCTTAATCTACTTTTCAACATGATTTCCTTGAATATTGACGCACTTGTCATAACGTGGCACCAGTTTTTTGATACTCTCCTCAATGAAGAATCAGACTGTAATGGCGTCAGTGCGTAGACAAGAGATGTAGGTAACCAGCGCGGAACGCTGACCGTAGCGCTACGGCGGCGGAATCGCAAAACGGTACTTACTTGAAAAACATGCCCGTAGTGTTGGTTGCAGAGAAGTCAATTAAAGTGGTTAGGTTGGGGCATTAATCGATTATTCTATTAGGTTACAAATAGGTGGTTAGAATAGGTTAGATTATTCCCTAAATTTTATTTACAGTAGAACCCCTCTAATCCGTCCTTTGGGACCGGGGGAATGGTCGGATCGCAAAAAAGGTCGGATTATCCAAAAAAACCAATACAGTACTGTATTTATCAATCCAGACACTAAACGTACAAAGATACATAAAATAAGTGATTGATGAAATACGATAAGTGATTTTTAAAGTTAACAAAAGGTTTAAAAATGCATTGTTTTGACAAGTGATGAATCACCAACCGGTTCCGGAGCAATAGTCGGACTAACCGGAGCGACGGACCATCCCAGGGCGGATGGTTCTACACTGTATTCATATTCTATATGATTGACATCTAGGGGACTGGAAGTAAGAGAAATAAGGGGAGTAGGATGTCGGCCATTTTGTGGGCGTACTTTTATCGGTGTATTTGAAAACATCGTAAATTGATAATAATTACAGCTGATTCTGATTGAATAGCGGATGGTTCAAAAGCTTGATACACGCATAACGATATTAGATCAATGATATTGAAGAATAATCCAAAAGTTTGATACACGCGTAACGATATTAGAAGTTTTAAATTGAAATTGACTAAAATGATTTTTTTCATTCATAATTCATAAACTTCTACAAAATCTTCGCCGGTTTCCAGAATGCCGTTTTCTTGTTCTGTATCCACATGCCCAAATTTTCAATATCAAGAAAACAATAAAGGCCAGAGAAAAAAGCCAATTGTCTCATTCCATAGGTGAGTATTATTGATCATTGAAAACCAAGATATTAATTTGAATTTTTAACTTACAATATAAATAACGTACGGTAGTTGAAATGAAATCGGATTATGGGTCTCAAATTACAGAATTTTTTCTTCAACAGAATAGCTACACAGCGGTTAAGTAGTATATTTCCATGCAATTTTTATTATTACCATCAATTTATTTTATTTATAACCGTGAAACGTGAATAACCATTCTAACCTGTAGCAGAGAATCACACCTACTTCTACTCAAACCAACCTAAAAAAAAAATCTAACAAAAATGTTATATTTTGTCGTAAATATTAACCATATTCTCTCAACAGTTTTGATTTATACCGTAAAAGATACCATGAACTTTTAAAAGTCTTTATGAAAATGAAACTTAACATAAAGGCTCTGAATTCAAATACAGCGCCAAAACTCCGTCCGGAAACTAGCGTGATCGAGACTCAGCCTACACCCCTTTTTAACATAGGGAAGATATGATACTTCTACTCCTTCCAATGACAGCCCCCTGGATAAGAATATTTTGTTTGACAACGCTACTTCGAAAATAAAAATCAATTTCTGTTAATAAATAATTCTGTTAATTAAAATACTTAAAAAAGCAGCTAGAAGTACAACAGTATAGTATTTAATTTTTGATAAATTTGAAGAGCATACAATCATAGCCTAATATATGAAAAGAATAATAATTATAATAGCTGACATAAATTTATAATTATATGATGATAAATATGATTGTTCTATATATATAAATTCTATCATAATTATTATGATTTTAGAAGTTCGTATTTGGGGGTTGGTAGACCTGCAGTCTTGAAGTTTAAATTTCATTGTAAGCTCTTCCCCTTCCACTCTTCCAGTTCACTGTCAACGTCAACTGTCATTCGTTTAGTTTATGTTTACTGAGTGTTGGAGGCAAAGCAGTTTTTGGAGAATATCATAGCAGGCTCAAATCTTATAGGTAATTATATTATACTTACAGATATTTTACACTAAGCTGGATACTTTTTACTTAAAATCAAGACATTCATTGAAAATAAGTACGATAAAGCAGATTCCAATCCTAGAATACGATACCGGCAACTGTTAAATTTCACCTTAAATTAAAGAATTAAGCCACAATAAATGAGTAACTTCAACTTATTAGTTATTAGTTATTAGATTAGGTACTTTCCTATTTCCCAAATTAAACCTAGTTGTCAACTACAAATTCAGTAACATGAAGCCGCGAACTCAACTATTTTGCAATCGGAAACCTCCAATCACCCTTCTTGCAGTACCTTCATCCATTGTTAAGAGTGATAATGTTACAATAAATATAACATATTTTCAAAAAGTAATGAAGAAACCTTGTTTTCTTTCTTTATTAGGTAAGCACGCATCATTTGAGATATTATTACGGAATAGAACCATCCGTTCTTGTTAAGTTCCAGGGAATTTGAATTTGAGGTTAAGATTTTAGGGGGGAAAATGTGGGCGAGGATGAGTTTCAAGTTTTAGGGAAGAGATTTTCGACATTATGTTCTAATTTTTAATTTTATCGTTTTTATTCATGTATTTTCAAACTTGGCGTGAATCATTATAGCGTAACATAAGCTGTAGGCTAACGTGAATCATTGAAATATTAAGTTTCTGCTTATTTGCCTCATATTAATTCTGAGTTTATTCAGCTCCTATATTGTTTCAAGTGTATTGAATGATGGCTGGGATAAACGATGATAATCAAGTTGCTGGTTATAACGACGAAGTAGAAGCAGAGAGAATAGAAGTAAATAATTCTTATTGTATCTCTATGAGTAGGGAATAAAACTACTTTATCACTAAAGCTTATAGTTTTATCAATAAAGTAATCCGTCCAACAAAAGGTAGGTGAGATGAGTGATGAGTTGATTAAACAAATCCAAGAATTCTAGCATTTAAAATGATAAAATAACAAATGACTCACACATTTGATACATTCTCTATTATATTATGCCATGTTTGCCTATCCATCTTATTTCATCACACATAGCCTACTCTTATTTATAAATTATTGTAGTGAATGGATAATAGAACTAGTTGCTTCCACAACTTCATTTATTTAATAGGAGAAATATTAAAATAGGTTTTCGACAAAATTAACCGATAATTGATCGGTATCACAACATTCTGAATCAGATCAGCATTAGAAGACCGTATAGGCCTATACTGTACGGTGTATTCAATAGGCCTACATACAATACAACAAGGTGACCTATTATTGGCCAGTAGAAGACGCTTGCTATTGGTCTGTCATGGACCAACAACCCTATTCACTATAACCCCTCAACCAATGACTGGCCTGTACTGACACTCGTGATAGAACAGCCAATAGTATAGTACACAAAAAGGCCAATAGTATTAATAGTATTAGTGTATACAATATAGGTAGATGCTTAGCAGCTACAGTCTCACTATATTTGAACTTATCGTGTAACAACCGAGACTAGTACTGTATTTCGTAGTTACAAAAACATCTTGCCTTCTTACTCATAATGGATACCTGCTAAATTTTCACTTTCGCCAATATAATTCAAGCTAATTCTACAATCGCATGATATTTTTATATCAAAAGCAAAATAGTACTGACTCATTTTTCTTATCTAAAGGCCTATCCTTTCATGAAAATTGATATTCGCTAGGTATCAAATAGGTTCAATAGACGCGCGATCAGAACTGGATCGAAAATTTTCGCAAAAATACGTCCGTAAACAATGTTTTTCAAGTATTGTTGAGTTATCTCAGATTTAAAAAAAAAAAAACGGAATAATCAAAAACGTAAAAAAATACATAGGCCTACAATCAGCAGTAACTGGTGTTGGAGTGATGGGGTCTCAAAACTTCAAAACCTAAAGCGTCGCCTTTTCAGAGGTCGTTAGCTATGTAAATTACCGAGAGCTATAAAACATAAAACACTTACACAAACACTTAACGTAAAACACTTGAAATGTATTGAATTCAATTCGCGAGGCGAGCGAAGTGAGCCTGCCGGTCTCCTTATACTGGACCTAGTCGACTGGCAACATAGTTGTAAACAAGGATTATTTGAAGTACAGTAGTATAAAGTTGATTAATTGTGAGCGAAGTTTATAGAAGAGATATAGGCCTATTTTTTAATTATCCTACAAATAAATATGTATCCTGTGAAATGTATAAATATGTATAAACTGTATCCTCTATTTCTGCATTGAAAACCTCATTAGCCTATACTTTACTTTTGTGTACCTGCTTAGGTTTCTGAAGAGTGAAGATAACTCTTTCACTTTCTACCGCTATTTCTTACTTGTATTACTCATTACTAGTATAACAGTATTACTTATCAAGTGTATTGGAGTATTACTCATTACGTGTTTTACAGTATTACTCATTACTTGCTTTACAGTATTACTCATTGTCGTATTACATTATCAATTTTAGTGCAGTCCTGAAATCCACCAATGAAAGCAAGGCTGCACTTTTATAGAGGGACACTGTGATAGAGTTGGCAATTATTATAGTGTATAAGGGTTCGAGTAGTAAGTATCCAGTCAAGTAAGTAGTTCGTTCCAGTAGTAGTAGTTAGTAAGCAGTTTGTAGTTAAGTAAGTAGTAAGTTCGAGTAGGAAGTTTCCAGTTTCAATGATATCTGGTGCGTAATAGTTCTTATGATTCTGTTAATTAAATAAATATTCAATCAATAGAATATTAATACAGTACTGCATACAATGAGACAACACAAGTGCCATCTAATGGGTTGTACAGGAACCACTGGATGTGGTTAGGCCCATTGGCTTTTCCACTATAATTATATATTCCCGTTATAGCAACGATCTCTACAAAAACCGGTTTATATGATGTATAGATAGAAGAAAATATCGAGCATGAGTGCATGATACAAAGAATACATTCTCTCTTTGTTTGGTTTTGTGTTTTCAAGTCAATACAGAACAGTAGGTATCATAATATATTATGAGCCACGTATATTATCATAAATTCATTCTATTTAGAATTTTCCGTCTTTTAGAGGAGATGTTAAGCCGTCGGTCCTGGTGCCTAAAACGTAGCCATCATCTCTCATCATCACCCCTCCCAGTACCTACGCACAAGCCTAGAGCCCATGTGGGCATGAATTTCACAAAAAATTATTATGTAGAATTTAATAAAATAAAAACTTGCTTGTTTGGTCCATACAAGTTTGGACCTGATACAGTATTACCCTTTCAAAATTTCTGAATTCTATCCAAGTTCATCAAAACTTTTCGTGTAGTAGTGAAGGTGATAATGTGGTGGTTATCTGTATTGAATAAATAACTAGGAGTTACCTCAACCACTTAATTATCATGATGCCAGTTTCGGGTTTGTACCATTATCAAACTCTTCCCATTAAACACTTGGGGATTAATCTTCTTTTTTCACTATTGTTTTCACACTAGAATTGACGACATTCTATCAAATTCTTTTTTCACTTGATCAAACCGTCAAAACTTTAAATCACTTAAAATCTTCTGTTCTTACAGAATGAAATATTCTACTATCCCTTATCTGAAATTATGCAAACATTATTTACTTGATTTCTTTGTTCAGTGTACAGAAAATTATTTTAAAAAAAATCATTTATTATAACTTTAATTATTACAAGTTGTACCTAAATTCATCATGCGTCTCTAGTATCTAGTTTCCAGTAAGAGTGAGATTTTCACTTCAATTATCTTACCTCTACTCAAATGTAATCCCAACTCAAAGAATTTATCCAAAATTAAATAAGTGAATAGGGACCTAGATAGGTGAATCTATCTAGCTAACAGCCAAAGATCAGATAAGCTATACTTCAGACTCAGACTCATAGTTACAGTTTTGCTAGTTAACAGTTTAGAGTTTAAATAGGTGAATCACTACCAAATTCCATGTATTTTCAACAAAAACTTGATTATGAAGAATGCATTCAATGATAACTCGAGTGTAATAGTTCTAATGATTCTATTGATTGAATATTCAATCTACAGAATATTAATACTAATAGGAAATCAATAGAGTATAGAAAAGTCTCATACATTTTATCATAAGAAAAAATGTAAGTGAAAATATAAATAGTCAGTGTAAATGTAAATGATTGAATCAATAATCTATTGATTCAATCAATAGAATATTAATACAGTAATAGGAAATCAATAGAGTATAGAAAAGTCTCATAAATTTATCATAAGAAAAAATGTATGAGACTTTTTGTTTGAGTAATTGCAGTTTGAATGTTTCATAGATCCAAAAATGGTTCTTCATGATGGTTTTCATCCACAGATAAATATATTTGTAAATTCTGGTTTTTCTGAGGTTTTTTCAGAAATCAGAAATTTTATTGAAAAAATTACACAGTACAAAAATTATAATACAATCAATTTGGTGTCACATGTGTTTAAAAAACATGTGCGTGACACCGAGTTCTTAACATTGGAATTACACATTATGATAAAATTTACACTAATATACTACTTAGAAATACCTTAATTGCTATAGGACAGTAAGATGACATCATGAGAGAGAAAAAACATTGCTATACATTCGTAATGGAATATGGATTATTACAAAAATGTAATACATACACTGTATAGTTGAGGGCTATAGTTTAGGGCTATAAATGAGTCTATTGATTGCTAATAACATAACGTTTAACAGAATGGAATGATGGTGTCATTTTAAAAGAAAAAAATGGAAAAAAGTTTGAATTTTAGAATAAGCTTTGCTATAATTATTGAAAATAATATTGTAAAGTTATATTATTGTTATTGAAAATTTAGAACCTCTGGGCGAATTAGCTTTTCAGAATTTCCCAAAAGAATTTCCACCAACCAGCAATTTACAGACAATTTGTAATTTTGAAGTGAAACATTGAGATTTCTGATAGCTGGTGGGATATTGCGGAGTATAAAATTTGAAACAAACACAGAATTTGTAAATAAAATAGATTTAACAACTCTTGGAACCTGTAAACCCACATTCATTGCACCTCTTGTATAGTGATCATGCACTACTGGCTCTATGACTAAGTCTCTATTGGAAAGGGAAAGAACAAGTGTTTCCCTAATAAATAATTGCCCAACTGATAATAATAATAATTTAGTTTCACTGAATAATTGAGTTGATGGGAACTTGATTGGTTTTTTGAAAGCTGCTTTTATAATTTTTTTTTGTACAACTTCAAGCGATTATAGCTTTACAATTTTTGACAAGGTGATTTGAAAAATTCATCCAAAGTGGAAAAGCAATCTTCAACTAGGGATATTCATAAAAGCTAGTAAACTATTTCTATCACATTAAAAATAAAACTTGTAAAACTCCAATTTTGAAAGTTTTTGTATTTTCCTAACTCAATGACAATAATAACAGAATTATCAATTCACAATTGATAAATTATTTGAAGCATGAAACACCAACAATTTTTTGAAAAAACTGTTTTCAAAAATCTTTCTGTTTGTTTTTTTTAAATGCATTAAAGCAGTCAGTCATGTGTATTATTTTTCATTAATCACTCTACCCCTCTGCCATGTTGTCATTTTTACTAGTTGGCAGTATAAGTTATTAAATATTCGTCAGGACTGAACAATTCATGAATAGGTTTCACTTGAGAATTGAGATAATAGTTTTGCTGCTGAAAAAGTATAACGACAAATATTGATAGTTTTATTCTCATTGATTTCAGATTTCCAAGAAAATCGAAAGGCCTATCGGTAAAAATGAAAGTAAAAATAGGAGTAACTACAGAGCTTGAGGGAGTTAGTATCCCTGCTACAGAAGATGTCGTAAGTAAATTGTATTATTTTCCAATTGAATTTGAATGAATATTGAAACCATATTTTTCTAGTTTCATTTCTGGTTCAATTTATTTAATTGTGGAATTTGCAATATTTAATTTAATAAAAAGCTTTAGTACTATACTAACATTTTGACAATTTCTTTACAAACAATAATTATTGACGAATGCTATACTAACATTTTGTCGATTGCACAGACAACAACTGAAGTCAACAAATTATATCGATACTCGCTTTAATATTATAATATTAGCTAGAATCACGCATTGAATACTTTCCCCTCATGATAATTATTCTTGAGAATAACTGTATTCACTGACAACAAATTTATTGCATCATCTCTTGCCCTATTAATCACGTAAATATCGTGGAATTTAGTGGGCACCGTAAGAAAACCTTCATTTCAATATAGATTGAACTTTTAATCGAAGATTTAACTTTCGCAGTGTATTTTTAATCATACGAAAAAATTAGAAGTTGATATAAATTAGAACTACTGTTTCCATATCACAAAAAATTCAACTAAAATTGAACTACTAAAATTATCGTTGTTTTGTTCTCGTAAGTTCATGCTCAAGCATTATAATCTATTATAGGAAATGAAAATAATTCTGTTTTCAGTTCAGACTATGGTCTAAAACAGGCCTGCCCAACCTGCGGCCCGCAAGTCGATTTTATGTGGCCCGCTATGTTGCCGTAAAGACAAAAACATTAACAAAACTGAAACGTAAAACATTAACATGGTGTTTCAGCTGAAACCAAAAAGAAAATTTAAATTACAGGAAGCATTAAAATGTATTTTATGAGCCTTCTCTTTGAATGTTGACAATGCGTGGCCTTCGATTGATAAAGGTTGGGCACCCCTGGTCTAAAATACCATTACTGTGATATTTTAATATCTTACTTAACATTTCCTAGCTAAGGTAAAATTGGATGTAAAATTTTATAAAGCTAACGAGGACCCTGCATTTCAATAGCAATAGAAAATTAAAATTATAAGTACCTAAAAGTATTTTATAATGTTACAATAATTGTAACACCGAGGTAGGTAACATAACTGACAATCGAGAAAATTCATTCAATTGAATTATTAATGGACATTTATATTTTCTAGAAAATTTTCCATAATTAAACAATCAATTTTTAACATTTCAGGAGGATATAGGGGATGAAGAACTCGTCGATCATTTGATGATATTAGGGGACAAGGTGGAGGTATGTTTTACCAACGTTTAAACATATTTTTAATTTCTAGTATTGTTCATTTAGTGTTACCGTAGTTAATTGGTTTAAGTAGTTTGATTTAATTTAAACCAAGTTTAAACTAAAACGAGAGTAATCACTTTTCACCTAGTGAAAAACACTCCAGCCAGCCGCCATTTACATTGGATACGAGTTGGAACTTGTACTGTAATAGTAGAATTTCACTCGTGCCTAATGGTACGAGTAAAATAATATCTATTTTTGACTTGATCAATTTGACTTGACAGGTTATTTTCCATCCGTGGACTCTTTGCATCCGAGTACACACACGAATTCAGTGTAACCAGCCTAATTGGTTTCATATATATTGTTTTATTTGTAGTATTAGGCACGAGTGAAATTCTATTCCTAACAGTTCGAACTGACTTACAGTGTAAACGCCTCTCAATTGTTTTTCACTTGGAGAGAAGCGGTATTAATGTTTCTCGTGTTAATTTAAAGGAATAATTACAAATTTAATCAAACTGTATCCAATGTAACCACGGTCTTATCAAGTACCTGTTGGCTCACGATAATTGAAAACCACTTTCATGTATTGTCAGATTCATTTAATTTGGCGGATGGCATTAGATAGATGAACACCGTTTGCTTTTGAATTGTAAATCACAATAGTTTTTGTATTATTCTTAATTTTTTTATTTGTGATATTCTTTCTTGTAAACTTGATAAATGTTGTTCAACAATCTGAGTATTTTTTGGCAATTTCTTCGTGAAAGTGGTATTCAATATCCGGTGGTCCCGAAATGAAATCCTGGGAATTCAAATTAAATTTTATTCCAATATATTAATAAAATACAATTTTCAATTGAGATGTGCCCAGATATCATTTTACAAAAATTAGAACAAAATAAAATCATCAATTAACCAAGTATGGCAATATAAATAGAAAATATAGGAAAGAAAAAAGTGGGAAGAGCTACAAAGAAGAGAGACGAATGAGTGGTGAGGGGAGGAAAGAATAAAAAAGGAAAAAGAGAAATAGATAGACCGATAAAATCTGGTAGATCCAAACAGTATCCATCTAGAAAACTGTATCCAGAAAAATGAATATTTCACAGCGCAAGCTTTGCTTTTAAAAAAACGCAACATTATTATTCATGTAAATACATATTGTTGTATTAGTATACGATAAGTTGTTAATTTTGTTTTATTATTAATGTGATATTCATATTCTTGATTATTATTAGAGAAGATAATCATTTTGTATCTACTCGTATGGTTGTTATAAGTAAGATGTTGATTTTTAAAATTACATTTATGTTATGTTGAAAATAAATTAATCAATTAGATATAATGAATTCTATTTGCTCATATCTTTCTATATATTTTCTATAACATTTTTTCTGATAATGTTTTCATTTTCTATTGATTTTCGATGAATCAGAAGTTAAAACGAAGATTGCCTGCTACATAATATATTCTTTGAAATACGTCCTTATTTATTACATCCTTCATTTATTAGGAAGTCAATGAATGTTACAAAGTCTATCTTCAAGTTGTTGCACATTATAACCATCATCGTCACATAAGAAAACTAGTCAATTCAATTTTATGTTCTAGGAATTAGATCCCCGTTTTAAAAATTGTACGAAACCGGTAGTCCAAGATTTCTTTCTAGAACACTTGGACGACCTCTACAGAAACCCTTCAGCAATCTACCCCAAAACAGTTAGCAGACGCTGCAAAGCTTGTAGAAGTCATTGTGTAAGTATCATAATAATAATTATTATGAATAAGTATTCTATAATTTGTGTGGTAATAGGAATCTCCAAAAAATTAAATTCACCACCATTTACAATAATCAGCAACTGAAACTAACTTGAAGACTCCTAATCCAGATCGGGGGATTTCAAAATAATATACAATAACTATGTACATATAAACTTAATTTTTGTATGAGTATACAAATCCCATATGATTGCCTAGTTACTGGATCCATGTGATGAAGACATTACCTTTATCTTCTAGAAACAAAATAAGCTGAAAACAATGTGTTTAAAACTATGATAATTTGTTTCTTTGTTGAAATTTCTTCGATTTTCCTTCAATAGATATGAATTATGAATTATTCAGAGCTGAATTCAGTCTAGTATCAGAATGTTGGAGGAATAAAAAGCAGCAAATTGAATTATCTCTGCTTTATACAGGATCCGCCACTGGAAACGGACGTTTTTTAAGTTAGTATTACGCATCCGGTAGGAGTTGGAGAGGGGAGCCGAGGCCAGCACGCCACTCATCTGACCTTGCAATATAATTATGCTTGTTCATTGTTCAGTTGCCATCATGCCTCTGTGGAACGTAGAGCATCGCGTTTTCGTGTATGTCAGTTTTGTGTGGAGTAGCTAATCAGTTAATCAGTTATGGAAGTTCAACGCCTCTTTCGTCAAAGGTTTATCATTCCTCGGCATGGAGACATACCGAGCTGAAACATCATTTTTCTATGGGTTAATGCCTTTTGTAGTGGAGGTAGTTTAATGAAAAGGCAGCCACCGGGACCACGTTGCACAGTTCGAACTCCGGAGAACATGGAACGTGTAAGACAGGCTATTTTAACTAGTCCAAGATGTTCAGTTTGAAAGACGACAACTTCTTGAAACCTGAACTGATAGAACAATCTGCCAAATGTTTATTTTCAACAGGATGGAGCTACGGCCCATACTGCCCAAGTGTCTCTATGGCTGCAGTTAGACAAATGTTCCCTAATCGCGTTATCTCTAGATTTGTTGATCTGCATTGGCCCCCTAGTTCTCCAGACCTTTCGATGTGTGATTTTTCTTGTGGCGATTTCTAAAGTTTCGTGTGTATGAAAACAAGCCTCGTACGTTGGGCGAACTGCAACAAGCTATAGAACAGAACGTCGCTCAGATCAATCATCAATAGCTATTGGAGAGAGTGGAAGCAAACTTCAGAGAGCATCTCCATTCTCCACATTTGTCAACGTGAAAATGGACACCATCTTAATTACATTATTTTTTGTACATAGGTTAGTCAAATTGCATGTTCTAAGGAACGTATTTCTGCCAATAAATTATTTTTAAACTCTAAAATAGTGGATTGTTGTCCATTTGAAAAACGTACGTTTCCCGTGGCGGACCCTATATTATATAAATTCAGTGCATAAGTTTCTTTTGTAGATTAGAAAATGATCTTAGAAACTGGAGCCTGTAAGTAGTGTAATACAGAAGAAATAACTAATACAGTTAGTTATTATAAACACTGGACTTGTAATATTGTATTGAATAGTACGACGTGTTATCCATGTCTAAGGTGTGTCCACCATTTTCTGTTTTATAAGGCTTCTAAAATTTTATGAATCAGGCACTTGGCGCAGACGCAATCTTTTTACTAATTTCATTCATTCACAATAACTATTTAAGTTTCATTTTACATTCTCAAGAAATTCATGGTTATTAGTTCTGTGGCTAAAACGTAAAAGGTCTTAAGTCCATTTTGACCATTTTACAGTAGAGCCCAAAAACTGTTTGAATCATGAGCAAAGATAAGTTTTTCACATTATTATCTTGATTCTCCATTTATATGACCTACTTATATGACCCTTTATACCTGATTATTTTTCATTCTGTTCATAAAAAATATGATTTTATCCATTTTGCAGGAAAATAGCTATACTTAAGCCCATTTTCCTGTCACATTTGACAAAAAAATGTGACATAGGACTTTGTGTAAAATCATATTTTATATCATTTGAACTGTTGAATTTGTGTAATCTATTGTTTTTAGATTGGTATTCATATTGCAGTTTCATAATATTATTCATTCATTAATGGATATGGAAAGTTGATATGAATGATAATGTTATCATCTACCATTCACAACAGTAATAAGCTATATTCAAAGATAATCTGAACATAGTGAATGTTACAAATTAGAAGAGACATTGGAATAGTGAATTATACTTTAATGAATAAGAAATAGTACAATAATAAACACAATAATTTATTAATCAGCAAAAATATTTTATTCTGAGTCATACTGTACTTCAGGGAGAATATTCCTAGCGTTATTACCATTTTTCAAACCCTTGTAAAAGTTGTGGAACAAGTGATTTATAAACGGCAATAGAGATAGGATATCAGTTTCTTTCTCTTTTGAGATAAAAACTTCCTGAGTTGAAATCAAATATGGAGAGAATCTGTTGCTCTTGTGTGCTTATTGATAGAGCCCAATTATGAGGGTAATTAATTTTTAAATGAGAGCCAGTCATTATTATCACTATTGGGATCAATTTATGTAAGAACAGACAAGTTATCATTTACCACTGAACCACTCTCTTTCTTTTCCACAATCAAAGTGTCCTTTTTAAGTTTCATTTTACATTCTCAAGTAATTCATGGTTATTAGTTATAGATGATCATTGTTAATTTATATTTCTGTATTTTCTTATGTTTTGGACAAATTTTGATTGGTGATGGGACTTGCTGATTTATCTTTTGTATTTTTCATACTCATGCATGTTATAGAACCAGAACAAAAGTCAGCCAGGGTGCAGAGTAACTGCTGTCAAAATGGTAACACCTGTAAAGGTGCAGCTGTCCAATAACGTGTGGCTGCGAAAGAACGTTACTTCACTCATAAAGGTAATTAAAATTATTTCAATTGAATCACTCACCATAATCGATACAGTTACCAGGGTATTTTATGACTGGTACCGGAATCTCCAGGTAAAGGTCACTGAAACTCCGTCCAATTTTGACAAAAATACATTATTTTACTGAATTTAAGGTCTGCTCCGTTGTGATCTAGCATTCTTAACTTATCCTCTCACTAGGATTCTTAACATTTATACTTAACAATTTTCTGTAATTCTACAAGTATTCATGATTATTTTGCTTTAATGTTTTTTCATATTTAACAGAACTCATAATTATTTGCATTCAGTCAGTTTTATCATAGAGAAAGCATACGCAAGTATAGTGATTCATCCCTATGTTAAATGGTGAACGACAGAAAAACGACGTGATGGTGGCGATATCTCTGGGGACTCGAGAGTACTTCAAACACTTGCTGTGTTAATCAAGTGGGCGATCGGTTAGACCTCTGAACTACCTAACACGCTGAACTATTTTCGCCGCACAGTAAAAATGTAAACAAACGTCCCAATCTGATCATTAATCTACTTGGCGTATGCTTTTTTTATGGTTTTATGCAAAAATTATTTAATAATTTATTGCTTTAAAAAACCACATCTCACCCTGGGTGTCATCAGATCTTATCTATCAGATCTTTCATATCTTTTTTTAGAGTGATTTTTAATCTGAGGGAGGATTTCAATTATATCAATATGAGTAAAACACCTTCTTATTTATTATGTATTTTATGATACCTTGTTTATTTAAGTGACTAAAGTACTATTTGATTTGTCTGCATAAGGAGAATGTGCTCATATTCCTGGGATAAATAACTTTTCAATTGAATTTGTTAACACTATCATAATCATTTTATATAAAGAAGACTATTAAATAAACTTTCATTCATCATCATAATCAACCAATTCCATCGAACCTTAAATAGTACATTGTACTATCTACATAGTATCATTTAACATTATAATGATAACGTATTGAAGTTGAGAATCACATACCGTACCGTAAATAAAATCTACGAATAGAGCTGACAAACATATTGTCAATAACTCATTTCGAAAATAATCTTTTCTATGCGGCTCAACTGAATGGTTCTTTATGCATGTAAAAATAAATTTCTCTTAATTTGATTTAGCTCTTGGATTTTGGCATTATTAGTGCTTATTATGTATTATCAAAGACAATTAGAATACTTAGTTTAATAGTTTCCTATCGTCTTTAGTATTATTTATAACACTTAATGAGTTCTGTATTATAAGTTGGTCTATTTTATAGCCTTGAATAATAATATCAACAAAACTTAGTTTTTCAATAATGGTATTTTTTCTTTTTCAGGAAGACGGATCACTAAAATGAATTAGTATTTATTTATTCGACTGTGTTTTTATTGTTGAGACTGAACACTTGATAGGTCTTCCATCTTGTTCTAAATCCGTCAAATTTATTCTTTTTTCTGGGGATATGATCAAGCACAGAAGTCAAACTTTTATTACAGTGTATCCAGTGTATTAGAGAACGTGCTTTATTTTCTATGTCACCTCCAGTCAGACCTACACTGAACTGTTTAGTGTTTACGTATACTTTATGTTTATTTTTCAACCTTTGTTCTTTGTTTAGAAGTTCCAGAAAAATGTGGGTTCAGTTCCGATTATCTAAATGTTTCAAAGACTGAGCCAGAATAATGCTGGCAATCCAGTATCTTAGAAGCTGCATTAATGCTGGCGAGGTTTTGTCTACATTTTTTTCCGTGTCTGTAGCTAAATGTTACTTGAACCACAAATATCTATTTTTTATTCAGTATTATTAACAATATGGTACAGTACTTTATTTTCATGGTACTGTATTTTATTTCTATTTAAATGGATATTAGCATTAATTAAAATGTCGCAGCTACCTTTTACCAAAATGTGTGCATTTATAGAAAATAGTTTTCCGAAAATCTACTCATTCCTTGAACTAGATTTAGAAAGATTTAGACTATAGATTGCCATCGAGAATAATCACGTTGAAAATAGCCAGTTCCTAATATTCTTGATGGGCTCCCAGTATGTAGTATTACTCTGTATGTGTACATAGTTTGTTGTGTATTGTTTTATTATGTTATTTTGTACATTCCGTCTTTTGTAATTGTTTAAACAGCTCAACAATGTTATTCCTCGTTATTCTATACTTTAGTAACTTTATCGAATTTGAATGTTATCTAAAATATAATTTTCTGAAAACGAGTCTAAACAGAAAATTTGTCTCGTGTAACTAACTTGTCGGAAACAGCCATGTGAAATTTCTAGTCCTTCATTTGCAAATTGTCGTTCTATGTATTGTAAATTAGAACGCTGTCTAGAAAACTAAAAACGTTCCTTATTCTGTGTATTATATCTCAATTTTTGTGCTTATCTGTTGTGTTCGTTTTTATTTATTAACTTAGTATTTATTTTCTACAGTAGAGTCTGGTGTTTATCACGGCTTAAGACTGATAAGCCTAATTTTTTAAAAGTATGTTTATAATTTTCATATCCTAATGATTGATAAGTGATATTGTTACAATCTTTAAGGAGGGTAGAACCTGAGACTGAAACTTTTTGTGGTTTCTAATAATGAATATCACTTTAAACAAACTTGTAATTTACCATAATGTAGCACTAGTTCCGTTCTTGAAAATCTCGTCATTCATTAAGACGGTAATGTTGATGAAGAATAATGTTTTTATCAACTAATTGGTGGAAAAACGTTTTGCTAAGAATGGTACTATTTAAATATAAGATGCATTAGTTGGTGGAGTTCAATAAGCTGATACTGCAATCAGAGATTGAAGTCTAAATTAATGAAGATTTGATAGAGGGACCATGCCTTTCTTCGAAGATAAACAAGACTCTACTGTATCTGAGTAGGTAACTAACGTAGCATACTCTTATTGGACCAAGTAGTCAAGTCTATAGTGAATGCTACATCTCCTATGCATTAGAATATGCTGTGAATGGTTGGTTGTTCTGTACTTGTAAGTTGACATGGCGATAAATGACTGTAAAGAACATACTTGATGATAATTGTAATTACTGCCAGATGTAACATGATTTGAACATCGTGAGCTAGGAGTTCTAAATGTCTAAAACATTTTGATAATGAAATTTCCTCAATATTTCTGTGTTAAGCGTTTTCCGATTTGTAATTTGTTTCTTTACTTTACATAAACCTTTTTTCATTTATTTATTTATTTATTACTTGTAAATACTACGAAATTGGAAAGGCGTTTCAATATAATTAATTGATAACTTATTGCCAAAAATATAAATTCTTACAAATTATTATTTTGTTTCTTGCGTGGTATATGTATCATATATTGATACATGTACCGTGGTATTATATATTCATCTTCAAATTAATGCTATCCTGCTGCTGGTGATGATCTTTTATTTTTTCTTCAATTGATTGTTCAATGTGATAAAATTAGCTTTAAAAGGCTGTGAATCAGCATAAAGAAACTTTTATGGTGATATTTTACAGTTTTTTTTATTTGGATACAGTTTACAGTTTTTTTATACTATCAAGCTACCAACTTTTGAGAAAAAAATACGGATTCTCCATTTGAATTGGAAATTGAGTTATTTTTTGAAGAAATTATTTTCGAAAATATTTTTTTCCAAATTTGATATTTTGAGAAACTAATTATGTCATTTGATAGAAAATACCTTCAAGCATGTATGCTCAAAATTTCATGATTCTATTTGCAACCAAGTTTGAGATGACCTGTTCCAAAAATTCCAACTTTAGGCGCTCATATCTCACGAACTAATGAACAAAAAAGGAACAAAAATAGCTTGATATAAGCTATTAGCTTGATCTAGTATCCAAATCAAATAACTTTTAAAAATATCACAATTAAAAAGTTTTTTATGCTGATGCACAGCCTTAAATAAATAGAATTGTTTGTAAAGTATAAGCTTTAAACTAATGTGGATAAATATTAATATAAATTATGAATGAATGTAATGGATGATTCGAATTTTTTGTATAGTATAGCTTCAATGAATGTAAATTGAAATGAAAGCAATATAATGATAAAATTAATGCTTTAAATAAATAAAATTGTTTGTGAAGTGTGAGCTTAAGATGAATGTAAATAAATATAAATGATAAATTAATGTAAAAAATAAATAAAATTGTTTGTGATACCTAAAAATTATTTTACTTTGAAAGTGAAATCTACTCACAGATAAATGTTGATAGCTATTTCAGGGGGGGGGGTGTAAGGGAAATCCCCCCCCCACAAACCGAGGCTCATATTACGCTATAATAGAATGTAATTTCCTCTCAATGAGATATCAGGAAGAGCTCTCCAAAACAATCTACTAAATGATTTTTGTTTAAGACGGTGGCACATATGAAACTGTTGATATTGCTTTATTAGTAAGTTATTATTATAAAATAACTCACAGACTAGAATAAGTAATATTCGACTCATTTTAAACCCATGGAGAACGTGGGATTTAAAGGAATTAATAAGAGTGGTGAGGAAGGATCTGTCTCCTTAGGTGATTTGGAACACCTAAGAAAAGGTTCTCAAACTGCTCTAAATGCTGTTTTGAATGGTCTATTTTCACAATAATCTCCCGGGGGAAGACACTCGGACCCCCTTTTCTATATGTTTGTTTGTTTGTTTGTCAATGGCTCAACAGCCCTATGTGGGCTTAGGCCTACCAGCTGGTTGCCAGTTTCACATCCACTTGACTGAATCAGCAGAGGTGAATGATCATTAACCAGAAAAGATGTAACGTGTGGTTAGCACAGTGACATCTCAACCATAAGCTAGTCTTCGCAACCCAGTGATGGGAACAAAGCACTGCTGGGTAACATTGTGTTAAGCAGCTATATAGTGCAATGTAACAATTTAATATGCCTCCAAAATATTGGGAGTGACTGACTAGCCTTACTAACGATTAGCCAGGCTCCCAATGGAGGGTCCCCCTTTTCTATAACAGGGGATAAATATTGGCTAAAATCGCATTGATACAATGAAAACGGAAATATTGTACCGAGAAGACATTATAGCCTATTCGATTTCACAATAATTGAATGCATTATATAATTTTTCGTACACTTCATCTTTCAATCTCAGGACCCCCCTCTACCACCTTAAACAATTCTCCCCCCATACAACTTTCAAAATCCCCCCCCCCCATAAAATCGCTCCTGGATCCGCCTCTGAATACCCTGATAGGTACGCACGATAGATACTAAATTGTACACAATGATTCTTTATAGAAAATATTTGTGTAAATTATAGTAATTTTTTAATATTAGCTCTTCAGTTTCCTACAATAAATTGTCAATTAGCAATTGTAAATTAGCTCCCCTAAAATTAGATCTTGTTGATTTCAAAAAAGCAAACGTATGTGACACATGTTAACGTTGAGATAGTATTTATAGTTGAGAAAATTGTTGATTTTTTATCAATAACTCATTAAATGTTATAGTTCTGGATTTCTAATGAAAAATTCTGTTACCTTCAATAATTCTGGTTCTGTTGCCGCCATTCGTATTAGTCACGACCCTTTGTAGGTGGGTGGGCCCTTTTTCTCACCCCAGTCCCTAAAATGGCTGCACCCCATCACAAGTCTGTCAGCTAGTCCATTAATCGCCCTATTGTTGAGGTCCTCCATGCTCCAACCCCTCCAACCGTCAGCTCTTGCTTCTTCCATCACTGAAAGTGATGAGAATGGTTGGACTTTCAAGAATGCAATAATAGATCCTATTCCACTTTCCAATACACAACAGTCAATTTCAAGTCAATCAAATTCTTTTCAAGTTAACACACTCAATATTACAAACAAACTTACAACAAACAAAGAAATAGGACAATTGGATCTATGTTGGGATGTGCTGGAGAGAACAATTGGGGAAAATACCTCTCAAACTATGATTGGAAGGTAGAGGACAAATAAGCATGAATGAGGAAGGTGTGAAATCAGGAGAGAGAGAAGAGAAGATAGAATGAGAAGAAAAAAAGAATACACTTATTAAGACAATGTGTATCAAGTCAATGAAGTAGAAGAAGATGGCATATACAGTTGAACAATGAGAATACATACTATAATAATTATTATTGTATTACGGAGAGAAAATATTGGAACTAAATAAAAATTTTATTCAGTATGGGGATGATTCTCAGAATGATGTAAAAATAATAATTTTTTCAAAGGATAAAGATGCTGCTGAGCACAGATAGATACCTTCAAATAAATTATTGAAACCACAAATTATCATCTATAATCTTTAAGATTAACTAAGATTGAATTATCTGAATTATAATCTAAGATATCTTAGTTTACAGTGTTTTTGTATTCACAAAATACAAAGAGAAATCTCTGAATAAAGTTACCAAAAATTCTCTGTTTTCGAGATAGAGCGTTGAAGATGGCAGATTTTTCTACACTCAATATTCAATTTTCAATATTTTATACACTCTTTTGGTACGGTAACCTATTTAAGGATAAGGGTAACAGAATTATAAATTTATAAACAAATCTGTAATAATTTTTCATCTTCAATCTCCATTATACCTCTGTATAATATGTTTGAAATTTATTTGATTCCTAAAATAGAGAAGACTACAACAAAAAGTTTCATTGATTTATTATCGAGATGAAGAAGATGAAAGATTACAGATTTGTTTATAATAATTATAAATTTATAAACAAATCTGTAATCTTTCATCTTCCTCATCTCGATAATAAATCAATGAAACTTTTTGTTGTAGTCTTCTCTATTTTAGGAATCAAATAAATTTCAATCATATTTGGCCTATACAGAGGTATAATGACATTCAGATTGCACTATTATTACATGGTGTTAAATATTTTATTTATTTTTATGACCATTACGCATTGTTTTCATGCTGATGAGCATGAAAACAATACGAAAATGTACAGTATAACTAAAATGTAAACTACAACTATTAATGTAACGTACAGTAATACTTTCATACTTTCACTTACTAAGTTATCTGATGTGTTTAAAATTCCATCAAGAAAGAAAGGTTGATATATCCACTGCAATTATCACTCAATTACTTTTAAATTTGCCATGCATCTTTGTAATCCAATATATCTACAAGCCAGCAGCAATTACTACTACTAGCCTATAACAATGCACAGTTTGAAAATGGTGGCCTATTTAGTTATTTGATGAATACGACGCTACTATAGTGACGCCCATGAAATGGGTAAATTGAGAGTACGGGGCTTGGATTATTCAAGTTATATTATTTGAGTTATGTTGTTTTTTCAAATGTCACTCAAACGAATCTTTAAATTTGAATTAAATTAATTTATTTCTTTAAATTTTATTTAATTTAATTTTTTTTTAATCTCACTCATTTTAATTTCGCTATGGGGTTTCGAAAATTCCGTTGCAGTAGATGAACAGCTAATTTTAATTTTTTCTAATAGAACATGAAATCTGATAGCTGCTTGCGGGTATGTGAGCATGTGGGTGGTGATGTGAGTGGGGATTTAAAGATGACAGAAGCACCCGTGGTGGAATTTCTTATATAATTTGAAACTGTCAGATCATATATTTTTATCATCCTAGATCATACTTTCAGCATATAGTTTTAGGAAAATTGGGATGCATTTTTCATGTATTGGGGTATCTCCAGTTTTTATAATCCTGGATCATAATTTAAACATAAATAATGGTAGCTTTTTATAAGCTTGGGAAAATCGTATAGTTATGATTTATAAATGCTTAGAGCTGAATTGAAAATTTTTTGCAATGTTCATGAACTTTGAGCATTAATTCTGGAAAATCTAGAAAGAAAAGAGATATACGTAGGTAGAGACAATCAAAGTATGGTAAAATTCAAAATTAATAAGTCATGTTAATTTACTTTGAAAACTTTATTTAAATACAAAGAGAGTTTTGAATAATACAAAACAAACGTTTAGGATAATGAAATAATTAATGAATTATATTTTCTCAAAACAACTACTACATTTATTTATTTAACAAGATTAAATTTACATGAACATAACATAAATTTACAAAAATTTAAACTATTCGCCATAGTTGACTTTAAAGCTTTTGTACATGATGTACATGTAGGCTACATTTTTCTACTCATGAGCTTTAACTACATGGAAACAATACTATGAATTAATTGAGTAGATTCATATTTTTATGATATTTTGATATTTTTATGAATACAAAAATTTACATAAATTTAAACTATCCACCATTGTTGAATAGTTTAACAACACCATTGTGTTGTCCTCAACAACACCATTAGGGCTTTTGTACTTGATACAAAATAAAAAATCAATTAAGCAAATTCATATTTTTATGATATTTAAACTATTCAAGTTACAGGATATTTTTCTATGTAATTGACTTAGTAAACACTATTAACTGAAAACTGACTTCAACTAAGTACTAATATTACTACCGTATTTGAATTTGAAGAAATTAAAAAAAAATTATATTTAAAGCAAATATCAAAACGATCAAGATTAATCATACATGAAATTTGACAACACTTCTACACAGGAAGACAGGGATTCAAGAAAGTCCTACATATGGTTTTATATCTATTTAGGGAGTGAACATTTTTATGGAGCTATTGTTGAACTATTAACTATTGAACATTTTTGAACTATTTTTGTACTAATGGTATTGCTTCTTCTATTTCTTAACTCCTTTTTGTCCGCTCTCCTGTTGCCTGAAATACAAATAATATAATTATATATTTCATTATATATGATTAGTATATCACAGTACACATAATATTATGAAGAAAAAAGCTCTCATTCAAGTAGACTACTATAATTATAGACTATATATTACGATTAGCACAGTTATTCAAATATTTTTTGTAAATAATTCCACTAATTAACGCTGGATGAATTAATTTAAGGAGTAAGTGGATAAAGCCTGGTTTTCATTAGTAGAGTTAGTGGTAGAGTTCCCTGGGCGAGTACTAACTATCTTGTGAACTCTCCCAATGAAAACGTTCATAGTAGAGTAGAGTGAGAGTGATGGTAGAGTACTTGTTTTTAAGTACCAAGTAAGTAGAGTGGAGTTAGTACGGTAGAGTTAGTATGCTAGTTACTCTACCACCAACTCTACTAATGAAAACCAGGCTTAAAGGTGGTGAGCGAAGTTTTTGAGAAAAAGAGTTTTTCACATGAAGCATATAGGAGCCGCTCTATACGTTGGAATGGTCCTTATTTTCTGAAGAGAATATCGTAACAGCTGAGATTTCACGTTGGTTGCAGGAGGTAAGTGCAGGTGTGCAGGTTAAAACCGAATAGACTACTCTTGTATAACGGAGGTAACGTGTAAGTGCGATTTGAAGGGCACTTCACACGTTCATCCATTGATTAGGTCTACACAATGACCTTTGTTGTCCTCCATCCATTCCTTGGTCTACCAAGACATTGAATATATATCCTTTGACCTCATATATATTGATAATGGATATATTGAATATATATCCTAAAGGATGTATATTCAATGACCGAGAACAGTAATATCCATTTCAAAACCGAATTACCAACTAGGAATATTTTTTCAACTTCAAGTAAAAAGTGTTTTATCATAGTTCATGAAAAACTTCTATTTACAGTTGAAATAGCCTATTAAAATTAAAAAGATGTTAAAAATAAATTTTTATCTTCACTATTGCTTTAACTTCTGTCATTATTGAACAGACAGTACATTTATATAATTCAAGCTATACGTATAGAATTTTATTAGATATATAAAGCTTACCAGAACATATCCTTTATATATAAGTGAATTTTTAAGGATGCAAATATTTACTGTACTGCTATTGGATTAAATTGATTGGAAATTATAGGAGGATTGTGAAACAGTTTATAACTTACGATGAAGATTTACTGGTTCCACTGCCACTTGAGTTTCCACTTGTTCCAGTGCCACTTGTGCCACTTGTTCCAGTACCACTTGAGCTCTTTGAATAGTTAGGGTTGAGTGTGTTGAAATCGAACAACTCGGCCTTATGTGGAGCTAAAAACAAAATTTAAAGGTTTATTTTATTGTTTTTTTTTTCACAAAAATACATTTATTATTCACATGTTCTCAATGCTACTATGAAAAATGTCAATTAAAAAACTTAAGAGAACATAATTTGAAAAAAATCAAACACATCTGCTGTGCTACGTAACAAAGTCATCTCTCATCATCATCATCCTTCCCATCACCAACGCACAATTTAAGAGCTTATGTGGGCACAACCACAGCAAAAAATAAGTGTATTTTTTTCGAAGGAGATGCTCAAATGAGCTCCAGGCTTGTGCATGGAAAATGGGAAAGGTGATGATGAGAGATGAATTTAAAACTGCATTTTTGTGTAGCCGGGATCGATGGCTGCTCTTAATTTTAAATTAATAAAATATTCATAATATAATTATTATTTAATTAATAATATAATAAGATTGTGTCCAATAAACAGTGTCCTGAGGCAGTCATACACCCACAACTAGCTCTGTAGTCACTGTACTTCTTTTTGCTTCCAACTAACTCAGGTCAACTAACTTAGTACATTTTAATGCCAATAGATAGCGCCACAGGTAGGTCTACCTATTTCGTGTTTTATTATTTTTCTTTTTTTAAATCTTTAAATGATTATTTTGAAAAACAAATACAGCACGCAGATATTAGAATGTGGCGTAGCCAGGGGGGGGTCCTAGGAGGCCCAGGCCCCCCCAAAATTGTCGAAATTTAATTTTAATAGTAATTTTTATAGTAAATGATTGTTTCAAAAAAATGTTTCTTTTGTAATGTTTGGATTTCAGATATCGCGAGACCTAAAAAGTAGTCTCAAACAGTGTTATGTACCTGTCAAATATTAAAATTTTCCGGGGAAGTTTCCCCGGACCCCACTTATGTCTGGGGGGTATTCCATACCCTCCAGACCACCCGGTGTTGGCCCCCCCCCGAAGTCAATTTCTGGCTACGCCCCTGGATTAGATTTTTATCTTTCTTTTGGCGCAAACCGCACCAAAATTAGTCCACTCACGAAATTTCCAAAATTCTCACTTCACGGACTACAAAACTCTTTTAAAGATTATAATAATCATAAACATAATGATGTTAAGAACAGTAATAATAATTTTGTCAATTATATTATTAAGAGAAATTCAGTTCAACTTACGTGGTCGTGTGATCTTTGTTGCCTGCATGTAGCGTTTTATTGCCTCTTTCAAGTTGACACTCGGTAGGGGTTGAACAAAAAACGACTGGGCATTCATCAGTTCAAACGCCGTGCATCTTGCAGAAGGCTCCAATTGCAGTAGTTTTTCAACCAAATCTACTTCACACATAGTATGAGCTGACATCCAATCCACCAGGTTTTCCCGAATATTGTTTTTCTTGTAAGAGCTCGCCCACTTGTAGTATTCCGGATATCCCGGTAAGCTCTCGTAGTATGGTCCAGTAGGGCAGCCAAACATTCGAGTCATCATCTGTATGTCAGTTTCATCACAAGGAGGGGAGGGGGTTAAAAACTTCCTGTTTTGCGTGAATATTTTGAATAGAATGACGCCGGCCGCCCACAAATCAAGACTGTAAGTTACCGGGAGAGTCGATGTGCTGATGAGAATCTCAAATGGCTTGTAACCACGGGTACCTATATTTGATGTTGGAAAGGAGTCATTATCACATACGGATTCGAAGTCGCAAATCTTCAAGATTCCGTCGTAAGTCATGAGTATGTTTCTCATCTTGATGTCCCTGTGAACGAGCTTCTTTTGGTGAATTGCGTTCAAGCCGCTCAGAAACTGTAAAGCCAGGTTCTTTTGCTCTTCAGGGTAGACTAATTGCGGCATGAAAAGATCTTCCAAATTACACATACATCGTTCAAAAACTAATGTATATTTCCCACAAACATCATACACCTTGAGAAATTGTTCACTGTTGTTGAGTTGTTTGT
The DNA here is from genome assembly GCA_017141395.1 of Laodelphax striatellus. NCBI lineage: Eukaryota > Metazoa > Arthropoda > Insecta > Hemiptera > Delphacidae > Laodelphax > Laodelphax striatellus. The sequence continues at coordinate 19,424,345 of CM029544.1, read as the reverse complement.
ACGTCTTGATCTCGTTCAATGAATAGTTGGAGACAGTGTTGCGTTTTATTACAACAGTCGATTCCCCTGGGCTGTTTTTCAGTTTCGCGGTGCACACTGACGAGTATTTTCCTTTATACAGTTCTATGCTAGTTTCATACTTGTCTTCCGGAGAAGTACGCAAGACAATTGACATTTTCACTAATCGCTAAAAATTTAAAAATTGTATAGAATCCGGCACAACTCTTGTATTTAAGAGTCCTTAATACATTTTGATTGAATCAGGATCAAATTTATTTGTTTTTTCAAATGTATTTTGATTTGAGTCAGATTTAAGTACTGGATGTTCGAATAGAGACATATGATTCTACGGCAATGCTCACTATCCACGTCAACTTCAAAAATCGCATCCGAGAAAATAAAACACGAAGATAATTTTATTAAAAAAATAAAAGTCAATATCGTAAATGATCGAGATCAATAACGTGATTTTCATATCATGTTCACACGGAATAGGCCTATACAATTCAAGAGATAGAATGTAGATTTGTTGTTTTTTCAAAAGATAGGTTAGAATCAGAGCAATACTTTGAAGCGTTATTGAAAATTAAGAATAGGTGTTATGGAGTTGAAATTTTGCTAGCGCGCCTCACTTTTGTCTAATAAAAAAAAATTGAGTCAATAAAAAATAGCTGAGAAAAAGTGTGCCGGTATTCTTCAATTTAGCCGCGAATTCAACAATTTCAGAGATTTTTTGGATTGCGAATGCTGATTTCAAGCAAGGTATGTTTGATTCTACGGCAATTCATTACTCACACCAACTTCCGAAATAGTAAAACACGAAGGTAATTTTATTATTGTTTTAAAAGATATTAAGGACTCTTAAATACAAACTTGGGCACTGAATTGAGAAAATAAAACAACCAGAAGTTGAATGATTTCAAGCACGGTATTGAAAATAATGAAGTTGAATGATTTCAAGCACGGTATTGAAAATACAAGCGCGGTATGATTAATTCCACGGCAATGTTTCCAATTTCAATAATAAAACACGATTGTTTTAAAAGATATTAAAAGGACTCTTAAATACAAACTTGAAGACTGAATTGAGAAAATAACACAATCACAAGTTGAATTCTAATTAACACTATAGGGCCTATGTCCAAATGATTTTCGAAATAGAATCCAGCTGACTAAAATTAGTCATAGGATGAAATTAGTCACAGCTGACTAAATTTCATCCTGTTTTTTTAGCATTGTAGGTTAAAAATAATGGCTGTCCATGGAACAATGAATACTAATTTATTATTTAAATTCATTAAATAATGAATATTAATTAATATTATATAAGAATATTATATAAATGAATTTATTAATAACAATAACAATAATTATATTCATTGTGCAATGTGGCTGTGCGTGTGTGCTGGTGGTTTTGTTGTTGTCTTTGAATAACTCTGGAAGAACATAATCAGGACTGAGACAAAAGGATTCGAAGGACACGAAGGAGGACAAAGGATCTTACTCGGTAAGATTATTTTAATTTCAAGGTCTAGCTGTATTTTGAAAAAAAATTGAGATTGTTAGTTACCGTACCGGTACTTGGTTATATTCTTGATTCGAAGCATATTAATTGAAACTTCAGTTTATTATGATACACGATATCATTGATATCATGATTACGAAATGCATTCAATCATGAGCCTACAACTATATTAATATGCTGAACATAGACGTTCAAGTCGGTAAGTTGTTCTTGAATCAGGTAAGCCTGAAGGGACTTTTAAGATTAGGTTAGGTAGCCTACTTCATAAAATTCATAAACTGGACACAAAAAGTAATGTAGGTCTTAACTGCTTAGTACAAATTGAGTACCACATACAATTATAAATTAATTATCTTTCACTTGTTACATAAGAGAACTTATCCTTCATTTCGTGATATTCAAGTCTGCAATTAAATCTACTAGTGATGGGCAAAAATTAAATCGTCATTCAATAAACCGATAGGCTACACCGGAGTATGCCTGTCCGTTGAACTCGACATGGTAGGTTACGTTACTTTACAAGAAGTTTAGCGATTATGCTAATAGGATATTATGCTAATACTAATTCAATCTCGTATGAGATTGAAGAAAGAGGTCGAACTGGAATAAAAACGTAAAACTGGAATGAAATTTACAAACTTAATCAGCTGTTTTTCGTGCATCATACAGAGATCTAAAATGTTCGTTTTTCGGCGAGGGCCGTAATATTCAAGCATCCTATGAAGGGTGGAAAAGAAATTGAATAAAAAGACTGGAAGTTATTTTACCAGAGATTGATAATGGTGTAACAACCGAAACCAGTATCTCGATATTTTGAAAAGTTTGTGGTTTTGACAACTTCTAGCCTTTTTATTCAGTAGATTATGGATAACTACTTCAAAACTCAATATCACATTCACTACTACACACAAAGAGTAAAAGAAACTGAGGTTGAATTATAGCCGATTCTATCCTATCATACATCATAGGTTAGTACTATCGAACACTGTACTATGGATTTCAATTGTGTTCTGTAGAAGTATCTCTAAAATTTCATTGAACTAATAGATACCACAGGAAGACTACGACGGATTGGAAGATGGAGATTACGTCAAATTTTCAGAAGTTATAGTTGAATAAAAATAATTATTAGAATTTATTGTGAACTAAAAAAATTCGACAAAGGTTTTGACATAATAGAAGGTTGATTTTGGGCCAAAACCACAAACCACTTGTGATTATTATCAGAGCATTAGCGGCAATCTACACATTATACTTATAGAAGCTAATCATAAATTTAATTAAAACTAATCATAATGATTCCAATCTACATAGATCCAACGTTCCAATTATATTCAAGTTATTTACTAGCTTCAGTAAACTCTGCATTTGGAAAAAATAATGAGGAAAATTTGTCAATCTACTTTAATGCTGGCTAACTAAACAATATAAAAGTATGAATAGTGGCAAATAAGTGGACAGTAATAAATTATGTTGACTTTGAGACGTTGGTATGCAATGTCTCTCAGATAAGCAAACAAAAGGCTCAAAACTCCATTTAAAGTCTGGCATGTTTGGCGTCGATAGTCGATAATAAATAAGGAATGTGAATGAATTCCTACCAACCCAGACGATGAGTACTGTATTAAATAAATGACCTGACATTGAATTCGAGGTCTTTGACTGCACGTGTCAGTGTCAGGACAGGAAGCACTAGCGAATGTTTTCTTATTGGCATTGTCTCTTATCTCCGTATTTTATTATTTTCAGTTGATAGTTTCCTGTGCTTTGTTTGTGCAACAAACATGCATCTTTCTAGCAGAAGTAAACAAGAAACATTATTGAATTATTCTGGGAGGGTAAAAGCTTATCGGGGTCTTCTAGAATATAACACTATTACTACTATCACAAGTAATACCAAAGGCTAACCATATATTTTTTTTGCTATGGTGATGCCTACATAAGCTCTCAGCTTATGCGTGGATAATGGGACGAATGATGATGAGAGATGAGTGGACCTACAGCTTTAATTGGGTTCTGAACCACCAGGAAGCGATTTTGATTCTCATAATAATGAATGACATTCAGCGGAAAAAGGCCTGAAGTGGTCACCCTTACTTGAATACTTACTTGAAATACTTGAGGTCGTTGCCAAATACTGTGGTTTCCAGATGGGTGGTGTCATTTTGATTATAAGATGGGAATAACTATGGGATTATACTATGGGAATAACAGGTGCAAGTCTCTTATCTAATCTTGCGATCAGATTATCTTTGGTAGTACGTAAACATTATGAAAATGTTCATCTTCAAAATCTACATTCTACACGCTTTTCTAACTTGAAAAATAATGTCTGAATCTGAAACTGTAAACTGCGAAGTGCATGTTTTCGTGCTTTCTTCAAATGAAAAACTCATAATTATTTTGATATCAATTTCCTCGTTTATTACGCTTTTAATAATCTCTCGCGAATAATGCATTATTATTATGCTATGAAATATCAGCTAATTCTATTTTTGTCGTACTTTTAAATCTTGTTTCTCAACAAATTTCAACACTATAAATTCTCAACTTTTATGGAATTATACTGTCATTATGATCTTCAAAATCGTCGAGGTACAACTATTATTCAAGTCTTTCTGAATATTCAAGTACCCCGCAATAGAAGCAACGCCTTACACTCATAATGTGTTCATATTCGTGACTGAACAATGTGAATGGAATACTAATTTGCATGAGTGCTCACGGCCATTATTAGAGAGTGAACATTACCGCCCATATCCGGAGACTCTATTAAAAATGGCCGATACCATAGATAAGAGTGTTTGAGAATGTGATGATACCGTGAGAAGACTGAAAAATAATGGAGTACGTCACATTTGACCCCATCATCAATAATAAAACAATAATTTATTGGACTCTTTAATTAGTATAATACTTTTACAGCTTCTTGCACGTATCGTGCCAGTTTCCACCTACCTCTTCCATTTAGCCAATCAAAGATCTCAAGAGTCACTCAATTGAACTTTTCCTAGAAAGTTTTTTAGGAAAATGTCCCAGTAAAATGTTCAACTTAATAGAATTAAGTTAATCTATCTTCTATCATCTATCTTAAGATACTTTATCTTCCATCTGCCTCGTTGAACACAAGGAACGACTCCACTGCCTTTCCCCTCTTTCATAATTATATCTAAAGTGACCAGACCCCGTTTTTAACGTGACAGTCCCGTTTCCTTCTCGTGACGCTCATTTGTCCCGTTTTAGCAATTCAGAAATTTTTAGTATTTCATGTTTTCTATTTCAAATACTAAAGTACAGGGTGATTCAAAAAGAATACCACAACTTTGAAAATGTGTATTTAACGAAAGAAACATAATAGAACCGTCTGTTATACTCCATTACAAAGAGTATTAAAATAAGTTTTTTTCACTCACAGAGAAGTTCAGAGATGTTCAATATGACCTCCTCCAGACACTTGACTAATATCAACCCGATAGTTACTCAAACCCGTTCCACACTCTCTGTAGCATATCAGGCGTAACAGTTTGGTAAGCTGCTGTTATTTCTTATTTCAAATCATCAATATCCATACACCATTGATGATTTGAAACAAGAAATAACAGCAGCTTACCTAACTGTTACGCCTGATATGCTACAGAGAGTGTGGAACGAGTTTGAGTACCTATCGGGTTGATATTAGTCGAGTGTCTGGAGGGGGTCATATTAAACATCTCTGAACTTCTTTGTGAGTGAAAAAAACTTCTTTAAATACGCTTTGTAATGATGTGTAGCAGAAGGTTCTATTATGTTTCTTTCGTTAAATACACATTTTCAAAGTTGTGGTATTCTTTTTGAATCACTCTGTATAAGTTTCAAGTAAAGAAGTATGTGACACAAGAAAAAATTTCAATTGTGCCGAAAATAAAAATCCCTTAGATCAAAGATGAGGTGAAATCTTTTCACATTTTGCTAATCAACATGTCCCTGTAAAGAACATTGAACTCATGGCTTCATTTTTTCTATCTTTAACAGGATCATATGTTCCGGTGGAACGAGTATTCTCAATATTATTAATGACATTTGGACACAGGAAAAAATCACAAATGAAAATGTTGACACTTGAAGCAATGTTGCGTTGCTAGTAATTTGAAATGCCCTATGATCAGTTTATAGAATTTATTAAACAAAAACCGAAATTTTAAAGAAGATACATTAATAAAAAAGCATTAAAAGTGAGTATTATTTGAATCATAATCAAATGAATGACTGAATGTGGCTTGCCATTTTGTTCAGGGGCGGATTGAGGTCTGTGTTTTGGGAGGGGGCGGTGCAGTAGTTTAGGAGGGGCACTTCCGGGGGGTCTGGGGGGTATGGAAACCCCCAGATACAGGGGGGTCCCCCGGGAGAATTTTGAACAATTAAGAGTGAAAAACCAAAATCTAGGCTCTAAAACAGCAACGTTTCTCTTACATAAATACTAAAATTATGTGATATTTTGGTAGCGGTCAAAACCCCCGCCCCCCCCCCCTTTAATCCGCCCCTGATTTTGTTTTTTGCACTGTTTGATAAAACAGTATACCAACAAACACACACACACACACACGGTCGTGACCGTCCCATTTGAGGACCTCAAAATCTAGTCACCTCATACTTCTACAGTTCAAATTACATTGTTCACATTACATTTATTCATTTGTTCACCTCTGGCCTTCAGTATAGAACTCAACATGTTTCTACCCAATCTAGATATTTTACTCTCGCCCAGGTCGAATACATGATACAGATACATATGCTATGATAACATGCAGCTGCAGTTGCACTTTGCAAACAGCTCAGTTTTTTTTTAATCTTTCACCTCTCCTGCATGCGCTCAAATTCACTCTTCCATTAATTTCCATTCCGCTAAGCTAGTTTCAATTACTCCTTATTCAAACGAATCCATGATTCCGTGATAAATATGATCAATAATTTTTCCAGCCAACTTTCTTGCTAATCGTTTCCTACAAAGCTATCACGTTTCTGAATAATGAAATTGAAAAGTGGAATGGAACTGGAGAACATAATAATAAGTGAAACGATGAAAGAAAGCTACATAAAGAGTTCTGAAATCCTATGTAACAGCAAACATTAACAACAGAACAATGTTTTGGAGTTTTTCATACAAATTTTCAAATTGGGTTACTTACTTGGTATTTTGGTGTTAGGAAGATAAATGTATGATTCAAATGAACTTTCTTATAACACTTTGAAAAACATCCGTTCTTTATGCGCCATCTTGTATTAGCAAGTTGAGATTAGATGAAGGTCACTGAACAAAAAGGGCGAGGAATCGAACCCTGAACCTCTTAATTGCTGGTCAGGCGACATACTTTGTGTACAGTTCAATGGGGGATGCAGGGGCATAAAAAGGTCACCAACTCCAACTAGGTAACTCTCCTAGATAATTTTGTCGCACCTCCTATTGCTACATTTGCTCTGTTGTTAAAGTTTACTATTTAGAGCTTTTCAGCTCTAAATAGTAAACTTTTACTATTTCAGTAGTAACTTACTATTTAAATAGTATAAACTCTATATACAGCCATAGACTAACTATACAGTGTTGTCTGTGATACAGCTTTCTTTGAATTTTCGTTAAACTAATATTATTATGAATTAAATAGAAGTTGGTTAATTGCAATGTCGGATAATTCTTTCCATCGGAAATAGAGAACTTACTTTTATGCAGCTTTGAAGTCATGTTGGGCAGCAGAAGTAGGGCTTCTATCATCGAAGCGCAGGAGCCACTCGTCAAGGTTACTATAGACATGTTTTTAGTAACCTTGCCACCTCACAACTGTTCAACAAAACCAGAGCTCCGAGACATGCGCAGAAGGCTCTGCGCATAACCCTATTTCGCAGAATCACCCTCCACCTCTGTGTGTTCGCACCTCTATCAGCACGCGTTCCAAGATCAGGAACACGACGAACCCCTCTACCCCTTGATACAGTTTTTGCTCTTCTTTCTTTCATACAACCTTTTAGGCCGTGTGCCCACGGAGCAACTGCTATTTATGGTTTGTATAATGAGGCGAGGGGGAACCTACCCGTAAGGGTTTCCCCACCAATAAAAAGCCATACGATAAAAAAACTGCTATTTGATTTCAGTTAGCAACCCAGCGTAGCCAGATGACATTGGCTAATAGGTTAGATTACCCGATTACCCGAAAAACAGCCAAATGTCATCTGACAACGCTGGGTTGCTGACTGAAGTCAGACAGCAGTTGGTCCGTGGGCTCATGGCCTTAGTCGATTCCTCAATTTAACCTTGTAGTCGACTCCAATTTCTCAAGGATTTTAAAGCTATTAAAAACCTAATAGGTTATTCGTGAACAAAATAAGTTAAAACCAAATGGTTGGTTTCGTGGTATTGTTGTCATCTAATCTAATCCCTCAGATTATTTTTTTCTGAGGGTGATGCCCACATGAACTCTAGGCTTGTGCGTGGGTAATGAGAGGGGTGATGATGAGAGATGACGACTGTTTTTAGGCAGTCGGTACCGACGGCTTTTTGTCTCTTCCGAAAGACGGGAGTGACCGTTTTTGTCAAAATCCGTCCCCTCAATTGTATTCGATCTTATCTATGATGCAGCTATGATGTCCATTCATCTCTTATCAATTATCATCATCCTAACCATTACAAGAGCACAAGAGCTAACAATATCACTACTACAAAACAATAAAAGATTGGTCTATAATTTTTAGGAATATCTTTCACTTCTTGTGCTTAGTGTTCTATAATATTTTCGGCATGTTTTCAAATGTATGAAAAAATAATCTTACAAAAAGCACAGATAACAAATTGTGGGAAGATAAATATTTTATTAGAATATTATGTATTTCACTAGCATAGAGAGGCGATACTCTCTAGTATAGCTAATTTATTCTAATCTGTTCTCTCTGTTCTGATGTGATCTGTTCTCTGTTGTACTGGCTCTAGCTCCAACACATGGGCCACCGACCGATAAGAAACATCTAGGATTTTAAAAAAATCCCCCCCCCCACAATATTCATACCAAAAGAATTACAACGGCCAACGGGCCAAGTACGAATCCAAGTTCTATACAAAACGATGGACCTGTCTAGCTAATGTATTTTTCAGTGTATTCGAATCTGTATTATTAATTTGAACAGAAATAATGCTGCATTATTTTGAAAGATTACTTCCAGCACAGATAAAGACAGATAAAGAATGTGTCCTTTATCTGTGCTTCCACAAAGCATAAATATATCAGACCTCTGATTTGTCTGTTTACTATTTCCATTGCCAGCTAGGCGCCTAATATTGTAAACACCGGATACGAGTCATCGATAGCAAGATTTTGCAAGAAATTCTTTAATTTAAACTGGATATCGTTTGTTTTATGTATAACTTTCCCACTCTCCTCTCTTTAAACATATATGGTAGTACAAATAAAATAAATATCAAGATTATAGAAAAATAGCAAGTTGAATGTAGTGTAACAGATAATATCCATATTACAAACTTCCGTACGAAATAGCAGGCTTAAGGTTGAGCGGTCAATAAATTATAAATTTTTAATATTTTTTTTCTTCTTCCAAACCATTAGACATATTCTTAGGACATAATATATGCAATTGAAACTTTTTTCAACTTCCGTTGGTTCAGAATAGGACTTCAAAACTGGCTTTTTTGAGGCTAATGGCACACACACCACATAAAAACTACTAATCGGAAAAATTTTAAAAAAATATACAAGGACTCCTTTTCACTATAGCAAAGAATGCATCAACTTTTTCAAGAACCTCAAAAAAATTTTTAATGCATTTTAAACACGTTTTTTGTATTAAATATTTGTCTGATAGACTTCAAATTTATTGGAACTTGTAGCGCTGTTCATGATGAATAAATTGGATGCTCATCCCTTTTTATCGTCGCAAAAATAACCGCTTGGTGTGCGTACCTTTTAAGCACGGTTTTTCGCAAGCTTGGCTCCTTACGCACACAACGGATGATATACAGCGCCCGCACTCGCAAGAATGGCAGGAGCGCAGTCCAGCCACCTTCCTCCCTCCACATTCGCCTCCCCATTCACGCATCCCCACCCACTTCTTTGACACCAGATGACAAGAGTGCTTGTGCTTCTACCACTGACCATTGACCCCATTTCATAGTTTCTCTGGTTTGTGACGAATAGGCTGGCTCTTCATTGCTTACTATGCCGCGGAAACGTTATGTGTGTAAAAACAGTAGAAAAACTCATGCGGCTAGAGCTCGGGCGAAGAGAAAACGCGAACAATCTGAGTCTGTTATAAATAATGATTCAGTTGAACTGGAAGATAGTGATGAAATCTTTAGTGATAGTGATAAACAGACTTTTAGAAGAAAGCCAGGTGACTGATGCTGGAGGCTGCAATGCAAGCCCGTAAGTGTACTTCATTTATTATTATTACTATTTAGCGTATGGCTTTTGTCGGTGGGGAGACCCGAAGGTTGTTCCACCTCGCCGTGTTTAACCTAATTCCACTTAGGTTGTAGTTTTATCCACTTTTCAGAATGATTTTGTATTTTGAAAATGAAAGCATTTTCTTTTTGATACGTTTTCTTTTCTTTTGTACTTCATTAATATTCTTTTTTATTAATTATCTAATTTATCAATCTAATATTATTTTCAATTAATTATTTAATTATCAGTATACTACATGCAAAGTTCAGTCAATGAATCGCTTTGCTCGCTTTTTGTAGTTTATTTTTAGCTGTACTGCACTGATTTTTTTAAAGGGGCCAAACTGGGGGGATGTTAGGGAAAATGCGCAAAAAGACCTCTTCTATATTAAAACATGGCTTGATCAGAATACCCTGTCAATGAACACCTTGAAAACAAAATTTATGCCCTTGTCCTTACGACCGGCAAACGATTATGCATTATCAAGTTTGAAAGTACACACTTGTGGAAACCTTCTCAGTGCTGCATGCAACTGTTCTTCAATTGGAATGGTAACTTCCTTTAAATATTTGGGTGTTTTTTTCGACCATAGGATGAGGTGGACCGCTCATATAGATTATTTAAAGAAGAAACTCAGGAAATATATTTATGCCTTTAGAATGATGAGTGAAGTTCTGGATAAGAGAGAAATCAAGATGGCATACTTTGCCTATGTCCTAAGTAGGGAATCTCTTCTTTCATATAAATATATAATGATTTAGTAACTCTGGTCTGCGCACAGGCACTAGCCCATGCAGACCATTTTCATACTCATTTACTGTACTCATCTATCCTCTTCGTTATCTGTCGTTATCTGTGTACATTATAATTATTATGTTCCATTGATGAGGCATGTAGGGTTGATAGTTGATGAAATTGTTGTACTTCAATTCATTCTATGTCTAGAGTACAGTACGTTTATTTTTTGTAACATGTCAATTTTTGAAATAAAGAAGTTTTTGTCTGAAGCTGACATTGATGTTGCCCGAGTACATACCAAGTAGGTGGGTAAATATAAAATGGGTATTTACCCCAAGTAGCATTTCTAGTAAACTCGCGTATATTGACAACCCCCCCCCCCCTCTCTTCAGATGACATCCCCTAGAGACCTTTCTGGTGGACTTTGCCCCCCCCCCCCAATAATCCCATGAAGTCGGCGCCGCTGATTACAACATCAATTTTAATGGAATACTCATCTAAATAGTTAGTATAATTTTTCATACCGACTTAAATCTATGCTACTCTGTATTAAAAAAGAATAAATGACGAAGTTTATATTCACTACTTCTGATCATGACTGTAACTTATAATATTACAGAATCTGATCTCAAACAACGTTTCATCATTTAACGCAATACTAAGTCGAAATAACTGTGGAATAATCGTATTACAGGTAGGCCTATAGTTTAAATATAATTACAATGGATCTGAACATATCAAACAATAATTATAGAAAATCTTGGAATTTTATACAATCAGTATAAATATGCTCAATAATGTTTTGAACAACTTGATATTTTCGCCATGGGCAGTACTTTTAAAAATGTTCTTTAAAATGTTCCTTAAACAGTATTTCAAAATTTTTAATTCGAATCTATTATAAGAATTTCTTATCACAGTTCGTTTCTGATCGTAGGGTTGAAAATTAAACATTATTAGAACCCCTCTGAGTTGAAAGGAAATCATTGTATGGAATTGATAATTGGGTGGTAACCAATTAGGCTGGTAAATGTGTTTTGTTGTGAGTTGGCTGGAGTTTATGAAGACAGTAGTTCAAGGTTTGTTTGTTTCGTTGTGAACTGAATAGAAACGATTCTTTCGATTGCACAATAGACACAAATGAGTCATGTGTGTGGCTGTGCACGTGCGTGCGTGAGAAAGCTTGCGGATTTTCCCTTGAATCCAATACTGTATTTGATTTCGTTATAAAAAATGTTTTTCAATTATTGGTTTGTAGGACTGAAATGAATAGATTTAGGATAGGGGTTGATGGTTTGTATAGTGAGACAATGAACTTCGAATTATCTTAGATTTTCTCATCACCAATCAATAAAGACAGCTCATCAATCACCACAGATTGTAACATGTAGCTTGCATGATGATTGATTTAATTTCAAAATTTCAATGAAATCTGAGAGCTTTTCTTTATAAATGAATATGAGTGATTGCTAATCATAAATTTCTGACTTGAATCAAAACTTAATCATTATTTCGCTAGACACCTTTTCTTATTGCATTAACGGGAATCTTCTTTAAATATTTGACTCCTAAATCGGGCTCTTATTTTGACGTAGGTAGCTTGATGTAGACCGGATTCATTTCACAAATGTTTTAAAGAAATTAACGTTTCCTGAAGTAGGAAACTATTCAAGTGTTCATTGCATGATTTTGCGCTTTTTTATTTAATTTCTCGGTAATAAGCAAGTAACTGTAAGACACTTCTTTAAATATTTGACTTCTAAATCGGGCTCTTATTTTGACGTAGGTAGCTTGATGTAGACCGGATTTATTTCACAAATGTTTTAAAGAAATTAACTCCTCTGAGATCTGAATATTTGATACATTGGTTTAGGATATAGATATCACAATTTCTAATATTGTTCTCAGAACACCATTGCCCGGTTTTTCAGTCGCTCAATAGACAGTTTATGGATCCAATAGCACTATTGAATCAATAACCATGTGTTTTCAAATGCAAAAAAATTTATTGATTCAATAAGTTTATTGAACGACTGAAAAACCGGGCACCAATGTTTCAAATTTGAAACATGTTCTGTAGAGGTGAAACCGCTCAACTCCGGAAAAAAGAAAGTGTTTTGAAGTGTATTCCAAAGCCGTCACAACAAAGACAAACCTTCAGTTGGATGAGACGAAGAAAAACTAGAAGAACAATGTGGAGTGTGGAGATGTCTTTCAGCATTGAATATTTACACTATATAGGGTAAAGGATATATAGTTATATAGGTATAGGCCGTATAGGGTATATAGGGTAGTCTATATATTCAATGCTTTCAGTCAGGCTACTGGAGACTACAGTCATTGAATATATATATCCTTTGCTAAAGGATATATATTGCCTATATCCTAAAGCCATGATTTGCTAAAGGATATATATTCAATGCTACAGTCCATTCATCTTTCCAGGGGTCAAAGCTTTCCATTCTCTTCTTTGGCGTCGACATCTGAGTGATCTTTAACCGGCGTGTCTAACTCAAGTTGTCTGTGTAAACCAACCCTCACATATCTTTGCAGTTTCAAACTGGATGCTGAAGTCACATGATGATCATCAGATATCTGGTTCAATATCTAATCTAATCCAATGCAGTCGAGCTAAAATACGCTTTTAGGCACTTAGCTCTGTGACAGTGACTAGTGAAAAACAGAATTGCTATTAAACAGTACTATAATATTATTACAGTACTATTGCACATTGCATTGTACTAAACTTTAAATGTAGGATAAAAAAATTGAACAAAAAAGTGTATTCAAGTATATTATAAAGGTCAATATTGATAGCAGTCTGTAATAATTATATCATGCAATATTTATGAATTTCCCTGGATTGAATCAATTTCCAAACTTTTATATAGCTGTCTTACTCCATGCTAGCAGTGTCACTCCAGTAGTCTTCTTTTGTCAGAGTCTTATCAGAAGAATGTTGTAGTTATAACTTTTCGAAACAGGCTTATCAAGATGACAAGAGCTGCACGCTGCAGCAACACCAATTGTATAAAAGTGTTATTATTTTCTTACTCATTCGGTTGTAAATGATCTGTTATGGATTATTTATTTATTTTTCCGAGTATCATTATTTTTAAATTTTTATTACAAACTTATTCTTCAATCAAATATTTTTCACATCAGATCTAGTTCTTAATTTTTGTTGAAATTTCATTATTCAACATTACTCATCACAGCTGAGGAAGAACTGTATAGATATAAATAAGATACCAGTAACTGTAAAAACTACTAGAGTGTGATAACTATGGACTAGTTTTTTGCTGGAGTAGTTTTTTTTTTCTAGGGATGATGCCCACATAAGCTCTAAGCTTGTGCGTGGGTAATGGAAGGATGATGATGAGATATGAATAGACCTACAGCTTTAGGTGGGTTCCGAACCACCGGGAAGCGATTTTGAAGCTCATAATTTTTTTTTATTCAGAGGAGCCGGCCACCGATACAACGGGAGTGGTAGGCGCTGTCTCTTATCTAATCTCACCGATTAGCCTCGCCTCTGCCACTGGGACCAACCCGCTTCCCTAGTTGATAGTTCTCTTCTTGTCTAGCACCTAGCAGAGTTGCTGAATAGTGAATGGCTCTACCTATAGAATTAGTCAATTAGTACAACTCTAAAGGCCAGTTGCATGAAAATTATATTGAATTTAACGTTCGTGAAATGACGTCATCTTACGGAATCAATGAAGGAGATCCTTATTAAGCTTCGTGAAATGAACAAATCAACAAAACTGGTCATACATTCTAACATTCATTCATTCATTCATTCATTCAATCGAATGGTTTTTATTCTATCCCTACATTATACTATATGATTTTAATCTTACATAACCTACATATTTTGAATTATATGTTCTGTTTGTTTCAGCTTGTGGTACTGGAGTAGCCATATTTCGAGACACCTTTTAGAAAATTGGGCCTCGATTCAAGAAGAATACAAAGAAAAAGAAGAACAAGAAGAAGGAATTGAATGAGCAAAATAATAAATGAGTGATAGAAAACTAGACTATTAGTCACCGCAGTACTTTACTACATAGACTCATCACTATATAAAGCAGTGGTTATAGACTTATAGATAGCTATATAAACAAATTACAAAACCTGGTGACGTAGTGTGTTCGATTGGCCAATCACAGTGAGTCTAGTATTTGACAGCGGCGCAGTCAGCTGTAACTCAGTGTCTTGTGCAGATCAAGTAGGGCTTCAGGTGACTTGTGCTTCAAGTGATCAGTACTGTTCGATATAATATCTTCTTGTTTCAGTAAGGTAGTGAAAATAGTTCACTTTTATTTAAACAGACGTAGCGTAGAAGATAGTGCTGATAGTTCTATTTGGAAAATACGGACATAGCTTGAGAAGATAGTGCTGATTGTTCTGTTGGGAAGGTGTGTTAACGCAGTTACAAAAATGTCTAAAACCAACGTTGATTCACTGGAATTGGGCGACAACTCAGCTTCAGGAAGCGGAGAAATTTCCCCTCAAAGCTTCAGCGGAGAAATTACCCCTCGAAGCTTCAGCGAGGATCATCACAGAGCAGTTGATGCTCAAGAGCTGAACAATTCTCTGCTAGCAGTCATCGACTCTCAGAGGAAGTTTGTCTCAATTCAGATTGACGAAGAAGAAGAAGATGGGGCTAACAAATCCAGCAACGAAGACGCTATCTACGAATTCGGCGACGGAGAAGAACAGGGGATGAAGGATAATCCTGTTCCAGTTGCCGATGGAAACCAGATCATTCTCGACATCGATCCTGAGCAGAGGAAACGCAACAAACGTGTAAGAAACGAATTTCGTCAATACCCAATTGGCGGAAAAATGGAAAAGTTCAGGATGGATTTTGTTAAATATTTCATCATTGGTCTCATTCTGTACATCACCTACAGAACATCATAGACTCGAAACAAAATACAAAAAGGTGAGGTCTCTATCGATTATTTGTTTCAGTCAACTCGAAAAACACAACACAGTATTGTTAAAAAATGAAATATTATCTACCGTACACCAACTGATGACCCATTTTTCTCTCAAATTATGCATTATAAAATTATCTTTTATCATACATTATTAACATTTGTGTAACTAAGCCCATATTTATGAAAGTTCCTTACTCAATTACGGAACGTAAAAGACAGCCATACTGGATTTTTATGTCATTTCAAACAAAAATTTACGTGTAACTCGGAAGAGTAAATTGTAAATACTTGTCACTTTTTCAAACAATATTATACTTTTTTTTCAACGATAGATTGCTATCTAGTCTTGAGACTAAGGCTAAGCGTACACCGGTTAGTCAAGACAAGACAAGACGAGATTAATCACATTTAGTCACAGTAATTCACATAGTTGCTTATGAAGCAGCACACACCGATGCAATGTCTAATCGGTGTGTGTTGCTTTATAAGCAACTATGTGAAGTACTGTGACTAAACGTGACTAATCTCGTCTTGTCTTGTCTTGACTAAACGGTGTACGCCTATTCTAATGAGCAATTTCTCCTGACCTCAATTACTAAACAGATATTAAACATAAACCAATATTCACAAGTCCAAATTTTTGGTTTTTATTATTATTATCAATTTGGTTTTAATGGTTGATATTAATAGGTAGCTATTAATTTAGTTTAGAAACCGAAATTCACTTGATTAAGAACCGCTGTTCGAGTGTTCGTGTGATTGATATCTTCACACTGAAATTTGACAGTTTGAATAGGAAGATGTAGAAAATTCTATTTACGTTCCAACTTCTAGGCCTATTGTTCATGAATGCGGCCCTTGTATGAAACATTTGTTTTAATGCTTAGAATAGAAGCACTTCACTGTTTATAAGTTTTGCAACTTAGAAACAACTTATATACAACTTTGTATTTTAGGTAGATTGTAGATTGCAGTTACTCTGGCAGATTAACCAAATAGTATAATGCCTCCTTGAGATATCTCATTACAGTTCTGCTAATCATCTGTGTTAACCACTCAATACTGTAAGTGTAAATTATTCAATTTTATTACTCATAGCAGTACTCATTTCCTGTACACTTATTAATTAGAACTCGGTTAGACGAGTACAGTACTTGCAAAATCGTAATGTTAGTCATATATCATCTCTTCATACTTTCGAATAGAAATTTATGAAAATTGTTCAAAAGGTTTTCCGATTAAATTTATCAGTTTGACTAGGCAGATGTAAAATATTCTATTTGAGTTCCAATTTCTAGACAAGGACGTCCCTCCACACAAAATTTAATGTGGAAAGATTTTTAGGATATTCAGTATCCATTACAACAGTAATATACAACAGTGATATTCAAGAGTGATATTCAGTATCCATTATACAACCCTTGTGGACAAATTGGAATCAGAAGTGACAATAGACAAGTAAATCCATCAACTTAAGAATAAATTTCAAGTTAATTATCAAGTTTAGTAGAAATTCCAATGAACATATTGGGATAAAAGCTTGAAGTATTGAAGTGAATCACCATTTTGTATAAGATACTATTGAATGTTACAAATTCTAATTAAATGCCGCAAATTAGAATCAAAACTTGCAATAATGAATCAAGTCCTCAGCCTTTCGAAGTGAATCAACCTCATCAAGTAAAATAATCATCAATTACATGACAGATAATCCAAGTATTATTATTCTAACTACTGATTGTGTCATTGTTAAGAATATCGATTCATACATTATATTATTATATTACTTTGTATATTTTATGGTCTATGTAATATTTTCTTTTCAATTATTTGTATTGTTAGTTTGTTTTTGTATCTAAACCTGTACGATTTTCTACTCACTGCTGTAAATTAAATACTAAGAATTGTATCTTGTATATTGTTTTTATCTAAAAATAAATCATTCTATTCTATTTTCACTGCAATAAAATGCTAGGCAATTGTTCTAGAAAGGAATACATAGGTCATTTAGAAAACAGAGATGTTTATACAACGTGCATTTTTCTCTAACACATCACGTCGGATCTTCTTTAAAAAAATTCTATTTGATAAATTATTAAATGTTACAGGGGCATGCCTTTTGCAAATTTTAAATATTTCTTCCAAAAAACCCAATTTCAAAATAAAAAAGATAATTTTTGCTGTAATTACTGCTGTAATTTTCTAATTAAAAAAGTAAAAAGAAGAACCCCTGAAGAATTTCATTTCTTTCCAATAACACTTCAAACGTAATTTTCAAAAGATTAAATTGATCTAATGGGACCATTTCCAATATGGCTGACTACTACTGCCCACTCTTAATAATTTTTTTTTGTGAAATTGGAAGAGTAATTTTCTGACCACCACTCAGAAGTCCACTAAAGTATCAACCATAACTTGAAGAGATATAACTTCCGTTTCGGAGTAGTACATATAAGAACTATAGGCTTATGAATGGTCGAGAGTATCAAAAAAGAGAGAAAACTTTGACTGAACTGCTACTATGTTCAAGTCAGATTTTAGAAGTGTGCAGACGAAGAGGGAGAAAACAAACTATCGCAGTTTACTGTTCAGGACTTTGCGAAGAATTTAAAAGTGTAACAAATTGTTCAAAAACATTCAAAACAGACTCTTCAAATTCAAATATTATAATTTAATAGCAGATAGCATACTATTAATTACTCAGATTCATTTAATTCGACGCTTGGCATTAGATAGATAGGTAGAGATATTATATCTTGACGTTGCTGATAACCGTGGAGTACGATGGAAAAGAAATAATACCTCTATCTATGTATCTACCTAATGACAAGCGTCAAATTAATTAATCTGATTATAAGTAATATCAGTGGTCACTCGGCGAGAACGGTTGCTAAGTAATCATTTGGTTAAGTAACAAACATTCAAGACCGCTCTCGGACGGGTGACCGACACGAAAAAAGTGTGCAATTAGGCGAGGTGGAACCTACCCGTAAGGGTCTCCCCACCAATAAAAAGCCATACTATAAAAATAAAAAAAAATCTGATTATACAGTAGACAATAATTATTGTGTAGGAAACGGTACAAAAATAGACAGGGGATCTGTTTCATAAAACTTAGAAGCCACGTAATACTGGGTAAAGGCGGACTTACACTAAAGACATTCTAGTTTGTTGCTTAGTACGTAATCCTATTCACGTCTAGTGTGTATACGTCATTTTCCTGTTTTACAGAACTTCTAATTGTATTTGAAACAGGCACCAGGAGAAAATTAATAAGCATCGAATTGTAGGCTTTTCATGGATAGAGGATTCGCAATAGTCAAATTTTGCAATTCGCAATAGTCAAGGTTGAACCATCTGAAACCATACTTATCGTCCAAACAAAAAACCGTGAAGCGTACTGCCCTAGTCTAAGCTCCGTGTGCCTGACGGCTGAAGAGGAGAGGCGAAGAGTACTATAAAATACACTACAAAAACGATTTTCGATGACGTTTAGCACTCCTCCGAGCTTAGAGGACATGGAGCTTAGATTCGTGCAGTATTCAAAGGATTGCTTCTTTCAAAGATATTTTAACAGCTGGTTACAAGAAAATCCAATTTAATTTAACCGCTGAAAGTAAGATGACGCCATTTTGTGGAGCTCACTAGGAATTATTGGTTGTATGGGTTCCGCTAAAAGACGTCATTCTATAGCGGTTAAATTCACTCGGTTTTTTGCGCAACTGACTGTACTCTACTATTCCTATACTAGAGTTTACTACTTTACTAGTCTTCTATACTATAGTTCACTAAAACTCTTTACGTAGAGTTTTCTATGATTCATTTTTTAGAGTTCTCAAACTCATGACCTGTCTGAATCACAAACCAGAGCTATTCTCATATATTTTAGGATTATACCTATAGGGTATATTATTACAAACAACAAAGTAAACATCATGGCTATCAGCTCACCGTTACCAAAAATATATCAGATATCCTATTTCTTGAAAATTTTATTTTGTACGGTACTCGCTGTACTCGCCGGTACACATTCACATACACCCTACTATTATATTCAAATTCAAATTTATTTCCTTTTTGCCACATTTCAAAATACAAAATAAATTATGTTATAATTATATGAAAATATAATTATGAAATATAGATATTATAAATATATAAATAAATATAATTATGAAAATATAATAATAGAAAATAATACAAATATTATTCATGAAATAGTTTTAAATTGAGATTATTGGTGTGAATACAAATTCACTTTTGAGAAAAACTGTTCTGTAGTTTGAATTAGTTTTAAAAAGGCCATCAAACCAAGTGTTTGAACGTGAGATCGAGTAAAAATTGAGACGAAAAAGTCGCAGTTCGATTTGAATTACAGATGCGTAATTCGATTTTTGAATTTAACTTTACCCTCCGAATTTGTCTCAGAATTCTGTCTCCAACGATCTAATTTTCGATATGCAGACTGTGAGAATGTTTACGATGCCTAGAACCCAGCGGATTATTTTTCGCCGAATTCAGTCTGGACTAAATGGAGCTTCTGTTTGCACAGTGGCGACTTCTGCCAAAGCCAATTAGTTTCTTATCGTCTTTGCTACTGCCCAGCTACTCTGAGAAAGACAAACATCCCACGAAAACCTCCTTTTCAATTCTCGAGATTTCGATGCGTTCTTCGAAATAATATTCAAGTGCAATATTCGAAATAACATTTTCACATAAGAACGTAAATAAAATTTTCACATAACAACCTACTCCAATATTATGCTTCTTATACTTAATAATTTATGTTATCAGATTGATTGGTAACACGATAGTAGTATCATAATCGAGTTAATTCGAGTCGTTTTTACAGTTGTTTTCAACAGATTTTGATGAAAACTCCCAAGAATCAATTTTCAATAAATTATGCTTATTAATTTATGTTATCAATAGATTGATTGATAACACGATAGTAGTATCATAATTGGATTAAAACATTCGTTTTTACAGTTGTTTTCAACAGATTTTGATGAAAACTCCAAGAGCTGTCCAATTACTTTTCTAATTATTATCAAAATCTTTTGGAATTGTTAATTATCCCGCTATCATTTCTTAGTTGACTAATGGACCAGGCAAATTAGGGCAAGAAAAGGACGAGCTTCCCATGAAATAGAGCAAACCTGGACCCACCTTGGACATACCAAATAAGACTAATATGAGTTTGCGACCAATGTCGTAGTTTACTGATTCGGAGGCTATTTTTCAGTGCATGTTACATGTTTTTGAAAATGCATACAATTATTTTCTAACCATCCAAACATAAATACACTGAGGACTGAGTAATGATGTTCAGTTACTGAGTCCCAGTGTAATTACGATTTCTCATAATAATATAATCTCTGTAATTTGTTTAATTCGAGAAGATTGCTCACTTGTGAGACAAAACTCTAGTTGATGTTAACTAGATTCATCCCCAATTAACGGTAGAAGTATATGATAATTTACTTTATTTTGAAAACAAATTTGCTTTGAGTAGAAATACTAACTTACATTGTGGTCACGACCGGTTCGTCCTGGCGTTGGACATCGTCAGACTCTTAAAACGTCTCTACAAGAATCGTAGAGTCTGATGATGTCCAACACCAGTACGAAACTATTTTTAGTACAATTTAAGTTTGTATTTCTACTAACGTTTTCAAAATCAGTGCAATTTTAGCGGTAGAAAAAAGAATGGATATAATACAGCAGAACATCAAACGTCAAGTTTCGCCGTTGGAGAGCATGAAGTAGTCCAGAAAATGTCCTCAAAAACATGTTATTTCGAGATATGGTGATGTTCACTGGCTCCTCACTAACCCGATTTATGAATGCGCGACTTATTTTTGTAGGGATATTCGAAATGAAAAGTCTGCATGAATAAGCCTCACACAAATGATAAAGTGGAGAATTTCAATCTTCAGGAAATTGAATCTCTGCTGAATAAGATATTGGAGAGAGCGGTGCCTAAATTTTAGGAGATTATCCGAATTTGTATCCAGCAAGAGTGATGACAAGTCACTATTCATAGAACCTGATCAAAGTACAGTATATAAATATTTTTGAAAACGGCATAAAATACTCTATCGATGATGCTCGAATTTATCATTTTTTTCCAACTTCTGTTCCAGTAATTTATGATGAAAATCCTCAGTTTCCTATGCTCCACTCTGAAGATAGCAACTTGTCCTAGCTTTTCAATGTAATGTTGGACTTTAAAAGTCTTTAAACCCAATTCTCGTCAATATTCCTATTCTCAAACTATCTCCATATCTCTCGCTCATCACATTTACGTTCTTGTCAATGTAATACTGGGCATTAAATCCGATTTTCGTCAATATACCTGTTCTCAAACTATCTCCCTCTCTCTCGCACATCACAAAGATAAATACGCAAATAAACTCTTATACAAGTATAGATAATTCCTTTATGTTTTTTTACAATGCACGTTAGAGTTACAATGTAGAGTTACGTGTAGAGTTACAATGAATTATGTTACGTCTCTGTGTTTCGGAGGAGACGAAATCCGTCGGTCCCAACTACCTAAAAAATAGTCGTCATCTCTCATCACCCACTCTCATTACCCACGCACAAGCCCACAGCTCATTTGGACATCACCCTCAGAAAAAAAGAATGGAATGTTTCTTGTGATAAGCTTGATGTGCTCAGAGCTCACAATATGCTTGTTTGTTGGCCCTATCATTGATAAGATATTTGAGAATGGGGCGAGATCAGACAGCGTAAGCGATGACGCAAGCCATTCACAAGCGTCCCCTTTAGGATAAACCAAAGGGCGTGGCTCTTTTTGTTGATATAATCCCTTCCATAGTGAAGCCCCATCGCCCTTGTCCTACGATCCTCAAGGGATAAACCCTTGGCTGAGATAAAGCCTCAAAATCTGGTTGGCTAGACTAGACTCCTGGTCTATTTAGGAATGAGGGGATGGAAAAGAAGGGACGTATGAATGGAACTCCTCCCTCCATGAATTTTTTCTCTGAGGATGATGCCCACATGAGCTCTTGTGCGTGGGTAATGAGGGGGGGGGTGATTATGAGAGATGACGACTGTTTTTTAGGCAGTCGGGACCAACGGCTTTTCGTCTCCTCCGAAAGAGGGGAGTGACGATTTTTGTCAAAATCCGTTCCCTCAACTGTATTCGAACCAGGAACGTTTGGATTATCAGACTGGCGCTTATCGCCCTCGGCTGGGGACCACTCCGCTAATTTGGCTTAACTCAACAACTGATAGATTAGACTAGACTGCTGGTCTATTTGGGTAAGGGGGGGGAGGTGTATTGAAAATAAGATAGCTGGAAAAGATGATGGAAAAGAAGATAGGAAAGATAGATAGATATAAATGACTTAATTTTTAGGTCAGCACAATACAAAAGTGCTGTATGCAATGAAAAAGATGATAGATGGTAAAGAAGGTAAGTATGAGTGGAGCTCCTCAATTAATTTACAATACTATACTGCATAACATATTTTAACCTCTTTCGGCTCCTTGTTTTATCTCACAGCGAAATGTTGACTCACTGCTAACTTGTGAAGAGCTAGAATAGAAGTGAAATTCATGTGGTATAGTATGTAACATTATAATGGTAATGGCATACGAAATAAACGAAATAATGGTACTGCATTACATGTAGAAAGGAATCAAACTGATCTTTCATTCGACAGGAACGTTCAACTATTTTATAAAGGTGCGTACAGACTTGCGTGCCGCGCCGCTCGCGAGCATAAATTTGCCAACGTTTCGGTGCTCCGCTCGCACCGTACAACTATAGTGCGATTCACGTCAAGAAGTCAGCATTGCTTAGATGGGAGTTTGCTATCCTTGTTCAGCACAAGGCAGTTGCTGATGTCTCTATCCTATTCGCACTGTGCATTGTTGTCGCACACAGTCCCAACAAACACGTTTGGTGCAGTTTTCTCTTTCTCACTCAATGAGACTTGGCATCAATGCTCCTCATATAAACAATGCTGACTTCTTGACGTGAATCGGACTATAGGTGAATTTATATTTGCCAGCAACGCGGAGCGCAAGTCTGTGCGTACCTCCAATCCATTATATTTCCACTCGAGAAGTTTCAAAATCGAACTTGACTGAAACTGCTCTAACATCGGCCCGTATGCACCATCTTAGTTTAAACCAAGTTTAAATCGTAGATTTATAGTTTATACCTAGTTGAAACTACGTTGTTTTAGACTTAATTTGAACGAAGATGGTGCTTTTGTACATACGGGCCTAAGTGTAATCTTCAATTAATAATAAACGTTCTCAATATAACACCATACTTCAATATCTTTAATGAGAGTTGATAATGCTAAATGGAACTACGACTTGACTAGTAAAAATCTACAACTTGCTGATAACTTGACTAGAAGAAATTAGAAATCAAAGATAGATAGGCAAACATATGTATTGCATTCATAAATTTATTCTCATGTCTCAGTGCTAAAGAAATGAAGAAATACAGATGTGGTAATCTTCAAATAGCCATATCTCGCTCATGTATTATACAATTCTTTAAAATTATATAAAATTTTATTCAGAATAAAATTCTCCACATTTTTGTATTCCATAGTTTTATCGTAAAAAGCAATATTTCGAATAAATAAATATATAATAGATAATAAATCGAATTGAAAATTTTAGTCGGTCGCCATTTTGGAAAAAAATTGAAATTTATTTATATACAGTATGTATTTTGTAAACCATACCTTTAATCATACCCCTACCAAATTTCATGAGTAAATCTTGTTTTTTTAACGAGATATGATGAAAAATATTAAAAACACAAAATGGCGGATTACAGGTAAACTAAGGAGAAATTAGCATTTTGCCAACGACATTTTCTGTTTGTTTTGACTTGTAGAATACGTGGTAGTACTGGAGTCACTATTTTTTGGGACACTCTGTATATAATGTTACTCGGTTCTGGTGATTTTTTTATTTTGGAAGGATTTTTCAGGAATTTTATGAATAATCTCTTCATTTGGAGTATTCGAAAAAATATAATTTCAACATTCTTCTCTTCTATAATTTTAAATGGTACCACGCCCCTAAAACTAACCCCCCCCCTCCCCATAAACATACAATCGATGCAAACTATTTCCCATCTTGTCTTATGAACTCAATATTTAGATTTTACACCATAAATTTCTCATTGGCAGTAATTCTTCTTCCATGCTGCTATTAACAGATTATCTCTATCATCGTATGAGTCATTTGTCAAGGAAAAATATATCCGATTTGATTACAGTATAATAAATTGAATTTAAAAATTGAATAATGCTCAACTCGAGAAGTTTTCCTCGAGTTGAGGTCTTGACATATTGTAATAGAAGTTTTATAAATTTATAAAGTTGTTTCAGATAAAAATATAATGTAAGGAGCTTCATCACTTTTGGAAATTTGAATTAACAATCTGTATTTTATAATAAAGCAAACACAAGATTGCGGAACATCCCACTCGGTAATTGACAAATCGATTCATTAGTTTAGACCGAAGATGAAATTCCAAGGCTTTCATTGTATTGAGGGCGTGGAGGTTTTCCCAAGAAAAGATTGAAAAAATTTGACTCAAAAGATTAATTTTGTATGCCTTTTTGAGATGAAAAGAATTTGAAATGATATAAAACGGAATATTAGGTACAATACATTATAGTACTCCCCGTGGCGAAGCGTGGTATACTTAACCGGTCATCGCCGGGTATATTTCCTATAGGACATATTCCCGGCGATGACCAGTTACGTATACTATACCACGCTTCGCCACGGAGTACTCCATTTATTTCAACTGAACAGAAATGTTTTTGAAGAAAGGTGCGCCCAACTCGCTTTATTGTCGATACGACATTGAGAATGAAAGTAGGCGCTAAATTTCCTCGATTTGGCAACAAAATTAATCAATACTCCTTTTACCAATAATACAAATTGGATTTTTACCATACAATATTTTTCTGATTAAATTCAACTCTAAGTGTATCTTGATCTAACTGGGGCATATTATGGGGAAAAAATCTTAAAAATCGGCCGAGGGTTGGGATTTTCCAAAGGGCACACCGGCTCTCTGAAAAGTCTTGTATAGTGTTTGAACTTCAAATTGAAATAAATATAGGTACAGTGGCGTCATTTCACCAAAACCTTGGGGGGGGGGGCAAGCACTGGGGAGGGTGTGTGGGGGGTATGGAATACCCTCCACCAAAGAGGGGGTTTTGGGGCCCCCCCCCGGAAAATTGAGCACTTTTGAAACCAAAAAGAGGGTTTTAAGCTTATTTTAAATGTCAAATGCACTTTGAATTATAACAAAATTATGAGTAAAATTTCCTTAAATATACGCAGAAAATTAATGCAAAACGACAATTATTTTTGACAACAGACAGAATCATAGTAATATTCTGGTAAGTCGATCATCTTCTTAGATAAAAACGATAAACATGATCAAGACGTTCGTACTATAAATAATACATTGGCTCTGCTGTTAATATTCAGACCTATATGTGTACACTAATAAGTACTACTGAATATTACGTGTTTGAAAAGTGTTGATAGTAGTTAAATAGTGTAATAAATTAATTTTTTTTTTTTTGAATTAAAAGAATACAAAGATTTTTACTCTGCCGCTAAGTTTTTGAAATTTGACCGGATAAAATGCTTATTTGTACATCAGGGGCGGATTAAGGTCTGTGTTTTGGGGGGGCGGTTTAAGAAGGTCAGTTCCGGGGGGTCTGGGGGGTATGGAATACCCCCAGGCATGGGGGGGGGGTCCGGGGGGCCTCCCCCGGGAAAATTTTGAACAATATCAAGAGTGAAAAACCGAAAATCTAGGCTCTAAAACTACAACGTTTTTCTTACATAAATACTAAAATCTATATTAATAAAAGAGAGTTGGTGTCTGTACGCTCGCTTATAACTCGAGAACGGCTGAACCGATTTAGATGATTTTGGATTCGTTTGAATTTTTAAAGCACTGGTTAACATAATATGTATTAAAATATAAGAAAATATCTTTATAATTAATAAATAATTAGTAAATTAATGACCTAACCTATCAAACATGACATCCATTTTGATCCAGTCCAAACAACAATGCTCCTATGAAATCGATGTGTAGTCTAAAATGAAAACACGCACACTGATGAAAAGTATGTAACAACTTGTCAACCTCAATACAAAACCTCAGTATGAAACAAACAGCCTCAATAGTCCATCTGGATACATTGAGATTTGAAGCCAGTTTATGGATTCGAAATAATATGTTAATAATTTCATGGTACTCAGCTGCATTTATGGATAGAGGTTTTTTACCAAAAGACCCTCTTATGTATGGGAGCCTACCATACTACCAACGAGCATCAGACAAAAGGAAGGAACGGCATCTGAACTTGAATTGAAGAGGTTTTCAATATTAGTGAGTCTCTGCTCATTAGTACTTTTTTTGTGATCAAGAAGACAGTAATATTGCAACTGCAATTAGAATATTTTAGGAGTTATTGTTCAAATTTGAACCATCAATAATTGGACTATAAATAAATTTAAACTATCAATATTGATAGATAATTGTTTTCCAGCAAAAATTTGTTTTTGTTTCATTTATATTGACACTGTTCATTTTGTATCGTACAATGCTAAATAAATATTTTTGATTTGAGAATAAATATTGTATGAATAGTTTAAAAATTTTGGATGGCCTGGCACCACTGCTCTATATATTTGCGCCAAATCCACGGCTCGCATGTACCAAAAAACTTCCTCGGACCGGCACTGCCGACGTTGAGCAGGAGCAATGCTTTCTACGTTCCTTTTTAAAATATAACCATTTAAATCCTCATTTTTGTTACAAAATAATACTTACGTATCTCTACTCTAATAATAATAAAACTACTGAAACTATAATCCTATACATATTAGTTTTTGATAAGTAATTGGAAAGCAAAATTTTCAATCTCTGTAGCGGACGGGGGGGGGGCGGTCGCCCCCCCCCTCTTAATCCGCCCCTGTTGTACATTAGCTAGTACAGAATATTTTCTGTAACCCAGGTATCAGGGGGGGGGGCAAATGCCCCCTCTGCCATCCCCAATGACGCCCCTGTATAGGTACTATATGTTTTAAATTATTTAAACCCCACTCAACATTTACGAGTAACATATTTGTAATATATTTTGTTTTTGTTGTTAGAATAAAATAATTATATTCTTTTTATTTTGTACTTGTTATTTTTGTTTTACGCCGGTGGAAATGCGCCCCCCAGGGGCCCCAGAGGTCAGAGCCTCGCACACCCCTGTGTGGACAAAGGAAATCCTTGGGCGAACGGTGGTTGCGCAATTCGTAAGTTTCCGCTTCAGCCCGACGGCAGCGCTGCTGTACTTCGAAAACCTGTTCCCTCAGTCCTAGTAAGCAGGCCATTGGTCATTCGAAGTGTGGCTTTCAGAGACGTTAGACCTGTTCGGCCTTTTCAGTTTTCTCCACGCGCCACTAACTTTCCTTCCCTGGCTATTGAATTTCCTTTTCGTTGAACTTTTCCAAGATCGTACACCATTATTTTTCCGTAATATCATCTTTTCAAATAACTTCGATGATCGTACGGGTTCCATTAACGTTTCGCGTTCGCGTTTGGCGTCGGTTGAACATGCAGTACAAAATGGCGTCTTCCGTTGAAATTGGGCATCCACGTTTTTATCCACTTGCATCTGGTGCTGGTCGACTTCAAGCTGAATCAAAGTAAGATTTTCATTTTTCCTAACTTTTCTCCATAAATTTCCCAGTTCAAAATCGATTTGAAGCACAATATTTCACATGAAATTTAATTTGAGGTGAAGAGCGAAATTCACTGTCTGATTTCAAGTCACGTGTTCAATCTTCTTTTTGATTGTCGAATCTAGGCTATTTATTTCATTAATGAAAGTTTTTGGAGATTATTCTCCACTGGAATACGATGATTTTAATGTTTATGATTTAATTTTCAAAGATTTTCGAAGATTTCCAAAGATTTTCAAAGAAGGAATTTCAAAGATTTCAAACCACGTGATAGTCAAGTACACTCATTACATCTCTTTTTTGGGAATCAAAGTACTTGATTTTAAAACTGTCTCTTATTATTATGCTTATGGCTTTTATTAGCGGGGAGACCCTTTCGGGTGTTCCGCTTCGCAGAATCATCCAATTTCCGTAAAGGGAAATGTGGAAAAGATATAGGTTATGTAGTGCAACATTGAATTTCACTGAATTTTCACGAATCAGTAAAACTGTCTCTATTTTTATGGTATGTTTGTTGAATTAGCTTTAAGGCATGTTAGTGTTTAAGTGAGGGATGACCAACGAATTTGCTGTGGTCTGCCTTAGTTATGGATCAATGAAAGCCTCCTTTTTATTACAACTTCACAATTTACTTATTTGTGCAAGTGTACGAATATTTTGTAGTACACGTACTTAATACTTTGGAGAGCTCCATAACTTTGGTATAAGCAGATTGGGGGTGGTCTCCGTAAGTCCAATATTGTCGGACAGTCGTTTAGATTTTCTTGCCTCTCATTGAGGGAAGTTCTTGTATTCAGGGTTGAAAGTTTTCTACAATCAATTCCTTCATGATGACTTGTGTTTTATTTATTTATTTTGAGAATTTATGCTATTTATTTAAAAATTATTGCGAGGCACTTCATAATTCCTCTAAAATAATTAGAGGATTGATTAGACGCTCCAAATTCGTGATTAATTATTGAACAAATATTTTTCTGGGTATAACAATATTATAACTGAATTCATGGAATCATGAACTTTATTGATTTCAAATAAGTTATTTTATAATATGTAATTGATCTTCTAGATTAGAATAAACCAATACCGATGTGTTTCAAACTCCTTCATGATGATTGGTATCTGTCCTCCTCTGCGATACTATTACTATGTTAGATATTTTTCAAACGTTAGAAATAACTTGAGGGTCCATTATTCCTGAATTCTACCTTGTTAATTGTTATCTAATATCTTGATACCTTGATACCTTGTTATTGGTATCTGTCCTCCTACGATACTATTACTATGTTAGATATTTTTCAAACGTTAAAAATAACTTGAGGGTCCATTATTCCTGAATTCTACCTTGTTAATCAGTACGGTATTCAAAAGTCCGTGTATTTGTCGTTTTTTAGTTAGGTTAGGTATCAGTTAGGTTAGGTTTGTTTTTTAGTTTGCTTAATCACGATCGAGCAAAGAATAGGAATGTTAAATTTTTACTTGTAAGGAGAATGATAGGCTAAGTCATTCTTATGTGATACTCTTTCAGGTCAACTTTCATTTCTTTATCAATCAAGGGCCACATTGTCAACATTCAAAGACAAGGCGGGCCGGGGGGGGGGAAGGAAAGCGGGGGATCGGGGGGTCTCCCCCAGGAAATTTTGTAATTTTTACCCTCATAAAACACATTTTAATGCTTCATGTAATGTAATCTTTCTTTTTCGGTTTTTGGTGAAACACCATGTAAATGTTTTACGTTTCAGTTTTGTTAATGTTTTTGTCTTGATGGCAACATGGCGGGCCACATAAAATCGGCCCGTGGGCCGTAGGTTGGGCAATGGGCAGCCCTGCTATATTCAATACGTTTATAGAACATAGAAATTCTATCAATTTGTGTAGCATATTACTATAGTATAATAATGACTTTTATTAATTATCATTTTAATTAGTCGATAGTAGCTTCAATCACTACTTGCTGTTCGAATAAAGCTCAACTTATGCAGTTAGAAGTGTTTATCATTGAACGTAATAATAATCATTGATAATTGAATGATATGGAAAATAAATATAATAGAAGGTATTTTAATGATGTATCATCATTTTAAAATTATTGCAATCATCTGTATTACATCTATTTCCGTGAACCTGATTATATACAGGGTTGGTGAAAATGATGGAAACGGCTTAATATTTCTTATACAAATTTAATTTGACGGTAAGTGACTTTGGGGTTCGTACTAAAATTGACAATACTACTTTACTGTGACTTCAAAAATGTGGTCCGCCATCCTGGATCCGCCATATTGAATTTAACTTAATTTTTTTGAATGGTAAGGTGTTTATGTCATACATGATTTCCAGAATTGCAAGAGAAAATGAATGGCGAAAACATGAAGTTGGTGATTGAGAATCCTACTCAAATCAAAAATACTACTTTACAGTGACTTTTTCAAATTTTGTCCGCCATCTTGGATTTGTCATTATTTTTCAAATGATGGGGTAGTAATGCGATACATGATTCCAATACGGAATTTTGAGACAAAGTAAATGGCGAAAACCGCACATCGATATATCAACCCGTTTTTAAGATATTTCAATTATTAATCATTTATTGCTCTAAATCAATTTATATCTTCTAAAAATCAATTGATATTGCTCTAAATCAATAATTCAAATATCTTGAAAACGAGTTGATATATCGATGTGCGGCTCAAAAATCTGGTCCGCCATCCTGGATCCGCCATATTGAATCTAACTTCATTTTTTGAATGGTAAGGTGGTTATGTTATGCATGATTTGGATACAGAATTTCAAGAGAAAATGAATGGCGAAAACCGTACATCGATATGTCAAACCGTTTTTAAGCTATTTCAATTATTAATCAGACATATTTACATTGTTAGAGTGGGTGAAAAGTATTAGAACGGCTTGATATCTCATAATACAAAGGTAATTTGATGGTAGATGTGATTGAGGATCCTACTCATATAAAAAATACTACCTTTTAAGTGACTTTCAAATTTAGTCCGCCATCTTGGATTCGCCATTATTTTTCAAATTGTGAGGTGATGCGATACATGAATTCAATACGGAATTTTAAATCAAAGTGAATTGCGAAAATCGCTCATCGATATGTCAAACCGTTTTTGAGACATTAACTTATTTAAAGTAAATATGTCTGATTAATAATTTAAATATCTTAAAAACGGTTGATGCTAGGGTATCCTCCCTAGTCTTTATCACAATGTCCAGTTCACCTGAAACGTCCATAATTTCATCCATTCTGATAAAATTTTTAGTTATCACATTGATAATTTTGAAGTAATTAGTTGAAAATTGGAAGAAGCACCCAAGTTTTGGGAATTCGGGGTTACTTCCATATAATAATGATTTCGCGAGAAATTTTTTATTCTCATGAAGGATTCTCATAACTTAAGAAATCGGTGAGAGAAATAATTATTATTCTTATGCCCGGTTTTTCAGTCGCTCAATAGACAGTTTATGGATCCAATAGCACTATTGAATCAATAACCATGTGTTTTCAAATGCAAAAAAAAGTTATTGATTCAATAAGTTTATTGAACGACTGAAAAACCGGGCATCAGTGTGTTTTATATAGATGTACATTGTACAGTATGTAACCCCGCACTGTCACTGTGATTAAAATTCCATTGAATTTTAGATTCATTGTTTGAATAGCTTTCATTGTTTGATGACTTCTAGCTTGGCCGATTAAGGCTGTTTTTATTTCTGCTGTATTGCATTGTGTGTGTAAATTACACAATTCGTCTACTGTAGACAAACCATCAATATTTTGCAACATGATTCATTCCTGTTGTCAATTTGTCAATAAAAAACCAAAAATAACTGATGTTCTTTTTAATGAGCTCTTGGTAAATAACAAATTTTCCTTTTAAAGATATCTTGACAAATAACGAATGATGCTATAATTGAACTCCTAGTAGATAATAAATGTTCGATGTTCGTATTAATTAACTCTTCTTATTGAATTCCACTAACTTCAGAAAAATCAATCATGACTCTCGAATAACATAAGCTTTAAAAATATAAAGTGCTATTCTAGTTGTAATGTCGAGTTGACGATGAGTTTGTAATATTTGGCTCATTAAGCTTTTAAGCTTTTCATCACTGAAAGCAAGCTGACCTCTAGACTATCTATTGAAATCGTGGGAACAGCCTGCGATCAAATTCTCATCTCATGCTTGACAACAAAACATCATATATTTTTAAAAGTCCACGTGTTTTACCATTCCGTCAATACACCCATACCGGCATCTTTCTGTAGAACAATGCAAGGGGAGAAGGTCTTCCAATTCGCAACTTGCGAGATCTTCGAAAATGAAAAGCAAAAAAATAACTTCCCTGTACATCTTCAACATAATGAAGCAGGCCATCTTCCGGTGACTTCTTTTTCAGTCTGGCCGTCTTTGCGACACCATTGACTTATTATCTTCAAGATACCTGACCCAAACTATTTCCTGGTGACTCATTGAAACGAAATTTCTCTTGAATAGCGTTGCTATGGACTGATCATACGGTTGAATCTCATCACAGTTATACAACAGTTCTACAGATCTTTTAGAAGAATTTGGTACAATTTTCATGATTATCG
Organism: Laodelphax striatellus; assembly: GCA_017141395.1. Lineage (NCBI taxonomy): Eukaryota > Metazoa > Arthropoda > Insecta > Hemiptera > Delphacidae > Laodelphax > Laodelphax striatellus. The sequence continues at coordinate 19,391,324 of CM029544.1, read as the reverse complement.
GTCGGAAAATAGTGTCCGAAGGAAAACTCGTTTTGACCCCCTCATTGAAAAAATCACCTCGCTCCTATAAATTCAGTCAATTTACATTGAAATGATTGTTTATTGAAATTATTATAATACATTAAAATGTGTTATAATAATGAATAAGACTTTAATTATCCTGGATAAACCAGAGATCTGTTCATCAAGAATAGGCACACTGTAGTGGTGGTATGACCGCCCCAAGTATGGGATCATCCCAACAAGAAGAGCCACGCCCGTTTTCGATTAAATTTATAGGAGGAGCTCCAGACTGGTTCTGCGCCGAGAAGCGTAACTTTACAATGGCAGCTCCATGTTTGGCCCCATTCATTTCTCATTATCATGCTCCCAATCACCCACGTACAAGTTTAGAGCTTAACAAAAGTCTTTGCTTGACAAAGTTGAGCAAATGTTAGAGCTTAAACAAGAGCTTTGCCGTGGGCATATGCCACATCATGACGTGATCTTAAGCATATACATATAAACCCATGGATCAAGAAATCTATCTATCTATCTAACAAAAAAAATGTGTTAGAATTCCTTCTTGTCGATTTTTTGATTAATTTAATTTGTATTCCTCGATGCATTGTACCAGAAAATGGACTGTATAAAATACATTAAATTTATAAAATGTTTACATTTTTACAAACTACTGAATTGTTATACTTGATATTATATAATATAACCCTCAAATAACTAGAGATACTAATCTAGATAACTAGAGGGATACTATTGTGCTATGGAGTTCTACTTGAAAATTAAATTAATCAATGTTATTCTACTGACAATAGAAATGATAGAATAGTACAAAAAAGTGTACTTCATAAATGAGATTTATAAATAAATTAATTAAAAGTGAATTAAATACATTTTTTTTCAATATTAATATAATGAAATAAATAAATTTATTGAATGTGAATCTTGTCTATAAGGTCCCTATTAGCCGAGAGCGACCAAGTCGCCGAGACAAAGTGTCCCACGGCTAATAGGGAAGGACACCCAGTCGCTGACTTCGTTCTCGCTCCCTCCCAAGTACCTCTTTCTCGCTCTTCCACTGTGCAACACATCGTCAGCTGAACTCGATACGTATCTCTATTTGATACATATTACAGATTTTTTTTATTCACATATCATATAATATTTTATACTACATATCACATGTAATATTTTTTCTAAACTAATTGAATGGTATCAAGTGTATGAAATGAATTGTAAGAAACTTACATTAAGTCAATGACTCTATTGTTAAACAAAAACCACTCCAGTCTTAAATAATTATTATAGTCTCGAAGAGATTAATTAATATTTATCTTGAAAGGTCTGGAAGCTACTATGTACTATGTAAACATCTTGAATCATCAGGAACGCTCAATCTGTTAATAAAACAGCGAAATGTAAACAATTAAATTGTCAACAACCGAATGACTGGCGCCAATCTCCTGCCTTGCAATAGACACTCTTGTTTTCACTCCTTATCCTATTCCAAAAGTAAAATTAATCACAAATTTCTCAGCATCCCATATTGAATTATGTTTCTGCACTTCATAAATAAATTCTTTTGTGTTTAGTTTTTTTTTCAATTAAAGCAGTAAATTTTTCACTTTTCTCCTGATTTCGAACACACTCCATTTTTTCACGCACTAAACTGTAATAAATTCGGCTATTAGCCTTATTATATTACACTAGGGGAAAGAATGAAAACAATGTTTTCTATTCCACAATGAATATATTTAAAAACATACTCAAGTTTCGATGCTTATGGCATCTTCAGTGTTGAGTTGAGTCAAAACACTCAACACCATATAGAATAAATTATAGATGATGCCATGTTTGAGCTTGAAACTTAAGTATGTTTTAAATAATATGCATTGTGTAATAGACAACATTGTTTTCATTCTTTCACCTACTATGGAGAAATTCTACAATATCTGTTATTCAGGTGTTGATTTTACATTACACTTTACTTTCAAATGAATTTATTAAATTATTCAGAAACAATTCACGCAATGAGTCGTAGAAATATGTTTTACTTCGGCAAAGGATACAGAACAAATGTACTGTAGCATAGACTAACTATACTGTAGTGAGACGGAGAACTGAAGTGGAAGAGAGAAAGAGATGAATGGCTGTCCTTGTCACTCCCGAGCATGCGCATTGGGTACATTTTTTGTTCGAGTCGGCGGACCTGGTCGCTCGCGGCTAATAGCTCCCATATACTCCAATGCCCCACGACCGTTCTGGGACACCAGGTCGCCCAGAATCGGTGTCCCACTCGGAAGACAGCCCGAGCGACTTTTTCTGTCGCCGAGACTTGTTTCCGACGGCTAATAGGGTCCCATCTAACTCAATGCTTTTTGGCCCCCGGACACCAGGTCGGCCGACCTGGTCGCTCTCGGCTAATAGGGCCCTTAGTCAGTAAAGACAAGAAACTAAATTTTGCGTTCATCACAATTACAATCGATATAGTATTGTCTATCTTTATTACTTTCAACTACAGTACTAGAGTTGCAGGCTGTGTGGAACCAATGAAATGAATCTATAGCAGTAGCATACTATTATCTTTGATGGTAGCCCTGTAGTAAAGCCACGCCCTTGTAACTGATTACGTATTCACAACGTAACCCTGTCGACGTCAACTCTATCTCTAGACGCCAACGCCCAATTTAGAGAGCTCAATACAAAATGGCCGATACCGCAGATAAGATAGATAGTATTTGAGAACATGATTGTTCATCATAAGGAATTATGATTGTTCATCATAAGGAATTATGATTGTTCATCATGATTGAATTATGATTGAGAACATGATTGTTCATCATAAGGAATTAGGATGAATAGTAATAGAGTGTAACATGCTTAACCGTAGACATGGTTTACATGGTTGGTTGACATGGTTTATCAAGAAGGCCGTGATAATTTTCTACATGTTCTATTATTAAGGATGATGTATGAGCTAAAACATCTACCATCCGGAAATACCCCAGCAGTGTGGCCTCAGCTTTAGAGTATCACGGTAGATTAGTATGATAGTTTAACTCAACAATCATACTGAAGAGTCTTATTTTTTGCTGAGGGTGAGGCCCACATGCGTTCTAGGCTTGTGCGTGGTTGATGAGAGGGGTGATGTTGAGAGATGATGACTTCATTTTAGGCAGTCCGGACCGACGGCTCAACGTCTCCTCAGAAAGACTTATGTGGTATGAAAGCCAAATCAATGTTACTATTATATATGTTGACCCATAAAACGTTGGTACTGTATTGGATGGAATAAATATTACAAAACAAGGATTAAACTTGTAAGGTGATACTTATTTTGAACATCATGAAAAAACTTATCAAGGAATGAGCTTAACTCGTATGAAAGGTAGGCCAAAAAATAAGAAAACTTCGAATTCATAATATTGTATTAATTAGGAAATAATTATTGTATTGTAATTAGGAAATTAGATTGCATTGCGTTTTGGTAAGCTAGATTTCGTTCTAAACCCTTGTGCTGGATGGAGTCTTTTTTAGGCAATTTCGACGCTTATCGATAAATACAGGAAGAAATTATCAGTAAAACTTCTAAATTTGAAGAATGAGGAAACTCCTTTTTCCTACTACCGGTAAATAGGGTGAGAGTTTTATTAGTGATAATCTTGTAATGACCCTCATTAAATGTTTAATTCTAACCCCGGTCGTAGACCGGAGCAATAAGCAATAGGCAACTAGCAACATATGGATCATATGATCGTCTACTCTATAGAAACAAATAGTCCAATGCACACCTGAAGCAGCTGTTTCAGTGTGCATTGAACTATTTGTTTGTATAGAGTAGACCATCATATTATGATCCATGTGTTGCTCGTTGCTTATTGCTTATTGCTCCGGTGCACGACCGGGATTAGAATGTACGGTGTACGAGCTGCGTTATTGAGATGTGTTATTTCGATAATGAACTTCACCATAATAACTATTTTCATCTCTTCAAAACATTCAAGGCGAAAATCGTATCACCAACTCTTGTATATTCTCACCCCACCACAACTTGTTTAACACGAAAACGTTTGAAGATGAGACTTGAAATAGTCATTCAGGGGTATAAATTATTGTCGTCATTTAAGGGGTATAAATTAAATTCTTGTAGTATAAATTTGAATTTGTTCATAGTATTTCTGGTAATATGACTTTTGAATTTATATCAAAAAATAGTTTTTTGATAAATTATCACATAGGATTCGTTTTTATTGATTTTCTGACTAAACGCAGAAATGAGAATTCCGCAATACTTTGAAAACAACGTTTTTGAAACCGCTCTATCTAGCTTGTTAGTTATCACCAATCTTGATTTTACTGATTTTTTTCTTAATATTGGTTTATTCTTCTATTAATCTTTTTAATATTGATATTGTTAATTTTCCAATGATATTTTAAAATTTTAGAACAAAATCTAGCTTGCCAAACAATCAAATGCAAAAATTTATTTTATTCTAATTTTACTTGACTATGCAGTCTGTAGTTTTTAAATATGGTGTAACCATCGCCTGTTTAGTTGTGAAATTCCAAGTCGTAAAAATGTAATATTTTTGAAGAAAAAATCTTGAAAATTGCTATCGAATAAGTCTAGAGACTGTAGAGCTAGAATACTTTAGGAAGAATTAATTATCTCGATAATATTGAAGAGGGCTAACAATGTTTGTTTTTCGTTGATAGAATGGCAGTTGGAAAATAATTGGCATTTCTGCCTTTGTTTGTGTACATACCGACACAGGAAGTCAGTCAGAGTTACGAAATCTTTCCAGTCCCAGCCTGTCTTTCTCATCCCAAGCCTTGCACGTGTCGTGTGCATTGACCTACAGTGTTGCCAACACATTACAACGTCTCTTCTTTTCTTGGTCAGACTCACCGCTCACCAAGCATCTCATTACTATGAACTACGTTATCTGAAATAAAATTTTGCAATTTAATTACCTCCAGTTTAATTAACTCCAACAAAGCAATTCAAGAACTATTAGTCTTTATTGTCTTATTACACACTTAATAATATAACTCGTTTAATTTGCTATAGAATCGGGACTGTATATTATGATATTATATTATAATTTTTCTTATTATCATTCTATTTTTGTTTTTACAAATAATATTTTAGTAATACTGTAAAGTCTTCACAGTTTTAAAAACAACTCGCATTCCACGCTCAGATGTTTTCTTTGCGGATTGCTTCTTTTCCAAATTGTAAATGTGAATATACCAGAAATGAATTATTCTCATTACAGCTTTGTACCATGTTCAAAATGTATAATATCTCATCCAATAAAAATATTTTATTGACTAGTGTGTCATACATAGTGAATGAATTGGGAAGAGATTGGCTTTGTGTTCGTGCCGGTGTCTAATAATAAGTAATGATCAACAATAATTAAAAATAATTTTTTTTTATATCGTATGGCTTTTATTGGTGGGGAGACCCTTGCGGGTAGGTTCCACCTCGCCTCATTGCACAATCTTTTGTGTCTTTTTTGTGTCGGTCACCCATTCCAGAGCGGTCTTGAATGTTTGTTACTTAACATATAAAATTACGGTACTTAAAAATAATTATTAGGGTGACTACTTTTTCGGCTGAATGTAATTCATTCATAAGAATCAAAATTGCTTCCTGTTGGTTCGGAACCCACCTAAAGCTGTTGGTCCACTCATCTCTCATCATCATCATTCCCATTAACCACGCTGCGCACAAGCTAAGAGCTTATGTGGACATCACCACATAAAAAAATTCTTATATACTTTCATTATTGTTAACCTTCCGGTGGGCGCGCCCTTGAAACTTACATGAGTAGGTGTGTAGCACTGAGTGCTGCCTCTGAAATATCTTGGTTTTTGTGTCTCATACAGCTCAGGCTTAGAGAAAAGGGATGTTTATATCATAAAAAGTAATTTCTTAATCAATTTGGATGATTGTAGTTATATCTTGAACAGCTACCTAGGCGTAACCATAGGGGGGGTGGTTGGGGGTTGTAACTTTTTCCCCGTTGGTAGGCAAAAGTGGTATTTTCCTTATGAAAATCATAGGATTTTCAAGGTAATTATGTAATTAAATGGGTGATTATGCATATTTCATTATTGTTTGAGGCATTATTGACTTTGTTGAATATTGCTTGAAAATTATTGATCAAGTTCAACCCATATGAGCACATTATTTGAAAAAAAAAATTAAAAATCAACATACCAAAATAATAACAATTATCATCTAGTTGAGGAGAATATTAATTCATGAGTGTGTCTTATCATCTAGTAGAGGAGAATAATTATTATTCATGAGGATAGAAAAGAAATCTGTTTGCCATTCCCAGAGAGTATAGAATAAATGAATAATATTCAATAAATTTTATTCTCTCTGGCCATTCTTGAAAATCTGCATCATATTTCTTGGCGACATGGGGCCGTGAGAGCAAAACAAGTCAACTTGACTATTCAAGTGAATTAGGAAGAAATCAGTTGGCCAATTACTCGAAATTTATCTATTCCTGGCATTATGGCGACTTCTAGTCGTGGGAAGAGTAAACAGAACAAGTTCGTTGGCCCTCCATACTACGCCACAATTATTGCAATATTTCCCTCTCTTTCTGAAATACAAGCTGAAGCCAGAAAAAACCGGATTACTCTCTCACTCCTCCATACGATTCCAGTGGCAGCCACCAGGTTCGCCAGTGTTGAACGGGTGGGGGTATTGTCTAAGAGCGTCTAAGCACTCCTCAGTTAGTTCATTTCATTCCCACACTTCAGTTAGAAAACAGGTCTCCTCGCGTTCGGTCCTCGGCTCTCGGCTCTCCTGTATTCTTCCGCGCTGTTCATAGTACTGAAAATAGTTCTCGGGAAATGGTGAAATTGAAAGTGTCTTGTGTGTGATCCTGGGTCTCGTGATTCCGACGATGATTTTTCGGTGAGTACAGATTGGGTTTATTAAAACCTTTCAATTTTGTATTCGCCATTTTATTTGATGTGATTGAAACATGAATTTACTGATTTTATGTGAATGACTCAGATTTCTCTCAATTAATGCATTCATAGTTACCCACATAAAATAGGTTTTCTAAAAGCTGAGTGGTTGTTTTTTGTCCTGAATTGTAGAGATTGAATCGAATTTTTAAGAATAGCCTATCTGTGATCAACTTAACATGATCAAACATTGATTTGCACATTTGACTGTGCATGTGGCTCAAACAGGATTACTCTCATTTAATGCATTCATGATTAAATGTAACACTTTATAAAAGCTGAGGAGAATTATTGCCCTCAATTGAGGAGATCTCATTCAATTTTTGGTTTGGAAATTGAGTTTTGCTAAGAATAGAGATAATGAAATATTCAAACCTTTCAATTTGTATTCGCCATTTTACTTGATGTGATTGAAACATAAACTTACTTATTTTATGTGAATGACTCAGATTTCTCCCAATTAATGCATTCATAGTTTCATGAAACATATTTTCTAAAAGCTGAGTGGTTGTTTTTTGTCCTGAATTGTAGAGATTGAATCGAATTTTCAAGAAAAGCCTATCTCTGATCAACTTAACATGATCAAACATTGATTTGCACATTTGACTGTGCATGTGGCTCAAACAGGATTACTCTCATTTAATGCATTCATGATTAAATGTAACACTTTATAAAAGCTGAGGGGCATTATTGCCCTCAATTGAGGAGATCACATTCAATTTCTGGTTTTGGAATTGAGTTTTGCTAAGAATAGAGATAATGATTTATTCAAACTTTTCAGTTTTGTATTCGCCATTTTACTCGATGTGATTCTCATTTCACTTGATTCTCTCAATTAATGCATTCATAGTTACATAAAACATATTTTCTAAAAGCTGAGTGGTTGTTTTTTGTCCTGAATTGTAGAGATTGAATCGAATTTTCAAGAAAAGCCCATCTGTGATCAACTTATGATCAAAAATATTGATTTGCACATTCGACTGCATGTGGCTCAAACAGGATTACTCTCATTTAACGCATTCATGATTAAATGTAACACTTTATAAAACCTGAGAGGAATTATTGCCCTCAATTGAGGAGATCTCATTCAATTTTTGGTTTGGGAATCGAGTTTTGCTTAGAATAGAGTTAATGATTCTACACAGGAAAATCTTTGGGGCATTGGAAGTTCTACTTATTGTATCTTTTTGCAGGTTTATGTAATTGTATTGTTTCTTGAGTAAATTTCAATTTCAATTTATTTTTGAGAAAATGTGGCAAGGAATTACATTTTATGGCATGCTATGTACAATATCAATACGCTAATCCTCATAACATCAATGTTTCAAAACCTATATGTATGGAGCAAGCAACATCGATAGTTGAAACTATCGATTGTTTATTAATCGATAACTATCGATTGTTCATTAATCGATAACTATCGATTGTTCATTGATCGATAACTATCGATTGTTCATTAATCGATAACTATCGATTGTTCATTAATCGATCATTAGATCTTTCGACAATCTATAACTATCGATTGTTCAACGATATTGTTATCAAACATCAACGTTTCTTGTTTTATAATTGTTTTTTTTTTTCAATTATAGATTATGAACATTGATTTCCAAGATTATTCTGTTGTGTTTTGGGCATACAATCTAGCTTCAGTTCCGTATAGTGAGCATGTTGGATTTTACCTACTGTAGGCCTACTTTGAAGTGAATTTGTCTGCATTGTTGTGAATTTTCAGATACTTATCTCGATCTAGCCTATAGAGTCTGATTTACTTTATGAATTGGAAAGTCGGCTTGATTATTGAATTATTTTTTCAGCTTGATTTTTTTATTTGTTGAAACAGATTCACTTACAAAAATATTATTGAAAAATTGAATAGTAGTAGGATCTCCCTAAGTTTAATGGGCGAGTTCACATTAAATTCAATTTGATATTGAATTCTACTTATTTCCTCTTTTTCTTACATAGTTATTCATATCCAATCATTAAATTGGACAGATATTCATACTGAACGACGATTGAATTTTGAAATGCAGTACTTGAAATTATGAAATCAATGCTCCAGCTACTCCCCCGACGCAAATGCCCTGGTGCAATGCCCAGTGAACCATGAAAAAGTATCATCATGGCTGGCTATCTGAATGAAAAATATAATTTGCAGTATTGTTGAACAGACAATTTATTGGAAACATGTAAACTTTACTAAGCATAACGGCAATTATCGGCTTGCTTTACACAAGTACTGAACTGTGTGATTTTCCAGGCGTAGGGTAGGCAACCCGCATACTGTAATTATCTTGAGAAAATTGCTAATTACCACATTATTCAGATAGGACAATGGACTACTGTTTGTACTACCGATTAAAGAGAGTACAATAAAGTCGATTAGCATTCAGGCGTAGGATAGACCACTCCTGTTAACAATGCTCACTGAACCGTCCTTATAAAATTTTAGTTGATTCATCTTCAGATAATATCCAAATTATCATCAAGAAGTAGAAGAATCCATATTTTTCATTTGGGGAAACTATTGTATTGTAAATAACTGCATTGGGAAAGTATGAACTCGAGTAATTTCAAGGTACGAGATGAATTTAATATGATTTAAAAATAGAGATGTAACAAAAATTGGATGAGTTCGAAATTATTATTTTGGTATTTATCATTTAATCAGTCATTAATTTATCAACAAATCTTTAAATCTTGACAAAATTTGTGGACTTTTGTCGAGGCCTTCAAATTTTAATCGTCAATACTAATTCAACATGTATGATGTTTTTAATTTCACTGTGCATTAATGCGAGTTGCATTGATAAATTATAATACTTTGTCCATAAACTGTTTTAATGTAGCTCCCACTTGAAATCATGAGTATTTTATAAAATTGTTTCCTGATTGATTACATTGATATTCCATCTCATTCGAAGAGATACATGCGTTACCTGTGTAGTGAAATTCTCCATTACTGGAAACTGATGATATAATGGAAATTTGGAAAAAATGAGTACAATGAAGCAATTAATTAGATCTATTAGAACTATTAGATCTATTGAGTACAATGAAACAATTAGATCTATGAGAACTATTAAATCCAGATGGAAATTATGTTCTGAAAAATTATTTAATGAAATTTTTTTTTTTAATAATTAGTAATTATAATCAGTAATTGCGAGAGAGTTTATAAATATGTGTGGGGGACATTGAGGAGGCGTATAATGGGGGCTTATTGTGTGAGGGGAGCATTCTCAATGTCTTCACCAATTTCATTCCAAACCTCTGATGAAGATAGTTATCAGTAAACTGTAGTATATCATAGATCATCTGTGTGCATACCGGCACTCATAACGATTGATAAATTATTCTCATTAATTAATATTTTGAAAAATGACCCTGGAATTTAAGAGGGCTCACTCCAATTCGGCCGAATCAAAATGATGAACTATCAATAGCCAAACGTTTCGATGTGCAGGAGTAACCAAACACACTCAGTCAATGTCGACACATGCTTTGTGCTTTTTGATTGAGAATTAGTAGTGGTATGCAGTGTTTGCAACTAAAGTAATATTATTTTTATTTAGCGGATGGATCAGCTGATTACAATTAATTAAACAGACGAATGTTCTTTGGCTACGCGCACTAACTGTTGTCTGTCTACAAAAACTGTATCTCACTTTGAAAGTAGAATCAATAAGTATATTATAAATATATTAAAATTGACCATATTATAATATTTGAATTCTACAAAAACTGTATCTTACTTTAAAAGTAGAAACAATAAGTATACTCGTATTATAAATATATTAAAATTGACCATATTATAATATTCAAATTCGCAATCAATGTTTATACGAATTGTTATACCTTGAGAACAGTTTGACCTACTTAAACTAATGCTGAATCTAGCCGATTATTCGCAGGCCTTCGTGTCGTACCATCCGCCAAATTAAAAGAATGTTACTTCATTTTCACTATGTGTTCACTTTTCTAAGGCACCTACACTGAAATGAATTACCTTAATTCCGCTTTTTAAATTGATAAAAGCTTATAAGAATTTGTCCACAATGATGCAGCCATATTAATATTGTATAGTGGATGAAATCTTATACGCTTTCAAAATGGGAAAAAGCTGTAATGAGTTGTAAAGACAGTATTTCATAATCAGTTCAGATGCTATAGATTTGTAAACAAACAGTAACCAGAGAGACTAGAAGTAAAATTATTATTCTTATCTTGCTGTAACGGACAGGAAGTGAGGACGCCATCATTCCTATTACGTGATCTGTGTCTGACGCAAGCCGTGCTCCCCTCCCTTTCCGATGCTGCTATAGGTGGAACGGCAACTCCTATCTTCAGTTCTCCCTCTCCTTTCCAAAGCAAGGCCAGCGACTTGGGTCTATCTTCTGCTTTGATTCAAGCTTATGTTTTATTTTACAAAACGGGCACGTATACAAGATTATGCGTTTTTGGGAGGCCTCTTGAAATATTGGATATTTGAGATTTTTACATTATATTATCTAGAAACTTTATAGTGGATAAAGGCATAGAAACACATTAGATGGAAATCATTTAGGAAACTTACATAATAATTTTCTATTCAAGTAAATAAATGAATCACTTTAATAATGAATAATAATAATGAAATGAAATAATGAATTACTGTATTCTCGAAATCGATCATCCAATCTGATGTAGGCTTCGACTATTAATTTGTTCCATTGAACTATTTTTTGCATGATTCTCTTCAATGTTACTATTTGCTTATAATTGTTTTGTTCATTTTCCAGGTTGCCGATGAGATTCCAGCCATCAATTAAGGTAGGAAAAACCTACAAGCTATTAGGCATGAATTAGTGATAACTAGCATGTTTTACAGTATTACTTTTCATTTTGAGAGATGGCGATTGTACTGGCTCAAACAAATTATAACTTGCTTCCCCCAAATAAGGCTGATATCGCTAGATAGGTTTCCTTGATTATTTCCTTATTCCGCTCTTGATTCCCATGAAAATTTCAAATATAATGATAAACGTTGATTTCTTCAACTTTTGAAATACACGCGTTGAATGTATACTGAGATCTTGGCCATGATGGTTGATCATATGATTGTCAAAAAACCTATGAGATTTATAAATGAATAATATTGTTATTTCTGTAGTTCTTCTGTTGTTTGCAATAACTTATTGCTTTCTTATTTCATACACAATGATATACACTATTTCTAACCATAGTTATATTTTTGATAATTTTTGATAAAAAATAATAGGCCTATCAATTTTGATTGTTTATGAAAAATTTATTGGATATCCCAGTCTATGATGATGAATGATTCAGAGCGAGCTGTGGCTCCAACCTTTGCAGTTATGACCTCCATTTTGAATCTGGAATCTGAGACTTTTTTGGGCCCTCAATAATCAATAAGAAATCGTAGCTTGTCAATAGGTTTTGTTCTTTTTCAAAACTGTCTTGAAATATGAATTGTGAGATCTTAATATTGATTTCTCTAGAAAAAGTATAAAACATTATTATCACGTATGCCCAGTGTACCTTTTGCTCTATTATTCTCAAAAGGCTCAGTCAATACTTGAGATCTGAAGTTTATTCCATATAATTACAAATTCAATAATTTACAATAATAGTAGGATCTTATTAATTAATCTAATAGATAATAGGATATAGGATCTAGGATCTAATAGATGATAGGATCTTGAGATCCGAAGTTTATTCCACATAATTATAAATTCAATGTGTTGAACTGTTCCTCCTAGAAAATACTGTAGTATCCATAATGTATTATATCCTTCAAAAATTTATTATTGAATTTAAGTTGTCTACTACAGCAATATTGTTATTCTAATCTTGTCATTTCTTGGATAGTTTGAATAGAAATTGTTCTTGTTGATCTGCATTCCTCAATGTATATAGTGATATATTATATTGTAATAGATAATTTTTTACATATGGTTGAGAATATATTCAATAAGGATGTATTGTTAAAAAGTTTGAGGAATTTCAAACTTGAATTTGTAAGCATAGATCATTGAGAATATATCCAATAAGGATGTATTGTTAAAAACTATTGCCTTCCTTGAAGGAATCAAATGATTCAAAACCTGAAATCATATCCTATAGCCTACGAGTTCTCAGAGGTCTTTCACATTAAAATGATTCCACCACTCAATCAATGAATGAAATTTCAGATTATTCTGTTCTCATCGCATAAAAAACTCATTATTATTGGGTTCAGAGTATTATTATCTCTAATTCCAATATTTATTGAATAAGTTATAAACTGCAGTTTATTATTGGCTAAAAATATTATTGGTTTATTTAACTGATTGCTCTTACTTTTCATAGAATATGACCTACCTCTCCTCATAAATTTGTTTGATGATTTTATGGGAGCAAGGAGCAAATAATATTGACAATTGACTGCAATGCTTGAAAAATAATAATTTTTAATGGAGTTGAGAATAACTCTTGAAAAGTTGATATTTTGATGTTGGAAATCCCAGTCTGTGATGATAATGATTCTGAGCGAGCTGTGGCTTCGGCCTTTGCAGTTACGACCTCCATTTTGAATCTGGAATCTGAGACTTTTGTAGTTCTGGTGAAACGTTTTCCAAGTTCACTTACTTTTCCACTTCGATAAATTGTGAGATCAAGTAGTAATAGTTGATTACTCTACAAACCTCTAAACACAATTCGGTAATAATAGATGTGATTTTGATTTTTATACAAGTTGTAAGGTAGGCCCACCCATCCACTATATAGTGCACTGTTATAATGTTGCAGACCATAATAATTAAATATATGCCCAGTATTTGGGTATTCGATGTGTGCATCTACCGTGTTGCGCTCTGGCGGATAATCGTATGAATCTACGAGGGTAGATTAACATGGGCAAGGATAGGCTTATGTACGTAAAAATTAGTTTATAATTGAAATAGAATTCCCTGTCGCTATTTTTCCTACTTATCGATTGTGGAATTATATTTAGAATGATAAAATTAACATATCGCAAGTTCTTGAACATTATTATAATCTTCAATTGAAGTTTTAAAATCAACTTTAAAGGTTATGTTTGAAAACTGACTGAGCAGACGAAGTAGCTTATCCACAGCTGAGTTCATTCCGATTGGTCAATATTCCGAAATGGATTATGGGCGCGAGACTTCAAATCAATCATATGTTTTTAAACTGGATTTTTCACTCGATTAATTCAAAACTGAGATCCGATTTCTTTGTTGAATCACTTTACGTTTGGAAATATGGAAGGAATAGAAGCCGCAATTACTATTGTGAACGGTATTTATACAATTAGGAATACGACAATACTTCAAATGCATTTTAAATGCTTATTCCCTATCCCTTCTCATGTTAAACTGAACTTTTTCGTTCACTAAAATTCCGCGTGAGCGCAGGTGTCGATTTTATTATCCCCACCACCTACGTGCACTCAGCGAATAATCTTCATATTATTTCTATTGTATTTCTTTCTGAAGAATCTGCATCTGAAGCTTATTCCATAGGCCAATGAAAAAATTCCCATCACGTTCTCCTCATCTATAGCTGTAGATATTGTTTTATAGACTTTTGATATTATTTAATTGCTATTCTTACATACAGGGTTGGTGGAAATTACCAACCCTTTATATTTAGAAATTATTAATACCTTTGACCACCAGTTGAATATCAAATGTATATAGTTATGAATTTTATTTTGAGTTGATAAATTTTGTGTAGAAGTTATAACTTATTGTATAACTTATTGTATTGTGTATAACTTATTTGTATATTATATTGATTAGAAAATGCAAATCCATCAAGTATGAGAAATATTAGCGCAATGAGACTAATCCAGTATTGTTGCTCTAACATTGCACATTCTTGTACTTATAAAACAATCAAAAACTCTTCAGACAGCACAAAACTCAATTCTGAATACTTGATGTTGTAAATTAATAATTTTTGTTGCTCTTTTTAGTTCTCAATATTATTTTGGATGTATATGTTGATCTATTAATATCTCTGAGATATTTTGGTTTTGTGCAGTATTCAAAGAAGTTTGTAGACATTCCAATTGTATACAATATTGAAGAGCAGATGGATATCATATTGAATTCTCATTATACGAGAATAATGGTATTTCATATCTAATCCCATTATACTTAATGGAGCTCAACAAATGAAAGGAAAGGCATCTTCAAGTTCCTGCTTCTTTTCTTCAGAAGATATTGCTGTGTTTCTTTGTAGATTTGTATGTTGAATGTCTTTTCTTTATATGACAATAATTGACTTCAAATCTACAGAAGGCTACAATGCAAAACAATCATATTCATCTCCGGAGGATCATCTTTAAACATCTTTACTCTGTCCTTCAGTTGGTATGTTGTATTGTCATGCATTTCAATTCCATGACAACCATCATATCAGCTGTAGGCCTCAGTACAAATCTCAGACTTCTACTGGATCCTCATCAATTTTTGAGCTATCCGTTGAGTTTTCTCCTTTATTGAGTTTGTATTGTATTTCGGTTATTCTCTGTTCATAACTATATGGTTTTTATTTAGTGTTATCAGATTTGTATTATTTTTGTTTCTTTGGACTGAGATATCCTCCAGTCATGGAGATGAATGGAGGACATCTTGAGAGTGGGCGGTAGTAGTCGACCATATTGGATTTATGTTTAAATTTAGCAAAGTCTTGCAAATAGCAAAGTCTTCAGAATATTGTATGACATTAATTAGGAATTTCGTTCAATTAATTATCATAATTTAGTGTGCATAATTATTTGTTTCAATGTTTGTTAGTTTTGTTTCAAGATTATATACTCTTTGTTTTCATACATTATGATCTATTTCTCATACAGTATATAATAATGTTTGATGATTTTTTGGGTTCTAATAATATTGACAACTGATGGCAATGCTCAAATAATAATTTGTTAGCAGGAGAGGATAGCTCCTCAAGAGTTTGATATTATTTGACATTTTTTTTTGGAATCCAAGTCAAAGATGACAATGATCAAAGTGAGCTGTGGCTTTGGCCTTTGCAGCTATGACCTCCATTTTGAATCTAAAGTCTGAGACTTTCTTAGGAAACTAAATGATTGATTAAAAATAGTAGATTGTCAATAACGTCTGTTGTTTTTTAAGAACTATTTTAAATGTCATACTAGTTGAACTTATGATAATGGATTATGAACAAAGAAATATCAGAAAATGAAGCTATTACATCAGACATTATATCATATTGTGCTGATACCTCTAACTCCATGTAGCAACAAATGTTTGAAGATATGCTTTGGGTATATTTAGTCTCAGCCTAAGCTCTCAGTGTATATGAAACTTCCCAAATATTATAAATCTTTTTCATTTATTGTTTGTAGGTCATAGTAGAACTCTTCTTTCAATTCTTAGTTTGAGATGAATATTTTCTTGCAATGGATTTCTCATGTAGGCTATGATATGATTGATTATTTATTGATAAGATTACTCTGATGAGTGATATAAACTGGTGTGAACAACTGTTCTCAATTGAGTACAACATACATAGAGTATAATATCAATGTAATAATGCAAGTTCTTCACTACAGCAACATTGTTATTTCAAACTTATTATTGCTTGAATAGTTGTAGATACACTGAATTGAAATTATTTCTCTTGAGCTGCAGTTTCCAAAGTAATGCGAATGTAGAACAACTTATATTTTAATAGGTAAATTTAAATGGTAAATTGTGTTGACAATACATATTTCTTCATCCAATAAGAACCAGCTTATCAATCAGCTTATCAATATACTCTTTCAAATGAGTACAGAAGTATTCCTAAATGGGACTATGTGGTCTTTCAATTATGGGATGCGGCTGCTGTTGCTGTTGTAATGTAGTTTTTTTCTTTTTTTTTCCGAGGATGATGCCCACATGAGCTCTAGGCTTGTGCGTGGGTAATGAGTGGGGTGATGATGAGATATGACGACTACTTTTTAGGCAGTCGGGACCGACGGCTTAACGTCTCCTCCGAAAGACGGGAGTGGCCATATTTGTCAAAAATCCTTCCGTCAACCAGGCTCGATCCCTGGCCCAATGGATTTTATCTGACTGCTGGAAACTTAATCAGTCTGACGCCTTAGCCGCCTCGGCTACGAACCACTCCAGTAGATGTTACTTGAATAGTTGTAGATACACAGATTGAAATTATTTCTGTTGAGCTGCAGTAAATTGTGTTAACAATACATATTTCTTCATCCAATAAGAACCAGCTTATCAATCAACTTATCAATATACTCTTTCAAATGAGTACAGAAGTATTCCCAAATGAGACTATGTGGTCTTTCAATTATGGGATTCGGCTGCTGCTGCTGTTGTAATGTAGTAGAAGTCACATCACATGGATGATCTAACCACAATATCATCTGCGTCATCCTAACAACCTTTGCTTCAACATCAAGTGAATATCTGCAATCGACTGTTTATCATGTGCTTGTGTCCTTTCGTGGCTCATGGGGTGGTTTTTATTATTGTTATAATCACAGCACCATGAGCCACTGAAGGCTGCAGCACCAAACTTCACTCTCCAGCAGCATAAGCCATCATCAACATCCAATTTATTAATAGTTATATTCTTTTAATTAAGTGTAGAGTGTTATGAATACAGACAGCTACTGTACATATTGAATGTGATTTTTTTATAATTTTTCTGGAAATTATCATTCCATCTTTTCGAGGTCTTGCTTGAATAATTGATACAGCAATAGGCTTCAACTTGAATCCAATGTGTAATGATGTTTATCATGTGCTTGTGTCCTTCCGTGGCTCATGGGGTGGTTTTTATTATTGTCATAATCACAGCTCCATGCGCCACTGAAGGCTGCAGCACCAAACTTCACATTTTCACTTTTCACAACTTCACTTTTTTATAGTTTATAGGTTGAGTATATTCTCAATACTCAGGTAAGGTTATTCCGAATTGAACAATAGTTTCTATTTATTACAGAAATAGAATTCATCAAGCAATCAAATATCTGATGTTGACAATGTAATTAGTTATTTATTTAATTTATTTATAGTTTTGACTCCTAGTTGAATTTAATTATTACATTTAAGTTGATTCATTTTGTCCAGATGTGATACAAATTAGGTTGTCGATAGGTTGTCGATTTTATTATCAATTGGAATTTGTAAATGGGTTCAGAGAGAGAAATATATAACTGCAATGAGAGTATTCCAGCATTCTTGCTCTGCAATTGCACATTTATACTTGAAATAACGGGACTTTTTTGATAAATGCATGAATCAATTCTCAAGAATATTATAAGGTAAATAAGGTTGATTTTTGGGAAATTCAATGCTTTTGTGTGAACTTCAATATCATTGACTTTTTTCTGAATATTCAATTTATTATCATATGGAATGAGCATCAGATTTTGAATTTTGACTAAGCCCTTGGAGAAATAGCTTTTTTCATAGTGATTGATTTTGTTCAATTAATAGATACAATTTGAGCTTCAAAAACATGGAGAATGATCAATTATTTGGAATTATTCGTCCACAATAAATGAACAATTTAGTGAAGGCTAATGAATAGTAATTAATTTCAGTTAATAGAAGCTTTGATACATGGAGTTGATTATGAACTCAATTCAATTGGACTGCACATACAGATTCATGGAGTCAATGGGTTGGGTGAACCTTTTTGCATGCACATACCTGGCTTCATACCAGTTGATTAAAAATGTTGGGTTAAAGTACCACTAGTAGATTCTGAAAGATCCGGGAGACGAATATTTACTAAGGAAAATAAATAGGTGAATGAAAGTTACTTTGTACTAGAGGTCCTCAAATAGTTCATGACAACTATTTTATCATACTGATTTACGCAATCATATAGTTTTGAAATTTATTTTTGATAGTTTGTATGTCATGTTCTTATTGAGTTGAGATAGATAGATTACTGTGTTGAAATTGTTTTACATGTACTGAAATAATTCGATTGTATTTCAAATATCAAATATATCAATATGTAAATACTAATATTATGTGCTTATTGAAGCAGTAGCAGTAGAAGAATGGCACGCAGTATAGAGGAACTGCTCTCCTATTGATCTGGAAACCCCTTTCTTTTATTGTATAGTATGTGATTGGTGAATTGAAAGTTCAGTCCTATTGGCCAGTACACTATTGGTCGACGGCATTATTAGTGCCTTTAATTGGGTAGTTTCCTATTGGTGAAAATCCAGATTCCAACCCCCTCATTGGCTAATATCACATGTATCATATTAATCTCCTTCGAATAAAAGCTAACATCCTAGTGAATTCTGGTCAAAACTTTGTTTTCAGATTTTTATGTTTCCGTGATCATGTCTATAATTGCGGAACAATGAAGAAATTCCAAGTTTTCTCTGATGTCATCATTTTGTTGAAAACTGCAAATTATTTAAACTCAAATTTGTGCAAAATGTCGGTAAATCTAATATATTAGATAGGTTTCTTCCATTTGTACATGCATCTTATTTTCCTGCTATCAATGTTAATTCTCAATAGTCCTAATCAAGGATTAACTTTAAGCATCAACATGTAATTTCATGCGAGTCCTTGAATAGTAACTGATTGTTTTTCAATCAGTTTAGTTTCAGTTTTATAGTAACTCTTTTTTCATAGAATATGATCTACTTCTCATTTGATTATTTTGTGTTTTATATGTTTTATGATTTTTGGAAAATGTTCAGAAATGTTCAGAAAATTATAACTCGGAGAACAGAAAAAAGAATAACTCTCAGTTTGTTTTTTTTTTAAAGATGAATGAAAAACGTATTGGATGTCCCAGTCTATGATGATGACCGATTCAGAGCGAGCTGTGGCTTCGGCCTTTGCAGCTTTGACCTCCATTTTGAATCCAAAGTCTGAGACTTTCATTGGCACTCAATAATTGAAAAAATTGTAGCTTTTCAATTGGTTTAGTATTTCTTTAATACAATTTTTCAAGTTCGCTTACTTTCCAACTACATATAAATATTATGAGATCTAGTATCTAGTAATGGTTCATTTCTTTGCAAGCCTCTAAATCGTAATTGATAACAATGGATATGATTAATTATTTCATAAAAGTAGTTTAAGGTGCTCACTCATTAGATAGACAGGCTGCAAACCATGATAATTTTGCATGCGTAGTGTTTGAGTACTGATCTTTATATTATTCTCTCATTATATCATTGTAATTGATTATTTTCCAAAAAAATTATGTTTATAAATTCAATATCTCATCACTTGCTACTGTTCTATAGCCTTACATCATATTCAATGGTGTTATATTGATTTTCCGCAGTATTGGAAATTATACAATGAAGTTATATTGATTATCTACTGTATTAAAAATTATTTGATTACTATAGTCTGTTCACTGAATCCAGTCAGTGGATGTAAACACGTGTGTGTGCCTTTTGTGAGTGTATTGCTTGACTCTGAGTGAGAACAGCTGAGAAAGATAACATGATGGATAACATGCAGTAGAGTAATGTTTCTGACTCCCGCACTAGTATGTTTACACACACTGACTTGTTTTAGTGAACAGACGTTACCATTTATAATAAATGTTGATTGAATCCTGATTCAAGATTTATCATACCATTTGAACTTATGATTGGACATATTGATTAGAAATAAGGGCATATAAAAACAGCTTATGTGTGAAGCTAAGCTGTAATTTTAGGTGTGGGCTTAATTTCATCTTATTCTGAGAGCATCAATTCACAAGTGCTAGCTAGACTCTTGCTGCTTGAAATGCAAATAAAAATCATATTGATTTTATTACTATCGTAGTACTTGATCATTTGTGAATGAAGTATAATAAATATATGCTTGAAGTATGACATTTTTATCTGATGAAATAACTACTGTTACAATGGCCTATTAGCCTCAGCTTTTCTCAAACTCTGACAGAGTATTATACATCCCCAAGTAATGAAACTCCTCTTTATAGATTGTTAGTTAGAGAAGAATTTTTTTGCAATGAATTTCTCTTGTAAGATACTGTATGATAATTCAATGATAAAATTATTGTAATAAGTAATATACACTACTAATTTTTTATATACCTATCATGATATATGATGCAATAAGTTTTCTCGGTGTTCTGATCTTACTTGAGAATAGAAAATGAGTAATGATAGTTGTTTCTTACAGCGATTGATCAGGATTTCTTTAAACATTCAGCAAGATTCTTATGTTTATTTATTACTTAGCTTTTCAATTGGTTTAGTATTTCTAATCTAATATGTGTCAGGGATAACATGATGAAATGGAATTACCTAAGAGAACCATCAACACTATGTGAGTGCGGCGAGGAACAAACAACTGCCCATTTATATAGCTGTCCACAGTGCCCAGTCTCCTGCACACTGGATGATCTCCTGATGGCGAGGGAGAATGCAATTGCGGTAGCCAATTTCTGGTCTGAAACAGTTTAAGTTATATCTTGAAAAATCTGATCTCAACTATCATTTTATTATCACTGACTGATGGGAATTACCCATCTATATAATTATGCTTGTCTTATCTAATATGTTTTATGTATATGTATGTTTATTGCTGTTCACATGCAATGCATTGTCTCTGACACGAGTAGTAGTACTTAGCACCAAATAGAAGAAACAGTAAGATGAAACAATACATCATTGAGGAATAAACATTGTAAAGGAAGCCCTCATTGACAAAACTGGCTCTGTACTTTTCTTGGGAGAGTAGGTGGGTATGTGTTGAAATTTCATAACCGTTACCCTCCCAGGAGAAAGTGCCAAGGGCATGTCTACCAGATCTATTGCGACCTTATGGAATGCTGATTGCTGCCTCATTCAGCAGGATTTGTTGTTTCTGCAGATAATTTGGCCTGCTGTGGCAGGTACTTGTTTGACTAGAGAGTTCATTTACTATCTCAGTTAGACAAGTACCTGATCACAGCGGTGATCAAGTATCTACAACGCCTACAAACGATCTGCATTACTCAGGACATCACCAAGATTTTACCTGGATTTGTCGGTTTCCGAGAGAATTTGGCCTTCTGTAACAGGGAATTGACTTGCTTTTGAGATTTATGATCATCTTGAGTACATCAATTCCCTGTCATATGAGTGATCAATTATCTACAACGTCTACAAACTATCAACATTATAATGAAATAATTTCCCTGAACACCAAATTCCTCTCCAGAAGGTATCTAATGTCATTATAAGAGTGAAAAATACAAAATACAGAGGGGTGCAAAATTGAGTATACAGCAGTTTGAACACGAAGTAAGTTTGAAGGGAGTAAGTGTATTAGTCAAGTACAGTACAAAACTTTCAAGTCTTCATTTTTGTTTCTTAACACTCTCAAAAAAGACTAGAAGTGTTTAGTTTTTGTATAATTAAACCTACTTTCTCTATCAATTACTTCATTACTTTGAAAACTACTTACTTTAGCTCCCCTCTGTATAATTAATTATAGATTACTTTATCTATTAGTGTGTTATTTCAGTGTTCCAAAACTGATCAAGCGATTACCAGTAAGGTGTCATGAATTCTTTGAATTTAAGTATGGTACCTATTGAAATTATGTAACCTAGTATAGGAAGAGAATTTGAATTGTGATTATATGTTTTATGATTTTTGGGAACAAATATTATTGACAATTTGATTGGAATGTTCAGAAAATAATATCTCGGAGAACAAAAAAAAGAATAACTCTTAGGTTGATTTTTTAAAAAGATGAATAAAAAACGTATTGGATGTCCCAGTCTATGATGATGACCGATTCAGAGCGAGCTGTGGCTTTGGCCTTTGCAGCTTTGACCTCCATTTTGAATCCAAAGTCTGAGACTTTCATTGGGCACTCAATAATTGAAAAAATTGTAGCTTTTCCATTGGTTTTGTATTTCTTTAATACAATTTTTCAAGTTCACTTACTTTCCAACTTCATATAAATATTGTGAGATCTAGTATCTAGTGATGTGTAATGGTTCATTTCTTTGCAAGCCTCTAAATCCTAATTGGTAACAATGGATATGATTATTTCATACAAGTAGTTTTAATAATTCTATTCTTTTGTTGCTTTTTCATTCAATTTTATCATTTTGGGTGTATCATTTTTCTCAGTGTTCTCTTGAAATTTTGATATCATCTTATACAATAGAAGTACTGAGTTTAAAATTCACATAATCTGTTTTTCCTTCCTATTCAACTATATTTTGATTGGTTTGTTAATGCGCAGAGTATCTAGTATCTAGTACTATATATTCTCTCTCATTATATCATTGTAATTGGTTATTTTCCAAAAAAATTATGTTTATAAATTCAATATCTCATCACTTGCTACTGTTCTATAGCCTTACATCATATTCAATGGTGTTATATTGATTTTCTGCAGTATTGGAAATTATACAATAGAGTAATATTGAATATCTACTGTATTAAAAATTATTTGATTACTATAGTCTGTTCACTGAAACCAGTCAGTGGATGTAAACATGTGTGTGTGTGCCTTTTGTGAGTGTATTGCTTGACTCTGAGTGAGAACAGCTGAGATAGAGATAACATAATAGATAACATGCGGTACAGTAATGTTTCTGACTCCCACATGTGGAATATGGACACAAACACTGACTTGTTTTGGTGGACAGACTATACAATTTATATTATTAAATGTTGATTGAATACTGATTCAAGATTTATCATACCATTTGAACTTATGACTAGAGATATTGATTAGAAATAAGGGCATATTAAAACAGCATAGGTGTAAAGCTAAGCTGTAATTTCAAGCATAGGCTTCATTTTATTGTATTCTGATATCTAGCTAGCTCTTGAGAATTGAAATGCAAATAAAAGTCATATTGATTGTATCACTTGATCATTTTTTGATGTAGTATAATATATGCTTGAAGATTGTCATTTCTATCTGCTGAAAAAAAATACTGTTACAATGGCCTATTAATTAGCCTCAGCTTTTCTCAAACTCTGACAGTGTATACCACATCCCGGAATGATGAAACTCCTATTTATAAATTGTTAGTTGGAGAATAATATTTTTTTGCAATGAATTTCTCTTGAAAGATACTGTATGATAATTCAATGATAAAATTATTGTAATAAGCAATATACACTACTAATTTTTCATATACCCATCATGATATAAAGCAAGGATTTTTCTCGGTTTTCTGTTCTTACTTGAGAATGGAAAATGAGTAATGATAGTTGTTTCTTACATTGATTGAACAGGATTTTTTTGAACATTCAGCAGGATTCTTATGTTAATTTATTACTTAGCACCAAATAGAAGAAACAATAAGATGAAACAATACATCATTGAGGAATCAACATTGTAAAGGAAGCCCTCATTGACGAAACTGGCTCTGTACTTTTCTTGGGAGAGTAGTTGGGTATGTGTTGAAATTTCATACTCCCTACCCTCCCAGGAGAAAGTGCCAAGGGCATGTCTACCAGATCTCTTGCGTCCTTATGGAATGCTGATTGCTGTCTCATTCAGCGGGATTCATTGCTTCTACAGATAATTTGGCCTTCTGTGGCAGGTACTTGTTTGACTAGAGAGCTCATTTACTATCTCAGTCTCACAAGTAGCTGATCACAGCAGTGATCCAGTATCTGAACAGCCTTCAATCCATCCTGAGAGAATTCGACCTTCTGTGACGGGGAATTGACTTGCTTTTGAGATTTATGATCATCTACAGCACATCAATTCCCTGTCATATGAGTGATCAACTATCTACATTATACTGAAATGATATCCCTGAACACCAGATTCCTATGATGAAGAATGATGACCGATTCAGAGCGAGCTGTGGCTTCGGCCTTTGCAGCTTTGACCTCCATTTTGAATCCAAAGTCTGAGACTCATTGGGCACTTAATAATTAAGAAAAATTTTAGTTTTTTCATTGGTTTTGTATTTCTTTAATGCAATTTCTCAAGTTCACTTACTTTCCAACTCCATATAAATATTGTGAGATCTTGTAATGGTTCATTTCTTTGCAAGCCTCTAAATCGTAATTGATAACAATGGATATGATTAATTATTTCATAAAAGTAGTTTAAGGTGCTCACTCATTAGATAGACAGGCTGCAAACCATGATAATTTTGCATGCGTAGTGTTTGAGTACTGATCTTTATATTATTCTCTCATTATATCATTGTAATTGATTATTTTCCAAAAAAATTATGTTTATAAATTCAATATCTCATCACTTGTTACTGTTCTATAGCCTTACATCATATTCAATGGTGTTATATTGATTTTCTGCAGTATTGGAAATTATACAATAGAGTTATATTGATTATCTACTGTATTAAAAATTATTTGATTACTATAGTCTGTTCACTGAACCCAGTCAGTGGATGTAAACACGTGTGTGTGCCTATTGTGAGTGTATTGCTTGACTCTGAGTAAGAACAGCTGAGAAAGATAACATGATGGATAACATGCAGTAGAGTAATGTTTCTGACTCCCGCACTAGTATGTTTACACACACTTAATGTTTACATAGGCTTAATTTTATTGTATTCTGATATCTAGCTAGCTCTTGTGAATTGAAATGCAAATAAAAATCATATTGATTGTATTACTTGATCATTATTTGATGTAGTATAATACATGCTTAAAGTTTGTCATTTCTATCTGCTGAAAAAATACCGTTACAATGGCCTATTAATTAGCCTCAGCCCGGAATGATGAAACCTCCTATTTATAAATTGTTAGTTGGAGAATAATATTTTTGCAATGAATTCCTCTTAAAAGATACTGTATGTTAATTCAATGATAAAATTATTGTAATAGGTAATATACACTAGTAATTTTCATATACCTATCATGATATGATGCAATTTTCTCGGTTTCTGTTCTTACTTGAGAATGGAAAATGAGTAATGATAGTTGTTTCTTACATTGATTGAACAGGATTCCTTTGAACATTCAGCAGGATACTTATGTTAATTTATTACTTAGCACCAAATAGATGAAACAATAGATTAATGAGGAATCGACATTGTGAAGGAAGCCTTCAGTGAGAAAATTGGCTCTGTACTTTTCTTGGGAGAGTAGTTGGGTATGTGTTGAAATTTCATAACCGTTACCCTCCCAGGAGAAAGTGCCAAGGGCATGTCTACCAGATCTATTGCGACCTTATGGAATGCTGATTGCTGCCTCATTTAGCAGGATTCGTTGTTTCTGCAGATAATTTGGCCTGCTGTGGCAGGTACTTGTTTGACTAGAGAGTTCATTTACTATCTCAGTTGGACACGTACCTGATCACAGCGGTGATCAAGTATCTACAACGCCTACAAACGATCTGCATTACTCAGGACATCACCATTATATCATTATTCTCGATCTGCATTATTCTCTCATTATATCATTGTAATTGGTTATTTTCCAAAAAAAATTATGTTTATAAATTCAATATCTCATCACTTGCCACTGTTCTATAGCCTTACATCATATTCAATGGTGTTATATTGATTTTCTGCAGTATTGGAAATTATACAATAGAGTTATATTGATTATCTACTGTATTAAAAATTATTTGATTACTATAGTCTGTTCAATGAAACCAGTCAGTGGATGTAAACATGTGTGTGTGCCTTTTGTGAGTGTATTGCTTGACTCTGAGTGAGAACAGCTGAGATAGAGATAACATAATAGATAACATGCGGAACAGTAATGTTTCTGACTCCCACACACGGAATATGTTGACACACACTGACTTGTTTTGCTGTCAATTTATATTATTAAATGTTGATTGAATACTGATTCAAGATTTATCATACCATTTGAACTTATGATTAGACATATTGATTAGAAATAAGGGCATATTAAAACAGCATAGGTGTAAAGCTAAGCTGTAATTTCAGGCATAGGCTTAATTTTATTGTATTATGATATCTAGCTAGCTCTTGAGAATGGAAATGCAAAGAAAAAATCATATTGATTGTATCACTTGATCATTTTTTGATGTAGTATAATATATGCTTGAAGTTTGTCATTTCTATCTGCTGAAAAAAATACTGTTACAATGGCCTATTAATTAGCCTCAGCTTTTCTCAAACTCTGACAGTGTATACCACATCCCGGAATGATGAAACTCCTATTTATAAATTGTTAGTTGGAGAATAATATTTTTTTGCAATGAATTTCTCTCAAAAGATGCTGTATGTTATTTCAATGATAAAATTATATTACTTAGCACCAAATAGATGAAACAATACATTAATGAGGAATCGACATTGTGAAGGAAACCTTCAGTGAGAAAATTGGCTCTGTACTTTTCTTGGGAGAGTAGTTGGGTATGTGTTGAAATTTCATATCCCTTACCCTCCCAGGAGAAAGTGCCAAGGGCATGTCTACCAGATCTATTGCGACCTTATGGAATGCTGATTGCTGCCTCATTTAGCAGGATTCGTTGTTTCTGCAGATAATTTGGCCTGCTGTGGCAGGTACTTGTTTGACTAGAGAGTTCATTTACTATCTCAGTTAGACACGTACCTGATCACAGCAGTGATCAATATCTACAACGCCTACAAACGATCTGCATTACTCAGGACATCACCAAAATTTCACCAGGATTTGTCGGTTTTGAGAGAATTTGGCCTTCTATGACGGGGAATTGACTTGCTTTTGAGATTTATGATCATCTAGAGCACATCAATTCCCTGTCATATGAGTGATCAATTGTCTACAACGTCTACAAACTATCTACATTATACTGAAATAATATCCCTGAACACCAGATTCCTCTCCAGAAGGTATCTAATGTCATTATAAGAGTGAAAAATACAAAATACAGAGGTTTTAGTATACAGCAGTTTTAACACAAAGTAAGTTTGAAGGGAGTAAGTGTATTAGTCAAGTACAGTACAACACTTTCAAGACTTCATTTTTGTTTCTTAAAACACTCTCAATAAAGACTAGAAGTGTTTAGTTTTTGTATAATTAAACCTACTTTCTCTATCAACTACTTCATTACTTTGAAAACTACTTACTTTAGCTCTCCTCTGTATAATTAATTATAGATTACTTTATCTATTAGTGTGTTATTTCAGTGTTCCAAAACTGATCAAGCGATTACCAGTAAGGTGTCATGAATTCTTTGAATTCTAGTATGGTACCTATTGGAATTATGTAACCTAGTATAGGAAGAGAATTTGAATTGTGATTATGTGTTTTATGATTTTCGGGTACAAATATTATTGACAATTAATTGGAATAAGCTTCAATGTTCAGAAAATAATATCTCTGAGAACAGAAAAAAAGAATAACTCTCAGGTTGTTATTTTCAAAAAGACGAATAAAAAACGTATTGGATGTTCCAGTCTATGATGATGACCGATTCAGAGCGAGCTGTGGCTTCGGCCTTTGCAGCTTTGACCTCCATTTTGAATCCAAAGTCTGAGACTTTCATTGGCACTCAATAATTGAAAAAATTGTAGCTTTTCAATTGGTTTTGTATTTCTTTAATACAATTTTTCAAGTTCACTTACTTTCCAACTTCATATAAATATTGTGAGATCTAGTATCTAGTGATGTGTAATGGTTCATTTCTTTGCAAGCCTCTAAATCCTAATTGGTAACAATGGATATGATTATTTCATACAAGTAGTTTTAATAATTCTATTCTTTTGTTGCTTTTTCATTCAATTTTATCATTTTGGGTGTATCATTTTTCTCAGTGTTCTCTTGAAATTTTGATATCATCTTATACAATAGAAGTACTGAGTTTAAAATTCACATAATCTGTTTTTCCTTCCTATTCAACTATATTTTGATTGGTTTGTTAATGCGCAGAGTATCTAGTATCTAGTACTATATATTCTCTCTCATTATATCATTGTAATTGGTTATTTTCCAAAAAAAATATGTTTATAAATTCAATATCTCATCACTTGCTACTGTTCTATAGCCTTACATCATATTCAATGGTGTTATATTGATTTTCTGCAGTATTGGAAATTATACAATAGAGTAATATTGAATATCTACTGTATTAAAAATTATTTGATTACTATAGTCTGTTCACTGAAACCAGTCAGTGGATGTAAACATGTGTGTGTGTGCCTTTTGTGAGTGTATTGCTTGACTCTGAGTGAGAACAGCTGAGATAGAGATAACATAATAGATAACATGCGGAACAGTAATGTTTCTGACTCCCACACACGGAATATGTTGACACACACTGACTTGTTTTGCTGTCAATTTATATTATTAAATGTTGATTGAATACTGATTCAAGATTTATCATACCATTTGAACTTATGATTAGACATATTGATTAGAAATAAGGGCATATTAAAACAGCATAGGTGTAAAGCTAAGCTGTAATTTCAGGCATAGGCTTCATTTTATTGTATTCTGATATCTAGCTAGCTCTTGAGAATTGAAATGCAAATAAAAGTCATATTGATTGTATTACTTGATCTTTTTATGATGTAGTATAATACATGCTTGAAGTTTGTCATTTCTATCAGCTGAAAAAAATACCGTTACAATGGCCTATTAATTAGCCTCAGCTTTTCTCAAACTCTGACAGTGTATACCACATCCCGGAATGATTAAACTCCTATTTTTAAATTGTCAGTTGGAGAATAATATTTTTTTTGCAATGAATTTCTCTTGAAAGATACTGTATGATAATTCAAAGATAAAATTATTGTAATAAGTAATATACACTACTAATTTTTCATATACCTATCATGATATGATGCAAGGATTTTTCTCGGTTTTCTGTTCTTACTTGAGAATGAAAACTGAGTAATGATAGTTGTTTCTTACATTGAACAGGATTTCTTTGAACATTCAGCAGGATTCTTATGTTAATTTATTACTTAGCACCAAATAGAAGAAACAATAAGATGAAACAATACATCATTGAGGAATCAACATTGTAAAGGAAGCCCTCATTGACAAAACTGGCTCTGTACTTTTCTTGGGAGAGTAGTTGGGTATGTGTTGAAATTTCATACTCCCTACCCTCCCAGGAGAAAGTGCCAAGGATATGTCTACCAGATCTATTGCGTCCTTATGGAATGCTGATTGCTGTCTCATTCAGCGGGATTCATTTCTTCTACAGATAATTTGGCCTTCTGTGGCAGGTACTTGTTTGACTAGAGAGCTCATTTACTATCTCAGTCTCACAAGTAGCTGATCACAGCAGTGATCCAGTATCTGAACAGCCTTCAATCCATCCTGAGAGAATTCGACCTTCTGTGACGGGAGCTTGACTTGCGTTTGAGATTTATGATNATCTACACCACATCAAGTCCCTGTCATATTAGTGATCAACTATCTACATTATACTGAAATGATATCCCTGAACACCAGATTCCTATGATGAAGAATGATGACCGATTCAGAGCGAGCTGTGGCTTCGGCCTTTGCAGCTTTGACCTCCATTTTGAATCCAAAGTCTGAGACTCATTGGGCACTTAATAATTAAGAAAAATTTTAGTTTTTTCATTGGTTTTGTATTTCTTTAATGCAATTTCTCAAGTTCACTTACTTTCCAACTCCATATAAATATTGTGAGATCTTGTAATGGTTCATTTCTTTGCAAGCCTCTAAATCGTAATTGATAACAATGGATATGATTGATTATTTCATAAAAGTAGTTTAAGGTGCTCACTCATTAGATAGACAGGCTGCAAACCATGATAATTTTGCATGCGTAGTGTTTGAGTACTGATCTTTATATTATTCTCTCATTATATCATTGTAATTGGTTATTTTCCAAAAAAAATTATGTTTATAAATTCAATATCTCATCACTTGCCACTGTTCTATAGCCTTACATCATATTCAATGGTGTTATATTGATTTTCTGCAGTATTGGAAATTATACAATAGAGTTATATTGATTATCTACTGTATTAAAAATTATTTGATTACTATAGTCTGTTCAATGAAACCAGTCAGTGGATGTAAACATGTGTGTGTGCCTTTTGTGAGTGTATTGCTTGACTCTGAGTGAGAACAGCTGAGATAGAGATAACATAATAGATAACATGCGGAACAGTAATGTTTCTGACTCCCACACACGGAATATGTTGACACACACTGACTTGTTTTGCTGTCAATTTATATTATTAAATGTTGATTGAATACTGATTCAAGATTTATCATACCATTTGAACTTATGATTAGACATATTGATTAGAAATAAGGGCATATTAAAACAGCATAGGTGTAAAGCTAAGCTGTAATTTCAGGCATAGGCTTAATTTTATTGTATTATGATATCTAGCTAGCTCTTGAGAATGGAAATGCAAAGAAAAAATCATATTGATTGTATCACTTGATCATTTTTTGATGTAGTATAATATATGCTTGAAGTTTGTCATTTCTATCTGCTGAAAAAAATACTGTTACAATGGCCTATTAATTAGCCTCAGCTTTTCTCAAACTCTGACAGTGTATATACCACATCCCGGAATGATGAAACTCCTATTTATAAATTGTTAGTTGGAGAATAATATTTTTTTGCAATGAATTTCTCTCAAAAGATGCTGTATGTTATTTCAATGATAAAATTATATTACTTAGCACCAAATAGATGAAACAATACATTAATGAGGAATCGACATTGTGAAGGAAGCCTTCAGTGAGAAAATTGGCTCTGTACTTTTCTTGGGAGAGTAGTTGGGTATGTGTTGAAATTTCATATCCCTTACCCTCCCAGGAGAAAGTGCCAAGGGCATGTCTACTAGATCTATTGCAACCTCATGGAATGCTGATTGCTCCTCATTCAGCAGGATTCATTGTTTCTACAGATAATTTAGCCTTCTGTGGCAGGTACTTGTTTGACTAGAGAGTTCATTTACTATCTCAGTTAGACAAGTACCTGATCACAGCGGTGATCAAGTATCTACAACGCCTACAAACGATCTGCATTACTCAGGACATCACCAAGATTTCACCAGGATTTGTCAATTTGAGAGAATTTGGCCTTCTGTGACGGGGAATTGACTTGCTTTTGAGATTTATGATCATCTAGAGCACATCAATTCCCTGTCATATGAGTGATCAATTGTCTACAACGTCTACAAACTGTCTACATTATACTGAGATAATATCCCTGAACACCAAATTCCTCTCCAGAAGGTATCTAATGTCATTATAAGAGTGAAAAATACAGAATACAGAGGGGTGCAAAATTAAGTGTACTGCAGTTTGAACACAAAGTAAGTTTGAAGGGAGTAAGTGTATTAGTCAAGTACAGTACAACACTTTCAAGACTTCATTTTTGTTTCTTAACACTCTCAATAAAGACTAGAAGTGTTTAGTTTTTGTATAATTAAACCTACTTTCTCTATCAACTACTTCATTACTTTGAAAACTACTTACTTTAGCTCTCCTCTGTATAATTAATTATAGATTACTTTATCTATTAGTGTGTTATTTCAGTGTTCCAAAACTGATCAAGCGATTACCAGTAAGGTGTCATGAATTCTTTGAATTTAAGTATGGTACCTATTGAAATTATGTAACCTAGTATAGGAAGAGAATTTGAATTGTGATTTTATATGTTTTATGATTTTTGGGTACAAATATTATTGACAATTAATTGGAATAAGCTTCAATGTTCAGAAAATAATATCTCTGAGAACAGAAAAAAAGAATAACTCTCAGGTTGTTATTTTCAAAAAGACGAATAAAAAACGTATTGGATGTTCCAGTCTATGATGATGACCGATTCAGAGCGAGCTGTGGCTTCGGCCTTTGCAGCTTTGACCTCCATTTTGAATCCAAAGTCTGAGACTTTCATTCGGCACTCAATAATTAAGAAAAGTTGTAGCTTTTTCATTGGTTTTGTATTTCTTTAATGCAATTTTTCAAGTTCATTTACTTTCCAACTTCATATAGATATTGTGAGATCTAGTATCTAGTAATGGTTCATTTCTTTGCAAGCCTCTAAATCGTAATTGATAACAATGGATATGATTAATTATTTCATAAAAGTAGTTTAAGGTGCTCACTCATTAGATAGACAGGCTGCAAACCATGATAATTTTGCATGCGTAGTGTTTGAGTACTGATCTTTATATTATTCTCTCATTATATCATTGTAATTGATTATTTTCCAAAAAAATTATGTTTATAAATTCAATATCTCATCACTTGTTACTGTTCTATAGCCTTACATCATATTCAATGGTGTTATATTGATTTTCTGCAGTATTGGAAATTATACAATAGAGTTATATTGATTATCTACTGTATTAAAAATTATTTGATTACTATAGTCTGTTCACTGAACCCAGTCAGTGGATGTAAACACGTGTGTGTGCCTATTGTGAGTGTATTGCTTGACTCTGAGTAAGAACAGCTGAGAAAGATAACATGATGGATAACATGCGGAACAGTAATGTTTCTGACTCCCGCACTAGTATGTTTACACACACTTAATGTTTACATAGGCTTAATTTTATTGTATTCTGATATCTAGCTAGCTCTTGTGAATTGAAATGCAAATAAAAATCATATTGATTGTATTACTTGATCATTATTTGATGTAGTATAATACATGCTTAAAGTTTGTCATTTCTATCTGCTGAAAAAAAATACCGTTACAATGGCCTATTAATTAGCTTCAGCCCGGAATGATGAAACTCCTATTTATAAATTGTTAGTTGGAGAATAATATTTTTTGCAATGAATTCCTCTTAAAAGATACTGTATGTTAATTCAATGATAAAATTATTGTAATAGGTAATATACACTAGTAATTTTTCATATACCTATCATGATATGATGCA
Organism: Laodelphax striatellus; assembly: GCA_017141395.1. Classification (NCBI taxonomy): domain Eukaryota; kingdom Metazoa; phylum Arthropoda; class Insecta; order Hemiptera; family Delphacidae; genus Laodelphax; species Laodelphax striatellus. The sequence goes on along the minus strand of CM029544.1, from coordinate 19,357,541 downwards.
AGGATTTTTCTCGGTTTTCTGTTCTTACTTGAGAATGGAAAATGAGTAATGATAGTTGTTTCTTACATTGATTGAACAGGATTCCTTTGAACATTCAGCAGGATACTTATGTTAATTTATTACTTAGCACCAAATAGATGAAACAATAGATTAATGAGGAATCGACATTGTGAAGGAAGCCTTCAGTGAGAAAATTGGCTCTGTACTTTTCTTGGGAGAGTAGTTGGGTATGTGTTGAAATTTCATACTCCCTACCCTCCCAGGAGAAAGTGCCAAGGGCATGTCTACCAGATCTATTGCGACCTTATGGAATGCTGATTGCTGCCTCATTTAGCAGGATTCGTTGTTTCTGCAGATAATTTGGCCTGCTGTGGCAGGTACTTGTTTGACTAGAGAGTTCATTTACTATCTCAGTTAGACACGTACCTGATCACAGCGGTGATCAAGTATCTACAACGCCTACAAACGATCTGCATTACTCAGGACATCACCAAAATTTCACCAGGATTTGTCGGTTTTTGAGAGAATTTGGCCTTCTGTGACGGGGAATTGACTTGCTTTTGAGATTTATGATCATCTAGAGCACATCAATTCCCTGTCATATGAGTGATCAATTGTCTACAACGTCTACAAACTATCTACATTATACTGAAATAATATCCCTGAACACCAGATTCCTCTCCAGAAGGTATCTAATGTCATTATAAGAGTGAAAAATACAAAATACAGAGGGGTGCAAATTTAGTATACAGCAGTTTGAACACAAAGTAAGTTTGAAGGGAGTAAGTGTATTAGTCAAGTACAGTACAACACTTTCAAGACTTCATTTTTGTTTCTTAACACTCTCAATAAAGACTAGAAGTGTTTAGTTTTTGTATAATTAAACCTACTATCTCTATCAACTACTTTGAAAACTACTTACTTTAGCTCCCCTCTGTATAATTAATTATAGATTACTTTATCTATTAGTGTGTTATTTCAGTGTTCCAAAACTGATCAAGCGATTACCAGTAAGGTGTCATGAATTCTTTGAATTTTAGTATGGTACCTATTGAAATTATGTAACCTAGTATAGGAAGAGAATTTGAATTGTGATTATGTGTTTTATGATTTTTGGGAACAAATATTATTGACAATTAATTGGAATAAGCTTCAATGTTCAGAAAATAATATCTCTGAGAACAGAAAAAAAGAATAACTCTCAGGTTGTTATTTTCAAAAAGACGAATAAAAAACGTATTGGATGTTCCAGTCTATGATGATGACCGATTCAGAGCGAGCTGTGGCTTTGGCCTTTGCAGCTTTGACCTCCATTTTGAATCCAAAGTCTGAGACTTTCATTCGGCACTCAATAATTAAGAAAAGTTGTAGCTTTTTCATTGGTTTTGTATTTCTTTAATGCAATTTTTCAAGTTCACTTACTTTCCAACTCCATATAAATATTGTGAGATCTAGTATCTAGTGATGTGTAATGGTTCATTTCTTTGCAAGCCTCTAAATCCTAATTGGTAACAATGGATATGATTATTTCATACAAGTAGTTTTAATAATTCTATTCTTTTGTTGCTTTTTCATTCAATTTTATCATTTTGGGTGTATCATTTTTCTTAGTGTTCACTTGAAATTTTGATATCATCTTATACAATAGAAGTACTGAGTATAAAATTCACATAATCTATTTTTCCTTCCTATTCAACTATATTTTGATTGGTTTGTTAATGCGCAGAGTATTGACTAATTTGATAATTCAATCAAACCTTGAGTATGAAAATCTTTATTTGAATTTTGGAATATTGAAATCATATTAATCCAGCAAATTCTAAATATTATCAGTAATTTTCATCTCAATAAAGAAAAACTAATTGTTTCTTTTTTATCTTTCATCCAATATGAGATTTGGTTGAGAGCAATAACACAGTTGATGATGATATTCATGCTTTTAGCATTCTGTGGATGCTAAGAAAGCTGGAGATGGGAGAACTCGTTGCTGTTACCTGGACACCCAGGACTCACACCTCATAAAACATGCTCTTGTATCTTGCTTCACTCATAGACTTTTCTTCTAGCTCAAACATCCAAACAGTTTTATACCTGAAGATAATGAATTCTGTAAAAATTAAAAATACTTGACATCTTTATAGTGAAAACAATAAAGAATAGTTGTTGAATTATACTAGATATTGTGGGGTTGAAATTTGTTTTTGCCTCAATGTTTGCAATCGAGTAAATTCAATTAGTATTCATTTCAATTTGATGATTTTTGTGATGGAATTAAGTTAATTTGTAATGTGATGATCAGAGTACAATCTTTCAATCCATCACACTTAACATTTTTTTCTATCATAATTTAGTGAATTATCTGTAATTTGATTTCAATTATTTTTTATTCCAATTATACTAAACTTCTCAAGTTTTCTCAACTTTGATTGGAATTGGAGTCTCACATAGGAGAAGATCAAATTTAGTCATGTGTGCTCTATATTTTAGCAAGAAATAATGTAAATGTTATGTTTCATTATTTGTTTGCTTTTTTGAATCAATAATTGATTTAATAGGAAAAAATAGATTCAATTTCATCAATTTTGAGGGTAGCATGATACTGATGTTTTGAGTGTGAGCTATCTGTGACGAGCTATCACTGATCCAAAATAGCTTAAGCTGATGAACTGAGACTGCATTAAAAAAAATATATTTTTTATACATATTGAATTATAATATTTATATGTAATACATATAATATACATAATATACATATGATTAAATTTTATTCAACTGATGAAGGGAAATTCAGAATAATTTATTAATAATAAATCATTAATTTATTGCATAAAAATGACTAATTCATATAATAATAAAATTTTATAGAATTAAAAAAAAATTAATCTTAATAATGAGTTGATGATCTTTCTATTCAAATTAACAAATAAATTGCTTTATTCCGGGATTGATCATCCAATCTGCCTCCAAAAAGCCTCCATGGCTTTGCAGACTATCTGTTTCATTGAACTATTCTCTGCATGATTCTCTTCAATGTTACTGTTTGCTTATAATTGTTTTGTTCATTTTCCAGGTTGCCGATGAGATTCCAGTTATCAGCTTTCCACTTAAGGTAGGAGAATCCTACAAGCTATTTGGCATGAATTAGTGATAACTAGCATGTTGTATTGCTTTTTATTTTGAGAGATAGTGATTGTACTTCGAGTTCGGTTTTCTTAACCAGTTTATTTTGCTCTTTATTCCTGAAAATTTCAATTACTGTATTGCAAGAAATGTTGCTTTTTTCAACTGTTGAAATAAATGCATTGAATCTCTACTGAGATCTTCGTCATGATGGTGGATCATATGATTGTTATAAAACCTATGAGATTCATAAATAAACTAGGACTTCCCAGGTTGCATAAATCTTTGACTATTGAAATACTATGAAATAGTTTCCAATCCTCCTCCTCTATCATCAAATACTTTTCAATCTTCTTCTCCATCATCATCTTCTTCTTCTTATTTTCCTTTCTCTTCTTCTCCTTCTCTTCTTCTCCTATTCCTTCTTCTCCTTTTTCTTCTTATTTTCTTCATCCCCTTTTTCTTCTTCTTTGTCTTGTTCTCCTCATTGTTCTTTTTTCCTTTTTATTCTCTCCTCAAATTTCTTCTTCTCCTTTTTCTCCTCATTTTCTTCTCCTTTTTCTTCTTCCATTTTTCTTCTTCTCATCTTCTCCTATTTTTTTCTTCTTTTTTTTCTCCTTTTTCTTCTTCTCCCTTTTTTCCATCTACTTCTCCTTCTCCTTCTCGTTCTTAATTTTTTCATTCTCTCCTCCTTGTTCTCACTCGATATCTTTCTCTTCATCTCTCTCTGCTCAAATGCCCTTACCGGTGCAATGAACACTGATAAATAAATTTTTGTTTTAAAACAGCTGATCATCAAATCATAAGATAAAATGTGAAAATTCTCGGCTCACCTATCCCTATGTTAAAGCAATGGCAGAAATTAAAACTTTGATTGCTCATTTCTCATCTCCACGATAACGTTTTTTAAAATTTCAGACCTTATCAAACATCTACTCAATGAGATCTTTCAAATGAGACGTAAACGAACAATATCGGTTAAGAAACGATGAAGGAGTTGAGTTCACAAAAAACATGTTTGCCTTTTAATAATAGAGATAATATTGTTATTGAATATAAGTTTATATTATTTTATAAGTATATTTTTTGAATTCTAATACCTCTGGAATAGCTAAGTCAGCTAATCAGTCAAGATATTGATGATATTGTTATTTTCCATCTCCCTTCAAAAAAGCCTCTATATCTTCTGTTGTTGACAATAACTTATTGATTTCTTATTTCATACACTATGATATATATCTTAGTTATATTTTTGAAAAATTCATTGCATATCCCTGTCTATGATGATGATGAATGATTCAGAGCAAGCTGTGGCTTCAACCTTTGCAGTCATGACCTCCATCTTGAATCTGGAATCTGAGATATTCTTTGGGCCCTCAATAATCAATAAGAAATTGTAGCTTGTCGATAGGTTTTGTTGATTTTCAAAACCGTCTCGAACTTTTGCTTATTTTACCAATTGGAATATAAATTGTGAGATCTTAATATTGATTCCTCTAGAAAAAGTATAAAACATGGTTATCATGTATGCCCAGTGTACCTCTTGCTCTATTATTCTCAAAACGCTCAGTCAATACTTGAGATCTGAAGTTTATTCTACATAATTATAAATTCAATAATATATCATAATAGTAGGATCTTATAAATCTAATTGATAATAGGATATAGGATCTAGATATAGATATAGGATCTAATAGATGAATATTAGGATCTTGAGATCCGAAGTTTATTCCACATAATTATGAATTCAATAAGATATAATGAATGATATCTATCTAATAGATCCAAGGAGGTTTATAAAATGTTGATCCAGTCAATGTTTTAAGTACAATTCACATTATAATACAGGGATTTTTGTGTTGAACTGTTCTTCCTAGAAAATACTGTAGTATTCATAATGTATTATATCCTTCAATAATTTATTATTGAATTTAAGTTGTCTACCACAGCAATATTGTTATTCAAATCTTGTTATTACTTGAATAGTAATCTTGTTATTATAGTTTGAATAGAAATTGTTCTTGTTGATCTGCATTCCTCAATGAATATAGTGATATATTGCATTGTAAAAGATAATCTTTCACATATTGTTGAGAATATATCCAATAAGGATGTATTGTTGAAAACTATTGCCTTCCTTGAAGGAATCAAATGATTCAAAACTTGAAATCATATCCTATACGAGTTCTCAGAGGTATTTCACATAAAAATGATTCCACAACTCAATCAATGAATGAAATTTCAGATTATTCTGTTCTCATCCCATAAAAAACTCATTATTATTGGGTTCAGAGTATTATTATCTTTAATTCCAATATTTATTGAATAAGTTATAAACTGCAGCTTATTATTTGCTAAAAATATTATTGGTTTATTTAACTGATTGCTCTTACTTTTCATAGAATACGACCTACCTCTCCTCATAAATTTGTTTGATGATTTTATGGGAGCAAATAATATTGACAATTGACTGCAATGCTTGAAAAATAATAATTTTTAATGGAGTTGAGAATAACTCTTGAAAAGTTGATATTTTGATGTTGGAAATCCCAGTCTGTGATGATAATGATTCTGAGAGAGCTGTGGCTTCCGCCTTTGCAGTTACGACCTCCATTTTGAATCTGGAATCTGAGACTTTTGTAGTTCTGGTGAAACGTTTTCCAAGTTCACTTACTTTTCCACTTAGATAAATAATTGTGAGATCAAGTAGTAATAGTTGATTACTCTACAAACCTCTAAACACAATTCGGTAACAATAGATGTGATTTTGAATTTTTATACAAGTTGTAAGGTAGGCCCACCCACCCACTATATAGTGCACTGTTATAATGTTGCAGACCATAATAATTATGTATATGCCCAGTATTTGAGTATAATCTTCATATTATTTCTTTTGTTTTTTCTTCTTCCAAAGCTTTAGTCAATACTTGAATCTGAAGCTTATTCCATAGGCCAATGAAAAAATTTCTCATCACGTTCTCCTCATCTATAGCTATTCACTGTGTGCACGTAGGTTTTGGGGATGATAAAATCGACAGCTGCGCTCACACGGAATTTTAGTGAACGAAACCAGGTAGTTTAACATGAGAAAGGATAGGGAATAAGCATTTACAATGCATTTAAAGTATTGTCGTATTCCTAATTGTATAAATACCGTTCAAAATAGTAATTGCATCTTCTATTCCTTACATATTTCCAAACGTGAATTGATTCAACAAAGAAATCAGATCGCAGTTTTGAATTAATCGAGTAAAAAATCCAGTTTGAAAGCATATGATTGATTTGCAGTCTCGCACCCATAATCCATTTCGGAATATTGACCAATGGGAATAAACTCAGCTGTGCATAAACTACTTTGTCCGCTCTGTCTGCTTGAGCAGATGGATATCTTATTAAATTCTCATTATATATCATATCTAATCCCATTATAATTAATGGAGCTCAACAAATGAAAGGAAAGGCATCTTCAAGTTCCTGCTTCTTTTCTTCAGAAAATATTGCTGTGGCTCTTTGTAGATTTGTATGTTGAATGTCTTTTCTTTATATGACAATCGACTTCAAATCTACAGAAGGCTACAATGCAAAACAATCATATTCATCTCCGGAGGATCATCTTTAAACATCTTTACTCTGTCCTTCAGTTGGTATGTTGTATTGTCATGCATTTCAATTCCATGACAGACATCATATCAGCTGTAGGCCTCGGTACAAATCTCAGACTTCTACTGGATCATCATCAATTTTGGAGCCATTCAATGAGTTTTTTCCTTCATTGAGTTCATATTGTATTTCGGGTATTCTCTGTTCATAACTATATGGTTTTCATTTAGTGTTATCAGATTTGTATTATGATTGTACTTTTAGACATCTTGAGAGTGGGCGGTAGTAGTCGACCATATTGGATTCATGTCACATAAGATCAATGTCATTAAAAGCTAAACACGCATTTTATTGTAACACAACATGTCAACAGTTTACGTTGGATCTTCTTGAAAAAATTTTTATTGGATAAATAATGTAATGTTGCAGGGGGTTTGCTTTTTAAAATTTTAAATATTCTTTCCGAAAAACCTCCAAAAATGTTCAAACTTGGAAAAGTTTATTTTTGCAGTAATTATTGCCGTAATTTCCTAATTGAAAAAGTGAAAAGCCAGCTCCCTGAAGAATTTTATTCTCTTTCTGATGATATTTGAACAGACCAAACCATTTATATTAAATGTTGATTGAATCCTGATTCAAGATTTATCATACCATTTGAACTTATGATCAGACATATTGATTAGAAATAAGGGCATATTGAAACAGCATAGGTGTAAAGCTAAGCTGTAATTTCAGGCATAGGCTTAATTTTATTGTATTCTGATATCTAGCTAGCTCTTGAGAATTGAAATGCAAATAAAAGTCATATTGATTGTATTACTTGATCTTTTTTTGATGTAGTATAATATATGCTTGAAGTTTGTCAATTTTATCTGCTGGAAAAAAATACTGTTACAATGGCCTATTAATTAGCTTCAGCTTTACTCAATCTCTGACAGTGTATACCACATCCCTGAATGATTAAACTCCTATTTTTAAATTGTCAGTTGGAGAATAATATTTTTTTGCAATGAATTTCTCTTGAAAGATACTGTATGATAATTCAATGATTAAATTATTGTAATAAGTAATATACACTACTAATTTTTCATGTACCTTTCATGATATGATGCAAGGATTTTTCTCGGTTTTCTGTTCTTACTTGAGAATGGAAAATGAGTAATGATAGTTTTTTCTTACATTGATTGAACAGGATTTTTTTTGAACATTCAGCAGGATTCTTATGTTAATTTATTACTTAGCACCAAATAGATGAAACGATACATTAATGAGGAATCAACATTGTAAAGGAAGCCCTCATTGACAAAACTGGCTCTGTACTTTTCTTGGGAGAGTAGGTGGGTATGTGTTGAAATTTCATAACCGTTACCCTCCCAGGAGAAAGTGCCAAGGGCATGTCTACTAGATCTATTGCAACCTCATGGAATGCTGATTGCTGCCTCATTCAGCAGGATTCATTGTTTCTGCAGATAATTTGGCCTGCTGTGGCAGGTACTTGTTTGACTAGAGAGCGCATTTACTATCTCAGTCCCACAAGTAACTGATCACAGCGGTTTACCAGTATCTAAACAGCCTTCAATCCATCCTGAGAGAATTCGACCTTCTGTGACGGGAGCTTGACTTGCTTTGAGTTTAATGATTATCTTAAAGTACTCAAGTCCCTGACACAGTAGTGATCCACCATCTACAACGCCTACAAACGATCTGCATTACTCAGGACATCACCAAGATTTCACCAGGATTTGTCGGTTTTTGAGAGAATTTGGCCTTCTGTGACGGGGAATTGACTTGCTTTTGAGATTTATGATCATCTTGAGTACATCAATTCCCTGTCATATGAGTGATCAATTATCTACAACGTCTACAAACTATCTACATTATTCTGAAATAATATCCCTGAACACCAGATTCCTCTCCAGAAGGTACCTAATGTCATTAAAAGAGTGCAATACAAAATACAGAGAGGTGCAAAAGTAAGTATACAGCAGTTTGAACACAAAGTAAGTTTGAAGGAAGTAAGTGTATTAGTCAAGTACAGTATAGAGCACTTTCAAGACTTCATTTTTGTTTCTTAACAGTCTGAAAACAGCCTAGAAGTGTTTAGTTTTTGTATAATTAATCCTACTTTCTCTATCAACTACTTCATTACTTTTAAACCTACTTTCGCACCCCTCTGTATAATTAATTATAGATTACTTTATCTATTCCAAACTTCTATTTGTGTGATATTTTAGTGTTCCAAAACTGATCAAGCAATTACCAGTAAGGTCCCATGAATTCTATGAATTTAAGTATGCTACCTATCAAAATTATGTGACCTAGTATAAGGAGAGAAGTTTCAAAACCCAGAAGGGCTTTGAAACCTTCAATATTGAGTTTTGATTTATATGTTTTATGATTTTTGGGAACAAATATTATTGACAATTGATTGAATGAAATGTGCAGAAAATAATATCTCGGAATACAGAAAAAAGAATAACTCCCAGGTTGATTTTTTTAAAAAGATGAATAAAAAACGAATTGGATGTCCCAGTCTATGATGATGACCGATTCAGAGCGAGCTGTGGCTTCGGCCTTTGCAGCTTTGACCTCCATTTTGAATCCAAAGTCTGAGACTTTCATTGGCACTCAATAATTGAAAAAATTGTAGCTTTTCAATTGGTTTTGTATTTCTTTAATACAATTTTTCAAGTTCACTTACTTTCCAACTTCATATAAATATTGTGAGATCTAGTATCTAGTAATGTTTCATTTCTATGCAAGCCTCTAAATCGTAATTGATAACAATGGATATGATTAATTATTTCATAAAAGTAGTTTAAGGTGCTCACTCATTAGATAGACAGGCTGCAAACCATTATAATTTTGCATGCGTAGTGTTTGAGTACTGATCTTTATATTATTCTCTCATTATATCATTGTAATTGGTTATTTTCCAAAAAAAATTATGTTTATAAATTCAATATCTCATCACTTGCCACTGTTCTATAGCCTTACATCATATTCAATGGTGTTATATTGATTTTCTGCAGTATTGGAAATTATACATTGAAGTTATATTGATTAGGTATCTACTGTATTAAAAATTATTTGATTACTATAGTCTGTTCACTGAATCCAGTCAGTGGATGTAAACACGTGTGTGTGTCTTTTGTGAGTGTATTGCTTGACTCTGGGTGAGAACAGCTGAGAAAGATAACATGATGTATAACATGCAGTAGAGTAATGTTTCTGACTCCCGCACGCGCAGTATGTTTACACACACTGACTTGTTTAAGTGAACAGACTATACCATTTATAATAAATGTTGATTGAATCCTGATTCAAGATTTATCATACCATTTGAACTTATGATAAGACATATTGATTAGAAATAAGTGCATATAAAAACAGCTTATGTGTGAAGCTAAGCTGTAATTTTAGGTGTGGGCTTAATTTCATCTTATTCTGATAGCATCAATTCAATTTACAAGAGACTCTTCACTAGACTCTTGCTACTTTAAATGCAAATGAAAATCATATTGATTTCATTACTTGATCATTTTTGAATGAAGTATAATATATGCTTGAAGTTTGACATTTTATCTGCTGAAAAAAACTACTGTTACAATGGCCCATTTTCCTCAGCTTTTCTCAAACTCTAAAAGAGAATAACACATGCCCAAATAATAAAACTTCTCTTTATAAATTGTTAGTTAGAGAAGAATATTTTTTGCAATGAATTTCTCTTGTAAGATACTGTATGATAATTCAATGATAAAATTATTGTAATAAGTAATATACACTACTAATTTTTTATATACCTATCATGATATGATGCAATGATTTTTCTTGGTGTTCTGTTCTTACTTGAGAATAGAAAATAAGTCTTGATAGTTGTTTCTTACAGTGATTGATCAGGATTTCTTTGAACATTCAGCAGGATTCTTATGTTAATTTATTACTTAGCACCAAATAGATGAAACAATACATTAATGAGGAATCGACATTGTGAAGGAAGCCTTCAGTGAGAAAATTGGCTCTGTACTTTTCTTGGGAGAGTAGTTGGGTATGTGTTGAAATTTCATAACCGTTACCCTCCCAGGAGAAAGTGCCAAGGGCATGTCTACCAGATCTATTGCGACCTTATGGAATGCTGATTGCTGCCTCATTCAGCAGGATTTGTTGTTTCTGCAGATAATTTGGCCTGCTGTGGCAGGTACTTGTTTGACTAGAGAGTTCATTTACTATCTCAGTTAGACAAGTACCTGATCACAGCGGTGATCAAGTATCTACAACGCCTACAAACGATCTGCATTACTCAGGACATCACCAAGATTTTACCAGGATTTGTCGGTTTTTGAGAGAATTTGGCCTTCTGTGACGGGGAATTGACTTGCTTTTGAGATTTATGATCATCTTGAGTACATCAATTCCCTGTCATATGAGTGATCAATTGTCTACAACGTCTACAAACTATCTACATTATACTGAAATAATATCCCTGAACACCAGATTCCTCTCCAGAAGGTATCTAATGTCATTATAAGAGTGAAAAATACAAAATACAGAGGGGTGCAAATTTAGTATACAGCAGTTTGAACACAAAGTAAGTTTGAAGGGAGTAAGTGTATTAGTCAAGTACAGTACAACACTTTCAAGACTTCATTTTTGTTTCTTAACACTCTCAATAAAGACTAGAAGTGTTTAGTTTTTGTATAATTAAACCTACTTTCTCTATCAACTACTTCATTACTTTGAAAACTACTTACTTTAGCTCTCCTCTGTATAATTAATTATAGATTACTTTATCTATTAGTGTGTTATTTCAGTGTTCCAAAACTGATCAAGCGATTACCAGTAAGGTGTCATGAATTCTTTGAATTCTAGTATGGTACCTATTGGAATTATGTAACCTAGTATAGGAAGAGAATTTGAATTGTGATTATGTGTTTTATGATTTTCGGGTACAAATATTATTGACAATTAATTGGAATAAGCTTCAATGTTCAGAAAATAATATCTCTGAGAACAGAAAAAAAGAATAACTCTCAGGTTGTTATTTTCAAAAAGACGAATAAAAAACGTATTGGATGTTCCAGTCTATGATGATGACCGATTCAGAGCGAGCTGTGGCTTTGGCCTTTGCAGCTTTGACCTCCATTTTGAATCCAAAGTCTGAGACTTTCATTCGGCACTCAATAATTAAGAAAAGTTGTAGCTTTTTCATTGGTTTTGTATTTCTTCAATGCAATTTTTCAAGTTCACTTACTTTCCAACTCCATATAAATATTGTGAGATCTAGTATCTAGTGATGTGTAATGGTTCATTTCTTTGCAAGCCTCTAAATCCTAATTGGTAACAATGGATATGATTATTTCATACAAGTAGTTTTAATAATTCTATTCTTTTGTTGCTTTTTCATTCAATTTTATCATTTTGGGTGTATCATTTTCCTTAGTGTTCTCTTGAAATTTTGATATCATCTCATACAATAGAAGTACTAAGTATAAAATTCACATAATCTATTTTTCCTTCCTATTCAACTATATTTTGATTGGTTTGTTAATGCGCAGAGTATTGACTAATTTGATAATCCAATCAAACCTTGAGTATGAAAATCTTTATTTGAATTTTGGAATATTGAGATCATTAATCCAGCAAATTCTAAATATTATCAGTAATTTTCATCTCAATAAAGAAAAACTAATTGTTTCTTTTTTATCTTTCATCCAATATGAGATTTGGTTGAGAGCAATAACACAGTTGATGATGATATTCATGCTTTTAGCATTCCGTGGATGCTAAGAAAGCTGGAGATGGGAGATCTCGTTGCTGTTACCTGGACACCCAGGACTCACACCTCATAAAACATGCTCTTGTATCTTGCTTCACTCATAGACTTTTCTTCTAGCTCAAACATCCAAGCAGTTTTATACCTGAAAATTAAAAATACTTTACATCTTTATAGTGAAAACAACAAAGAATAGTTGTTGAAAATGTACTAGATATTGTGGGGTTAAAATTTGTTTTTGCCTCAATGTTTGCAATCGAGTAAATTCAATTAGTATTCATTTCAATTTGATGATTTTTGTGATGGAATTGAGTTAATTTGTAATGTGATGATCAGAGTACAATCTTTCAATCCATCACACAACATTTTTTTCTATCATAATTTAGTGAATCATCTGTAATTTGATTTCAATTATTTTTTATTCCAATTATACTAAATGTCTCAAGTTTTCTCAACTTTGATTGAAATTGGAGTCTCACATAGAAGAAGATCAAATTTAGTCATGTGTGCTCTATATTTCAGCAAGAAATAATGTAAATGTTATGTTTCATTAATTGTTTGCTTCTTTGAATCAATAATTGATTTAATAGGAAAAAATAGATACAATTTTATCAATTTTGAGGGTAGCATGATACTGATGTTTTGAGTGTGAGCTATCTGTGACGAGCTATCACTGATCCAAAATAGCTTAAGCTGATGAACTGAGACTGCATTAAAAAAAATATATTTTTTATACATGTACTCAACTGATTAAATTTTATTCAACTGATGAAGGGAAATTCAGAATAATTCATTGATAATAAATCATCAATTTATTGCATAAAAATGACTAATTCATATAATAATAAAATTTTATAGAATTAAAAAAAAATTAATCTTAATAATGAGTTAATGATCTTTCTATTCAAATTAACAAATAAATTGCTTTATTCCGGAATTGATCATCCAATCTGATGGAGGCTTTGCAGACTATTAATCTGTTTCATTGAACTATTCTCTGCATGATTCTCTTCAATGTTACTGTTTGCTTATAATTGTTTTGTTCATTTTCCAGGTTGCCGATGAGATTCCAGTCATCAGCTTTCCACTTGAGGTAGGAGAATCCTACAAGCTATTTGGCATGAATTAGTGATAACTAGCATGTTGTATTGCTTTTTATTTTGAGAGATAGTGATTGTACTTCGAGTTCGGTTTTCTTAACCAGTTTATTTTGCTCTTTATTCCTGAAAATTTCAATTACTGTATTGCGAAAAATGTTGCTTTTTTCAACTGTTGAAATAAATGCATTGAATCTCTACTGAGATCTTGGTCATGATGGTGGATCATATGATTGTCATAAAACCTATGAGATTCATAAATAAACTAGGACTTCCCAGGTTGCATAAATCTTTGACTATTGAAATACTATGAAATAGTTTCCAATCCTCCTCCTCTTTCATCAAATTCTTTTCAATATTCTTCTCCATCATCATCTTCTTCTTCTTATTTTCCTTTCTCTTCTTCTCCTTTCTCTTCTTCTCCTATTCCTTCTTCTCCTTTCTCTTCTTCTCCTTTTGCTCTTCTCATTTTCTTCATCCCCTTTTTCTCCTCCTTTTTCTACTTCTTTCTCTTGTTCTCCTTTTTCTTCTTCCATTTTTCTTCTCCTTCTCATCTTCTCCTAATTTTTATTTTTCTTTTTTTCTCCTTTTTCTTCTTCTCCCTCTTTTCCATCTACTTCTCCTTCTTCTCGTTCTTAATTTTTTCATTCTTCTCCTCCTTGTTCTCACTCGATATCTTTCTCTTCATCTCTCTCTGCTCAAATGCCCTTACCAGTGCAATGAACAATGAAAAATAAATTTTTGTTTTAAAACAGCTGATCATCAAATCATAAGTTGAAATGTGAAAATTCTCGGCTCACCTATCCCTATATTAAAGCAATGGCAAAAATTGAAACTTTGATCGCTCATTTCTCATCTCCACGATAACGTTTTTTAAAATGTAAGACCTTATCAAACATCTACTCACTGAGATCTTTCAAATGAGACGTAAACGAACAATATCGGTTAAGAAACGATGGAGGAGTTGAGTTCACAAAAAATATGTTTGCCTTTTAATAATATAGATAATATTGTTATTGAATATAAGTTTATATTTATTAGTATATTTTTTGAATTCTAATACCTCTGGAATAGCTAAGTCAGCTTATCAGTCAAGATATTGATGATATTGTTATTTTCCATCTCCCTTCAAAAAAGCCTCCATATCTTCTGTTGTTGACAATAACTTATTGCTTTCTTATTTCATACACTATGATATATATCTTAGTTATATTTTTGATGAGAAATAATATTAATTTTGATTGTTTATGAAAAATGTATTGGATATCCCAGTCTATGATGATGAATGATTCAGAGCGAGCTGTGGCTCCAACCTTTGCAGTTATGACCTCCATTTTGAATCTGGAATCTGAGACTTTTGGGCCCTCAATAATCAATAAGAAATCGTAGCTTGTCAATAGGTTTTGTTCTTTTTCAAAACTGTCTTGAAATATGAATTGTGAGATCTTAATTGATATTGATTTCTCTAGAAAAAGTATAAAACATTATTATCACGTATGCCCAGTGTACCTTTTGCTCTATTATTCTCAAAAGGCTCAGTCAATACTTGAGATTTGAAGTTTATTCCATATAATTACAAATTCAATAATTTACAATAATAGTAGGATCTTATAAATCTAATAGATAATAGGATATAGGATCTAGGATCTAATAGATAATAGGATCTTGAGATCCGAAGTTTATTCCACATAATTATAAATTCAATGTGTTGAACTGTTCCTCCTAGAAAATACTGTAGTATCCATAATGTATTATATCCTTCAAAAATTGTTCTTGTTGATCTGCATTCCTCAATGTATGTAGTGATATATTATATTGTAATAGATAATTTTTTACGTATGGTTGAGAATATATCCAATAAGGATGTATTGTTAAAAACTATTGCCTTCCTTGAAGGAATCAAATGATTCAAAACATGAAATCATATCCTATACGAGTTCTCAGAGGTCTTTCACATTAAAATGATTCCACAACTCAATCAATGAATGAAATTTCAGATTATTCTGTTCTCATTGCATAAAAAACTTATTATTATTGGGTTCAGAGTATTATTATCTCTAATTCCAATATTTATTGAATAAGTTATGAACTGCAGTTAATTATTGGCTAAAAATATTATTGGTTTATTCAACTGATTGCTCTTACTTTTCATAGAATATGACCTACCTCTCCTCATAAATTTGTTTGATGATTTTATGGGAACAAATAATATTGACAATTGACTGCAATGCTTGAAAAATAATAATTTTTAATGGAGTTGAGAATAACTCTTGAAAAGTTGATATTTTGATGTTGGAAATCCCAGTCTGTGATGATAATGATTCTGAGCGAGCTGTGGCTTCCGCAGTTACGACCTCCATTTTGAATCTGGAATCTGAGACTTTTTTAGTTCTGGTGAAACGTTTTCCAAGTTCACTTACTTTTCCACTTAGATAAATTGTGAGATCAAGTAGTAATAGTTGATTACTCTACAAACCTCTAAACACAATTCGGTAACAATAGATGTGATTTTGATTTTTATAAAAGTTGTAAGGTAGGCCCACCCACCCACTATATAGTGCACTGTTATAATGTTGCAGACCATAATAATTAAATATATGCCCAGTATTTGGGTATTCGATGTGCATCTACCGTGTTGCGCTCTGGCGGATAATCGTATGAATCTACGAGGGTAGATTAACATGGGCAAGGATAGGCTTATGTACGTAAAAATTAGTTTATAATTGAAATAGAATTCCTTGTCGCTATTTTTCCTACTTATCGATTGTGGAATTATATTTAGAATGATAAAATTAACATATCGCAAGTTCTTGAACATTATTATAATCTTCAATTGAAGTTTTAAAATCAACTTTAAAGGTTATGTTTGAAAACTGACTGAGCAGACGAAGTAGCTTATCCACAGCTGAGTTCATTCCGATTGGTCAATATTCCGAAATGGATTATGGGCGCGAGACTTCAAATCAATCACCCATATGTTTTTAAACTGGATTTTTCACTCGATTAATTCAAAACTGAGATCCGATTTCTTTGTTGAATCACTTTACGTTTGGAAATATGGAAGGAATAGAAGCCGCAATTACTATTGTGAACGGTATTTATACAATTAGGAATACGACAATACTTCAAATGCATTTTAAATGCTTATTCCCTATCCCTTCTCATGTTAAACTGAACTTTTTCGTTCACTAAAATTCCGCGTGAGCGCAGGTGTCGATTTTATTATCCCTACCACCTACGTGCACACAGCGAATAATCTTCATATTATTTCTTATTGTATTTCTTTCTTGAAGAATCTGCATCTGAAGCTTATTCCATAGGCCAAATGAAAAAATTCCCATCACGTTCTCCTCATCTATAGCTGTAGATATTGTTTTATAGACTTTTGATATTATTTAATTGCTATTTCTTACATACAGGGTTGGTGAAATTACCAACCCTTTATATTTAGAAATTATTAATACCTTTGACCACCAGTTGAATATCAAATGTATATAGTTATGAATTTTATTTTGAGTTGATAAATTTTGTGTAGAAGTTATAACTTATTGTATAACTTATTGTATTGTGTATAACTTATTTGTATATTATATTGATTAGAAAATGCAAATCCATCAAGTATGAGAAATATTAGCGCAATGAGACTAATCCAGTATTGTTGCTCTAACATTGCACATTCTTGTACTTATAAAACAATCAAAAACTCTTCAGACAGCACAAAACTCAATTCTGAATACTTGATGTTGTAAATTAATAATTTTTGTTGCTCTTTTTAGTTCTCAATATTATTTTGGATGTATATGTTGATCTATTAATATTCTCTTGAGAATAGAAAATAAGTCTTGATAGTTGTTTCTTACAGTGATTGATCAGGATTTCTTTGAACATTCAGCAGGATTCTTATGTTAATTTATTACTTAGCACCAAATAGATGAAACAATACATTAATGAGGAATCGACATTGTGAAGGAAGCCTTCAGTGAGAAAATTGGCTCTGTACTTTTCTTGGGAGAGTAGTTGGGTATGTGTTGAAATTTCATAACCGTTACCCTCCCAGGAGAAAGTGCCAAGGGCATGTCTACCAGATCTATTGCGACCTTATGGAATGCTGATTGCTGCCTCATTCAGCAGGATTTGTTGTTTCTGCAGATAATTTGGCCTGCTGTGGCAGGTACTTGTTTGACTAGAGAGTTCATTTACTATCTCAGTTAGACAAGTACCTGATCACAGCGGTGATCAAGTATCTACAACGCCTACAAACGATCGGCATTACTCAGGACATCACCAAGATTTTACCAGGATTTGTCGGTTTTTGAGAGAATTTGGCCTTCTGTGACGGGGAATTGACTTGCTTTTGAGATTTATGATCATCTTGAGTACATCAATTCCCTGTCATATGAGTGATCAATTGTCTACAACGTCTACAAACTATCTACATTATACTGAAATAATATCCCTGAACACCAGATTCCTCTCCAGAAGGTATCTAATGTCATTATAAGAGTGAAAAATACAAAATACAGAGGGGTGCAAATTTAGTATACAGCAGTTTGAACACAAAGTAAGTTTGAAGGGAGTAAGTGTATTAGTCAAGTACAGTACAACACTTTCAAGACTTCATTTTTGTTTCTTAACACTCTCAATAAAGACTAGAAGTGTTTAGTTTTTGTATAATTAAACCTACTTTCTCTATCAACTACTTCATTACTTTGAAAACTACTTACTTTAGCTCTCCTCTGTATAATTAATTATAGATTACTTTATCTATTAGTGTGTTATTTCAGTGTTCCAAAACTGATCAAGCGATTACCAGTAAGGTGTCATGAATTCTTTGAATTCTAGTATGGTACCTATTGGAATTATGTAACCTAGTATAGGAAGAGAATTTGAATTGTGATTATGTGTTTTATGATTTTCGGGTACAAATATTATTGACAATTAATTGGAATAAGCTTCAATGTTCAGAAAATATTATCTCTGAGAACAGAAAAAAAGAATAACTCTCAGGTTGTTATTTTCAAAAAGACGAATAAAAAACGTATTGGATGTTCCAGTCTATGATGATGACCGATTCAGAGCGAGCTGTGGCTTTGGCCTTTGCAGCTTTGACCTCCATTTTGAATCCAAAGTCTGAGACTTTCATTCGGCACTCAATAATTAAGAAAAGTTGTAGCTTTTTCATTGGTTTTGTATTTCTTCAATGCAATTTTTCAAGTTCACTTACTTTCCAACTCCATATAAATATTGTGAGATCTAGTATCTAGTGATGTGTAATGGTTCATTTCTTTGCAAGCCTCTAAATCCTAATTGGTAACAATGGATATGATTATTTCATACAAGTAGTTTTAATAATTCTATTCTTTTGTTGCTTTTTCATTCAATTTTATCATTTTGGGTGTATCATTTTCCTTAGTGTTCTCTTGAAATTTTGATATCATCTCATACAATAGAAGTACTAAGTATAAAATTCACATAATCTATTTTTCCTTCCTATTCAACTATATTTTGATTGGTTTGTTAATGCGCAGAGTATTGACTAATTTGATAATCCAATCAAACCTTGAGTATGAAAATCTTTATTTGAATTTTGGAATATTGAGATCATTAATCCAGCAAATTCTAAATATTATCAGTAATTTTCATCTCAATAAAGAAAAACTAATTGTTTCTTTTTTATCTTTCATCCAATATGAGATTTGGTTGAGAGCAATAACACAGTTGATGATGATATTCATGCTTTTAGCATTCCGTGAATGCTAAGAAAGCTGGAGATGGGAGAACTCGTTGCTGTTACCTGGACACCCAGGACTCACACCTCATAAAACATGCTCTTGTATCTTGCTTCACTCATAGACTTTTCTTCTAGCTCAAACATCCAAGCAGTTTTATACCTGAAAATTAAAAATACTTTACATCTTTATAGTGAAAACAATAAAGAATAGTTGTTGAAAATGTACTAGATATTGTGGGGTTGAAATTTGTTTTTGCCTCAATGTTTGCAATCGAGTCAATTCAATTAGTATTCATTTCAATTTGATGATTTTTGTGATGGAATTGAGTTAATTTGTAATGTGATGATCAGAGTACAATCTTTCAATCCATCACACTTTACATTTTTTTCTATCATAATTTAGTGAATTATCTGTAATTTGATTTCAATTATTTTTTATTCCAATTATACTAAACGTCTCAAGTTTTCTCAACTTTAATTGAAATTGGAGTCTCACATAGAAGAAGATCAAATTTAGTCATGTGTGCTCTATATTTCAGCAAGAAATAATGTAAATGTTATGTTTCATTAATTGTTTGCTTTTTTAAATCAATAATTGATTTAATAGGAAAAAATAGATACAATTTTATCAATTTTGAGGGTAGCATGATACTGATGTTTTGAGTGTGAGCTATCTGTGACGAGCTATCACTGATCCAAAATAGCTTAAGCTGATGAACTGAGACTGCATTAAAAAAAATATATTTTTTATACATGTACTCAACTGATTAAATTTTATTCAACTGATGAAGGGAAATTCAGAATAATTCATTGATAATAAATCATCAATTTATTGCATGAAAATGACTAATTCATATAATAATAATAAAATTTTATAGAATTAAAAAAAAAAATTAATCTTAATAATGAGTTAATGATCTTTCTATACAAATTAACAAATAAATTGCTTTATTCCGGAATTGATCATCCAATCTGATGGAGGCTTTGCAGACTATTAATCTGTTTCATTGAACTATTCTCTGCATGATTCTCTTCAATGTTACTGTTTGCTTATAATTGTTTTGTTCATTTTCCAGGTTGCCGATGAGATTCCAGTCATCAGCTTTCCACTTGAGGTAGGAGTATCCTACAAGCTATTTGGCATGAATTAGTGATAACTTGCATGATGTATTGCTTTTTATTTTGAGAGATAGTGATTGTACTTCGAGTTCGGTTTTCTTAACCAGTTTATTTTGCTCTTTATTCCTGAAAATTTCAATTACTGTATAGCGAAAAAAATGTTGCTTTTTTCAACTGTTGAAATAAATGCATTGAATCTCTACTGAGATCTTGGTCATGATGGTGGATCATATGATTGTCATAAAACCTATGAGATTCATAAATAAACTAGGACTTCCCAGGTTGCATAAATCTTTGACTATTGAAATACTATGAAATAGTTTCCAATCCTCCTCCTCTTTCATCAAATTCTTTTCAATATTCTTCTCCATCATCATCTTCTTCTTCTTATTTTCCTTTCTCTTCTTCTCCTTTCTCTTCTTCTCCTATTCCTTCTTCTCCTTTCTCTTCTTCTCCTTTTGCTCTTCTCATTTTCTTCATCCCTTTTCTCCTCCTTTTTCTACTTCTTTCTCTTGTTCTCCTTTTCTTCTTCCATTTTTCTTCTCCTTCTCATCTTCTCCTAATTTTTATTTTTCTTTTTTCTCCTTTTCTTCTTCTCCCTCTTTTCCATCTACTTCTCCTTCTTCTCGTTCTTAATTTTTCATTCTTCTCCTCCTTGTTCTCACTCGATATCTTTCTTCATCTCTCTCTGCTCAAATGCCCTTACCGGAGCAATGAACAATGAAAAATTAATTTTTGTTTTAAAACAGCTGATCATCAAATCATAAGTTGAAATGTGAGAATTTCCGGCTCACCTATCCCTATGGCAATTACAGAAATTGAAACTTTGATCGCTCATTTCTCATCTCCACGATAACGTTTTTAAAATGTAAGACCTTATCAAACATCTACTCACTGAGATCTTTCAAATGAGACGTAAACGAACAATATCGGTTAAGAAACGATGGAGGAGTTGAGTTCACAAAAACATGTTTGCCTTTTAATAATATAGATAATATTGTTATTGAATATAAGTTTATATTTATTAGTATATTTTTTGAATTCTAATACCTCTGGAATAGCTAAGTCAGCTTATCAGTCAAGATATTGATGATATTGTTATTTTCCATCTCCCTTCAAAAAAGCCTCCATATCTTCTGTTGTTGACAATAACTTATTGCTTTCTTATTTCATACACTATGATATATATCTTAGTTATATTTTTGATGAGAAATAATATTAATTTTGATTGTTTATGAAAAATGTATTGGATATCCCAGTCTATGATGATGAATGATTCAGAGCGAGCTGTGGCTCCAACCTTTGCAGTTATGACCTCCATTTTGAATCTGGAATCTGAGACTTTTTTGGGCCCTCAATAATCAATAAGAAATCGTAGCTTGTCAATAGGTTTTGTTCTTTTTCAAAACTGCCTTGAAATATGAATTGTGAGATCTTAATATTGATTTCTCTAGAAAAAGTATAAAACATTATTATCACGTATGCCCAGTGTACCTTTTGCTCTATTATTCTCAAAAGGCTCAGTCAATACTTGAGATCTGAAGTTTATTCCATATAATTACAAATTCAATAATTTACAATAATAGTAGGGTCTTTTAAATCTAATAGATAATAGGATATAGGATCTAGGATCTAATAGATAATAGGATCTTGAGATCCGAAGTTTATTCCACATAATTATAAATTCAATGTGTTGAACTGTTCCTCCTAGAAAATACTGTAGTATCCATAATGTATTATATCCTTCAAAAATTGTTCTTGTTGATCTGCATTCCTCAATGTATGTAGTGATATATTATATTGTAATAGATAATTTTTTACGTATGGTTGAGAATATATCCAATAAGGATGTATTGTTAAAAACTATTGCCTTCCTTGAAGGAATCAAATGATTCAAAACATGAAATCATATCCTATACGAGTTCTCAGAGGTCTTTCACATTAAAATGATTTCACAACTCAATCAATGAACGAAATTTCAGATTATTCTGTTCTCATTGCATAAAAAACTTATTATTATTGGGTTCAGAGTATTATTATCTCTAATTCCAATATTTATTGAATAAGTTATGAACTGCAGTTAATTATTGGCTAAAAATATTATTGGTTTATTCAACTGATTGCTCTTACTTTTCATAGAATATGACCTACCTCTCCTCATAAATTTGTTTGATGATTTTATGGGAACAAATAATATTGACAATTGACTGCAATGCTTGAAAAATAATAATTTTTAATGGAGTTGAGAATAACTCTTGAAAAGTTGATATTTTGATGTTGGAAATCCCAGTCTGTGATGATAATGATTCTGAGCGAGCTGTGGCTTCGGCCTTTGCAGTTACGACCTCCATTTTGAATCTGGAATCTGAGACTTTTGTAGTTCTGGTGAAACGTTTTCCAAGTTCACTTACTTTTCCACTTCGATAAATTGTGAGATCAAGTAGTAATAGTTGATTACTCTACAAACCTCTAAACACAATTCGGTAATAATAGATGTGATTTTGATTTTTATACAAGTTGTAAGGTAGGCCCACCCATCCACTATATAGTGCACTGTTATAATGTTGCAGACCATAATAATTAAATATATGCCCAGTATTTGGGTATTCGCTGTGTGCATCTACCGTGTTGCGCTCTGGCGGATAATCGTATGAATCTACGAGGGTAGATTAACATGGGCAAGGATAGGCTTATGTACGTAAAAATTAGTTTATAATTGAAATAGAATTCCCTGTCGCTATTTTTCCTACTTATCGATTGTGGAATTATATTTAGAATGATAAAATTAACATATCGCATGTTCTTGAACATTATTATAATCTTCAATTGAAGTTTTAAAATCAACTTTGAAGGTTATGTTTGAAAACAGACTGAGCAGACGAAGTAGCTTATCCACAGCTGAGTTCATTCCCATTGGTCAATATTCCGAAATGGATTATGGGCGCGAGACTTCAAATCAATCATATGTTTTTAAACTGGATTTTTCACTCGATTAATTCAAAACTGAGATCCGATTTCTTTGTTGAATCACTTTACGTTTGGAAATATGGAAGGAATAGAAGCCGCAATTACTATTGTGAACGGTATTTATACAATTAGGAATACGACAATACTTTAAATGCATTTTAAATGCTTATTCCCTATCCCTTCTCATGTTAAACTGAACTTTTTCGTTCACTAAAATTCCGCGTGAGCGCAGGTGTCGATTTTATTATCCCCACCACCTACGTGCACTCAGCGAATAATCTTCATATTATTTCTATTGTATTTCTTTCTGAAGAATCTGCATCTGAAGCTTATTCCATAGGCCAATGAAAAAACTTCCCATCACGTTCTCCTCATCTATAGCTGTAGATATTGTTTTATAGACTTTTGATATTATTTAATTGCTATTCTTACATACAGGGTTGGTGGAAATTACCAACCCTTTATATTTAGAAATTATTAATACTTTTGACCACCAGTTGAATATTAAATGTATATAGTTATGAATTTTATTTTGAGTTGATAAATTTTGTGTAGAAGTTATAACTTATTGTATAACTTATTGTATTGTGTATAACTTATTTGTATATTATATTGATTAGAAAATGCAAATCCATCAAGTATGAGAAATATTAGCGCAATGAGACTAATCCAGTATTGTTGCTCTAACATTGCACATTCTTGTACTTATAAAACAATCAAAAACTCTTCAGACAGCACAAAACTCAATTCTGAATACTTGATGTTGTAAATTAATAATTTTTGTTGCTCTTTTTAGTTCTCAATATTATTTTGGATGTATATGTTGATCTATTAATATCTCTGAGATATTTTGGTTTTGTGCAGTATTCAAAGAAGTTTGTAGACATTCCAATTGTATACAATATTGAAGAGCAGATGGATATCATATTGAATTCTCATTATACGAGAATAATGGTATTTCATATCTAATCCCATTATACTTAATGGAGCTCAACAAATGAAAGGAAAGGCATCTTCAAGTTCCTGCTTCTTTTCTTCAGAAGATATTGCTGTGTTTCTTTGTAGATTTGTATGTTGAATGTCTTTTCTTTATATGACAATAATTGACTTCAAATCTACAGAAGGCTACAATGCAAAACAATCATATTCATCTCCGGAGGATCATCTTTAAACATCTTTACTCTGTCCTTCAGTTGGTATGTTGTATTGTCATGCATTTCAATTCCATGACAACCATCATATCAGCTGTAGGCCTCAGTACAAATCTCAGACTTCTACTGGATCCTCATCAATTTTTGAGCTATCCGTTGAGTTTTCTCCTTTATTGAGTTTGTATTGTATTTCGGTTATTCTCTGTTCATAACTATATGGTTTTTATTTAGTGTTATCAGATTTGTATTATTTTTGTTTCTTTGGACTGAGATATCCTCCAGTCATGGAGATGAATGGAGGACATCTTGAGAGTGGGCGGTAGTAGTCGACCATATTGGATTTATGTTTAAATTTAGCAAAGTCTTGCAAATAGCAAAGTCTTCAGAATATTGTATGACATTAATTAGGAATTTCGTTCAATTAATTATCATAATTTAGTGTGCATAATTATTTGTTTCAATGTTTGTTAGTTTTGTTTCAAGATTATATACTCTTTGTTTTCATACATTATGATCTATTTCTCATACAGTATATAATAATGTTTGATGATTTTTTGGGTTCTAATAATATTGACAACTGATGGCAATGCTCAAATAATAATTTGTTAGCAGGAGAGGATAGCTCCTCAAGAGTTTGATATTATTTGAATTTTTTTTTTGGAATCCAAGTCAAAGATGACAATGATCAAAGTGAGCTGTGGCTTTGGCCTTTGCAGCTATGACCTCCATTTTGAATCTTAAGGTCTGAGACTTTCTTAGGAAACTAAATGATTGATTAAAAATAGTAGATTGTCAATAACGTCTGTTGTTTTTTAAGAACTATTTTAAATGTCATACTAGTTGAACTTATGATAATGGATTATGAACAAAGAAATATCAGAAAATGAAGCTATTACATCAGACATTATATCATATTGTGCTGATACCTCTAACTCCATGTAGCAACAAATGTTTGAAGATATGCTTTGGGTATATTTAGTCTCAGCCTAGCTTAAGCTCTCAGTGTATATGAAACTTCCCAAATATTATAAATCTTTTTCATTTATTGTTTGTAGGTCATAGTAGAACTCTTCTTTCAATTCTTAGTTTGAGATGAATATTTTCTTGCAATGGATTTCTCATGTAGGCTATGATATGATTGATTATTTATTGATAAGATTACTCTGATGAGTGATATAAACTGGTGTGAACAACTGTTCTCAATTGAGTACAACATACATATAGTATAATATCAATGTAATAATGCAAGTTCTACACTACAGCAACATTGTTATTTCAAACTTATTATTGCTTGAATAGTTGTAGATACACTGAATTGAAATTATTTCTGTTGAGCTGCAGTTTCCAAAGTAATGCAAATGTAGAACAACTTATATTTTAATAGGTAAATTTAAATGGTAAATTGTGTTGACAATACATATTTCTTCATCCAATAAGAACCAGCTTATCAATCAACTTATCAATAAACTCTTTCAAATGAGTACAGAAGTATTCCTAAATGGGACTATGTGGTCTTTCAATTATGGGATGCGGCTGCTGCTGCTGTTGTAATGTAGTTTTTTCTTTTTTTTCCGAGGATGATGCCCACATGAGCTCTAGGCTTGTGCATGGGTAATGAGTGGGGTGATGATGAGATATGACGACTACTTTTTAGGCAGTCGGGACCGACGGCTTAACGTCTCCTCCGAACGACGGGAGTGGCCATATTTGTCAAAAATCCTTCCGTCAACCAGGCTCGAACTCGTTCATTGCTCAGAGCCCAATGGATTTTATCTGACTGCTGGAAACTTAATCATTCTGACGCCTTAGCCGCCTCGGCTACGAACCACTCCAGTAGAAGTCACATCACATGGATGAACTAACCACAATATCATCTGCGTCATCCTAACAACCTTTGCTTCAACATCAAGTGAATATCTGCAATCGACTGTTTATCATGTGCTTGTGTCCTTCTGTGGCTCATGGAATTGTTTTTATTATTGTTATAATCACAGCACCATGAGCCACTGAAGGCTGCAGCACCAAACTTCACTCTCCAGCAGCATAAGCCATCATCAACATCCAATTTATTAATAGTTATATTCTTTTAATTAAGTGTAGAGTGTTATGAATACAGCTACTGTACATATTGAATGTGATTTTTTTATAATTTTTCTGGAAATTATCATTCCATCTTTTCGAGGTCTTGCTTGAATAATTGATACAGCAATAGGCTCCAACTTGAATCCAATGTGTAATGATGTTTATCATGTGCTTGTGTCCTTCCGTGGCTCATGGGGTGGTTTTTATTATTGTCATAATCACAGCTCCATGCGCCACTGCAGCACCAAACTTCACATTTTCACTTTTCACAACTTCACTTTTTTATAGTTTATAGGTTGAGTATATTCTCAATACTCAAGTAAAGTTATTCCGAATTGAACAATAGTTTCTATTTATTACAGAAATAGAATTCATCAAGCAATCAAATATCTGATGTTGACAATGTAATTAGTCTGATATTATTTATAGTTTTGACTCCTAGTTGAATTTAATTATTACATTTAAGTTGATTCATTTTGTCCAGATGTGATACAAATTGTAATAGGTTGTCGATTTTATTATCAATTAAAATTTGTAAATGTGTTCAGAGAGAGAAATATAACTGCAATGAGAGTATTCCAGCATTCTTGCTCTGCAATGGCACATTTATACTTGAAATAACGGGACTTTTTTGATAAATGCATGAATCAATTCTCAAGAATATTATAAGGTAAATAAGGTTGATTTTTGGGAAATTCAATGCTTTTGTGTGAACTTCAATATCATTGACTTTTTTCTGAATATTCAATTTATTATCATATGGAATGAGCATCAGATTTTGAATTTTGACTAAGCCCTTGGAGAAATAGCTTTTTTCATAGTGATTGATTTTGATCAATTAATAGATACAATTTGAGCTTCAAAAACATAGAGAATGATCAATTATTTGGAATTATTCGTCCACAATAAATGAACAATTCAGTGAAGGCTAATGAATAGTAATTAATTTTAGTTAATAGAAGCTTTGATACATGGAGATGATTATGAACTCAATTCAATTGGACTGCACATACAGATTCATGGAGTCAATGGGTTGGGTGAATCTTTTTGCATGCACATACCTGGCTTCATACCAGTTGATTAAAAATGTTGGGACAAAGTACCCCTAGTAGATTCTGAAAAATCCGGGAGACGAATATTTACTAAGGAAAATGAATAGGTGAATGAAAGTTACTTCGTACTAGAGGTCCTCAAATAGTTCATGACAACTATTTTATCACACTGATTTACGCAATCATATAGTTTTGAAATTTATTTTTGATAGTTTGTATGTCATGTTCTTATTGAGTTGAGATAGATAGATTACTGTGTTGAAATTGTTTTACATGTACTGAAATAATTCAATTGTATTTCAAATATCAAATATATCAATATGTAAATACTAATATTATGTGCTTATTGAAGCAGTAGCAGTAGAAGAATGGCATGCAGTATAGAGGAACTGCTCTCCTATTGATCTGGAATCAGCTTTCTTTTATTGTTGTATAGTATGTGATTGGTGAATTGAAAGTTCAGTCCTATTGGCCAGTACACTATTGGTTGATGGCATTATTAGTGCTTTTCAATGGGTAGTTTCTTATTGGTGAAAATCCAGATTCCAACCCCCTCATTGGCTAATATCACATGTATCTCATTAATATCCTTTGAATTATTCTTCTTGGAATAAAAACTAACATCCTAGTGAATTCTGGTCAAAACTTTTTTTTCAGATTTTTATGTTTCCATGGTATTAATGATCATGTCTATAATTGCGGAACAATGAAGAAATTCCAAGTTTTCTCTGATAATGTCATCACATTTTGTTAAAAACTGCAAATTATTTAAACTCAAATTTGTGCAAAATGTCGGTAAATCTAATATATTAGATAGGTTTCTTCCATTTGTACATACATCTGATTTTCCTGCTATCAATGTTAATTCTCAATAGTCCTAATCAAGGATTAACTTTAAGCATCAACACGTACTTTCATGCAAGTCCTACTATACTGTTAGTCCTACTACATACTATTCATGCGTGAAAAGTAACTGATTGTTTTTTAATCAGTTTAGTTTCAGTTTTATAGTAACTCTTTTTTCATAGAATATGATCTACTTCTCATTTGATTATTTTGTTGATATTAATTTGTGATTTATATGTTTTATGATTTTTGGAAAATGTTCAGAAATGTTCAAAAAATAATAACTCGGAGAACAGAAAAAAGAATAACTCTCAGTTTGATTTTTTTAAAAAGATGAATAAAAAACGAATTGGATGTCCCAGTCTATGATGATGACCGATTCAGAGCGAGCTGTGGCTTCGGCCTTTGCAGCTTTGACCTCCATTTTGAATCCAAAGTCTGAGACTTTCATTCGGCACTCAATAATTAAGAAAAGTTGTAGCTTTTTCATTGGTTTTGTATTTCTTTAATGCAATTTTTCAAGTTCACTTACTTTCCAACTTCATATAAATATTGTGAGATCTTTGTAATGGTTCATTTCTTTGCAAGCCTCTGAATCCTAATTGATGACAATGGATATGATTATTTCATACAAGTAGTTTAAGGTGCTCACTCATTAGATAGACATGCTGCAAACCATGATGATTTTGCATGCGTAGTGCGTGGGTACTGATCTTTATATTATTTGCTCATTATATCTTTGTCATTGATTATCTTCTAGAAAATTATGTTTATAAATTATATCTCTCATCACTCGCTACTGAACTATAGCCTTACATCATATACAATAGTGTTGTATTGATTTCCTGCAGTTTTGAAAATCATGGAGTTTTATTGATTATCTGCTGTATTAAAATTTTTTGATAACTATAGTCTGTTCACTGAAACCAGTCAGTGGATGTAAACATGTGTGTGTGCCTTTTGTGAGTGTATTGCTTGACTCTGAGTGGGAACAGCTGAGATAGAGATAACATAATAGATAACATGCGGTACAGAAATGTTTCTGACTCCCACACACGGAATATGTTTACACACACTGACTTGTTTTGGTGAACAGACTATACAATTTATATTATTAAATGTTGATTGAATACTGATTCAAGATTTATCATACCATTTGAACTTATGATTAGACATATTGATTAGAAATAAGGGCATATTAAGACAGCATAGGTGTAAAGCTAAGCTGTAATTTCAGGCATAGGCCTTATTTTATTGTATTCTGATATTTAGCTAGCTCTTAAGAATTGAAATGCAAATAGAAGTCATATTGATTGTATTACTTTTTTTTTGATGTAGTATAATACATGCTTGAAGTTTGTCATTTCTATCTGCTGAAAAAAAATACTGTTACAATGGCCTATTAATTAGCCTCAGCTTTTCTCAAACTCTGACAGTGTATACCACATCCCGGAATGATGAAACTCCTATTTATAAATTGTTAGTTGGAGAGTAGTTGGGTATGTGTTGAAATTTCATAACCGTTACCCTCCCAGGAGAAAGTGCCAAGGGCATGTCTACCAGATCTATTGCGACCTTATGGAATGCTGATTGCTGCCTCATTCAGCAGGATTCATTGTTTCTGCAGATAATTTGGCCTGCTGTGGCAGGTACTTGTTTGACTAGAGAGTTGATTTACTATCTCAGTCTGACAAGTAGCTGATCACAGCGGTGATCCAGTATCTACAACGCCTACAAACGATCTGCATTATTCAGGACATCACCAATATTTTCACCAGGATTTGTCGGTTTTTGAGAATATTTGGCCTTCTGTGACGGGGAATTGACTTGCTTTTGAGATTTATGATCATCTTGAGCACATCAATTCCCTGTCATATGAGTGATCAACTATCTACAACGTCTACAAACTGTCTACATTATACTGAGATAATATCCCTGAACACCAAATTCCTCTCCAGAAGGTATCTAATGTCATTATAAGAGTGAAGAATACAAAATACAGAAGGGTGCAAAATTAAGTATACAGCAGTTTGAACACAAAGTAAGTTTGAAGGGAGTAATTGTATTAGTCAAGTTCCGTACAACACTTTTCATTTTTGTTTCTCAACACTCTCAAAAAAGACTAGAAGTGTTTAGTTTTTGTATAATTAAACCTACTTTCTCTATCAATTACTTCATTACTTTGAAAACTACTTACTTTAGCTCCCCTCTGTATAATTAATTATAGATTACTTTATCTATTAATGTGATATTTCAGTGTTCCAAAACTGATCAAGCAATTACCTGTAAGGTGTCATGAATTCATAGAATTTAAGTATGTTACCTATTGAAATTATGTATGTAACCTAGTATAGGAAGAGAAGTTTCAAAACCCAAAAGGGTTTTGAAACCTTCAATATTGAGTTGTGATTATATGTTTTATGATTTTTGGGAACAAATATTATCGACAATTTAATTGAATTGTTCAGAAAATAAAATCTAAGAGAACAGAAACAAGAATTACTCAATAGTTCAATAATTAATAATTAAGAAAAATTGTAGCTTTTTCATTGGTTTTGTGTAAAGCTATTTAATTTCAGGCATAGGCTTGATTTTATTGTATTCTGATATACAATCTTGCAATCTAGCTCTTGTGAATTGAAATGCAAATAAAAATCATATTGATTGTATTACTTGATCATTATTTGATGTAGTATAATACATGCTTGAAGTTTGTCATTTCTATCTGCTGAAAAAAAATACCGTTACAATGGCCTATTAATTAGCCTCAGCCCGGAATGATGAAACTCCTATTTATAAATTGTTAGTTGGAGAATAATATTTTTTGCAATGAATTTCTCTTGAAAGATACTGTATGTTAATTCAATGATAAAATTATTGTAATAAGTAATATACACTACTAATTTTTCATATACCTATCATGATATGATGCAAGGATTTTTCTTGGTTTTCTGTTCTTACTTGAGAATGGAAAATGAGTAATGATAGTTGTTTCTTACATTGATTGAACAGGATTCCTTTGAACATTCAGCAGGATACTTATGTTAATTTATTACTTAGCACCAAATAGATGAAACAATACATTAATGAGGAATCGACATTGTGAAGGAAGCCTTCAGTGAGAAAATTGGCTCTGTACTTTTCTTGGGAGAGTAGGTATGTGTTGAAATTTCATATCAGTTACCCTCCCAGGAGAAAGTGCCAAGGGCATGTCTACCAGATCTATTGCGACCTTATGGAATGCTGATTGCTGCCTCATTCAGCAGGATTCATTGTTTCTGCAGATAATTTGGCCTGCTGTGGGTACTTGTTTGACTAGAGAGTTCATTTACTATCTCAGTTAGACAAGTACCTGATCACAGCGGTGATCAAGTATCTACAACGCCTACAAACGATCTGCATTACTCAGGACATCACCAAGATTTCACCAGGATTTGTCGGTTTTTGAGAGAATTTGGCCTTCTGTGACGGGGAATTGACTTGCTTTTGAGATTTATGATCATCTTGAGCACATCAATTCCCTGTCATATGAGTGATCAACTATCTACAACGTCTACAAACTGTCTACATTATACTGAAATAATATCCCTGAACACCAAATTCCTCTCCAGAAGGTATCTAATGTCATTATAAGAGTGAAGAATACAAAATACAGAAGGGTGCAAAATTAAGTATACAGCAGTTTGAACACAAAGTAAGTTTGAAGGGAGTAATTGTATTAGTCAAGTTCCGTACAACACTTTTCATTTTTGTTTCTTAACACTCTCAAAAAAGACTAGAAGTGTTTAGTTTTTGTATAATTAAACCTACTTTCTCTATCAATTACTTCATTACTTTGAAAACTACTTACTTTAGCTCCCCTCTGTATAATTAATTATAGATTACTTTATCTATTAATGTGATATTTCAGTGTTCCAAAACTGATCAAGCAATTACCTGTAAGGTGTCATGAATTCATAGAATTTAAGTATGTTACCTATTGAAATTATGTATGTAACCTAGTATAGGAAGAGAAGTTTCAAAACCCAAAAGGGTTTTGAAACCTTCAATATTGAGTTGTGATTACATGTTTTATGATTTTTGGGAACAAATATTATCGACAATTTAATTGAATTGTTCAGAAAATAAAATCTAAGAGAACAGAAAAAAGAATTACTCAATAGTTCAATAATTAATAATTAAGAAAAATTGTAGCCTTTTCATTGGTTTTGTGTAAAGCTATGTAATTTCAGGCATAGGCTTAATTTTATTGTATTCTGATATCTAGCTAGCTCTTGTGAATTGAAATCCAAATAAAAATCATATTGATTGTATTACTTGATCATTATTTGATGTAGTATAATACATGCTTGAAGTTTGTCATTTCTATCTGCTGAAAAATACCGTTACAATGGCCTATTAATTAGCCTCAGCCCGGAATGATGAAACTCCTATTTATAAATTGTTAGTTGGAGAATAATATTTTTTGCAATGAATTTCTCTTGAAAGATACTGTATGTTAATTCAATGATAAAATTATTGTAATAAGTAATATACACTACTAATTTTTCATATACCTATCATGATATGATGCAAGGATTTTTCTCGGTTTTCTGTTCTTACTTGAGAATGGAAAATGAGTAATGATAGTTGTTTCTTACATTGATTGAACAGGATTCCTTTGAACATTCAGCAGGATACTTATGTTAATTTATTACTTAGCACCAAATAGATGAAACAATACATTAATGAGGAATCGACATTGTGAAGGAAGCCTTCAGTGAGAAAATTGGCTCTGTACTTTTCTTGGGAGAGTAGTTGGGTATGTGTTGAAATTTCATATCAGTTACCCTCCCAGGAGAAAGTGCCAAGGGCATGTCTACCAGATCTATTGCGACCTTATGGAATGCTGATTGCTGCCTCATTCAGCAGGATTCATTGTTTCTGCAGATAATTTGGCCTGCTGTGGCAGGTACTTGTTTGACTAGAGAGTTCATTTACTATCTCAGTTAGACAAGTACCTGATCACAGCGGTGATCAAGTATCTACAACGCCTACAAACGATCTGCATTACTCAGGACATCACCAAGATTTCACCAGGATCTGTCGGTTTTTGAGAGAATTTGGCCTTCTGTGACGGGGAATTGACTTGCTTTTGAGATTTATGATCATCTTGAGCACATCAATTCCCTGTCATATGAGTGATCAACTATCTACAACGTCTACAAACTGTCTACATTATACTGAAATAATATCCCTGAACACCATATTCCTCTCCAGAAGGTATCTAATGTCATTATAAGAGTGAAGAATACAAAATACAGAAGGGTGCAAAATTAAGTATACAGCAGTTTGAACACAAAGTAAGTTTGAAGGGAGTAATTGTATTAGTCAAGTTCCGTACAACACTTTTCATTTTGTATCTTAACACTCTCAAAAAAGACTAGAAGTGTTTAGTTTTTGTATAATTAAACCTACTTTCTCTATCAATTACTTCATTACTTTGAAAACTACTTACTTTAGCTCCCCTCTGTATAATTAATTATAGATTACTTTATCTATTAATGTGATATTTCAGTGTTCCAAAACTGATCAAGCAATTACCTGTAAGGTGTCATGAATTCATAGAATTTAAGTATGTTACCTATTGAAATTATGTATGTAACCTAGTATAGGAAGAGAAGTTTCAAAACCCAAAAGGGTTTTGAAACCTTCAATATTGAGTTGTGATTACATGTTTTATGATTTTTGGGAACAAATATTATCGACAATTTAATTGAATTGTTCAGAAAATAAAATCTAAGAGAACAGAAAAAAGAATTACTCAATAGTTCAATAATTAATAATTAAGAAAAATTGTAGCCTTTTCATTGGTTTTGTGTAAAGCTATGTAATTTCAGGCATAGGCTTAATTTTATTGTATTCTGATATCTAGCTAGCTCTTGTGAATTGAAATCCAAATAAAAATCATATTGATTGTATTACTTGATCATTATTTGATGTAGTATAATACATGCTTGAAGTTTGTCATTTCTATCTGCTGAAAAAAAATACCGTTACAATGGCCTATTAATTAGCCTCAGCCCGGAATGATGAAACTCCTATTTATAAATTGTTAGTTGGAGAATAATATTTTTTGCAATGAATTTCTCTTGAAAGATACTGTATGTTAATTCAATGATAAAATTATTGTAATAAGTAATATACACTACTAATTTTTCATATACCTATCATGATATGATGCAAGGATTTTTCTCGGTTTTCTGTTCTTACTTGAGAATGGAAAACGATTAATGATAGTTGTTTACATTGATTGAACAGGATTCCTTTGAACATTCAGCAGGATACTTATGTTAATTTATTACTTAGCACCAAATAGATGAAACAATACATTAATGAGGAATCGACATTGTGAAGGAAGCCTTCAGTGAGAAAATTGGCTCTGTACTTTTCTTGGGAGAGTAGGTATGTGTTGAAATTTCATATCAGTTACCCTCCCAGGAGAAAGTGCCAAGGGCATGTCTACCAGATCTATTGCGACCTTATGGAATGCTGATTGCTGCCTCATTCAGCAGGATTCATTGTTTCTGCAGATAATTTGGCCTGCTGTGGCAGGTACTTGTTTGACTAGAGAGTTCATTTACTATCTCAGTTAGACAAGTACCTGATCACAGCGGTGATCAAGTATCTACAACGCCTACAAACGATCTGCATTACTCAGGACATCACCAAGATTTCACCAGGATTTGTCGGTTTTTGAGAGAATTTGGCCTTCTGTGACGGGGAATTGACTTGCTTTTGAGATTTATGATCATCTTGAGCACATCAATTCCCTGTCATATGAGTGATCAACTATCTACAACGTCTACAAACTGTCTACATTATACTGAAATGATATCCCTGAACACCATATTCCTCTCCAGAAGGTATCTAATGTCATTATAAGAGTGAAGAATACAAAATACAGAATGGTGCAAAATTAAGTATACAGCAGTTTGAACACAAAGTAAGTTTGAAGGGAGTAATTGTATTAGTCAAGTTCCGTACAACACTTTTCATTTTGTTTCTTAACACTCTCAAAAAGACTAGAAGTGTTTAGTTTTTGTATAATTAAACCTACTTTCTCTATCAATTACTTCATTACTTTGAAAACTACTTACTTTAGCTCCCCTCTGTATAATTAATTATAGATTACTTTATCTATTAATGTGATATTTCAGTGTTCCAAAACTGATCAAGCAATTACCTGTAAGGTGTCATGAATTCATAGAATTTAAGTATGTTACCTATTGAAATTATGTATGTAACCTAGTATAGGAAGAGAAGTTTCAAAACCCAAAAGGGTTTTGAAACCTTCAATATTGAGTTGTGATTACATGTTTTATGATTTTTGGGAACAAATATTATCGACAATTTAATTGAATTGTTCAGAAAATAAAATCTAAGAGAACAGAAAAAAGAATTACTCAATAGTTCAATAATTAATAATTGAGAAAAATTGTAGCTTTTTCATTGGTTTTGTGTAAAGCTATGTAATTTCAGGCATAGGCTTAATTTTATTGTATTCTGATATCTAGCTAGCTCTTGTGAATTGAAATCCAAATAAAAATCATATTGATTGTATTACTTGATCATTATTTGATGTAGTATAATACATGCTTGAAGTTTGTCATTTCTATCTGCTGAAAAAAAATACCGTTACAATGGCCTATTAATTAGCCTCAGCCCGGAATGATGAAACTCCTATTTATAAATTGTTAGTTGGAGAATAATATTTTTTGCAATGAATTTCTCTTGAAAGATACTGTATGTTAATTCAATGATAAAATTATTGTAATAAGTAATATACACTACTAATTTTTCATATACCTATCATGATATGATGCAAGGATTTTTCTCGGTTTTCTGTTCTTACTTGAGAATGGAAAATGAGTAATGATAGTTGTTTCTTACATTGATTGAACAGGATTCCTTTGAACATTCAGCAGGATACTTATGTTAATTTATTACTTAGCACCAAATAGATGAAACAATACATTAATGAGGAATCGACATTGTGAAGGAAGCCTTCAGTGAGAAAATTGGCTTTGTACTTTTCTTGGGAGAGTAGTTGGGTATGTGTTGAAATTTCATATCAGTTACCCTCCCAGGAGAAAGTGCCAAGGGCATGTCTACCAGATCTATTGCGACCTTATGGAATGCTGATTGCTGCCTCATTCAGCAGGATTCATTGTTTCTGCAGATAATTTGGCCTGCTGTGGCAGGTACTTGTTTGACTAGAGAGTTCATTTACTATCTCAGTTAGACAAGTACCTGATCACAGCGGTGATCAAGTATCTACAACGCCTACAAACGATCTGCATTACTCAGGACATCACCAAGATTTCACCAGGATTTGTCGGTTTTGAGAGAATTTGGCCTTCTGTGACGGGGAATTGACTTGCTTTTGAGATTTATGATCATCTTGAGCACATCAATTCCCTGTCATATGAGTGATCAACTATCTACAACGTCTACAAACTGTCTACATTATACTGAAATAATATCCCTGAACACCATATTCCTCCAGAAGGTATCTAATGTCATTATAAGAGTGAAGAATACAAAATACAGAATGGTGCAAAATTAAGTATACAGCAGTTTGAAGACAAAGGAAGTTAGAAGGAAGTAATTGTATTAGTCAAGTTCCGTACCACACTTTTCATTTTTGTTTTTTAACACTCTCAAAAAAGACTAGAAGTGTTTAGTTTTGTATAATTAAACCTACTTTCTCTATCAATTACTTCATTACTTTGAAAACTACTTACTTTAGCTCCCCTCTGTATAATTAATTATAGATTACTTTATCTATTAATGTGATATTTCAGTGTTCCAAAACTGATCAAGCAATTACCTGTAAGGTGTCATGAATTCAGAATTTAAGTATGTTACCTATTGAAATTATGTATGTAACCTAGTATAGAAGAGAAGTTTCAAACCCAAAAGGGTTTTGAAACCTTCAATATTGAGTTGTGATTACATGTTTTATGATTTTTGGGAACAAATATTATCGACAATTTAATTGAATTGTTCAGAAAATAAAATCTAAGCGAACAGAAACGAGAATTACTCAATAGTTCAATAATTAATAATTAAGAAAAATTGTAGCCTTTTCATTGGTTTTGTGTAAAGCTATGTAATTTCAGGCATAGGCTTAATTTTATTGTATTCTGATATCTAGCTAGCTCTTGTGAATTGAAATCCAAATAAAAATCATATTGATTGTATTACTTGATCATTATTTGATGTAGTATAATACATGCTTGAAGTTTGTCATTTCTATCTGCTGAAAAAAAATACTGTTACAATGGCCTATTAATTAGCCTCAGCCCGGAATGATGAAACTCCTATTTATAAATTGTTAGTTGGAGAATAATATTTTTTGCAATGAATTTCTCTTGAAAGATACTGTATGTTAATTCAATGATAAAATTATTGTAATAAGTAATATACACTACTAATTTTTCATATACCTATCATGATATGATGCAAGGATTTTTCTCGGTTTTCTGTTCTTACTTGAGAATGGAAAATGAGTAATGATAGTTGTTTCTTACATTGATTGAACAGGATTCCTTTGAACATTCAGCAGGATACTTATGTTAATTTATTACTTAGCACCAAATAGATGAAACAATACATTAATGAGGAATCGACATTGTGAAGGAAGCCTTCAGTGAGAAAATTGGCTCTGTACTTTTCTTGGGAGAGTAGTTGGGTATGTGTTGAAATTTCATATCAGTTACCCTCCCAGGAGAAAGTGCCAAGGGCATGTCTACCAGATCTATTGCGACCTTATGGAATGCTGATTGCTGCCTCATTCAGCAGGATTCGTTGTTTCTGCAGATAATTTGGCCTGCTGTGGCAGGTACTTGTTTGACTAGAGAGTTCATTTACTATCTCAGTTAGACAAGTACCTGATCACAGCGGTGATCAAGTATCTACAACGCCTACAAACGATCTGCATTACTCAGGACATCACCAAGATTTCACCAGGATTTGTCGGTTTTGAGAGAATTTGGCCTTCTGTGACGGGGAATTGACTTGCTTTTGAGATTTATGATCATCTTGAGCACATCAATTCCCTGTCATATGAGTGATCAACTATCTACAACGTCTACAAACTGTCTACATTATACTGAAATAATATCCCTGAACACCATATTCCTCCAGAAGGTATCTAATGTCATTATAAGAGTGAAGAATACAAAATACAGAATGGTGCAAAATTAAGTATACAGCAGTTTGAACACAAAGTAAGTTTGAAGGGAGTAATTGTATTAGTCAAGTTCCGTACAACACTTTTCATTTTGTTTCTTAACACTCTCAAAAAAGACTAGAAGTGTTTAGTTTTTGTATAATTAAACCTACTTTCTCTATCAATTACTTCATTACTTTGAAAACTACTTACTTTAGCTCCCCTCTGTATAATTAATTATAGATTACTTTATCTATTAATGTGATATTTCAGTGTTCCAAAACTGATCAAGCAATTACCTGTAAGGTGTCATGAATTCATAGAATTTAAGTATGTTACCTATTGAAATTATGTATGTAACCTAGTATAGGAAGAGAAGTTTCAAAACCCAAAAGGGTTTTGAAACCTTCAATATTGAGTTGTGATTACATGTTTTATGATTTTTGGGAACAAATATTATCGACAATTTAATTGAATTGTTCAGAAAATAAAATCTAAGAGAACAGAAAAAAGAATTACTCAATAGTTCAATAATTAATAATTAAGAAAAATTGTAGCCTTTTCATTGGTTTTGTGTAAAGCTATGTAATTTCAGGCATAGGCTTAATTTTATTGTATTCTTATATCTAGCTAGCTCTTGTGAATTGAAATCCAAATAAAAATCATATTGATTGTATTACTTGATCATTATTTGATGTAGTATAATACATGCTTGAAGTTTGTCATTTCTATCTGCTGAAAAAAAATACCGTTGCAATGGCCTATTAATTAGCCTCAGCCCGGAATGATGA
Source organism: Laodelphax striatellus (assembly GCA_017141395.1). Lineage (NCBI taxonomy): Eukaryota > Metazoa > Arthropoda > Insecta > Hemiptera > Delphacidae > Laodelphax > Laodelphax striatellus. The sequence goes on along the minus strand of CM029544.1, from coordinate 19,317,996 downwards.
AACTCCTATTTATAAATTGTTAGTTGGAGAATAATATTTTTTGCAATGAATTTCTCTTGAAAGATACTGTATGTTAATTCAATGATAAAATTATTGTAATAAGTAATATACACTACTAATTTTTCATATACCTATCATGATATGATGCAAGGATTTTTCTCGGTTTTCTGTTCTTACTTGAGAATGGAAAATGAGTAATGATAGTTGTTTCTTACATTGATTGAACAGGATTCCTTTGAACATTCAGCAGGATACTTTTGTTAATTTATTACTTAGCACCAAATAGATGAAACAATACATTAATGAGGAATCGACATTGTGAAGGAAGCCTTCAGTGAGAAAATTGGCTTTGTACTTTTCTTGGGAGAGTAGTTGGGTATGTGTTGAAATTTCATATCAGTTACCCTCCCAGGAGAAAGTGCCAAGGGCATGTCTACCAGATCTATTGCGACCTTATGGAATGCTGATTGCTGCCTCATTCAGCAGGATTCATTGTTTCTGCAGATAATTTGGCCTGCTGTGGCAGGTACTTGTTTGACTAGAGAGTTCATTTACTATCTCAGTTAGACAAGTACCTGATCACAGCGGTGATCAAGTATCTACAACGCCTACAAACGATCTGCATTACTCAGGACATCACCAAGATTTCACCAGGATTTGTCGGTTTTGAGAGAATTTGGCCTTCTGTGACGGGAATTGACTTGCTTTTGAGATTTATGATCATCTTGAGCACATCAATTCCCTGTCATATGAGTGATCAACTATCTACAACGTCTACAAACTGTCTACATTATACTGAAATAATATCCCTGAACACCATATTCCTCTCCAGAAGGTATCTAATGTCATTATAAGAGTGAAGAATACAAAATACAGAATGGTGCAAAATTAAGTATACAGCAGTTTGAACACAAAGTAAGTTTGAAGGGAGTAATTGTATTAGTCAAGTTCCGTACAACACTTTTCATTTTTGTTTCTTAACACTCTCAAAAAAGACTAGAAGTGTTTAGTTTTGTATAATTAAACCTACTTTCTCTATCAATTACTTCATTACTTTGAAAACTACTTACTTTAGCTCCCCTCTGTATAATTAATTATAGATTACTTTATCTATTAATGTGATATTTCAGTGTTCCAAAACTGATCAAGCAATTACCTGTAAGGTGTCATGAATTCATAGAATTTAAGTATGTTACCTATTGAAATTATGTATGTAACCTAGTATAGAAGAGAAGTTTCAAAACCCAAAAGGGTTTTGAAACCTTCAATATTGAGTTGTGATTACATGTTTTATGATTTTTGGGAACAAATATTATCGACAATTTAATTGAATTGTTCAGAAAATAAAATCTAAGAGAACAGAAAAAAGAATTACTCAATAGTTCAATAATTAATAATTAAGAAAAATTGTAGCCTTTTCATTGGTTTTGTGTAAAGCTATGTAATTTCAGGCATAGGCTTAATTTTATTGTATTCTTATATCTAGCTAGCTCTTGTGAATTGAAATCCAAATAAAAATCATATTGATTGTATTACTTGATCATTATTTGATGTAGTATAATACATGCTTGAAGTTTGTCATTTCTATCTGCTGAAAAAAAATACCGTTGCAATGGCCTATTAATTAGCCTCAGCCCGGAATGATGAAACTCCTATTTATAAATTGTTAGTTGGAGAATAATATTTTTTGCAATGAATTTCTCTTGAAAGATACTGTATGTTAATTCAATGATAAAATTATTGTAATAAGTAATATACACTACTAATTTTTCATATACCTATCATGATATGATGCAAGGATTTTTCTCGGTTTTCTGTTCTTACTTGAGAATGGAAAATGAGTAATGATAGTTGTTTCTTACATTGATTGAACAGGATTCCTTTGAACATTCAGCAGGATACTTTTGTTAATTTATTACTTAGCACCAAATAGATGAAACAATACATTAATGAGGAATCGACATTGTGAAGGAAGCCTTCAGTGAGAAAATTGGCTTTGTACTTTTCTTGGGAGAGTAGTTGGGTATGTGTTGAAATTTCATATCAGTTACCCTCCCAGGAGAAAGTGCCAAGGGCATGTCTACCAGATCTATTGCGACCTTATGGAATGCTGATTGCTGCCTCATTCAGCAGGATTCATTGTTTCTGCAGATAATTTGGCCTGCTGTGGCAGGTACTTGTTTGACTAGAGAGTTCATTTACTATCTCAGTTAGACAAGTACCTGATCACAGCGGTGATCAAGTATCTACAACGCCTACAAACAATCTGCATTACTCAGGACATCACCAAGATTTCACCAGGATTTGTCGGTTTTGAGAGAATTTGGCCTTCTGTGACGGGGAATTGACTTGCTTTTGAGATTTATGATCATCTTGAGCACATCAATTCCCTGTCATATGAGTGATCAACTATCTACAACGTCTACAAACTGTCTACATTATACTGAAATGATATCCCTGAACACCATATTCCTCCAGAAGGTATCTAATGTCATTATAAGAGTGAAGAATACAAAATACAGAATGGTGCAAAATTAAGTATACAGCAGTTTGAACACAAAGTAAGTTTGAAGGGAGTAATTGTATTAGTCAAGTTCCGTACAACACTTTTCATTTTTGTTTCTTAACACTCTCAAAAAAGACTAGAAGTGTTTAGTTTTTGTATAATTAAACCTACTTTCTCTATCAATTACTTCATTACTTTGAAAACTACTTACTTTAGCTCCCCTCTGTATAATTAATTATAGATTACTTTATCTATTAATGTGATATTTCAGTGTTCCAAAACTGATCAAGCAATTACCTGTAAGGTGTCATGAATTCATAGAATTTAAGTATGTTACCTATTGAAATTATGTATGTAACCTAGTATAGGAAGAAGTTTCAAAACCCAAAAGGGTTTTGAAACCTTCAATATTGAGTTGTGATTACATGTTTTATGATTTTTGGGAACAAATATTATCGACAATTTAATTGAATTGTTCAGAAAATAAAATCTAAGAGAACAGAAAAAAGAATTACTCAATAGTTCAATAATTAATAATTAAGAAAAATTGTAGCCTTTTCATTGGTTTTGTGTAAAGCTATGTAATTTCAGGCATAGGCTTAATTTTATTGTATTCTGATATCTAGCTAGCTCTTGTGAATTGAAATCCAAATAAAAATCATATTGATTGTATTACTTGATCATTATTTGATGTAGTATAATACATGCTTGAAGTTTGTCATTTCTATCTGCTGAAAAAATACCGTTACAATGGCCTATTAATTAGCCTCAGCCCGGAATGATGAAACTCCTATTTATAAATTGTTAGTTGGAGAATAATATTTTTTGCAATGAATTTCTCTTGAAAGATACTGTATGTTAATTCAATGATAAAATTATTGTAATAAGTAATATACACTACTAATTTTTCATATACCTATCATGATATGATGCAAGGATTTTTCTCGGTTTTCTGTTCTTACTTGAGAATGGAAAATGAGTAATGATAGTTGTTTACATTGATTGAACAGGATTCCTTTGAACATTCAGCAGGATACTTTTGTTAATTTATTACTTAGCACCAAATAGATGAAACAATACATTAATGAGGAATCGACATTGTGAAGGAAGCCTTCAGTGAGAAAATTGGCTTTGTACTTTTCTTGGGAGAGTAGTTGGGTATGTGTTGAAATTTCATATCAGTTACCCTCCCAGGAGAAAGTGCCAAGGGCATGTCTACCAGATCTATTGCGACCTTATGGAATGCTGATTGCTGCCTCATTCAGCAGGATTCGTTGTTTCTGCAGATAATTTGGCCTGCTGTGGCAGGTACTTGTTTGACTAGAGAGTTCATTTACTATCTCAGTTAGACAAGTACCTGATCACAGCGGTGATCAAGTATCTACAACGCCTACAAACGATCTGCATTACTCAGGACATCACCAAGATTTCACCAGGATTTGTCGGTTTTTGAGAGAATTTGGCCTTCTGTGACGGGGAATTGACTTGCTTTTGAGATTTATGATCATCTTGAGCACATCAATTCCCTGTCATATGAGTGATCAACTATCTACAACGTCTACAAACTGTCTACATTATACTGAAATAATATCCCTGAACACCATATTCCTCTCCAGAAGGTATCTAATGTCATTATAAGAGTGAAGAATACAAAATACAGAATGGTGCAAAATTAAGTATACAGCAGTTTGAACACAAAGTAAGTTTGAAGGGAGTAATTGTATTAGTCAAGTTCCGTACAACACTTTTCATTTTTGTTTCTTAACACTCTCAAAAAAGACTAGAAGTGTTTAGTTTTTGTATAATTAAACCTACTTTCTCTATCAATTACTTCATTACTTTGAAAACTACTTACTTTAGCTCCCCTCTGTATAATTAATTATAGATTACTTTATCTATTAATGTGATATTTCAGTGTTCCAAAACTGATCAAGCAATTACCTGTAAGGTGTCATGAATTCATAGAATTTAAGTATGTTACCTATTGAAATTATGTATGTAACCTAGTATAGAAGAGAAGTTTCAAAACCCAAAAGGGTTTTGAAACCTTCAATATTGAGTTGTGATTACATGTTTTATGATTTTTGGGAACAAATATTATCGACAATTTAATTGAATTGTTCAGAAAATAAAATCTAAGAGAACAGAAAAAAGAATTACTCAATAGTTCAATAATTAATAATTAAGAAAAATTGTAGCCTTTTCATTGGTTTTGTGTAAAGCTATGTAATTTCAGGCATAGGCTTAATTTTATTGTATTCTGATATCTAGCTAGCTCTTGTGAATTGAAATCCAAATAAAAATCATATTGATTGTATTACTTGATCATTATTTGATGTAGTATAATACATGCTTGAAGTTTGTCATTTCTATCTGCTGAAAAAAAATACTGTTACAATGGCCTATTAATTAGCCTCAGCCCGGAATGATGAAACTCCTATTTATAAATTGTTAGTTGGAGAATAATATTTTTTGCAATGAATTTCTCTTGAAAGATACTGTATGTTAATTCAATGATAAAATTATTGTAATAAGTAATATACACTACTAATTTTTCATATACCTATCATGATATGATGCAAGGATTTTTCTCGGTTTTCTGTTCTTACTTGAGAATGGAAAATGAGTAATGATAGTTGTTTCTTACATTGATTGAACAGGATTCCTTTGAACATTCAGCAGGATACTTTTGTTAATTTATTACTTAGCACCAAATAGATGAAACAATACATTAATGAGGAATCGACATTGTGAAGGAAGCCTTCAGTGAGAAAATTGGCTTTGTACTTTTCTTGGGAGAGTAGTTGGGTATGTGTTGAAATTTCATATCAGTTACCCTCCCAGGAGAAAGTGCCAAGGGCATGTCTACCAGATCTATTGACCTTATGGAATGCTGATTGCTGCCTCATTCAGCAGGATTCATTGTTTCTGCAGATAATTTGGCCTGCTGTGGCAGGTACTTGTTTGACTAGAGAGTTCATTTACTATCTCAGTTAGACAAGTACCTGATCACAGCGGTGATCAAGTATCTACAACGCCTACAAACGATCTGCATTACTCAGGACATCACCAAGATTTCACCAGGATTTGTCGGTTTTTGAGAGAATTTGGCCTTCTGTGACGGGGAATTGACTTGCTTTTGAGATTTATGATCATCTTGAGCACATCAATTCCCTGTCATATGAGTGATCAACTATCTACAACGTCTACAAACTGTCTACATTATACTGAAATAATATCCCTGAACACCATATTCCTCTCCAGAAGGTATCTAATGTCATTATAAGAGTGAAGAATACAAAATACAGAATGGTGCAAAATTAAGTATACAGCAGTTTGAACACAAAGTAAGTTTGAAGGGAGTAATTGTATTAGTCAAGTTCCGTACAACACTTTTCATTTTTGTTTCTTAACACTCTCAAAAAAGACTAGAAGTGTTTAGTTTTTGTATAATTAAACCTACTTTCTCTATCAATTACTTCATTACTTTGAAAACTACTTACTTTAGCTCCTCTGTATAATTAATTATAGATTACTTTATCTATTAATGTGATATTTCAGTGTTCCAAAACTGATCAAGCAATTACCTGTAAGGTGTCATGAATTCATAGAATTTAAGTATGTTACCTATTGAAATTATGTATGTAACCTAGTATAGGAAGAGAAGTTTCAAAACCCAAAAGGGTTTTGAAACCTTCAATATTGAGTTGTGATTACATGTTTTATGATTTTTGGGAACAAATATTATCGACAATTTAATTGAATTGTTCAGAAAATAAAATCTAAGAGAACAGAAAAAAGAATTACTCAATAGTTCAATAATTAATAATTAAGAAAAATTGTAGCCTTTTCATTGGTTTTGTGTAAAGCTATGTAATTTCAGGCATAGGCTTAATTTTATTGTATTCTTATATCTAGCTAGCTCTTGTGAATTGAAATCCAAATAAAATCATATTGATTGTATTACTTGATCATTATTTGATGTAGTATAATACATGCTTGAAGTTTGTCATTTCTATCTGCTGAAAAAATACCGTTGCAATGGCCTATTAATTAGCCTCAGCCCGAATGATGAAACTCCTATTTATAAATTGTTAGTTGGAGAATAATATTTTTTGCAATGAATTTCTCTTGAAAGATACTGTATGTTAATTCAATGATAAAATTATTGTAATAAGTAATATACACTACTAATTTTTCATATACCTATCATGATATGATGCAAGGATTTTCTCGGTTTTCTGTTCTTACTTGAGAATGGAAAATGAGTAATGATAGTTGTTTCTTACATTGATTGAACAGGATTCCTTTGAACATTCAGCAGGATACTTTTGTTAATTTATTACTTAGCACCAAATAGATGAAACAATACATTAATGAGGAATCGACATTGTGAAGGAAGCCTTCAGTGAGAAAATTGGCTTTGTACTTTTCTTGGGAGAGTAGTTGGGTATGTGTTGAAATTTCATATCAGTTACCCTCCCAGGAGAAAGTGCCAAGGGCATGTCTACCAGATCTATTGCGACCTTATGGAATGCTGATTGCTGCCTCATTCAGCAGGATTCGTTGTTTCTGCAGATAATTTGGCCTGCTGTGGCAGGTACTTGTTTGACTAGAGAGTTCATTTACTATCTCAGTTAGACAAGTACCTGATCACAGCGGTGATCAAGTATCTACAACGCCTACAAACGATCTGCATTACTCAGGACATCACCAAGATTTCACCAGGATTTGTCGGTTTTTGAGAGAATTTGGCCTTCTGTGACGGGGAATTGACTTGCTTTTGAGATTTATGATCATCTTGAGCACATCAATTCCCTGTCATATGAGTGATCAACTATCTACAACGTCTACAAACTGTCTACATTATACTGAAATAATATCCCTGAACACCATATTCCTCTCCAGAAGGTATCTAATGTCATTATAAGAGTGAAGAATACAAAATACAGAATGGTGCAAAATTAAGTATACAGCAGTTTGAACACAAAGTAAGTTTGAAGGGAGTAATTGTATTAGTCAAGTTCCGTACAACACTTTTCATTTTTGTTTCTTAACACTCTCAAAAAAGACTAGAAGTGTTTAGTTTTTGTATAATTAAACCTACTTTCTCTATCAATTACTTCATTACTTTGAAAACTACTTACTTTAGCTCCCCTCTGTATAATTAATTATAGATTACTTTCTCTATTAATGTGATATTTCAGTGTTCCAAAACTGATCAAGCAATTACCTGTAAGGTGTCATGAATTCATAGAATTTAAGTATGTTACCTATTGAAATTATGTATGTAACCTAGTATATGTAGAGAAGTTTCAAAACCCAAAAGGGTTTTGAAACCTTCAATATTGAGTTGTGATTACATGTTTTATGATTTTTGGGAACAAATATTATCGACAATTTAATTGAATTGTTCAGAAAATAAAATCTAAGAGAACAGAAAAAAGAATTACTCAATAGTTCAATAATTAATAATTAAGAAAAATTGTAGCCTTTTCATTGGTTTTGTGTAAAGCTATGTAATTTCAGGCATAGGCTTAATTTTATTGTATTCTGATATCTAGCTAGCTCTTGTGAATTGAAATCCAAATAAAAATCATATTGATTGTATTACTTGATCATTATTTGATGTAGTATAATATATGCTTGAAGTTTGTCATTTTTATCTGGTGAAAAAAACTACTGTTACAATGGCCTATTAGTTAGCCTCAGCCCGAATGATGAAACTCCTATTTATAAATTGTTAGTTGGAGAATAATATTTTTTGCAATGAATTTCTCTTGAAAGATACTGTATGTTAATTCAATGATAAAATTATTGTAATAAGTAATATACACTACTAATTTTTCATATACCTATCATGATATGATGCAAGGATTTTTCTCAGTTTTCTGTTCTTACTTGAGAATGGAAAATGAGTAATGATAGTTGTTTCTTACATTGATTGAACAGGATTCCTTTGAACATTCAGCAGGATACTTATGTTAATTTATTACTTAGCACCAAATAGATGAAACAATACATTAATGAGGAATCAACATTGTGAAGGAAGCCTTCAGTGAGAAAATTGGCTCTGTACTTTTCTTGGGAGAGTAGTTGGGTATGTTTTGAAATTTCATATCCCTTACCCTCCCAGGAGAAAGTGCCAAGGGCATGTCTACTAGATCTATTGCGTCCTTATGGAATGCTGATTGCTGTCTCATTCAGCAGGATTCGTTGTTTCTGCAGATAATTTTGCCTTCTGTGGCAGGTACTTGTTTGACTAGAGAGCGCATTTACTATCTCAGTCCCACAAGTAACTGATCACAGCGGTGATCAATATCTACAACGCCTACAAACGATCTGCATTACTCAGGACATCACCAAGATTTCACCAGGATTTGTCGGTTTTTGAGAGAATTTGGCCTTCTGTGACGGGGAATTGACTTGCTTTTGAGATTTATGATCATCTTGAGCACATCAATTCCCTGTCATATGAGTGATCAACTATCTACAACGTCTACAAACTGTCTACATTATACTGAAATAATATCCCTGAACACCAAATTCCTCTCCAGAAGGTATCTAATGTCATTATAAGAGAGAAGAATACAAAATACAGAAGGGTGCAAAATTAAGTATACAGCAGTTTGAACACAAAGTAAGTTTGAAGGGAGTAATTGTATTAGTCTAGTTCCAACACTTTTGATTTTTGTTTCTTAACACTCGCAAAAAAGACTAGAAGTGTTTAGTTTTTGTAGAATTAAACCTACTTTCTCCATGAACGACTTCATTACTTTGAAAACTACTTACTTTAGCTCCCTTCTGTATAATTAATTATAGATTACTTTATCTAATGTGATATTTCAGTGTTCCAAAACTGATCAAGCAATTACCAGTAAGGTGTCATGAATTCATTGAATTTAAGTATGTTACCTATTGAAATTATGTATGTAACCTAGTATAGGAAGAGAAGTTTCAAAACCAATTTGAATTGTGATTATATGTTTTATGATTTTTGGGAACAAATATTATTGACAATTTAATTGAATTGTTCAGAAAATAAAATCTAAGAGAACAGAAAAAGAATAACTCTCAGGTTGTTATTTTTCAAAAGACGAATAAAAACGTATTGGATGTTCCAGTCTATGATGATGACCGATTCAGAGCGAGCTGTGGCTTTGGCCTTTGCAGCTTTGACCTCCATTTTGAATCCAAAGTCTGAGACTTGTTTCTTTAAAGTCTGAAAACAGCCTAGAATTGTTCAGTTTTTGTATAATTAATCCTACTTTCTCTATCAACTACTTCATTACTCTTAAACCTACTTTAGCACACCTCTGTATAATTAATTATAGATTACTTTATCTATTCCAAACTTCTATTTGTGTGATATTTTAGTGTTCCAAAACTGATCAAGCATTTAAGAGTAAGGTCCCACTAATTCTATGAATTTAAGTATGCTACCCATCAAAATTATGTAACCTAGTATAAGGAGAGAAGTTTCAAAACCCAGAAGGGCTTTGAAACCTTCAATATTGAGTTTTGATTCATATGTTTTATGATTTTTGGGAACAAATATTATTGACAATTGATTGAAATGTGCAGAAAATAATATCTCGGAATACAGAAAAAATAATAACTCTCAGGTTGATTTTTTAAAAAGATGAATAAAAAACGTATTGGATGTCCCAGTCTATGATGATAACTGATTCAGAGCGAGCTGTGGCTTTGGCCTTTGCAGCTTTGACCTCCATTTTGAATCCAAAGTCTGAGACTTTCTCTATTGGGCACACTCCAATAATTAAGAAAAGTTGTAGCTTTTTTCATTGGCTTTTATATTTCTTTTAATGCATTTTTTTCAAGTTCACTTACTTTCCAAACTTCTCATATAAATATTGTGAGATCTAGTAATGGTTCATTTCTTTGCAAGCCTCCTTAAAATCCTAATTGATAATGTTTTATGATTATTTCATACAAGTAGTTTAGCTTGGAATAATCTTCCTATCTTTCTTGTTGCTTTTTTCATTCAATCTTTATCATTTTCGGTGCATCATTTTTCTCAAAGTGTTCTCTTGAAATTTTGATATCATCTTATACAATAGAAGCTAATTGAGTATAGCAAATTCATGCATAATCTATTTTTCCTTCCTATTCAATCCGATATTTTGATTGGTTTGTTAATGCGCAGAGTATTGACTAATTTGATAATCCAACTTTCAAACCTTGGAGTATAGGAAAACTTTATTTGAATCTCTTTTGAATATTGGAAATCATTAATCCAGTGCCAAAATTTGAATATTATTGCAATTTTCATCTCACATAAAGAAAAACTAATTTGTTTCTTTTTTATCTTCATCCAATATGAGATTTGCATGAGCGCAATAACACAGTTGATGATGATATCATAATGCTTTTAGCATTCCGTGAATGCTAAGAAAGCTGAGATGGAGAACTCACATTACCTGACAACCCCATGACCACACCTCATGCTCTTGTATCTTTGCTTCACCATAGACTTTTCTTTCTAGCTCAAAAACATCCAAACAGTTTTATACCTGATAATTAAAAATACTTTACATCTTTATAGTGAAAACAATAAAGAATAGTTGAAGTTGGAAATGTACTAGATATTTTATGGGGTTAAATTTGTTTTTGCCTCAATGTTTGCAAATCGAGTCAATCTAATTAGTATTCTATTTCAATTTGATGATTTTGTGATGGAATTGAGTTAATTTGTAATGTGATGACATCAGAGTACAATCTTTCAATCCATCACACTTAACATTTTTTTCTATCATAATTTAGTGAATTATCTGTAATTTGATTTCAATTATTTTTTATTCCAATTATAAACGTCTAGGCTAAACGTCTCAAGTTTTCTCAACTTTAATTGAAATCAAAAAGTCTCTACATAGAGAAGATCAAATTAGTCATGTGTGCTTTATATTTCAGCAAGAAAATAATGTAAAATGTGTTATGTTTCATTAATTGTTTGCTTTTTGAATCAATAATTGATTTAATAGGAAAAAATAGATACAATTTTATCAATTTTGAGGGTAGCATGATACTGTTGTTTTGAGTGTGAGCTATCTGTGACGAGCTATCACTGATCCAAAATAGCTTAAGCTGATGAACTGAAACTGCATTAAAAAAAAATATATTTTTTATACATGTACTTAACTGATTAAATTTCATTCAACTGATGAAATCATTAATTTATTGCATAAAAATGACTAATTCATATAATAATAAAATTTTATAGAATTAAAAAAAAATTAATCTTAATAATGAGTTAATGATCTTTCTATTCAAATTAACAAATAAATTGCTTTATTCCGGAATTGATCATCCAATCTGATGGAGGCTTTGCAGACTATTAATCTATTTCATTGAACTATTCTCTGCATGATTCTCTTCAATGTTACTGTTTGCTTATAATTGTTTTGTTCATTTTCCAGGTTGCCGATGAGATTCCAGTCATCAGCTTTCCACTTGAGGTAGGAGTAACTCCCAAGCTATTTCAAGTAATGAATTAGTGATAACTCAGTACAATGTTGTATTGCTTTCATTTTAGAGAGATAGTGATTGTACTTCTCCTTTTCTCCTCATTTTCCTCCTTTCTTCTTCCATTTTTCTTCTTTCTTCTCATCTTCTCTCCTATTTTTTCTTCTTTTTTTCTCTCCTTTTTCTTCTTCTCCTTTTTCCATCTACTCTCCTTCTCTCTCTCGTTCTTAATTCTTTCATTATCTCTCTCCTCCTTGTTCCTCACTGACATCTTTCTTCATCTCTCTCTGCTCAAATGCCCTAACCAGTGCAATGAACAATGAAAAATAAAGTTTTGTTTTAAAACAGCTGATCATCAAATCATAAGATGAAATGTGAAAATTCTCGGATCACCTATCCCTATGTTAAAGCAATGGCAAAAATTTGAACTTTGATCGCTCATTTCTTATCTCCATGATAACGTTTTTTAAAATTTCAGACCTTATCAAACATCTACTCAATGAGATCTTTCAAATGAGACGTAAACGAACAATATCGGTTAAGAAACGATGGAGGAGTTGAGTTCACAAAAACATGTTTGCCTTTTAATAATAGAGAAAATATTGTTATTGAACATAAGTTTATATTTATAAGTATATTTTTTGAATTCTAATACCTCTGGAATAGCTAAGTCAGCTTATCAGTCAAGATATTGATGATATTGTTATTTTCCATCTCCATTCAAAAAAGCCTCCATATCTTCTGTTGTCGACAATAACTTATTGCTTTCTTATTTCATAAACTATGATATATATCTTAGTTATATTTTTGATGGAAAATAATATTAATTTGGATTGTTTATGAAGAATTTATTGCATATCCCTGTCTATGATGATGAATGATTCAGAGCGAGCTGTGGCTCCAACCTTTGCAGTTATGACCTCCATTTTGAATCTGGAATCTGAGACTTTTTTGGGCCCTCAATAATCAATAAGAAATCGTAGCTTGTCAATAGGTTTTGTTCTTTTTCAAAACTGTCTTGAAATATGAATTGGTGAGATCCTCAATATTGATTTCTCTAGAAAAGTATAAAACAATATTAATCACGTATGCCCAGTAAAATCTTTTCTACACTATCATTCTCAAAAAGGCTCAGTCAATACTTGGAGATCCAAGTTTATTCCATATAATTACAAATTCAATAATTTACAATAACAAAGTAGGATCTTGTATAAATCTAATTAGACACAGGATCCTTTGAGATCCCGAAGTTTATTCCACATAAATTATAAATTCAATGTGTTGAACTGTTCCTCCTAGATTGTGGTTCCTCCAGATACCGTGTAGGTATCCATAATGTATTATATCCTTCAATAATTTATTATTGAATTTAAGTTGTCTTTTCACCACAGTAACAATATTGTTATTCAAATCTTAAAGTTATTACTTTGAATAGTTTGAATAGAAATTGTTCTTGTTGATCTGCATAATTCTCAATGAATATATAGTGATATATTGCATTGTAATAGATAATCTTTCTACATATTGTTGAGAATATATCCATAATAAGGATGTATTGTTGAAAAACTATTGCCTTCCTTGAAGGAATCAAAATGATCTAAACTTCTGAAATCATATCCTATGCATTGAGTTCTCAGAGGTTTTTCTACATTAAAATGATTCCAACTCAACTCCAACCAATGAATGAAATTTCAGATTATTCTGTTCTCATCCCATAAAAACCTTATTATTATTGGGTTCAGATTATTATTATCTCCAATTCCAATATTTATTGAATAAGTTATAAACTGCGTAGTTTTATTATTGGCTAAAAATATTATTGGTTTATTTAACTGATTGCTCTTTACTTTTCATAGAATATGACCCCACCTCTCCTGCATAAACTTGTTTGATGATTTTATGGGGAACAAACAATATTGAAAATTCACTGCAATGCTTGAAAAATGATAATTTTAATGGAGTTGAGAATGAACTCTTGAAAAGCTTGATATTTTGATGTTGGAAATCAGCCAGTCTGTGATGATAATGACTTGAGCGAGCTGTGGCTTCGCAGCAAAAGTTACGACCCTCCATTTTAAATCTGGAATCTGAGACTTTTTAGTTCTGGTGAAATGCTTTTCCAAGTTCACTTCATTTTTCCACTCTAGATAAATTGTGAGATCAAGTAGTAATAGTTGAAGTTGATTACTCTACAAACCTCTAAACACAATTCGGTAACAATAGATGTGATTTTGATTTTTATAAAAGTTGTAAGGTAGGCCCACCCACCCACTATATAGTGCACTGTTATAATGTTGCAGACCATAATAATTAAATATATGCCCAGTATTTGGGTATAATCTTCATATTATTTCTATTGTATTTCTTTCTGAAGAATCTGAATCTGAAACTTATTCCATAGGCCAATGAAAAAAATTCCCATCACGTTCTCCTTATCTATAGCTGGATATATTGTTTTATAGACTTTTGATATTATTTAATTGCTATTTTTACATACAGGGTTGGTGGAAATTACCAACCCTTTATATTTAGAAATTATTAATACTTTTGACCACCAGTTGAATATTAAATGTATATAGTTATGAATTTTATTTTGAGTTGATAAATTTTGTGTAGAAGTTATATAAAATATAACTTATTTATATATTATATTGATTAGAAAATGCAAATCCATTTAGTGCTTTTGTGTAAATATTGGCGCAATGAGACTAATCCAGTATTGTTGCTCTAAAATTGTACACATTCTTGTACTTATAAACAATTGTCAAAATCCTCCTTGATACTGCGTACTAAAACTCAATTCTGTGCAGTATCCAAAGTTGAAGTTTGTAGACATTTTAATTGTAAGGGCTGAATATTGAAGAGCATGATGGATATCATATTAATTTCTCATTATATTTCATATCTAATCCCATTATAATTAATGGAGCTCAACAAATGAAAGGAAAGGCATCTTTCAAGTTCTGCTTTCTTTTCTTCAGAAGATATTGCTGTGGTTTTGTAGATTTAAGTTGAATGTCTTTTCTTTTATATGACAATAATTGACCTTTAAATTCACAGAAGGCTACAAGCAATGCAAACAATCATATTCATCTCCGGAGGATCATCTTTACACATCTTTACTCTGTCCTTCAGTTGGTATGTTGTATTGTCATGCATTTCAATTCCATCATAATCATCATATCAGCTGTAGGCCTCAGTACAAATCTCAGACTTCAGAGAATTTATGCATACTGAAGAATATACAATAAAATAAATTTTCTGAAATAGAGAATGTCTATTCTTTCAAATCTACAGAAGGCTACAATGCAAGACAATCATATTCATCTCCAGAGGATCATCTTTAAACATCTTTACTCTGTCCTTCAGTTGGTATGTTGTATTGTCATGCATTTCAATTCCATGACAGACATCATATCAGCTGTGGTCTCGGAATACAAATCTCAGACTTCTACCGGATCATCATCAATTTTGGAGCTCATTCAATGAGTTTTTCCCTCCTCATTGAGTTCATATTGTATTTCAGTGGGTATTCTCTGTTCATAACTATATAGTTTCTATTTAGTGTTAATCAGATTTGTAATTATTTTTGTTTTTTGACTGATGATATCCTCCAGTCATGTTGAGATGAATGAAGCTGGGACATCTTTGAGAGAGGAGGGCGGTAGTAGTCGACCATATTGGATTTATGTTTTGATCAGGATTACGATTGATCAGGATTTCTTTAAACATTCAGCGTGATTCTTATATTTATTTATTACTTCGCACCAAATAGAAGAGACAATACATCATTGAGGAATCAACATTGTAAAGGAAGCCCTCATTGGACAAAACTGGTTTGCTGTACTCCTTTCCTGGGAGAGTAGGTGGCAGGTACAAAAGGAAATTTCACATCCCCACCACTCCCAGGAGAGTGCCATAAGGGCATGTCTACTACAGATCCTATTGCAACTCTCATGGAATGCTGATTGCTGTATTCTCATTCAGCAGGATTCATTGTTTCTGCAGATAATTTTGGCCTTTCTGGTGGCAGGTACTTGCCTTTGACTAGAGAGCTCATTTACTATCTCAGTCCTCACAAGTAGCTGATCAGGTTGCAGGATCCAGCAGTATCTGAACAGCCCTTCAATCCATCCTGAGAGAATCTGACCTTCCGTGATTTGGAGCTTGACTTGCTTTGAGTTTAATGGTTATCTTAAAGTACTCAAGTTCCTGACACAGCAGTGATCCACCATCTACAACGCCTACAAACGATCTGCATTACTCAGGACATCACCAAGATTTCACCAGGATTTGTCGATTTTTGAGAGAATTTGGCCTTCTGTGACGGGGAATTGACTTGCTTTTGAGATTTATGATCATCTTGAGTACATCAATTCCCTGTCATATGAGTGATCAATTGTCTACAAACTATCTACATTATACTGAAATAATATCCCTGAACACCATATTCCTCTCCAGAAGGTATCTAATGTCATTATAAGAGTGAAGAATACAAAATACAGAAGGGTGCAAAATTAAGTATACGGCAGTTTGAAGATAGTAATTGTATTAGTCAAGTTCCGTACAACACTTTTCATTTTTGTTTCTTAACACTCTCAAAAAAGACTAGAAGTGTTTAGGTTTTAAAGCATAATTAAACCTACTTTCTCCATCAACTACTTCATTACTTTGAAACTAATTTACTTTAGCTCCTCTGTATAATTAATTAGAGATTACTTTATCTATTAGTGTGTTATTTCAGTGTTCCAAAACTGATCAAGCTGGATTACCAGTATGCGTCAGTGAATTTTTGAATTTCAAGTATGGTACCCCATT
Organism: Laodelphax striatellus; assembly: GCA_017141395.1. Classification (NCBI taxonomy): domain Eukaryota; kingdom Metazoa; phylum Arthropoda; class Insecta; order Hemiptera; family Delphacidae; genus Laodelphax; species Laodelphax striatellus. The sequence goes on along the minus strand of CM029544.1, from coordinate 19,301,189 downwards.
GGAAATTATGTAACCTAGAATAGAAGTAGAATTTGAATTGTGATTATATGTTTTATGATTTTTGGGCACAAATATTATTGACAATTAATTGAATGTTCAGAAAATAATATCTCGGAGTAGAACAGCAGGAAAAAGAATAACTCTCAGGTTGATTTTTTTAAAAGATGAATAAAGAACGTAATGGATCTCCCAGTCTACATGATGATGACCGATTCAGAAAGCGAGCTGTGGCTTGGCCTTGCAGCTTTGACCTCCATTTTGAATCCAAAGTCTGAGACTTTCATTGGGCACTCAATAATTAAGAAAAGTTGTAGCTTTTTCATTGGTTTTGTATTTCTTTAATGCAATTTTTCAAGTTCACTTACTTTCCAACTTCATATAAATATTGTGAGATCTTTGTAATGGTTCATTTCTTTGCAGCCTCTGAATACCAACTGCCTGAAAAGTAGTCCTCATCTCTTATAATCGCACCGCTCATTAACCACGCATAAGCCTAGAGCTCATGCAGGCATCACCCTCAAGAAAAAGTATGCCTTTCTTCCATTGGATTCAGAATGGAGTGTAGTTTTATTAATAGTGGATGACCAGAGTTAATTAATCATTTATTGATATCACTTCTGTCAATATTTGATGTTATTCTTTTGTTATAGCATCAATAAGTTAGTAGAATTGAACTTCGATATTGAAGTTAATGAATACATTGAACAATTATTCAATGACAGGCCATGATGAGAAACTTTATTCTGAAGGAATACTGTGGACTTTTTATGGTTAGTGTGAGACTGTCATTATTATCAATAATGCAACAAATCGAATGACCGAAAAAAATTGATATTCTTTCATCATTGAACCAATTCAACAACATTTTGAGTAGATTTTTTTTGCTGAGGGTGATGCCTACATGAGCCCTAGGCTTGTTGAGGAGGTAAATGAACAGGATTATGTTCACTTTTTTAGTAGGGCACCAGACTCTAGATGAATTTGATGTTCTATAAATGATTGATTGATTGATTAATGTTTCAATTGTTTTGTTACATAGATGGTGTCAATTCGGCCATGGGAGAGAATTGTAATACTGTAATACTGCATAGTAATATTGTAATCTTGATTTCTATATATTGAATAAGTTTAGGGTTCAAATGAAATTTCTTTCTTGCATAATCAATCATTATTAATGTTTGTTAATTCTGTTCCAATAATGTGAAAAAAGTGATACTGAGTTGGTACTGAGTTGTGATTTATATGTTTTATGATTTTTGGGAACAAATATTATTGACAATTTAATTGAAATGTTCAGAAAATAAAATCTTAGAGAACAGAAAAAAAGAATAACTCTCAGGTTGATTTTTTTAAAAGATGAATAAAAAACGTATTGGATGTTCCAGTCTATGATGATGACCGATTCAGAGCGAGCTGTGGCTTTGGCCTTTGCAGCTTTGACCTCCATTTTGAATCCAAAGTCTGAGACTTTCATTGGGCACTCACATCAAGAAAGTGTTGTAGCTTTTCATTGGTTTTGTATTTCTTTAATGCAATTTTTCAAGTTCACTTACTTTCCAACTTCATATAAATATTGTGAGATGTTGTAATGGTTCATTTCTTTGCAAGCCTCTGAATCCTAATTGATAACAATGGATATGATTATTTCATACAAGTAGTTTAAGGTGCTCACTCATTAGATAGACATGCTGCAAACCATGATGATTTTGCATGCGTAGTGCATGGGTAATTGGACACATTAGAAGTAGCTTATTTCAGAAAATAAATGTCCAATTGGGAATAATTTGGTATACCTGTGAATATTTTAACTATGGGCTTGTCAATTTCAAATTGATGTTGAAATGTGAAATTTTAATTTCATGCAATTTGATTAATATGTGCAATAATTGGCTATAAGAAATCATTTAAAATCTTTCATGAATAAACTCCAGCATCACTTCCACTTTGAAAAAACTTTGAAATACTGTATCTACTGAGTGTTCTTTGTGTATTGTACGGGTTAACTTTTCATATTTCACATTTGAATGTAATTGATGATGATTTTGTAATAACTTGAGCTTGAGTGTGTCTTGATGTAGTTCAATGCTTTTCTGTCTATGGTCTTGTATTGATTGAAACTATTACTTTTCATACCGAATACTAATACCCTTTGTATATTCTCTTTGTAATATTCTCTCAAATTCTTAGTTTCAATTTTCTCCCATATCATGAATATTTAATTTTATATTTGATTTTTGTGTATAAGTCCAAAATAAACAAAGAAATATATTATGTAATTAGCACTATGAAGTTCTCATTTTACACAATAACATCATTCAACTATTATATCAATTAGCTTTATGAATAAAAAATCAAATACTCTCAAATATATGCAGATTAAGTTTGTTTGAAGGCCCTACTCAAAAACATTTAGGAAAAACATTTTACACATTTCTATTAAAATTTAGCAGGCTTGTTATGTTTATTTATTACGGTACTTGGCATGGAATAGAAGATTGCATAATTCGGGAATCGACTTAGTGAAGAAATCCTTCAGTGACGAAATTTGCTCAGTACTTTTCTTGGAAGAGAACCTTTTTATGTTGTCAAATTTCATACGGGGATTCCCTTCCAAGAAAAAGTACCAAGAGCATGTCTGCTAGATCTTCTGCAACCTCATGGATTCTCACCACCATCTCCAGGATATTTTACAAATATTCTGTATTCAATTATAAATTGTGATGAACTGCTAATTACTCCAATATGATCATACTTCATAGCTTATAATATATTATGTAATTAGCACTATGAAGTTCTCATTTTACAGCTTGACATCATTCAACTATTATATCAATTAGCTTTATGAATAAAAAATCAAATACTCTCAAATATATGCAGATTAAGTTTGTTTGAAGGCCCTACTCTTTCAGGAAAAACATTTTACCCATTTCTATGAACATTCAGCAGGCTTGTTATGTTTATTTATTACAGTACTTGGCATGGAATAGAAGATTGCATCATTCGGGAATCGACATAGTGAAGAAATCCTTCAGTGACGAAATTTGCTCAGTACTTTTCTTGGAAGAGAACCTTTTTATGTTGTCAAATTTCATAAGGGGTCCCTTCCAAGAAAAAGTACCAAGAGCATGTCTGCTAGATCTTCTGCAACCTCATGGATTCTCATCACCATCTCATTCTCCAGGATATTTTACAACTATTCTGTATTCAACTATAAACTGTGATGAACTGCTAATAACTTCAATATGATCATATACTAATACTTCATAGCCTAATTTAAATAAGGAAGCATTTTATTTTCATGTAGTTTTGTTTTAGAAGTAAAATGCTGACTAACAGCATGCATAATTAACTCATGCTTTCCACAATTGAATTTGTAACTAATGAATTGTTTCTTTTTGTTTTTGCTTGCATTCGCTGACATTGAGTGGGATTTGGATCAAGATATGGATGCAGTTTGGAGTAGCTGTGATTTGCTGATTACCCACATCTCAATGAACTTGGCTACACCTTGGCTCTTCATAGGTGAGCAAAATTCCTAATTGTAAAATTAGTCTAATATTACATGTTTAATGACTTCTCAGAGGAACTCATTGAATTGAAAAAATTAGCAGGCATTTTCATAATTTTTAGTTCTAATCGGTGTGTGGGTCAAAACATTGTAATAAAATTATGCATTGAGCTCTTGAGCATTGTTGTCTTGGTTGTGAATATCCAGCACAGTCAAACTTGGCTCATGACAGCTGATTCCAATTTCTATTATGACATTTTATTTTCTTAGTAGACAATATTTTTTCATGTACACTTTCAAACAAATTTATTTAGGAATTATTGTATACCCTCAGCTATTTTATTTACCTCAAGTAAAATGCATTGCACTGAATATTGGACTCAGCATCTTATGCTGTTGTCATTATTTTATATTCAAAGACTTATTTTATTTATTTTTCATTCCAGGTCTCCATGGACTTGAGTGTGATAATGCCGGGAAATGCCAGCTCTTGTAAAACAACTGTGATGGATGCTGGAGACTGGTGAACTTCTCATTGGTGAGTTATCTCACTTGGTTACTTAATTTAATATTTTTTGTGGCATGCACTGATTAATATTCTTTCCTTTTTCACATAATAATGTGAAATGCAACCGAATTATGCTTGGAATATATATTTAAATTGATTCATTAAGAGTAAGTTTTGAAATATCAAGCTGTTTGTAATCAACAATATAAAACAGTTCGTAATTGAAAATATAATACACCATGCAGGCTATTGTTATTTCATCAGCTGACTGATCGGGGATGAATGACCGAATTAGGATAGGTACATATTATTTGTTCAAGTTTTTGTAAAATCAGGTTCTAATTATGTTTTATAATTGTAAAAATGAATAGATAGTACAACTTTGCTGTATAGTAGTATTCCTTTCTAATAGATCTAAAATATTATTGTATGATGAAGTTGAAAGACAGTTCTCCAGAGAACCTCCATGCTTCAGTAGAGATAACATTGTAGCCTAATGTCCAACTTCTATCATTGAAAAATACATAATAGTAGATCTTCATGCTTTCCTAGAAACAATGGAAATATCTGAATATCTACACTGAATTCCAATAATAATTGATAGCATTGTGTTATTGATTGTCATTCAACCTTTGCACTTCATAAAAGTGAAATAATTATTTTTTTGTATTGTGTATAATGCAATATAAAGTATGATTAGAATTATGATTATAAAGTATTTATGATTATAAAGTATAAATTAGAATTCATGGTTAGAATTCAATTAAAAAATTGTATTTGGGAACCAAGTTTTCCAGTTGAGAGTAGGCAGTAGTAGTCAGCCATATTGGAAATGGTCCCATAAGATCAATGCAATCTTTTAAAACATGTAGGACCATTATTTTTGGACAGAATATTACGTTTAAAGTGTCATTGGAAAGAGAATAAAATTCTTCAGGGGTTCTTCTTTTTACTTTTTTAATTAGAAAATTACTGTAATAATTACAGAAGAAATATATTTTTCTAGTTTGAAAATTTTTGGAGGTTTTCTGGAAGAAATATTTTAAATTTTATTAGTTTTTAGCATGATCAAACACTTTACCACAGTTGAAGTAAATATGTAGTTTATCAGCTTGCTCCTTTCCAAAAATTACATACGAAATGGAGATATCATATAGCCCTTTATAGGAAATGTTGTTTGCTTCTTGACTCTTACCAATTAAAATATGGAATTTTGAGATCATCAACAGTTCATTTCTAAAGAAAGTAAAACACTATGATATAATATTATTTATGCTTCTAGTGTGTGAGTACCTGTTTTGTTCTATTATTCTCCAAAGCTGTTTGAATCAATGCTTTGGAAATCTCAATTCTTTTTCCACGTAATCATAAATCTAATAAGCCTGAAATCGAAGATTCCTAGAATGTTATAAAATTGCCAAATGTTTTATATATACCTTATCACAATAATAATAGTGTTGTTCTTTTTTTTTTGAGTTGAACTATTCTTTCCTGAAAATAGTATCCATAATGTATTATATCCTTTGTAACAATGTCAAGTCAGCCCATACATACAATAGTTATTATAATCTTGTTATTAGTTCAAATAGGATCACAGCAGTTGGAATATCTTCTAAAGAAGAATTCAGTTTATTCAATTCTTTATAGATAATTTGGCACATAATTAATAGAAACATGGTAAAAATATGAAAAGCTAACATTACAGTTGAAGAATATAATCTCTTCGAAATAAGGTCTAGTATCTATGAAATGGTTAACGCCTGTTCAAACTTCTATTAGATTGATCATTGTATATTAGTATAATAAAATTCACTTGATCACAATAATAATTTCGATTCATCCAAATGAAACGCTAGATAAATAGTTTGTAATAGAATAAAACACTGAAATATATTGTCAATTCCACAATTTTATTATTAACAGCACTGGACCGCGGTTTCGTGGCTACACCAGTTACATTTTCAATACATGAGTACTGTTGAAAATGTGAATGGTGTAACACTTCAGTTCTATTTATCTTGTTCTGTAGGATTATTATTTGCAGTGAATGGAAATGATAGTTTCAACAATAAGTATGTTGAATAGAAAAATAGTTTCTATTTATTACAGAAATACCTGTATAATTCATCCAGCAATCAAATACCTGATGTTGACAATGTAATTAGTTTGATATTATTTATACTTTGAAATCCTAGTTGAATTTTATTATTACATTTAAGTTGATTCATTTTGTGCAGATGTGATACAAATTATAATTGGTTGTAGACTTTATTGATTAGAATTTGTAAATTGGTTTAGAGAGAGAAATATAACTGCAATGAGAGTATTCCAGCACTCTTGCTCTGGATTTGCATATTTATACTTGAATTAGCGGGACTTTTTGTTGAATGCATAAATCAATTCTCGATACTCAAGATATTATAAGATAGATAAGGTTGATTTTCGACTTTTTTCTGAATGGTCTGCCAATGATAGCCTTTGAATCTGTTATGAAAATTGACTCCAGAATGCAAAGTAATACAACAATATATTACTGGATAATTTCACAGTACATGATGGTTTTTAGTTACAATAATTTATACTCGAACTTGGAAGAAGACGTCTCTTCAATCAATTCAACAACAAAGAGCAATGTGATCTTTCAATTTCAAGTTGCTGGTTCACCTGGATTGTAGTTTGATTTGCAGATGAACTAGCAACTTGAGATTGATCTGACCACTACATCATCTGTGTCATTTCAACAACCATTGCTTCGACATCAAGTGAATATCTGCAATAGACTGTTCATCATGTGGCTGTGTCCTTCCGTGGCTCATGAGGTGTTTTTTATTTATGTCATAATTATCATCGCATGAGCCACTGAAGGCTGCAGCACCAAACTTCACTCTTCAGCAGTATCAACATTATATCTAGATGTATTTCAAATAATGGACATGGCAATAAGCTTCAACTCCTGCTCATGTGTACGATTTATGGAAATTTTGCATTTAAAAGTTGAATGCTCTTTTAATATCATCTGTGTCATTTCAACAACCATTGCTTCGACATCAAGTGAATATCTGCAATAGACTGTTCATCATGTGGCTGTGTCCTTCGGTGGCTCATGGGGTGGTTTTTATTATTGTTATAATCACACCCCCATGCGCCACTGAAGGCTGCAGCACCAAACTTCACTCTCCAGCAGCATAAGCCATCATCAACATCCAATTTATCAGTAGTTATATTATTTTAATAAAGTTGAAAGTAGGAAATGTTCATAGGAATAAACATCTATGCTTTGTACTTCAAGTTGAATATTATGATGTATATAGTTCAGTAGGCCTGTTTCATTTTAAGTTTATTCTTCTCATAAACAGTTTGATTAAAGATTGTTTTCATAAGTTTATTTTTATAAGTTTATAAGAAAACTTATGAAATACAGATCTCAATTCTAAATATTTGACATTTAATTGTATCAATTGTAATTGAAAAGCAGAAGGATGCATTTTGTAAATTATCATTATCTTCCACCTTATCAGGGTCTATGAAACTCCTGAAATGAATGCAATGAGGTCTTCATGTTACTGAGTCTTTTCTTCCGGAGGCACAGTCGATATTGCTGTGGCTTTGTGTTGTTGGGGGTTGGAAAATGTTATTATTTTCATCATTTGCCTAGCCTCAACAGCATAAGGCTGCAGTGCAAAAGCATCATCCATCTCTTCAGGATCGTCTTCAAGGGTCTTTACTCTGTCCTTGAGCTGGTATGTTGTCTGGTAATGCATTTCAATTTCATTACGTGCATCCTACCAGCTCCTAGGCCACAGTGCAAATCTCAGACTTCTATCTGCTGCATACTCATCAATATTGGAGCTTTCCACCAAATAATCTCCTTCAATACTGTGTCTTTAAGGAGGAATAATTACTGTCACAATCAATTTCGAATGTATTGTGATGGTATTTGTTCCCCATGAAGCTTCAGTAACATCAGCTACGAGGCGATATTCTTAGTTTCTGCCACCAGATTATCCTTATATTGTTTAGTTGAACAGTAGTTTATTACTATATTCTCATTGTAAGTGGTATTCTCAGGTTTCTGCAATATGAATAATGATGTAATTGTGTTAATTGAGTATCTATATTGCCCTACATTTTCAAAAATGTGATAATTCTATTGTTTATTAAGTATAATTTTATATTAATATAATGGATTTTATTTTTATAAACGACTTATATCATAATTTCATTATTCTATGTATTTTAAGAGGTTTATTCTCCTGAAAAGTTTACTGAAAATGTTCTTTTGTGTTGAACTTACGCTACTATGTATTGATTTTTTTAAGCTGTTTATTATGATGGAATTTAATATCATTAACATAGAAGAGCTGATTAATATTTAATCACTGTTTTTAAAATAATTCAGAATTATCTGAAGATTCCATTTTGTATTGAAACTGAAGATGAATTATTTCATAGATGATTATTCAATTGGTAAAGTGCACATTATTTTCAAGAGGTGTATACATTTTGATAATTTTAATGATTATAATTCAGAAAGTGAGTTTCCCTTTACGTAATTCAAATGGATGAAGAAATACTTTTCCTGTTAGCTGTTACTGACTTGTTTACAATCACCTAAAATTCAAGCCACTCTCAGTTCTCTCCACATGTTCAATATGTTCTACCATAGCCACCATCTTGGGTGAATCAATGCATTGGAACTCAATTCAAAAATTAGCCTGCTGAATCATTCCATTTGAATTATGTGGTTTCTGGGATAAACTTACTTCCTGGATATACTTGATGTATGCTGCATTTAATATTGAATTCAGTGACTAAGGAATATTTTATATTCCAGGTCGCCAGCATGGAACATCAATTTGATGGACTTACAACCTCTGACAAAAACTGTGGTGGCCGCTGGAGGACCCTTCATTGTGTGAGTAATACACACACTTTTTCTATCAATTAAATTTCCATTGCTCTGTTAGGCCGTTCTCCCACGGAGCAACTGCTATCTGATTTCAGTCAGCAACCCAGCGTTGCCAGATGACATTGGCTGATAGGTTAGATTACCCGAAAAACAGCCAAATGTCATCTGGCAACGCTGGGTTGCTGACTGAAATCAGATAGCAGTTGCTCCGTGGGCGAACGGCCGTAATGTAACATCAATCAAAATGAAGTTTTCATGCACTCTACTCCATGCTAGATCCATGACGGTTAGTTTTATGAACTACTTTACCTCATGTAAAATGTACAGAGGTTGTAATGAATATGGGAATTAGTGACTAATGAAATGTTCTATATTCCAGGTCAGCATCAAGGGACTTCCGTATGATGATTCGTAGGATGCCAGAACTCATATAACAACTGTGATGGAGGCTGGAGAACTTCTCTGGTGAGTAAACTCACTTGGTTACTAAATTAAATATTTTTTGTAGCGTGCACTGATTATTATTATTTCCATTCTCCCATCATGAAGAACTAAAATGCAACTGAAAATGTAAATTGTTCTATTTAAATTGTGTTGACAGTGTGATCTACAGTGGATGAAGATCTAAGTTATATAGATAGAATATTCCAGTTTGTAATTGAAACTATGTTAGACCATGTATTTTTGTTTTATCAGCTGACTGATTTGGTTGTGCAATTAGCAAAATATGACAGGTCAATTATTTTCAATTTGTTTTAAAATCTGAATCTAATAATGTTATTTCAAAAATAAATAGATGAATAGTGTACATTTTCACTAGATCTAAAAACATTATTGTATGATAAAGTTGAGATAGATAGCCTTATAAAGAACTTCCAAGATTCATGGTACCTACTAATGGTTCTATAATAATATATATTATTATCATAGAACCATTCTTGGATTATTAATTGTGTAATTTTTTAAATCATTAATTGTTGTATCGAAATATACTTGTATTGATTAAATTTCCTGTTTATGTGGAAGTCATTGAATTTATCAGTTGATTATTATAGTGATGATTAAACACAATTTTTTTCAGTAGTGTAGTTGATATACAGGGTGTAGGCGTAGGATAGACTCTTTAAAATAGATACTATTGTAGCCGGAAATTAATGATGCTTGAAAGAATTGAATAATTCAAATTATGAAATAAAAAAAACTGAAATTGAGATTTAAAAAAATTATTTTCAAATCTTTTTTATTGGATATCCCAGTCTATGATGATGATGAACGATTCAGAGCGAGCTGTGGCTTTGGCCTTTGCAGCTTTGACCTCTTTTTTGAATCCCAAGTCTGAGGCTTTCTCAGGGCCCTCAATAATCAATCAGAAGTCGCAGCTTGTCAATGTTTTGTAGTTTTAAAAACTATAATGAATGTTTGCTTGATTAACCAATTAAAATATAAATTTTGAGATCATCAACAGTTCATTTCTCTAAAGAAAGTAAAAACCATGATATAATCATGTATGCCTAGTGTGTGAGTACCGTTTTGTTCTATTATTCTCCAAAGGTTGAATCAATGCTTGAAATCTCAATTCTTTTTCCACGTAATCATAAATCTAATAAGCCTGAATCCAAAGATTCCTAGAATTTTATAAAATTCCAATGTTTTATATACTTATCACATAATAATTCAAGGGTTTATATATACTTATCACATAATAATACAAGTGTTTTTTTGAGTTGAACTATTCTTCCTTGAAAATAGTATCCATAATGTATTATATCCTTGTAACAATGTAAGTTGCCCACTACAGCAATAGTTATTATAATCTTGTTATTAGTTCAAACAGGGATCACAGCAGTTGGAATATCTTCTGAAGGAGAATTAATATTCAATTCTAATAGATAATTCGGTACATATTGATAGAAAACATGGTAAAAATATGAAAAAGCTAACATAGTTGAAGAATATAATCTCTTCGAAATAAGGTCTAGTATCTATGAAATGGTTAACGCCTGTTCACAAACTTGGTTGGACATTGTATATTAGTATAATAAAATTCACTTGATCACAATAATAATCTCCTTCAATACTGTGTCTTTAAGGGAGAATAATTACTGTCACAATCAATTTCGAATGTATTGTGATGGTATTTGTTCACCATGAAGCTTCAGTAACATCAGCTTCGAGGCGATATTCTTAGTTTCTGCCACCAGATTATCCTTATATTGTTTAGTTGAACAGTAGTTTATTACTATATTCTCATTGTAAGTGGTATTCTCAGGTTTCTGCAATATGAAGAATGATGTAATTGTGTTGATTGAGTATCTATATTGCCCTACATTTTCAAAAATGTGATAATTCTATTGTTTATTGAGTATGATTTTATAATAATATAACATTTATTTATTTATGTATTTTAAGATGTTTATTCTCCTGAAACGCTTTCTGAAAATGTTTTTTGTGTTGAACCTAGGCTACTATGTATTGATTTTTTTAAGCTGTTTATTATGATGGAATTAAATATCATTAACATAGAAGAGCTGATTAATATTTAATCACTGTTTTTAAAATAATTCAGAATTATCTGAAGATGCCATTTTGTATTGAAACTGAAAATGAATTGTTTTATAGATGATTATTATTCAATTGGTAAAGTGCACATTATTTTCAAGAGGTGTATACATTTTGATAATTTTAATGATTATAATTCAGAAAGTGAGTTTCCCTTTACGTAATTCAAATGGATGAGGAAATACTTTTCCTGTTAGCTGTTACTGACTTGTTTACAATCACCTAAAATTTAAGCCACTCTCAGTTCTCTCCACATGTTCAATATGTTCTACCATAGCCACCATCTTGGGTGAATCAATGCATTGGAACTCAATTCAAAAATTAGTCTGCTAAATCATTCCATTTGAATTATGTGGTTTCTGGGATAAACTTACTTCCTGGATATACTTGATGTATGCTGCATTTAATATTGAATTCAGTGACTAAGGAATATTTTATATTCCAGGTCGCCAGCATGGAACATCAATTTGATGGACTTACAACCTCTGACAAAAACTGTGGTGGCCGCTGGAGGACCCTTCATTGTGAGTAATACTCACTTGGTTCTAAATTGAATATTTTTGTACCTGATTACCCGTGAAGAACTAAAATGCAACAGCAAATGTATCTGGCAACGCTTGTTGACTGAAATCAGATCTACAGTGCGAACTAATGTAACATCAATCAAAATGAAGCTCTACTCCATGCTAGATCCATGACGGTTAGTTTTATGAACTACTTACCTCATGTAAAATGTACAGATTGTAATGAATATTAATTAGTGACTAATGAAATGTTCTATATTCAGGTCAGCATCAAGTTATTGTATGATGATTGAGATAGATAGCTTATAAAGAACTTCCAAGATTCAGATTTTACTAATGGTTCTATAATAATATATATTTTTATCATAGAACCATTCTTGGATTATTAATTGTGTAATTTTTTAAATCATTAATTGTTGTATCGAAATATACTTGTATTGATTAAATTTCCTGTTCATGTGGAAGTCATTGAATTATCAGTTAATTATTATAGTGATGATTAAACACAATTTTTTTCAGTAGTGTAGTTGATATACAGGGTGTAGGCGTAGGATAGACTCTTAAAAATAGATACTATTGTAGCCGGAAATTAATGATGCTTGAAAGAATTAAATAATTCAAATTATGAAACTTAAAAAAACTGAAATTGAGATTAAAAAAAAATATTTTTAAATCTTTTTTATTGGATATCCCAGTCTAAGATGATGATGAACGATTCAGAGCGAGCTGTGGCTTTGGCCTTTGCAGCTTTGACCTCTTTTTTGAATCCAAAGTCTGAGGCTTTCTCTGGGACCTCAATAATTAATCAGAAGTCGCAGCTTGTCAATGTTTTGTAGTTTTAAAAACTATAATGAATGTTTGCTTGATTTACCAATTGAAATATTGAGATCATCAACAGTTCATTTCTCTAAAGAAAGTAAACACCATGATATAATCATTTATGCCTAGTGTGTGAGTACCGTTTTGTTCTATTATTCTCCAAAGGTTGAATCAATGCTTGAAATCTCAATTCTTTTTCCACGTAATCATAAATCTAATAAGCCTGAAATCGAAGATTCCTAGAATGTTATAAAATGCCAATGTTTTATATACTTATCACATAATAATACAAAGGTTTTTTTTGAGTTGAACTATTCTTCCTTGAAAATAGTATCCATAATGTATTATATCCTTGTAACAATGTAAGTTGCCCACTACAGCAATTGTTATTATAATCTTGTTATTAGTTCAAACAGGGATCACAGCAGTTGGAATATCTTCTAAAGAAGAATTAATATTCAATTCTTATAGATAATTTGGTACATATTAATAGAAAACATGGTAAAAATATGAAAAAGCTAACATAGTTGAAGAATATAATCTCTTCGAAATAAGGTCTAGTATCTATGAAATGGTTAACGCCTGTTCACAAACTTGGTTGGACATTGTATATTAGTATAATAAAATTCACTTGATCACAATAATAATTTTGATTCATCCAAATGAAACGCTAGATAAATAGTTTGTAATAGAATAAAACACTGAAATATATTGTCAATTCCACAATTTTATGATTAACAGCACTGGACCGCAGTTTCGTGGCTACACCAGTCACATCTACAATAGTACTCTGTATTTTCAATACATGAGTTTAGATGAGTACTGCTGAAAATGTGAATGGTGTAGCCACGAAACCACGGCCCAGTGTTGTTAATGATAAAATTGTCGAATTGACTATATCGAACTGACTACTAATCTTATCAACCAAAAATTGAATTCATACTTTTTTTATATTCAAGGATGTGTCACAGCCACATTTTGATGTCATTGATTTTTTCCAATGCAGTGTACATTATTTATTATATTATTATATATCCCTCTCACCAATCTTCTTATGTGAGAAAGAGCATTATTTAAAATTCCCCACTAGATTTTATACAAAATTATGTAGTTACTTGTGTATGGATTTATTCCTATCCGGACTGTGTTTGGAAAAGTTTCAAATTTAAATTCCGAATTGTTAATATCAATCCAGTAGATTTGATAATTTACTACGAGTAAAAGGGATTTAAGTTTGTAGCAAGGTAATAAGAATACAAGGTAGTGTTAACACGCATCTCAGTCTATTCAAAGTAATGAGCCTGCTGATTGTGTGGTGTGATTGGAGATCAAGAGTTTTCCCAATCTTTTACATGTTAAATTGAGCAATTTTACATGTATTTTTCTTGAAAGCTGCATGTTTGTAGAACCACTGCAATCGCCTTGTATATTTATCTTCAATTTTTAAAGTTTCAATACTATCAGACCGCTAATTATTTCAGCACATTCAGTTATTTATGGCAGGACATCCATAATGGATTTGAAAATCACATGATCGAAAATATTCTACTTCCAATCTGATGTGCATGCCTTTCATTTTTTGAATGCTCTGAAATGATTAGCTATCAGATAGTATTGAAATTACAAATAATAATTCTAGTTTGGTGGTTGAAAAAGCATGCTAATTTGAGAGAGAGAGGGACATGGAGAATTGCTGCAATTAACATGTAAAAGATTGGGGAAATCGATCTCTTGTTCTCTAGTGACATTACACTCATCAGCTGAATGAAGCTTGCAACTTCGCATTATCCTCATGAACACTACCTCACTACCTTCTGTTCTATTTATCTTGTTTTGTAGGATGATTATTTGCAGTGAATGGAAATAATAGTTTCAACAATAAGTATGTTGAATAGAAAAATAGTTTCTATTTATTACAGAGAGTATAATTCATCCAGCAATCAAATACCTGATGTTGACAATGTAATTAGTTTGATATTATTTATACTTTGAAATCCTAGTTGAATTTTATTATTACATTTAAGTTGATTCATTTTGTGCAGATGTGATACAAATTATAATTGGTTGTAGACTTCATTGATTAGAATTTGTAAATTGGTTTAGAGAGAGAAATATAACTGCAATGAGAGTATTCCAGCATTCTTGCTCTGTATTTGCACATTCATACTTAGAATAACTGGACTTTTGTTGAATGCATAAATCAATTCTCGATACTCAAGATATTATAAGATAAATAAGGTTGATTTTCAGGAAAATTCAATACTGTGAACTGCAATATCATTGACTTTTTTCTGAATGTCAATCATAGCCTTTGAATCTGTTATGAAATTGACTCCAGAATGCAAAGTAATACAACAATATATTACTGGATAATTTCACAGTACATGATGGTTTTTAGTTACAATAATTTATACTCGAACTTGGAAGAAGACGTCTCTTCAATCAATTCAACAACAAAGAGCAATGTGATCTTTCAATTTCAAGTTGCTGGTTCACCTGGATTGTAGTTTGATTTGCAGATGAACTAGCAACTTGAGATTGATCTGACCACTAGATCATCTGTGTCATTTCAACAACCATTGCTTCGACATCAAGTGAATATCTGCAATAGACTGTTCATCATGTGGCTGTGTCCTTCCGTGGCTCATGAGGTGTTTTTTATTTATGTCATAATCAATATCGCATGAGCCACTGAAGGCTGCAGCACCAAACTTCACTCTTCAGCAGTATCAACATTATATCTAGATGTATTTCAAATAATGGACATGGCAATAAGCTTCAACTCCTGCTCATGTGTACGATTTATGGAAATTTTGCATTTAAAAGTTGAATGCTCTTTTAATATCATCTGTGTCATTTCAACAACCATTGCTCCGACATCAAGTGAATATCTGCAATAGACTGTTCATCATGTGGCTGTGTCCTTCGGTGGCTCATGGGGTGGTTTTTATTATTGTTATAATCACACCCCCATGCGCCACTGAAGGCTGCAGCACCAAACTTCACTCTCCAGCAGCATAAGCCATCATCAACATCCAATTTATCAGTAGTTATATTATTTTAATAAAGTTGAAAGTAGGAAATGTTCATAGGAATAAACATCTATGCTTTGTACTTCAAGTTGAATATTATGATGTATATAGTTCAGTAGGCCTGTCTCATTTTAAGTTTATTCTTCTCATAAACAGTTTTTTTAAAGATTGTTTTCATAAGTTTATTTTTATAAGTTTATAAGAAAACTTATGAAATACAGATCTCAATTCTAAATATTTGACATTTAATTGTATCAATTGTAATTGAAAAGAAGGATGCATTTTGTAAATTATCATTATCTTCCACCTTATCAGGGTCTATGAAACTCCTGAAATGAATGCAATGAGGTCTTCATGTTACTGAGTCTTTTCTTCCGGAGGCACAGTCGATATTGCTGTGGCTTTGTGTTGTTGGGGGTTGGAAAATGTTATTATTTTCATCATTTGCCTAGCCTCAACAGCATAAGGCTGCAGTGCAAAAGCATCATCCATCTCTTCAGGATCGTCTTCAAGGGTCTTTACTCTGTCCTTGAGCTGGTATGTTGTCTTGTAATGCATTTCAATTTCATTACGTGCATCCTACCAGCTCCTAGGCCACAGTGCAAATCTCAGACTTCTATCTGCTGCATACTCATCAATATTGGAGCTTTCCACCTAATAATCTCCTTCAATACTGTGTCTTTAAGGGAGAATAATTACTGTCACAATCAATTTCGAATGTATTGTGATGGTATTTGTTCACCATGAAGCTTCAGTAACATCAGCTTCGAGGCGATATTCTTAGTTTCTGCCACCAGATTATCCTTATATTGTTTAGTTGAACAGTAGTTTATTACTATATTCTCATTGTAAGTGGTATTCTCAGGTTTCTGCAATATGAAGAATGATGTAATTGTGTTGTTTGAGTATCTATATTGCCCTACATTTTCAAAAATGTGATAATTCTATTGTTTATTGAGTATGATTTTATAATAATATAACATTTATTTATTTATGTATTTTAAGATGTTTATTCTCCTGAAAAGTTTTCTGAAAATGTTTTTTGTGTTGAACCTAGGCTACTATGTATTGATTTTTTTTAAGCTGTTTATTATGATGGAATTAAATATCATTAACATAGAAGAGCTGATTAATATTTAATCACTGTTTTTAAAATAATTCAGAATTATCTGAAGATGCCATTTTGTATTGAAACTGAATATGAATTGTTTTATAGATGATTATTATTCAATTGGTAAAGTGCACATTATTTTCAAGAGGTGTATACATTTTGATAATTTTAATGATTATAATTCAGAAAGTGAGTTTCCCTTCACGTAATTCAAATGGATGAAGAAATACTTTTCCTGTTAGCTGTTACTGACTTGTTTACAATCACCTAAAATTTAAGCCAGTCTTTCCACATGTTCAATATGTTCTACCATAGCCACCATCTTGGGTGAATCAATGCATTGGAACTCAATTCAAAATTAGCCTGCTGAATCATTCCATTTGAATTATGTTAGTTTTATGAACTACTTTACCTCATGTATACAGATGTATGCTGTAATTGAATTAGTGACTAATGAAATGTTCTATATTCCAGGTCAGCATCAAGGGACTTCAATGATTGATGGACTGCCAGAACTCATATAACAACTGTGATGGAGGCTGGAGAACTTCTCTGGTGAGTAAACTCACTTGGTTACTAAATTGAATATTTTTTGTAGCGTGCACTGATTATTATTATTTCCATTCTCCCATCATGAAGAACTAAAATGCAACTGAAAATGTAAATTGTTCTATTTAAATTGTGTTGACCACTTGATCTACAGTGCATGAAGATCTAAGTTATATAGATAGAATATTCCAGTTTGTACTTGAAACTATGTTAGACCATGTATTTTTGTTTTATCAGCTGACTGATTTGGTGGTGCAATTAGCAAAATATGACAGGTCAATTATTTTCAATTTGTTTCAAAATCTGAATCTAATAATATTATTTTAAAAATAAATAGATGAATTGAATAGTGTACCTTTTCACTAGATCTAGAAACATTATTGTATGATAAAGTTGAGAAAAATAGCCTTATAAAGAACTTCCAAGATTCATGGTACCTACTAATGGTTCTATAATAATATATATTTTTATCATAGAACCATTCTTGGATTATTAATTTCCATTTTTAAATCATTAATTGCAATTGAAAATGTAACTTGTATTGATTAAATTTCCTGTTCATGTGGAAGTCATTGAATTATCAGTTAATTATTATAGTGATGATTAAACACAATTTTTTTCAGTAGTGTAGTTGATATACAGAGTGTAGGCGTAGGATAGACTCTTTAAAATGGATACTATTGTAGCCGGAAATTAATGATGCTTGAAAGAATTAAATAATTCAAATTATGAAACTTGAAAAAACTGAAATTGAGATTAAAAAAATTATTTTTAAATCTTTTTTATTGGATATCCCAGTCTATGATGATGATGAACGATTCAGAGCGAGCTGTGGCTTAGGCCTTTGCAGCTTTGACCTCTTTTTTGAATCCCAAGTCTGAGGCTTTCTCAGGGCCCTCAATAATCAATCAGAAGTCGCAGCTTGTCAATGTTTTGTAGTTTTAAAAACTATAATGAATGTTTGCTTGATTTACCAATTAAAATATAAATTTTGAGATGATCAACAGTTCATTTCTCTAAAGAAAGTAAAAACCATGATATAATCATGTATGCCTAGTGTGTGAGTACCGTTTTGTTCTATTATTCTCCAAAGGTTGAATCAATGCTTGAAATCTCAATTCTTTTTCCACGTAATCATAAATCTAATAAGCCTGAAAACAAAGATTCCTAGAATTTTATAAAATTCCAATGTTTTATATACTTATCACATAATAATTCAAGGGTTTATATATACTTATCACATAATAATACAAGTGTTTTTTTGAGTTGAACTATTCTTCCTTGAAAATAGTATCCATAATGTATTATATCCTTGTAACAATGTAAGTTGCCTACAACAGCAATTGTTATTATTATCTTGTTATTAGTTCAAACAGGAATCACTGCAGTTGGAATATCTTCTGAAGAAGAATTAATATTCAATTCTAATAGATAATTTGGTACATATTGATAGAAAACATGGTGAAAATATGAAAAAGCTAACATAGTTGAAGAATATAATCTCTTCGAAATAAGTTCTAGTATCTATGAAATGGTTAACGCCTGTTCACGAACTTGTTTGGACATTGTATATTAGTATAATAAAATTCTCTTGATCACAATAATAATTTTGATTCATTCAAATGGAACGCTAGATAGTTTGTAATAGAATAAAACACTGAAATATATTGTCAATTCGACAATTTTATTATTAACAGCACTGGACCGCGGTTTCGTGGCTACACCAGTCACATTTACAACAGTACTCTGTATTTTCAATACATGAGTTGAGATGAGTACTGTTGAAAATGTGACTGGTGTAGCCACGAAACCACGGCCCAGTGTTGTTAATGATAAAATTGTCGAACTGACTACTAATCTTATCAACCAAAAATTGAATTCATACTTTTTTTATATTCAAGGATGTGTCACAGCCACATTTTGATGTCATTGATTTTTTCCAATTCAGTGTACATTATTTATTATATTATTATATATCCCTCTCACCAATCTTCTTATGTGAGAAAGAGCATTATTTAAAATTCCCCACTAGATTTTATACAAAATTATGTAGTTACTTTTGTATGGATTTATTCCTATCCGGACTGTGTTTGGAAAAGTTTCAAATTTAAATTCCGAATTGTTAATATCAATCCAGTAGATTTGATAATTTACTACGAGTAAAAGGGATTTAAGTTTGTAGCAAGGTAATAAGAATACAAGGTAGTGTTAACACGCATCTCAGTCTATTCAAAGTAATGAGCCTGCTGATTGTGTGGTGTGATTGGAGATCAAGAGTTTTCCCAATCTTTTACATGTTGAATTGAGCAATTTTACATGTATCTTTCTTGAAAGCTGCATGTTTGTAGAACCACTGCAATCGCCTTGTATATTTATCTTCAATTTTTAAAGTTTCAATACTATCAGACCGCTAATTATTTCAGCACATTCAGTTATTAATGGCAGGACATCCATAATGGATTTGAAAATCACATGATCGAAAATATTCTACTTCCAATCTGATGTGCATGCTTTTCATTTATTGAATGCTCTGAAATGATTAGCTATCAGATAGTATTGAAATTACAAATAATAATTCTAGTTTGGTGGTTGAAAAAGCATGCTAATTTGAGAGAGAGAGAGACATGGACAATTGCTGCAATTAACATGTAAAAGATTGGGGAAATCGATCTCTTGTTCTCTAGTGACATCACACTCATCAGCTGAATGAAGCTTGCAACTTCGCATCATCCTCATGAACACTACCTTCTGTTCTATTTATCTTGTTTTGTAGGATGATTATTTGCAGTGAATGGAAATAATAATAGTTTCAATAATGAGTTTGTTCAATAGAAAAATAGTTTCTATTTATTACAGAAATATAATTCATCCAGCAATCAAATATCTGATGTTGACAATGTAATTAGTTTGATATTATTTATACTTTGAAATCCTAGTTGAATTTTATTATTACATTTAAGTTGATTCATTTTGTGCAGATGTGATCCAAATTATAATAATTGATTGTAGACTTCATTGATTAGAATTTGTAAATTGGTTTAGAGAGAGAAATATAACTGCAATGAGAGTATTCCAGCATTCTTGCTCTGTATTTGCACATTCATACTTAGAATAACTGGACTTTTTTGTTAAATGCATAAATCAATTCTCGATACTCAAGATATTATAAGATAAATAAGGTTGATTTTCAGGAAAATTCAATACTTTTGTGTGAACTTCAATATCATTGACTTTTTTTCTGAATGTCAATCATAGCCTTCGAATCTGTTATGGAAATGTACTTCAGAATGCAAAGTAATACAACAAAATATTACTGGATAATTTCATAGTACATGATGGTTTTTAGTTACAATAATGTACACTCAAACTTGGAAGAAGACGTCTCTTCAATCAGTTCAACAACTAAGAGCAATGTGATCTTTCAATTTCAAGTTGCTGGTTCACCTGGATTGTAGATTGATTTGCAGCTGAACTAGCAACTTGAGATTGATCTGACCACTACATCATCTGTGTCATTTCAACAACCATTGCTTCGACATCAAGTGAATATCTGCAATAGACTGTTCATCATGTGGCTGTGTCCTTCCGTGGCTCATGAGGTGTTTTTTATTTATGTCATAATTATCATCGCATGAGCCACTGAAGGCTGCAGCACCAAACTTCACTCTTCAGCAGTATCAACATTATATCTAGATGTATTTCAAATAATGGACATGGCAATAAGCTTCAACTCCTGCTCATGTGTACGATTTATGGAAATTTTGCATTTAAAAGTTGAATGCTCTTTTAATATCATCTGTGTCATTTCAACAACCATTGCTTCGACATCAAGTGAATATCTGCAATAGACTGTTCATCATGTGGCTGTGTCCTTCGGTGGCTCATGGGGTGGTTTTTATTATTGTTATAATCACACCCCCATGCGCCACTGAAGGCTGCAGCACCAAACTTCACTCTCCAGCAGCATAAGCCATCATCAACATCCAATTTATCAGTAGTTATATTATTTTAATAAAGTTGAAAGTAGGAAATGTTCATAGGAATAAACATCTATGCTTTGTACTTCAAGTTGAATATTATGATGTATATAGTTCAGTAGGCCTGTCTCATTTTAAGTTTATTCTTCTCATAAACAGTTTTTTTAAAGATTGTTTTCATAAGTTTATTTTTATAAGTTTATAAGAAAACTTATGAAATACAGATCTCAATTCTAAATATTTGACATTTAATTGTATCAATTGTAATTGAAAAGCAGAAGGGTGCATTTTGTAAATTATCATTATCTTCCACCTTATCAGGGTCTATGAAACTCCTGAAATGAATGCAATGAGGTCTTCATGTTACTGAGTCTTTTCTTCCGGAGGCACAGTCGATATTGCTGTGGCTTTGTGTTGTTGGGGGTTGGAAAATGTTATTATTTTCATCATTTGCCTAGCCTCAACAGCATAAGGCTGCAGTGCAAAAGCATCATCCATCTCTTCAGGATCGTCTTCAAGGGTCTTTACTCTGTCCTTGAGCTGGTATGTTGTCTTGTAATGCATTTCAATTTCATTACGTGCATCCTACCAGCTCCTAGGCCACAGTGCAAATCTCAGACTTCTATCTGCTGCATACTCATCAATATTGGAGCTCTCCACCAAATAATCTCCTTCAATACTGTGTCTTTAAGGGAGAATAATTACTGTCACAATCAATTTCATTGATTAGAATTTGTAAATTGGTTTAGAGAGAGAAATATAACTGCAATGAGAGTATTCCAGCATTCTTGCTCTGTATTTGCACATTCATACTTAGAATAACTGGACTTTTTTGTTAAATGCATAAATCAATTCTCGATACTCAAGATATTATAAGATAAATAAGGTTGATTTTCAGGAAAATTCAATACTTTTGTGTGAACTTCAATATCATTGACTTTTTTTCTGAATGTCAATCATAGCCTTCGAATCTGTTATGGAAATGTACTTCAGAATGCAAAGTAATACAACAAAATATTACTGGATAATTTTATAGTACATGATGGTTTTTAGTTACAATAATTTATACTCAAACTTGGAAGAAGACGTCTCTTCAATCAGTTCAACAACTAAGAACAATGTGATCTTTCAATTTCAAGTTGCTGGTTCACCTGGATTGTAGTTTGATTTGCAGATGAACTAGCAACTTGAGATTGATCTGACCACTACATCATCTGTGTCATTTCAACAACCATTGCTTCGACATCAAGTGAATATCTGCAATAGACTGTTCATCATGTGGCTGTGTCCTTCCGTGGCTCATGAGGTGTTTTTTATTTATGTCATAATTATCATCGCATGAGCCACTGAAGGCTGCAGCACCAAACTTCACTCTTCAGCAGTATCAACATTATATCTAGATGTATTTCAAATAATGGACATGGCAATAAGCTTCAACTCCTGCTCATGTGTACGATTTATGGAAATTTTGCATTTAAAAGTTGAATGCTCTTTTAATATCATCTGTGTCATTTCAACAACCATTGCTTCGACATCAAGTGAATATCTGCAATAGACTGTTCATCATGTGGCTGTGTCCTTCGGTGGCTCATGGGGTGGTTTTTATTATTGTTATAATCACACCCCCATGCGCCACTGAAGGCTGCAGCACCAAACTTCACTCTCCAGCAGCATAAGCCATCATCAACATCCAATTTATCAGTAGTTATATTCTTTTAATAAAGTTTAGAGTATTATGAATACAGCTACTGTACATATTAAATGTGATTTTTTATATTTTTTCTGAAAATTATCATTCCATCTTTTAGAGGTCTTGCTTGTATTTGGAATAATTGATACAGCAATAAGCTTCAACTTGATTCCAATGTGTAAGGTTATTTTGAATCGAACAATAGTCTAAACTATAAAAATACTGTAAATAAGAGATTACTCATTATTTTTCCTTGTTCCAAGAATTTGTTTAGTTTAGTTTTGTGTTCAGAAATAAACTAAGATGAACTGCTTATAAATATTGAATATGAACATGCTTTAGAGCCTAATTTAAATCAGAGCAGCATTATATTTTCAAGTGGGCCTGTATAATTTTGTTTTAGAAGTAAAATGCTGACTAACAGCATGCATAATTAACTCATGCTTTCCACAATTGAATTTGTATCTAATGAATTGTTTCTTTTTGTTTTTGCTTGCATTCGCTGACATTGAGTCTGGGATTTGGATCAAGATATGGATGCAGTTTGGAGTAGCTGTGATTTGCTGATTACCCACATCTCAATGAACTTGACTGCACCTTGGCTCTTCATAGGTGAGCAAAATTCCAAAATTTTAAATTATATGTGCACTAACTTCTCAGAAGAAGTCATTGAATGGAAGAAATCAGTAGCAATTTTCATAATTGAGTTAGAATAATTGTGTGGGTCAAAACATTGTAAAAATTGTACATTTAGTACTGGTACTCAAGGGATGTTATCCTATATATTTTTTTGCAAACAAAATTTATTTACTGAAAAAAAACATTGAAGCATTTCCCAGGTTTCATTTTTTCTGTGCTCTAAAATTTTTCTATTATTCACCTTTCAACACTTTCGTTTAGTAGAAGTCGAAAAAGGAGTATAATTAGTCCAAAAAGCTTAGTAGTATTGAAAGAATTGAATGCTGATTGTGTTCTGCTGAATTATTTTAAATTATTGATTATTTTTAGCTTCGTTCTGTACTTCCTTTTATAGTGATGTTGCCTCAACATGTTCTTGAATGGTATAACTACTCATGGGAAATATATTTTTAGTACTGTAAAATAAAACTCCATCACCATTGAATTATTGGCAACAATGTAACCAGTAATTGATAACTATGCAATAAAATAATAGAAATTGTTATCACAAATTCTTGAGCAATATTGTCATTATACAATATTCTTTAATTTAGTATGAATTATAATTAAACTATTTTACCCCAAGTGAAATGTACTGATGTTGCACTGAACATTGGATTCTGTAACTAATGAAATATTCTGTATTCCAGGTCAGCATCATGAGACTTGAGTGTGATAATGCCAGGGAATGCCAGCTCTTGTATAACAGCTGTGATGGAGGCTAGAGAACTTCTCATTGGTGAGTTATCTCACTATTGGTTACTTCATTCACTGTTCTTTGTAGCATGCACTGATTAATATTCTTTCCATTTCCACATTATAATGAATTGAAATGCAACTGAAAATGTAAATTAATTTATTTATAGTGAGTTTACCAGTTAATCTAGAGTACATAAACTAATATACATAGAAAGCACAGTTTGTAGTTGAGACTAGAATAGACTATATTTTAGCAGCTGACTGATTTGTTGTAAATTTGTTTATGTAAAGTCAGTTTATCAGTTGATCTAGAGTGCATAAAAAGTTATATAGATAGTGCAGCTTATAATTGAACCAATAATAGATCATGAATTGTTGTTTTATTGACAAGTCAAAATTTTACCATTTTTAACTTTTTGTAAAACAGGTTTTAATAATGGCTCGTTATTGTAAAAATGAACAGATGGGAAGACTTTGTCCTCCACAGAACTGTCAAGATTTTGAGTACAGAATAGAATAATTTTATTGTAGCTTTGTGAGTGGCATAGTTTGGAAAAGTTTCAAATTGAAAAAAAAAAATTGTATTTAGGAAGAATCCTGTCTTACTGTTGAAAGTAAATATGTAGGTTATTAGTTTTCAACAGAAATAGTTTATCAGCTTGTTTCATTCCAAAAGATTTTTTTATTCCAATTGATAAATGGTAGGCTAATACTGTATCTATACAATAGCCTATGTGAAAAATGTTCATAGCAATAAACATCTATACTTTGCACTCCAACTTGAATATTATGATGTATATTGTATAGAGTTCAGTATGTTATTATGAGTTTATTCTTTTTGAACATAATAAAACTTATTAGGCAATAAAGAAGTAAATTTTGAATACTTGACATTATAAGTAATGTCTTAGTTGCACCTTACACTTTATATTACTGTGGATGCATATTTTAATTTATTAATCTCTCTTAAGCTGCGTTTACACCAAAAGTTGATCTACAAAAATAGACTAGAAAATCTATAAACAAAATTTTGCTCTTTTCAAATAAGGCAAAATAAAAAGACAACTAGTTAGTGGGGCAATTTTGGTGTGGTAGGACAAGAACAAGGTTGCCTCTCCATAATAGAATAACTGGAAAAACGTTGATATCGGGCGAAAGCTAGGTGATTGGAAAGGTTTCAAAGTTGATTAAATGAAAATTAACTTCTTTCACTTTGATTATTTTCAAGTACTTGCAAGGAATTCTGCTAATTTGAGGGCGCTGAATCCGAATCTGAAATCACAACACCTCTATCTCAATTCTTACGCGATTTAGATTGCGCGAAATGGGTGGCAGATAAAATCTCAACTTCTTGTTGCCCAGATTTTTCCACGCTGAATGGAAACGCAGATTTTGTTGCTCAACTCGTATCTCAACTAGTTGATCCACTGGTTAAGGGAAAATGTTGCTCGGTTTTGTAGAATATGGCAAGTTTTTGAAACTAGTGGAGCAACTATTTGAAAAACTCCCATGTAAACGCAGCTTTAGATATTTTTGTACGAATAGTTCTATATTATATTATATGTTCAATATGTAATATTTTTCATTCTCAATTCAATTGAATATTCCATCTGCTTTTTTTTAGAATATTCATTACAAATGTACACAAAATTGAAAGCAGAAGGATAAATTCTGTAAATTCTCATTATGTTTTTATTTTAATCTTATTACTCTATGAAACTCCTGAAATGATAGCAATCAGGTCTTCATGTTCCTGATTCTTTTCTTCTGAGAGACAATGAATATTGCTGTGACTTTGTGTTGTTAAGAATGGAAATATTTCTCTTTTCATCCTTGACGTATCCTGAAAAGAAGGCTGTAGTGCAAAATCATCATTCATTTCTGCAGGATCGTCTTCAAATAATGTCTTTACTCTGTCCTTGAGCTGGTATGTTGTTTGATAATGCATTTCAATTCCATTGTCAACATCCTACCAGCTCCTAGGCCACAGTGCAAATCTCAGATTTCTATCTACTGAATACTCACCAATATTGGAGCTTCCCACCAAGTAATCTTCTTCAATACTGATTCTCTAAGGTGATCATTTGCTATCTCAATTTATTCCAAAACTATTTAGATGCATTTGATCATCTTGAAGCTTCAGTTGCAGGGTGATACTCAAAGTTTCTACCACCAGACTATCCATGTATTGTTTAGTCGACCAGCAGTTGTTTATTACACTGTTCTCATTATAAAAGTGATTCAAGTTCTTGAGTTTCTGCAATATGAACTATGCTTTGATTGTATTCCAATTGAATTAATCTCTATATTATTGTTTTACATTTTCAAAAATGAAATCATTCTATTGTGTATTATGTATATTTTATATTAATATAATGGATTTTATTCTTAGAAACGACTTGTAAGTTTATCATAATTTCATTATTCTATGTATTTTAAGATGTTTATTCTCCTGAAAAGTTTTCTGAAAATGTTCTTTTGTGTTGAACTTAGGCTATTATGTATTGATTTTTAATCTGTTTATTAAATTAGTATGATGCACATTATTTTCAAGGCCTTTTCCTTTGCATAATTCAAATGGATTAATCAATCGTTTACCTGTTACTGACCTGTTGCCAATCGCCTAAATTCTAAGCTGCTCTCAATTCTCTCCACATGTTCAATGTGTGCTACCACTGCCACCATTTTGGGTGAGTCAAGTTATTTAAAATTGATTCAAAATCAGTCTGTTCAATATTCGTCCATTTGAATTATGTGGCCACTCGCATAAACTTACTTTCTGAATATACCTGTTGTATGCTGCATTGATTATTGAATTTAGTGACTAAGGAATATTTTATATTCCAGGTTTCCAGCATGGAACAACAATCTGATGGATTTACACCACTCTGAAAACAACTTTACTGTGATGGAGGCTGGAGAACTTCTCATTGGTGAGTTATCTCACTTGGTTCTTTATTCACTGTTCTTTGTAGCATGCACTGATAAATATTCTTCCCATCAACATCGAATACTCTCAAATATATGCAGATTAAGTTTGTTTGAAGGCCCTACTCTTCCAGGAAAAACATTTTACACATTTCTATGAACATTCAGCAGGCTTGTTATGTTCATTTATTACGGTACTTGGCATGGAATAGAAGATTGCATCATTCAGGAATCGACATAGTGAAGAAAGCCTTCAGTGACGAAATTTGCTCAGTACTTTTCTTGGAAGAGAACCTTTTTATGTTGTCAAATTTCATACGGGGATTCCCTTCCAAGAAAAAGTACCAAGAGCATGTCTGCTAGATCTTCTGCAACCTCATGGATTCTCATCACCATCTCATTCTCCAGGATATTTTACAATTTCTTACAATACAAAAGTATTCAATAATACAAAACAATTTCTTTACAATATCCAGCAAAAGACGGGAGTGGTCGTTTTGCGATCAAAATATATGATTACAAATTTTTTTCAATTTGGCATTTTAAGGATGAGAAAAGAAGTATTTTTTTTCAATGTAAGTCTGTACACTATCCATTACTATAGATTAGTGACAAGTAATAAAAATGTCATTTTGATTTACTATCTTATGGAATAAGCATAAGATTCAGAGTATTGACTTAAACCCCTATCAGTTATTATTTATTAAAGATATTGAGGCTTATATTATTTGATTTGATATAAATTTACTTCAAATGTGAATTTTTATTTGTTTTTAATCTGAGACATGACAATAACATAGCACTCGTGACTCAAAACAAATTGTTTATTATGCTTGTGATTGTTTCTGATAGAATTAAGACTCGATAATTGACTTTCATGAATTAAGATTGTAAGTAGATTATTCTGTTAATTTGATGTTCTATGAATGATTGATTGATTAATAGATAATATCCAAGTACAATCAATTACTTGATTATTATGAATAGTATGAAATTTATTGTGCAATTTGTAGAAGAATTTCTATTTAATACATCTAACAACTAGAAGTTGTATGATTTCTTATTGCATTGATAGTTGTTATGGGGCAATATTTGCGTATCAATATTATTATCAGACGCGTTTCTGGGTACCTATTTTATTTCAGCAAATATTTGCTTAGTGTAAGAAGGGTTTTTTCACTGAGGAACAAACAATCAGAGCACAACTTCCTTGACTTTTTGTTTCGAGCACTGCCACAATTCGGTCAATTGGCTCAGTACTTTTCTTGGAAGAGAACGTTTTTATGTTGTCAAATTTCATAGAATGGTCCCTTCCAAGAAAAAGTACCAAGATCATGTCTGCTAGATCTTCTGCAACCTCATGGATTCTCATCACCATCACATTCTCCAGGATATTTTACAATTTCTTCTGCTTCTGGAGAGAACTTGGCCTTCTGTGATAGGGACTTGTTTGACTGTGAGTTAACTTACTATCACAGTCATCAAGTTTTCCTCACACAGCAGTGACCCAGTATCTAAACAGATTTCAAACTAAGATTTGTTGTTTTTGGAGAGAATTTGGCCTTCTGTGAAAAATACTTGTCGACTAGGTAGTTTATTTACTATCTCAGTCTCCAAATATTCAACACAGTAGTGATCCAGTATCTACACAGCCTCCAATCCATCTGCATTATTTGTGAAGAATGACACTTTTACCTAATTCTTGTTGCTTCGTAAAAGAACCTGGCCTTCTGTTACAGGTACTTGACTAACTCGTGAGTTTTGTTTATTATCTCAAAGTTATCAAGTACCCAAGACAGTAGTGATACACTATCTACAACATCTACAAACTATATGCATTATCCAGAAATAATTGCATAGCATAAGGTTGCTCTTTAGTAACTTGATTCCAAAAACAGATTTGCATAGAATTTAATAATTTATTATAATTATATTTATTAATATACTACGTTATTTTTATTATCCTATATGTAATTTATAAAATTGTAATTTGAGTGCAGAAACTTCATAAATATATTGTCACGAATTGACAAATTTTTAGTCTTTTGAGGTATTTTTATCAGGGTACGGGTCAACTGATTGTTTTAATGTGTTCATCAGCGATATGGGAATGATAATAAGAGTTACAGGAGACCAAGGTTCCTAGCCAGTGACCAAAATTGATAGTGACGAACTATTGATAATATGATACAGGAATTCTACTTCCTAATAATTCTACTTCCAGGCGTCACGATATATAAACTAGTTCCAGTCCAGTTCTGAGATTTACCTTTGAGATTGATAGAAGAATAATATTGTAGAATGTTTCAATTGCTTTGTTACATAGATTATGTCAATATAGGCATTGCAGAGAATTGTAATAATATATTGATTCTATAAAGAATGTTTCAATTGTTTTGTTACATAGATGATGTCAATATAGGCATTGCAGAGAATTGTAATATATTGATTCTATAAATTATATATTGGATAAGTTCAGTGTTCAACTGTAATTCTTCTGTTGCATTATCGATTGCTTTTCATATATTTTTATTGTTTTTTTCTTCTCTGTCTGCTTCTCTTGCTCTCCGTTCTCTCTTTCTCATGATGCACAGGTCCTCCTGAATGTCATCTATTGTTTATTTTTCATTTTATTCTAAGTTTGTGAGTGCAGTGACAATTTTACTTTGATATGTGATAAATTTCTTGATAATGTAAGCAATAGTTTGTATTTTATGTCATATTATAAATTATATTTATTCATTTATTCAGTGATGTACACATTATACTAGATGAAAGGTTGAACAGGCTTAAGCCCAAACAGTCCCTCTTCAAATTTAGAAAACAGTCAAAAATCTAGGTTATGTTCCATATCTTTCAAAGTCGTATTTTCTCTCTTTTCTCCCGTTTCAGAGCCCATCCTTCCGTTTCATATTCTCAAGTGGCCTGTAATTTTCAATATGACTATCAATATATGAATTATAGACTATCAATATGCATAATGTTTATGCTTTACACAGCTGAATCTGACTGTAACTAATGGACTGTTTCTATTTGTTCTCGGATGCTGACATATGCTGGCATCGAGTCTGAGACTTGAGTCAGAAGATGGATGCCATTTGGAGAAGCAGTGACTTGTTGATGGACTCCCACATCGCAATCAACTTGGCTGCACTGACTCTTCATCGGTGAGCAAAATTTTCAAACTTCAAATTGATGTATTTTATTAAATGTGTACTGAGTTCTCAGAAGAACTCATTGAATTGAAAAAATCAGCAGCAATGTTATGCTATTGGAGTCTTTGTGTGGAATCATTTAATTATTATTATTATTATTATTATTATTATTATTATTATTATTATTAGGCTAGAAGTGGAAGTGGAGTCTGAATCATGATCGTTGACTTTTATTTGACTTGGCGGTTTTCTTGTTCGCCCACCAGCTTTTCATTTTCTGCGAAAAAGCCGCTTTTCTTTCATCACTCCATCTCATTCCAGCTCTTGGAGCTTTTACCTCTGGAATAATTTCCCATTTATTTATTTTTTTTTTAAAAATTATTTCGATTTTTTATTTCATCATCAGTAATTTCTGCTAGAACTAGATCTTTCTTATCGTTTTGAATCCATTCCCCTCCATTGGCAAGCGAAGCTACATATTTTACTTTTTTTGTGATTCTATGATTGAGAAGCCTCATAATGTGACCGTAAAAATTAGACGTCTTTTTCTCATGTCTGTTACAATATTTGAATGTTGCTCAACTGTGCTATTTTTTGTAATCTATAATCATTCTCAGTTAATCTTGGACCCAGAATTTTCTAATTATTTTCCTTCTTCTTCCTTCTTCAAATTTTCTAAATCAGCTTTCCTGTTGAGGTTCAGGTCTCACTGGCATAGAGCATTGATGGTTTGATCACTGTATTATAATGTTTAATTTTGTGTGAAGAGACAAGCATTTTTCGTTATAAATAAATTGCACCAGGCCTAGGCCTTGCTTTATTCTATCCTGCTGTGAAAATCTCTAAATAACTTCTTCTAAATATTTAAAACATTGCACACTGTTGATCGTTCCATATTTGGTTTGTAGTCTGGTAACTTCTAGTTTGTGGTTGTGAATACTGTTTTTCAAAAGATATTTGAAACCAACTTTTCTGCACATTCTTTAGAGTTTCTATTTGTTTTATTGCAACTGCCTGAGTCTGCCATTATTGCAAGATCATCTGCAAAACCAAATAAGGTATTTGTAAATTATTTTCTTGGTCCCAAGTGAGATTGGCTTCAGAGGTTTTTCTTTAAGTTTTAAGTTTGTTATTTACTTTAAGTTTGTTATTTAATTATAAATTAAATATCATGTTTTCGAATATTGTATAGCCCTATTTTTGTAATAATGATATTCACATCAATTACATTTTGACCTGATATATTTTTATAGATCTATTGCAGGCCCAATAGTTCTTGAGTAGTAGTAGGCCCTATAAAACTATATATACCAGTAAGTATACAGTAGTGGGTTGACTGTGAAGAAAACAGTTTTATAAAACTACCTGTATTGATCTAGTACAACTTTTTCAAGAGTTTATTTATTTTTCTTAACACTCTTGAAGAATATTGTAAAAGTTTTTTTTTGTATAAATGATACTACTTTTAAGTTTAGTTTTAGTTTAATGATGAATTGCTACTTTTGCACCTCGTGTTTTCAAATAGAAACCGCTTGAAATGTACTAGAATTGATGGCAAAGTTCATTAAATTTAAAGAGCTATATCTCGCAATCTGTTGGGCCTACAATAACCAATTTGGCCTTAAACTCTAGGTAGTTAATTTACTTTTAAGGCTACGGTTTCCTATACGCGTAATAGATGCGCTGTGACTTATCCAAACGCAAAACGCATTCGCCGTCAGTGGTTTCGTAGACTGCGTACAGTTTACTATTCATATACAATGTACTATTTCACTGGGCTAATAGCATTGTCAACTTATCTTGAATTTCTAGTCCATGTGATATTTTATACTGATGAGTTGTGTACCTGATCATTTTGTAAACAATCAGTGTTTACATTGTTCCAGGCATTAGGAGACTGGAGTGAGAAGACGAAAATTGCAGAACAGCGAAAAGAAGATACAAACACTTCCATAACCGCATGCTGCCTAGATTCTTATAACTTGATAGCAAAACTTGATTATAACTTGATTACAAAATTGATGAGGACTTCATGTATCCTGGATAAAATATTGAATACTCTTATGTTGAGAACATTGTCTATAATTATCTCAGTTTTTAATTAATATTGAAAAATCTATTTACAGAAAATCCTTTAAAATCATTACCGGTATATAAAATTTAAATGTGAATATTGAAACAAAACAAAAATATTTGTGTACTCTCACATTTTCAATGTATTTATTTTTTCTATTAATATTGTAATTTATATTTGAGAGTTGATCTTAGAGGTTATGTTGAGATGAAAGATTTTAAATAATGTATTGTTGATGTATTGATGTCCAATAGTATATTTGTATACCGGTACTTGAAAAATTAAAGCTATTCTATTCTACTCCAATTTCAAGGATTACTTATACGCTTCACTGATTTCGAAATGTGTAGCATCAAAGTTAAAATGAATGTAAATATTACCAGTAAAATTTGACAAAAATACTCTGATGTTAGTAACATGAACAATTAAGGACTTTGATACAACTGTAAAGTTTCAATAACCGCTCAATTTTCCAACTACTTTAATTTCGTTAGGCTAGCAGTTTCCAAGATAGAATAGTATTATTAAATTGCGATATTCAGTGTTATTAAATGAAATATTCAGCTTAAAATAGCAAGATGTGAATAAATGATGATTTAATGAAAGTAATATAACTTGTTTTATTTCTTTGTTAACCAAGTTTTGGGTTTTTTATATCGCTATAACTTGTTTAAAATGTGATCACTGATCACAAATGAGAGTCTTATCTGAAATCGAGCTCAGGAATCTAGACAAACTGTTCTTCCTGGAAAGTACTGTATTGGCAGGTTGATTGCCCCCTATATCCTGCATGGTTGCTGGGGCCTGCATAAATGACCAATTGAGTAAACAGGCGTGTTCTAAAAAAATTGTGGTGTGGTAAAACTTCTTTGTAGCTGCATTAATGAACAAGGCAGCCATTTTAAATAATTATATTATATTATAAGAAATAAAATTTTGGAAACAAGTTTATTCATCAGTAAACAAGTATGAATTCGCATAATAGTTATTGCTATCAAATGATGAATACAAAATGAAATACATTAATTCAAAACGTTTTGATGTACGCGACTTTATGAACGTGACTTATAACACGAACGTTCTATCGATCTTAACGTCCTGTTATAATATCCTGTAACGCCAACTTTATAATGCGACCTATGAAGTATTACGAAATTTAACGTTACTATAATTAGAAGTATTATTATTTTACGATATCATTATACAATTGAGAGTATTTATACTACATATAAAGATTACCAAGTGTTAGTTTCCGCAACAACACCAAATAAATGAAGTGACAAACATTGCGTACATAACTTGATCATAAGTAAGACAAAACAGCATCAGCGAGATACAATTGTGAAAAATCCCAACCATTTATAGTGGGATTTTCATCAATTGATCTGGCAACATTCTGCGGCACTTTGCTGCAGTAACGATACCCACATTTATGATTTTTGACTCAGAAGGAGAAATGAAAAACATTCTCCGACCAACAATTTGAAGATGAATGAATAATCCAACTTCTAAATTAGTGATTAATAATCTAACTTTCGAGTTGTTCGTAGGGAAATCTTTATCCCCTTTATCTTCTCCTTATTTCTGACAAGATTTGGATTATACTGAACTATTGAATCGACAAGTGGCAGCAATAAGGCCCTTGCGGACTCTAAAGCAAGGGAGGAAGCTGGCCAATGCTGCATATAGTTTGTGTGAAATTCGTGTGGCATTCTGGCACACCCGCAAGACACCTACTGACTTAAATAACACGGATTCCAATTTAAATCCGTAGTAAATAATAATTTATAATGAATAATTCGATTAATCCAAGAGCATGTACTTGTACAGTATCATACTAGTAGTTTATGCAATGGTTGTATTATGAGAGCCTTTGAACGACGAGTGATATACCGAGGTTAAAATACAAGCGAAAACACAGCGAAGGTATCTCAAGAGTCGTTTAAAGGATAAAATACAACCATTGCATACACCATTTCATCTACGACCATCTACATTATCAATCTAAACTGATCTTGATTCAAACGACCATGTTCTATTTCAAATAGTTTGCCGTATAGATTGGGAACTGTGTTTTAAAACTGGATCAGATTGAACAAGGAACGTTTCATTATTTATACAATCTGTATCGTGATGAGGTCATTACGATACAAGTTTCAAATTTCATTTCGAAAAAGCTACTGTTTCGATTTCAATTACGAAACTGCAATGATTGCGTTATAACACGGTCGTAGATAAAACAAAATACGGTATAATAATTTTATTCATATAAAAATTTATTAATTCAAAAAGAGTTTTAGAGTTAGTCTTTCAAATCTCAAACTCATGAATAACCGATATTTTCAAAGTAGAACTACAATAAAAAAAACTAGGAAATATCACCTACCCACCACCACTAATTTCCAAAAAATATTCGATTAAAACGAACAAAAGTTGAGTTCTATTCATTTCACACAGGATAAATTCATTCTAGGCCAACACTAGAAGACTTTGAGACCGTGAACAAAATATTTTGATAATTGATTGCCAGTTAGATAAAATCGTAGGAAATAGAGTATTTCTACGTACTGTAGAAATATATATTACTATAATATAATTTTTTTGTCAATGGCTCAACAGCCCTATGTGGGCTTAGGCCTACCAGCTGGTTGCCAGTTTCACATCCACTTGACTGAATCAGCCGAGGTGAATGATCATTGACCAGAAAAGATGTAACGTGTGGTTAGCACATTGACATCTCAACCATAAGCTAGTCTTCGCAACCCAGATAATATAATATATAATTCTATATTACTTTCTTGAGCGAAATAAAGTATTTCTTCGTACTTTATTCTGCACATAAAGTACAAAGTACAATACGGTACGGTACTTTACTATAAAGTACGTTTGGCAATGGCAACCCTATAGTTCGAATAAAACAGGTTGTTACTTGGCTTGGTACTCACTAGAACGGTCTTTGTCAGAAAACGACCGATCATCTGAAATGCTAACATTGAATCAAATGGTCAGCTGTTCGGACATCGGACTTTCTGACAAAAACGTTTCTAGTGAGTGGTTCTTGAGCACCAGGCCAAGTGACAAGTTTTATTCGAGCTGTAGACACGCCCCTCATCCCCTCAAACGGGTGAAGAGTGGCTGGCATGTTAGGGATGGGAGAGGTCTAGTGTCTCTCTCACTCTCCACTTAAATAGGTCACTGCCCTCTCCACAACTATGTTTTCAATACACACAATAGAACACATTCGAACTCGAAGCTAAGGTATAGGCTGCCGAGAACGAACTGACCAAACGTTTACCCCCAAAGTTTCAGTGTTCGGTATCATGTGGTGTCGAAGGGTCGTAACCTAGAGATCTCTTGCTCCGTGTTAATCGTCTCTCCGTTTTTCTCCTTGTTTTGTTAACCAGTGTTGTCACAGCAGTTGATATCGGATCGGTAATATTGAAATATCGGGTTATTATCGGTGGAGTTGATAGTCATTACTCATTATCGGTTTATTTACTAGTTATTTCTTTACAGTTCTTATAGGCCTACGTAATTTTTTCATACAAACTTGAGTGTGTCTCTGCTACGGAATGTGTAATATGGCTTGATCTTACTTTTATAAGATCTTGAGTTCTCCGTACTCCATATTAATTTCTAATTTCAATAATGTTGTGGTAAGATCACTGTGTCTGTACAAGTAATGACTTGAGAAGGGTACATAAAAGACAATATAGATAAAGTTAGTTTGTCAATAATAGTGGTATTCAAAATGGTTGATTGCGCAGTGCAAAGTTATATAGACTATAGCCATAAAAGGAAGGGAATTGGTATAATTTTCATTCTTTTCCCAAAGACTATAATACGAGGAAAGTATGGATAAATTGTCGCAGGGTCGATCCTTTCAATCTCTTAATATAGAATCAGAATCAGGCAATTCAGAGCTCGATAATGTAAGACGTTTATCGTTAGTTATTTTTGTAACAAAAGCGTGGTTAGCAATCGTTCAGTTCGTTAGTGAGTGTTACTGCTTGGTTAGTGTCACTGTCAATTGATACAATTAAGTCAATGGACAGATTCATACATCAATGCGATGTAGACGTTTTGCGACAATCAACAACTGCTGGATTGAAAGAACTTGAGATGAAGGATTGCAGTTCAATACTGAATTAAGGTAAGCTGCACGATAATTAGACTACAGTCTAATAATAGTCAATAGTATGTTTAAATAATTTATAACCTGATAGATTAAAATTTTACATTGAAGTAACCTAGGAGAGGATGAGAGATGAAAGCTGAGAATGCTGATTAGTGATTAATGCCAGTGAAGTCGACAGCTCTGAACTAAACCATTGAATGTATACTCTACAACAGGGGTTCTCAAACTTTTGCCTGCGGCCTAGACTAGTTTTCAGCCAAACCCCTATTTAGAAAGTAGGATAACTCACTTCGTGGCACATGATAGTGATGTTGCGATACCGCAACTTTCAAATTTCACACAATAAAGTCACAAACATTTGAATTTGGAGATTACAGAAAATGTCCAGACAGTATAAAGACACAGTTGCAACAGCAAAGAAAGAAAAGATGGTGACGTGATAGGAGATGTCGACTACAAACTACAGCTGCCGATTGTTTTTTTTTTTTTTTCCTTATCTCATGACTCCCTGGACACCACGACCCCCTGGGGGTCGGAATTTAACATTATAAATGTTAAACGCGAACTACTACTCTATAACATTATAACTATAAGCATAGGGTATAATAATTATATTCAATGACTAAGCTCAGTTAATATTTCTTTTGATACCGCCACACTTCCAAAATGGTTGCTGCTTCATACTCAGGGTCAGGGGTAGCGAGTAGCGAGTTAAGAGAGAAAGTGAGTGTGTGAGAGAGTGGGAGTGAGGTTTTGTTTGGGTGTGGAGTATCGTTTCCCGTGTTGTATTGTTTGCTGTGTTGTGGCCCAAATAGTATATAAATTAACATAAACAGATATTCAACATAACATTCTTCTGAAGACTTGGGGAATGAGATAGAATAATATAAGCCTGCAGTGTAAACTGTGGTGTACAGAATATAACAAATGATATCTACGTTACGTTTTTTATAAAATATCGGGGTACCGAGCTCTGCTCGGGGGTAGGCCTACAAAGGCACAGGAATAGAAATTTTAAAGGAAAAAAGGAATAAATTAAACAATTTTTAAGTGCATCAGTCTTATGCACTGAATCATCATTTTCTAAAAAATCAATCTCAGCTTCGAAATATTATGAATAATCGAGTTTGGATGCATATCATTTGAAAAAATCACTTATAAAATTTTGCCTCATAGAAATAAAAATATGGTTGATATAGTAGGATCATTTTAACTGTCAGAAAACAGCTGATTTAACGTCAGTAACCGAGGCCATCAAGCAGGATGACAATTGAAAATTCCTGCTACAACAATTTAAGCTCAGCTGTTTTGATGAACTCTTGACGATTTTCTCCGATAAATAAAACAGATCATATTATAATCAATGCCTCAAATTTAAAAATAACAATACACACCGAATATTTTGAAATTTCTAATTCCTTTAATTTTCTATAGATAAATGTTAAGATCAGAAAAAAAGGGAATAGGAGCAGCTTATGTGTTTCGATATTTTCTCAATTCCAGTAATGGAACCGCTGGTTTTACCAACAACATCAAGAACCGACGGAAATTGTTTCTTCCTGTCAGCTGATTCTCTGTCTCTGTCTCAGCAGCTGAAATAATAATCTTGTCTCACTCACACACTCACTCGCTCTCACTCTCTCATCATTTACAGCCGACGAAATTTCTTTCTTCTGTCAGCTGATTCTTAAAGGAGTAATTTTTTTTTAGGTCCTTTGCGAGTTGTGGCCCAAATAGTATATAAAATTAACACAAACCTCCTATATTCAACATTTCGTCAGAAGACTTGGGGAGATCCGTTGGACATAGACATATAACATAAATACATAAATACATAAATACATAAATATAAACATAATGATATTTACGTTACGTTTTTATAATAGGATGCAGTATGTAGCCGGGTAATGAATTATGGAAGTTTGTGTATTCTGTTTGCTCAATAAGGAAGCGCGTTGATGACTGATGGGGAAGTGAGGTTTGGTACTCCTAGAAAGAAATACTCTCTAGAGCTATTGTATTTTAAGTGGTCGGAATCGACAGTTTTGATATGGATACTCTACTTCGATGTTTATTGGAATTCTACAATCGCAGAGAGTATCCTATATTTGGAAAATCAAAATTGTTCTTGAAGAAAAAATGAACTTTAATGGGAGTATCGAATCAGTAAGAATCAATAAGGAACTACTGTCCTTATAAACCCGTACATCCATCTCGAATTGTATACAACCGTAATAATAATTACGAAAATCACAAATAAATCGGAACCAGCTCATACCATACAGCACGGTATTATCAAAGACGATAGGAAACTATTAGTATTCATTAGTATTAGCATTAGGAAACTGTTGTATTAGTAAAGTATTTAGGAAATTATTAGTATAGGAAACTTTAAGTATTCTAATTGTCTTTGGTATTATGCACT
This sequence comes from Laodelphax striatellus, assembly GCA_017141395.1. Lineage (NCBI taxonomy): Eukaryota > Metazoa > Arthropoda > Insecta > Hemiptera > Delphacidae > Laodelphax > Laodelphax striatellus. The sequence continues at coordinate 19,261,906 of CM029544.1, read as the reverse complement.
TCTCTACACGTTTTTACCCGTGGCGAAGCGTGGTATACTTATTTGGTCATCGCAAACTATATTTCCTATAGGATATAGGAACTATGCCCGGCGATGACCAAAGAATTATACTGTACCATGCTTCGCCACTAGTTTTTACATCCAATACAGTGTCTGTGTTACAGTTTGGTAAGTCGTCATGTAAAGTTTTGAAATTCTATATAATAAATAACTAGGTTACATACACAATTAATAAAAAACCAGGATGTTTTATTATTATAATGTTTCAATGAAAACGTTCATGAAACTGTTTAATTTATTATAACTCGAAAAAACTTACATTTCTATATTTTTTTAATAGAATACACAGATTTTAATTTTTATAGGATATACACAGGAATTATAGGATGTACAAAGAGAACCCCACAACCAGGGTGACCAGACATCCGGCTTGAGGAGAATGTGTACTCCTTTTTCGATTGTCCTCCCGGCTTTCAAAAAATACAAAAAATAACCTAAATGCCGGCCGGCTCTTTGCTAAATTCAACTTAAATAATAAAAATGAATAAATAGCATAACTAAGCTTTGCCGCTGTAAACGTAGGTAACAAATAAAGGCAGCTATTCTATTCTATTCTAATGCGCCTGCGGTCAAAAATCAAATAATTAAACTTAACGTAGACAAACTTAATTGGACATGTTTTAAGTACAGCCGGCTCTTTGCAAAATTAAACTTAAATAATGAAAATAAATTAATAACACGACTAAAGGAGTGTGCTCTTTTTGATGAGTATTACTTTATAGCAAATTTTTAAGATTTATGTAGAATTCATCAATTCCAAGATACATTTTTTTTACTTTTTTACAATATTTCGAATTCTTATTTTCTTTATTTTTATATATTGTAGCAAATATACATTTTTAATATTGAGTACTACTACCGTATACCGTATACCCTAATAATATAATGTGTACTACTAGTAAAGTTTAAGTAAAGCCAAAAGAGTTTGTTTTCTCTCCACTACATTGTGAGTTTTGATTATTTACATAGGAATTATGAATTTTGAGTATTAAGGACCTTATAATACCAATATACCACTATTGTTATTGTATACTTATATCTATAAATGTTCTTATACATATATCTAACGTTGTCCTCCTCTGTAAGATTAAATGTCCTCCTTTTTTAACACAAATGTCCTCTTTGTAAAATTCTTCATCTGGTCACCCTGCCCTCCATCAGCCCAGCTGCTTGCTGCAAAAACAAAACACAACATTACTAAATATAAAACGCCAATTTCAGGAGTAGTCAAGGCCGGTTGCACGATAGCTGATCAACTTTAATCTCCATCAACTGACCATAATTTAATAAAGATCGAAAAAGTTTGTTTGCTAAGTCACAAACTACAATCGAAGAGATGAATTCGATTCGTTGGCGAATAAAATTCAACTGCCCTTAAATAAGGAATTAAATTTCATAGATTCCGGACAATGTACGTTTTGTAGTTAATCATACACGGCACTGTAGTAGCAAATTCACTCATAAAAAGCTGGAAATTAGTTCGTTGGTGTAAAACGTTTTTCAAATCAATAATCGCAATTTTTGGCTATCGTGCATCCTGCCTGAAGACTCTTCCAATTTATAACACTTTCATACAACAATATTTCTGTACAGAATCAAGTGACATTGATAACTTTATAGATAGAATGTTTTTATTGACAATGAAAAAAACGACTAGAAGAACGAAAAAACGTCTGAAAATCAACAAAATCTCCTTAAGTCTGTCATGTCTGGAAATTGCGAACCGATATTAAAAAAATAACTGATCTTCCTCAACCAACAGCTCATTACTCTAGGCAGTCTAAATTTATAAGTCATGTACTTGATTATCGACATAAGATCGATCGAAATTGAAAAAATTTCCATATACTTGTTTCCTACAGCAATATTGTCTCTGAGATCATTCTTTATCGGAATAACTACTTTGCCGCCCTGAATTTGGGTTGCTTTTAGTAGAGGGAGGCAAAAAGAACCAATTCCAGAATAATAAAATGAGGACGCCCCTAACTTTCGTAAAAGTGAACTGATCTTCCTCAATCAACAGCTCATTATTCTCAGCTCATACAGGCAGTCTAAATTCATATATCATGTACTCAATAATAGTATGTGAAAATACGGAAACTTCTTTTCTGAGGATTTGAATAAAAGATTGTAAAGTTATAATAAATTTTTAGATAAAACTAAATTTATAGATTGTGATTAAGATTGAGTAATTTGAACTTGTGAGAATTGCTAACAAAGGTGAAACCAACACCAAGCACTAAGAAACGTAGGAGTGGGACTGCTAATGATGTAGAACGTCTACAAAAATTTAAAAAAATCGTGTGATTGGCCAATGAGCTGAGCAGATGTTTATCAAAAAAAATTTATTGAATTTAATGTATCTAAGTTTCATTTTTGCCAAGTAATAAAAAAAGGGAGACAATATGACAATAAAAATCTATGTAATCTGAGTGGTCGTTTTGCAAATTATCCTACCTAAGTGGTCAACTAATATTTTTGAGTGCTGAAGGCTAGTGATGAAAATCAGCTGTCGTTTACCTGATTATTTTGTTAAGCAGTACAATAATGATGAAAAATGGGTTATCTTTTCTGGTTCTTGATTATCTTACCCTTTCAGTCTGCAAGTGCAGCATTTATCTGAGCTTCTATATTATCTTCCATTTTCTGCAGGAAGTTCACAACGAAGTCAGCCAATGGAGTCCTGTTTTGCGGTTCCTGGCTTGTTAAGAGGAAGGATATATCATATCCCTGAGAATGATAAAAAATAAAAACCTCATAAGATATAATACGTATGGTAACATGTTGAAATATTTGCCAAGAAGCCAATTGACACCAAAAACATTCCAATACCTACATGGAAAGATGTCTGGGGAAAAAACATTACTCTTGAATAAAATGTTTAAAGTAATAAAACAAATATTTGTATTTGTGGTGCGACACAGGTTGGTAGAATTAGCGTTGTATAAGTGATGAAGAAGTGTAAAAAATTCTAAAAAATCTTACAAGAGTTTCATCTCAATTTATCTGAGATAAAATCCAAACAAATAATTCCTTGAAATCATTCTCTAACTTTGGGTTGAACCAACCTGGACTACTATTTTGAATCAGCTGATCCCATTCAATTAGCATTGCATTGGAGTTCTAATCATCATCAAGTCATCTTGTGATACCGTATATGTATATTTAAATAGCTGAACCTTTGTACAAAATTCAAACGTATTTTGTTTAGCCGTTCTTGAAACACTCAGATGAAAGCAGGTACTGAAAACGCAAAGAATAACTGGAAAATCGTCGATATCAGGCCTTTTTTGGGGATATTTTCAATATTCCTCTAAACCACCACTTCCGAAACCTTATCTGAATCAATTTGAACGTTTCTAGTTCAGTATTTCTTGAAACCGCTGGAGAAACGTGTTGAAACCCCAAAGAAGAACAGGAAAAATGCTGATATCTGGCGAAATTTGTTAATAATTTCAGCCTCAACTGCAATATTCTGTATTATGTTCCGAAGATAAACATTTGTGCTCTCTGATTTAATTAGCTTTAGAAATAAACATTAAAAAATGTGTAAGAATAAAATTGTCTGTACTCATACTATGATGTACTCGTATAGTATAACTAGATTGTTATACCATCATTTGAGATTTTCACCACGATTCGAGAATATTTCGAATTGGATTATTATTATTAAATACTGCACATTTATGTTTGAATTGGATAGGAATAAATTAATACAAGTAGCTTTCCTCCTTTCTTCCTTTTCCTCCCAATTAATTTTTTTTTTTTTAAACAAATGAAATTGCTTAGTTTTCTTTTGGCGCAAACCGCATCAAAATAGGTCCACTCAAACCTCTACACTGTGTCATAATAGGTGTTACCAAAATTCTTTTAATATATAAAGGATTGTTCATAAACACCTTATAGTTGTTGCTGAATACACAACCAGAGAAATGAGAAATTAATTATAAAATGTACAATGAATGTTATTACCTCGACAGGGGTCTGACGAAGAATGACGAATTTGTCAGCGCCGGGAGACTCGTCTCTTGTGCTGTTGAAGCTTTTCATCATAATCTCATGAGTATTATTTACATGTTGGAAAACGATGCTGATACGCACCGTGCTCAATGATTGTTCGATTAAAACCCGTTCTCGCTGATTTCTTTTAATTTTGACAATCGCAAGCTGAAAATCCTTTACAGTTCTGCAAAAATACAAGAAGGTGCATTAAAAAATATTTTATTTCAAAACTCATTTTTATTTTTCCACTCTCCTGTTAGGCATGACTGTTTTTTAAATGAAAGCAATGGCGGATTTTACTTCTTCTTCTTCTTTTCCTAACCCTTCTGCCTCTCAGCGTCGGGTGGTTTTCAAGCCTCGATCCATTTCCTCCACACCACTCTATCCTCCCACATATTCCTCATTTCCTGCCATCGCTTTCCCCTTGCCATTCCTAGTCTCTCCATATACTCCTTATAGCCCACTCTAGGTCTGCCTCTGGGCCTTCTTCCTTCAGGTTTGGCCTCGAAAAACTTCTTAATTTGGCTTTCCTCCCCTGCTCTTCCTGCGTGCCCTAGCCATCTGAGCTGTTTTTCCTCTATTTTATCTCTTGCAGGCTTCACTCCCAGCTCCCCTCTAACTGTCTCATTCCGTACTCTGTCCCTCCTATTCTTGCCTACAATTCTCCTGAGGTACCTCATCTCTGCTGCTGTGACTCTACTCATATGCTTGTCCATGCGGATTTTACATAAGTATGATTGATACTTTACCTGCACTCAGGCTCTCCTTTGCAGGTTGTTATTAAATTTTATTGTTGATATTATTGTGTATGTAAATTATGCATATATTTTGAAGTGACAATAAACTATTCATTCAACTTACTCATAACATTTGCTGATTTCATGTGATATACATATTACACTTACTAAGGGATCTAATGTAATTAAATTTTAACCAATCTCAGACTCAAATATACTGGAAGAATATGTTTAAAAATCTAATTAGGATAATTAATATAAATTTTGTACTAAAAAATGATCCAATAATCATAATCATAAGGAACGGCACTCACCTCATTTCTACTTCAACCGCTTGATGATGTGGTATATTCACAACCGATTGGCGAGCTATAACTTTAGGAAGATATTTCTTCACTTCTTCTTTGTATGATTCGATTGTCAAAGTCTGCAAAAATATATTTTTTTAAAGTCGTTCAATAGGGTGTGGTATTTGTGTATGTGGGAATCAATGAATCATAATTACAGTATAAGGAAATCAAATATAGTATCCTGGAAACGAATTAAAATACAACACAAAAACAATAAAATTAAAAATATTTCAGTCTATAATTTTTATTAAAAAGCAGAAAATGGATAAAGATAAGGAATTGAAGATTTCAAAGATAATCTCAAGATCAATTCCATGGAATGTTATAAAGTGTGGCGTTCAGTGAAAAAAAAGCTTCATTAATTTTAACCCATAGTTTTATTCAATCAATGCAACTCAATGAAACTAAAATGTGCTGTAGCCTTCCAGAACAAATAAACAATCATAATGGTTACTTCTTTTAAATGGATAAAAATGAGGTAGGAAATGACGTGAGGAAATGTCCATACAAATTCTATTGACTATTAAATAAGATAATTCAGAGTATAATTCCTCTCCTTCTATATACTGTTACTGAAGAACATTTGTGAATCATATGAATACCAATGAATAATATTATTATTATTATACCATCTCCATCTCACAGCATACTCATACTCACTGTAAGAATTAACATTGGAAGTTATCCTACAACAGTATTTGAGTTCCTGGACTTTCTGAGGAATAAAAAACTGGCAAAGAAAGATCTCATGTTAATAAAAACACATGATTCCAAGATTAGCGAGGCTACAAAGATTATTGATAAATCTTAGTAAATTGATTAGAGCAAGCCTTCAAATTAAATGTAATGCATCTGATCAATGGATATGATACAATTATGTTTTTTATTATTTTAATAATCTGCAATAACCAATCTAGTAGATTATAAAATCGAGCTGATAATCACTTCACTTCAAAAATGTGAGAATGACCCGATCTACTCAACTATTAAAATATGTTTAGTTCATACTCAATATAGCCTACTCATTATCTTATAATTGCAATAATAAGTTCCAGATAATTATTACAACTGCTCATCAAATGAAAATAGTTGTACCTATTTCAATTTTTCTATGATGATAAAGCACGACTAACAAAACCGATGTCTCAAAAAGTAGGCTGCAAATAATAAATTATAGGATTACCTCCATAGTTTCAGGCTGGGAAAGTGACTCCCTTGCTGCAGCTAACTCCTGGAAAAGAAAGCATTGCTTGTAATAGGATTGATTTAATATAATTTATTGGAACAAAAAATTGAAGAATTGTAACTGAATTGGTTCAGATTACTGAAACTCTTGAACTAAGTAATAATTGAACTTATTTCATGAATGAGGAATTTGCAGGTGTCTCATCATACTCATGCTAATCTATTTGAGATAAAAATTCATTAAAAGACACGTAAGTATAATTTCAAAGTCTCTCGCATAAATTTTGGGAATGATAATGAGAGATAATTTTAAATAGTATTTTTTATTCTTAACGCGCATTGCAGCGTTTTTGGAAGGAATATAATTGTCGAAATGAGAAAACTCATAAAAATGAAATGAAATACGTATATTATATTATATTATATACGTATATTATCTATGTAGAAATGAGGAATCTCGATATGAGAGATCTCGACACCACGCGGTAGTGGAAATATACTAATTTAGTCCACCTTTAGAACACTGTAAACAGTAAAAAAAATTGTAAATTTTCGGTGGCAATTCACTCCTTGAGAGGGGGGACTTGGTGGGGGGGGGGTTTCACTTCAGATGTTTCTGGTTATAGGCTCATCTTCCTCTTTCCAACAATGTGTGACAAAAAATATTTACAGCATTTAAAAAGCGAAAAACGTTCCACCACTAGAAGAGGGTAATGCCCCCCCCCCCCCGGTTAAAATTTTTGGTCAGAAAAATTCGCTGATGTTCACACAACTCATTCCCAAAGTTTCATCCCGATCGGTCATGTAGTTATAGAGTATAGAGTCTATAAGGAACATTCATACAGATTTTCCTATTTATACATAGAGATAGACAATTCATAATTTCAAAATGGCGGGCAACAAAAAGTTATCGAGTTATTTGAATTTCAAATTTCAAATGCCCGCAATTTAGAATTATTTCGTCAGATAAGGTTGATTCATTTTTTACAGCAAACCTTCATTTTGGCCTTGATCATGCCAAATTTCAAAAAAACCATTCCAAAAAAAAAAGAGTGAAAAGACAAAATGGCGACTAGGGGGGAAACAAATCATTTTAAGACCCATATTTACTGGAACTTTTTTCTTAATTACAATGTCAGAAAACCGCTCACGAAGTTTGACGGTTTACTTTAGAAACACCCTGTAGAATACAAAGAAACTCCAGAATTAAGCACTATTCCAACCGTTATTAACGCATGCGCAGAACGAGCTGAAATAAGACGAAACGGAGACTGAACCGATAATTGGGAATAGTCTTTTAGTCTCGACTCTTCTACATAAGTAAAAATGGAATTTTGATTTTTTTATCAAAAACTAGCTGTCCCGGCGAACTTTGTATCGCCCTCTTCCCCCCCCCCAATGTCCCCCCTCTTCTCCCCACAAATGTCCCCCTTCATGCCACCCCCGAAAAATTTTATCACCCAAATGCTCCCCCTTCATGTCAACCCCCTCTTTCCCACCAAATGTCATCCCCCTCTTCCCCCCAAATGTCCCCCCTTCATATCAACCCGTCCTTCATAGTTAACCAGTGCTGTAACAATTCAAACTAATCCAAAATCATCTAAATCGGTTCAGCCGTTCTCGAGTTATAAGCGAGCGTACAGACACCAACTCTCTTTTATTATAGAAATGATACCTAACCTAACCTAGGCTCAAATGATACCTAACCTGACGTACAGGCAAAACTTACACCAACCTACTATGACTTTCCCTCAAATACGATTTATCTAAGTTAATCCATTTCAGTTGAAAATTAATTAATGTAATGGAGAAAATCAATGGAAATAATATGATCACAAGACATGGCTATGAGATAACAATTCACCCAATTCGGCAATTAAAGTAACATCCACAGTGTCCACTTACGGCTTACCTTGGTTATCAGATATTTGTGAACCAAATTCGATTGAATAAATTGTTGAGTCATGTGGTTCGAATTAACAGAATCGTTCTAAATTTAATGAAATCAGTTACTTAGTAGAACTAGTTGAATACTATAAGAACAGAATCCATGGCTTAGTAGGCCTACTGGCTCGGCTCAAAAAACATTCAGAGTGATCACTTACAAATAATAATCGATGGTATAATATTGCCGGATCGGTAATTAAACACTGAACATCTAAATCAAGTTTAATTTACTAATTTTGAGACAAAATCTTACTTACCTCATTAAATGTAACTTTTTTTGCAGCCATTTCGCCTTCGTTTCACTTCACCAACAGAAAAGATAGTATCATTCAACGGAAGTCCTTCAAGAAGATGGTGGTGGGGATAATCCCATATAAAGGCCAAGGCCCAAGGCTACTCTGCTGAACGGAAACATAAGCCAATTTTTATTAATGTACATTGACTGTATGTTTTGAATAAATAAAAATAATAATAATAATTATTATTATTATTATTTTATTATTATTATTTAATTAGTAATAATTGAATATTATTTAATTAATAATTAATTATATTTATTATTATTATTATTATTTAATTAATAATTAAATTATTATTATTATTATTATTAATATTATTATTATTTATTTATTTATTTATTTTCTTTTTTTCAGAATATCATATTATCCTCAGGCACTTCTAAAGGACTCTCAGCTGTATCAGTTGTTTACAATCTGAAGCTGCCTAAATTTGACTCACAGCTGTAGGCCTAATGGTTGTTGTGAACTCAGCAAGTTGATGACGCTACGAAGTTTTAAAAGGTGAAAAGATGGTGAGTAATCAATTAACATATTAATTAATTAACATAACAATCTAATGCTTTTATTTCATTTACTGAAGCAGTCACCTATTCAATAATTTATTTACAATAGTACTCAAGTTATTGAAAACATTAATAGACTAGTTGTACTCTCAGATTCTCTTATCTCTCAGTTAAATAAGATATTTTGTGAATAGAGATTTAAAATAGGCAATCAAGGAGAAATAACATTTCATTTTCATTCATTTTTCAGGTTAAGATAATAGTGGTTAGGTTAGGGTGAGCAGACGTCCCAGAAAACCGGGATTGTCCCGGTTAGGTTAGGTTAGATTAGGTTACCGGGTTAGGAAAACCGGATCAGACGTCCCAGAAAACCGGGATTGTCCCGGTTAGGTTAGGTTACCGGGTTAGGAAAACCGGTAACCTAACCTAACCGGGACAATTTTTTGGGACGTTTAGACCAAAAAGATCAATAAAAGAAATTAACAAAAAGAATGCAATTAACAGTATAAACTTTATCAATTTTATTGTATGGTTGAAGATTATTCTAAAATTTTCCTGTGTTTCTGTTGCAAGTTGGAGTGATTGATATTTTTCCTACATTTTATCTTTTTTAAGTTCTCTTTTCTCCCTTTTCTCAGCCACATCACCAATTATTTTTATTATTCAGCTACATTTTTGTTGCATTTTTATAGAAATGATTATTCCCTTACAACTTTCGTAACTTCGTAAGATGTGTGATTTCTTTTCTTTATAACTTTGTTAGATCCATTTTTTTGCCAATCTCTTCAAAATTTCCTATTCTTTCTAACCTCAGTATGAATTCCACTCCAATTCTTTCAGTAAATAACCAATCATAGTTATAAAGTACGGTTAACCATTAAGTACTACCGCATGGATGACATTCCTAGGGAGTACAGTACTTATTGATAGGATTTAGGCTACCACTCCTCCTATTGTTCTTCTGAACAATAGAGCCCTTCATCTGGTTGACGGTCGCCAAATATATTTTTTGGCTTTATTTTTTTTGGCCGTGTTTTTTGCACGGCCGCCAAATGGACGGTCGCTTATTAAAATGACCCCCTCATGCATCTCTTTCGAACAACCGTTTAATTCCATGATTGTGTTGTTCCAAACTGTGTTGACACTTGAGAATGTATATTTTGGGTGGAAGGAAACCCTATTCCCTATAACAGCGTAACCGTGAAAATACAGCATTCATTGGGAATTATTTTTTACAATTGTTATTTACGAAAAGTCTATATTTGAAAAATCTTCCATCTAAAAACTAGCCTAAGATTTTTCGATAATGGGTTCGTAATAAAAAATTCGATCGTACCGGGTCTCATCCCTGTGATAACCAGCTGAAGGACCTTGAAAAGGATCAATATTCATCCTTCGAGAAACAGTTAAGAGAATTTTATCGTCTGATGATGATGATGAGAGAAGGGTGGGAGCGAGTTAGTATGGAAGTGAGACAAGATTATTTTGCCTGATGATGAGGCCTTCTGACTCAATGCACTTCAATTAGCTGATCACAATCAGTTGGTCTAAAAATTTAAGTGACTAAAAATTTGATTTTGGATTCATCAGCGACGACAATTACTTAGACTCCTTCAAACTCAATAGATCATTTTCTAATTTCAAATTATAGCGACAAAAATTGTAGGTGAAATAGCGGACAAAATTGTAGGTGAAGATAGCGGATTTTGTCTATTCGTAATAATTGAGCTGCACTTAATGAATCTGCACTTTCTTCACCTCTTAACACATTGCTACTTTCTTTTGTTTTAGACTACTTTGTGATTATTCCTCCTTTCTTGTCCGCGATTCAAGTTAGTGTAAGTACTGTATGGCAAGAAGTTATCTTCTTTTCTATGAATGATATTTCTTGACATTCTATGAATTTATACTCTAGAGATTCTAAGAAATTGAACCAATGCAAGATTTAGTAATATTTAATTAGATTTTTGACACAAAATATTATTTTCTTTACGACGTTGATGATTTTTTTAATACTTCTTAAAAATCTATTTGATTGTCATTCTAGGTCGAGTTACTTGTTTCTTATTATTGTAATATTTATTGTTTCAGACTACTTTGTGTGATCAACTACAAAGAGATAGTCCAAGGAAGGACTTCAATGGTGCAGATATGAGGTTATTGAGCTGAATTCATCTTGCTTGATATCGATATTCATTACTACTTCATTATTACTATTACTACTTCATTACTTATCAGTTATCACTATTCATTGTACTTCATGTCTATATATCAATTATTTATTAATCAAAAGGATTTGATTTTGTAAATTTTTTCTAAAATCATTTAAAATTCAAAGTGGTTGAATACTTGCCCTATAAGTTCACCATAATTATTTCCCAAATCATTGGTGAACATTGGATAATTCGGCGAGGCGGAACACCTGAGAGGGTCTCCGCCAAAAAAATTCATAATAATAATAATTGTACATGTTCACAAAAATATTACTTGTACAAGTGAATATTGTGGTTTTACTAGTATAGATTTTCGTTACTTTCAGTATATGAAAATGTCACATAACTATCAGATTTCCGAGGTTTGGGTGCGTTTTAGTTTGGGCTATCGGTTCACTGAACATTTTATTTTTTGATTTTCACCATTATTTTTTATATAAACTTATACTTCCAAGTTTTGAAAGTAACATGAAATTTTCCTGCCAAGTAACAAATCCGCAAATAACAATATTATATTTTTCCATTTCAGCCCTGATGATAATGTTTTGATGGATATAGAGGACTCTCATCTTTGAAAAGTCTTTTAGAGGAACGATTCAAGGTCGATTTGACGGATTGCTTGTATTGTTTACAGGACACTATACTTGTAAGTTAGTCTAACTGTTTTCTAGTTTTTGTGTTTTTATATATTGTGCTAAGACTTAAATGAGAGAGTATTGCTACGCTTTTTCAATACATATCTTTATCCGAAGATCTCCAATGAATGGTAGTTTTAATTCTAGATGAAATTTTGAGCTTCTTCACCATTTTTATAACAAGGATTAAATTTTCTCAGTCCAGAGATTCAATTGTATATTCTTTAATTTATATCTTTTCATACTTTTAGTTATAAAGCTCTCATATTCGTACTTACATTTTGTTTACTAATAAAATAATGAATGGTCAGCTAATGAATAACTATAAATATTATCTTTCCCCATATGTCAACTGCCATAAGTTGTAATTTTTTTCCTTCGTTCTGGTAACTCCAAAATAATGGAGTTTATTGACTCAGAGAATAATAGAAATAAAACTAATTGTATCAGTTTAATTTAATAAATAAATAAAGAATGAAGAAGCTTTATTTTCACTACGGTACTTGACTTAGTACATTGATTTTGATTAGTTATTAAGTTATGCAACATTCACTATTTTCTAGCAACTACCAAACCTACAGTTCAAGTTAAATTAATGTGTAAGTTTTTATTGGATTGATTTTATTCCAGTTGCAGGGTGATGGAAACCTTAAAGAGCAGTGTGCTATCCATGCGGAAGGTTTGGTTCAAATCAATTACGAATTGACAAATGAAAATTTAACATGGAAGATAAACATAGTTGATGTTTGTGAGCCAGCTAAAGAATATGTGGATATCTCACCAGGTAATGATCGTCGTTCGTTGTCACTTTCTATCGTATCATCTTCCATCATTTATTGAATCTTCGTGGATAAATACACGTTTTTCAATAACAAAATTAATAAAATTGATTAATTACGAAGAATGTTTTTGTTTAATCAAATTGATTATTCCGTTTGTCAAGTGCTTTAATAGAGTAAATTATTGAAATTAATTGATTTTGGAAGTTTTCGCTTTCAATAAAGATGGTATATTAATATTATGAATTATTTTTTCGATCTCTAAGCATATAGTATTCGTATATGTATTGAATCTTTTGAATTGTAATACTTTATTTGTAACTGTTACTCATCCCTTAATCACATCCTTTTCCTCCTTACCCAATCCTTTCTAACGCCTTCCTAATACATGGGAAACCATAGTTGGAAGAGCTTTCCATTCCCCTTCTCCTTTACACCACTTCTCTCAGCTTACTTCTTGTTTTTATTCACGTTTGTATTTGTTTTAATCTCAAATATGTGCTTTGTTGTTTGTTTTTTATATTTGTGTGTGTAAATTGAAATTGAATTGAAAATTATTGAATTTTTATTATTCACAGAGGTGTCTTCACAGATCGAAGAGAATTATAGGCCGGACAAGGTTCGCTGGATAATCGACTTGAATTTCAAGAAAGAACAGGAGCGACTGAACATTGCCGCGGACCCGAAGGAGTGGAGCAAGGCGCAGGTTCGTCACTGGCTGGCGTCAGCCGCGCGTCACTTCAACCTCATCAAAATCCAACTCTCAGACTGGGACATCACTGGCGAAGAGCTTGTTCAGTTAACTCTGGAAGAATTCCGCAAAAAAGTCCCTCTCGATCACAATGACCATTTCTGGATTCATTTGCAGCTGCTACGCGAATGCAAATTTTTTGCTGTGATTGAGAAAAAGAATAGTAATTCAGCTGAATCAAAAAAGCAAGAGAAACCTCCTCCAAAGAGATTCCCTCGTACCCAAGGCTCTGTCATGCAGAACGCTTGTATTGGGGTTACGAAATCAAAGCATAAAGTGGCTACTTCAAATATAGTAAAAAGAAATAAATTAGGTACATTAGAACTTTGGAAATTCTTATTAGGTCTACTCTTAGACTATAGGCACAGGCAATCAATACAATGGGTAGGTGACGATGGAAAATTCAAACTGTTGGATACAGAAAATGTAGCCAAACTTTGGGGCGAGACGAAAAATACGAAAAATACGGCCATGGACTACCAGAAACTCAGTAGATCCATGCGCAATTATTATAATCGCGGTTTAATTGAAAAAGTGCAAAAACAAGAGCATATGTACAAGTTCGTTGTCGACCTAAAATCATTTCTTGGATATAGTGCTTCGCAACTGAATGAATTAGTGAAAGAAGCTGAACTGAACTCAAAGAAAAATCAATCCAACTCATCATCAGAACCGGTTCGTTTGGATGTCAACTCATTACCATCTGAAGACAGTAAGTTTCATTTCCTATAGTAATTCTACTCATTTTACTACCAAGATACGAAAAATTATACATTTTTAAACTTCAGAATACAAATCGAACATCATTCACCGGTGGAAGCTTTGATCTGTCTTTCCCCCGTTTTCAATATTGAAAGTTTAGTAGTTGTGAATCTGAAACCCTAGTAGAGGAAGGAGCACGCCGCTCGCAACCGCAACATCACCCGCAAACGCACAGGTAGTAAGTTACATTCGATAGACATATACACATTCCTGCCAACAACCAGTGAGTCGCTTTACTTTTTTATACCGCTAATTATACAGTCCATTAATGCCATAACCATTAACCGCCCCTACATTTCTACATGCCTATCGAATGTACTACCTGCGCAGGCTACTTCATATACGGTGAATTTATGTTGCGGGTTTGCGGGTTATGTTGCGGTGGTGAGCGGCGTGCTCCTTCCTCTAGGGCAGGGGTGCCCAACCTTCATGAATAAGGGTTTATGAAAGCGGGGGGTCGGGGGATCTCCCCAGGAAATTTTGTAATTTTTACCCTCATAAAACACATTCTAATGCTTCCTGTAATGTAAATTTTCCTTTTCGGTTTTTGCTGTAACGCCATGTTATGTTTTACGTTTCAGTTTTGTTAATGTTTTTGTCTTTATGGCAACATGGCGGGCCACATAAAATAGGGTTGGGCAGCCCTGCTCTAGGGTTTCAGATTCACAACTACTAAACTTTCAATATTGAAAACGGGGGAAAGATAGATCAAAGCTTCCACCGGTGGCTATCTTATCTTGCCTGTCTGATTATTGTTATCACTAGCCTCTACACTTACAAACTAACAAACAAACAAACCTGATGAGATAGCATTGTATATAAATTAAATTGTATTTTATTGTATTAATTGTATTGTATAACCCTATTAGCCGAGAGCGACCTGGTCGGCCGACCTGGTGTCCGTGGGCCAAAAAGCATTGAGTTAGATGGGACCCTATTAGCCGTCGGAAACAAGTCTCGGCGACAGAAAAAGTCGCTCGGGCTGTCTTCCGAGTGGGCGACATGGTGTCTCAGAATGGTCGTGGGGCATTGGATTATATGGGAGCTGTTAGCCGCGAGAGACCTGGTCCGCCGACTCGAACAAAAAATGTACCCAATGCGCATGCTCGGGAGTGACAAGGAAGAGCGATAAAGTGATACTTGTGAGGGAGCGAGAACGAAGTCAGCGACTAGGTGTCCTTCCCTATTAGACATGGGACACTTTGTGTCGGCGACCGAGTCGCTCTCGGCTAATAGGGCTCTAAAAGATTGAGGAGTATTCCACTCTGCTCCAGCATTGCAACTAGGAAAACAATAATTCATCAGAAATTATAAGTGAAAATAGAACCAAGTTCTTAAAATAATTAACAATTTTATCTCATTAGGTCAGTTGTAGTTATGTTATTGATACTCTTTGATTGCAATAGTGCATGGAAGGCTTTAGTTCTCAAAATAGAAATGTGAAAAAATTATTATCTTGATTTTGATTTATCATATTCTTTATATAAAAGAAGAATATTTTACATTATTCTTCTAATATTAGCCTATATTTTTCAGGCGATGATGGCTCAGATGTTGAAATAGTATCTGTGACACCATTGTCAAAGCCTTTTCCAAAGCCTCAAAATTCTTTTGAGGACTCCAAGTATGTGGGTCCTGAGGGGAAAGAGAATATGTAAGTACAAATTTCTTATCATTATTGTTAAAGAATTAGTGCCATTTTGTTTAATTCTATGAAGTAATGGTTTTTATTATATGTTATTTTTTGTTTCTTCTTATAACGTTTTTAGCCTACCTTGTTGACAAACTATCACCAAAAAATTCTTGGATCATCCAAAGAAGCTACTAGTTTTTCTTTTAGTGGATGCATGGTGTAAATGTTCAATGTTACTCACACATAAGACCATTCAAGTTTCTTATCTTTTTAAGTTCTTCTTAAGATTACAGAAACTTTCATTTGGAATGAGTAATGTCTCTTGAAAAATGGATCCGAGTTTTAAAATGTGAAAATGTCTTATTTTTCTATTTCCTGAAGGAGAGGTCCGTGTGAGCAGTATTTTTGTACTTGAATAGATGTAACCTCTGTATCGGAATACATTGTATTTCCTATCTTATACGTACGTGCTACGCCAATACGGAAGATACATCTATTCAGGTATTGTACATTCGAATTGCGGTTTTTCATTAATTTTGAACCTTCTGTCATATCATAATGTTATTATTTGTAGCTTCTATTACATGTAAAAGCATTCAAATATAATTTTTTCCAACATTCCAGATGCCTGAACGGTCAGACGATCTTGGTAAAAACCAAAGACATTTATTCCAAACAGGAAA
The DNA here is from genome assembly GCA_017141395.1 of Laodelphax striatellus. Classification (NCBI taxonomy): domain Eukaryota; kingdom Metazoa; phylum Arthropoda; class Insecta; order Hemiptera; family Delphacidae; genus Laodelphax; species Laodelphax striatellus. The sequence continues at coordinate 19,245,367 of CM029544.1, read as the reverse complement.
AAACCGCATTAGCTCCTACTCAGAAAAAGATCAAAAGACATACGGAAACCATTGGCTTGGACGAAATAGTTTCAGAAGAGCCGAAGTTACCAGAATTGTCTTCAAACATGTTGGTGAGTTGATTGTGATTTATTTCAAATAATTCCATTGAATAGAATACAGATGATAATAATATTGTAGTGATAATTATTGACTTTTTAAAGCATTGGTGGCGTTGAAAATTGAGTGAAGTTGTTTTAAACAATTTGACTTCGGATATTGGAATAGTCAATTTTTGCATTTTTTATCAATATTATAAAAATAAATTGAATAATACGATAGAATTTTGCATTTAATAAGTTTATAGTATAAAAACTTATAAAGTAAGTTTATAGTATTGATCTTTACAACTTAATCTCCTTAAGGCCGTGTTTTCATTAGTGGTAGAGTGGAAGAGTTTACTGGGCAAGTACTAACTATCTTGTCAACTCTCTCAATAAAAACGTAAATGGTAGAGTAGAGTACATGTTAGCGAATTGGTCAAGTGACCCTACTACATTTTGGTATACCAGCTACTCTACTTGTAATATTCTACTAATGAAAACCAGGCGTAAGGAAATCTTTGTCTAGTCTAGTGTGGGATTCTGAAATTCGTCTGGGTTTTTCGAATACGCATTTTGGAATTTAGATGAATATTACTATACAGTATATTCCATTTCAAATAATACAGTAGTAATGGTACTATTCCAAATAGTTTGTTATGCTATGCAATAATAACAGAACGTAGCACATTCATTGAACTATGGTTGAACAGCACGTTTGTTTTGTGAAGAGTGGAAAATAAGGTAATTTATCAAACTATCTTAACATTAATTGTTTGATTTTCAGAAACAAATACAGGCGGCTCTTTTACGAGACCCACGCAAAGCGGTTGTTACTGAAGGATTTCGCCTGACAATCACGCATGATGACATGCTTACATTGGTCAATGTTAATTGGCTCAACGATAAGGTATGTCGAATTTTCGAAAGACTTGAATGTTGGTTTTGTTAGTCATCAGTTGACGGCGGATGGCGACTAACTTTCACTTCTATGATTACAGGTGATGTTCTGTTGATTTATTTTTTAAATATTATGTTTTTACATGTTCGATACAGTATTTATGTGAAAAAAATTCAACAGAACATATCACCCGTTACCATAGAAATTTTAAATGAAAGTTATTCGCCATCCGCCAAATTAAATAAAAATACATATACCGTACATCTGTAACTTTATTCAGAGAATAAGGAGATTATAAATGCTGCCACAACATATTTATTAGAGTGTATTTTGATTTATGTACTCTTTAATTCAATGTAGAATACACAGTGAATGAAATACACAGTGTGTATTTTCTTTTCTGTACTCTTCAATTCAGTTTAGAAAACACAGTGATTTAAAGGCCTCAGTTCAATAGTTCTGAATCCAGATTTAAGAAACCTGTATGCTAATCACCGGAAGGGCCATACTGAGGCGGTAGATCGACATTCTAAGGAATCAACCAACGGCTAACTGTGCAGTAGAATCACAAAATTAGAGTCAAGTTAATAAAATTCATTAATTTATTCAAGAACCTGCCACTGTTTTCCAAAAAAATCATCAGTTCAAATGACAAACCGTTCCTGAAATAGCAAGAATTGTCTTCGAAGTGAAATATTATAGAAATGCCATTATTAGAAGAATTATTAGGGTTAAAGAATTACTAAATTAAGAAAAATTAATATTAAATTATCTGAATACAGAAATATAGTTTCAACTTGCTATTTATCTATTTTGACCATTCTAACTCTATTCAATATTATGTTATTGTTATTATATTATGAGCAGGAGAATATCAAAACTCTGGTCATATATGTAAAATTCGATGTAGCTAGTTCTACAAATCTTTTAGCTATCTATCATCAGAATGGTTACAATATATTGTAGATCTCTTATGTATTCCGTATTTTCAGGTTATCAACTTCTACATGAATTTGTTGATCGAACGCAGTAAAAAGGAAGGACTTCCAAAAGTACATGCCTTCGCCACTTTCTTTTATCAAAGATTGATTGAGTCAGGTCATGCGTCCGTCAGCAGGTGGACCAAAAAGGTGAGATTTGTATCTTTAATTAGGCCTATTAGTTATCTATTGAATAATAGTACGGTATCAAACAAAATCACTTTTTCACTCTTATAAACTTTAATGTTTCCTAACTATTGCTTTGAAGTGTTCTGGGAATTGTTGGTTAGAATAATGTTTTCGAAGCTAGAAATACGAGTTATTTAATCATGGTTGAAAAATACTATAGTACCTTGGATGGTTACTTCTAATTACTCAATAAAATATTGATACGCTTCTATTTTATCTTTATTTCTACTCTAAGAAGTTGTCATATTTCTACAGTTCTGTAACTTCCACTTTGACTTCTTTTCTTTTTCTTCCTGTTTAATTGAGTCATTTATTTTTTCTTTGGTGAATAAGTATTTTCAGTCAACGACACATAATTTACATTAAAAGGATATTTTCATAGCATTTTAGGAAAAGTATGTATTTATTTATTTTAGGGAGACCCGAGTAGGGTTGTTCCACTTCACCAACATAACCAATTATCCCTTGATAGGGAACATGGTGAAAGTTGGTTTTCACTTAGAAAACAGACATCAGCATTTAAAAAAAGTATTTTTTGATTTTATAAAGTCCGAAAAATATATAACACTAAAACACAGCACAGAACATTTATTGATGATCGAAAAATATTGAATTTTGATAAAAATTTAGAGCACGAAACTTTTAAAACATCACAATTTTGTCATGGCAACTTATTTCTAGTATGTATTGATTTACTGTATTTAGGATCTCTTCAAATTCTCGTAATTGACACTCTTGATTGAAGTGTATTGCTCTTTATTTGCAGGTAGATATTTTTGCTCAGGATTTGATAATCGTTCCAGTCCATCTGCGTAGCCACTGGTGCATGGCTATCATTGACTTGAGAAATAAAGTAGTGGAATACTATGACAGTATGGGAAGCCACAACAATGAATGTCTCAAAGTAAGTACTGTACATACAAGTTACATTGCATTATGAAGATCCCCTATTATGTCGTGCTATCCAATGATTCGAAGTCGTTTAGGTGATCGTTGAATGAGAATTCATTCTACAACGAATTCACTGTTAGGTGGTCGTAAAGTGAGATTTGAATGTGAGAATTATTTTTGACAGTAGATGGCGGCAATTTTTCAACGCATGTGCCACTAAAAATTAAAAAAGTTGATTTCTATGAAGATTTTCATCAGTTGGGTATCTCATTTCAATTGGATAGAACTTTGCTTGTTTGCATTTGATTGTTGTATTACACTATTAACTAATTATTGAAGATTTTTCGGGACTTATAAGTTGAAAATTCAGTGTTGAACTTAACCTATAATGTTTTTCCATATTTCTCATTAGGGAAAACTGGATGACACGGCGAGGCGGAACACCCGAAAGGGTCTCTCCGCCAAAAAAAGCCATAAGCTTGATTGATAACTAATTATTTTGCTTCCAGGCATTGTTGAAGTATTTGGAAGATGAATCCAACGATAAAAAGAAAATTCCTTATGACACATCGGACTGGAAAGCCGTAAATATGAAAGTAAGTAAATTTTGGTCAATCGATGTTAGTTTTTGTGGAAGTCAATCTTTAACTAAGGATTAAAAATTCCTAGATTTTTACCAACAATATGTGTGTCAGTTGGACCTTTTTTATAACTTACTAGAAAGTTATTGCAGTATTCGTCTCGAAAATGACAATTTTTAGTTAAGAAAATTATGTAACAGAATAATATTATTTTGTTATTTGAAAATTGTACATGTGTTGATATAAACCTGTTTCCAATCTAGCACTTCGCGTACTTTCATTTTAGGGCAAAATGAGGCTAGTACGAGTCAGATCTCGCTATTATATGTGTCTGTGGAAACTTTAGATTGAACAGAAATCTTGAGCAGTATAAATCCTGTGTTTATTTTTCACAGGATATTCCGCAGCAAACGAATATCAGCGATTGTGGTGTGTTCGCCTGCGCATTTGCTGAGTATAGGTGCCGAAATGCGAAGATCACCTTCAGCCAAAAAGAAATGCCCTACTTTCGTCAGAAAATGATGTACGAAATTATAACTGGCAAACTAATGATGTAATATGCACTGTTGTGTTTTTACTGTTGTGGTTTTTATAGTTTGTAGTTTTTCACTGTTGTAGAAGAGTAGGCCTATCTAGCTATTCGTCACTGAAAGAAAGTGATTTGTGACTGAGTTACCGGTATTTGTTTTGTTAGTTATTTCTTGTTAGTTATTTTGGCTAGGTTTCAATGATTCTGAAACAATAAGTGAATTTTTTATTTCACCATATACTCTCTTGGAGCAAATGTGAGTCTTCAGCTTTTATAAAATTTTGAGTTCTTGTAAACCAAACTCCATGTCTTTGAAGTCATACAATACTTTATTATTACTGCTAATGCTGTAACTTAAGAGGGGGCAGTAGTAGTTTGCCGTATAGAATTATGTCCCATAAGAACAATGTTATTTTTGTAATCTTTTGAAACATATAGCACCGTCATTTTTTTACATAAAATTACGTTTGATGTGTCATTTGAAAGAGAATATTATTCTTCAGGGGGTGGTCTTTTTTGAATTTTAAATATTCCTTTTAAAAAAATCCATAAAATATCAAAATTAGGGAAATTTTGAAATTTTATTGTTTTTTCAAAAAGGAATATTTAAAATTCGAAAAAGACCACCCCCTAAAGAATAATATTCTCTTTCAAATGACACATCAAACGTAATTTTATGTAAAAAATGACGGTGCTATATGTTTCAAAAGATTACAAAAATAACATTGTTCTTATGGGACATAATCTAATTTGGCCGACTACTACTGCCCCTCTTTTCATTTGAAAGTGCATTGAATCTTTGATTTTGTTAGTTCGTCTCGTAAGATTATATAAATGATTTTGTTTCCTAGTGGAATATTACCTTCTCATTTTCCAATGTTCTATGATATTGTAATTTACTTAGAACTTTCCCATTTCCTTTGTCATTTTTGTCGGCTTTTGTTTTGTTTATTTCTATTTTTTTTAATAAGTTTTTTTTCATAGTCGTTGTAGCAATTTCAATACAAATATTGAATTTGTATATTACTCAAATAATTCTCATCAAATTCAATATTGCCGCTGTTGATAGTATTGGACTGTGTACTACTATTGACTGTATACTATTGAACATTAATATAGAAATAGCTTTGTTTCTACCACAAACTTGACACTACTATAGATTTTCTCCACTAACCACAGTCATATTTTCCGATGTAGTGTGATTTCTACTTGTATTATAAATCTGATGCTTTATACTGTACATAATATATTATATTTATTCTGAAATCACAGTTTTATTTTGAACCAAAAATGTTCATCATTTAATATAAAGGGCATCTATTGACGTAGCTGCAGCTGAATGAAAATGGATTAGGCTATACAGTAGGCCTACCGTATTTTGTATGCAGGAACCTTCTCTACCTTTGACATTTTCTGACCTATGCTGTGTATTTTCATACGGTACTAACAATGAACAATCTTTGACAGGCTGTGCAGCAGGCAACTTGTTGAGAAATCAGATTGGAAATGATACGTTCATATTTTTCGATGAAAATAATTAGTCATATTCATTCAATTTGGAGGATGGCGAATAATGTCATTTTACTTTTCTATGGTAACGGGTGATGTTCTGTTTTATTTATTTTTTGAAAATGTTTTTAAAAGTTATATACAGTATTTATGTGAAAAAAATTCAACAGAACATTACCCGCTACCGTTACCACAGAAAAGTTAAATGAAAGTTCTTCGCCATCCGCAAAATTAAATGAATATACCTATTCTATTTATATTCAAATCCCTTTTCTTAAAATGTTTATTATTTCAATCTGGCTTCTAATGAGATCTGTAGGTGTAGGCGTAGAAGACGATCCACAAACTCTTATGGGAACAAGATTATTTTTTATAGATAAAATTCTTAAAATCTCATTGAGCAAGATAATATTTATAGGTGAATCATGCAAAATTTCATTGAACCAAGATGCTTTTAATTATCAGTTTCAGTCATTATCAGTTACAGTAATTATCATCATCAGTTACAGTAATAGAAATCAATTATCTAGTGACTTCGGAAAAAAATTTAAAAAGTTGGTAATTGTATCGGGTTTACTCAATAACGGTGCACTTGCGGACCATGGTTCCGTTACCATCAGACGTCCCTATCCTAACTTTTTCTGAAAAAATCATATGCGTTATTTGTAATTCGATATCTGGAAGTTGCAAGTTTTTTTTTGGTACGGTTCGCTCCATCTTGTCATTCTTAAGAAAATATATCGCAAGGGAGAAGAAGCATCGACTGTTAGTCGATAGACATCGATTGAAAATTATCGATGTAGTGTGAATTTGAAGACGTAGTTTATCATTTTTCTTCTAGATGACAGAGGCTGTCCCTTCCACTAGTAAATGGCTATCCATTGTTTAAGCACTAACCGTATCAGTTAATTAACTGTCAATTCTCATTTTCGTATTTTGAAGTAATTAAAATTCTAAAAATTTTATCAATATTTTGGATATGATAATTATATAGTATGTCTAATTTCGAGATTAGGACGATTAATGGGAAATCTGAAATTGTCTATCGCCTTTCACCTCCACATGTTTCACAAAAAAAATTCAACAGAGGAATATATCTCATATTCATATAATAAGGTTCTTATATCCAGTAAGTCCTTATCCTGTGGGACCTATTCCATGAGTATGACGTCCAATTTGATGGCTGTGGCTTTTGGACGTATTTCAATGTTCATTGGTTGAGCATGAAAATTGTAAAGCCATACTTCAATGGTGATAAAATAAGCTTAGGAAGTAGAAAACTTAATTATTATAACTAACTCACAAATTGCATTGAGAACAGCTGTTTCCCAGTCTGATGAAATCCAACATTAAAACGAAACGATCGTAAGTTCACTACTTTCCAAGTTTTCATTTACCAGCAGAAAAAATAATGGACCTACAACACAACACATTCCAACACTATAAATCGTCATATAGAAAATTCCAACAGATAGCCTAATCAAACACGAATTAGGGAAAATGAATAAAGAAATTTCATGATAACACAAGATAATATAATTTTATTCTTCTCACACTATTTACAGAACACAAACTTATCTGATGGCATCTTCAAACAAATTTCAAGGAGCAGATGACAACAGAACAAATATTCAACAAGTACAGTTGAGTTAATCAATTAATCAAATCATAAGAAAAATAAGCATGCTACGGCATCTATAAAGAAATTTGACAAAAAATAATATTCAAAAGAATTTATTAATTACAGACAAAATGTAAATTTCAACTTACTGAGAATCTATGAATTGAAAACAAAACTACAAGAAATGAGTATTATAGGTTTCTAAAAAGTTTTGTTTCATTTCAAACAACTTTATAAATAATTCTGATAATGTGTACTTTAAAATGATGACTTCATCATCAGTACTAAATAAATACATTGGATTGGAAACTGCAATAAATAATAATGATAATAATTCAAATAAAAATAAATAAATAAATAAACTGCAATAAAAATGAACTGACGAAGCATAATAATTTGTTCCATGATTTTGTATTTTAGTACACAAACATTGAAACATTTCATATTAAAAATATCTATTCAATAACAGCATTATATAATTAATAAAGTACTTATTTAAGAGAATCTATGAATTGAAAAACAAAACTACAAGAAATGAGTATTCTAGGTTTCTAAAAAGTTTTGTTTCATTTCAAACGGCTTTATAAATAATTCTGATAATGTGTACTTTAAAATGATGACTTCAACATCAGTACTAAATAAATACATTGGATTGGAAACTGCAATAAAAATGAACTGACGAAGCATAATAATTTGTTCCATGATTTTGTATTTTAGTACACAAACATTGAAACATTTCATATTAAAAATATCTATTCAATAACAGCATTATATAATAATTAATAAAGTACTTATTTAATCCATCGAAATATTCCTTCCAATATCTTGTTCTATATTAATTCATCATATTCGAAGCGATAAGTGATTCAAAACTCAATTCAATAGAACTGATGTTGAACTTGAATACTAACCCAGTAAGAAGATGATTATGATAACTGTCCTTTGGGAAAAAATTAAAGATTTTTCTATGTGTTCCCTTAAATTTGGCCAACTTTGGTCTGTAAACAGTGTAGTTTAATGATAATAAACGCACTTGCAATGTAGCAAAAATTATAATTTAACCCCTAAACATTTACAGGGTAATTCGAGTTTGGATTTTTTCATAGTCATGCAGAGTTTCAAGTATTGAAAAAATTATAATGATGATAAATGTGATCTCAAACGACTAATATTAACTTGTCATAAATTAATGATTTAAGAGATCGTTTCAGAAAGAGAGGATTTCGAAAGTTCAACTTCTCTCTTAGGAAATTCATAATTAATAATGTATTTGTAAATAATATTATTTCCAATAATAATACATTATTACTAATATTATTACAAGGATCTTTCGATCTGTTTACGATGATAACATTGCAATTCTGTTCAACAGAACACAAATTATTTCTAAAGCTTACAACATGCGTGATGCAAATATAATTTCAGAATCAACAATGGAAATTAATATCAAATCATGCTATATATAATGCATTTATCACCTAAAATTGAACTAACATCAATAAAGAAAAATCTTGACTAAGCTTTGAAGATCAGTCAAGCAAGAGTTGTCATCTATGTAAGAATCTTCAGAAGTTTCTAAATCACAAAAATGTTGATAAACACAGGTACATAACTTCAATTTTCCGATACAAAAATAATGTTCAGTACTTGAACATGTACACAGTCAATAAAATCTAATCAATGATATTGATAATAAAATTTGAAAATGCCTCACGATTGAAATACAGACTCAACATTCTAAGAAGACTGCTCATCAACAAAAAATAGAACAAAATCACGATTATTTACATTCGATGTCAGACCATGTATTAAGTATAATCGATGATTTCACCCACACATACTTATCAATGTGCCACTTGATTTCCCATCAATCGATGAACTGAATAAATGATTCATAAAGATTCCTTTTCAACTGATGAATTGGAGCAATTTTATTACACTGAATAAAATCTCCATTTTAGCAAGTTTACGTGATATATAAGTTTGTTTCAAATATGCTATATATGTTGGCTGTTATTATTATCATCATCATCATTAAATAGAATAATGATTACAAGTGTGCGTATCCAGGTGAATACGAGGAAATGTATTTGAGAATCTATTTCTTTTAAATTTACTTGTAAGGCACATCAAGTGACACAAATGAAAACCTACGCATCAAGATCAAGCTTTGAGCACAAACCTACACTAGCCATGTACGGCATACTGTCGCACATCTATCGATAGATTTATGCCAAAATGGAACTGAGAATTCGATTAGAGGTAACTTCAATAGTTTAATGACGACTGAAAATTCATTAAATAAGATTGACTTGTTCAATTTTAATAAATCTAACAAAACAATATGAATAGCATATCTGGAGTTTGAGATGATTAATGAAATTTTGCCAGCAAATAACTAAAAATTACAATCTATTTTCACTTTTAAACTAATATAATTCAACATTGATTTGAGTAATTTCAAGATAATATAAGAATATGATGGATAACAGTCAAGGAAATCAAGAAATTTGAAAAGAACAGAACTGTTGTCTTAGTTCCATATTGGCATCACAGAACATAAATTGTATTCTATTGTCCGAGAGTTTCAAATTCATTTTATGTATCAAAATAACTATAACTGTTCTAGAATGTATTTTGTTTTCCCCAACAGGGTAGAAGGAACAGGAAAATAGATCTTCATTTTAGATCACAGTAAGTAGCTGAATGTTTTCTTCTTTCATCGTCGCCAAGAACGATCTTGATCTTCATCTTCCTCTTCTTCCTCGTCGTGAAGGAGAAGTTCTCCTTCTTGATCATTCTGTGGAAGGAATAAGAAAACATATTAGAAAACTTTACAACAATTGGTGGTAATTTAACAAATCATGAAGGGTAAATTAACATTAAATGAATAAAAAATAAATTCATTAAAATGAGACAAATATTTTCAGCTGTTACCAATCTAACAGACGATGAAAATACAGAGTGGCGTCAGTAAGTAAATTGGTGTCAGATATTACAGTAAATTCACTATGGTATGGTAAAAAAGACGTAAAACTCCGTGAAAGGTTAAAAAAACTGGTTTATTGGAAGCAAAAACATTATAATAGCCGGGCTTCGGATTAACGGAGCCAGTCATCCAAAAATAACATACATAAATAAAGGTCTTAATAGCGAGACATCTACGAGGAAGAGGTTATCTCAGAAGAACATCAAAAGACTTTTAATAATTATGTTTCTACCTGCTTACAGGTCGCTATTATATGTTTTAGCTTCCAATAAACCAGTTTTGTAAGCTTTCACGGGGTTTCATTTTTATTTTACCATAACTGATCTTAATCTTCGTATTATCCTAGTTTTACCGTATCCTAGGTCGTCCCGGTCCCAATTACCCCGTATAATGTAGAAAGCATTGAAGCAGACGCCATCTTAGATCTCTGTCCATTCTCGGCCAACATTGTTCCCTTTGCGCGAACACTACAGAAGAATACAGTGATATTCATTTAATTTGACGCTTGGCATTAGATAAGAGAGATATTATTTCTTTGCCATCGTACTCTACGGTCATCAGCAACGTCGAGAAATGATACCTCTCTAGCTATCTATCTATCTAAAGCCAAGCGTCAAATTAAATGAATGTCACTGTACTTCTAGATTCTAGATAGAATTTTGAAGAAGTACAAGCATTTGCACCTAAGAGATCTATAATTATTTTCTAGACAATGTGCAATACTTTTGAAATGAGCCATGTGTAAAAGGAAATATGTTCTACCTCTTCTTCTTCTAGCTCTTCTTCTGCATCCTCGAGAAGCTCATCATTAGCGTCGTTAGTCTGAGAGTCTCTCACCAACATTACGGATCTATGGCTGTTACTGAAAAATAAAACACCAAATTATTGACGGTTTCAATTAAGTTTTCAATGAAATTTATTTGCAATGATACAAAACAATTTTTAAAACAGTATTCAAATTGTAAATAAAAATTTTGATTGAACAAAAGCACTTGAAAATTAAGCAATGACAATTTATACAGTAATAAAACAGTACAACAAACTTGTACTTCTGATTTCAGTCTGTGGCAAAACGTTCCATCAATAATGTGCACTGACTCTAAAATTCACACAACTGCCGAACGAAATAATTTTCAATAACTTCTAAAATATGAAGGAGCATCAGTTGACATTGTTAGATGATAAATTTCTCAATTCTACTTCATAATTTTTTTCTGTTTTCTTAATCAAAATAAAGTTGTTTCTTGACATAATTTTTCCTGTCATTTCCCCTCAAAATTAAGTGTAAGCCATTAACCATGTTGTTCCATTATATCTGATTTGTTGAGGCATTGGAAAAAATTACTTCAATCAAAACTTGAAAGTACTGGTTTAAATTTTTTTCAAACCATTGAAAACCCTTAAAATTTGTCAAGTATTAGAAAGGTGATAAATGTTAGGACAACAACACAATTCAAGCACGAAAAGCGTCAAAAGAGGCAAAGCGTTAAGGAGTCCTATCCCCAGCAAAAAACAATTGTTGAACAGTCAAAATTTAAAGTTTAATAGGTTATGGAAACAGCTACCTAATGAATTATCAATTTAAAATGTTTAACGATAGTTTGAATATCATAAAATCAACTTTGATTCACCCATACAACAAAATTATTACGAACTATTTCTAATAAAACCATTGAAAAGCTTTTTTCTTTAGAATGGAAATAGCGACATCATAAGGCAAGACAAAGAACTGCATTGAGAGATACCTTTTTGCCTCTTTTACCGCTTTCAGTGTGTACGCGTTCATTTCAAGCACTAGACGCGTTCTCAGGATGGCTTTCAAACTTTTCATTCGAGCATGTCCAAAGTAAACTGTACTAACACGTTAACGTGACTATAGAAAAGTTGAAATCACGCAAACATTCGAAAATGGAAACTGTCTTACCGCCTGCCCATCGAATTATGTTGTGCATTGAACCACGTGACAGAGAGCAGTCTATCTCCAAAGTTCCTCCCTTTCTTGATAACATTCTCAGCATCTTTTCTCGATTTGTACGTGACTACAAGAGAAGGAGTTGTTTCATCGAAATTGCAATCAAGCAATTCTCCATATTGCTAGAACAAACATTGAAAGTACAGACAGTTTTTAAAATTTTAAGCTAACAATAGATATAATTTGAAATAGGATGATTAAAGAATAACTTGTGATTCCCCAAACTGAGAATTCATTTCAAGGTATTTTGGAGGAAACGTTAGTTAGCCATCGACCCCGCTACCTAAAAAGCAGTCGTCATCTCTCATCATCTCCCCTCCCATTACCAATTACGCACAAGCCTAGAGTTCATGTGTGTATCACCCCCAAAAAAGGTTGTCTGTAACAAGTTACGTATGCCATAGCTACTATTGAGACCTGCCAAGAGCAATTAAACATTATAATTCTTGAAGCTTCTTCGGAAAGAAGACTGCCAAACGCCAGTTACTGAATTTATGGAAAAAAACTAAGAAAGTTTCTTATAATTGCAAAAAAGTTACCGATATTGGGGGATATTGCTAGTTTGCCAGAATACATTTAATCATTTGAAAACATGTGACATCATCGTTTGTTGGCACATATTTAAGATTGGTTAGGTTTTATGATAAATATTATTTATGTTAACATCTTCATGTAATATCCAGATGTTAGAGAGTTATAACTCCATTACGTAATTGGATATCTAACAAGATGACTATGCTAAGAACACATTTTTCAAATTTTAAATTGACCAATAATAAGGAATTCTGTTACAAGTAAAATTTATGGAAAATGTTTAATTGTCCTAAAATACTCACTAACTCGTGAGTCAATGTTTCATTGAATCTCAGAATCAAATAATATAAAGCGCATTTATAGTGAAATGGAGGGTTTTATTCTAAGAACTCTAACAAATAATATAAAGACTATTCATCGTGATATGAAGGTTTCATTAAATCTAAGGACTCTTAAAAAGAATATATTTTGGAGAACATTCGTCACTAACTTGCAATACTTTTGTAAATGAATTCTTTCTCACAACTTTTACCTGGTTGATCATATCTACTTTCAAAAGAAAAGTAACCAACTCAATTGATTTCTTAGCATTTGATTTCGTACACTCTCATTAAAAAGTGTTTGCAGTAGCTTTATTCCAGGGAATCGATGAAAATTCGTATTAAAACAGTTGAAAAATTATAAAATGTACAATTTTGAATCAGAATCAATGTAAATTATCTTAAAAATCGCAAAGCCAAGACACCACAAAGCTAGCTATATGGAAAACTTTCAACTGTGACAGAACAAATTCTATTGTCAGAACAACTTATGAAAAATGACATTTTATTAAACACATCACTCATATACAAGTAATGTATTATTACGAGGCAGTTACTTTGATTTTATTAAATAGAAATTAGGAATTGCGAAGCAAACTTACCGAAAAATGCGCCAACACTTCTTCTTTATCATCAATTTCAAAGCCAGAAACCAGCAGCTTAGTTGTGCGGTGATCAACTGTCGTGTGCACAAAACGTCCACCGCGTCTAAACAAAACAAAAACTATCAACAGGACTTTCCATGAAGCATTTTCCAATTAATCAACACTTGACGAAGGATAATCACTTGTATAGATCAGGAATTTGGGCGTATGCACACGATCAAACAATTTCATTAAAAAATAAAACATCTTAAAATCTTTTTCAGTATTTGAAAGATTTGGACCCGAATGCTCAAACGCGGTTTGAAAAGTCGCTTCAAGTCATAATAGTAGAAGAGAAAAACAAGTCTTCAAGTTAAAAAGCAAATTGAAATCGCTGATCCAACAATTTTTTTCGATAAGTCAAGCATTTTCATTAAAAATTTATCTTTCTCGAATTTGAATAAATAAAAATTCTCTTGGAAATTTCCTTTGCAGGTTTTTATACTAAAAGTAACAAAATATTCAACTTCTGACACAGTGTCTGGTGAGATGTTGTGATATTTATAATACATAATGAAAACACTAGGATTTAGTCAAAAAAGTACACTGAAGATGGCACAATGATGCCGAAACATGTTTGTAAATTCTACTAAATATAGTGATATTTTTTGACTAAATCCTAGTGTTTTCATTATTTATATAACAAAATATTTCATTTGCATTTTTAAAGTCAATACAGTAAGATGTATTGTCATGCCAATTCATGCAAGATGCAGACAAATTCGATTGGATGCGACAAATAATAACAGCAATGAACAGCTTTTTAAGACCGTCAGCTGAAATATTTTTTAACCGAGTTCAAAGGTTTAACACCCAGCATTAAGGGCTAAACTAAACTGTTGACAAACTCGAGTTTGAAGGTTCAACTGCGATTTAAAAGACTATTCTTAGCTTAAACTGTAATTTAAACAGTGACAGTTGAATGAAGGTAGAGAATACGGACTTACGAAATAATTTCAGACTTAATTTGATGGGTTTAGAAGAATTCAAAGACTTTAAAAGAGTTTTGACTAGTCAAGTCTTAAGCACGATTTGAACCACTTCTATTCTATTTTATCGGAGATTTATTTTGAAATGTAAGCTTACCTTGCTCTGTAGCTGTTGGTTCCTCTAGTTGAGAACGTAGTAACAGGAGGGGGAACCACAGCTGGTTGTTCGCTGATGAGTCCCAGAGTTTTCACCTGCATTTTCAATTCAAGAACCTTCTTCTGCAGCATAGTTGTGTCTTTGCCTTCTTGCTGCTGATTGAAAATGTCAAGCTCTGCATCCAGGATTTTTCTTTGAGCCTAAGAAGCAAAATACCATACTTATTAATGACGACTGAGTCTTGAGCTTCAAAAGACATAATATACATCTCTCACATCTCATGATAATTTCTGCTTTAATGGTACTTGAAGTTGCTTCAGTCTTCTAGACGAACAGAATGATCTCATATTGATCAATACAATCATGGTATATACTCACTCATTTGTATAATATTCTTTTCTTTTTATTCAACAATCGTTATTTAACAAATGATCTATTCTATTGTATTGAACTCTGTCTGTACTTGTTCAATTGTATGCTGTAATTGTGGAGGAGACACATAAGGGGTAAAACCTATTAGCTCCATAAATAAATATAATTGGTTTGTAAGGAATCATTAGATCTAATACTGCATGGAAAGATTTTCATACTGAAAAATACGTACCTCTTCTTTAGTTTTCTTCACCACATCAAGGGTAACCTTTGGTTTTGCTTCACTCATTTTATCCACATCGTCTGCTATTTCTTTCTTAGTTTTTTCAATATTCTCCTGCGAATAAAAACAAGGTAATACAATTTGAAAAACATCAAAAATGATTGTAATGAATGGAATGGGTTTCAAGGAAGAAGATAGAATTTGGGAACTTTTGGATTCAAACGTATAAGAGTGATAAAAATATTCCAATAAGTGGTGAACACTTCTAAAGCTGTGAAATGTTTATTTGAATCACGTTTAAATGTATGGAATTCCATCTTTTTTCATAGTACATTAATACTAATTGGACGGTCTCCGGGTAAAAGGGAATAAGTCAATTTTTCCAATTATTATTATTATTGAAAATCAACTTCTTTGACAGCTTTATCTTCGGGTATAAGGGAATAAGTCCATACTCCTATATAAGAGCTGTAATTACAAATGTGAATCTAGTAGTAATAAGTATTAAGTAGATAACTTTGTGAAGGTAAAAGGTAATAAGTGTATTTTTGACTTATTCCCTTTTACCCGGAGACCGTCCAATTTATTAAAACCTTTCTTTGAAGAAACACTATTTTTTTGAATTTGCTACTAAGAAAGTTCAAGTTCCTATAATTTCTTTTCTCAAGAAAATCTACCTCATGTAGATAGCAGCAAATGATTGCTTATTATCTGCTCAAGTTAGTTTTCATTTATCCAAATAAATTACAGAATTAAGAAGGCTGTTGAAAGTTATCCGTTCTTAAAAAATTTACTATTCCATTATTCATAGCACATTACTGTGGATTCATTGAGACCTTTCTTTAAAAAAAAGATTATATTTCTTTGAATTTGCTACAAAGAATGTTCACAGCAACATCAACTCTCAATGAGCAGCACCAACAATTTTCTTTCGACACATTAAACTAATGCCAGATTGAATCTTAATGAAGCATAAATATGATTTCCTTCCCCAGCTGAAATTTCATGAGTATTTGTTGCCTGGTTAGGTCGGTTTGTTCTTGTTTTGAATGTTTTGTGACTGTGGATTTGTTTATTTCAATTTAAAATGGGAAAGAGACAGAGGATAAACCTTTCTGGAGCAGAGGAAGAGCTATTAATAAATATTTCATTAAAATACACATTGGTAAGGTAATAGAGAAAAACAGATAAAATAGATTTATTTTTATATTTAGAGGTTTATGTTATCTGTTTTTTTCTATTTTATCGTACCAATTTGTATTTCAATAAAATATATATCAATAGCTCTTCCTCTGCTCTAGAAAGGTTTTTTCCTCTGTCTCTCTTTTCCATTTTTAATTAAAATAAACAAATCCGCAGTCACAAAACTTTCAATACAAAAACAAACCGACTAACCATGCAACAAATACTTGTGAAATTTCAGCTGAGGAAGAAAATCGTATGCTTCATTAAAATGCAATGTGGCATCAGTTTAATGTGGCATTAAACTAATGACTGTCCTAGAAACCGGACCTTAGTCATCTTTTCGATGCCTTTCCTTAGGCCTACCATACACGTTACAACCCAGAACTGCGCAGTTTTGACGAAATCGTATTCTCTACCCACACGCACAGTTCGGAACGTAGGCTTCTCTCGTCCCATCCCAAATTTTTTTTCAAGTGTATTACTTTAACCGCTAATTACGAGTTACCCAAATTATAGGAATTCAAGAACCAAACCTTGGTTCTTGAATTGAACCAAGAGTGAGAGGTCGTATGCTCTATACTCTACTATTCACTTGTACCTGTAGTAATCACCCCTGCTAGCCGTGTAAACAATACTTCAATAAGCTTTCTCCTGAAGAATCTGGGCCACTTTTACATTTTCGTCCTTCATTACACCAGCTTGTTTCATTATTTGAAAGGTGGCACGACTAATGCAGTGACAACGCTCATTCAGTTCAGAGCAGGTCAGATTCCACCCCCTATTTACAGAGAATGATGGAGGTGGAAACTAGCCTCCACAGCTCTGTGTTGGAAGAAATTTCTCTCTTCAGTTTTGAAGGATTCTTGTGGACATCATTAACAGTAAAATAGGGGATGTACCCAATTAGTCGAAGGGGAAACTGGTTGTTGGCAGCTCTCTAGGTTCTTACCGGTCTTAACCTTTCTTGATAGCTAACCTCGCATAGCAGCATAGAGAGCATGTGCCACCTGACTACGGCCAGTTTTCCCTTCGACTAATTGTCTACTTCCCGTAAAATAGATGAAGTTCAAATTTGATTTACCTGTAATGTTTTTATGGTAGAGATAAGTTCCAACCTCTGTTCAGGTACAACATAGCCTTTCTGCAGTCTTTCAACCAGCAACTTCTGATTGGCGATTTGCTTCTCAAGCAACTCTTGTTTACGTTTCCTGAAATGCTTGAGAGCTTCTTTGCGAATTTCCTCACGCTTCTTCTTGATTGCAATATTCACTGCCTGCATTTCTAGCGATTTCTTCACAGCAGCCTGGTTGACTACCTGCTGACAAATTAGAAATTAATTAATAACAAAGAAACAGAACTTATTCACCTCAATCCAAGTAACCACTGTAAGCAAACAAATACTCGAATAGATACCGGTTGCACGAAGCACACTTAACCGAGCTAAACAGGGATTTCGTTGTATTAGTTCTATCAAATTGCGTCATTTCACGTCGGTTAAATCTAATTAGCTCTTGTGCAATCGGCCAATTATGTAGAATGTAGAAACAAATATCCGAAACAATGTTCATGGAGAAAACTTTCAATTAGATTAATTAATTTTAACAAACATTTTTGAGCGTTATCAACAGACATGACAAAGATACGAAAGGGTTTCAATTTGAAAAAGTGGGAAGGAAATCACACGCGTTCAATAGAGAGCTTACCAAGGTATCGAAAAGGTGTTCGTTCCCTCTTTAAAAAAATCAGCCTTCAAAATTGGTGCAAGAAAAATGAACTTACAATGATTTTTCATGAAAGACTATGAAAAAGTTTAGTTTCTTAGTATATTCTAATTCAGAGAGAAGAATGATTGTTGTTACATCGTCTCAGTTACATTATCTCTCTACTCTAAACAATGAAGACAAGGAGGAACGAAGGTTTTCATACTTGAATGTTTCTGCTCTGTTTATGATTCGCAATGAAAGAGACCACGTTCTTGAAACATAATATGTTTTTGAAAATTAATTTGATTTGTAGTTATGGTGCATTAATTTGAAAAAAAAACATTTTTGTAATCAAGCAGTGGATAAGAAGAGGAAAATTAGTAGAAAAAACAAATCACACAAAATATTAGGAATCTATCGACCAAGTTCATCAGTAAACCCGATTTAAAAAAAAAGTGAAAATATCAGAAGTAATAGAAAAAATGTTGGCTAAACTAAAGCTTCAACTTAACTTCAACTAAGCTATGATTAAAGCTATAACTGAAGCAATAACTCAATTTTTAACTGGCGAGAATAGAATACACTGTTCAACTCACTTTCTTCTCAGGATTCACCATTGCAGTCACTTGAATAGTTTCAGCTTTCCATGTGGTAGAGTTGGAATTAGCAGCATTGTTGATATACATGGTTTTGGTCAAGTTTGACCCAGAATACAGAACCTACAAAACAGAAAATTAATAATTCAATAAAAGAAAGAGACCACAAGGGCAGAGAGGGACAGAGCAACAATAAATAGTGTATGTATTATGCGTGAGAATCTTAGTCCCGTAATACAGAAATATCTGATTATTAGATGCCTATACACTAGACACGCATAGACTGTCGTTTATGTAGTAATAGTGCATGTATGGTGTGAGAGCATCTTACAGACCCTGATGTGAAAATGACCCTGGGTTAATATCAGAGCAGACGACTATAAGATGATCACTCACTCAACATATTCTATTCATTACATATACACCGGGCTTGTTAAGTGTTTGGGCATTTAAAAGTCAGCTGTTCCTGTATTACGGGACTCCTAGGTTTCTATGAAACAAGCCTCTGAATCACAATGAAGAGCGTTTTCACTTCTTTCATCATTATTACTGCACTAATCTGTTGAAATTTTCAATTAGATTGAATTAGTTTAAAAATTTGTTCTCTGAAATTAATCTATAAATAAGATACACCAGGTTGACATTTTCTTAAGACACATCATTTTACTATTGGATAAGTTTAATCAGTGCAAGATATTCCAACAAAATTAGCATTCTCGTGCATCTTCAATAATACTTTTCTCTATCCATTGATGAAATGATAGATTCACATTAATCTATTTACAAATATTTCAATTATTGTGAAAAGACAGTAAAAGCAATGAGAACCAATCAACCAGAAACAAATCGACCATTTGAAATGGTATTGCCTGAAAGGCTTAAAAGTACTTTTTAAACGTGGAATATAATGATCCAGAAATACCCTTTTATTGGAAAATTATACCGATGGGTATAGAGAATGGAGGAGATAACGAGGGAGCCAAATTGAGACAACCTTCCACCGACTGGTATTCAAGGTATTTGCATACCTTGTTCCAGTACTAAAATACTAATAGTAAAATTCAATAACTAATATACTTCTGGTACTATTAACAATTTCTGCCAAAAAACATGTTTTAGTTTCTGATGAATCTTAAATACTATAATCCACACCATTGAAAATAGAATTAATGTACACGGAATAAGAAGGTATGTTACATACTATATAGGATTAAAGTACAATACACTATTAATTGGGCAGCTTGTATGAACCAAAAGCCAAAACTCACACAAATTGTAAGAAAAACTCTAACCATCCCATACACAGTATATTAAATTAGCTTTGTACATATTGGTGAGTAGTGAGACAATACATACCCATAACATTAATAAAACATGCTAAAAGGATGACTAGTAATTTCAATTAAATCATTCCAAAGCAAAATAATGTTATGAATAAAACGTTCACAGTGCCTATGAATACAGTGAGTATAGGCTACATTGTATAAAATAATCTTTGTACAGATGCAACATAGTTTTTTTACAAAAGACAATAAAAGCCATTCTATGTATCAATTATGTTGTTTGTTAGAGATTTTAAACAGCCAACATGACATGTGAAACTATACCCAAAATAACAGCGGCGGCTATCAATAGTAGAATGATCAGAGAACAACAATATGTATATGGTTTTTGATGCAAAGGTGAAGGTTCCTTTCGAGCAGCTGCATGGGGTAAAGACTGCACCCCTGATTTGTGTTTCGCCAGCAGTAATAGCTTGGGACAACCACTGCCAATGCGATATATTTTATCCGGTTTGTACTTCTTTGTACTTGAGGAAACAGAGGCTCCTCTCGAATAACTGCATAGGTTAGAGACTACACCTCTAATTTGTGTTTTATCAGCAGGAATAACTTGAGACAACCACTGCCTGAAGTGCGATATGTTTAATCAAATTTCCCTCAGCCCAGGCCAGTCATTGTAGACTTTATTATCCAGATACCTTTCATAAGATCAGTCAACCGACGAAGATGGAACTTTTCATAGGCAAACTGGGAAGGATTTGCAGTGGACCTTGATATTTGCATACGATGGACACCTCCCACCAAGGAACATTACTTGAGGTTTGTGGGTGCAGTAAGGAGCAGTAACAATAACAAGAATACATTAATAGCAGATTTATCAATTTCCCAGTACAATAAGTACATTCCCAGTACAAGAAGTACATTCCAGTACTAGTACATTTATTACTCTACAAGGATTCTTTTGAATTGTCAGAAAACAGCTGATTGATGTACGCTCGTTTACTAACGTTAAATCAGCTGTTCTCTGACAAGTTAAGAATCCTGCAATACAAGGATACAGTTCATTCTTACAACTGTTCAATACAGTACATTCCTAGAGGATAGAGGAAAGAGGATAGAGCTGTGCCAGGCAGGAATAAGAGAGACTAATGAGGGAAATAAAGAATTACCAGGAAGGTGACGAAAAAAGGTTGCTGATGAGCTTTTTAGATGAGAAATGCCAGGAGAGACCAATGTGATAAAGAGTGAAACAGTGATCAATTTTGACTTTCGATATTCTAACCGTCAAGCTTGCAGCTTGTCAAGAAACGTGGGTGCAGCCTAAAAGCCTGTCATACAAGACAATGAAATTGAACCGAACCTGGTTGCAGAACATATTGTTTGAGTTTCCAGGATTGATCACAATCCGGAGCAAACTAATAACATACGAAATCAACTGCCAAACCTCAGGAGGCGAGGCTTGAGATTCAAATTTTTCTGCTCCATTCAAAATAAATGATGAAAGGCTTGAGACCTGACATAGCTCTGAGAAACCTGAGGCCTGGTAAAGCTCCTGGCTTTTATGGTATATACATCCAGAGTTCTATCATAGAGTAATAGAGTAACACGTCCATCATAGAGTAATATGTAATAGAGTTCCATCTATTACATTGTAATGTCAAAAATAATTTGATCAGATGTTCATAAACAAAACTATTATAAAGCTTGTTATTCCGTTATTTTGGATTTTAGTTTGAATTTAAAGCTTGACAAATAAAATGAAAAGTGAAATAAAGAATTTTGATCTGTGAAAATGTTAATTTTATTACAAGAAAATAATACTGTTTTCCCCTTCAACATGAAGGGGAAACACTCTAAGATGGCTGAGCCAGTTCTATACAAGCATACTGTTTGCTGGAAAAATTCCTCATGTGTTGAAAATATCAAAGATTGTTGCAATTTTGAAGCCTGGGAAACCAAGTGACCATGCCATGAGCATTTCAAAAAAGAAAACCTGTTGTCGCACACTGACTAAGGAAACGACAAACAAAATATATGCACAAAGTGAGACAATGAATACTGAGTACAGTATAATCAATCTTATCTACAGATAAGATTACTTTTAAACACAAACTTCAAACTCACACAGACCTGTGAAGTAGATGCCTGTGAATGAAGAGTGCAAAGTCTACAAGTGTAAGAAAATTGAGAGGAAACCCGAGATTGGGCTAGATTAACGATGTAGAGCGACTTGAGGGAAATAGATAGAGGATAGAGAAGCTAAGCATAGAATCAGGAATAAAGGAGAGGCTTTTTGAAGGAGACCAATTGGGTACAGAGTCGAGGAATAAGTGCCGAACCGAGGATAAGCGATGCATAAATGCTGGGTTGCACCATCCAAGATCAAATCAAGGGGTAACCAGTTTTGGGTTCAAGTTGATCCTGGACTAACTTATTGTTAGTGTTGCACCATTTCCAACAACAAAACTGTGATCCTGGACCAAGATCCAGTTAGGCGATGTGTTATCAAATAATAGTGCAATTTAAATCGGATGTTAGCCTGCCAGTGGAAATTTCTGATCGGACTAAGAGGCAGTTGAATCTTTATTAGGTTCCACAGTTTGTGTGTATTTGTGAGGTGATGTTGAAGACCTGAAGCTGAGAGAACTAAGGACGTACTGAAGGAGCGTCTGGGGCAGCGAATAGAACAGCAAAAATGAGTAGTAATACAATAGTTGAGATCAAAATTTAAATTATATTCATAACAATAAAAAATTCCAGATCTACAAGTCTACAATTCTACAAGTGATCTATACAAGAAGCATTCCATAGTCCATACATTGGAATTGACTATTTTTTCAAACAGATTCATCTAAAATCAATATTTATAAAAGACTTACAATAATGTGATATGTTTTTTAAGAATCATCATAAAAATAGATGATTGATTTAATGACATAAACAATCATTTTAAAATATTCAAAAAGCTCTAGTGTATCCATCAGTTCTAGCTACAGTCTCTACATAATAATATTACTTTTTCCAATAGGATGTTGATACTTTTTACTAGAGAAGTTTGTATTTACTACCAATTGCATTCCAGATATTTCGTAGTCTTATAATGCTAATTTTGGGAGACCAGAAACAGAAATAAAAGCAAGAAATTAACAGGAAGAGAAGAACAAGACCAAACTCCAATCAAGTGCAGAGATTCTGTGGAAGCAAGTCTGACATTGTCAACATACCTGATCGGAGGTCTTGGGTGCAGTTGACTCTTGTTTAGTAGGTTCCACAGATTCTGTGAGTTTAGGAGGTGGCGATGTAATGTTGAGAGCTCCAAGTCTCTCCTTTATTGTGGATTTCCGCAGAGAGGCCGGCTAAGCAGCCAATACACATAGAGGATATTAATAACCAACATTTTTTTTTCAATTCACATGATCGCTATTATTATAAAAATTCGGCTATATACAGTACCTCCCTATAAATACTACAAGGTATCAAACCAAATAAAAAAAGTATACAGTGTCAATTTCTCAATCTTCTCAATTTTCTCAGAACACCTTTAGTTGTAATCATCAATCAAATTGTAGATGAACAGATTTTGAGTCAATTTTTTTCACCGATTCAAGTAGTTATTCAAGATTTACTGATTCAATTAATGTATTACATAATACAATCAATGTATAGGGTGGCGCATAAAGAACGGATGTTTTTTCAGAGTGTTATAAGAAAGTTTATTTGAATCATACATTTATCTTCCTAACACCAAATTTTTAAGTAAATAACCCAATTTGAGAATTTGTATGAAAAACACTAAAACACTTGAGTATATTTCAGAAATTACATAGGAAAGATTTCGCCCTTAATGCGTTAATACTCATTAAAAGCCTCAAATTGGTCCTTAACTTTTGATACAGCAGCAATTCATTCATGTATTGCAGTATTCAAATCTTCAATGTAACGATATTTACGATAGTAAACTTGAATTTCAAGTGAAGAAGAATCTTATGCCAATAAGCTCGACTTGAAACTTTCTGCTGAAGCACCGTTGAACGACGATTGCAGATTCATTCTATTGGAAATATTGTTCTACAGCAAATACGCGATTTTGCAAGGTCAATTGCGCCATTCATACTAAAACTGGATACTTTAACCTACAAAATGGTGTCGCTCTGCGGTCACAGACAGCTCTAGTCCACTGATACTATCCTACTCAAATCCATCCATTCTTTTTGCGCCACCCAGTACTATGCTGTAAATCGACGGAGCTGTATGGTACAGAAAAATGATTGAAATACATTTCAAAAACTTCAATTCATAAAATAATTCTTTATTTTTCTGGCGTGGCAAGTTTGGACAGTAATTTCCACACTACTTAACCAGAAATGAAATTTGAAATTTTTCTCATTCATCCGAAAAAAATCAAACAATTTATTCCAGTATAAAAATATTTTCCATTTTCAAAATTTCTCAAAAAAATTACAAATCTCTCGAAGAAACAAATATACACAACGTAATGACACTTCTGCAAAAGCGAAGCTATGAAGCTATGCGTAAGTTAAATTTAAGACAATCAAAGATAAAACAGATACCAGAGTGCTTCAGTCCCAATGATCAGTACCATGCCAAGAATAATCGCGAACGAAATATATGCAAGTCGTCAGTCATCACTAAGAGTTTAAAAATAAAATATCAGCAATAATGAAAGATGAATCTACCCTAAATCTACAACGATGACAGCAACAGAAAAATAGAGACGTGTTCAAGAATGTAAGGACTTTCTAATCACCAGTTGAAAACAATCTCTAGTCATGCAACAAGAATCATCAATTAAATTAAAGCTACTTCAATTGTTAACTAGTCTGCGCTCGAGGATTCATCTTGGACATCTATTTACTCAGAGATTGGAGGAGATCAATACTGTTGACATATGAAAGTCATTCTAACTATTAATTATCAAAAGGCAAATTGTACACTACAGCTCATCACTATAATCAAGAACTTCTGGGGACTGAAGTTATAAAATGTTTAAATTTCTTTAATCTGAATTTGTATATGTTGGAGGACAAGAAATTTATTTCAATTCGCAGCTTAGGCACTCTGAGAGATAACAATTCCAGTGATATGAGGGATGATTTTGTTTTCATTTTAAAAGAAGGCAAAGATAAAAAGATAAAAACTACACAAGAAAAATATTTCAAAGAAGGCTGACTTTATAAAATTATATATTTTATTTTAAATTAGTATAAAATTTAAATTTATTAAAATTTATTTTAAAAATTGTAGTAAAAATTATTATTTTATACTACAGCTTTCATAAATTTATCAATGAAATATTTATTAGTGAGCTTCAATTTTAAATAAAAAATTGGAAATAGCTGTAGTAGCATTGCTAATCCAAATACTAGACTTCAGAATATATAATACATGAGCCGTGAAACACCAATAGAATGAAATTGAACACCCCCTCCAACATTATTACTCCAAATATTTTTACGCCAAGGTAAATCAGGGAGGATTGGAATACTCTTATTTAGGGGATTTTTGAACCCATTCACGTTGGAAATCATTGTTTGTGATTTCCCAGAATTGGAATATTCAGCGGTATAGATCAATCGGCATAGCCCGTATTTTGATGTTGCTTATGGCCATCCACGGATAGAAAATAGATATAACTTAGATAGAAATAGATATTAACAACCTAATTTATCTACATAAGAACCACAACTTCTGAAACAACTAGAACTAGAACTAAAAGAGAAACTAAGAATGAACCAAAACCATTAAAATACACAACAATACTTGGATAATCCATTATCCAGTATCCAGTCTTGGATAATACCGAGCTTTCTATCCAGTGACCACTGAAATTGCATTGATAAATCAATTTGGAATCAAAGGTAGTGAACTTGTGCTCAATATCCACATTAACTCAAGCCATCGCAACAGTTTATAACCGTTTTTCATCAATGCAAACTGTTCTATTATACTATGAAACAGCTAGCGGAATGAAAATTGAAACATCCAAAAAATTCAACTTCTGCTTTAGGATCAACTTTTACTTTGACTGTCGTTCAAGAAACAGGCCTCTTATGTTGTTAAAACCATCAATTCACTACCGTCACATTGATGTGGTTGCGACATCTTATTAATACTAAGAAACTTCAACAACTTCAACTATCCAAGTTTATCCGTTATGAAAATGAAGTTGACAAAGGAAACTAAAAATCTTCACACTAACACTATACATGCGAAAAAGTTCTAAAATCCAAATTTGTCTATATTTACAGAGGAAATTCAAATGTTACAAGAGCTTCTAAATCATCCTTGTCCTAACAATACATTTTTACAAGTTTGATTTTCAGAAGCAGTATCGAATTATTCCAATATGAAGAGTTTAGGATGAATGTTGTGAAATTACATTTACACCCAATATTAATGAAACTGTAAATGTCAGCAAAGGTTTCATGAAGGAAAATGTTATTAGTCAAACAAAATGCAGATTAATGCAATACTGTTGAGAGTTTCTTCAGTTAATGGAAGTGCAGGTGCAATTGATGAAGGATTAACCACTGGAAGGATGGTGAACCAATTAATTTTACAGGTTTCAACAAGCAGCAAAGCAATCAGTCACCTCAGACTACCAAACTCAAGTATTCAAACATACATTGGTATCAGTTTCCTCAGACTGCTGAATAGCCTCAGGCTGCAGTGTATTGAGGACTTTGGTAGGAGACGTGTTAACAGCAGCTCCAAGTCTCTCCTTGACTGAAGGTCGCCGTGGAGGAACGTTCTCTTGTTTACCCTGAAAATCACGATTATTTCACGGTTAAATGTTCTTACCCGTCACCTATTATCATGCATCACTTGGTCTCTAAATGCCACATCAGTGGCCGTAATTGCGAGTGGCCGTAGCCGTAGTCTGATAATCCAGAAGTCCTGATTCGATCCCAGGTCACTTGGAGATATTTTTCTAGGGCCAGATTACGCCGTCGGTCCCGGCTGTCTAAAATCGTCATTAATTGGAAATGAAAAACCCTTAAGCAATAAAAATAATTTCAGAAATCCTTGAAAGTTTCATAGCGTGAGTGATAATGAAATAAGACAACTTGAAATACCTCAGAGTTATGCCAGAAGACTTTGATAAAGCGATTGTTCAAAACAGCTTCCGATGATCTGTAAGCGCTGTAGGCCTCCCCGTGATTTTGAAATGTTATGAGAGCACCTTCAGGATCTCCTTCGTAAGAAACCTGAAAAAATACACTAATCAGTAGTAATGCCCCAAATAGAATAGATAAAACAAATTTATTGGATCAAAAAATTATTTTGAAATGCTATGTGAGCAGATTAAGGATCTCCTTTACATAAAAAATATACTAGTCAATAATAACGTCCAAAATAATAAATGATTCGAACAGGTTTTCAACTGGTTCAAGTTGAAAGAATTGTTCATTATGGTCTGTTCAGGGAAAAGAGAGACGATTTAAATAAACCTGTGCGTGCGAGAGTCTAGCTAGCAGCAGCTAGACCGATTCACAGTAGAACTACTGAAATAATATTATTATCTGCAGTACGTGATTACAATCTGACCTTGAATGAACATATTGTGAACGGGAATTGGACAGAAAATTTATCGAAAACAGCTGTGAGTCATCGCTTCTATACGCATACAAATTAAAAAGCTTGTTTTAGCCGTCTCTCGACTCCGTGAATAGAGTATAGTTGATTTATGTAGCATACACTCCAATAACTATCACTTGCTATAATCACAAGTCGTACTGACCAACACATATATAGTAAAAACACGAATAATGACTCAAGTTGAAAGAATATAAATTTATATTAATGGACTGTATTCAAAAATAAAGAAACCCAATCATTTCATATTTATGAGACGGACATTCTTCAATAACTTCATCACTCTCGTACATTATGAGTTATCATTAGAATAAGTAGTATGCCTACTAAAAAATTAATCCAAGTATTAATAGACATAAAATTACACAAATAAGTGGTAGGAATATCCTCAAGGAATAAATTCAAACATTTTGTGACCTCAAAGAATAGTACATTATTACAATAGTGTATTATTACCTTTTCCAAAAAACAAGCTGTGACAAGCTTTTCCAGTTCAAGCTGTGACGAGCGGAATCTTTACAATAGCACATAAAATTAACTTGTTCAATCAGTAAGGAAGATGAGTTTCAGTGTGATGCATTTAGTTTGGCGGTTGACGATCAGTAAACAGCTGATGTTACGCAGCTTTGACACAGTAACCCAAAGACATTTTAAACTCTTAAAGACCTTCAAGTCTGAAAACACCTTTTTAAAGTCTTTGCAATAATCTGCGAGATTCAGCATTTGTAGGTTAAGTATTGTGTCAAAGCTGCGCAACATCAGCTGTTTAATGATCGACAACCACTCAATTAAATTAATCACACTATATCTATGTTTAATAATCCAAAAAATATAACAAGAGTATTTAATGCAATATAATGTAATAAATTGTTACAATTTATGAATCAGCAAGGAGAGACCAGCCTGTTTTACAAGAAAGGGCCGGATTCAATTAACTTTTAATTGCCTGTAATACAGTAACTACAAGATATTTCCTTACACTAGACGTGCATAGCTATATTTATACGCCTAGTGTATGGGCAGCGTTGTGCTCTTGTTTCGCGGATACTCACGAATTTCAAAAACTTCATCTTTTTTTTAATAAATTCTATTCTATTTCATGAACCATATCCAAGGTTCTTTTTTGTGTATTGATAGAAAACTTTTTGCGGAGTTTCATGAACC
This sequence comes from Laodelphax striatellus, assembly GCA_017141395.1. Classification (NCBI taxonomy): domain Eukaryota; kingdom Metazoa; phylum Arthropoda; class Insecta; order Hemiptera; family Delphacidae; genus Laodelphax; species Laodelphax striatellus. The sequence continues at coordinate 19,216,398 of CM029544.1, read as the reverse complement.
TTTTCGTTTCTTCAGTGTATTGTTAGAAAAATAATTTAAATAGTTCATAAACAATTCATCTCTCATCATAATCCTTCCCATTACCCACGCACAAACTTAAAGCTTATGTGGGCATCATCCCTAGCAAAAAAAAGTTCTAGGTGAAAGCTCACCTGAATGTTGACGATCTTCCCAAATTTGGCGAAATGATTGTTGAGATGAGTGATGTTGTTGAGACTGGGAGGTATCTTCTTGATCTCCAATGAGCAGTTGTCTTGGGACTGTTGAGGTCCTGCCTTCATGCCCCCAAAGCCTCTGCGGGGGCCCCCTCTGTAATCGTAGGTACCACGCCTCTTGTTCGGGTTTTGAGACATGCTTGTCTCCACCTTCATGAAAAAATTCAATTCATTCAATAAGAAATTCGATATAGAATATTGTTATAGCAAAAGTCAATTTATAGTACTCAATTTTCACTCATTTGCAACTTTGTACAATACACTTTGACAGAGATAGAGAGACATTTAATTTTTTTTTTATTCTTGTTGATCAATGTTTGATGATCCGGAAATGCGGATGATCCGGATCTTTCTGCGGATGATCAGGAAAGAAAATATATAATGGTATGTACAATTCAAATAACTTATGTAAATACGAGTCGTTTTTCAAGTGTAATTTATTATAAATGTTGCTATAATGTTATGTTTTATTGAAAGCAATGAACTTATTCTATTCGATTCAATACACTTTGGCAATATTTAACAAGTGAATCATTAACAATCGTTTTCCTAGATTACTTGTAATTATTATGTTTAAAAAGGTTTCAAAATGATCAATAATATTCTATTGTTATTATATAATACGGCTTAATAGTCTCATATTGTTTAAAATATTTTATTCTCAATTAGAAGACATATTGAAATCCATTACTAATGGATCCCTAATGAATTAACCCATTTATCATAAAATTTTAGTTCACAGCAATTATTACCTAAAAGACATAAATTATCAAGACCAAGAACAATAATTTTTGTTCATATGCAGGTCTAGTTAATCTCAAGCATACAATTTTGGTTCCACTCTCTCACTTAGTTCCCTCTACACACCATCTGAGGAAGATCTAGCTAGGCGATCACAACGATCGCAAGATCATGATTGATGAGAAAAATTGTCCAAATGGATGATGCTATGTTAACGAAAGTAAATCGTACGTTAAATAATGTCATCAAGGTGTATGTGAATAATGAAAAATATCAGTGTATGTAATGTAGCCTAATTTCAAGTTTAATGTACTTTCATAAATTGATGAAACTCTATATACCTTAGGGGGTTGAAACTACTACTTTTTTATGTAACCAAATAATAGTTCAGTTTTTACTGAATAATATTGTATAGTAATTTACATAATAATAATTAAAAACTACCGCTTTATAAATAGTCAGTTTCATATGACTGTAAAATACAGAAGCACAATCACCAAGAAAAATCTCTGAAAGTGGAAATATTTAGAAGAAATGAAGATAATTATGAAGAATTTTAAAGGGAGTAGAAAATTGAAACTCACATAGTTGACCACGATTGGTTGTGGTTGATAAGGTTGCGGCTGATTACCGACGGGAACACTGACAAGTTCTCGCTGATGCATATAACCAACTTGCTGCGCATTGGGGGGAGCATTAGCGTGGAACGCGTTTCTCATACCTCCAGAGCGCATCGTTCCTCTTGTATCTGCAAAAATTATTTGAAACAATTTAGAACAACTGACATAAAATCATTGTAACATAACCTATAATAGATTTTTTTTAATTTGGCGGATGGATCACCTGATTACAAACGGGGAACAGACAAATGTTCTTTAGATATAGCAGGATTCTTTTAAATTGTCAGAAAACAGCTGATTGATGTACGCTCGTTTACTGACGTTAAATCAGCTGTTTTCTGACAAGTTAAAAGAATCCTGCTATACGCGCACAGCTTGTCTATCTCCAAAAACATAAGACTGTATCTTATTAGAATAGTAGAAACAATACCGTATGCATATTATAAATTTATATGTTAAAATTGAACATATTATAACACTCTAATTCGTGATCAATGTTTATACGAATTCTAACCTAAAAACAGTTTGACCTACTCTAACCTATGAATGCTAAGTCTCGCAGATTACTCGGAAACTATTTTGCAAGAGCTGAGTGTAACATCAGCTGTTTATTGAATAACAATCAATCGCCACCCGCCAAATTGAAAAATTCCACTTATTCAAAATAAGGAAAGGCAGAATAATTATATAAAACTATTCATGACAAGACTATGTATGGTTGAGAATTAGAGTACAGTAATTTTAAACATTTATTGAAATACTGTATGAATGTAAACTGAACATTACAGCTGAACTCTCAACTGCCACAAACCAATGTACGTCATATGAATAATTTGAAATGTAAAGGAAACTGAACAGAGAATGATAAATAAATACTCATGTGTAAAACGTGTTTTTGATTAGAGGTTGGTGTCATGAATAGGTTTTGTAGGAACAATGTTAATGAACCATGGTTGGCTTCATGGTATCTAATCGCTCAAATTAGATAAGAGACGTGAACTTGTAATTGTTTTAAGGGTTTCTACTAAAATTAATATGGGTGACCGCTTGAGGCCTGCTACGCTAAATATAATGACAGGTGCAAACAGGTGCTTCAACTTTCTATCATATCTTACAATTCTTATACATTAAATAAATTTGCAAGTCTAATGACAGCCACTATGATCGTTATATTGGGCCAGTTTAGAAGCGGTTTGCGCAAAAACAAAGATTAGTGGTCATTGATGTCCAGGTTTTGTTTGTACTTTGGAGAAAAATACGTTTAATGGGAAAATGTAAAATAAATTTGAAGTTCACTTGGTGCCATCTCTCGGTTTTTTGACGGAACCATATCCCTAGTACTGAACTACACAGAGTATTTCAACACTGGTTCTCGAACGAAACAGTTCAACAATTTTGACAAAGCAAGCGGTGCTTTATGCTGTGGGCTTAGACTAGTTAAAGTTGAAAAGGTTGCTCTATTAAGCATTATTGGTGATTTTATAGCACAGCAAAAGAAATGTAGTAGACTCATAGGTTGCATCCATCCTAGTCCATTCCAAGAACACACACTATAGAGGCAACAAGTGATTCTCAGATTCCATCACAATATCTAGACCCAAAATTCTTATCCCTCAAAAATTATAACGTTCTCAACTGCTACTAATAACTATCTTACCTCGAAGGACACTTCCTTTCGATCATATAAGACGCCGAAGATTTTTGAGCTCAGAAAGGATTTAACTGAGTATAGCCAAGATTTTATACAACCACGAGTAATTATAGAGAACACATTTGCAAAGGAAAGTGAACAATTATCTAATTCTGATGGAATAAACCCAAAATACATCATTGTAGTTCCACAAGTAACGTTTTTTGAAATTTTTGGAAATCCAGAAAAACCTGAGAAATTCTGATGGGTCTATCAAAACTTGATCAATTCATTCATATAACTTACGATGCAACCTTCGTCTACATCTCAGGTTTCATCTATTGCTTCATTTGATCAACCAGTAAATAGATGAAGAAAACCTAGGATTTTTTTCAACCATACTTTGGTGAACTACAGGCATGTTAGGATATGGAAAATGAAAACAAATAACATTAATAACCCGGGCGAAGGTTCAGATCAACCTCAAACTGGTGTCTAGTTTCAGAGATCAGCTGCCATTCTATTATTGTCTCAAATCTATGTACCGTAGAACTGTGCAGAAATGAAACTATGGACTGGAGTGAAATTCAAATAAGAATCATAAGGATTTGGACCAGTGAATTTTCGAAAATATGGATCATTGGACTTCTAAGAATAACCGATTCGCGATTCAAGTGAATTTATCAAAATCTCCAATTTATTTTCTATGTTATTTGAGTGCATGGTTAGACAAGCAATTTCAATACGCGATTCACTGATGCTGTAATCATCAGATTATAAGGATAAGCAACCAACCAATAATAATTGGTGATGAAGGTGATAGTGTGGTAGATATCCATAATAAGACTTAAATATTTTCACTATTACGGATTTAATATGAGAAGTATGATACCAGTTTCGGTTTTAACATCTATTATTAATCCTAAACAAGCTAAGCAAAGGTTGGAGGTTGATAATTCAAATTCAAGTAATTTTTTATTTGTATATGAAAATGAAAAATACATCACTTTATATAGTTTTTTTCCAATAATGGTATAAGAACTGGAACTAGTCTATCATTTTTTATTTCATTTTGTATGAGACTAGTATCTCATTTTTTATAGTAGGTCTGTGATGATAACTCAAGTCTAATTATTCACAATGATTAGAGCACCAGTGAACTGCATATAAAAGTTTACTTACTAGCTACTCCTCGGAATGGGGGTCTTGTCCAAACTTTCAGTTCTATGCTTGGCGCATCTGGATTATATTCGGCTGAAAAAAGGTGAATACTGAATTTCATGCAGAATAAACTACAGTACAATTCAATTGCTTGGGTGTGAGCAATGTAGGAACTGAGAAAGGCGATTAAAAGAATTACAGTAATTCGCTCGGTTAAATATCTTTATATGAAATAGGCTAACATGTTTTTTCTGTAACCACAACTCCCCTCCGTGGTTTCTCAACCGATTTCGTTCGTTCACGTCTCATTTGAAAGATCTCATTGAAAGATTTAATAAGATCTTACATTTTGAAAAAAGTTATCGAGGAGATGAGGAATGAACAATCAAAATTTCAATTTTTGCCATTACTTCAACATAGGGATAGGTGAGCCGAAAATTTTCACATTTCAACTTATGATTTGATGATCAGCTGTTGAATTGAGAATGAATGTGATTTGATTAATATGAATAATAGCTAACCTAGCAACACAGAGAGCGTCTTATTTTTAACCAATTACTGAGATGGTATGTTGATTACTGACATAAATGTTAGAGGTCATTATCCTTTATGAAGGATTCAAACAGCTAATAGTAATGAATGAAGTTTTAGAGCAATTTGAGTGTGGAGAGCAGTGACAAGGGAACATATAACAAGAGGGGGTGAGAAACGAGTTAACCCCTGGATGGAGCCCCAATAGTGGCAGGCTGTACAAGTAGTATCAGTAAACCAATGATCAGAAAACTACTAGAGAACTCTTGAGAATTCTGGATGAAGAACGTTGGCAAAAGTGAGACCAAACTGTTGAAGAGATGTTGAAAGATTCACAGATTCTAGCGGGAATGCCTCGGAACTGTTCAGAAGGCTTAAAGCTCGATCCATTAAGCTAAATGGATCCTGTAATCCAGTACAATAAATGCCTTCTGTCCACCCTTACAAGGTGACAGAACATAATATATATTTGAACTTAGCAAAATAGAGGGGAGAGTGGATGGCACACAAGATAAAAGGCGTAGACTGACAAGTTTTGAAAATAAATCCGCTTGAATCAAGAAATCTTTCAGCCATTCAACGAGGTGGTGGTAGTTACCCCTGAAAGACGTGAAACTGGAAAAGGCTGCAGGAGCTGATGGAATGTGTCCAGAATTCCTAGCACATGCTGGAAATTGCCAAGGAATGGCTAGAACCTTTTTTACAGTAGTATACCATTTGAGTTGAAGAAGGCAAAGATAATTGCCATTGCAAAACCTGAAACCCCAATGACATAGCAGAGAGATATCAACCAATTGCTGAAGATTTCAGAAAGACTTGTCTATAACCGAATTGGCCAAACAATTAAGGAGCATATTCCAGTTGAGCAAGCTGGTTTTTGACTTGGGCACAGCTGTACATATAAATTTCTTGCTAACCAACCACATTGGAGCAGGATTCCAGAAGTCTTAAAACATCTGTGGGGTTTGTTGATTTAACCTCTGTATATGTTACGGTCTGGAGAGGCTGATATTCAAACATATCTTTAGTTGCTAAAATACTACGTGTACGGGAACGCCCTATGAGTTCTACAGTATGACAAAACTAGTGAAACTGGAACTAATCTTCAAATAAATGAAAAAAAACAAGAGTTGATTACATGGAGTGACTAGATACAGATGCGTGTCAAAAAGATGGAATACCATATCACGTGGAATACCATGTAAGAAATAAAATTTATTGAATGAAAAGACTAGAAGTTGTCAGGGATTCAAAAATTCAAAATTTTGTGGTAGCAACATCTTCTAGTCTTTTTAAAGGGACTTCTATTCGTTATATGGATAACTACCATAATATCACCTTCACTACTACACTAGTAATAGAATTTTTTATCAATCAAATAACATGAGATAAGACGCTTATTAGACTGTTATAGAAGTTAATTTTGCAATATTGGCAAAGCTGAGAACACACTTTTAGTCTTGTAACGTTACAAGCTCAGTAGTTATCGTTTTTCATAAGTAAAACCGTTTGAAAAATAATGAATTTCTATTAAAATCCCATAAGCAACTCCGCCACAAGGCATAAATGTTGTTTGCGGCAAGGCAAAATGACTCCTCCGTAGCTGATCCCCCGTTTACTTGAACCTAGTTACGCCTATGACCAAAGGTGTCTGGTGGTCAAGTGGATGAGTCGCTCGCAGGCAATTGAGAGGTACGGGTTAAGTCCGGGCACAACTTTTTTTACAGTGGCATTCATCGAATATCCTCTTGCTATTCAGTTCTGTAGTCAATATTGTTGTTAGCAGAAGTCTTCAGATCTATTTATTATAGCTTTCTTTGGATTTTCGTTCATATAATTCTCCAACGTCAGTTAAACCAATTTTTAGTTTAAACTTGGGTTTTACCACTCACTAGAAACTTTTTTGTCAGAAAGTCCGATGTTCGAACAGCTGAATGTGAGTATCATTGAATCAAATGGTCAGCTGTTCGGACATCGAACTTTCTGACAAAAAAGTTTCTAGTGAGTGGTAAAACCTAAGTTCAAATTAAACTGTTATTGGAGAAACCGGCCCTTAAAAATAACCCTATTACACTGACAACGGTCACACTACAACAGACAGTTGTATGTACTTACACTTACATCAGACACTATTCCCCCTGTTTGATTGGCTTTTGTGCAACTGGCCGATAGACTACGTGGGCATCATAAGTAGCTAAAATAAATGAATGTTTGAGTATTACTCACATGGACTGCCCCCCACATTCAGTTCAGGGGTTCTGTGACGAGGTAGACCCATGTGATGATCGGACGGTAATAACGATAGCTGCTCATTGAGAAGTCCAGTCTTGTTGGAAGCAAGTGGTAAAGTGTTAGTCTGGTATTTGGAGAGCATTTGCGGCAACTGTACGTCATCGACTACAACAGGATCAGCCCCATGATCATAGCGGCACATCTCTCCCCTCATACAGTAGCCTTTTTCTGAAATAACAAGCAATTTATTAAAATAACTAACTTCTAACTAATATACTGTACAGCACGATGCTAGGCTCTGTGTCCCTGGAAGGAATGCGATACGTCATTGAAAACCGGGTTTTGCAGTGCACAAGAGTGCTATCTTCGTCTCCCCGCTTCAGCCTTCAGGGACACAGAGCTCAGCATCGGGCAGTACAAGTAACTTCTATACTAATATACTGTAATACTAATATAAAAACCATAAAAGACAAGAAATCGACTTTGTCATGGAATAGAAGTTACGATTTAAACACTTTACGATTTAAAACAATTTACGACATGCACTTTCAACACTTTGTATACATGCAAATTCTTGAACGGTAATATTTTCAAGTTTCCTGAATGGAGGTCACTTGTTCAGTTCTTAAACTGAATATATAATTTGTTTCACTACAAACGTGTTTATTGTGTAACTTAATGTGTGATCAATCACATTTTTAGTGGGATAGATAATATGAAATGGTTATAGAATTATACGTTCATTAAATTTCAATTATTGGAAAAACATTGTTACCAAAGAAGAAAATACGGTAGTACAAAGTGAGATAGTTTGAATTTTTGAATAATAATCATCACATTTGAAGAGAAATAAATAATATAAATTGTTTATAGAATTACATACGTTCGTTGAATTCAAACTATTGGAGAAACATCATTCCCAAAGAAGAAAGTTCTGCATGAATTCAAACTATTGGAGAAACATCATTCCCAAAGAAAGTACTACAAATTGAGATGTCTTTGAATATTAAATAATACGGCTATATTTGATATAAATATGAAAGCTCACCATCAAAGTCCCTGCATCTCTGTTTGGATGGGAGGTTTGATTTTGAAGCGTCAACGGCGCTCTGAATGTGTGAGCTGACCCTATGCTCATAGATCGAACCCAGCAGATCCTGATCTGCATGGTTGCTGTCTTGGGTCGGAGTGCCAGGATCAGACAAGTCATGGCGGAGCTCTAAAAGGTACAATTGCACCGTCAGCATCATTGAATTAAGAACTTTCGAATATTTTTCATAAATTGTTAGAAGAAGAACAGTTCTGGGCAGAAGCCTGTTGTACTATCGTTTGTAAATGATTGAATTCAAGACTGATTAATTTACTTTGACAGTCCAAACACATCTATCGAACTATAAAGTGCCTGAGAGTTTAAATAGTTGAGATATGCAACATGACGTATCACGGAGATATTCACAGCCAATTCTTTGGATAATCCATACAGGAGAGGTTTTTGACCGTCGTAAATATTGAGATATGCAACATGACGTATCACGGAGATATTCACAGCTAATTCTTTGCATAATCCACACAGGAGAGGTTTTTGAGCGTCGTATGAGAAGTGAGTCGTTATCAACTGTACTAGGAATAAAGTGATATTTTGTTTTAGATATTTGCTAGAAATAAAGTTATATTTTCTAGCACAACGGTCGTTTCAAAGATAACTATAGAAATAGATTTAATAAACATGGTTATTCAGTTATCACTATAAAAATTTATAATGAACAAAAATGAATTAGAGTACTGCTCTAGTACATGGCTTTCCATAGTAAAACACTTTAATTTATTTTCAAACTTTTGTGGATATTCTTGTAGTTACTTCATTATTCTGGTTGATAACCAAAGGTACTGATTGCAAACACATAGGTTTTTATGAATGAGTTTGACAGATAAGCGCTATTTACCGCTTTCACACTCATCACAAACAATGCATATGAGAACATATTAGAACAATGCAAATGGATTAGTGTCCATTGGTCTATTTGTTTGTATAGAGAAGACGATATATTTCATTGTGTCAGTGTTGTGACGTCAAGTGTGAATCGTCTACTCTGTACAAACAAGTAGAACAATGCAAATAGATCGGTGTGCATTAGTCTATTTAGAATAGAATAAAAAAAAAATTCTATCACAACAGTACAAAGTCAAATTACAACTTATCACTCTATATTGTACTACAATCAAATCAAAGTTTATTCATAAAAAAAATAATTACAATACAAATTTGGATTCTATAACATGTAAAAACATAAATATGTATAACGTTTTATGCATTGAATAATTTCCTAATATAGATAATTTTTCATGAATAAAAAAATTATTACAAAAAAAATACAATAACTTGGAACAAAGGAACAATAACTTATTACAAAGGAACAAAAACAATAACTTGCACAGTATTAATTGTATTAGTAACTGAAATTGACATGAAGAATACAATAATTTATTATAAAAAACCTAGTTCATTGACAATAGAGAAAAAAGTTTGATAAGAAATACAAATATGATAACAATAGTGGAATACTGGTGATAAAAAAATATATGGTACCCCTGTAAAAAATTGTGGAGGTTATCAAACTTGATTAAACATGAAAACACAGTTTTTGGTATGTATAGTGTAGAGTACACGATTCATCGTGTCGGTATCGTGTCATTTAGTGTGAAAAGGGTCATCCAGATTAACAAATTTGTTCATAGATAAGATAATTATAGTGCTTTTCATCCTTGAAGACCCCTGGCCAGCTTAGTGCTTAATCCAATCACAATGCCCGGCAATGTTGTCATATAGTGTGCTGTTCAATCATCTGAGCATGCATGCGTATTATACCGAAATATCAGTCTGCTATCACGACTCGGTGTGTTAACTTGGATGATTGACAACTAGAAGAGGTGATCAGAAGTTTTCTCACACATTTGTTCATCTCTATCATGTGATAGTATGCATTAGTATTAGCAACGCTGCATGCGTGACCTGCTAGCTCAGAAAGTGGTGTTGGACTGTCTCTGTGCTCAGGGGTCTCCAAAGATGGAATAAACAAATTATTGATAGTGGATTCCAAATTCATTGATCTTGGAAAAGAGACTAATTAAATGAACAGCTGACTAACCTCTAGGAGATCGTGATCTGGAGCAAGGACTAGGCGGTGACCGATTTCTGTAGCGCGGGACCAGACGCTTGCTAGGTGGAGAGCGGGAGCGCGACCTGGGACTCCTACTCCTTGAACGAGATCTTATTGTTTTGGTTCTGATTGGTGATTTCGACCAACGTCTTCTGAAAACAAGTTTCATTTCAGTTGAAAATACGGCTAATAAAATAATTTATCATTATGCTGTTTCATTAGTTATGTTTTGTTAAATCCAAAGACAATTCACTATGAAATTTGTAGAACAAATATTGATGTTGTGGAATCTTTGTTAAGTATTTTAATAAACACAATGTTTACACCAGGACCATGGTTTCATGTTATACTTAACACATCCTCAGCTGTACTGTGTTTATTAAAATAAAAGTGGAGTTTGACAATTTCAAAAAGTTTTTTCCAATTACAATTCTAGATTATAGATTGAATTGTATTTGTTTTAAACATAAACAAACAGGTTTGTTGGGTTCGGTTTTGTTAGGAAATTCTGTCCATGTAACAAATCATTTCATCTCGTTAATGTTAATACATAATACATATTATGTAATTGCAGTTTATCCAACAAACCTAATCTTTGAAACATTATACCTCAAGCTATCACTGAAGCTAAATAACCAAAGCTATAATTAAATTAAAGCTCAATAAATATATAACCTACCCTAATATTAGCGCAAGCTATACACAAAGTAAAACAATCTAAGCTTCAATTAAAATAATTAAAGCTCAACACCTAACCTACTCCAATTCATGGTTTTTGACATGGAATCCCTGATAATTATTTTACTGAGGATGATGCCCACATAAGCTCTAGGCTTGTGCGTGGGTAATGGGAAGGATGATGATGATGAGCGATGAATGGACCCACAGCTTTAGGTGGGTTCCGAACAACCGGGAAGCGATTTTGATGCTCATAAATTGTATTTAGAAGAGCCGGTCCTATTACTATGGTTTTATTGATTTCATAATAACTATCATTTATCATCATTCTTACTCTCTACAAATCATTTTCATTTTTGTTACTTGAAGGCTTGATTTTTTCTCGAATATTGTTTACTTCATCACAGCTCGTCACAGTGGAGCAGTTAGAAGTTTCAAATTCAATATGGACCATAGACAAGAGATTATAAATCAATACTTTTCCAGCCAAAATTGAAAATCATTAAAATAAAATACAATCCTCTTCAGGCTAAGGCTTACAAGGCTAGGCTTGAATAGTTCGTCTCACAAATAACAAAATTAATAAAAAAATGAAAATAATGCAATGAATTTCAATTTATTTTCCATTCATCTTCACTATTGATAGTTGATGTTTACTTCTTCTTTGTACAAAGTAATTTTCAATACATTGGTGATTTATAAGCATAACTTTATTATCTAACCAAATCTTTGTTTGTCAAACTATTTTTTAAATGGAATAGACAATTTATAAATAAAAATACTTCCAGGTCTGCTGATGAACAAGTTTTTCAATTTCGATAGATTTAAGATGTCTCTAAACGTGTCACACCAGTTCCATATTTGCTGCAATAAAGAAATATCGACTAGAAAGAAGCCTACCTTCTCTCTCGATCATAGCGCCTGGTCGGAGGTGACTTGTTTCTCCAAGCCCTACTCCTGTCGCGTTCTAACCGATCACGTGATCGAGACCTCCTCGAATGTCTCTGTTCCCAAGACCTCGAACGTGACCGAGAGCTTCTGCCGCTCATCATTCTCTGATGCGAGGAGGATCGCCTTCTAACTCGAGAGCGACGATCGAAATAATCATCTCTCTCCTGAAAACAGATCACACATAATAAGAACTCGAAATTATATTTACAAAAAATTACTATCTATGTACATCATCTATTTGTATTTATATATAATTATTGAGATAGTAGGAAATGGGATATTGCAACTATTCAATTGTTTTAAAATCATAATAATTCATTGAACGAATTCCTAATTACTAATGCTATGTAATACTCTGAAGACTTCCGCTTCTGCGAATATTGACAACTATTATTCTGTTGTCAATATTCGCAGTAGCGGATATTGCAACTATTCAATTGTTTTGAAATCATAATAATTCATTGAACGAATTCCTAATTACTAATGCTATGTAATACTCTGAAGACTTCCGCTACTGCGAATATTGACAACTATTATTCTGTTGTCAATATTCGCAGTAGCGGAAGTCTCCAGAGTATTATATAGCATTATTAATTAGGAATTTCGTTCAATTGATTATTATAATATTATTGAAATTATATTAATACTGTATATTGATGATAGTAGATTCTATTGGTATTAATTGATAATAATCTATCATGTTTATGATTATCATTAACATCTTTGGAGTTGATACTTTCTTGAATAATAAATTCATTGCACTAGAGACTACAGTAACCCCGCTTCGCAAAGCGCCCCTTTTCTGCTCAAATTTGACAACCCTTTTCTGCCAACTTATTCAATACTCTATTTAGCAAGCAGGTTCAAGCAGTTCCTTCAAAAGCCAAGAGATAGCGCTGGAGTTTATTTTACATTTTTTACCCCTTAAACGTGTTTTTTCCAAAATACAAATAAAACCTGCACATCTAGGACCACTGACCTTTCTTTTGGCGCAAACCGCATCTGAATTGGCCCAATACAACGGTTACAGTGACTGAATTAGTTTTTTCAAAACTATTTCAATATGTAAGGATATATTACAATAGCCAGTTGCCCAAAAATCCTATCTAATTTAATAGTTGACAAATGATGTTAGGCCTATAAAACGGTCAGTATAGTATTATTCATTTAATTTGTCGGATAGTATTAAATAGATAGATAAAGAGATATTATTTCTTGACGTTGCTGATGACCGTAGAGTCCGATGGCAAAAATAATATCTATCTATCTATCTAATGCCATCCGCCAAATTAAATTAATATCACTGTATTCTTCTGTAGTTTTCACGCAAGGAGAACAAAGATGGTCTAGAATGGACAGAGATCTAAGATAATTTGCCATCCGCCATGAATACTACTTTCTAATTTAAGGATTAGATGTTTAGATAGATAGGTATTTTTATCCTTAGTCAAATTCATGCATACGAATTAGATTACAATTGCGCCTATTACATTACTATGACATTACATTACTCATATTACAACGATATGGTCTGTACAGCGCAATGGCCTGCCAGATCATGCGACCTTACACCATGTGATTATTTTTTTGTTGAATCAAAAGTGTACGTAAACAAACCCCAAACAATACCACAATTGAAGGCGGAAATCGAAAGGGTTATTAATGGAATCCCACCAAATGTTTGTGAACGCATCATTGCGAACTTCAATGCCACGCGGTGGATATAATTTTTCATACATAAATGGGAGAAGTAACTTAACATGTCTGTAAAAAAATATGTAATGTATGAATAAATAATTATGTTTCATAGCAGTTTAAAATTCGTCCCTAATTTAGAAACATCATATATTAGTGTTTTATTACCAAATTCCTACTCAATGATACCGTATTAACTTACTAAAAAAACAAGACATGACAAAATCACAGGCACAAAATTATAAAACACGAAGTATATTAACTTACCTGCAGTTTTATTCATTACTTAAATCTACCACAGCACTATTTATTGTAAATGCAAAATAAGGTAAATGCAATATTAGTAAATGCAAAATAAGGTAAATGCAATATTGGTAAATGCAACGAAAACAGTATCAATGCAATGAAATATAGTGCTTGCAGGTTTATTTACTACTTAAATCTACCACAGCGTGACAGTACTATTATTGGTAAATGCAAAATAAGGTTTTTTAGTGATTAATAAAAATAAAAAAGGAGAAAGCACACAGTTGAGACAAAGGCTCTTGATTGATAAGCCGAGTAAGTTCTGGTATCAGGTAAAAGGTGCCAGGTTGAGGTTGTTTATGGATATTTGTACAGTATTTTTGTTGGAAATTGAACTTTAGCCTCGCAACTACGACTGATACGGATGTATAACTTCATAACAGTGACAGATGATAAGATGGATAAGAAAAATTGAAAATACTAAATGACTAAAAAATACTAATTACAATAATTAGTAGTACAGGGTGGGGCAGAGCCGATTGACGATTTTGGAAGGGTTATAAGTAATGAACCGTTCAACTTGGAAAAATTTTCTTTAATGGGTTCAATTCAGTTTGAAATAAAGTTTTTAATGTTGATTTTTCAAAATTATATCAGTTAAATGGCGGCCATCAGCAGCAATACACTGATGTAGCGTATTTTTGAAGTTTTAAAACGCATTTTGGCACACTGCGATTGGTAAGGCCTCGATCTCTTCTCTGATTCGCTCCTTTAGTTCTTCCAAGGTGTGTGGGCGATGTTTGAAAACTTTATTTTCGAGGTAATACTATAAAAAATCGCATATGCTAAAATTGGGTGAGCGTGCTGGCCATACTTCTTTGACAGTGACGGTGATACTGTCACTCCCAGCGTTATGTGACAATGTTACAAACGTTTCTGCCTCCCAAATTGGAAGAATTTGCTGAGGAACATGACTTGGGGGAAATATGGTTTCAGCAGGATGAAGCTACAGCCCACACAGCGCGCATTTCAATGAATAAGTTGAGACAAATGTTCCCAGGGCGGCTTATCTCACTAAGGAGGGACTTGAGGTGGCCGGCACGCTCACCCGATTTAAGCATATGCGATTACTTCAAAAATCGCCCACACACCTTGGAAGAACTAGAGGAGCGAATCAGAGAAGTGATCGAGACCTTACCAATCGCAGTGTGCCAAAATGCGTTTTAAAACTTCAAAAATACGCTACATCAGTGTATTGCTGCTGATGGCCGCCATTTAACTGATATAATTTTGAAAAATTAACAATAGAAACTTTATTTCAAACTGAATTGAATACTTCAAGTATTCAAGTTATGAATACTGGAATAAGGATATTGTAACATTAATATTGATGCTATCAAGTGCAGAAAAATAGCGAAATAAAAAAATTTAAATGTGTACATAAATTTAGAAAATCCATTGACTATTAACTAAGGATTATTTTACAATCAAAAATCAAATGCACGATTTTTAATTTGATTCAAACGGTTGAATTAAATCAAAAATGGTTGCATAAATATACTAGTATATCGTACCAATGCTACTACTAAACCTCAAATTATTTCAAAGACTTATAGATTTCTGGAAACGTTACATCCAATTATTCGTGATATGGTGCACTTCCTGATGCTTGGCCTACTTAAAAATTCTTCCTGGACAATTCAATCCGTTCGTTTATATATAAACCATAAATGATACCACCAAATGGTAACACCCATGATATTACCCACACGAAATTCAACCAAGCTGTGCTCTATGGGACCAAAAAAAATAAACAAGATAAGTAGAGAGTATTACATTGCCTAAATATGTAGTTTGGATTGTTGAAATCCTTGCCGGGACAATTCAATCCATTAGTTTAAATATAAACCATAAATGATAACACCTATAATATTACCCTAACAAAATACTGTACAAATACACCAAGCTGTGCTCTGTGGTCCCAAAATCCCCGTATAACTGAGCCCTGTATAGCATTGCCAAAATAGATTGTTGAAATCCTTGGAAATTCCAGTTTTTAAAAACAATTTCCGGTTTTAATAGTAATGAAATCCCACCATACTTGGTGGGTTAGGTGGAGGAGGGGGCTCTTATGTCTCAACATCACCCACAACACCTTTATGATGTACAAAGTGATAAAAATCATCAAAGTGATAAAACTCGATTATCAATCTATTTTAATAATTCGACCTAAAACAGCGATTTCCAACCAATTATGAAAAGCTCAGAGGCATGTTCAAACATTCATTTATGTTTGATAAAACAATGAGCTGTTTCCCCCCATGATGGAGGTGGAGCAAGCCCCGTACTCTCCATCTAATTCCAAAAATCAGTTTAATATACTGGACACACAATGTGCGGCGTATCAGATATCAAGCTGATTGGAATCTGAAATATTTTCAGTTCCAAGATTGCATTATTCTAGAAAATAAGAACAGATACGGCACTTTGATCTTAGCTAACAGGCCGAGAAGCGAATTCAACAGAAAACTTACCTTTACAAGACCTATTAAAACGTTGGGAATACGTGAGTTTTTATGGAATTCGAATGGGTGATAATAGATAGGAGAAAACCAGAACCAAAGCAAGCATGTTATGATTTTTACAAACCTCGATACTTATGTGCTAATTATTATGAAACTGAAACGAATTTAGGGTACAAATGCAAGGAAAAAACTAAAACCATGCTAAGTGAAAAAACCCTTCTGCCAGGAAACTCAAATGAAGCAGGAATCTAAAAAAGCAGTCGTCTGCCGTTGTCACTTCTCATTTCTTACAGAGTCTGATTTGTTGCGATCACGAATCGTATCTCGTGAAGCTCTTCGATCAGAATCATGTTTATGCGATGGAGGTCCAGAAGCTACGAAAGTCACCGTGCTTGGTACCACTGCTACTGAGTTTGGAACCGCCTGTTCAAATTATCCATATTATTCCAAATTCGATGTAACACTTTCACACTTCAATCTCTATTACAAACACTTGCTGAAATCTATTTCAAGTAATAATGTTGTTAGATTAACGATTTCTTCATTACACTGCATTTTATAATATTACTACTCGCTACATCATAATTAGATAGTATTCACTTAAGGACAGCCGCACAAGGCGTTCATGTTTTCAACTCATCAGAAGTTGATATTGGGATCATGGTAAAAATGGTACACATGGTAGAACGGTCATTGAAGTCGCAGTTCAGGCGATGTCGATCAAAGCCATTGCTACAAGGGTTTGGCAATCTCGAGAATGATAGCTTGATAGAATCTGGTTGTAGCCTTTAGCTAATGGAAGTATTTCTATTGTCAGAGTCAAAGATATGAGAAAAACGGTCATGGAAGTTTGGAGTTCAGGCGATGGGTCGACCAAAGAAACCCCTTTCTGAGCTAGAGCTAACAGTGAGCACAACAGTGAAGGATCTGAACTGAAAAAAAATGCAGAGCTAGCAGAAATTCAAACGTAATATGTGAAATACACACTTAATATGTGTATGAGAATTTCACAAACCTAGAAATATCCTTCACAAAATTTCTTGAAACATACGAGGCAGAACCTCCAAAGACGGTCGCATATAAATTTTGTAGCTCATATGAGAAAACATCAAGAAAGGATGCTAGGAACCAGTGCCAAGGGATGTCTTTGTAGGACAATTTGAGAGTAGCGTTGGACGAATTGTACAAACTTAACTATTGTATAAACTCAACTAACTATGAAATGTACTGAAACTTTTTCCAATGAAATAAAAATATATTCTACTCTCACTCATCTCGGACCTAGCGAGATAACTATGTTGATATGGTAAGTTTAATATATGATATAGGAGCACAAAGCATCCATTTTAGAAGCATAAAGACATGTTTCGAACTCTACCTAATCAAAATAGTTAAGATTGATGTATGATCTATGTCACCTAATCACTTGAGTAAATACCATGATACATCCCATAATGTCTAAGCCAAGTTTGAAATTGTTTATTCGCTAACAAGTTGACACAGACGAATGGCGGTGCAAGGACTGCAATTAAACACTTAAAAAATTCATTGTCAACAACAAAGGAAAGATTTCAAATGGTAACACAAAACTCTGAAACATGAATAGTAGGTGAACACATGATAGAAATAACATGAATAATATTTAGCACACTTTGTTGGACTAATAAGAAGGATAAAATATCGCAGAAATATTGATATCAGGAAAAATGTATTATTCCAAGTTTCTATTGAAGGTCTAATTTGTTGAAGAAAATATAAAATTGAGTTATTCACACGGTTTTAACCATGTTTTTTCTCATCTTTACTAGCCTATAGCACCTAGTCTGGAACTAATAAGCTAATCTATTTTAACTTGAATTGCTAACGATTGTTGAAGGATTAAAAAGGTATATCCTTCTATATTCAGTGAAAATATATTGAGTTTAATTTTCACACATTCACATATAAAAATCTATGTTAATTAAGTACCATGTGAATAGAATTTGTAGATCTACAAAATTTATGAAGATCAATGAAAAAGACATTTCAATCTATTTCGAATAAGTTGGAACCAAATACAATTTCGAGTATTATAAAATAAATTAAATACGTGATTACATACCGATGAAGAGCTCTTGCTCTCCTTGTCTCTTTGTCTCTCTCGCATTTCTCGAAGTTCTCTCTCCTTTTCACTCTCACTTTCGAAGCCCTCTCCTTGTTCTTTTTCGAAGCTAGTTTCATTTTCACCATTTTCGAGTTCGTCAACTGTAGGTGATGTAGAAACCAGAGGCTCTGATGTTAATTCCTTTTCTTCTGTAATGTAACAATGTTCATTTGTCAATAATTTATTTCAAAAACGAATTCAATAAAAGTGTAGTATTTAAGCAAATCTAGTTCAATTTCTAGAAAGCTTTAAAATTTCTATCCAATTTTAGTCCCAATGAAAGACAAATCAATAAAAAATTCTAAAGAGTCACTAATAACGTCATCATTAGAGTCATCATTCATAACGTTGATGAGCTTATGACAAGAATTAAAACATTCTGAGTCAATTAAAAGCATTTAATCATGAAATTAGAGGAACACTCATTTAATACCTACTTGTATGCACTCATCATACAAGTAATTGCACCACAATGTATAAAGAACTATTCCCAAATATCAGTCTAGTCTACATTCAGTTTTAATTCATCTCGTTCTGCGCATGCGTCAATGCGCTTTGTGCTCTGTGATTGGTCTATCGCCATTGACGTATTCACATAATGAGGTAAATTGAAACGGAACATAGAACAGACTGATATGTGGGAGTATTCCTGAAGCCGGCTTTAAAAATATTTTATTATAAATATCCTATTATTATTTATCACTTGTAATAATTATTAATAAACTTACTCGAAGGAGGTACATTTATACTCTTCAATTCTCGTATGATAGAAAAATAGTTAACATTGCACCATGGAACAAAACACTGTACATGGAGCAAAACATCTTTTGGATCTCAATTATAAGAAGCAGAGATGAAATGAAGTCAGCTGTCCAATAGATTGAGGCAAGGAAAATAAATTCATAAATTCAATGAAACCTCCTTCGAATAGGCCTACCAATAATTTCACCCACATCATTATTTAGTATAGTATTCTAGTTACTCAATGCAAAAATAAACATTTCTGTCAATAGACTGAATTGAATGGACGCCTTTATTTTCCTAGAGGGCGGAGTTGAGGTGTGGCCAGCCCTCTCTTCCATTCAACCAGTACGTAATATGGTAAATTAAATTTTTGTAAAGAGTTAATTTATCTTTGAACGTTTTCATCTTTATGAATTCATGAATTCAGTTTTTATTAGTCGATCGTTGACAGAATCTCCCATTCTCCAAACAGTGATTTCAGCGTCAACAGTAATGTTTAATCTGCTACAAAATTTTAAATTAAAATAATTATTATCAACTTACCTATAGAATCAATCTCAACTTTAATTGCAGAAGGCTCTATTGGCAGCAGCTCTCTGGTGCCCTGTTGAGTTGTCAACTGCTTGTGCTTGAATAACGTATCAATAAATAATTCCGTCTCTGAAACGCCATAAAAATAATTTAATAATTCAGTAGCCTAAGTTTTCAAATACGGGTCTAATACATTATAACACAAAATAAGAACTTCACTGGATGTTTTTATAACGTAGAAATGAATCATGCGATTTTTATACATGTGTAATGCGATTTGAGTCATATCAAGTGATGCGGATGATACCATGTAATTTATTTGTTTTTTTTTAGAGATTAGTGATCGATTTACCCCATATGTTTACACAAACATAAGGTTGTTGTCTAATAGTACCTATTGTAATAACTGTATTATGGATATGACAACTATTACGAATAAAGGGTAATATTGTGCAATGTGCATATTAAGGGTGTTATAAAGGAGTCTTTTGAAACCTTCATTCAATTGTCGTATTATGTTATAAACATCAACGATGTATTGATACATTCACCCTCCACGCATTTAGATCAATCAAGTCAACCAAAAACAAGTAGATAATCTTCTTGAATAATCAAAGGTAATCAAGCATGCTGAGTTCAGCTGAATCCTGAATCTGATAGCATGTGAATCATCTTATCTTCTTGAGTGATAGATAATTTTGCCCAGTTCTCCTACGCAATTCCAATGCATTTATAGGTTGCGGTACCAAAACTAACCAAACCCTAGAGCGTATCCTCATATTATTTTCAAGAATCGAAATTTTCTTCTCGTGGGTTGATCCTACAATTAGCGAATGAAGTAAGTAAAGAATATCATAAAATTACCTTTCTGAAGGAATACCTCCAACTGATTTGTCATACTTTCCCGTAATTCTTGAATGGGCTTGTCCTTTTTTATCAACGCATAAACGTACTTTGCAAGAGCCGCAGGGTCTGCGTCGCACCTTTTTTCAAACAAACAAAAAATTAAATTAAACATCATTCACAATCTACATTTACCGCATAAGTATTCAACAATTTATATTTTAATTATGTAAGTGTACTATTTACCACAAATGCACCAGCTCTCATCAAAAATTTTTGCATGTAGGCTACATATGTTAAGGATAAACCAGCAAAATGTATGGAGAAAATCCTACAATATTTGAGGTTGTGTTCAAAAACGCTATTAAATTCCATCATCATAGGAAAAAACTAATAAATATACTATTTTGATGGAAAATTGTAATAAATCTAACAACCAGATAAAGTCCCTTGGTGCAAGGGTACAGTTTCAAATCATTACATTTTACTAAAAGTGAAACACTCCATGTTAATTCATTGTTAATCGATTTTTTTGAAGTAAATATGACGATTAAGAATTAAATCCAACTTAATTTCATTCGTATTATGAGTGTTAACCAGACATAACAATGATAATACGGATGCGTCAAACGTCAATATTGACAATCTGTCACCAAGACCACAGTATGGCTTAAAGCATTATGCATGATATTAAAATGAAAATAACCAAGAGAACTAATTGTAAACTTCGATAAAATTTGTTTTTGAATAGCAGCATTCAATCAATCATCCATTATATTCAATAAATAATAAAATACTAAAACTAACCAATACTAGAACCTAGCCTCTCTTCAAAACGAATAGTTTGAATCGGATGAAGTCTTAATTTGTAGCAATCAAATGTTTTTAAATAATTAAACTGGACTACAAATTATCATGATACTGAACAAAATTTCAATTTTTTATTAAAGATATATTTATGCAAACGGCCTACTTACAAAGGTTCCAAGATAGTAGTTAGCCATGTTTTGAACGCTTCAGGGTCCTCGATAAACATGCTAGAATATCCTTTACTCCAAAACGATTAAATTTATTGTATTTATTGATGAAGAACCATTGATGCAATTACAGTGATAATTTAGATCAAAATTTTACGTGGGGGTGATCATCAATCTACTAAAACCTCTTGCGAACTTGCGAATATCTATTAGTAGAAATCTTCTACACAGTATGGCTGTGGATGGGATTCAACCCTATTTATTTCAGAAGACAAAACACAGGAAGACAGCTGTAGACAGTTTTCAATATTACTCGTGTGGTGGCACTATGATTTCTCATTGGAATAGTCAACTAATGTATATACGAGTTGATTAGATACCGTAATTACTTTAAGAAACTTTTTTAAAAAAATTTGAATAAAGTAAATTTAATCAGTTAATCTTTACTTGAATAAAATGCAGAAAATAAATTATATTATTGATGACAATCGAGTCTCGAGCAGTCTAATTTTATCGACAGTAGATCACCGATATTCGATACTTGAGAAGAGCGGCACATTCAAACTGCTTCAACAATTGGAAAATGCAAGTGAAATTTTCTAGACTTTCTAGAGTCTATCTAACAATCCTGCAATTACAAACCTCTTTATTGTTTTGATATTTTTTATCAAATTTTATAAAATATCTTGATAAACCTCATCGATTTTATTGAATGTATGCTGTATGGGCAAACTCTACGTTAATATTGAATTATTGTCAAAATTTCATTGTTGGGGATGAAACATAATGTAGACAAAGTACTGAAATGCTAATGATTATGAACAGCATTATTTTAATGAGCGGCAATGGCCAGTATGAAGGTCATGCTGGCCTTCATAGTAAGAGTGGACTTTTTCCAAATTTTTTGTTTAGATTTTATCATGATATGGTGACATAATTATGGTTCTGGAGAAAATATTCATGATTTGCTGTTCTCTTGAATATAATGGGCATTAGGCCTCTTTCATACCAGTGCCCGGATCGCAGAACTGATAAATAAATAAATAATAAATTTATTTCCTTCTTCAAAACTAAAACCTAGGAATACAATAATGAAATATTGACTACAAAAAATGAGAAAAAAAACATATAACATCAAGAAAATTCATGGAAATTAACCCACTCAACTATGGATGTCATCCATGTACTAGAGTGGGTGTATTTTTATATGTGTGTATATTGAGACTTGTATTTAATATTATGACTTATATGAGATTTTTTGTATGTGTAAAATATAGTGTAATTATTGCAATACGTGTAAATAATTTACAAAGCTACCTCACGTCATAGTTGTTACAGTTTTCTCTCTATTCCAAGTATTCTAGGTGAGGAACGCTTGGTGATTGATAAATGTCTACAATTTTTCATTCACGTGAGTAAATTTAATTTGAACGAATAATAAGACATGTAGGATAACAATTTCACGCTTATGGAAGAGAAAGGCCTCTTTTTGATGGATCAAATATGTCCCTGATAGTGAAAAATACTTCCTCAAATGAATACAAAGAAAACAATACTAAGTCACAGAATTGGAACAAATAAAAAATTTAATGTATAAAACATTATTATCTATTTTTCATAGTGAGTGACGTATGCGATAATAATGTATGCTTTTATGGAATGCTTACACGTTGGAAACGTAACTTACTGGAGAACTTACGATATTACCGTGCTGGAAAGTAGAATCAGATTCATTTAATTTGGCGCTTGGCATTAGATAGATAGAGAGATATTATTTCTTTGACATCGTACTCTACGGTCATCAGCAACGTCAATTAATAATATTTCTCGATTTATCTTAATGCCTAGCGCCAAATTAAATGAATGTGATTATAATAGCTAATTGACTACTGACCACCTCTTTACTATAAAAACAAATTCATGAACGAATTGATTAACTATTAACGTTAACGAGTTGATCAACGATGAGCTACAGGCAAGGCGACGTATCTCTTGTAAAGAGTTACACTAGGGATGACAATATCCAATGCTCGGGATCCCGAATCCTGGTCTTTTTCTGATAGAACCCTGGGATTGACGGGATTACAAAAACCGAAATTGTGAATATATATTTGTATTATATTTGTAAAATATATAAATTATATAATTGTAATATATGTATACAATTAATTTACTTTAAATTACAGGATTTTAAGAATCCTGGGATTGACGGGATTACAAAAACCGAAGTTGTGAATGTAGTGATAGCTGACAGCTGTTAATTAGTTTATCACATACTAGTTTGAAACATGGGTAATCACATGTTAAAATATAATATATTCCCTGTATCCAAGATAAATAAAGTGGCATTCTGAGTTATGGCTATCAAGCATTAATACGCGTTTCTTCAGTGAATATCGTATTTGTCCAAGAAGAATTCAACAGAATTCATTTACTTTAAAGAATGTGAGTTTTGTAACCATTGAATTGTTTCACTTATAATTAAACGTGGGTGACTAACATTATGTACACAACGTGTTCTGTACAATAATTGTATATATACATATATACGATTGTCTTTGTTTACACACCAGCATAGTCACCAGGCTAGACGGCTAGACAGGATGTCAAGCAATATTTGAACATTGCAATATTTGATTATTGAAATATTTGATCAGTCATTTCCCGGAATGCACTCAGCATTTTGAATAACTTCACACACATACATGCACAAATACTATTTCCCGCTCTGTCTGGAAGAATGTCTCTTCTCCTTTCTCTCTCATTAACCATGCTGACTTAAATATACAGTAGTTAGTTCTTCTTTTTTCAATGCTTATTTAAAAATGATCAATTTTGAGGATAAAAAGGGTTTGTAAGTCATTGTTCGGCTTTAGCATTGGCCGGTCAAAGTCGGTGATTCTGTATTCTTACGAATTTGAGGCAATAGTTATTTGAGAATTCAACTACAATTTAAATTTCATCAATTACTATCGTGGATTTCAATTTCAATTCTTAATAGCGTGAATTTTATTTGTATTATAATTTGATATGGTCAATTGGAGATGAAATTTTTTTGTTTAGAATAAAAAAGAATCTGATTCGTCATCAGTTGACTAGAAAAGTTCTCCAACACAAAAATGAGAATTTTATTAAACTATGCAAATTAGGCTAATATTCTACCTACACAAGAAATGGAGATTGTGATAAGCCACAGTTATTACTACTACACGGTTATTAGCATTCTAGTTCTACCTTCATAAAACTATTTATTTTTTTAATCCCAGGACTAATATAGAACGTTATTTTTTATTATTTATAATTTTTCTGGATTGAATCTACTCATTTCTAGTGTGACATTGCTCATCTACAAGAATTTCTTTAAACATATATATAATTAATTGAACACTGTTTCCAGAAACGTTGTAGAATTATTCCATAATGAAATAATAACACAATAGATTGTGTCTTCTTCCATGATGCCATGAGCATTGGAACTTAAGTTTTCATATTAATAAAACTACCTAAGTAGAAAAAGACAATCTCTTGTGTTATTATATTGCATATGTATAATCCAAATGAAACCACTATACTAGTAATGTGAACAGTAGACTTCACGTAAAATTACCTTATTACCACATGTCTAATACCTATTCATCAGGTACAAGATGGGCCCTGTAAACCACGCAAACAGCAAAATTCAAGTTAACTATTATAAAAACGTTGAATGTTACACACCAATATTTTTCTCCTGCGAGAAAAAGAGCTACTATCACCACTTGAAAAACGCTCTTGTGGCCGTAGACTCATGGATTAAAGCAAGGTGAGTAGAATATAAGGTAATGTTCACGAGGATAATGCGCAGTAGGAAGTTTTATTCAGCTTATAAGTGACGTTACTGGAGATCAAGAGTTCGGTCTTCCCTATCTTCCACGTGTTAAATTCAGCATCTTTTCATGTCTTTTTCTCAAAACCTGCAAAAGCTTTTCAAGCGACCGCGATCTCTTTTGGGCTTCATTGCATATTTACAGCTAATAATTTCAGAGCATTCGATTATTCAGTGACATGCATATCAGATTTGAAGTTTGTACTCTCCATCACGTGATACCGTATATTAATCCGGTATTATCCGAATATTGTATAAATAAGTTAGTATTCTGAAATAATTAGCAATATGAGGGTTATGAAACAACAAAGAATTTAAGATAAATATGTAATGAAGCCCAGAAGAGGTCGCGATGGCTTGAAAAACATGCGGTTTTTGAGAAAAAGACATAAAAAGCTGCTAAATTAAAAAGCTAATTTAAAAAAATAAGGTTTGCTATATGTGGAAGATGGGAAAATCGATCTCTTGCGATCTCCAGTATGATCAGCTGGCTCAGAGCTTTGAATGAACTGAGAGATGCGCGTGAACACTACCTTCTATTCTAATTTCTTTGGATTCATGAACTTCAAGCGGCGGGAAAACAAGCTATACTAACCACGTGAAAAAACGCAAGTGTGGCCATACACTTACAGGAATTTGAGCAGCGATAGAAAGAGCTACTATTGTATTATTTATGAAAATTATATATATAAAAATTTATGAGCTTCAAAATCGCTTCCCGGTGGTTCGGAGCTCACCTAAAGCTGTAGGTCCATTCATCTCTCATCAACATTCTTCCCATTACCCAGGCACAAGCTTAGAGTTTATGTGGGCAACATCCCTAGCAAAAAAAAATTATCAAGAGAAAAACTCTTGTGTAGCCGTAGCCATTATTACTGAGATAGATACATCGTCAACTGTTTTCTCGTTATCATCAACTTCCCTAAATGAAAGCATCAACTATATAATGAAATAAATAAATTCATATTTTATGAGTTTTTTCTCTTTATAGCCTTCTCATGAACCGCTGGAAAAACGCTAAATTTCAAAAAGCCTTACATACCGTATACATCGTCGCGCAAATCAAAAAGGAACATTCCTGCCTCATCTTATGAAAATCAATTCACGTGTTTGGCCGAAAATGCGTTACATACAGACGAAAGAAAATCCGAGTCAAAACGTAGACCTCGCTTACTTTCGCTCAATTTCTAAATAATTTTTATCAATTGAATCTATTCCTCTTTGATGAGTTCTTGTTTATCTCCCAACATAATGACATGAGAATGTAATTCAAATGATGAATTATATATATATTTCATTATATAGTTGATACATTCAAATAAGTTTTACCTACAAATAACTGAATTTTTGTAATACCGGGACCAGCCCCGGGATTGACATCCCTGCTATGACGCATTTCACCAGAGAGAATAAAAGTAGGCTAAATTCTTTTTTTTTGAGGGTGATGCCCACATGAGCTCTAGGCTTGTGCGTGTGTAATGAGAGTGATGATGATGAGAGATCACGACTGTCTCCTTCGAAAGACGGGAGTGGCCGTTTCTGTCAAAATCCGTTCCGGCAACTGTATTCGATCTTGGAACCTTTGGATTATCAGACAGGCGCTTATCGCCCTCGCCTACGGACCACTCCATAGGTAGGTAGGTAGGTACTCTCTTCTTTAATAGGTACCTATGTACTCTCTGAGGTTCATACGATGTCCAACCAGTTTGAATAAATTCGCAAAGCTTATTACTACAAGCACCTAATCAAAAATCAATTATACAAAAACACTGAAAACAAAAACCTACGGATCAAGTGAATTAAAATGCGAAAAATGAGTAATGAACATTGATTTTTCGTAACTGATGAGATGATGAGTCACTTGACTAGAATTACGTCTTGACTCAGTAACGAAAAAATTTAGGCTGGGGCTTAATTCTTGCCTGGCTTATCTATGGCTATTGGATGAATAAATCAATAAAAAACGATGATTCATACATTCCATGATATGTCTGCCATTGTATCATTGATTCATACTTACAAATACAGAGTGATTCAAAAAGAATACCACAACTTTAAAACTTTGTATTTAATGAAAGAAATATAATAGAATCTTCTTTTATACATCATTTCAAAGAGTAATTGAAGAAGTTTTTTTCACTCACAATGAAGTTCAGAGATGTTCAATGTGACCCCTCCAGACACTCGAGCAATATCAACCGAAAACCTCCCTCAAACTCTTTCCACTCTCACTGTAGCATATCAGGCGTAACAGTTTGATAAGTTCCTGTTATTTCTTGTTCCAAATCATCAATATCCATCCACCATTGATGATTTGAATCAAGAAATAACAGCAGCCATCCAAACTGTTACGCCTGAAATGCTGCTACAGATAGTGTGGAACAAGTTTGAGGGAGGTTTTGGATTGATATTGCTCGAGTGTCTGGAGGGGTCATATGGAACATCTCTGAACTTGTTTGTGAGTGAAAAAAACTTCTTTAAATACTCTTTGTAAGAATGTATAACAGAAGGTTCTATGATGTTTCTTTCATAACATACAAATTTTTAAAGTTGTGGTATTCTTCTTGAATCACCAGTATATCTATTATTAATATATTGGCTTTAAACATTATTTTTGATGACGTAGCAGTCTAATTTATGAATATTAGTTAAAGAATATTACTCAATAGTAATAGGTTGTCAAAAATCATGTTCAAAGTGATTTATAACTAGGCTAGCAGTTTGTCATGGAAAGTGGAATAGAAGAGTAATATTTTAGGTTTTTAGATAAAGATAGTTATGAATAACTAATGGATAATAATGTATTATAATAATGGAGTGGTCCGTAGCCGAGGGCGATAAGCGCCTGTCTGATAATCCAAAGGTTCCAAGATCGAATACAGTTGCCGGAACGGATTTTGACAGAAACGGCCACTCCCGTCTTTCGGAGGAGACGAAAAGCCGTCGGACCCGACTGCCTAAAAACAGTCGTCATCTCTCATCATCACCCCTCTTATTACCCACGCACAAGCCTAGAGCTCATGTGGGCATCACCCTAAAAAAAAGTGCATATGGTCGGAGCTGCTTCTATAAAATATCAGGTTTTGGTACGGTCATGGGTCGGGTGTAATAATGACAAAAACGGTAGAAGGTTGAAGGACTCTTACCTACTAGAGGTTCCTTTACGACGTACTGGTCTTCTCTCCATCACAAATCTCTTGAACCCCCCTAAAAAGCCCTGAAAGCATTTGCAAAAGCAATATTTCAACCATAAATTCATTGAGTGACAAACCTAATAAAGACATGTGACGTTTTAAGACTCCCAAAGGCTTACTCAACTCTTTTTCAAAAAACATTTATTTTCTAAATTTTTCAATTTTGTGCCTGATAATATTGGAAAGTTAAACAATAGACATTCCTTTAAAAAAACTTACAAATGAGTGCTGAACCTTATGCCTGAGAAAATCTTTTCAACATTATTGTTTAAGTCTTATAATTAGTATGTACACAAATTATATGCATAGATTTAATGTGTAAAAGGTGTGTGTGAATGTCAGCATCCAAAAAACCTTTTTTTTTTCAAATATATACTTTGTTCTTGCTTGCAAACAAATTCAAATGTAATTTTAGTAATCAGTATCTTATTTTGGAATATATTAGTTATCTTATGGAAGAAAGTGCATTATTTTGTATATTTGTAATGTTTCTACAATACGTCTTTAATGTATATTTCTATTATTTGTAATAGTGTTTTTCCAAAATAAAGAATTATTTTATATTTATCTGATACGGCAACAAATGAAAGATATTCTATACTGTTAAAGTGTATACTGTATAGAATATAATATTGTGATTGCCTTCTTTGCCAAAGTTACGAAGTAAAACTTCGTGAATGAATTATAAATTTGATTACGAAAGTTTTACTGATACAGTAACAAAATTCAAATACAATAAAACCCTCTCATCCGGTGTTACTGTCCAAGTCACAAAAAAGATATTATTCATTATTTAGACAAAAAATACATTATATTTACCTCAACAAAATAAAACAATTTTGAAGTTCGAGATCCACTTATTTGATTGGAGATCCACTTATTTCCCCAGCAAAACAAAGTAAGGGAAAACAACCAGTCTAATGAAAAGTTTGAAGGCAGCTCGACCGGCAACTTCAACTGATAGCAAGCAACTGACTGTGACTACTGACAGTAGTCCAGTACTGACTCAGTGTAAGGTCACAGAGTACTGATTGGGATGCATTTACAGGGGAAACGAACAAATTTGCTGGTCATCCATTAGAGGGAACTAGAATTTTACTCGTAGTTACAAAATACTTTTAAAAAAAACTTTAGTAAATTTTTGCATTTCAACTTTGGTTCGGAAATGATTTTTACCGAAGATTAAAATTGGCGATTTGAAATCTGTAAAGAATAATTTCCTTATCTATATGATCTTTTTATTGCTTTGATAAGAAAAAGTTTTATAAGGACTGAAACTCGAGATACTAGTGCTCACGTGAGTAAAAGCAACAATTGGCTATCTGCTGAAGTCACAAATCAAATGCTCAACTCCTTTCAAACAATCATATTTCAAAATGATTATCCAAATATAATTAGCCTGAGAGCAAAGCCATGAAGCTTTGAATTTTATATCAGGGTCCGATTTCATAAAACTTAGAAGTCTAGAATTTCAGGAAAAAGGCGAACTCACGCTAAACAGACGTATCAGCTGCAGAAACTCATAGTAAACCTACATATAGTAAACCTCATAGTAAGACCGTAACCCTTAATGGGACATTTTAATTTTGCGTACCCCCTTACAATAAGTAAGGGGTGAGGGTGTCATTGTGGGGGGGAGAGGTCATTTAAATTGTATTCGCTAATACACCTTAAACGAAACAGATATTCAGTATCGAAAACGCATTACTTATTTTTTACCACAAACTATTCGATAAAATATTGCAAAACATTAGAATCAATAAAACTATTATAGATAAATGAAGTAATGATTATAAATAAATAATGGAGCATCTTATACTCACTCTGTTTTGGTGGTGTACAGACTACCAAAGGGGAGTCTTAGCTTCCAACTCCTTCCCACTGTTGACGTTAATTCATTTGAACGATTGTCGAATTTCTGGTGCCCCAGACTAGTTTTTATGAGAGCTTTAGATTTCCATTGTAAACATTTTTCAGTACACGTTACTGACGTCACAGTAGGATGACAATTTCAGAAAAAAAGGATGTTCAAATATTATTTGATGTGTTTTTCTCACTACCCACAACACTGTTACACGCTGTTCTTTCAACAATACCTGTTGCATGCACTCCCTTGCCAGCACATAAGCAACGATTTACAGTAATTAATATATATTTCTTATGATGAATTTATGGGATTTTGTGACTGAAAAATTGAAAAGCAAGTATTTACAGCATAAAAATTTTAAATGAACGAAAGAAAATATTGAAAACTTGAAAAAAAACTAATGGGAGGGTTGAGCTTGTTTTTTCCAACAC
This sequence comes from Laodelphax striatellus, assembly GCA_017141395.1. NCBI lineage: Eukaryota > Metazoa > Arthropoda > Insecta > Hemiptera > Delphacidae > Laodelphax > Laodelphax striatellus. The sequence continues at coordinate 19,185,420 of CM029544.1, read as the reverse complement.
AGTTGATCAATGTTTGGTTCGAGCAACGTTAAATATAGTCTCAAATCATCCTCAACATCGAGCTTGTTCCTTTACTTATTTTTAATATATGTTAAACTCGAAAACCCTCTTTCACTCAGATATGTTGTTGTAAATTCAATTAGAATTTTGAACGCAATACTTGAAAGTTCTTTGTACTCTTTTCTGACACCATTCCAAGACTCAGTCAATGTGGAATTCAAATACCTTGTTTTTAATGTTAATCCCATTATGTGTTGTAATAATTATTGCATAATAGTAAAATGAAAATAAATAAGTATGAGAAATGAGGGTGAACAATGTTCAATACAGACAATGTTTTGCATTGTTCTATCATTCCCCCAAGGGGTACGCGTACCCCAGGCTGAGAACAGCTGGTCTAAAAAGTTCAAGATTTTTGTTGGGCGGGACTACTTCAAGACTTTCGCAACACATAGGCATATACATTCACTCCATACTGGAAGGTAATAATAAAAGGTAATAATAATTCATATATAGTAAAATATTTTTTGCTCTATAGAATGCAAATAATAAAATGTATAAGTTTTTCAACTCCTTACTGGAAGGTATTATAAAAGTTAATAATAATTCATATATAGTAAAATATTTTTTGCTCTATTGAATGCAAATAATAAAAAGTATAAATTTTTTTCAACGTTTTAGGCAGTGTTTACTGCGTCACAACAGGATTTATAGCTGACTACATATTACTGTAAAAAAAATAATTTGTGATTAGAGTGCATAGTATTGGTGCTGCACTCTATTGGAGAGATGAGAATGCTGAGATGGATGCTTGGGAAGACAAAAAGGGACAGGATCAGAAATGAAAGGATAAGAGAGATGGCTGGGGTGGTGGAGTGTTCAAAGAAGGTCCAGGAAAGAAGGTTGCAGTGGTATGGTCATGTTGTGAGGAGGGAAGAGGACTACGTTGGAAAGCGAGTGAGTAGAATGCAGGTGGAGGGGTGTAGACCAGTGGGGAGACCAAGGAGGAGATGGAGAGACTGTGTTGCAGGGGACATGAGGGAAAAGGAGCTGACAGATGAAGAAGCCGGGGAGAGAATGGTGTGGAGGAGGAAGATGCGGAATAGCGACCCCGAATAGGGATAAGCTAAAGGAAAAGAAGAAGAAGAAGTATTGGTGCTGCACTTGAGCTTCTTTTAACTCGCCCCCGGCTCGTGAAACTATGTGTCCTCGGTACAAGTCACTCAATTTTCGTTCTAGTTACACAAATAGGAAATAGCTGATCCAATTGGGTAGTTTTAGAAAGGTAGTAGGAAGACGAATGAAATAATTTTTAGTCAGAATGGAGCTTTGAAACAAATACAAATGATTTTATTGAAAAATTGCAATCAAAATTTGTACATTAATTTATCACACAGGAAATAAAAACAGCATAACTATAATATAAATTGTACACTTCAATTTCCAACAAGAAGAAATGTAGGTGTAGAATAGTATGTAGAAATCAATACCGTAGCTGAACTTTGAAGAACATTATGCATGGTTATCTTATGATTATGTGTAAGATATAATATTATATGACATCTCTTACATGACGTAAGCACATACAAATTATATAAAATTCTCATTTATCAATAATTGTTATCATCATACATTTAATATATAAAAATTTTTGGTATTACAATTACATCATATAATTCATAAACAACAAATTTTGAACATCAATGTAATTAACAAGTTTACTTCATAACTCAAGCGTCATCGTCTATAACAGGGACAAGTTCAAACACAACCAATATTACTATAGTTTCAAATAACAATTAATAATACAAGGGACATTTGTCTCGCCCAAAAAAGTAATCTAATAAAAAAATTATTAGAATAAAATAAAGAAGAAATAATGATCATAGAGATAGTTTTGATTGATCGAGTAAAACTAAAAACGTCACAGTCGCCATTCCGCAACAGGTTTATTAAAGCCTTCACTTATTTCAATATTCAAAAATGAAGTCCAAGGTGGTTTATTCGTACTCGTCTTCCAAATTCTATTCGCCTCCCCTAGAATCATACAGTTTAAAGTTACCTCAAAATGGGAAGATCCAAAATCAGATTTAGTTCATAATAAACAATAAGTTACTTCAACAAAGAAAAAAATCAAAATAGATTTTTCCATGTGAACAAACTGAATCAACGCAACATCAAAAAGGAAACCACTAAAATTATATATTGCTTCATCATAATATAATGTTATCTAAAGGAAACAGCAAAATAAAAATCAATTGAGTTCAATTCTCAACAAACTGCAATAAATATGTTATGAATACAAAATATGCTTCAAATCCTTCAGACAGTAATAAATATTTATAACATACAGTTATATTGTGCTTGATAATATAAAAGTATTAAGTAAATAAATAATATATTAAGGGACATAATAGAACTGAAAAGAAAACATTACACCTAAAAAAATAATACTAATAAAAGTAACACTAGAAAATGGGGCAAGTCGAATGACACCGACATAGAGAAAAGGAAATTTGATTTGTTTCAAATAGTAGTTTCAAAATTTGTTTACTAGTAGCAAAACATTCTGTACTTTACAATGAGAATCGCGACTTGAGGAAAAAATTAGCGGACACTGGAGAGAATCTACTTTGTTCATTGAACAATTTTATAACTACTATAGAATAATAGTTTTATGAAGAGGAAGGCCTACACCGATCTAGCAGAAGATTTGTGTATTAAAACAAATTAGTTGAGTATAGGTAGAGCTGTCTCATAAATTATAGATATGTAATGTTGGGAAATGTTAGCTCTGTTGTGATATCATCCAAGAAAAGGAACACTTTTTTAGTTAATTTATAATAGAAATAATACTTTTAAAACTCCACAGTCGCACATTGCACTTATATACCGACCTTTAATTTTCATTCTAAACACTTAATATGCTTTCAGCTTAAACAGTTTATGAAAAACTGATCAAGGAAAAATGTACTTTAGTGGTAAAAAATTGGAAAATATTGAATTATGGACTATAGTTCAGTAATTTAATGCGGAATCAAAGATGCCTAGAACTGATAGCTGCCATTACCATATAATTATTACTTTTGTTGAAAAATTCAATATTTTACCATTCTGAATGAATAAAATGAATTATTATAAATGTTTTCTTAAGAATTGGTCAGTCTCACTCGAAGTTACCCCAGAAAATAAATAACACATCTACAAAAATTTAATACAGTAGGACTGCAGTAATCCGAACTTTGAAAATCTTGAAACACTTCTACAGAAATATATTTTTCTGATCAACAAAAACTAAGTTTTGTTGATCTATCCATCCGACCGATCGTATTACTGTTCTTTATTTCAGTTATACAAAGTTTTAATCACCAATTACAGCTTGTATGTACAATGTACATATTAAATAAAATCTATTCCAAGAAAAGGCATATTTTAGCTGCATTTTTAGTCCAAATGGTAGTTTGTGATTGGATTCGAAAATTTGAACTGTCCATGCAGGTCGCAATTAGTTTAGATTATTATAGTCCTACCGCAATATCAGAAAATGTCCTTGTCATAGCAGAAATATGAAAATAATGCCATCAATTCATCAGGAAATATTATTGAAACAAAATACCATAGCGTTCAATTCCAATTTGAACACATATTATTTAAATCTAACTGCAATAATATGGTAACAATTATATGTCTCTTTGGTTGAATAATCTTCACAAATTATACGAGGAGAATTATTTATGTTGTAAATGTTATAGATAAATCGACTGATGTTAATTAATATAATTTATACTACTATAGATGAACAAAGCCTAATCCACATCATAGATTTCTAGGTTTTGGAACGCAACAATTAATAGACAAGCATTTATTCATAGGGGAATATCGAGAGCTACGGTGGATTGATCAAATTTATTATCTGGCTATAAATTAACCCAATTAAATGACTAATAAAGGACAAATAATTTACGGATTCAAACTTAACGGGTTCCAGATAGATTACAGTGTGTGATAAAAATTTGTCATCTAGACATCAAAATAATCATCATAGATCAAACGATATTGATATTTGTGGGAGATGAAGACTTGCAGGGACAATATCATGTTTCCCTTCAAAGCGAATATAATGCAAAAAATGGATTTTCCGATTTGAATGAAATTGTAATTTCAACAAGAAAGAGTTTCTTGAAATGCTCCTTGAGATTATTTCATTATATCATTATTTAGAAACAATCCAGGATTAAAGCATCCGTAAAACCAACATAAATGTCCTTCCATGGAGATAACTCCTAAGAAGACTTCAGTAGTTATTTGAAGAAGCTTCATAGTGTAATTGCTGAGACAAATAATTGGAAAAGGAAGTGTAGCTTAGTCCAAATATAAGTGAACCAGAACAGAAAATCCCGAGGCGTTCAAAATTTACCAATAAGGGTATTTATATTTGAAATCAGAATAGCGGTAGCATCGCAACATACTAAATGGCATATAAATTTATTTGCGTGTCTTATTGAAAATCGCAAAGGACGTTATCTAATGAAGATCTAATGAAGGAAATACAAATGTTCATGATTTCAATACAGTAATTATGATTTTTTAATTATTTATACTTCAAACTACGGTTTCACAAATACTTAGACTAGAAGTTGAACAGTAGAAGACCAGGGGATCAAAACAATTGTTGAGACATAACAGGGTCCAAGCTACGCAAGGGAGTATTTCCACATTGAATAAATAAATCGTAGGTTAATGAATAATTAATTCAAAGCTAAGCAGTGCCTATTTACCAACTAGTTGTTCGGTTTGTATATTAATATTCTGGAACACAATTGACGTGGAAGAGGTTTCCCTTTAAAATATTTGTTCATCGCCCACTAACGTCTCAACTCTTAATGAACCCTTTCTTCACTAAATAATTGCTTTGGTTATTATAAGTGTGAGAATATTATATTATTATATTCTCCGGCGGAGAAGGCAGTGATTATAGTAGCACAGGCAGATAGTTTGTTCCATATTCCTGAGCAGTAGCCAAATAAATACCGATTTTAACACGTTCAAGCATTAGTTAAGTCCCATTAGGAATTACATTTGTTGATATGCCGCCACTAACAACTCATGCCAAATTCAAATTTACTTACTGCCTCATGCTCTCTGGGTGCTATTGAAAACCATACTAAATTCTATCTCATTAGTACATACTGTAATATAATTATTATTGAAACCAATCATTACTTAAAAATAAAATATCCAATTATTGTAAATACCGTACATGTATTTTCATAACAACACAGTCATGAAGAATAACACCTGTACTGCTGCTTATTCAAATATTTCTTCATTTCATTTCATTTCACTTATTCACACACAATTTCCAAAAACAATACAATAATACAACATATAAATACAATACAAAATTGGAAAAACTGGTAAGGTGACCTCATTGGTAATCGTGTTGAGGCACAATAAAAATGAACCCTTTAAATATTCGAGTTGGAAAAAGTATCATATGTTAGACCAACAACTGGCATAGCAGATTATTATTAAAAGTTCACGTTAAATTAATTTAGAAATTAATAATTTGAAAACATTTGCTATTATGCATTATTTTGAGTGTTGAACATTTGCATTGAACTGAAGGAAAAAATGGAAAGGAGAGAATACTTGAGTTGATTCATGAATCAGTCTCTTAATATTGAACGTTTTAGATTTCAACTATCACATACAAGAGGATGTTTTTTTTGTAAAATATAATTATTACTTTCTCTCTTGTTTGAAATTAAAATGGTGTATTACGCTGATGGTATTAAGCAGCAGTACAGTTTTATTACAATACTAAGTGAAAGAAGATACAGAATCACTGTAGATCGACGAACTACAATATTATATTTGTGACGATTCAATTTTCCAATCTTATTAAATATTTCTGGCGATTAAATTGAAAATCAATCAGAAAATCACAACCTATTCAATCTTGAAATCGACAAATGATTAATGAATTCATTTGGGTGTTAGAATTTCCTATCATTGACCAATTTAGTAAGGTTCGACTAATAAAATTAAAATTTTTATATTACTTTCGTAAGCTGAGTGTAACATAGGTTTCAATAGTTAGTCTATTTGAAAAAGTCATTTGATTTCTTTTGTAGTAGACAAAAACGTAACAGTGAATATTAGTAGATCCTCTAACAAATAACCAATTAACAACTAATAAACTTCAAATACTGTATAAACCTAGTATAAAGCCTTATACCGCATGTTATGCTCAATTGCTACAGTTACATTATCTTAAATATATACAAATCAAGTTTATAGTGACATTAAATGGTGGTGATACGTACGATAAATGAAAATTGAAAGGAGTGCGATGATATGATCAAATAAATAATATAACAAAATAACAGTCTAGATTGTTAACTAAATACTTGGATGAGATCATCCACTAAACCAAGACTAGTTCAAAAATAATTGTACTATAAGTGCAAAAATGCCACGATGAAGTGACAAGAAAAGTGTAGTTGTATTGTCAGAAGTGACAATATTTGCAATTACTAAATAAGAAATTGCAAGTCCGAAAAGTGAAAAGTGCAAAATAAATAAAATAAAATGACCCAGAACAAGCCTTTGACGCAGAGGAATAAATTGATAAATTTATTTATTCAATTCAACTATTATAATAATAACCTGAAGCCGAAAACTAATAAATGGACATTGTGATACAAGAAAGGTCTAAACAAAAAAAAAACGTGCAAGTCTGCTTAGAGAGTATTTGTTTCCAAGTAGGCCTAGTGAATTCTTACATTCATGATTGTTTGAGTAGTAATTTTAAAACATCAACATCATATTTCGTTTCTGGTAGCCTTTGTACTCACAAAAAGCCCAGTTTCCAAATAATTTTGCGAACCGTAGAAATTGAATTATTGTAATAAACTTGACATCTATTTTACTAACTTTGAGAAATTTCATAAGGTACGCTTATGCTCCACTAAATCAACAAATTACTAAAGCTTTAATTTTGATAATTTCTTTGTATTGCAGATGAATCTTAAATAAACTTAAGGCTTGTGCTTGGGTAATACAACATTTCAGAGTCCAATGAATGACCACTTTGGTCATCAAGCTACATCCAGAAAAAATCGAAATTGACAATAGTTTATTCAGGAAAAGGCCATTCAACTTGAAATCCTTTTTTCACAGACCAAGTGCATAATGACTAGAAGGAATATAATTAAATAGGAGAGACATCTGCATCACCACCATAACAATAAACAAAACTGGTACTACTTTTTCATATTTTGTATAAATTGAATCATTATAATAAACTTAACATCTATTTTAATAACTTTGACAAAGTCTGCTACAACGAATTGATTGTGAGTTGATAACTTGTATAAAATAATATAAGTGAATGAATATACAACCAACATATAAGTCTATTTATTCAAATATAGATAATACTTGAGGAAATTACTGTTACTTCTAAATGAAAGGATGTAAAACAAAGTTTTTCATTCAATCATCATTTTTATGTCGGAGAGCTAAAACCCGCCTAGGCTTCTCAATCCTCAATTAAATCAATTCAATTATTAATACTTTCACCAAAGTAGGATAAATATAACATTCATATACACTAAGGTGAGATAAATAATATAACATTCATATTAAGATACGTTATACATAATACATAAAGTTTGTTAATGATTAGATATTAAATACTGAATAATATAAATAACAGTTTGAAAATAGAGATATGAGATCTCAATTATCAATTGTTATAATTGATTAAGTGTTTCCAAGATTTGAAATGCAAGCTCTGCAATAGTTAAATTATAATACCAGAGTGAAATAAATTGAGAATTATCTCAAACTTTAGTAAAATTAACTGCACTATATTAAATACAGTTACCGAATCAATATTGATTCAGTCAAATCAATAACACGTGAATATAATAAAAAGTTCCAAACAAAAAAGACGATCAAGCCAATCAAATGTTTTCATCTTTCATACATCATTTTTAAACAAACTTCTCAGAAAACGTTCTAGCCTAATAAATTTGGTTTAAAGCACCAAATCCTTACTAAATCCATTTAAATGTTACTGATATTGAAACTGTTATTGATATTACTGTTATAATTAGATATATATTGATAATGATTTTCACCACAGTACCGAAGCTTGCACTGTCAAGATAACTGCCAATACAAATAGCTAATATAAAAGAGGTTAAACTACACAGAGATGCCCAGTCTTAGTCCAAGAATCGGTGGATTACACAACACGCCACTTCCAGTAATTTACTACAAAGAGTACGACTCAACTTCCATGAGTACCACACTGGCACAAAAACAGTGATGCAATAATTGCTCTATAAGCAATATGACGTGGATACTAGAAATAGAATGAGTTAAGGTTATACTACTACAATGTCTAATAGTTTAAAACAGTAGATTCAATCAATTTGCAGCAATAATATAAGAGCTTGCATCACCATTAGACATATAATTTCTAAAAAAAAAAATAACATAGCTCGAACATTGAATTGATGCATACATGTTACTTCCACCACAAGACAAAGCGAATTGTAATTTGTATTACCAGAAGCCACCGGATGATTTTCCACCAGGTGGATTCTTAACACGAATGCTGGAGCGATGGCCACCGTCGTCCAAATCAGCTGAAACAATAACAACCCTCATTAGCCCACATCAACTTAAAATAGACTGAAAAAGATTGATATTTTTTGAAGTTCAATTACCCCCAAATTCCAATTCGAATTGTGAACTTCAAATTGTGAAGTTCAATTCCACAAGTAATCAACACATAATTCCAATTCGAATTGTGAAGTTCAACACCACAAATAATCAACACATATTTCAATAATTATAATTGTGAACCACAAATAATCAACACATTTCACAAGCAAATTTTACCGAACCAGGAAAATAAATAAAAAATTAAACAATATACATAAGAGTTAGAAACGTAACATGTGTGTAGATCTATTTATATGATCTACACAGATATAATTATAATCATACAACAATAAAAACAGATTCACAAGACGGCAAGCTCATTCAACACATTTGTACAACATTTTTCGATCAATTTGGCACATACGCATGCGACAGATTGTTTTTTCTGAGGATGATGCCCACATGAGCTCTAGGCTTGTGCGTGGGTAATGAGTGGGGTGATGATGAGATATGACGACTACTTTTTAGGCAGTCGGGACCGACGGCTCGGCAAGGATTATGCTCAATTCATTACTGTAGATTGTTCAGAAATTTTTATGTTTCTTCTTAGTTTACTCTAGCTGTTTCCAATTAATGTTCAAACAAGTATATGTTCATTTACGTAATTAGAGTTCAATTATAAATATAGAACTATCAATCTTTATCTTTATATTGATGTCATTCCATTCGATCAGTAAGCTATTTAGCTTACTAAGCTATTTAGCTTATTTAAGATGTTTGTTCTTCAGATGTTCAAAATATTATTGAGCTGGAATGTAAGACTAATAAATGTCATTCCATCTATGAAGCCTAGAGCTGGTTAAAAGATGCTGGTTCTTACAGAAGACTGGTTTCAAATATCAAGAATAAAAATTAGTTTCTGGTGAAATAACCAAGTGATGGAAGACAAAACAGCCACGAAAAGTATTTTGAAAAAATCTACAGTGGGACATGAAATTGGAATCTACATTGTAGTTGTCAAACAATCTGTAGAATGGTACAGATTTGGAGGGTGAAACAGAGAAAAACTAGCAAGAGCTGTTTTCTAGCTAGTTTTAGAGCTATGAGATGAATGATAGAACATTCGATGATAAGGGATCTATATGGGATTTGATAAGAGTAATATGTAATATGAGTTTTATATCCATTCAGAGATATAACAGAAGTAAGGCGAAGGAATGATACTACATGATAATCAGACTAAATTGGAAACAGTTTCATCTCATCACAATAACAAATTTCTCAAATCTGTCATGGTTCTGCTGATGAATTATACAATACAACAATTGAAAATTACGATGCAATCTACCATATGTACAAATACATGCTTCATTTCACCATTGATGGTGGATACCCATCATCTTTGAGTAATCACTGTAGATAAATGTTTCATTCACTTATCGTGCATTCTTCTATTCCAATACCCTGATGAATATTAAAAGATAATCTCAAAAAAGGACATCAAATGATGAAAAGCCATCATCCGTTTTGACACACCATGCATATATAATTATATTGAATAGGAAGCCTTATAGTCAGATTGACAGTGGTTGAAGAAGGTAGTTTAGATAGTATAGAACTAAAGAAGATTCAACAGCTTTTGAACTAAGCCAAAGAATTCCATCAGCATAATACACAGGTTATAAATCTTGTTGGAGAATGGATGACAGAACAAGTGAACAAAAATGACAAAAATTCATCGATTCTGCTTTTTACCACGATAAAATACAATAATTTCTTCAATTACAAATAATCTTGAGGCTCACAAGACTCACGTCTGTTCGTGAGCTGTTGAAAAGATCACAAACATATAAGTACTTTGAAAAGTCATTTTAACATTCTTGAATCAAAAAATGTTATAAAAAAAGAAGATCGGAGACATTTTATAGGAAATTGAAAACCAACTTTCATTACAACACAAATAATTATTAATATGATTGGTGAACAATTCAAAATAATAATTTAGTCCTAAGAACCTTACGAGGTGTATCAACTATGTTAGTGGTTCAATAGATTGGTCAACATGAATTAAATGCAGATTATAAAATGAGGTAAAGCCAAATCGCAAGAAGCCAACATAAACTACACAAAACTAGGGGTTCTAATTGGATCGAGAGTTCATCAATTATGCAAAACTGCATTCAATTTGGGAAGTCAGATGAATTTTTCTATGATGGATGTTCTATAATGGATGAGAGCATCGTTTAAAAGTTGATCTCTTGAACAAACAGAATCCCATCCTAAAAAATTGATTATTCAAAAATCCTTCAGGAATTAAAAATGTAAATTCACAGAACTATTAAAAATATAAATTTTTATTGCATTAAAGTGCGCCCTCTGATACTCAAGAGGGGAAAACTAATAAATAACGGTAACAAACTATCAGTTTTATGGTGGTTCAATTCTCTGATAAAATCCAATATCTTTTTTCAAGTAATTATAATCAAAATCAATTATTTTCACAAATACTTGGTGCTTTTCTATTCTATACCATTGTTTATAAACAAAACACTTTATGTCATTCAGGGGCTACAAATCAGTTACTTGGAATGTCATGAAAATGAACTACACTTTCAACAAAAAATGTAATTTTTTTAATTAACTTACATTCAACAAAAAATGAAATTTTTTCAAGCTTCAGGGAAAATTGAAAATAAAATTGCACATCGAAAGAGCTAAGGTATAATAATTATATTATAAGCAAACTGATCTCTGTACATACGTTCTTGAGTTGCAATGGGTCTTTCCAGACCTAGCAAGTAATAATAAACAAACAACCATCAATAATAAAATAACATTAATCATACTCAAACATGATACAACTCTCCATTTATTGATAATATTTATTCTACCTATAATTTTTATCGATGTCAATTCAGTCCAGACTTATTTTCACTTCTTTAATTTTCATATTACTGCATGAGGATTCTACAAGTCGAGTTTTCTAACAAAGGGATATTCGTTTGTCTCGAATGCTTTGTTTTTATTCCAAGTCAGTAATGGTTGGGTGTTTCTGAGACGAAAATCTTTCCATGAATCCATACTTTTTTTTATTTCAACGTAGTCGATGAATCACAAGACACAACTAGACACATACACTCTCACACAAATTTCAGGTGCATCAAACTAAACGAAAGAAGACGCTTTCATTGACATTATAAGATACAGTCTCATTATTGAATAGTCTTAAGATTAGGTATTATCTGAAGTAAATAAAATCTTATTATTGAGATTGGTCTTATTACAGTATTATTTGGATAATATCTTGCAATTTTCTTGAAAGTTTCTATTACTATGAATTCTAATTCCATACCAGTTTTATGATACAGAATAGGAATACACATTAATTAGGAAGTACGCAAGTCATCTATCAAAATATTGCAAGTCATTTCAAATAATATATTCCATAAACCCCCCTACAGTCATCGATTTCTTGAGTTTTATGAAACAGGCCCCTGGTCTGATGAACAAGATTTCGAGAAAACCTACTCTCATCCTAGGAATTAAAATATTAATTAGAATTTAATTTCAAGAGCACAAATTGAACAGAGCATAAATATTCGACACATGATTGATAAACACCCGAAAGTAAAATTTGAAAGCAATTCAACTTACAGCTGATTGAAAATGTAGAATCCTGAAGGTTTCTTTGGCCTTCTTGACGCATTTGTTTTCTAGTGGTGAATGGCTGTGGATCACAATCTCCGAAGATACTGGCTGAGCTGCTCCTCACTGACTTCACGCTCTCAGCGCCATTCACTTTCATGTTCTTCACTTTCTCACGCACGTCATCAACGGTCACTTCTACTGGCTGTGGAACTCCATTCAATTCAGCTTCACCATCCTATTCATCAAAAGTCAGACGTTAATTGATTAGTAATGCGTTAATGCGTAAGACGAATCATCTTTTAATGAAAAAAACTTATTATAAACATAATCATGATCAAATAACGATACTTAAATAACTGATACCTGGAACATTATCAAGTATGAGATAAGCAAGGGTGGAGACAACTAAGCATTGAAAGGCTGATAACTCAGAGATGGACTTGTCCTCCAGACGACACTTCGCCACGGAGAAAATACGCCAATAAAATTATGAATAAATAGATTTTACTACTGTTGTGAGAATGATTTGATCAAGGCCTATTTTTAATTCAACTCCAAGATGGAAAAATGAAGGAAAATGTTTCTAGAAGCAGCTAAATTTCAATTATAACCAATAAGGAGCTTGGACGAGTCCATATGAATCATTGAAATGTTCTTTGGAAGCTAAGAAAATCAAGTTAAATGCACACTGAATAGTAATTGGTTTTTGAAATTGTCATTGTATTAAAATTTATACCATATTTCCAAGTATTATTCAAAATATATGATAAATTGCATGCTGCCATAACCATCAAAACAAAAGATTTTTTCATAGAAAACCGATAAAAGATTACTATAAAACCGATAATAGCTTGATGCTGAATGACGAGAATAGTTTTTAAACTATTCGATTGAAAAACGATTCATGTAAGTTTATACTAAAACTTAGTTAAAAATCTGTATTTGAGAATTCACTCAAGTTCATCACCACCACTCATAAATAACCACCAAGAATTAGAACAACTATAATATTACTCGAGTATCCAAATCTGAAGACATAAAAGTAAAAAATAACTGCATTTATAGCTTTCACAACCAATCTTATTGAGAAACACACTTGATTCAATGCATGGATCAGTGAATTGCTGTAGCAAGAAAATCCAAAGAGTTCAATTCCAACCTCACACTAATAAGACTCCTATTTTTCTGGATAAATTATTTACACTTTATAGTAATTCTTCGTCAACATTTCAACATTCTCAATTCAAATAACAATACTAATTAGTACTCTTAATAAATATTTTAATGAAAAATTTAATGTTGAGTGACTGATTTGATTGCTGTAACTTGGACATGAATGTATTGCAATATATCATAACATTTATTTTGGAAACAATGAACTTTAGTTTATAAAGTAAAATAGAGTAGACGAAATATAGGAAGAAGAAAAAATACAGCGTGTTCTCTAGAAGCGTTTTCCAATTGAAGAGAAAGTTTTTATAATACTGTAGGAAGTTCAACATCCTAGAAAAATTTTTATGACACCTTGCAACATATCTTCTGAGATAAAGAATGAAAAGGTTAATGAGTTTATCTGTTGGATAAAACTACAGTATATAGAAATAGATTATTTCATCTAATATACTAATTATTATTTGTAGTCTCAACTTGGAGAGATAAAGTCAAAATTTATAAATCTTCTAAAGAGTAATTTTTGACGCTAGTCCTGAAGGAATATGATGAATAGGAATCTACAATCTCAATTATGAAAAGAAACTACTGCTTTTCTAGATTTTTTCTAAAATTCAATTTAAACTAAAAGCATGCTGTGGATGATAAGTTGGAGAAAGTGCAAAACCATCCAGGTACTGTATTATTTCTTGCCAGCTGATATAAATCTACCGTATTTTGCATGGTTCCAAGATTTTTTATTGAGAGGGAATCTTCATTTTTTATCATGAACCCAGCTTTGTAGCAATTAGTACAAGTTAAGTAAAATGATTATGTTGTTATCTTCAGGTATAGTTACCTGCTTGTGGGATTAATCATTTCCAAACAATTTATTATTCTCATGAATTCCAACCATTCAACTAAAATACTAGATAAGGATTCTAGACAGATTTTGAGTGTGATCGAAAATGTCCAAGACTACACAACAAATTCTTCAACGTCCTTGATCAATTCTTCATATACGAAATACAAGCACAAAGTTTATTAATTTCATCTGTACATAACACTATTACATAATTATTCCAAATAAATAAATAAAAATAATAAATAAATAAATATGATTTTATTGTCACACATTCATTGAACAAAGACAAAGTCAATTTATACACAGGTAAAAGAAAACAAAATAATAACACGGCCCAAGCAGTGCCTCATGTCAGCTACGGTACATAATGTAAGTACAGAAGAAAAATATAGAACAGAAGATCTCTAAGCAACAATTACATTTTCAAGGTAATCATTGATGCAATAAAATGGGTTTAACAAAAGCCAGTTAGACAATCTACTTTTGAAATTTTTTTCTGTCTCTAGTATAAATATTGTTATGTCTTCCAAAATTTTAGTCCGAGCATAATGCAGTTCCTTATTACCAGAAATAAATGCTCAACTTGCATATTTCTTGTGATAAAACAACCGGTTATGCCCCAATTTTCCTTCGTAGCTCTTCGAGGTTTCATTTCTTTCGCATTTACTGTGAATTTTACAAATTTTAATTAAAATACAAAATGGGTAAGGAGTAAAATACAATTTATGTTGTATTATCAACACGCTTATGTTATAGGTCAAACTTTCCAAGTTTTACCAGACTCATTGATCGTTTTCACTAAATACTGTAGATGAATCTTGTAACAATAGAATAGCGTCCAACTTGGATGCAACCAACTTTTATTTATCTTTGAATGAAATAAACTGGATGACTCTGTGTATATGAAATAAACTGTGTAGTATATCTTTTGATTTCAAATCAACCTCATTAGCTGATATAAATCTCTATATTGCATGGTTCTAAGATTTTTATTTTTGAACTTGAACCAAACCAATCTTCCTTCTAAAATCTTGAAACTAATTCGAATGTACTCAACTAATCAACTAATTAGAATAAATTGTTACTTAAATTTTGTCTAGTAAAAAAAAATAAACACCATGCAAAAGCATCATGCTTGGTGGTAATAGAAAAGAGGGTGGAAAAGTAAAGGAAAGAAATAGAAGAGTAATTCATAATCACAAAACAAAATTTATTAACAAATTAGAAAACCAAAACAAAGAGAAACAAGCATTTTTTAGAAGAACAAGCAAACAATTGATCATAGAAGCAAAGAAGGCTCAACAAATCAGAAATTTGAGAAATGAAATGAGATAGCAAATGTGAAGCTAGAAATAATATAAGATGGGAAAGCAAACAACTAGCAGTAAGAGAAAAGATATGAAGCAAGAAAGCTCGTTTAAGGTGAATCGAAACCACAGAAATAATCACGCTAAGAGCAAATAAAACGAGAAAACTAATCGCTTATTGTAAATCGAAACCACAGATATAATCACACCTGTTCGCCTGATCCATAGAGATACGGAGAATGAGTTGGGGTTGGAACAAATTTACCGAATCCTTGAACTGCCTTCAAT
The DNA here is from genome assembly GCA_017141395.1 of Laodelphax striatellus. Lineage (NCBI taxonomy): Eukaryota > Metazoa > Arthropoda > Insecta > Hemiptera > Delphacidae > Laodelphax > Laodelphax striatellus. Next base: position 19,169,481 of record CM029544.1, on the reverse strand, counting down.
TCTCCTTCATCAACGCAGACTCTGCCATTAACGATTACATACTCTGGAACGCCATGGCACTCCATTCCCTTCAACAAACAATTGAATGTCAGCTAAAAAGTTCAAGGAATCACAAAAGAACACATACAATTCATGAAAAGATGTTAATTAATGTCTTATAGTTTTTCGGAGTTGAGATTTACTAAATTATAGTATTATTTATCTTAATAAATGAAAGTGCAGCATTATTTCGTTCCATTACTTTGTATGTTTATATTTCAGATGCAAATAAATTATAATTCAAGCAGCTTGTAATGTCTTTTTCAAAAATAAATAATTATTATTTTGATATGATAGATTACTTCAATAGTATCATCTCAAGTGTTTATCTGTGAAAGAACTTGCAAAAAGCGGCGTAAAACTGCCGGTTACACATACTATCAACAACTGATTTTGCTGATGTATTAGGCTAGGGCCACACGAGCGCACAAAGTGCGTCCGTTGCAACGTACTTTTTGACGTCCGTTGTAGAAATACATAGAAGTGAATTGGTGACAACACAGATGTTCGTGTGTTGTCACCAAATCACTTCTATGTATTTCTACAACAGACGTCAAAAAGTACGTTGCAACGGACGCACTTTGTGCGCTCGTGTGGCACTAGCCTTAAAATGGATTTCTGATTGAACACTCACTGTGGAGTTCGTTAACTCTCTTATAGTATTCAATATTTTTTAAAACAATACTACTCTTCTAATTCGAATTTTACAAATAAATAATATTTAATCATTATCGATCTCTAAATTTGAAAAACAATGTTTGTGACTCTGAATAATAATTTAAATCACAAATCATTCGAATTGGATCAACAATCATCAAATGGAAGGAACTGCGCGCTCACTCAACTGGATTCTAAACTAATTACTAGGTGTTACTTTCAAAGTAACAACAAGTAGGCTAAATATTGAAGACAACCCTGCAATTTATGAATTGTTCTTATCAAGTGAAATGGAACTTCAACTTAATACTAAAGCAACTAATACAAACCTAATAATAAAGGTTATAAACGGCGAGCTAGAACTACCTTCGGGTCTCCCCACCAACCAAAGCCATACGCTAGATAGATAGATCAAGTGCGACACAATGATTTTAAGGTAACTGAAAGAAACTTATCTCTGCTTACAGAGAAACCTCATTAAAAAGTAATTTCATTAAAATATTAATACAGTATAAGTAATTTTCTCACCTCAAAGATATTGAAGTCATTTGCTTGGTGATGAGTTTTAGCAGAAATGACTCGAGTTTTCCTTGGATTCCAAATTACAATATCAGCATCAGATCCTACAGCTAAACAGCCCTGTAAGACAAAAATATAATTTAAATCACTTTTTTCGAAATAGACTTACGAAATTTGTTAATTTAATAATAATAAAACTTAATATTAATACTAAACTTATTATTTAATAATAATAATTATTATTAATTTAATAATAATATTATTTTCAAAGTTTAGCATCAATCACTTAGAAGCGCAAAAAAATGTAACTGTAGAGAACTACGGCACTGGTTGGGCTAAGCAGGTGGATTTAGTTTCTTTGTTCATGAAATCGGCAAACATTTCTGAGTTAGAGTACTACATGAAGGTCTCTTATCAATTCAAATCAAACAAAATTATGTAAATATAAAGTAATATGTACGTTCGTTTCCGTGTTTAGGTCTGACCACTTATTAATTTGCAGTCATGACCTAGTTGTTGAAGGATTCTCGGAGCTAGTCGTTAGCAAGCACAAATTATTCTAAGTAATATGTTATAGCAAGTAAATTAAGTTGTGTAAAATAAGAACAGTACTACTTAGATTTACTCTTGTCAACAACTACTATTGGAAATGTTAGGCTATCATGAACAATGACAATGTGATCAGTAATAAAATGGTTTTTCAGAAACAATTTATCATAATTTCAAAATGTTTATTTCAACGTTGCAATTGAAAGTAGAAAAGGTATGAGATCTGGTAAAGAAGCGAATTTGTGATAAAATTCAGTTTGACGAAATAGATAAAATATCGGATGAGATCCTAAAAGTAAAAATATAATAAAATAAAAATTGAATTCGAGTAAAAAGGTGACTAATGAAGACAATCAATGGAACAAAAGATTGGATGGTTACAGTTGAAAGTCGTTCAACAAGAGAGGAAGTAATAAAAAATTCATAAATTTTTGAGCCAAGAATGTTATTTCTTAGATCTTATTGATAAGGTCGATATTGATTTTCAATATGGGTTTTTAATGCGCTAAAAACTGCTTGATGATACACAGTAAAGTGTATAGCAGGATTCTTTTCACTTGTCAGAAAACAGCTGATTTAACGTTAGTACACGTTAAACGCTGAGCGTACATCAATCAGCTGTTTTCTGACAATTTAAAAGAATCCTGCTATATTTATACACGACATACAATCAGACAGTTATTTCTAGTATCAGCTATGACGTGTATTGGAGACGGCCTATGTCGTGTATCAGACAGTTACTTCGGGTATAAATAGTTCATTCTGATAAGTATTAGAAGAATGAAGTATTCTATGCTTCAAATAAAATACATAATAAAATTTAAATTCAGAAAAAATTTCTCACCTTTTGAGGATAAATGTTGAAGATTTTAGCCGCATTGGTGCTGGTGATTTCAACAAAACGAGTCACGTCAATAATTCCAGTTTCAACTCCCTTCTCCCAGACAACAGACATCCTGTCTTCGACTCCATTCACGCCATTCGGAATTTTCGAGAAATCGGTGCCAAGCTCCTTTTTCTGGTCCAATGTAAATGTGCAATTGTCGCTACCAACCAATGACAGTCCATCCCTGAAAAAAACAAATAATGGTTTTACTATAAAATAGTTTGGTTAGAGCAACCAAGGCTCCATGTTTAAAACATTTAAAATTTTGTTTCTCCTATGTTTCAATATACTGAAGATTCGTCATTTAAATTCAGAAAACAGATATCTTATTGTGATCAATTTAAGAACAACCAACGTAACATCTTAACTTTCATGATGAACTCAAAATCCAACTTTCATTACTGAAGTCATTGAAATTAAACAGCTATTAAACATCTACTAAACACCTAAGTATTAAACAATTATTGAACACCTGTTAGGTGTTTTGTAGTTAGGTTTTTATACCTAACTACACCTATTAATCATTATACTATTGCTATATACTATAACCTATCACAAATAGGTTGTTTCTAAGAGCTAACCTCCAAAACTGGAGTAAAATGAGAAGTTCAGAGATAAGGAGATTGGCGAACCCACACCTAACAGATAGATCAGCTGTAGTAACTTATCGTCAAAATTTTTCAAGTTTTATTCAATATTTTCAATTGAATATTGTTAATTAGGCTTGTCTAACAACCATTTCAGATTTGAAATAAATATACTACTTTTTCGATTCTGATTATATATGTGAACAAAAGATGTTGGACATAACCTAAGTTTGGACATTTAGTGTAAGTTCGCCATTTTTCCGTTTTACAAATTTACGAGTAAATCAAGTATGACAATTTGTTTTGAAATTTTCTTGTATTGAGAAATTTTGGGGAAAAATATTTGTTGTATTGGGCCTCAAGTAGCTGAAAATCGATCTCAACAGATTTAGGAACTTACTCTTGCAGCAGATGCATCAAATGAGTGGGAGTTGATTCCTTAGGTCTGAGAGGTGGGCTGAGAATGTGAGCAGCTTGGAAACTCCACGGCTTGCCAGTACAACAGGCCCAGGTTGTTCCCAGGGCACAAGCAAGCGTTTCACCGATCAGTTTACTCTCACCTTCTTGCTTCAACTGGCGTATTCTAGACACCTGATTTCCAGCCGATTCACTCATAACGTGCACAACATAAAGAGGGCACGAGACCTGAAAATGTCAAAAAAGGAATCAGAACCAAAAATTGTTTTACAATAATGTTAAAAAAACTAGGGAGAATTTTATTCGATGTAAATTATCATTGTCTATTTTTATTGTACATATATTTGGAATTTGGAAATAGAATTCAGTTCAAGTATGATGATACTATTATTTATAGCACTGTTATTATAATCTAGAACTTAAGCCAACATATTTTGTAACCTGTATGAATTAAGTGAATAATCTAATCTAGAATAGAATTCTTCTTGACAACCTTTTCTTTGATAATAATGTATTATGGTCATTCACAATATTCATTGATCTAGATAAAATATGTCATGTTTAGAGTGTAGTCAAACTATTACTTCTTGTAACTTTCAACTAAGTTTATTTGTTCGCTTATTTTTTAATAAACACCTGTTTCAAATTTTTACCTGGCTAGCAATGACTGCTGCTCTGTTCACTGCTTCAGCCTCCACTTCTTCTGGTCGTGACAGTTCATGTCCTTCTGGTCCAGTTACTCCATTAGCTAGTAATCGCTTTGTATTCTGTAACATGGAATGTACCAAGTTAGTGTCATAGTTTTCTTTTATTGAAGACTTTTACTGCCAATTGAACAGTTCGGTTAGGTCCCTATTAGCCGAGAGCGACCAGGTCGGCCGACCTGGTGTCCGGGGGCCAAAAAGCATTGAGTTAGATGGGACCCTATTAGCCGTCGGAAACAAGTCTCGGCGACAGAAAAAGTCGCTCGGGCTGTCTTCCGAGTGGGACACCGATTCTGGGCGACCTGGTGTCCCAGAACGGTCGTGGGGCATTGGAGTATATGGGAGCTATTAGCCGCGAGCGACCAGGTCGGCCGACTCGAACAAAAAATGTACCCAATGCGCATGCTCGGGAGTGACAAGGACAGCCATTCATCTCTTTCTCTCTTCCACTCCAGTTCTCCGTCTCACAGCATTAGTTGTTCTGTATCCTTTGCCGAAGTTATACATATTTCTATGACTGATACGACTCATTGCGTAAATTGTTTCTAAATAATTTAATAAATTCATTTGTGTCAGTAAAGTGTAATGTAAAATTAAGTTAACACTTGAATAAGAGAATTTCTTCATAGTAGGTGGAAGAATGAAAACAATGTTGTCTATTCCACAATGAATATTATTTAAAAACATACTCAAGTTTCAAGCTCATGGCATCATCTATCATAATGGTGTTGAGTGTTTTGTACTAACGAAGGTTTGTACATCCGAAAGTAGTTAAAAAACTTCTTTCTATTGGCGAAAAGATCGTCAAAAAGTGTACTATACTAATATAGTCCTTTGGTAAACCTTGATGAAAGCATGGGATGTTTTCGAAATTTTCTTATTCTCTTCCATCTCTTTTTCAAGAGAAGGTTGAGAAGAACGAACTCTGTAGTTGTCAACACCATCACTGACTGAGAAATTTGTGATTAACTTTACTTTTGGATTAGGATGGAGAGAGAGAACAAAATTGTCTATTGCAAGGTAGAAGATTGGCGCCATTCATCCGGTTGTTGACAATTAAATTGTTTACATATTGCCGTTTTATTGACAGCTTGAGCCTTCCTGATGATTCTAGATGTTTACATAGTATAGATAGTAGCTTCCAGACCTTTCAAGATAAATATTAATTAATCTCTTCGAGACTATAATAATCAGCATTCAAGACTGGTCTGTGTATGGGTTTTGTTGATCAATAGAGTCATTGACATTGTAAGTTTCTTACAATTCATTTCATACACTTAGAAAAAATATTACATGTGATATGTATAGTATAATAAAAAAGTATTTAAAAAATCTGTAATATGTATCAGAAAGAGATACGTGTCGAGTTTAGCTGACGATGTGTTGCACAGAGGAAGAGCGAGAAAGAGGTACTTGAGAGGGAGCGAGAACGAAGTCAGCGACTAGGTGTCCTTCCCTATTAGCCGTGGGACACTTTGTCTCGGCGACCGAGTCGCTCTCGGCTAATAGGGCCCTTACAATTAAATTAGCAAAACGATTAATGGAATGAAAGCATAGAACGAATAAGATTAGAAGAGGATTAAAAAAAAAAGCTTTTAATAGAAATTTGTGGAGAGATGAACAGAGAAGAGAGAGAGAGATAAAGAGAGAGAAGGAGAGAGAGAGAAAGACACACGCCGACTTCATACAACTACATAAATATAAAATACTGTACTAATCTAAAATACTGTACTGTATGTTCTAGTCTACAATACGTGCAGCTCAATTCAAGGCAAATTAGGATTACAGAAGAGGAAATATGAAGTAACTAAATTTTCATTTCTTGGAGAGCACAATCTATAAGAATTTACTTTAATTGGAGAATAGGTTCGATTGATGATAATAATAATGATGAAAATCGTTCCATTTTGATTTTCATACGCCATACCTGATGTCGGAAATGGGTGGATGATAATTTTTTTATGAATCATTGAAAAATATTCATATACACTCAGGTTTACTGTATTTGGCCCAGTATTACAATCTCCAATACAGTAAGAATTACTTTCACTAACATGATTGACAATTTCAACATTTCTACCAAGCACAGAGTACCATTTCAAATACATTTTAAATAGTTGAATAATTTTCACTAATAATAATTTTAAACAGTGAATAAACGTATAGTATCATGACGTATTAGTACAGTATGATTGATCATTCATCCAGCCCCAGCCTTCCATCATCATAAAATTTTAAATCTAGACAAGAAGACTTTTTTGAATTTTATGACTAATATTACGCTCAAAGCTCTAGTATATATTTCACCAATCTCCCACTCAACAGGACCTCTCAACAACAACTCGCCAATTTTCAATCAATCTTGCAAGACAAGCCTACCTATAAACTATCTACATTATTTGAAGGGCATATGATTCCCTTAGGAGCAATGATTTAGAGGTTACTGTTATGCTTCAACTTCACCAACACTTTAGTGAATGGATAAGTGCAGAAATACAGTTAATAAATTTATCTACATATTATAATATATAATATGCAACGCTCAGTTGCTATTAACTTGAGGAAAATCAATTCAAAGTTCCCAGTACAGTTGTAGCAACTTCAATTTAGTAGGTTAGCAATAGTCTCGCTAGTCTTATTATACCTCTAATGATCTATTATATTTTGGAATTTGACAAGAAGTCAAGAAGTACTACACCATTCAAGTAGGTCACAAACACTATCAATATATTGAAGAATGTAACATAGAATATTATAATACAACAATAAATAATATTGATTGTTGATAAGAGCTTGAAATAAAATGGCAAAAACCGTGACAAAGTTAAATGAAAAAGAAAAAACTTAGGGTTAGACCTAGGGGAGCGCATTTTATTTTTCAAGTTGGAGTTTATTTTACCTGTGTAAGTATATAAAAGGATATTTCAAGTTACCATGTTGTTTGTCAAATTAGTTCTAGTATGAAATGAATAGGTCTACTAATTTGAATTGAATTGTTTAATTGATGTCCGAATTTTTCGCATATTACAATTTCAATGCAACAGATTACTCTGAAAGAATAGTTACTCTACACGGTACTCTAGTACTCTGAATAGAGAATGTACTCTGAATAGATAGTTACTCTGTAAGAATAACTACTCTCAGAAAATAAAAATAACTATGGAGTTTAAAATATTCACAACTATATATCAATGTAAAACTTGAGAGCTTAAATTTTCTATCTGGTAATATTTTTCATATTACCTATACAAAACATATTAAGACAATCGAGTAGAATAGCAAAACATTTTTTTTAGTTCAATACACAGTTACAATTCAAGAAAAAATATTATCATGAGAGAAAACCCTCACACGAAAATATTTTGGATAGCACCATCATCTTGAAATTTACCTCAACTATAATGTCACCATTTTCAGCATGGACCATTGCAAGCGCTCCAACGTCTTTGCAGACTTCAAAAATATTATAGAGTTCGGGATCAGTAACCATCAAAGCGCCCTTGTATGCCATGAACATTTTGAATGAGTTGATGCCGTGTTCTTTGCAGAGAATTTCCATCTCTTTCCTAGTAGTCTGAAAAAATGAACTCACAATAATATATTTTCTAAATGAAACCAAGTTCAAACATGAATTTATAACAGAAATACAAAAATGTAGTTTTTGCAATGGAAATTTGGTCAACAGAAGCAAATCGAGAGAGAGCTTGAACAATTATTTTCTAGGAGATAATGATTATACAATTAAGAGACCAGAACGCTATCAAACTCAATAAAGCCACACTTATCAATAATAATAGATATTGATAGTATTGATGTGGAACAAATATCAAGAATGAGATATGTTCAGTGTGATCCATTTAATTTGACGCTCGGCGATCAGTAAGCTGATGTTACGCAGATTTGACAAAATTGAAAGACTTTTCAAGGTCTGAAAGACCTTTAAACTTTAAAGTCTTTAAAAGACCTTTATAAACAAGACCTTATTAAAGTCTTTGCAATAATCACCGAAATTCAGCATTTATAGGTTAAGTATTGTGTCAAAGCTGCGCAACATCAGCTGTTTACTGATCACCAAGCGTCAAATTAAATGAATCGCAATATAGAAATTATTGGACTCATCAACTGACAGTTAATTCATAATAATAGAACGAAAATTCCTTTCAGTGACTATTTGAAACCATCAACTACTGCAAACAAGGGCGTAGCCAGGGGGGGTGCTGAAGGGCTTCAGCACCCCCCGAAATTGACATTTGTTGTAATTTTGTCTCTTGTTCGCTTTTTATCCCATGAAACTATTACATCCTTATAACCTTCCTGCCTATTTCAGCACCCCCCAAAATAAAATCCTAGCTACGCCCTTGACTGCAAAAAGCCTTTAGAGTGATCGATACCGCTGAAAAGTTTCTCATCCAATTTTTAAAGAATCTTCCCTCAAATATAATACATGGAAATATTGGATGAGAAACGTCACAGCGGTATCGATCACTCTAAAAGGCTTTTGTACTGGAACTGGATTATAGTTTCAAATAGTCACTAGAAGGATTCTCGTTCAATTATTATGAATTTACTGTCAGTTGATGAGTTGAATAATTGCTACACATCTCACTCTCATTATTCGTTCCAAAAATGTCATAACTCATGTAGATTCAAAACTTAGTGAAAGCTTCCACAAAAAATCAATTAATTTGTTTTTTATGGACTAGGATGAAATAATCTGGGATATTATTAAATGTCAACTTTTTAAAACTGTGTGAAGTTCTCACACTTTCGGAAATATGAGAGAATTGAAATAAATGTATTCGATTTAGAGTTATAGGTAAAGATAAGTTAAAGATACGATTTTTAGTAAGTCAAATAAAAACCTTACCTCTTCTGACCACCACGTCACAGCCACATGAAGGCCATAATCACAGCATACTTTCTCATCGGCTTTTTCACGCCATACTTGGTAAGTTTCTAGCAATGATTCCCCCTTATCGGGAATAACAAAGTCCACTGGAAACAAATTATTCATAAATTAACAAAATGTCACCAAAACTCACTCAAAAGTCTAAGGCTAAGGCCACACTACAAGGAGCTTTGCTTGGTGCTAAGAGCCAAGTGACTCGCATAGTGACTGATCCTAGTGAACAAACGCATTGCGTACTATTGCAGATGGCCACACTACGAGCGACGTGCTAAGGTAGGAGCTTCGTTAGTCACCAAGCTAGTCGCGTAGAGAACGGACGTGTTGGTAAACTTTTCTAGTCACCTAGTGCTTTGCCCGCTTTTGCAATAGAAAAAGTGACAGATCAGCTGATATTGCGATAAGACATAATAGCGCCAATGTAACCGAGCAACCACGCTGCTCTATCAACAAAAACAATAGTTTATATGGATCTATACTACTGTATAGAATTTCGATGATTGAATATTGAAGCAAGTTGAATAAAATTCAGTTTAGAGAACAAAACATTTGTTTTATTCTCACAAAAAAACATGACGCAAAGGGATTGTGTGCCACCAAGCTAGAAGCCTTGTAATGTGACCACTGGGTATCTTGGCACTTAACATGGCACCTCCCTTGTCACTCTTAGCACTTGTAGTGTGGCCTTAGCCTAAGCCTTTCATTGTCTAAAAACGTAATGAATGTAAGAACTACTGTAAAAAACTTAAAGACTACAATGACGTATAACTGTAATGGTAACTGATTGAATGAAATTATTCAACTAATAAAATTTCTGAACAGACCATCCACTCAAACATTCAAGTCTTTCAATGACAACTGTAATGGTTACAAATAAACTAATCAATTTTAAACACTCTACTATCTCAAAGAAAAGTTATATTAAATTTATAAATGCCATTATATCTTTTTTGCTTTGAGGGATTATAGAAATTAATAAGTTACTTCAATGTTACACTACTGTAATCGAAATATATTAATGCTACAAAGATTCAAGAAAGTATTTGAACGCTATGTGGAACTAGTGGCTGAATATTGTTATTGCAACGTTAGCTGCTTTTATTCAAGAAACATGAACTTTATGGTCTTACCAAATTTCTTCAGTGAATTATTCTTCAATTAAATTGATGAACTTGAACAATGCATAGGCCGACGTGAGTGTTGGTTTGATGATGTCATATGCATTTTATATTCATCATCATTATAGTAGTAAGTATACTGTCGTATTTTGTACTTAGTATACGGTAACTAATGTAAATAAATAGATAAAGATAAAATAGAGAATGATAAATTCACTAACTTATCATTGTTGTTCCTCCAGCGATAGCTGCTTTGGTGCCTTGGTAGAAATCATCAACCGACGTTGCTCCCATAAGTTTCAATTCAAGATGTGTGTGTGGATCGATTCCTCCTGAAAATTAGCATTAGAACAAAAATAATGTATTAGTTCATTTCATATTAGAAAACAGGAAAGAAGATATTAATAGGTATCTTACATTATACACATTAAGTTCAGTAAAATACAATAAAACCTGGCGCATTCAAAAACGTGAAAACTTGACTCATAACCCCATGATTGAAAACACATGTGCAGATCGTGTTTCGTAAGCAGTTTCAAAGCATAATGTCAATTTCGCAGTTTCAAAGCTAACATGGTACATGGTACAAAGCAGTAGCATGGTACTACCAGGAGAGTTCAATGATGTTTCATCAATCATTGACAATTTATTGCAAGACAAAAGCTATAAATTAACTGTATTTACATAATCATGAATAATTAAATTGAATAAAAGAATAGAAATAGAAACATAAAATGAATAAATAAATTGAAATTAACTGGATTGCTAAAATTGTAATCATGTTTAAGAATAATATTGGCATGGGGCAATAATATCGTTGTTTAAAATGCTGTGAAGTTTTTCTCAACTTCATTGGATCATGATATACGATCATTGCCAATAAAGGGTAAGATAGCAGGTTCAAATTTCACATTGGAATGCATGGAGTAAGCTAGCACCACTTGGATCAAGAATTAGAATACAATCTTTTTTAAATTTCTCTAATCACCACCCCTCTCATTACCCACGCAAAAGCCTAGAGCTCATGTGGGCATCAACCTCAGAAAAAAACCCAAAAGAAACACGACCCAAAAATCAGTCAAAATTGACACACTTCAATTAATTGAAAAAAAATAATAAAAATCAATGGACCAAATAAAAATCAATGGACCATTTTGAAACCAATCAAGAAAATAACATCAATTTCAGTGCAGAAAAGGAGAGAAGTCTTGGAATTCTTAGCTATTGAGACTTTTCTTTCACTCAATAGAAAAGTACTTTTTTAAACAAATAGAAAACTGTTTCATAAACACGTTTTATTGTTGAATTCTGACAGGAAATATGTTAAGAGTATATGTGGGTAGGCGGGGTAAAAATACAGGAGCTTAAATTTTAGAACACAGCTTTTAAATTGAAATTGGAACACAATTATTATGCATACCTGGAATCACAAAGTTTCCACGAGCATCAATGATGCGAGTACCTCCTGGAATAATCAAATTGCGACCCAGTTGCCTATGGAAAAGAAAGAGTTTCTTTATGTTTTATACAGAATGAATATCAACCACAAACACAAAAAAATATCAGCTGGAATAAAATCCAGTGAACTGGAAATGTTTTCACTTTGTTGAATTCCAATGCTGCCAGTCTAAAACAATAGTTATTAGTCTTGGTTATTTTAAAAATCGTTTTCTTCTATCATATTATCTTATTGAATATTTCGTTGTTATAGTTACTATTAAGGTTAACAGGTTTACCTATATATTAAGGTGTAAAGGTGGCTTAGTACGATTTCTAATGCATCACTGAACTACTACTTCTCCATATTATTATAGATCATACATGAACTGTAATATAATTATGCATAATTGTTACATAATATGCATGTTATTGTATTTTTGAAATTGTAACTAAATTAAATAAAATGAAGTTACTTATTATTCTTTGAATTCACTTGAACTTTTATTTTTATTAATATTTTAAATTGAAATTTATTGTTCACAAAACATAATTATACATTCATTTATTTATCCACCAATGATAGAAAAATTAGAACCATATATACAGTAGTAACAGAGATTTAAGGAAATGCAAAATCATAAATTGTGCAATGTCCATGTGAATGTATTATATGAAATATAATTAAAAAGAAAAAATGACAGAAAATGAATGAATTACATAAGAATAAATTATAATCAATAATAGAAGTGAACCAATTACTACACACAAAAATTACTGGACTTTGTGAGGAGTTTGATGAAGAAAATGTGTGTTCTCCTATTCAGGAAACTAGAAAATTGTCTAGCAACCGAAACTAAAGAACACTTCAATTTCCCCATATTGTGCAAAATACTCTACAAGATCAAGTAGAGCATTGAATTATATGGGAGTAAACTATCCTCATTTAATCCATTCATTATATTCAGATTGTTATTTATCATTACATTTTTTATTGTATAAAATGTTATGACACTTTACAAGTACAATTTTTTTAATATTTGATCAACTCTTTGTATGGGCATCTGTTGGAAACCCTGTTTAGCAGAGCCCTCTGAAGTTCTTTAAATTGAGAATGAAATTTATACGTATCAGCAAGCTGCCAAGATTGCTATAAACCTATGAAAACACCAACTATTATATAGCTAAATAAAAATCAATAATGAATTCTTAGATTTTCACATGACATAATTTAGTGTATACAGTATTTTTATAATCCAATGTAATAGAAAATCAAATCACATGCACCAATATTTGTAAAAAAAAAATACGTTGAAGTTACTCAGATAAGTGGTTTTGACACTAAAGTGCAAACACTCGAACTAGATCCAATAAAAAATACTTACTTGATAATTCCATCTTCAATGAACACATCATTGTCTGTGATTCCATTTGCGTTCACTATTTTGCCATTCTTGATAAGCAGCCTATTTTGAGAGCTCTGAAAAATAAATTTATTAAATGATAATAAATGAATTATAAATGCTGTAATAAATAATACTGTTGTTATTATCAATCAATATTATAGTTACTTATTTATAGTACATCAATAAAATTCATTTACAGTCCCAATATTATTTGCACAATAGTGAAAAAAATATTTAAAATAGTTATTATAATTATCTAGGCCTAACTTTAATAAGTATAGGTAACTTTAATTGGTCGAGAGATGCTGACAATTGCTTCACTTCGCCGTAAACTCTAATGTAATTATAATATTGGATACAATTCTGTAAGCTGCAGTACTGTAATACAGTATTGAACGCAGTTTATAAGAATTATTCAGACCCGAACTGGGATTTATACAAATATGATCAGGGTTGATAGATTCATAAATAATAAATCTGCCCCAACCTTGACATTTTTCTCGAAGGAAGTACCATACTGAAAAATGTTCAAACAAATGCAAATTTCCTCAAGTTTGTACTTTAATGCAGTCAGAATGTCATTCTGGGAACTATGATAGAACATTTAATGAATGTTTTATGACACTAGTAGTATCAATTAGACTAGCATCAAGTCCCCCTCGTATTAAAATTTGGATCTTTTATTTTTTGCTGTGGTGATGCCCACATGAGCTCTTAGCTTGTGCGTGGGTAATGGGGAGGAAGATGATTATGAGAGATGAGTGGACCTACAGCTTTAGGTGGATACCGAATCACCGGGAAGCGATTTTGATTCTCATGAATGAATTATATTTAGCGGAAAAAGGCCTGAAGTGGTCACCCTTACTATGGGAATAACAGGTGCAAGTCTCTAATCTTGCGATTAGACACCGGCACGACTACGAAGCCAATCGCTTCATATTACTAACTAGGTTAGAGTATAAGCATAGACTAACTATACAGTTAGTCTATGGTATAAGGCACAAGTTGGGATTGGTAGGGAAGCCGATTTATGCATTAAGACTGCCTTGAAGAGCTGAATAGAAAGGCCTACTAATCGATAATATGATATTAGTCATCTCAAATCTATAATCAATACGTTTTGAATCTAAGACGCCATCTCAGTCTTCTCCTAGAAATTAATATTTTATGAGGCAGTTCCAATTCGAGATACTTGTTGACTCAGAGTTCAGTAATGTATCTGTTCATTTGGTAAGAAACGAGTGCTAGGTACACCAGTTGGACGGGTGACCACTCATTGGCTAGCACAACTAATTTTCAGCTAAGTTCCTTCACTTCCAGTGGTTGGGAACCCTTCTAGAACTGTAGGTCCTAGTACAAATTAATATTTCTTTATCATCCACGCACACGTCTAGGATATATATGTGGGCATCACGCTCATGAAAAAATCAAATCTAATTATTTTTATTTTTATTTGATTGATAGAAACAATTACTTAAATTCCTTTACATAATTCAAAATAGAAGAAAGTCAACTAGAAAGCACAAACTAATGCGCCAATTCGCGGAATGATTAATGCCGTGTCTCACAAGAAACATACAAAATATCTCGTGAGAAATTATTTCCAGTATGTTATTGAATAAATACATTTTAATTATTTTCACATTAATTGAGATCGCAACAGACATTAGGTTTAAATCATCAGACAAATTGAGAAGTCAGGATATTTTCATGCTAGAGATGAAAATCGAGTTCGACTGCACTCCAATCAAAAATTCCCTTAACTTGTATGTTAGGATAATTAGATATAATTGCGACGTGCTGAAAACATGCGTTTCACTTGATTACTAGCTCTGGAGTTAATTGTTTAATTGTTTCATTGGAAAGTGTCTCAATTATCTCACATTTGCGTTGCTGAACCGCTCGTGTGAACCGAGCCTAACATAGATACAACAATTATATTATTGCCTCATAATATAATATACAGATCTCCAACATCAGTCTTTATCAATTAAAAAAATTGAGTCTCATCTCAGCATCAGTCAAACTGCACAGTAATTAAATGACCGGATGATACCACTTTATCCAACCTACTAATCCAATCATTAACAGCATAGCATCAAAACAGTAATAGAAGGAAATTGAATGTTTTATATTGTGCAAAGCTGTAAATGCAGGCTGGCTGCAAAATTAATTTTTAAATAGAATATAAATTCTAAAATTTTCTAATTAATATATTAATCTAAAGTTACGATTTGAAAAAGCTAGAAAGTGAACACTTGAACAGCCAGCAATACTGCTCCAAGTTCCAATCTACTTTATCACAAAACAAATTAGAGGCCAAAAAAAGTTTAGAGGCCAGCAATAAATTAGGAGTATCAAAGTCAAAGCACTTCCATCTACGAAAAAACATTCGTTTTATCATACTATTTGAACTTGATAATTTTTTCAACAATAAGAAACCTAATAAGATAACCAAACTTTTATTGCCTAATACATACTCATAATACTAAACTGCTCGAGTAATACCGAATAAAAATGCAATGGACTGTACTGTAATCCATGCCTCCACTATATCAAGAAACTAGAAACACATTTAAGCTTTATGAATCCTTTCAAATCACAATGCTTCAAATATTCACCTCATTAATGAATTTATATATTATGCGGAAGTGATAAGCCTCTACAACCATAGAAAACCACATGTGCAATCAAAAATAAACTTTGAGGCATACAATAAGGTTTTAATGATTATTGGGCATAGACGCTATTTACCAGAGTCAGAGTATTAAGACAAATTTAGAAACCACAGGAGCACCTACAATACAGCAGTGAGCTATATTACAAGTAGACACAACAATCACACTTCATTTCTCGCTCAGAATCTATTTCTACTACAGTTTCTAGACCTCTAGTTCTAATTATTTTCAAACTGAAGAAACTTATATGAGACTGTTGGGAGACTTCATACAGTGTTTGATATTTTTTTCATCTCTGATATGTAGACGATTTACTCAGCATTAATAATTTGAATTTGATTACAATTAAATTTTCAAAAATTCTTACCTGCAGATGAATAGGAACTTTCTTCACGGGTGTAGCGCTCATTTCGTCCTGAAATAAAAAATTTAAATTAGTCTATAATAAATCAAGATTTCAATTAATAATTCAGACCAGCTGTAACTTAAA
Source organism: Laodelphax striatellus (assembly GCA_017141395.1). NCBI lineage: Eukaryota > Metazoa > Arthropoda > Insecta > Hemiptera > Delphacidae > Laodelphax > Laodelphax striatellus. The sequence continues at coordinate 19,153,088 of CM029544.1, read as the reverse complement.
GCACCCAAACAATAAATCAGTTATTAATCATACAAGGCACATGCACTTCACAGGAAGCAGGATGCGAAGTTGTGAATAATAAACATCACCAATCCGTCAAATCTGTTTCCTATGTCCGTGGTCGATGTTTTTAAACTACTCGGAAACATGATTTAGGTTTACATTATCCTACTAAGATTGCAATTTTCCATACTTTTTAATTCTTCAATTTATTTCATTTATAAATAAATCCTTTTTGAGAATTAGTTTGAAAATATCTGTAAGTCCCTCACCACAATTAGAACATAGCAAATGGAATTATAGTTCAAAGCTTATTATTGTTTTATTGAACAGTATCAGTTCCATTTATCTCAAGGATTGGAAAGACGTTTTTGTGCATACTAATTCTTGTATTTTATCTATCTAGGCTTTGGCCAGCGTGATAATACAAGTTACCGACCTTTATTAGACGATTACAATTACTATAAATAATTACAATCTTATTTAGGAATTCCTCTGTAAATTCCTAAATTTAGCCTACCCCAGGGGGAAAATTCCCACTAAAAATTTTAATTATCATTGCAATTGGTAACTCAAAACGATTTTCGAACCTACTGCTGTCCCAATTGTATTTAATCTAATCTACAGTTTGTATTATTTTTATATTTTATGGAAATAGAATGTAAATAAATGATGATTTACAATCAAATACACTCCAAAGCGGTTGAATCAAGTTGTAGAGCTTCAGTAAGCAAACTTTCAACAACTTTAAAGCAGAATAGTAAATATTTCAATCAACCTAGGTAATTACTCTACCAAACACAAGAAACTAGTTTTCAAAATTGAAATAAATTCTGAGTTTTCAAATACTGTATTAAAAGAAGAGTGTACGGTAATGTGAAGGAGTGATATTGATATCAAATTATGAAAAAGTTAATGAAATTTATGAAAAATCCAAAGTAAACTTTTTGTTAGCTACTTCGTTTAAATCAAGTATTGGATTCATCAAGGTAAGTTTTATCAACTGTGCGTGAAAGCACACTGGGGCATTTTGTTTACCCCATAACAATGGAAGCCATTTAGTCATTCAGAGAATATCAAGCTACTTGGAAGCATCTGAGACTCACAAAAACTCTTTGAAACTTCATAAAAAAAATGGGTTGAAAAATTTATTGAAATTTATTTCAAAAGCTTCAAATAGTACACATATTTTCGAGCACATCACCATCATGTATAGTACATGATAGAAAATTAAAGTTTTTCTATTCTCATATTACTTTTATATTTTTTCATTTCAAAAGATTAATTTTTATTCTTTTTTAATTTATTGAAAATCTAATTCTAAAACTTTTGTTCTAATTTCATGAACATCAAACTTTGGATTGCATTGCAGAATAGGAAATATAAGGTGATCACTGAATAATAATAAAAAAATCGGATACACAACAATGCAAATGCTCAACTTGGAACATTCAGAGATGAGTTGCTACTAAATGTAGAGTCATGGGAATTGTAAAAGAGAAACTTCAATGTTTTGCTTGCAATGAAAGTGATGGCCCCATAACTAAGATGAACAATTCAAAGAAAACCCGCGTACCAATCAAGCATTATCATTGATAATTAACCTTAATTAGAAGAAAGTCGAGATTTTTATTCTGAAAATGAAGAAAAACTGACCATTATGATAAGCAGATGTTCGCAATGTTTTCAAGCCGACAGACAACATCAATCTGATGGCAATTTCTAAACCATCAGATGCATGTGGAAGGAAGTTTCTATTCACTGAAGTAGGACATCCATTCTCAATTGCCGAGTATAGAAACAATCATAAAACCTGTTTCACAAAGCGATTTCATTCAAACGCCGGCTGGCTAAATGGATCTGCCCAGCTGTTATGTGCTGTGCTGCCCGGTATTTTTACGCTCTGATGCTGTAGTACTATTATTTACAATTGGATCAACAATCTAGTCTTCCAATAAACATCAAGTAACTAACTAGACCAAAAATTTTTCTAGCTTGGTGATTTGATAATACGGTGAAATTTCACTGTTAAGTTATTTAAAATAACTGAATAATTTATTAGTTGTTTATTTATTCATTATTATTTATTTATGAATTAGTTATTTATTCTCTTTGAAGTTGATAGTGAAATTTAAGTGTTGATAGTATGAAGTTGATAGTGTATATCATATATTTTTATTAGAACTGGCTAATATATCATGAAGTTTATTACAACTATTACAGTACCATAATTTATATTATTTTATACATTTTATTGATGTATGGAGAGACTTTTTCCTATCAATATATGAAATACTCCCAACTTCGCCCTCCCAGGTTAAAATAAAGGCAGTCATTCAATTCAATTCAAATACTGTACTGTACACGGGTTAGGCTATTTTTTCTACGAGAGATGAAAAATATTCTACTCTTTGAGTAGCAATTTTCTGCAACACACAACTTCACATTTTCAAAAGAATTATTTATGTTGTTTTATTGAAAGTTTCTCACTACGAATTTAATTCGTAGAGAACAAGAAACCTCTTGTTCATTGTCATTATGATTGAAAATGAAAGGAATAATAGTTATTAAAGGTTGTTAAATTTTATGATACATTGAAAGTAGCATGAAATAGTTCATTTTTTTAAATTATATGTGTTTTTCACTAACTGTATGGTGGAGAAATTTAAAATCGCAAAGCAAATCCAAAAATCTTGAGAAAATAATGAATTGTTAAATCAAAATAACCTTTCTACAACTATATGAATAGGAGAACACATAAATATTATGGTGCGTTCATAAATTGGATATGTACTATTGTATTTTTTAAACTCAAGTAGTCTGTTTTTTAGACAAACCACAAACATATTTTTAGTTTTTTATATAAAGTTTTTATATCAAGTTAGTTTTGTTATATCAACTGAAATGGATCCTAAAAATACATTTTAAACTTGATGCATAAATATTGGAAGTTAATAAACATTTTGCAATGTTCTTCAAGGAAACAACCACCATAACCATGAGCAGCGAAGGAATAGATTAACTTTACAAAGCTACTAGTTTTACAATACTGTACTTTGAATCATTCCATGTCAATTCCAAATAACTATCCAATTCCACCAACTAACTTCTAACTTATTGAAGTTGGTAGTAATGCAAAAGTGACCATTAAAAACGCAGAGATTGAAGTCGACTTCTAATTTTACAGCCTGCTACTTTGAATCACACAAGTACAATATTTCGTGGTCGTATTTCATTAGATTTTCATTCAAGATACGCATTTCACCCTTCATGTTGGGTTGAGGAGGGGATCGATAAAATTATAAAAACTGCTTTCGTTTTCTGCACACACCCCTTCTTTTTGTACATTGCAATATGTAATGTTATGAATTTACATATTTACACCAATGCAGGTGTTTTTACCATGAGATTTATTGTTCATGCATATTTTTTGTTCAAATTATATGTTTGCTACATTTTTATGATTTTTATGAGCAATTAAGAAGTTTGGTAATCATAATTTTACAACGTTAAAATAGCAATATTGCAGGAAAAAGCAATTTCGTTCCACAAGTTATTAAATTCCAAATATATATTTTCGATTCTGTGTGATGCAGCGATGCTGCCATGAAATTGAAAAAACCATAGAACTTGGATTCTACACCAACTACTGGGAATTGGGTTATTTCACCAAGTACCCTGGAACCTATAAATTGTAATTTTTCATCATATTTGACATTATATATATATATTTATTAATACTGCCTTGAGTTTCCAAAAAATTGCCACAATGCAATATTGGTTCTGAGCCGTTCATTAAACCCCAAATGCAGGGTTTGCTTAGATGCTTTTCTCACACCTGAAAACCCAATTACATTTTTGGAAGATGCCAATCCAAATTTTTTGAGCTCTTATCTACAATTTGAGGGGTTTTGAAAGGTGCAAGGAGTGTTTAGGATAGGTACATCTCAAAAACGACTGAACTAAGAATCACCACTGAGGATAAAAGGGCATCATTTTTTACCTATAATCTAGTCACAAATTACAAAAATATACTTTGTCTAATTTTTCGAAAAAACCTCAAACATTTTTTAAATGTAGAGGGGTTTGCTTGAATTCAATTTCTTGAACCTTGGTAATTTTGCTCCTCAAAAAATTTACATAAGCCTATACATTTTTCATCATAGATTATAGTTTGATAATAGTGGATAAAACGGGATGATTTTAGAAGATTGTACAGTTTTCCAAGATGAAGTTCGAGACTTTACCATTTTCTTTTTCATCGTATGGCTTTTTATCGGTGGGGAGACCCTTACGGGTAGGTTCCACCTCGCCTTATTTTTTTTGTCGGTCACCCATCCAAGAGCAGTCTTGAATGTTTGTTACTTTACCATTGATTTCAGGGGACGTTTAGTTTGTTACTAAAAGTAAACCCTGAATGCTACAGGTTTTTGCTTAAATTCAATCTCTTGATTCTTGGCCATTTTTAACATTAATAAAATTATTTATTCATCATCATAATTGTAAATTTTCAGCATGGTAAGTGTAGGTCTTGTAGAACGCACTCTTAACACACTTCTTGGTCCCCTAGTTAACGTACCGGTAACTTCCAAATTTGGACGTTTTTGGTTGAGTAATGAGTAACAGAATAAGCTAATGATATTTTAGTGGTAGGCCTATACCTGGAATATTTCTGGAATGGACACGTTTTTCATGAATTCGAACCGCCTTAGTGAGCTGTAAAGGCTAGTCAGTCACTCCCTATATTTTGGAGGCATATTAAATTGTTGCATTGCACTATATAGCTGTTTAACACAATGTTATCCAGCAGTGCTTTGTTCCCATCACTGGGTTGCGAAGACTAGCTTATGGTTGAGGTGTCAATGTGCTAACCATACGTTACATCTTTTCTGGTTAATGATCATTCACCTCTGCTGATTCAGTCAAGTGGATGTGAAACTGGCAACCAGCTGGTAGGCCTAAGCCCACATAGGGCTGTTGCGCCATTGACATACATACATAGTGAGCTGAATAGCACTCGATCTCGATATCACCGTTAGCCTACAAATATTTTAATATTATAACAGTGACAACATAAAATAATAGTGTTTTCTTTCATTTTGAATTATCATTAGTGAGTTCTCATGATCCGGCGGTCCCAACGTGAGTAGAATTTACAAACCTTACTCGATGGATTGAAATTCATAAACACCATGCAATACAGGTGAACCATGCAACACTTCGACCACTAACACCTGTAGCTTTCTGTCTTCTTCTGCAAAGCACATAACTTTTTAAAGCCAAGTTGAAGAAGTACATTAACTAAAGTTGAAATAGTGAAAACATACTCAAAAAATGGAAAACAGTTTTCAATTCCAAGTAATGAAAAATATCAATAGAATATTCAATAAAATCAGCCAAAACTAATTTCGTGAGTCAGTTAACCTTTTGAAATAATCTTATCAGTTTCCAAAATAGCTTGATTAGTTTGCAGATGTGACTTCAAGGCTTGGAATATTGCACAGATAATTTATTAATCTTCAATAAATAATAATTTTTCTAGTAGTTGCATTAATAATTTTGAGCCGGTTTGCCGGTGACATGTAAACATAATTATTTAAAACACCGAAATTGATAGACTAACCTGGTACAGGTATTAACTCGAACGGGAAATACATTTTTTACTGTACGATAAGTGAACAATTTTGTCATAAAATGAATCAGTGAATAATAATATTGTTCTTGATCAGAAGAATCAATTTAAGAGTTATAAATTCAATGCTTGGAATTTTTTCAAACGCTGGTGGTGTTAATGTACTTGTTCTTTCTTGAAACCATGTGAATCTGATAAGATTAAAACCAGTGGGCTAAATAGTGGACAAATTTCATTGATAAATATCAAACTATCAGTATTTACCTAATTGAAGTGGTTTCTAAACAACAATTTATTTGGGTTGGGCGAATTTTCACGATAGTAGGTAGCCTAGCTAATTCTCGAGACAATCAAAGTACATCCGCCAGCCATTACGCCTATTCCAGACCGATCACTTCGGAGGAGGAAATCAATAAATTTTGGAAATGTGAATGAGATTGTCTTACCTTGTACGAATTATTGCAGTTCAAGATTCAAACTAACGAGCCTATTAAGGATTGTGATAAAGCTCAACAGATATCACACACTACCATTAATGATATAATTTAACCAAACCACACCGACAACTGCTAAGCTGCGAATCAACTGCTCGCTCAAGCTAACAAAGTCATGGCTGTCTTGATATTTATAAATTAGTAGTAGCTGTCAAAATCTATATTACATATTAGTTTCATAATTCATGGAAGGAAGTCAGTACAAATTGAAATTCCATTCCCTATCCTTCAAATAATATTGTATTTTTACAACTCTAACATTCTAGGAGCTTGTCATTCATGTTTACTTACACACTGCACAGTACCACAATGCACACAGGCTGTATAATTCAATCGACTAATGTATTTTATAAAAATGATAAAAAAATCTCTATGATCCAAAATATTATTATAATAATGATATTAGTGCATTATATTTCCACATTGTTGCAAGTGATGACAAGTCGAGCGAAATAGAGTCGATATGAGATAAGTTACGATATTTCAACTCGAGGATCGAGTCTCGAACAACGTTGATTGCATGCTTGATTGATAATTGCATCAGATAAGAAATCAGATGAGAGCATTAAATTTATGAAGAATTTGTAAATTTAACCTCTTAAGGGACTGTATACTAATCAGCTTTTGCTTTCTTTTGATTAAAAAATGTTCTAGAATGTTTAATGGATTCGTTTTTCATATTTTACTCCATAGATCAATACTGGAATCCGAATAACGATATGAGACTGTGAATTACCTTACAGGTTAGTTTGTTCATTTAATTATTGTAGTCGTTTATTTTTACTTGAAACTAGTATGGACAGTAATTAATATTGATATTATTATTAACCTTCGAAAATCATCTTATTATTCAAATTGGAATTTCGTTGTAATTTTGTTGGAGCCAGTTGAAAAATGTTTAGAAAAGAGGTTATGTAACTTAGTACGGTACCTACTGCAGTACTGCTTCACTCTGACACTTTTTCACGAAGAATTGCCAGATATTTCAATGGAAGTTTACTAAACAATTGGAATATTATAATCTTTATAACTGACTTATGTATGTAAAGATATTTATAATTCACTCTAAATAGTATTGTACATGCAGTGTTTCAGGAAGAACAGGTCTTCAAGGGCTCGAATTAAATGAAAGCTAAAAAATACATCCAGAAATGTATGAGTCACTTAGTCCTGCTAATGTAAAATAAGCTGCAAAATTGGATGAAACACTACAAGTCTACAAAAGTCATTCCTTTCATTTTGATACTCAAAAGTTTAGCAAACTTTAAATTCAATGAGTTATAGATCTAGTACTATTGAAATCTCATGAATAAATATTTATAAATTATTTGAATCTTTGAATAAGGCTTGTAGGAAATTCCGAATGATGTACTTGGGTTAGCATAATAACAAAAAATTTACTACAGTACATGAATTTGAGCATTTATTTAATAAAATCACACTGATTCTAAGTAGTATTTTTTCCTGCTTGAGTAGTAGTTTTAATCGCTAGTTTCAATGTTATACTTTGGATAGCATTCATTGAATAAAATTTACTGATTCTGGGTATTGTAGTTCTAGTAACATTTTTGCTGCTAATGTCAACAGAAGTTAACGAGTTGTGCGTGAGAGTTGAGGTGGGAATGATACAAGAATGTGGAATGGGAATCGAACCTAAGACCGCGGTAGGAATAGCAGACTGAAGTTGCAACGCTACATTCCTCTAGCATATACGCCAGCTCGCCATTACATTTTTATTCTGTAGGGTTTAATGTAATAAAATTCATATTTTGCAATTCTTGGGTGGGTTCTTGATTATTACATTCCACCACTTGAGTTGAAAATTCAATTTCCAAAAGGATTCTCTTGTGAAATAAATCTATTCAATAAAATTGCTTCACTTTGAACTTTATAATATCCATCAAAGAAGCAAATGCAATGTTATTCAATTCAGGCTATTCAATTTTATGATTCGTTTTATGCAACACAAGAAAAATTAATCAAAAACCTAAATTGAATTTTTATGCCTCAATATATTTTTGTATTGGAACATCAATTTAATGTTTCCAATGTTACTATGAACTTTATAATTATTTCTATTTTCAGATGACTATCTGGAAAAATAGTACATTAAATTGATTAATTAATAGTACATTCATATTAGTTAAATCAAGAATACATTCAATCGATTATTTTATTCCTCCTATTCTCTGTTTCAGGAAATCAACAAAAATGATGCGATTATTGAAGAATGTTGGCGGTGTGAAGCGGTTTTGCAGCAACCCGAAATTTTCACTTACATCAAAACGCAAGGAATTAATCAGGAAATACCAAGTAGCTGCAGCAAGCGCCAAGACGAGCAACAGTGAAGTATTTGATGAAGGTGATTGTATTGAAGGATTCATTGTTAAGAGACGATATGATGTCCCAGATTTATTCATTAGGTGCTTTGAACTGGAACATCTGAACAGTGGAGCGCAATATTTACATTTACAGCGAGAAGATAGTAATAATGTGTTTGGCGTTGGCTTCAAAACTATTCCATTTGATTCATCTGGTGTTGCACACATTTTGGAACACTTGGTGCTGTGTGGTAGTGAAAAATATCCATGTCGTGATCCATTCTTTAAAATGCTCAATCGATCCCAGGCTACTTACATCAATGCATTCACAGGTGCAGACTATACTTTCTATCCTTTCTCCACAATGAATAACTCCGATTACAAAAATTTGATGTCTGTTTATTTGGATGCAGTTTTCCAGCCAAAGCTTCGAAATTTAGATTTCCTCCAAGAAGGCTGGAGACTTGAAAATGAAACTGTTGGTGATCCCACCACTCCCATTATTTTCAAAGGTGTTGTTTTCAATGAAATGAAAGGAGCTTTTTCAGAAAATTGTAATGTGTTCTACATGAATGTTTTGAACAATTTAATGCCTAGTCATACATATGGTGTAGTAAGTGGAGGCGATCCTCTAAAAATACCTTCATTAACATATAATAATTTGAAAAACTTTTATTCGGATTATTATCATCCAAGTAATGCCAGATTTTATTCCTATGGTAATTTCCCTCTCAGAAATAATCTGAGATTCATTAATGAGGAGTATCTTTTTAAAGTGGGTAAAGTTGTATCAAAACATTCAGAAAAGAGTGAGGTACCGTCAGAGCCGAGATGGCTGGAGCCAAAAAGAAAACATATCTATTGCCAAAAAGATGTTATGGCAGATCCAGAAAAACAGTCATTCATAGATATTAGCCATGCTTGTTGTGATATAACAGATATTCAAGAATGTTTTGTTCTAGAAATAATATCATCTCTTCTACTCGAAGGACCCAATTCCGCTCTGTACAAGTCTCTTGTGGAACCAGGCATTGCATCTGGGTTCAACCCAGTTACAGGGTACATCAATTACACCAAAACGACAGCTCTAAATGTAGCTCTACAGGGCTTGAATGAAAAAGACTTTGATTGGGCTGTTGACACATTCGATAAAAGTATTGAGCAGGTGGTACAGAAAGGATTTGATCAAAGACAACTGGAAGGTATTCTTCATAGTATTGAATTGAGTATAAAACATCAATCAGCAGATTTTGGAATGAAATTGCTTCATTTTGTGAATTCTGTTTGGAACCATGGTGGCAGTGTTCAGAACCTCCTAAACATCAACAACCGGTTATCCTTTCTAAGAAAAGATATGGCAAATAATCCAAAGTATCTACAGGAAATTGTTGAAAAATATTTGAAGAATAACTCACATCGTTTGGTTCTCACTATGTCACCACAAGAAAATTTCGATTCAATTCTTCGCCAAGAAGAAAGTGATCTACTCAAAACAAAGATTGAAAGTTTGGAAGAAAAAGATATTGAAGCTATTCAGAGCACAAGTCTGTCTTTGAAAGATCATCAAGAAAGGAAGGAGGATGCTTCTGTTTTACCAACTTTAACTATGGCTGACATTAACAAAGAAATAGAAAGAGTTGATTTGAAACATACAACAATGTCTGGTGTACCTGTCCAGATTAGTGTGCAGCCAACAAATGGTCTAGTGTATGTGCGTGGGTTAATTAATGCTCATCACTTGTCTGATGAATGTAAACTAATGCTGCCTCTTTTCTGCTATGTTGCCACTGAAATGGGCACGGCTTCGAAAAATTACAGAGAAATGGACCTTCTTATCAAATCTGTTTCCAATTCTTTCAACTTTTCACACAATATTGTAGAAAATTTGAGCAACGTTAGAGGGTTTGAAGAATCCATTATGTTCTCATCATTTGGCTTGAATCGAAATCTTGAAGCAATGTTAAACTTATGGTTAGAACTCTTACATAATATGTCTGTAGATCAAGCAGAACGGTTCAAAACCCTGGTGACTATTTTAGCTGCTGATTGTCTCAATGGGATTGCAGATCAAGGTCATATGTATTCAATGAATCTATCAGCAAGTCTTGTGAGTCCAGCTTTTCAAAGAAAGGAGTTATCTTCTGGAATAACATATGTGAAGAAGCTTCAGGAAATTTCTCAGAGTGATCCAGAAAAAAGTCTTCATCTACTGAAAATAATTTCAACTCAACTTCTCAACAAAGAACGGTTGAGAACAGCTTTGAATTTTTCTCCAACTGATGAAGACACAGTATTAAAACACCACTCTTCATTCTGTGACTCTTTGAGGGGATCATTCAAAGAAGCGAATTACGAGACTTTCGACTCCTTAATTGCTGATTCATCAAACAAAGGAGTACATCATGTTATTCCTTTCCAAATAGGCTATGCAGCTAAATCATCTGTAACCGTTCCTTTTGAGCATAGCGAGTTTGCTTCACTAGCAGTTCTTTGCCAGTTACTGTCAGCTAAGTATCTGTTACCAGTTGTTCGTGAAAAAGGAGGTGCTTATGGGGCTGGATGTAAAATCACAAATGGAGGTGTAATGAATTTCTTCTCATTTAGAGATCCAAATCCTGTTCAAACACTTGATGTTTTCGATCAATCGCTGAGTTGGGTGATGAAGAAAGAATTCTCTAAGAACGATATTCAAGAAGCCAAGTTGGGTGTTTTCAAAAATCTTGACCTTCCTGTGCCGCCAGGTAACAAAGGTCTCGCGGCTTTTATCTCCGGTCTCAGTGATGACAAATTGCAAAGGTATAGGACGTCGTTAATAAATGTAACTGATGAAGATGTCATTAGAGCTGCGGAGAAATATTTGAATTTGGATTCTAATTTGCAACAAGGTAGAGCAGTGATTGGACCGTTGAGCAAAAATGTTTTACTAAGGAACAACGAGTCCTGGGAAATAATAGAATGAAAATATTTTGGTTGAACTCTCAAATAGTATTAATATGGTTTCAGTGTCTTCAAAATTAATGTCATATTTTGTTCAAAATTTATTTCCAATACAAAGCTTATTTTCAACCATTAAAATTCATATTTGATTTTATGCTATTTATTGCTTTATTAATTGAGAGTAATAATGAAAATCAATTTAAAACAAATAGTTTATATTGGTATGGCTTCAAGTGCCATGATAATGTTCTATCAGAAATAAAATTATAATTATTGTTAATTCTTGATAACGTCATGATGATCTGTTTGTAAAAGTAAATCATTGTTTTGTTTTTCTGTATATTATATGAATCGAAATGTTATTTGAGTGTGTTTTAAAAACTCAAGATGAATATTTCATCTTGCACAATACTGTGAATATTAGACTGAATAGAACTTATTTCTTTTGAACATCAATGAACAATGAGTGATGTGTAAATTTTATTTTCACTTGTAGAATACAATAAAGTGTATTTATTCTCAATGGAAATTTTATTGGGAAAAATGATCCATTATTCAAAAATTGCATTACTGGCAGAAGTTTCCAGTGTTGGTAAACTATATATGGTCAAAATAATATATATTCTTGCTAACTCGTCCCATCACGAGGATAGGTGCAAAAACTGCAATATTAAATATCTAAATCACAACTGAACTAGAAAACGTTGAGTTGAAATTTCAAATACTGTAATATCAATGTGCAGTTTGAGATTTATCAAATTCTGATATTGAAAAACTCTGTTACATTAGCAATTATTAAAACTAGTTACAAAGCAATTAAAACTCGTTCACTTTGCTAAGGCAACTGGACTAAAAATGAATCACTGTCATTACAACTCATTACAGCTTTTTATCATGTTCAAAGTTTATAGATTTCATCCACTACACAATATTTACACGGCTGCAGCATAATTGATTAATCCTTATACACTTTCTTCGTTTTAAAAAGCTGTAACCAGGTACCTTAGCAGAAATCAGAAATTTTATTGAAAAAATTACACAGTACAAAGAATTTTTAATACAATAAATTTGGTGTGTTCAGTTCCTTAGCAAAATGAACAGACTGTCGCTGTTTTAACCACTGGCCTATGGCGAAAAGCTGTGTGATTGAAAGCGGTTACCTTGGGAACTCGCTTCGCCCGCTTTCTGGGCGACCACAGACTTTTCAGGATAGACTTCCATACCCGGTTTAATTTATGTTTAATAATATATAAAGCTTATTATGTTGAATGTTTTTGAAAACGAACTTGCATCATCTTATCAGTGCATTGATTTTCACTGAAACTTCTACTTGATGCTTTATTATGCTAAACATAGATTATGCTGAACCTAGATGCTTTATTATGCAGTGCTTACTGTGTGTATGGAAGCTATCTTTTTTTTGTAATCAATACAATAATGAAAAGATCTTGTTTCTTTCACAAAAACAGTCAAGTATTTCACAATGATACCTTTAATAAAAAAAGAAGAAATACTGCCAAATATTAATCTCTCTGATGACCCAATAAAATAATATACAAAATGAATTTCAGTTTTATTCATTAGTTATTTTATTGGCTTATGGTGAGTGGAACCACAGAGAAGGAAGAACTGAGGTAACTTCCATATGGGACATTGTTGCGCTTAATATTGTTATACCTAATACCGTAATATTATACCTAATATCGTTAGCGTTAGCCATGAATTGCGTCTGCAAATGTTGATTTCTGTGTAAGCTCTGTTACAACCACAGTAGTTGTGGTAGAGGGGAGAGGCATTCCACAATTCCCTCTCCTTAGCCGCAAAACTAAGAACTGGGAACCCAACTTTCAATGCTGGGGACCCAAGCGCAACACTAGATGCGTCCTCTGTTCTTCCTTCTCTGTGGTGTAACTCAACAACAATAGCAATTTCTTGATTTTAGAAATCTTCAAGAATTCAGATTGCTACTTCAAACTCCAATAGGTAACTTGAGTATTGTCATAATATTTCAACTTTATCAGAGCATATCAATTGCTATTCATAAATCAACAAAATTCAAGCTAGACTGTAAAGGAGACTCCAATCACTATTGAAATAATAATAAACCATAGTCGAACTCCATAGGGTTTTCAAATGAAACTGGGAAAATTCCCTAACAATGATTGCAATCTTTGTGTCATCTTCACTTGAAAATACATACTTGTATATGTTTTCCAAGAAGAAGTGCTTATTTTGCATCTGCTAAAGCATGCAAACTAGCTTATTCCTGCACCAGTGCGGTGAAGTGAATTCCAAAGCGGGGAAAATAGATTCCCTCAAGCTTATGCTTTCTATAACTTATATGATTCAACCTAACGACTCAATAAAGTATAAGCAGGTTCCCTACTCTGCATTCAAAAATAGAATTGCAACGCCATCGTCGGTACGTTGAAGTCGATTTGACTCGAATTTCGTTTATTATATGAGGTGAGGTATTATTATATGAATTATTATGTGAGGTAGTTTTAAGGCTATCTATGTCATTTCAAGCTTTGTTTAATTCGCCGTATTTATAGCAAGATTTGAGTTTAATATAGACATAAAATAGACATTTACAACAGTATTCACGGTTAGGCTTGTCAGACGCGTTTCGAGGCGCTGAGCCCCATCTTCAGCGTACTAGGGCGCGTCCGACAAGCCTAACCGTGAGTACTGTTGTAAATTTGAAAATTTATTACACTGAAATTCTGCTATTTGTAATCAACTGTTCAATTAGGATGAGACTTTAGAAGAAATTCACCGTATTTATTTTGATGTGAGAAAAATTTGATACGAGCGCAAAGAATTTTTTCGCCTTTAACTCGTGAAAAATATGTTTTCCTGTGTATGAATTACTTAATTTTAACTCTAGATACACAAATAACTAGGTACGGTAGTAAAAATTGAAGAACAAGATAGAGAAGGGAAATGAATTCAAACTATGAACAAAATAATTTCCTGATAGTTGTAGTTAAAATTTTAATGTCTGAATGTATGATACATGCACCTATGCACATGTATGTGATTCAGAACAGTCTTCGATTATTTGTCACATAAATGAAAGTACCAATGTCTTTTTCTTAACTGTTTACACAAAAGTTTACTGGTCAATAATATTAACGTGTGAGGCACCTCAAATGCTTTCGACCGTTGTATACCAAGATGTGTATAGTACGGTATACATTTACTTTTTAATTGAAAATCGATTTCAGTTAATGAAGAATACTGTACTTAGAATACTGATATAATTTACTGTAGGACTTCCTGTAGATCCGAGGATCGGTTAAAAGTTATTTGATGAGTGAAAAAATTTAGTTATCTGGGTTTTAAATATTGAATAATCAAAATATGATGAGTACTACCAGCAGAAAGCAAAGAATATTTTCTGGAAATAGAGCAATACAGCAGAAATAGAAAATTACAGCAACATAAAGATTCTAAAGAACAAGCTTTTCAGTAGAAACACTAAACTAGAAATAAATGAAAGCCTTATAATGGCTTATGATGAGGAGGAATGTTGTGGAGGAAGGCAAAGCCTACACTGGGCTGTAGAGCTGAAAAAATCTATAATATTAAAATTTGTTCTACCAAACCCATTTTCCACAATTCAATCGACCCTGTTCCTCAGTGATCTCATATCCATTCAGTATTTGACCAAAAAGAGCATCATTAGGGAACTAACTTCAATAAATTTACTCTGTTCAAAGGATGTTGGCCTTCAAGTTTAAAATATATTTTTGAATGGGTGAAGTGAGAATTAAGAAGCCACTTTTATTTTACATTGTTTTCGAAAAAGAGGCTACTTTCAAAATTGTTAATGTTCGTTGAGTTCTAACAGTAAAATAAAGCTGAGATAACTCTAGAAATTTATCTAAGCTGTCAATTTCATTTAAATTTGGTAATTCCCGATCACAATGTGTTTGATTTGAATAATTTTTACTATTTCACAAAGGAAAATATTCTGGAGTGTTTGCTAATGGAATTTTAACACACTTACTAACCCAGATCTCTCGACGGGTTAGTACAAAACACCCACCAAGGAGGATTCCATAGCTTATTACTTATTACATAAGGCAACTGCAAGTTTAGTGGCTTTACTTCTACCTCAGCAAAGATCAACATCAACAAATAGACATGTTTTTGTCTAATGGAATAGACGGAATTATTATTATTATGGAATAGAAATTATCATTTGTATTTAATAGATTCGTTCCATGGATATCAGATTCGATCCATTGATATCTGATTAGTTCCACGGATAACAGATTTGTTCTATGGTTTCATTGCCTCACTTTATTGGATTTTTAGTTTATTGTGTATCATCTATTTGTTGTATGAGAAAACAATGCTATGAAAATTACCTATTAGTCTAATGTGAGCTGAATATACTTTTAGCTTACCGTATTTACCTTACCTTACCTTATTACCAATACCTCAAATATTATACATAAAATATGACAATTGAATATAGTATAAAAACTATTAAATATAGCTGCGCTGAGAAATGAATTCCTACTTGAGAAACATCTTCCAGAGAAGAACACTATGAGTTGAGAGAAGTCCATATTCTCAGTTTCATGGTACTTCCATTATTAAAGCTCTGCGCATGCCCATAACCATACAGATAGTAGTACTAGGTTCGTCATTAGTGCTTCAAGAAACCACTCTCCTGGACTAATGTTTATGCCTGGTTTTCATTAGTAGAGTTAGTGGTAGAGTTCCCTGGGCGAGTACTAACTATCTTGTGAACTCTCCCAATGAAAACGTTCATAGTAGAGTAGACTGATGGTAGAGTACTTGTTTTTAAGTACCAAGTAAGTAGAGTGGAGTTAGTATGCTAGTTACTCTACCACTAACTCTACTAATGAAAACCAGGCTTAATTGTCAGATACATTTTCAAAGCTTGTATCAGTGCTCAAAAATAGAATTGAAGTAAACGACTTGACACTATCATATTTATTGAAATAATGAGGATGTAAAATTCAATTTTATCATTCAATAAGGATATCTACCATAATTTTATCTTCACGTCTACAGAGAAAATCATAGATCGAATGACTTCAACTCAGAGTCGACTTGGAACTAATTCTTAAATCTAAATAATCCAATTGATAATGATGAATGCATAATGTAAAAATAATGATTGATTCTACTATGCATTCAAGTCCTTGTTACAGATTAAATCAAGTATACCGAAATAATTTATATGGTGAATTCAGGAAGTTAATCTTCGTTTGTTGTCAACTGTGCAGTATACAGGTTTAAAGTCCTTTTAAGAAGGTATATTGAATAGCATTGTATTAAATTTTAGTGATGCTTATTATCGACAGTTTGATTCACTGTATTTAGTCTTTGATTGCATTACTGCTTTATTCAAAACTTTATTCAACCCATAGACTATGGGTTGAGTGATACATATTATGATTTATGAATTAGTATAGAGGTCATAATTATTGTCAGTTCTTCATAATAATCCACTGTCAGCAGGAACATGCAATAAGCTATACTAAGTGATGGAGAAATTCTGTAGGAACAAATAATTAACAGTAATTCAATACCATCTCAAGTTCAACATAACTAGTAGGTAGTAGTTCTGTGAACAGTAGACCTCGCGAAAAAGCCATGCTAGTCTAGCGCATCCCAAAAGTTCCGAATACACTACCGGTACTAAAGTGATGAAGAACTTTTCTCAAATAGATAAAAACAGATGACTTGGCTAACTTCATGCCTTAGATTTAAAAATAACAATACAATATGGAATATTTTCAATATTTTGAATTCCTTTTAATTTTCTATAGATAAAATAAAATCAGAAATAAAAAGGGGAAATAGGAGCAGCTTATGTGTTTCGATATTTTTCTCAATTCTAGATTCTAGTAATGGAACCGCTGCTTTTATCAAATACGTTAGTGTAGTTGTGTATTTCACGAGTGATCATGTGATTGAAATGCACTGTCTCAGCAGCTGAAATTAATAATCTTGTCTCACTCCCACACACTCGCTCTCACTCTTTCTCATCATTTACAGCCGGCGGAAAATTGTTTCTTCTGTCAGCTGATTCTTAAAGGACCAATTAAGTTCTTTATCCTTTTTAAATTGAAGTATTTCGAAAATCCTTACACATGCATCGTCGCACATTTCTATAAGGAACATTTGTATCAAGTTTCAATGAATTTGATCCACTTGTTGAGCTATAAATGCGGAACATACATATATACATACAAATGCAAAACGGTCCACTACTTGAATCTTAGACCTTAGCTATCGCTTCGGTCAAAAAGTTCTGATTTCCCTTTTGATCAAAGTTCCCATACAATATAGTACGATGTAGTTGACCTCCACTATTTAATTTTTGAGTTCAATGATGCATTGAATCAATAATTTTGATCTAGTTATAATTGGTTTTTATTAAAAACTTTCCATGTCAATAATTCATGAATAGAAAAAAATTCCAAAGAACTCCTGTATATCATCAATATCAAAAATCCTCTACAGATACAGGTCGGTAGAATCTGCGGTATACAGCATTTTCAATTTCCAATTAACATCTGGGAGTTTCTAGAGTCACTTGCTTTGCATCTATTTGCTAGATATAAAATTCATTAAAGTGGATTCAATGTTGATTGTAGCACTCTCATCACATTGATATATTCTATTATTCTCTTTTTCATGTTTATCTTATCACGAAGATTGAGTATCAGTGTTGACCTTTGAATTTCAAATAAAAAATATCTCAGTTTCTTGGGTGGTGTTGGTTCGTAAGGTTTTGATTCCAAGCAGTGGTATCGCTCTCTCAAACTTTTGAACACGCGCCACGCTCTCCCGCGTATATTAGCTTCAAAAAAATCACACTAGAGCGCAGCTGCTCATTGCTGTGCTACTCCTGCTCAAGTTGTTGATGATCTGTTGTTATGATTAGTAGACCTATCACCTATCACACGAATAGTTCCATCGTAAAATAGAAGATTCAATTGGAATAAAAACTAACACATTTATAATACCGTATTCAAATAGTCGACAAAATTGTTGAATGTATTCTTATGTTTCGAATACACTATCATAAAATGCTCATTCGAAATTATTGTAGGTACCTTATGTATTCTGATGGATGGAATACAGCGTTATGAAGTTACCGGAATGGGTGTGTGCAAGCTGCAAGCCCATTCGTCTAGTTTTCCATCAGCTATAACAGAAACGGTGGGAGGTGGAACACTATTTTTTGTCACAGAGAAAAACATTTGTACCGGTAGCTAGATAGTAAAGATTTAAAGTTTTATTAAAACTATATTAATCTATTCTACATTCTATTATTGATTATATTATGTGGAGGAATAGACAAAATACATTTATTCGTAATTTGTTGATTTTTGAGAGATGCTGTGGATATTACAGGATGCAGTAATAAAATGCCTACGGATCCTCTACAAGTGGAAAAGACTCCAATGTTGATTGAAAAATAGTATGATGGAATGGATGATTCCTAATAAATCAAAATAATTTTTATGGATTTCATGCAGACATAATATTGTTGTCTGAAATTCGTTATTCTCTTTGTAATAGAAAAAAAATAACTAGCAGAGTTTAAAATGAAATGCTGATACTAGATAATTATTGTAAATTCACGTATAAAAGTTGTATTTTTTCTATTTATTATGTATTGTCTTGTAGAGCTCGGTTTTGGACTTTCGTGCTTGTCGCATCCTCTTTGATTTTTCCTGATTGTAAATTGGAAATGGAATATCAATATCAAATTTCAGAACCTTAATACTGAACTTATGAATCTTATGATTATGAGATTTTGAAATGACAAAAATCTTTGTCAATGTAACTGTTCTCTTCTAAATGTCACGAATTGTTATTTTCGACTAAAATGTAGACTACTTTAACTCTGAGTAAAATGTGCTTATCATATTTAACAAAAATGGAATTTGAGTGTAATCACCCAAATGATTCATGACATCTACAGATCTACTGGCTTACTTTCTTTCAAAAAGGGCCACCTTATCGCTTGAGTGATCTGAGCTGATCCTCATCAAACTATTGGTTCTCCATTGGAGGCCTCAGCCTGAAATTTTCAACAAACTGGCAAGAAATTTATTATTCTGGTATTGCCAATTATTCTCATCGTTGGCAATCATATATTATTTCAAAAAATTGCAATACTCAACGAAGTACGGTCATGATCATGATAATGGCATGAGTCGTTTGCTTTCTGATGTTTCATTCAAGGTGAAAAGGAGAGCGCCCACGTGTTCTAGAAAAACATCCTTAGCTTTCGTTTTGTATTGGAATATATTATTTAAATACAGATATATTTCCATTGGAGTGGAAATATTGTCTGAAAGAAGGTCCAGTACTTGACTTGGTACTCAGTAGACCTATTATAGGTAGTGTAAAAAAAGTGTAAGTAGAGTAGTGAATAGTGAAGCAGAATAGTGAATAGTGTATCTAACTAGGTTTGTGATTGGACTGCGTGTAGCATGTAACCCCCCCCACCCGGTTTTCCGGAGCCGTCCCCACTCCTTACTTCAGAGAGCAGCGTTCGCCCCTCTGTGCGCGTTGGATATCGACTCGCCCAAGCCTGTTTGAAGTATGAAGCCTATCTAGCTGCTAGCCGCTGGCGGACAGAATTTCTGACGCACGGAGTTTTCTCAGTGTTGTTCGAGTTTAGGCGTAGTTCGTTGACTTTGTGATTAATTTATTGTAATTTTTTTTTTAATTTTCCTCGGAGTGTGTGATGTGTATTGTTGGTCGTGGTCGTGATGGCAACGTATTACTTGAATTCGCCAAGAAAATAGCACCTATATTCATCCAATCAACGATTTGTTTTTCTTTTACCGAGTGATGAAAAATTGTGAATGATTAATTTTCATTAAGAAAAATTTTATCAAATTACGAGTGCTGTACGGGGAACTAGTGTTGGATTTGTATATTGGGGTGTTGCAATGCTATTGCTTATTTGGAACCATAGCTTTTTGATTGCGTTGTGCTGCTGTGATGATATAATTTAATTTTCCGTTCATGATTTTCACGATGGCTGCGACGTGGCCCAGCTACTCCCTGGTTCGAATACGCACACGTACGTAGCCAAATATGGCGGAAAACAAATCTAGGTTCAAGAAGGTACATCCAAATTACAGTATGTTCATTGAAAAATTAGAATCGACATCTTTTCCTATTTCTTATGCTAAGAAAATTTGAGTAGGGTACCTGAGTGCTTATTTAGCCAAGTCCTATATTTTCTTAGATCGTCTGATTTAAGTTAGGAATTACAATTTATATTTCAAATTATTCCGATTAATATTCTAATGGAATTGAGTTTAAGTTTAATTGCAATTGGTTACGGAACCTGCGGTGGGAAACATCATCGTACCGTAGGCCTATTGAAAACTAATTGTACCCATAACCCCTATTTGTGAATCAGTTCTCATCATTTCAACCGTTTTATTTAACGTAGCTGTTTCCTTTATCGAAATTCATCAGCAGTAAAATATTATTTGGAATGACACACCTCTCACAATACGTCTATACAGCTTTTGCGTATCTTGTTCTGCGTATATCATGCAACATTTCTCGTAACAAATGTGTTTTCACTTTCTGAACATTTATGACTCAATTCAAATGATGATTGTAACAAACATAAATTATTTATCTAAATCAACTTTGAATAATTCCCTTTCACAGTCCGATCGCTTGTCGTTTATATACTGTTGTGCATTGAATTCAAACAAAATTTCCCGACAGTTTTCGAAATGAAGAAAATTAGTTCAAAACTAGATCACACTTATTAAAATTTAGAGAATCATTTGAATTGATATCTGTGTTACTGCAGTGCCCAAACCTAAATTGTCTAGACCTTTTCTGTCGTAGATTGAAAATGTTCTTTTCTTGTCGTAATAACTTCCGTACTAGTCTACAGTATTTTCAAATGTTTTTCCGCCGTAATGGAAAACTGAATTTTGCAGATTCGGATAAGAATCTATTCTGCATTATGACATACCGGTACCGTATACAGAACGTTATACTGTATTATTCAAGCTCATTTGGTATATTTATTCTTATGATTCATTCAACATAGGCTACAAATAATAGAAAGTTGACTAGGCTATTAATTCGAAATTCCGCTAGTCACGAAAATAGGCTATTTCATTCGTAGGCTACGTTGTGACAATATAAAATTGGAATCAATACGGTAGTTATTGTGATGGTTGTTCATATAGGCTTAGTACATTTCCTATGAAAGCTTTATGTTCCTATTGATTATCCGTCCAACCTTTGAAAACTGGGGTTTCAACGTAGACCATAATATTCTCCAGTATGATGTATCGGATAAATCAGCATTGTACTGTATCAGTGAATTTGCTAAAATGATTGATTTCTTGTACAAGTTGTCCCTTCTCATTCAAAACAATACGTATAGTTTAAAGAATACGTATGGTAGGCGTAACTTAACATTTTAATAATTATTGTCTTTGTAATCAGAATTCAGTTCAGAATATTATTTGTCTATTTATGATCAAATTTTGCTTTGAATGCGAAGTTGACACTAAATCTCTATTCAATATATATTTGAGATACAACCATTATATCGATGGGTTCAACATCACATAAATACTGATTAGATAGTATTCTATGCAGTTCTTGAATTGTTTGTACTTTCAGTTATTGTAGAATATAGACAGCCCATCTGTACAGAACAACTTTAAGGTAATTTTTTATTCATTTCAGTTTTCCAAAACTCAAGTAAAGAACTGTAGTAACGAAACCATTTGAGACGTTGAAATCGCGGTTACGAAAACTTGTGAAAATCCACAGGAGCAAAATAATCGTTAATGATTATTCGAAGGTTTCAAGATTAATTTATTAATCATTTCAATGAATTAATTAATAAATTAATCTTGAAACCTTGGAATAATCATTGAAATATGAATTCTGAAGTGAGCGATTATTTTGCTCCTGTGGATTTTCACAAGTTTAATCGCGATTTCAACGACATCAGAGACTTGAGATTTGAAAACTGGAATTTATTCAATTTTATAGAATTTATTTTATTGAAAATAAATTAATTCCAAAATTAGATGAATCAAAAAGTTGGGTACCGGTTTTCAATTTAAAAAATGCAACGCCATGCGAAAAACTACGGAAAATCTTGAAAACTCCGAAAAATCTCGGAAAACTACTTGAAATCTTTGATGTAAATGCTACTGTAAGTGTATAATACTCTGAAAAAACTTGAAAAGAATTATGTCCGAGGATTACACACCCGAGATAAGGATAACAATTTGAAGAAATAAGTTGATTAAAAAAATATTCTTTCAATTGCATTTTTAATACTTGTAATAATACAGTATTTCAATGTTATTCCAATAGTATAAGATCTTAGCAAATTTTGCTTATCACGTGGGAAAATAATAATATTTTAAAACCTGTCACGTTGAACGTATTTAACGATCAACCAGTTTTGCAAAACATTTTATTGATTTATGTTATAGCAGCTTCTATCTTTGAACTCGAAAATCAAAATACAAAATAAATAAATTAGTCAACATTTTTTTTAACCAAAACGTAGATGAAATTGACAGATTTTTTAAAGAATAGTTCTGTCAAATTTGGAAATAGCCGTGAGAATAGTTCTCTTGCTATATTTTTAGTTCATTGAATAGTTGAAAACAAACGAAGTTCGTTTGAAATGAGGTTATTGCTTAATTTTTTTATGTTGATCTTCGCATTGGATTATGGACTACATTTCAGAACAAGTAATGAGTCAAATTTCTTTTCATCGTTGTAAAATGATGCATTTGCAATCTTACAATCATAGGTAACCAATAGGTAACCAGATAGGTAACCAATTTCGTTAGGTAATGGAAATGCAAGCCTGATTGAAAGTAACTACATTTCAAAACTGTCGGGAAAATGTTTTCCTAAAAATTGATTGTCGAGACTTTTCCTTTTCAAGTTGAGGTAAATTTTGTTCTAAATAATTTCAATTGTGAGTTGATAGAATGGAGTCCTCTAAAAGTTAGTTCGAGAATATGTTAAATCAATGAAAAATTAAAGATACTGATATTATCCTCCTATGATTCACCTACGTCCTAATGATAATACTGTAATTGTAATTTTTCCGACCTTGTAAGCTAATTATACGAACATTCTTAGAGACTGTTTTGCTTCTAGCAATAAATATACGATGTGTGACGCAACCATAGGTTGGCAATACTGATTGTGACTGTGTAGTGTAAGCTACATGAAAGCTCAAAGCACTCAGGTTCAAATACTTGTACGGAGTTCAAACGTGATACTACAAAATAACACTATTAACAACAATTATAGGGCTAATTTTTGAAATCCCAACTTGGGTCTCTTACAGACTGGATTTTCAGTGAAAAACATTTTTGAAATTTTTTAAAAATTGAGTTGCAAAACTGTAGTTTCAGGTTATTTCATTCACCTGTGTAGGAAAATTAAATGAAAATATTCTTTATCTAGGACTAGAAAGTCCTTTCTACCACTCTACCTTAAATGAAGAGTTTGGAGTTTATTGCAAGAAGTTGCACTTTTTGTATCATTGCATGCGCTTATAATATTCCCCACTTTATTTTTTTTTGGAAAAATGTTATTCAGATCAATAATTATTCGAATATTTTATTTTGTTTAGTGCTTCCGTCGCAGCCTTACATTAGCGGTGTTGGGCTCAACAAATAATCGACGATTCTAGCGTTTTTAACTGTGAAACATGACTATTAACTGATCAGAAAATGTTTTGATCGGCTCGTTTAGGACCGAAAATGAACGTTATTAGGATTTGAAAAATAAATTTTGGTGGTGATGAAACAAGTGGGTGGTGACTAGTGAAGTTGATGGAGATCCACACCGGGATGCCTTCTCAAGCACAGATGGCCTATGCACAGCGGACTACGGCACTTCACAGGTCTGTAATTGTCATTATTATCATCATTATCGTCGAAATTTATTAGATTTTCTGTTTATTTTAATTATTCCCATCCAGAAAAACCTGCAAATGTATAAAGTAATAAAAGAGAATGGAGGCTCCTGAGCTGTAAAATTGAAATATTTCAAAAATTGAGGATTTCAGCTGTAATATTGTTCATTCTCGGTTCTTGAACTCTTTTGACACTCTTGCAGAAATAAAAATAAACTAAAATAAAAATAATGAGTTGATTATTAAGATTCTTCAATCAGGCTGAAACTCATAGAAAATCAGCATTTTTTTTTCATTTTATCATTATGGCATTGAACAATAATTATTTAAAATTAATTTTAAGTTTTCTTTGGAGTCTCATCGGAGTATTGCGGTTTGTGAGGAAGATAGCGTAAGCCTACTGAGTTTTCTGTTCATCTCAGCTAATGTTCTGAATTGTTCTATAGATCCGAAGAATAAATAGATTCATTTATTCCCTGTGCTATAAGAACTTGACTGGGAAAAATTGGATGAATTTATCTATGTCTTGATTCAATTTATATTCATCATTCATAGCTTTGAGGAATCAATCACTCGTGAAAATGATGAATAACACAATAAATATTGCTATTTTACGTATCAATGACATTACCACCCAAGCAAGCAGATATATTTTTCTAGTTTTTTTTAATATAATTTTGTAAACAAGTGTTATTACATTATAATAATGAACTTACAACTCAGGAGCTTCTCTGACAATCCTATTTTAGGCCACCCGGTTTGGATAGATTCTAAAGATTGATTTTTTTATTACTTGAGTCTGTAACCTGTGCATGGGGGATTAATTTGAATGGAAGAAAAATTGTGCTTATCGGTAGTTGTTATTTTATTTTTTAGCCATTCCTTTGCTGACAATCTGCATCACAATGTGGGGGAAAACTGCAGGAACTCGTCCAAAACTGCTTCAATTCCAAATTTTAATTGGACAGTTCAGAGTATGAACTGATTTTCACTAGAAATCTAAGCCCAAAAAACAATAATAATTAACAATTTTTTAATTTGTAAGATGTCAAATACAAAATCACGAAGCCAAAATAATAATGAGAAAATTGTACTGTTATATCAAATAGTATCATTTACTTGTGAATCCAACATAACATTTCACCCAGTGAACCTTTGTATTGTTATGGTGTTGGACTCTCTTTTCATTGTAACATTCTGTCATTTCGAAATTCAATTAAATCTTAACTGGCATGATCAAATGGAAAATTGTATGAGGTTTCCTTTTAGGTGGATATTAAAATTGGGTTCACCTTGTTCTTAACATGTCTATTTCTAATTTATTTATCCATTGTTATAAGTTATATTTTCTTTTCAATTAAACAAATGGAAAATTGTATGGGGTGTAATGTTTTGTTGGTATTTTGTACCTTGCCTTCATCTATTGTTTATTTATATCGGATCCTTTGATTTATATAAATATTGATTTTTCAATTTATGTATCTGTTTCAACTTTTTTAGTTGTATTATCGTGTAATGTTGTTATAACTCAATAATATTCTTAAGATAGTTTTGTATGCATTTATTTACTTTTTTTCAAACCATGATCAATTATATGTGATCATTTCCGAAATTTGTAAACAATGATATTACTAACGAGTATATATTACTGATTCTGTACTCAGGTGCGAACTTAGTGAATTGGAAATTGCATTTACGATGAAGGAAAACTAAGAATTCGTGAAAGTTTTTGTTGGTTGGTCGAGAGTCGATGTTCGTTGTTAGGAAAGTCGCTTTTCTCGGTCTTATTTTCTAATCTGGAAAATGCTTTGCCTAACAATAGCCACCATTTTTCATGATGGGGTTTCCATTCAATACCTTTCCCATCTATCCTTCCCTGACACTATAGGTACCATATAATTTCGAAATCTTAGCATGGTACTAATAGTGTATTCCTGTATGCTCTTTCCTTATGAATCAAGATTAGTTTATCTTCATTTATTAGGTCTTCCAGTGTATTTGTACCTTGAAACAAGTAGTTCCTTACATGTCGCAATCAATATTACGTTTACGTAGAGAATTACACCAAGAAATTATCTTGAATATATAGGCTACGTTTCAGCGGAATTTCAATGATGACTAGGTATTCTTGAATTATTCTTCTTTCTAGGATTATCTATGAGTTTGGTTGGGACTCTTAAAATTAAGTTGGATAAATTTTGGGACCTTCATCTTTGAATTACAAAGTTCAGTGCCTCCATTCAAAATCGTTCAAGTTCACTGCAATTATTTTTTATTCTTCGACTTAAATTGGAATAGAATTTGCAGTAACGGCGTTGGAAATGTCATTGTTTGTGTCATCTGCTTTCAAACTGAATAAGATAAATCACTCACGAAAACATTGGACTATTTGAGTTAGTTTTTATTTTTGATAGCGTCCAAAATGGATTAATTCAACCGTGTCTTGCTCAAAATTAGCGCTTCAAAAAACCTGAATACGTAATTATTTTCGAAACGGTTTCCACTCGTAATAAATTTTCAATTCTTAATAATTACGACCTCTGTTTTAATAAAATAAAACAATTTAAGCTATAGCCTGTGTATTTTTAAATAAGTACTGTATTGAGAACGAAAAATATAAATTTTGCATGCTTGAAATGAATGTAATCATGAGCATTCATCATGCATTTTGTGCAGGCTTAAAGATTTTCCTGATAGAATTAGCTAATATTGAGATATTGCCAAATATTGGGATATTGAATATATATATCATTGATAGTATAATATAATATAGATATCGAGGTACCCTTTCAGCTTCATATTTTTGGGTGAATTGAGTTCAAGAATTGTTTCATAAACAATCATACCTATTAGTTCTTGAAAGTTTAATAATAAGAATATCGTCAACAAATCAGTGTATTTTTGTTTTGCGAATGCTAAATGGAGTGAATAAAAATAAGTTATTAAGAATACAATTGAGTTATTCAAGTGAAACTTTGGAATAAAACTTGTGAAGTATATCTCACCATTCACTAGCGGCTAACGTAACTGCTAAAAAAACTGGTACAATTCCATATTATTGATAACAGGATTAGTTCTGTGTACTATGTCTCCTAGACACCAATACTGCGCACTTATAATACACGATAATTGATTAATTTACTTCCATCCTATTATTTCTATTTTTAGAATCTTGCATTCTCAAAATTCACTTGGATTGCCATTGAATTCCGGATGAATTCTTCAGATTCATGTTGCCTCCACTGTATTAGGGTCTTATTCATTCTCACAATAATATAACTATTCACTTGTACCATCACTAAATTACTAATGAATTCATCTTGCATCCATAATAATAACACTATTGATTAATTTCTCAAATATGTGAAATTAACTGAATTCGATTCAACGCGATCTTAAACGCATTTGAAGCTATACTTTGATTTAAAATGCTTTAGGAACGGCCTAAAGCGGTCCACCACTAAGGCCAAGCGGGTCTCAATCCTAAAGCAGTTTTGATAAGAGTATGAGTAATGTGTTTGGACCGAAAGTGACCCCAACCGTCACGTTTTACTTATTCTAAAATTCGAAAACTCTCCTTTCCTAGGGTTAGGGAATAGTTATCCTTGTGCTCCTTGAGTATAATAGTATAGTTGACTATAATAGTATAGTGCTCCTTGAGTGACTAATGTAAGTATTATTTTGCTTCTTGCTTCTATCTGTGACACGTTTCACTGGACTTGATGGTTTAGACGTTGTAATGAAATCGATTTCAGCGTCTGGAGCGAGAGTTTTAAAAGGCTCCCAAAAGTTGGGCTTCTATAGTACACTGGTTATTGTGGTCTTTGTCTTTTTGAATGAAAGAGGGAGTGTCAAACGTTTCGATGAATTGTTATAGATTTTTTATGAACCAAGTGATGAATAGGAGGTTAAAGTGAAGCTGACCCCTCCCTAACTTTGGCCCACTAGTTTGGAAGAGACTCATAGCAAACCAATCACTCTTTAGGCCTGTATTTCGTCTATATTACTGCATAACATTGGAATCATTAGCAATATCTGAAATAATGTAGTATTTATTTAAAATATCTCATCAGCAATTTCTTGTGTGTTTGACTAGAGCTAACTTCTAGATCTAGAATCAGTATCTACGGTACACTAACTTTGTATCGACAGGGACAGTATCGTATCAAAGCATGATACGTGTGAAATTCAAGAGAATACGAAGAAATGAAGAGATTTTTCTTATCTCGATAATATTATTTTTAATTTTTAACTTATTTCTTTTACAAAAAATATAGGAAAATCAATACTATCAATAAATCGAAAGGCTTAATCATATAAATCAATGTATATTGGTAATTGAAATCTTAATCATGGAGCTTCTCTCCATGTATTTGCAAAAAAAACATCAAATCATCTTCCAGTATTAGATATTGGATAGAAGTGATATCCTAAGAGTGAAATGGGTATGGGTTTAAAAAGAAAAGTATGAAATCCAAGATTCTAGATTTATTACGATGAAAAACTCTGTCACTATGATTATGAAATCGTGAAGAAATCTGGAGCTGGGCAATTTATAATTCATCATCAGTCTTTTCCGTCTTTCTGAGCTTCGGAGGAGATGTTAAGCCGTCGGTCCTAAGAAGCAGTCGTCATCTCTCATGAGCAGCTCTCCGATTACCCACGCACAAGCCTAGAGCTCACGTGGGCATTGCACTCGAGAAAACAAGAAAGAAGTCTGGCCAGCAATACAACTTATTCTAAACAGTATTTATATTCCTTATATTCATATTCAATATTCTTACAGTATTAGCCAAAATAAACAGTACTGAAATGATAATATTTTATTATGGTTTCAATACTGTTTATTTCGGACAATACTGTATATGTATCATAAACTCATAAATAATGTAATTAGAAGCCATATTCATGTTCAAGTTAGTTCATTCAGTTGATATTGGTTGAAAGGTCATCATAATAACAAGTAGGACAAATGAAGTGGATCGAGCTACCTACATTTTTTATAATGCAGAATTGAACCTTATTTGATACCAGTGTATCAGAAGTAGGGTTACAAAAGGGTAGGAATACTGATAACTTTCTGCGATATTTTGGCAAAAATAGAGGAAAGCAACTTGAGGATGATCAGAAATGAGTGTACTGAACTCTGATAATATTTAATGCATGGAGAAAATCGTAGAATGCTGATAAGTAAATTAATACACTTGTAATGACACTGTTCATAGCCTACAAGAATAGGGTTTTGAAAGTGGAAAGTTAATCTCAAGAAATAATTTAATTGATAATGTAATTGTAAAGTGCAATTGGAAACAACTAGAAATATTATCAGGAGAAGAAAAATATGTATTTTAAAAGAACTAAGAGCGGACATCGTATATCAATGAAAAGAATGAACAGATTTCTTTTTAGAAAAGCTCAGTTCACGATCTTCCAAAATAATCCGCCTATTATTAACTGCTTATCAATGCTAAGATTTGCTTCTTATCAATAAATAAATGGATACCGTACTCGTGAAATGGCACTGTTCATAGCCAGATGATGCTATGCCAGATGCCAGATGAGACAAGAGAATGTCTTTGAAAGTAAAATTTCAAGCACAAGAAATAATTAATGCAAGACCAATTGAAAACAACAAGAATTATTATCAGAAAAAGAAAAATATGTTTTTTGAGAGTTGGAAGAGCGAACATTGGCTATCAATGAAAGTAATGAACCGCTTTCATTTTAGAATAGCACATTCCACTAAAACGATCTTCCAAAATAATCCGCCTATTATTAACTGCTCATCAATGCTAAGATTTACTTCTTATTTATTTTGGATGAAATTCAAGTGACCTATGTTTGCAGGCAAATCGAGGGCACCACTTTTATCCACCATTCCCAAGTCACTCAAACTTGAATTAACAACTGTCAAGCTCAAGCCTCCCAGGTCATTGACCTTCTCAAACAAGTCATGCTCTCTCCTCTTTAAAAACACTCCGAGATCAGATTGGTTTTCCTCGATCCTGAAAAAGAGACCAATCTCAAAGTAGCTAAATGACGCGTTTACACGTTGCAAGTGGACAATCCAGTTGACTAGCTTTAGTGGACAACGGTACTATCCACTGGAAACGTGTAAAAACACCATAAGAGTCCTCCATAAAATTTTTGTGATTTTCTGTCACGGTCGCTATTTTCAACAACTAACTTTGAAATGGTACCAAATTGTAGAAAATTAACCAAATAATACTTACCTTACCTCCAAGTTTTGATTCTTTAGCTTTGTAATGAACAGCTAAGTCGATAATCTATAAAGTTTTTACAAACTTTGATGTCTTATAGAATAAAAATATGTGATACTTTAGATGAAACATATGATATGTGATAGATACATATGTGATACTAGGCACGATAACTATTCTAACTATTATCTTCAATTCAAACCCATTACCGTACACATTTCTTACTTGAAAAGTGTGAAGTGTGTCTTCTCGTGATGATTAAGACATCATTAAGAATCATTTTAATGCAAGCATCAAGGAGAACAGTCCCAAAAACTTCAAATTCTTGATAGCAAAATAAATTAATGGTACCTTTCATGATTATTCTTTCTTTTTTAAGTTCCAAGTTATTTAGAAAATGCTTTCCCCTGAAATTCTGAAGCTCTTTGATTTGTTCTCCAACCCCTCAGAAATGAACTGAAAGTTCATTTTTTTCCGATTGTTAAGAAAAGGTTGGAATTAATAATATTGTAATAAGTTCAGTCCGGTGAACCCCTCGGCGACTGGAATCTTCAGCTGAATTATTGTTGTTTACCCTTAGCATCAATGATAAAACAATATTAAAGTAGGCTATATTTTTTCTGCTTCGGATGTTTTCACTAGAAACAGAATATTGAAAAAAATTCAATATCACCCTCTTTTTGAAGGGATTCTCAACTTAATAATTATTAATGATGTTTTATCTATTTTCGGTCTCTGTCATTGCTAAAAGCAGCAGAACTATAGCATCTAGTCCATAGGTCACAACCCATCCTTCAACTTTCATGTATTATTTTATTTTGATCTCTGCATTGTAATCGTCCTCCATCAAAAGTAACATTTTCTGCAATTCAGATAACGATAAATCACAGTTTAAGTGAGCTATTAAAATTTGTAATTGTTTCCTCCAAAAAAAAATCATTTCAAACTAATGAAATACCGAATGGAAATGAATGTCAGTAAAAACAAACATTGATTACAGCAAGACTAGTCTATTAGTGTTTGTCTAACCAAGAATTTGAGTCATTTGCTCATATAGTCTGATGCTAGAAATGATTCATACAGAATAATTAAAATTGTATCATGAATCATCATCATAATCTATGAATGAATTATGCAAATGTACAACAGACATTGATTGAGACATTATAGAATTAGGTCTGACAAAAAATGCTAATAGAATAAATTGAACAATGTTGCGCCCAGAGAGTCACAACTTCAGAGTTGTTGCGGCCATGGGTTCTATTCCCATTCCTTCTGGCATTCATTGTCTTATCACTCACTTCATTACCCACATATAAGTCATAGATATGGACATCATAAACAGCAAAAACCTCTTTCAACAATAATAAAATGATTCCAAATTCTCTTCTACTCGCTTCATAGTATGTGAGGGAAATGTAATTATAAATAAAAACAAATAATTGTCAAAAAGCCATTACAGCATAGACAAAGTCAATACAACATTGTTGAAACTCAATACAACGTGAGCTTTGTAGTTCTGTTTTCCACTTGCTATGTAAAAGTGGATGCATAGTGAGGAGAGCATGTTCAGTTATTATCGGGAACTGTATTTGACTACTTGTGTCTTATCTTTGGTAAGATAAAGCTATTTTAACATGTTTTTCAAGCCGCGTGTTTCGAGTTGTAGGAAAATATCGAATTTCTGAAAAACAATGTCAATTGGAATTGGTCAATACACATTGGTAGACGGGATCGGACTCATGTTGCCATATCTGGAAATAGTTGAGCATAATAAAGGTTTTATTTATTATTCAGCTGTGTGATTGTCAGCTTCATAATTATAATTATTGCTGAGTGGAGGGGAATATATTTTCATAGAGAATTAACTAGCTTGATCACCAGATTTTTATATAGAATTTCACAAAGGAAAATTACAATGACAATTACAATTCGGCCCAAATCAACAACCACATATATAAAAACACCATATTATAAACATTTCTTGCATATCGTTCAAAATTTGGTAATAAAAGCGTTATTTCTTAGGTTAATATCAATTTTTTCAAGTTATTTACGTACTTCATTGATACATTAGATGTCAGTGACAGTTTTTGATACTTAATAAATTAAGCCCCCAGAAAATCTAACATAATCTTCTAATAGACTCCGTGTTGTTTCCAGGAAATGTATGGATTTGTTAGTCAATACAAATCATTTTCCGAATTACTCGTAATTTTTTGCGAAGTTTCTATGTTTGGAATTGAATCAGTCATAATTGAATTAATTAATGATGTTTAATAACATTGAATAAAAACAGAAGCATCGCAAACAATATTTTGTCTATGATAAATAGCCCATTACTTGTCATGTTGTGCGATCTGCCTAATCTGCCCCTGAATCTGGAATTTTTCGCATCTTATTATTCCCCGTATTGATCTTTATCGGATATGTGTTGCGCTTGTTGCATAATCGTCCCCTCGTGTCATCTTATTTTCATGAATTTTCAATTCAAAGGTCAGACGGTCAAACTCACTCCTTTCTCATCGCTTAGGGCCGTATTTATTGACGTTGCTTACTCAAGAAAACTTGAGTAAGTGACTTACTCAAGTAATAATGTGGGTTTCTAACCTCAAATAGTAGCTCGGTCATAAACAATCGACATAATTACTCGAATCTGGATTGTTTAAATACTGTATTGGTTTGTACAATTTGTAAAAGTAAAAATTAAAAATTTATTGAAATCCTTTCCGAATTTTATGTTGATTTATGTTTGAAAAGAAATAGAAATCCAATATGGCTGTCTTCTTTTTTCGTTTCGTACTTGATTTAGTCACCTAAAGTTTTCTTGCGTAAAGAACGTTCATAAATACGGCCCTAATTCTTCTTTGAATCTTATTTCTAAATTAATATAAATTATCGTTAAATATATATTTCTTGTTTGCTCTTCTAACTGATTAACTAATGGAATTACGCAGCGATAAATTTTCGCGTGATTAGTAACTAATCATTCTTCAGTACTCCTTGTACAGTGGTCGTTTTTCAAAAACATTTTCTTTTGAAAGAATATTCTATTCACTAGTTTCTTTTGAATTTTTATAAGTTAATCTATCTAATTGTTCCAAATTCTTCAATCATTACTTTTTGCTTCCTATCATTTCCACATAAGTATATCACTATAATTTATTACTTTTAGAATGTATTTCAACTTTTATCGCCTGATGATGATACTAGTCTAATATTCGTGAGAAGCTAATGATGTTTTTAAAATAAGTTGATAGGGGGGTATGTTTTACAATAAGTTAATAAGCTATGAGGGGTATGTTTTACAATAAGTTAATAAGGGGAGGGGGATCGAATCCCATGCGAGCAGTGGTAGTCTATCCCAAGTTACAAGCTGTGACCACCTGAAGTACATTCATCATGTCAATGTTCAATAATGATTAAGAACTGTATAAGCAATCGATTGTGACATTTTTATCCTTCAATTGAATTTCGAATATAGTTGATTTCATCATTAAAATAGAATTATAATAAAAAAACAAAACAATCACAATTTTTAATGTTGTTATTTTAATTAAATTATAATGGAAAGTCCAATCTTGTTCTGCGGTAGTAAACAATCGAAATATAAAAATCATTTCGGTTTTATGATTTTAAATTCAAGCTTATTGAGAATAATTATTAATATTATTTGAACCGCTATTATTATCAGGACGTTATTCAATTCTAGTATCTATCTGAATAAATTTGATTGCTCAGTTATCAGTTGAAGAATTTTTTATATAGTATCCGTCTCGTGATAGTAGAATTTGTTTCCATGTGGATATTTATGATTTTCAGTCATTCAGAAGGCCACAATGAGGCTTTCGTTCGTCCAAGCTAGACATAACATGAGAGTTCAGCTTATGACTCGCGTAGTTGTTGACTAAACTGCCAGCATTCACAGGTCAACAGGTTATCTTTCCTTGGACAAAACTAGCTGTATTTTTAGCATGACCCAAGATGCCAGTTTACTAATTCGTAGAATAATTTACACCGCCCACTTCAAAACATACGAGCTAGAAGAGAATCCATGTTTCTGAAAAAATAGTATCAATTGATTTAAAACTTGTACAGAACACAGAATCTTTTAGCCAAATACAATAATTGTTGTTGAACAATCACAAAGGAGATTGAGTCATGTATATGAGTCATGTAATAATAATATAGCCAATAGATAGTTTTAGATACAGTAATTGCTTAAAATAAGTTTCACATTTCATTATTTAAAAATGTTAATACGTCATTTTTGCAACATAATTCATTTTTATACAATTTCATTAAGTTATCTAATAGTCTTCCTTTACTAATGATGAAATCATTATCTTTTAGAAGCTACATTATTATTGGTGGGGATAAATTGGTTTTCAGTTTTCCACGTGGTCAATGAGCTTTCATTTTATTCATAAAATACCCAAAATCCATTTCGACCATTATTTAAATTATCATCAACAATGTGAGTAAAGAAAGTGGAAAACAAAATACAGTAGAGATATCGCACTTCTTCAGATCAGAGGAACTAGAACAATTGATAAACAAGATTTGAAGAGACCATGAAGTATAGTTTTCGTATTACTTATGAGTAAGAATACCGTGAGCATTATGGTAAATCCAAATGTAGCCGAACACCAAGATTTAATGGGAATAATAAATGAATAAAAATTTATTTGTTATCAAACTTTCACTGATAATATTGGTGACGAAATAATAGGAATATAATATTGTAATAGCATTGCTTGAGGCAATTGTTGAAGCGAATATAGCTTGGTATAATGGCACCAAACTCAATATGACATAAGAAGATTCTTATTGGAGGAAAAATAATTTAATTATTTTTAAAATTATTTATATGAATTGTGAATTACTTTGATATTTTTGATATGAATGATTACGGCACGGTATTTTATTTCTTGTTACTGTTTTACTGTTAGTAATATAACATTTTGCTGTCAATACCATAAAATTTTGCTGTTAGTACTATAAAATTATGAAAAATTTATCTCCTTAAAAAATGAACGTTATAAATTAAACAGGTAGCCAGCTATTAAAAATAGTAAGCCTATACTTTTCCTTGTAGGTTAGAGAAATGTCGTTTATAAAAACCTGTAAAACTTTTCGTCATCAAACTTATCAGATACTTTAAAATTAGTTTAGTGAAGAGCCGGCTAAATCCTTGAAACTGTAAGCCAACTCTAATATCCTAAGTCTAAAGACTTGTTTACATGTTGCCAATTGACTAGCGCTAGTCGATTAGTTTCCATTGTTGATTGTTGTCTCTGAAATTTTAGGTATAGGACTATAATTATCAATATAGCTCATTTACCTTTTATGTATTACCTATATCTATTATCTACATCTATTACCTATATTATCATTTAACTATATTTATACCTCATTCATTTTTTTTAAATTGTATAAGTGACAATAGAGTATCATGGTTTTGTAAATGACATTTATTCTTATGAATTATTCAAAAAGTTTCATAAATAAGCCTACTGACAACCGAAAAGTTGCGAGCTTACTTATTTCTAAAAATTGCTAAAAGGGTAAGTGTCATTCATGATATTATAATACACTAATATCACTTGAAATACCATATTTTGTAATAATAATTGAGCGGTCCCGAAATTATAGAAATTGAGTACTGAGAACTTTCGACTGGCGTAAGTCAATGGCAGCTTGTAAACAAAGCATAATGACGTTGATGTTGATATTCTATTGCTATTTTCACTCTCTATTTTCTTTCTTTAATCCTCATGGTAACATTATTGATTCGCTAGACTCTTTAAGTACTCTAACGAAAAACAAAATCTTCTTGACCAATACACCCCTCTTAAAAACCCATGTTTATTTAAAGCTTGTTAAAATTGACGAACTCCTCTTGAGACCCGAACTCTCTCTATTTTCTTTCTTTAATCCTCATGGTAACATTATTGATTCGCTAGATTCTTTAAGCACTCTAACGAAAAACAAAATCCTCTTGACCAATACACCCCTCTTAAAAACCCATGTTTATTTAAAGCTGTTAAAATTAACGAACTCCTCTTGGGACTGTTCAGACAAGTACGAGAAGAATAGCTGTAGTATTGTTTGAAGGGTTAATGATTCAAGTTTGTTTGTTATAGATAGACCGTTCTAATTTCGTCCCTCAAATGTACAGTGCCTCAATTTAGAAACACTCCCACCATAAATTGGAGTTTATTCGTGTATTTGTTGACAGCAGAGTAGCCTCACCGACGTTCGTCTAGATCTCCGCACATCTTCTCATGTATATTGCTCATTGAATCTCAACGGCTTGATGAGACTTCGATTACTTACAAGAAACCACTTCAGCTTTTAAAGATTAGATTAATTACAAATTGATAATTAACCTAATTTCGAATTCCTACATCATTTTCAATGTGCTCTTGAAAACTTCCAAACATGTTTATTTGAAGTGCCTATTGATTCTCACAGTTTATATATATATATTTTTTTTCTGAGGATGATGCCCACATGAGCTCTAGGCTTGTGCGTGGGTAATGAGTGGGGTGATGATGAGATATGACGACTACTTTTTAGGCAGTCGGGACCGACGGCTTAACGTCTCCTCCGAAAGACGGGAGTGGCCGTATTTGTCAAAAATCCTTCCGTCAACCAGGCTCGAACCCTGGCCCAATGGATTTTATCTGACTGCTGATAACTTAATCAGTCTGACGCCTTAGCCGCCTCGGCTACGAACCACTCCATCAATACTTCTATTAAATCTATTGGGACCATAAGTGATCTTTCCAATCTATCTCTTTGATCTGGCTCTTGTTGATTCTCTTAAGTTCGTCCAATAATATTATGAAGTACAGTATTAAGTATAACATTAATTATGAAATGAAATGTAGTTTAAAATATTATGAACACATTTATTGTGTGAAATACATGGAAAAGCTTTAGCGCAAACACAAATAGATTGGAAACTGTTTAAATCTCAAATATCGATTAATGAATAAGTATAATGCTCAATTTAGTTTTTTTTAAATTCCTACTTTGAATGATCGCTTGAGGAGAAACCCTATATACTTATTATAGACATTCAATACATGAAGTTCTGTTCGTCATATTCAGTTAGTAAACCCGTTCAAAAAGATAAGAAATGTTAAGAGATAGGGACGGGGGATCATTATGAAATACTTTTAAATATGTTCTTCACATTTATGGTTAAGAATAGTACACTAATAACTAGGAGCAAAACTGTTAACTGTGATTGATTTGATGTATGTTTTGAAGTGGCCTATACATGATTGTATTTTACTTGTCTTTGGCAATAAATGGATTTTCATTTGAAACATTCCCCTCTAAGATATCTACTGTACTTTCATTCTAGTGAATTGAGAAGTAGCTCACAAACATCAGCGCTCAAGTGAGAGACAGAGAAACAACCTGGGGGGATTGAAGCTTGGTTATCATTGAATCAAATGTAAAAATGCCTGATTTCAAACCCATCGTATTTGATAAATATTCAGCCAAAATATTCCAGTAACTTATAAAATCAAAGCTACGATGTTTAAGAACACTTCAGTTGTCTCTTTAAGAGAAAAGAAACAAGGATAATTTTAATTTGATCCTCTTTCCAAAAGCATTGCTTTCCAAAAGAGAGTTATCATTGAATCAAATGTAAAAATGCCTGATTTCAAACCCTGATTTCAGAGTGAGATATGCAGTGATATAAAATATAATATTGAACGTAAATAGATGAAATATGGAAAATATAAGATGTATATATAATGTTGTGATTGAATTAAATATTATTTGTGTAAAATAGTTGATGTCTCTGAAATAATAATGTCTTTTTTACTCGCGACATTGATTGTTGCACGAAGCGGGAAGTTAAAACTTCAAACATCATAATCTTCAAGAAGAGACTAGCAACAAAATGAAGAAAATTCTGATAAAAATACTTTAATCCAATTAATACATTAATTAAAACGCCTTGAAACCACTAAAGAATAGATAGCAATAAAGTATTGATGATACTTTAATGATTTAATTGAATTCTACCTCAAAATCGTGTTTTGTTCCTATCTCACAATGGTTTAAATCCTCCAGGTTGTTCACTCTCTCTCATCTAGAGCGCGCTAATCAGGTCTATAAGCTACTCCTCAATAGAGTTCTATGTACTGTACTCTTGAAAGGCTGGGACTGCACATGCGAGTTTTCAAATCGTTCGCAATATCAATATTGCAGGACAATCCACTATGATGATAGATTAATCCAATTCTAATCATAATTTTGGTATCAGAAATGCGACTTAATTGTCGTAGTGGAGGCATGGGCATATCAAAGCATTCGATAGTCGCAAATACAATGTTTTTATTTTTTTAGACAAAGATTTTTCATAAGCATCTGGGTTCATCCAATGTAGAATCCATCTGTTCGATTTTTGCGCCAAAAAATCCTGTGACTGAAATTACATTTTAGGAGTCCCAGCCTAAACATTGATCCTTCATCATCCAATAATACTCTTAGTTGGAGTGTTGGATTGAAAAATTATGTGGTACCTTTTTATTCAATTTGACAATTAATTTTTTAAAAACAATAGATTTTATGGCAAGAGAAGATTAGCTGCATGAATACTCTCCTTGTATTCAGCTCACAGTATTTCCTTATCGTTATCTGCAAAAATGAATGAAACGTGGTTATAAATTCCTATTTACTTTCTGTAGGATTAGATAGGTTATCTATCTCTGACCCAAGTTTATCTCGAAAATGTCTTCTCTAATACTGCCTTCCTGCGCAAAACCTGGGAATCACAAGTTTGGCCTATCTTTAACGGTACGATGTCGATTCATAGCAAACTTCTCATGATAAAGAAAATCTACTCCGAAATGTTACTATTTGCTTCTCAGTTGAATTTTACCCTTGTGTTTTCCTTTCTGAAAATACAAAATACAGTAGAAACCCCAATGTCAGAAACTCTTTTTAGGTATAAGATACAATATAATAAATGTTTTTTATAGCCTATTTTCCTATTTAGAATTTCATCCTATTACTCAGAGTCAATATTTCCTTGGATTTCACGGTGAAACTGTAATTTTTGAAACAATCTCTTCAATTCCATGAGCAATACAATATGTTGTCGGAGTATGATCCAATTTCAATTCTTAAACTCCACCTTCGAGTAATTGATACGCCTTCATAGAATTTGTCATGATTTTACGATCTGTTAACGATTAGGTCTGAACATTAATAATGACATTGAGATCCTTAACCAAAATTGCTTAATTATTATTTGAATCAGTTTGTGGGCTCTTTTTGTAGTTTTATTGCATCTTCTAAGCATCTACGGGTACTGATTTGCTGCTTTCTCAATCATTTGCTGCTTTTTCTTCCTGATTATTGTCTCATATTTAGTTCAGAAGTATGATTGTAGTATTTTAGTTGCTATTATGCGTATCGTATATGGCCGGTTGCACGAAAGCCTATTTAATTTGACATTAACCGCCGTAAGATTACACCTTCAATAAGGTTTTGATTGTATTGGATCCGTCAGATGACGTCATTTTAAGGCGGTTGAATTTAATTGGCTTTGCAATCTGTCGATAGTGCAATCTTTAGTCATGCAATCGATCGATAGTGTATCAGTTATTCTCTTGATTAAATTTGTCACTGTTTCAGACTGCTTTGTTGTTACTGTATATTGCGCTACTCACTAGTAGTTTTGTGAACAGTAGACCTCGCGCTCAGTACTATTTTCCTGTTCGATATTCCTGGTGTCTCCAGTTTGATATTTAGCTCAATGTTTTACATGTGATCACACAATTAAAATAATTGTTCTCAACAGCTGTAATAATCTTGTCTCACTCTCTCTGATCATCAACAGACGACGGTTTCGATCTGTTTCTTCGACATAATATGTTTTTTCATCCAAGATCATACTTTAAACATATGGTATTATGAAACACCTTTCCCATTTCTTCTGTCGGGTATCCGTATCTCTTATGTTTTTCATCCAAGATCATACTTTAAACATGGTATTATGAAACACCTTTCTTATTCAGTGATGAAGAATTAAGTCCTTTATCCTTTTTAAATTGAAGTATTTCGAAAATCTTTACACATAGTCGTACATTTCTATAAGGAACATTTGTACCAAGTTTCAATGAATCTGATCCACTCGTTCAGCCATTGTATTGGATTGAGAATGAATTTGAATTTGTATTTGACTTTGTAGCGTATAAAAGTTCTAGTTTTCAAGCATTGCTAGATATTCAATTTCCCACAACTTACAATTTCCATCACTTAATAACTCCAAGATACAATTGACATTGTTTGTACAGAGTAATGTCAGATTTCATTTCTGGAACGATTTAGGCCGCATTGTGTTCTAGTATTTCTTGTCTAAATGATTTTGTATGTGGAGAAGCGAGTTTCCATCTGGCCTAGCTTGATTTTCCTTGATGTGCTTCAATCATAGTGAATTTTATGACCTTTTTAAATTCGGCCTATTTCATAAAGAAGTAGTTATTATACAGGAATTTATAATTGGAGAAACTCGACATTGCTTTGCTCTAGGGAGTATTTTACTTCTTGTTTACATCGATTTGTGGATTGCAGGGACTGTACAGTGACATTCGTTTAATTTGACGCTTGGCATTAGATAGCTAGACAGATAGAGAGATATCATTTCTAGACGTTGCTGATGACCGTAGAGTACTATGGCAAAGAAATAATATCTATCTCTCTACCTAATGCCAAGCGTCAAATTAAATGATTATATAGTTTTCCTTCAAGCAGAGATAGTTTTCCATTGCAGAGATAGGTTGCACTGTGTATAGAGTAGAATTGTTTTAGTTAGGCGAATGAATCAGCTGCTTACAAATAGGGAAACACACATAATGGAGTCTCTCTTCGTAGAGTACGATGGCAAAGAAATAATATCTCTCTATCTATCTATCTACCTAACGCCAAGCGTCAAATCAAATGATTATATAGTTTTCCTTCAAGCAGAGATAGTTTTCCATTGAAGAGATGGGTTGCACTGTGTATAGTAGAATTGTTTTAGTTAGGCGAATGAATCAGCTGTTTACAAATAGGG
The DNA here is from genome assembly GCA_017141395.1 of Laodelphax striatellus. Lineage (NCBI taxonomy): Eukaryota > Metazoa > Arthropoda > Insecta > Hemiptera > Delphacidae > Laodelphax > Laodelphax striatellus. The sequence goes on along the minus strand of CM029544.1, from coordinate 19,111,436 downwards.
AAACACACATAATGGAGTCTCTCTCCAATCATTCGCCATCCGCCAAATTCTACTGTACTCTGTGAGATTTCAGATTTTTCCTGATTTTTCCAAGGATGCAATCTGACGATTGACTGAACTCACACTCTCATTCTCTCATACATCAGATTCAGATTCAGACCTTGGTCTTCGGCCGTAAACAGCTAGTGCGTAGTGAGGGGGCGATGTTGCCTGGCTGAGTGCGACGTTGCCAGATTGTGCCCACGTACCCCTCTCAGCTCTCAGCCGGCTCACAGCTCCGATCGGCAAAATCGATTCGGCTTGGCCTCGTGTAGTTTGGGATGCTGTTCTGTTGGCTGCCACTGCTGCTCCCTCACTCTCTCTCTCTCGTCTCTCTCTCTATACATTTCTCTCTTCCACTTACTCTCTCTTTCTCTGAACCATTCTCTCTCCAGCGCTCTCGCTCGCTCATGCTGAGCAGGTGCTCAGAACCCCAGTTTGCGACATTTTTCCAAAATACTATTGCGGTGAAACCCTCACAATTTACCCTCTACATTCCAGTTCCAGCTGTATTATTCATACATAATTAATATCACATTTCTTGCGACTACAGTGAGCCAAGAACGAATCTGTAGAACTTCGTTTCATAATAATCTATAAGATATTAGTATCTTATACAAAGATATTGTTTCAACAGTCATCATTCCATTGAAATAATAGGGAGCGAGAGATAGTAGATTGCCTAATATCGAGTATAGTATTCGATGCTGGACTAATTCAACCCCTACACTCATTCCTTTTGCACCACTACTGTAAACTTGGACGAATTTGTGAAACTTTGTTCCATAATATTTTCAATGTTAGTATTTCCTATTCATTCAAATGATGATCGTATTTGCTACTTGATGTATTCAACCCCCCGACTCCTTCCTTTCATTGTAGACCTCACATTTCTCACCTCTACAGTGAACTTGATTCGAATGTGTAAAACGTAATTCCCTTGTTATTGATATAAATTTTCTTCAACTTATTTCCGTTTTTCATGGATTCATTACATAGTTTTTGACACTCAATAAATTAAGCTCCTACGAAATCTAACATTATCTTCTAATAGTAGAGAATAGTAAGACATTTCTTACGACTTACGATTACAGAGAGTTGAGAACGAATCTGTAGAACTCGTATGTATCAAAGTTCTATCTAAAGTCATTTCTCCATGAAAAAAGGGATAGTTTTTATACTTGATTATTAGAACCCCTTGACTAATTCCTTCTCCTAGAAAATACTCTAATAGAAAGATACATTTCTCACTATTACAGTTAACTGAGAACGAATCTATAGAATTCTTGTACGATAATTTATATCAATTTTATTTCAACTGTCACTGTAGAAAGTAATCGTATTCAGTACTTCATTAATCCAACCCCTCGTAGGAGTTCGAGGATAGGGAAGAATTTTTTGTAGAATTGATGGGGTAGGACTCATCGCTTCCCGCAGTAGAAAGAATTATTTTGTCGTTAGACACAAACATGAAGTTAGTCCTGTCGACAAACCATAGAGCTCTGTCTCGTCTGTCGTAAACTGGGTTGCCAGATGGTAAGGCAACCAGTTGCCACAGTAGTTAAAACTATAAAACGACGAACATCCTACTGATTTTAGGGCAATTGCGACCGATATTCTCCAGAGAACATGGACTTTTCTGACAATGTCTTCCGTATGTTTATGACAGTGGCGGAGATGAAATTTTTGCTTGAGAGGGTCCGTTGAGCGGGATATTTTAATCAATAAAGCCTTCAAAAACATATTTCTTGTGAATTTCCGCCTGCATTAAGATTTACCTGAAAAGTACGTACTTGCCTTTGTAAAGCAATTTCGTTTCAAGTTTTATTGGAGAAAAATTGAAGAAAAGTGTGGGTGTTGGAAAACGGAAAAAGAGACAAAGGAACAGACGATAATAACGTGAAACCCATCGTACTAAAAAAGACCAGATTAACTCTAGTTAACAATGTATCAAGATATGAGAAAAAGACATTTCAAAATCCAATAATCTCAAATATATTTGAGATTGTAATGTACATGTATTTGGCGTTGTAATGTAGATAGTAAAATTAGTTGTACTGTTTTCATTCATTCAATTATTTCATAGGACCTGGGAGAAGGGGTGTCCAGACTCCCTGGAACTCTCCTCTTATCTATCATATTTTATCCCGTGGTATATAGAAGATTATTATTAATCAAAAGAGACCAAAATTTTTGACAAGGCCACTCCCTTCCATAGCAATTCCAATAATATTGAACAGAGCTATGAGAGAGTTTGTATGCATGGAAGACCTTAAAGCTCTGAGAACCATCTTTTTGATGTTAAATTTCCATGGTTGTTGTGGATATCCATACTTCGTGTACTGCAGAGATTAATAGAATAAAAGATAACTTCTTGCTATTCAGTACTTACACTATTTGTGAGTAGCGGCGCTTCAGCTCAACGACTCGTAGCGCCGAGGATGAACATCATTGTTCGAAACACGTCCGTGACTCAAATAGTGTAAGTACTGTTTAGCAAGAAGTTATCTTTTATTGAATAACAAAAATATCTTAATGAATTTTCAATTCTATGTCATTTTTACTACATAAATCTTATGAGAATTTTACAAATTATTGAGATTCATGTCTAGAACTGGATTCGTGAGTCATCACGGTAACTTGAGTGGATGTTTTTAATTTACGATTCAATCGTAAAATAAACAGGCCAAACAGGCCCCAATATTTATTTTCCCAAGTAGAAAGTTCGATTCAGACAAGACAATATTCTATAATATGCACAACATATTTTTAAAATGAACTGGATTTTGTTATAAGGTCTATTATAATGGAATAAAGTAAATCACTCCATACAGAACGTGTATGTTATGACTAATAACGCTGACTAGACTTACAATGCCATAGGGGTGAAAAGAGAATAATTTTGGTAATTAGTGAGAAAAGTTTTGTGTTTAATATTATTAGAAACTTGGAGTTTGGGCTTTGTGGGTTGATTAGATTAGGACTTCATGAGTTTGGAGACTTGATAAGGTTTGTATATTAGATAGATTTATTCGTTCAACTCTCCCATTAAATCTCATTACACTGAGTTGAACAATGGCTTGATCCATTTTAGAAGATTGAGGCTCGATACTACCATAGAGAAGCGATACTCTTTAGATTATTCTAATCTTTTCTCTGTGATACTACTAGAGTTGCATCTTTTTAAAATTTGAGTGATTCGTTATTCTCATTCTTTATTATTGGCTATGCTTATTCACATCAATATTTTGTCACTTTCTTTTGTATTCCCTGATATACATTTCCTGACGTCATACTCATCAGATGCATAAAAATTCTTCAAACATAATCTCTGTACTGGATTTTGTTACCTTGTGCTCATGTTATAATCAAATGAAATTTTTTCACATTGCGTTCATAATCTTGAAAGCAAATGCATTTTTTGATGATTCAATAGTCGTCTCATACCAAATATAATTGTATTCACATCGAACCTCATTCCAACAATTCATTTTAGCCTACCTCTCAATTCATGTAATTAATTCACTCAAACAATTCTCTATCTAGTTCTCTGTTTCTTGAGTCAAATCAAACTTTCAAATTAGTATATTTTCATTTCAAAATCAATCAATCTTGAATTTATTTTCTGGTATTGAAACTGTCTGCAAAAACTAAATGGAAATTAGTTAGAGATAGAATAAATAGATCATGTCTTTCGAATTGTCACTAGAACAATGCTGCCACATCGAGTCAGATTAACTTGTAAACCACTTGGCTGCTTTTAAACGACTTATAATTTTTCTGAAGAATTTGTATGTCTAGGATGAATAACTTTTTTGCGAACAGAATATTCTGTCATTGATTATTATGAAGGTTTGAGAAGGATTTTTAATAGAATTTGAAATATCCAAAAATTCAAACTCTGTTTTAAGATATAGACTGAATGCTTTTCAAATTCATATTTTCCCGCCAATGAACATGTCAAAATAATATTCTAATATTCAATACAGAATATTAGATTGCTAATGAGATAATATAATTTTATATTCATCTACTAGTTACCGAATTATTAAAGTCAGCTCAGAAACTGTGTTATACAACTGTGTTGTTACTCTATCATACTTACCAGTTCCGACGACTGAAAATTTTAGCGTCCAACATGAATGAATTCTTGAGAAATCACTCCTTGAAAGTATGCTACATGAACAGAAACAGTATTGATTCATAAAAATGATTGATACATGCATATAATCACAAAATATAGTTTAAAGGAATCAGTCCTAATTATAGTTGGATTCTATTATCATTCATACACTGATCTTTCATTTCCTGGAGGAAAAATCCATGATTTTACCTATGAAATCAGTCTTCATTCATTAGATGGAAGGGATCATAAGATATTGTAACATTGTAATATTATTCAATCTTCATTAAATTCCTAATTATTAATTTAACGAAAATCCTAATAGTGCATTACCAAGCCAACAGCTTACGTGGGCATCACCCCCAGCAAAAAAGAATTAATTATTTTATACAGAACATACATGAACATGTACATGAATAAGTCATCATATTTATAAGTTGAAACATGTTAGTAAACAAATAAAATTGAATTCAATAAAATGTTATATAATCAGATTTTGGCGTTTGCTGCTCCTCGAATTATTGAGTATTCAATGACAGGACGTAGGAATTACTTGAAATCATCGAAAAGTCGAGAGGACCTACGTTGTCAGGATATTTTGCCGGAATAGTCATGTACAATCTTGGTTGACGGCTGTATTGATGGGACACCTGTGAAAAATTGTTATAGGTTAAAAGTAAGCAAAGTTGAAGAGATTGTGCGTGGGATGAAGTTCGGAGAAAATTATTATGAATTTTGATAAATTACTACCTAAGCCTACCTGGAAAATATGAAATATTGCCTTTTCAACATCAGATTCAGCTCAACATTCGACAAAGGAAAGGTGTGATGGTGTTATACCATCCCCTTCGGGCATAGAATATTCAACGAATGAAGTAATTTGAGGCCCTTTGAAGTTTCAAATTACGACTCTCTGCCTCTGACAGATTATTAGCCCTCGTGTATCAAAAAATCTCATTTTAACACTGCTAATGAAGCTCACCCCAATCCATTATTTCTTTACTCGAAAACTAACAAGTTTCATAGAATAAAGAACGATTTATAATCCAAATTTTGACGGAGTAGATGATCACTGAGTCAATCAATATTTGTGTATTTGCAATAGTAGTATTGTTTTATAATATCTCGTAATTGGCCAGATTCTATCATTTTTAGGAAAGAAAGCCTTTTGTTTGTACTAGAATGAACACTTTCTCTTTAGATGTCATTCAAAGTTTGGTTTTGAATGGGAATGAGTGAATACAAAACAATAGTTTCTTGGTTCCAGCTGATTAGTTTAGGGACAATGTTTACCTGCTCATAGTTCAAGCTGATATGAAAGGACAATACTGTACTCCTAAATGGATTCCATTCACATTTCTCTTCTGAATGGAAATTAGTAAGTTCGTTCCCAGAACCTCTTCAAAACATCAACTTTTAGTAGTGAATAGGTTGACCGGTTTCAGTTGTAGCAAATATGAAAAGGCAATATTTCTGAATGAAATGCTTTGAAATTTCCTCTTTTCCCAGATTCAGACCTTATGATTCAGACCTCCTACTACGACGTTTAGCTTGTTGTGAGACTACCGGGCCACTATATATAAGTATAATATAGTTTTTCGATATTTATTCACCTCCTAGTTGACCTAGACCTAGACAAGAAGTAACAGTAGCGAAAAGGATTTATTCAAATTTTCTCAGCCCTCCTGGAGAACACCTGCTCTCAGGTTTACCTATGGCCGGTATTAGGCTATAAAGTTCGGCATCATACATCTTTCATCAAACATATGATAATAATTATTGATAATAAAATATTATTATCATTACTAGTTCTCTAGGAGAACATCGTACATGTTCTGAACATAATATGTTCTCTCTAGAAAATATTACATCGATATACGATCATAGTTCAACTATTTGGTCCATTACACTGTGATATTTTTCATCACAGATATTTGATAATAAACTTATGACATGGAACTATTAAAGTCTAATACCGGTCTAATAAAAGATAGGGTACAGCCTTTTCTAATTTACTTATTACTATTTTTCTCTGTATCATATATTACTTTCATTTGATATCAAAATCTCGTTATGTTACTGAACCATTTCAACACCACTGCAAAATACAGTTGATTGTTTTGTGCCAGTGATTCTTGTTTTTAGTTTGAGTTTGACTAGTTTTGGTACCTAGTATTTTCATTGACATTATTCAAATTTCCTCGTTTCTTCAGCAAAACATGGTACTGAACCATTTCAACACCACTGCAAACTACAGTTGTTTGTTTTTTGCCAGTGATTCTTGTTTTTAGTTTGAGTTTGACTAGTTTTGGTACCTAGTATTTTCATGGAAATTATTCAAATTTCCTCGTTTCTTCTGCTAAACACCGGCTTGTAGCTTATTGTTTGGAAGTTGGTTAGTGTTTACCTGTTTCTAGTTGAAGCTAGCTATAGAATAGGCTATGCCTGTGTCAGCCAGGGCCACCAGCCGCCAGGTGCCGGTGACGTTTCTATTCGCGCTACCATTGATCGCCGCAGCTAAAAATACCGGCCTCTGGAAGCGGGAAGTAGTGCTGGTTTGCCAAGTCGTGCTTTGCTTGGCCACGTTGCCACGTTGTCCAAGAGTCTTGGGCCGTCTAACGGTACTAAGACACTGAAGAGGATTCAACATTCAACGGACAACTCGCTAGTCCTGACAAGGACCAAGATACTAGTAGCTGTCTTTGTTCTCTAGGCCGAAAACCAGCCTGGCTAAAAAACAAGGTTGCCTGGCACTCCTGGCAGCCAAATTCAAGAGCTAAATTTTCTCGACCTCAAGCAATGGACAAACATTGTTGTATGACCCAATGTCAGTGCATCCTTGGAAAGGATTGGGTTTGCAAGGAAAACTGCGTAATATCTACTTTTGGAGTGTACGATTGAAGGATGTGATATCATTCTGCAGAACAGCAACAGGAAACTATTCTAAACTGAAGACTTGGCAAGGCTTGGCAAAAATAGGGTGGCTGTGAAACCACGATCCTGTAGAACTATCCTGTTCCAATATTGCTGGTCGTAGACTCGTGAATCTATATTATTGGTTGCCATTTCAAGGCCTCTATATTGTTCATGAGTTCTATAGTGCGTAAATAATGCTGTTAAAATCAATAATTGTTGTTGAATTCGGAGAACGTAATACTGTTCGTGTAATATACGAGAAATAGTACTTACTGTACCGCGTATGTGTTATCAACCTTAAAGGCTGTGGCCACACTACTACGCTTCGCGACTCGCATATTGTATCTACATATCATACGATATAGATATACTATGCGAGTCACTAAGCGAAGCGAAGTGTGTGATGTGGCCACACTACTAGGTTTCGCTTCGCTTAGTGACTCGCATAGTATATCTATATCGTATGATATATAGATACAATATGCGAGTCGCGAAGCGTAGTAGTGTGGCCTCAGCCTTGGGGTGGGAACATGTCGGAGCTGTGATAAGCGATATCATCTGTGATACTAACAGTGCGTAGATAATATTGACGTGTTTTCCAATCAGCCTGTTTATGTGGGAGCTGCGATGTTGCATTTGGGCAATGGACCATCGATAAAAGCGTTGCTAGTATAACAGTTGGTATCGCTGATCACAGCTCCTACATGTTCCCACCCTTGAGATTCCTGGGATTTGTTGAGGGAGTTTCTGGGAAACAATATTGGCTTTTAGGGTGAATTCAATTTTGTGAGTTTCTAATACTTTCAATTTGAGTTTGAAATACAAAAATATTGCTGTTTTTACTACATGATTTGGTGTACATGATTGTACTCGATGATTTGAAACATTCTAATTGCTCTATTTAATACACATTTTTTATTGTATAACTCCGTATCCCGTATGGCTTCATTACTACTTTATGTATTTGACACATCACAATTTCGTGTAGTTCCATTACTTCATTATGTATCTTATCTCAACAGCTGCTCATATGGCCGATTCGTGATTGATTCTCTTTCATCTTCACCTTGTTGGCAACTGAAATCGATTTCCATAGAATTTGAAAATTCTGCAAGTCTAACGAGACTAATTTTGATGAAATTATATTACAGCTTAGCTCCGAGGAAAAGGGGTGCCACGTGGATCTTATTTATATGGGTATGAAACCCACAGCCCACATGCTGGTAAACCTGATTCCACATCAGATTCTGTTGCTAGGAGAATCATTTTCAAATCAAGGATTCGTGGAATTGATTAGCTCTTATTTTTTCTAAACCACCGCTGTGATTCTGTGTCAGATTGCCGTTATTCTGCTGGACTGCCAAATTTTGACCAAATAATGTCTTAATCATCATATTCTGTCAAATATTGACTATTCTAGTAGGCCTAGGTCCATTGGTTCTAGCTTCAAATACATGCCAAAGTTCAATGAAGCAATAAAGCTAAAGAACAGATGACATTAGATTTAAAAGTTGATAAAAAAGTTTTGATAATGTTGAGTAGCTCTACTTCTTTACCTTTTGTATTTATTTTATACGTTAGCTCAGGATCTCAATGCGTAGCAAACGATTAAAAGCCTTTCAACTATTTTTTTAGGGTGATGTCCACATGAGCCCTAGGCTTTTGCGTGGGCAATGGGAATCAAATTAGGAATGTGCAACGAATTATAGATAAAAATAAGATTTGGGGCAATGGAATTTGTAATAGATAAAGGTGACGAGGGGTGATAGATAAAAAGTATTTGAAAAACTCAATTTAACCCAGCAATAAAGTTATTACAGTATTAAACAATAATGAAAGTATTGATCACAATTATTGCCTTAACATGTCATTCCATTGAAATTATTCATAAAATTCCACGTCGAAAGCTCGGAAAAACAAAGAAGTAATTTACTACTATTCGGGTGTATTGTAATACTTATACACAGAAACTTGTTATACAGTATTAAGTACTCGTATTATTAGGAATTATTCAATATTAGGAAAGATTATTAGGTTTATTGTTAACAAATATTATACGGTACTTTCAGCTACTGAATTTTGTAAACACAAAGGTTTCATCGTATATTCCATTCTCTTGGGTTATTGACTCCTAGATTTCCCAGAACTTGCCCAGCAAATCCATGAATGAATGAATGAGACAAACCCCTGTCAAGTCTACGGTAGTGTTCTCTTTTGTCCTATGGAAAGATGGAAACTGGTTTACTAAATAGACACAGTTATGCCTGATCTAGTTTCACGTGGTTTTTGCAAAATAATCACACGCTGATGGTTTATTTCTATAGGTTTGTTGTTTTGTATTGTTGGAATTAGCAATGCATATTGTCTGCGACCCTCTTCACAAACCATTGACACATTTACGACCTGTCTTCTTTTTGAAATTTCTGATGTCTGAATGTCATTCTAGTTTTTCATTGTTTGAAGCAAGCAGGGATTCCTGAATAGATGTTTTGTTTTTGTTTAGTGTTTGGAAAGAATTCTTGCAATACTTTCTCTGATGTTGACAATAAGTTTTGATTTATTTGAAGGCTAGCCATCCACACGTGTCTACATACCACGTGGAATGGCTAAGGTAAATAAGTAATTAGGGTGGTGATCTTTTATGTTCCAATCCAATAACTTTATCAAGAATTTGATTAAAGTTCTATACAATAGATAAAATCCTTTTTTTTAAATATAAGCTTTCAATGAATAATTTTTAATCAATTCGGGATCTGGTGGGCTTCTTGGTCAACATCCATCCGACTCAGTTTCATTTACTTTGTCGCTTGGCATTAGATAGATAGATCTAATTCTTTGCCATCGTACAAGTCATTGCCATTGTACTCTATGGTCATCAGCAATAATATCTCTCTAAATATCTATCTATCTAATGCCAAGCGTCAAATTAGATGAATCTGAGTGTACCTTTTCACGAAGATGAGCCACGAACGCTTATCACTCCCTTGTTGTTTACAGTGCTCCTTGTTTAAAGCACTACTTATTTTCAGTTTTGTGATTTGAAAATCGTTTCTCTCATCCATCAATCGTTCCTCGAATCGGATGGTTCGGAGTTCACTTAAAACTTTAGATCCATTCATTTCTCGTTAGTATTGTCTTACTAATCACGCTAAGTCTAGAACTAGGACCTATGTGGGCATTGTCCTCGACAAAATTGGTAACCAAAGGGAAAAAAAATGAAATGAATGGAAGTTGGTTGTTTCCTCGAATCCTCATAATTGTTTCATCACTGCAGAAAGTAGTTCGTCAGTAGGCCTACCTTCCTTACTAACAATTTGAAGTGATGTCAATGAATACTTTCTTTTCTTTCTTCTTTGCTGGGGATGAAGCACTAGGCTTGTGCGTGGGTAATGGGAAGGATGATGATAAGAGATGAGTTTGAGTTCATACCATTCTATTGAGATGATTTTGTGTTCAGGTCTTGTAAGTTTACGCCTCTTCGATGCTGATAAACAGTCCAATAGAGTAGATTTTTCTAGGAAGGCGGATGAGGGATGAATTAGACGAGCGTAGTGAGAGAAACTCATGGTAGTTGGTTTCGCGCTCAAACTCATCTACAGTCTTGCCTGTCTCCGCCGTTTTCAAAAACATAATTGTCTGTATCTTACTAGAGATACATTGAAATGCCAGCTGTTATGTTTTTCAATAGAATGCACTTGTCAGCTGTTCCGATACGCTCTCACAGAGAGTATACGCTCTCATAGTCCTGAGCTTCTCTAATATCATAGAGAAGAGATAGTAGATCTGTTAGATCTGTATCATAGATCTGTTATCTATGATAATATTATTACAGTAATAATATCACCATGGAAACGTAAAAATACGTCATTCACCATCTACCTTCCTAAAACTCATACTCTACCACAGAATAGGAGAGAATCTCTTCTATTCTGTGACTCTACTCAATTTATAGGTACAATTTACTGTTCAGTACTTTCAAAACTATTCATAAGTTGTATTACTTCTAAAGTATAAACGTTTATTTTTTCTAGGTTTTATCAGTTGAATCGCATAACTTGCTTTTGAATCGTGTTGAATGATCATGTTTACATGTTGAATCGCCAATTATGCTGGCTATTGTTAACATAATACTTGTGTATTTAAATATAGTCTACTACAGACATAATACTATAAATACCGACTTCCATATAATGCAACATACGGTACAAGAATAATTTGAAGGCTTCTAATAAATTACGGAATGGTGACTCGAAAACGTCAGTTGTTTTGTAACCAATATTGATAATACTGCTATGACTAACAGGCATTGTTCCGATACACTTCATAATGAGACATAAATTTAATGTTGATGATTATACTATTGTCTGTGATAAATTATTTTATACACATCATCAATAGTCAGTTATAAAAATTATTTCAATATTCAAAAATGACAGAAATTATAGTTATAGAGCGTTGATAATCTGAATAAATATCTTATCTGAATAATTACTTCAGTTTTGTTCATTTCAATTTCAGTTTCAGTCGTCATGTTGCTGAAGCTAGAATTATGTTGTTTGAGTTCCATCTTTCTCGTGGACGTTGACGTGCACAAAAGTGAACGGACTCTCAAAAGGGTGGAGCACATATTTATAAGTGCCTACACAAATAGTTCTCCACTTGATCAGTTTTCCGTCCACCTGCAGCTGATCTAGTTGTGCTAACTGGGCCTACTCCTAATGTTGAACGGATCTCTTCTGCAGTATAATTTTCTGAATTGGATTTGTCAGAAGAATGTTGGAGAATGAAACACTTCTTGATTCTTGATTGCCTCAATGAAGACTTGCAGCTTGAGTCCAATTGCCAGTGACTCATTGACATTGATTGCAACTTGGTGGAATCTCCATCTTCAAGGTTACAATGTTCCTCCGATCAAAAAAATGTTTTAATGATAACGCGTATGAGTGAGGTGTGATTTTTCATCCTCAAGGTTATGATGTCGCTTTCCTCTCAAGTACCGAGCAATGTTCGTTACAAAAACGCTAGTGTGAAACAGGTGCAGGGGCACACGTGCATCTTGTTGCTTGGACGAAGGCCCGGGGCTGACTGCGCTACTGCGGGCCGTGGACCAGAGTTTCTGTGAATTGGTGGTCTGCGCGGTCGCGGCAGCCATCTTTGTACCCTCCTCTTTCCCCTCCATTTGTATCAAGGCCACGGACTTAGATTGTTCTTTGTAGGGTGCAGTGTTGCCAGATGGTGCTCTTCTATTCTACTGTTTTCCCACTGTGGTCTGTGGGTCGCTGTTGCCAAATTTCATCCTCCTCCTCATCCCTCCTCCCTAATAACTGACGCGGCAATTGAACTCTGCACACTTGCCAATGAACGAAGAGTTTCTCTTTAGAAAATTTCAAACACGACAGGTTCATAAATATTATTATTGGATTACAGTTGAAAATAATCAGCTGTTGACAAATATCTAAAATAACAATTTCAATTTTGATGGATGGGCAAATTCTGAGAGAGACCCATTGATAGGATATCCTTATTTTGGATGTATTGAGAAGGAACGAGGAAAGAATGTAGTCAAAACAAGAGAAGATAAGTGTATGAGAGAGATAGTGTTTGTCATAGGAAAAACAAGAAACTGATTCGTGTGTGTGTGAGAGAGAGATCTTGAGTTAGCGATCTTGAGAGAGAGAGTGTGAGATTGTATTTGAAATAGGAAAAACAAGAAGCAAATCTGTTTGTGTCTGAGAGAGAAAGAGAGTGTGTGAGTTTAGGAGTTGGATGTGAGAGAACGCGTGCGTGCGTGTGTGATTGAATGGTAAACAATAATCAAGTTTGTGTGTATTTTGAGAGAGGAAGTGGGAGGGAGTAAGTTTGTTGTAGAGGGGGGGGAGTTTGTATGAATGAGAAAGAGTGAGAGAATGTATATTGAAATTGATTTGTTCAATGTGCATTATTCTCTCTCTGGCTTGATAGAGAGACTAGTTTTGTGTACACTGCGATTGCCGAGAATTTTAACGAATTTATATCATCAATTAAATGGTTTAAAGTCAATTGATTCATTGATTAATTTGAGGAGTGAAGCGACAAAAAGTATTGTATAAACAATGTATTTTATTACACACTGTTGAATATATTCCACCGAAATGTGGTCTTTATGGACATGAGATTAATGCCCGGTTTTTCAGTCGCTCAATAGACAGTTTATGGATCCAATAGCACTATTGAATCAATAACCATGTGTTTTCAAATGCAAAAAAAAGTTATTGATTCAATAAGTTTATTGAACGACTGAAAAACCGGGCATAGATGAAATGAAAGAAAATTTATTCTTCAATACACGGGTATTCACATCAGTTTAGTTTTATAATTTAAATATTGGTTTCTATTCATAAAATATATGAAATATTCAATTATGAAATACCTGTACAACATTGTGGGGTCGATCTTAGTTTTGTATTTATAAAATATATAGAATATCTAATTATCAAATACCTGTACAACATTGTGGGGTCGATCTTGTTTTACTATCACTATGAATAAATTGTCCTTCGATGTTGTCTGCCTCTATAGAATGCCTTTTAAACATTACAAAAAATTCATGCCAGTTCTTTTGTTATCTGTAAATGAGTTTACATTGATCCTGTATGCGTTGTATTGTTTAGATATTGAACCAGTATTATAGGATACAAGGATTAATCTCAGTGTAGGATCTGTTGTAATGCAATGTAATCACTGTTAAGCTCGCTATAAGCATGGATTTAGGCCGAAACTATACCCGGTTTGTTGATATTGGATTTCATTGTGTATTACCGAGAATCTGTCCAATGGAAGAGTCTGTTAGGCGTAGGTTGTTATAATTTTGAATAGAGGATCTCCTCTCCAGCAGCCTAGAAGAGTGGGGAGCTGCAGCTGTTGTAGTCAAACATAGTGCTTGATTTTCCTCGAGTACCAACGCTGGATTTTCCCGGGAATTATCCCGGGTCGAGCTGTGCGCAGGCTACTAGATTAACAACTAAGCTGCAACATAAAAACGCTTTAATATCACGTGGGTTCAATTTCAGTTCAGCTGGCTGCTTTGAAGTTATTTGTTTTGTACTTTTCTCAATCAATGCAACAATTCATTCGATGAGCAATAATTGGAAATTTTATCTAATAAATAGATTTTATAGATATCTATGAAGAACTCACTCAAGTGAATTCTATATTCAAATGTTTCAAGAATACATTTTCAATTTTGTTATGTTTGTTCTGTTCTGTAATGTTGAAGTAGGACTCTATAAAATGTTTATGATGAGGAACAACATGTGAACTCTACATTTACATGTTTTATAATTACATTACATTTTTTTGTGTTTACTGTACTGTTTTGTGATTTAGAAGTCTTCTATCAGGGTGTTGATGTAAAACTTACACTCATGAACTCTATAATCACGTGAATTCTATTCACACGAAAGAATTCTGTTTTCTGTTTTTTTCTGAAAGATCTGTTTTATTTTCAACACGATCAAATTCTTCATTCAATAAAGTAGAACAGCTTCAAATCTTATTTAATACTTTGAAAGACCTCAAAAGATTGAAAGTCTATTCACAGACGCATGGTCTTTGTAGGGGGATTACTGTAAAGCGTTTTTCATTTGATTTCTTATGTTATTGTATACTGTATGTTTTGTTGCTATTGTAAAAAAATCTGTAGGCAATGTGATTATTGATTGAAATAGATTTAATTGAAAAAATTATATTCTTATAACTAGATAGAAGCTTCTTAGTACTGGTTTTCAAAAATTTCATATTTTTCTCGATATCAAAAACTGGCAATTTGAGGAACCGATTAGTGATGCATTGACTTATCACTGGGGGTTTCTGATTCAATTGGCCTACGGGTGTTTATCGTATGCATACAATGTAAATAATTATATTACTCATTCATATGAATGTTAATAAGTATAGGCAATCAGGAACAAAGATCTGTCAATTTCCATTTAATTGACAGTCTTGTGGTTTCCATACAGTCCAGTACTCTTTTTTTATTGTGTTTGATTACAATTTCAGTCTCGAAAATGAAAAAATCTTTAGAAATAGGGCTGGAAAAGTTTGACTTGCAGGATTCATGAGATGGGGGGAATACAGTACTCACTTCGAAATGATTCACTTTGTGATATTGTATAATGCATTTTACTGTGAAGTATAACGCTTGAAATTTGATTTTCCGCTTATTTTTTATCAATGTATACACATTCCATTGTTGTCTGGTAAAATGAAAATCAACATTGAGACTCGTGAATTTAAAACCATGTAACTAGTAAAGATCGTAAAATAAGAGTTTATCATTATTTGAACTGGACTAACTATAGACCATAAGTTTTATGTGAAGGGGAAAGCAATAATTGAAGTCTGGGAGAAATGTAAAACTCGATTCGTTCACCCCATTGTTAATGTTTTAAAAACATGATTTTCTGATTGTTATTTCTTAATCTTTTCGCATTCCAGGACTTCAGATATGGTAATAAACACGTGGTAGACAAAACAATTTTTACGCGTTCTTAATTCTTTGTTTTCATGCATGATTCTTCAGTTAATTTTTACATTAGTTTCAATACAATAGGCTTTTCACCCCAACCCTCTAGAGACGATTTTTTTTATTTCATGCTCTGAAGTCTAGACTCTTGACCAGTCGAATTGCACACACAGGGGTCAAACTTCCCTCTAGCAACATAGAGGGGAGTGCTTGCTTGCTTGACCATTCCTTTTAAAAGTTCATTGGATCGCCGTCAGTCTTTTGTTTCTCAAAATTTTCGATTCCCCAATTTTTCTAAGGTTATGGTTTCAAATTTACAAGAGTATCAGAGTCAAGTTTTCAGGGTAAGACACAGAATGATAATCTAGGATGAGTTTTACTGCTTTTTTGAAAGAATTATACTATATAATCGTTTATACGATTAACTAGATTTCGACTATTCCATAAATCAACGGTTTTTAAGATACTAACGATCTACTGGTTTTTGACGATTAGGTTGAATCAACGGGGTTTAAGATACTAAGGACTGGTTAATCAACCTTAAATTTCAATTAAAATACAAAATAGGACTTATTATGGTACCGGTTTTAAAATAGGAACCGACTCCTATTCTGTGAATAAATCATTTCTAGTTTATTATATACTTGTCCAATGTCTTGCACGAAACTCGATAAAACGAATTCCTAGATAGGACGATTTTTTCAAATACCCTTGAAATTCGTCTTATCCAGATTCGACCGTATTATAGACTATTTAGACTATAATAATGATGAAATATTTTTTGAGGGTATTGCCCACATGAGGTCTAGAAATTGTGTGTGGATAATGGGAAGGGACTGGTTTTAAGGACTCCTTAAATACTCAGTCAATGTTCTTTATGACAGTAGTAAGCGTAGGTAATGGGAAGGGTGATGATTTCAAGCACTGCCTAAATAATCATAATCAATATTCTTTAGGCTTATATTTCTCACTCTTAAATCATTACAACTATTCTTCTCTGGATTAACATTCTTTCGATTGTTTCTTTAACTTTTCATGTGATTATTGATGTATGTAATGTTCAGTGGCGTAACGTTTGCCAACTGGGCCCCCCCGCAAACAATAATTCCGGGCCCCTCCTTCTAAAATCTCATGCCCCTCTCTTAGCCCCTTTTCCCTGAACCGCAACCATTAAACTCATTAATGAGAGCGGAGAGTGTACCTCATGAGTGAATAACATATTCATGTAATAAAATAAAACATGCTCTTGATTGAATTCTACAATAATTGTAATAATTAAATCATTAGAGATTTATAATATTTCATAAAAACCGATGTCTTTAAAAAAATAATCGAGTTTCATATTTTTATTAGACTGTTTTTCAAGTTCCTTCTTTTTTTCTCTTTTGAGCTCCACTCAAATGATTGTAGGGCTTCATAATTCTGTTAAATTGATATATAAAAGACCATCAAGTCTGTGTCACACCTGGTTACTAGATTAAAGTAGCCTAGTGTGACACTGGCTTAACTAACATATTAGCCTACAAACTGGCACACAGACAACACTCATACTGAAAGCTAGCAAAAAATGTTTGTTCACTTGAAGGAAAGAAAGTTGGTAAAGACGGAATAATTGAAAATCGAACATCACAATACTGAAAATACGTGTAGGAATGCAATATGAATCAAATAATAAATATGAATCAATTTTTTGTACCGTAATGAAGAATTAAAACCCACTTTCACAAACTCACTGCTTACAGCTCACTTCACAAATTTCTATCCGAAACGCGTTTACATGAGTCTAGCACAACGGTTCGAGACGAACTGAATGAAAATGAAATAATGAATTGAGATTGACTGAGTAAGCTATTCTTCGACAACTCTAGCAGTCTATTTCTATTAAAAATTTTCATTAAGAGAGTTGTAATGACGGAAGAACGTAAATAGTTGCACAATTAACAAAAGGTCTGCTGGTAGCTTATCGGGAGATAATGAACTTTGTTTGCAAATCATTGAATGGAGGATCGGAGACAGACATCCGGTTTCTCGACCCAGACTGTTTACACAAATATATTGTTTCGCCCATCGAATTCCTGATCATAACCAACTGACATTCTAATTGTTGATGCATAATTTTTTTAAATTGGACAATATTATGAATTAATGAAATTTGTGTTTAATCATATTACTTTAATTTTATTTCTTAAGCTTAAGAAAACATTTATTACATTATTTCAGGCCCTAGCCCGGGCCCCCAAGGGCCCGGGCCCCCCCGCGCCGCGGGGTTTGCGGGGGTGTAAGTTACGCCACTGGTAATGTTGATGTAATGTTGTTTTAATGTTGTGTGTGAAATAAATAAATTGAAATTGAAATTACCGTATTCTCATCTAAATTATAACTACAGTAATTTCTTAATGTAGAACTATGTTTACAATTTTGTCATGTTTTATAATGTGATGTTTTTTTTTGTTTTCAGCCGTGGCAGTCACCCTCAGGCAGGGGAACCACAGCTGTACAAGAGTGCAAGGTCAGCTGCCGCACCGCAGAGTCCAGCTGCAGCTGCTGCTGCGGCCGCTGCAGCAGCTGCAGCAGCTAATTACAGCACGTATCCAGCTGCTGCAGCTGCTTCAGCACCAGCTGCCTCGTTGAGGTATGCGGCTCTGCAGCAGTCACCTTACGGCACGGCTGTACATTACCGGGACAACCCATACTCTGTCCGTAGTCCTGTAAGTCAACATTTTCTAATTTCTATCATTACTATAGTCCAGTCTAATATTTCAAAGTAGAAATAAAGTAGAAGAGAAAATGATAATGATAGCAACCCTTCATTCAACCAAAAACTACTTTGCGTAAGCAAGCCTTACAAGCCTCTTATAGCTAATATTATAAATTATTTTCAATAAATTTTCTTTTTATTTTATATGAAAAAGTATCTAATTGACTTAGAAGTGCATTGTTCTATCTGCGTCATTATGACGCTTTATTGCTTGGTTGTAATGTATTAGGCTAGGCGTACATCGGTTAGTCAAGACAAGACAAGACGAGATTAGTCACCTTTAGTCACAATAATTCACATAGCTGCATACACTATTTTAAGCAGTAATAATAATTACTGCTTTATTTTTAATAATTAATCTTACTGCTTTATCTTTAATTATTAATACAATAATTATGAAGCAGCATACACCGATGCAATGACTAATCGGTGTGTGTTGCTTCATAAGCAACTATGTGAAGTACTGTGACTAAAAGTGACTAATCTCGTCTTGACTAACCGGTGTACGCCTAGCCTTAATCTTCGATAATCCTCGCGTTGTAGTTAGACAAATTTTTCCAAAAGTGGACAGTTATATGTTCAAACTTCGGCCGATTACATGCCTTCCTTTGATAAGTAGTAATATAAAACTGTGATTGGTTGATGTTTGAATGTCATTGTCAGTTGAAATCCGTGTCAAAATATTGCCTTTCAAGTTGAAATTTCAACTTAATTCCACTCACTTGATTCACTCATTATTCTTATGATAATGTAATAATAAATAATCTAGAGATGAAATAGAAGTGATGGGTGGTTAGACTAAAGGCCTGCCTAAACTGTAGACATAGGCGTAGTGTGAGCCATGAATTTGGGGTGGCACAAATCCAAATTAGGGTAATATGAGTGGAAAGCACACTACAAAACGGTACTTTTATATGTTCTACTCAGGAAAATGCTCAGAAATAATTTTTTATCGGCCTAAACAGATACAATTTACAATTTAAGTACCAATAGATATTTACTGTATTTTATGTAGTAGATCTCAGAATGTTTTTACAAGATGTTGGGGGGCACGTGCCCCCCTCTGCCCCCCCCCCCCACCGGCTCGATGCATTCAACTGTAGATATATGAATATTGGAAATGATTGATATCCTATTTGAAAAGCATGATATTTGCTTTTTCGTGCCCGTTAAATGATTTTTTTCTCATAATGATAATAATTCCGTGTAACCTGGCTGGCTCAGGTCTGGTGTCAGAGTTTTCAGGTCACTCCTGATCAGTTCAGGGTCTCTGACGTGACTTAACGACTGTTTTTAGGCAGCCGGGACCGACGGCTTAGCGTGTCCTCCGAAACACGAGGAGTGGCTCGAGCTAAAATCTCATTTTTTCTCATTTCGCGTTGAAATTGCAAAGGGGATGTAGTCATACTCATGAGAGCCTCATTCAGTCATGCGTTTGTTACTCAATAACTTTAATGTCCCCTCATCTTTTCTATCAGCAACTGCAATTACATTCAGTAGTGAAGGCCTATTACTGTATACTATTACTATACCGTCTGAAGAGACAGAGGGGTCATTTTTTTGACATTAGATTTGCCTGCAATAAAAAAGTACGCAATTGAAGCTGGTCTGACCACTTCGCTGAGTCATTTACGACAGCTACGTGATAGTATTATATCATTGATCATTCAAAATACGATGTTTCTTATCAATATTGTTATTGTTAATAAGTGTCAGCTTTGGTCATTCAAGACAGCTGCGTGATTGTATGACACCATTTATGATTGGAAAGATTAATCAGTTCTATTCAATAAGAGAAATGTTAGATGGCAAAAATTATTCAAAATTTCTGTAAAATATTGAAAATACACAATGGCCTTTTTTTACCAATAAATTGAAACTGAAGTTTTTCCAATAAATACAGAGATTGCTGTTTGTGATTCAGATATACCACACTCTCTATTGACCTGCAATAAATATTATAATCTACTAACTTGAATGTTTTTGTTTATATTTTAAAATGAATAAATTATTCAATTTGTTTTTGACAATACTTTTGCCTACATTTTTCCTTTCCCTAAAAGCTAGGGGGGGGGGGGGGCCGTCCCCCGTGTATGGGCGCCAATAACCGTAAAGTAAACAAACTACAAAGACAATGCCCTGAAGTTATTTTGATAAAACTGTCACACATAATATCCAATTTCAACTTATAGAACATCTCAATGTAAGAGCAATTATGGTAATTGGCCATTAATGGTAATGGTAGTTATCTCTCACATTTTTCATAATTGATACCAAAATCTTAACAACTTTCTGCAAATAATTGATTCGTGAATTATTATGGGATTCTGTGGAAGGGAAGTAAATGAGCACTTATCCTTTATTTACCGTCTTAGGGTCCTTGCTAAGATTTCTTATGCTAGGTTGCATCAACCGGGATCAACTATTCTGAATCAGTTGATCTTATCGTTGAACTTAGGGTTGTGCTTACCTTGGATTAAAATTGATCTCGCTTGTTGTTACCCAGCATTAGAGAGCCGATTAATCTGCATCAAGGTATCCTGAGGGTTGCAAGCACCAAAGCTTTCTTACGGGTCGCAAGCACCAGTGCTATTAAAAAAACATACGAAAAAAGAGATTGGAACAACATTTTTCAACAACTATAATGTACAAATATTCTGTTTTGCATACATAATAAAAGTAAGGTAAAGGAATGTCTTCTGATAAACTCGAGGAAGATCTAAATTTCTTTATGATCAATTGATCAATATTTGAAAAGAACAAATATCGATTGAAGCTCTCTCATATAGCATCTTTGTTAGCAGGTTTGGACGATTTAAAAATTATTAAAATTTTTTCCACGTTATCTCTCTTTGAATCTAACAGACAATTATTGATAATTTTAGGAGCTTTGGGAATGACATGGTAGTAAAAAATCTCCCAATTGAATTTTATATGATCAGATTCATTTTAGCCAGTACAACACCACTAATTTAGTTTTATTTTATTTATTCATATTTTGCTAATGTTATGTAATGGGAAATTGTTAGAGGAAAAACTATAGTCAGTATTTTTTGATTAAATTTATAAGCGAAAATAGTAGGTCTTTAGACTGTTGATTTTCTTTGGTTCTGCTCCAGGACGCTTGAAACGTAACCTCGTTACGGATCTAGGAGATTTGAAAACTTGAATTTTTGTGATTTAAAATTTGAATTTATGTATGATGAGAAAAAATTGAGACAATCCAATAAAAACTTGTATGATTATAATCCATTTGGAACGTTATTGAAAAATCAATGCTAAAGGTTTTCATGAATCAGTCTGCGATTTTTTCATGCACTTGAAAAACCTATGAATAACTAAAATAAAATATGGAATCATATTTATGGATTAAACAAAATTATAGAGTGAGTTATAATTCATATAGAGGACTGTATGTTGGTTATTCGTACTCATTTCATTAGAAAATCATTTCCATTATAGTCCGATTCACGTCAAGAAGTCAGCATTGTTTATATGAGGAGCATTGATGCCAAGTTTCATTGAGAGAGAAAGAGACAACTGCACTAAACGTGTTTGTTGGAACTGTGTGCGACAACAATGCACAGTGCGGCAACTATGCACAGTGCGAATAGGATAGAGACATCAGCAACTGCCTTGTGCTGAACAAGGATAGCAAACTCCCATCTAAGCAATGCTGAAATTCATATATGAAGAGATCAGCTGTACAGCTGATATGTGAAATATTGACTGACTAATAGAAATAACAAACTTTGTATTCATTCACATAAATAAAGCCTTACATTAGACAACTAATTAAGGTCTTTCATTTCAGACTTCTTGACGTGAATCGCACTATAGGAACTTTTCGTATTGAACATTCATTCTGTAATCTGTACTGAAAGGTTGGGGTAGTGGTGACAATATTGATCTTAATTTTATAATGCGTACAGACTATCAGTGGTAACTTTGTTGTATGAAATATACTTGACTCCTCCAAAAAATGTTGAAGATTTAAAAATGTTTTTGATAAAATGTTTGAAATTTCTTTATAACCACGCATAATTTTTCCTTGAATAAAACGAAATCGCTGCTGTAAATTCCGGTTTCCTTTTGCCAACTCACTCTGTTTAGTCTAGTGATGGTGGAAGTAAGACCGATTTGAGGTCATTACTTATTGGAGTAGCGGTAGCGTGACTTTGATAGACTTCGTAGTCGATGTATCTCTCAACTACAACGTTATGCAATGAGAACGCTGTTGAAGCTACTACCATTGCTCAGTGCCTACCTTGATTTAGAAGTTCAAGGTTGTGCTTAACACTACTTGCTCTTCTATTTTTAATAAATCCGGTACTCCCACGAACTCAGGAAGCACTAATTATGACGTTGTTGCGTAAAATACTCTAAATTGGTTATTTTGGTTTTAGAAATACTGTGGAAATAAATAATTTTAAATAAAAGTGGAGTTTCACAATTTCAAAAAATCAATGTATTCAAAACTGTTAACGATCATCGTTTGACTATTCAGAATAAAAATCATAGAATCGGACTGTAGGGGAATATTTCTGTTTCGGTCAGAGAGTATAGAAGAAGAATAATTCTATTATTTATACTGTAATTACTCTAATACTCTCTCTGGTTTCGGCTTAGACAACTTAGAAAATTAAAGTTTTGTATCAATCAAAGTAGGTACCTATTTAAGTGTAATTCGATTGTTTTATTATTAATAAATCTTTTGTAGACTGAACTAAATAAGAAAGAATTCAGCTCAAATGGGGAAGATCGATGGCAATACTAATTGTTAAGTGCACTATAAGATATGATATCTTGAAAATTATTTCTAGTGCGCGTTTTTATTTTTCTAATGTTTTTATGCTGTACACTTTTATCTAATATCTAATGAGTGTTTCAGTTCTCATTCTGTTATGGAGATATGTTCAGGTATATTATATACTTGTTTTGAATTTGGCTAAGCTAAATTTAGCCTAAGCTAAAAGTCAAAGATAATTCAGAGTTATTTATGTTATTCTCCTTCTCTGTGGTAAAGTCTACTTTCACTTCAATTCATGTTTTGAGTTTTTGCAAAAAATTGAGCGAACTCTAGGGACCTAGACTCTAGGGACTAACAGCAAAACAAAGTTGAAGATAGATGTTTCTAATTATTAATATGGTGAATATAAAGACATGGGTAAATTTGTAGCATTACAGCCTTGAATTTCTATTGATAACATGTTCACTAAACTTGAGCTGCTAACTTACTCTCTTGAAGCTCTTTCTTTGAGAGCTTGAAAACAACTTTGTAAAAATAAATCACTCCGCTACATGTTCTTCTGGTTCAATAATACATTTTCTTTAAATCATCAATGATCAATTATTTCGATCAAATCATCAATTGATTAAGTTTATCAAAAATACAACCCCTTCTCTTAATCGTCGCTTTTCAATTAACTAGATCGATAATAATTTCAATGAAAATCATATAATGTTTGTACTAACAGTTAGTACTGATCATATGTTTGTAATATGTGTATTACTTTTTACTGGTCTGTTAATTTATCGGTCTCAAAAACACTTCATTCATTCTTAATCTATGAATTATTTTTTGTTTCAAAAATTTGTTTTAAATTGAAAACCGTATGATTGAAGATTATATTGTTCAAAATATTCCATGAATGAGATCCTTGTTTCTCGTTTTAGAATAAAAGGTTGTAGAGAAAGTTTGGAGAATAATGTGAATTGCAGTGCTTTTAACTATGAAACTATGCATGGATATGAGTCATCAGTTCCATGGTTGTAATTAGTAGGTTGACTAATCACGCCAGTTATATTTATCAACGCTTATCAATCCCATCAATAATTATTATCAATGAAAGCACTTCCTGGCTAATTACTGCGCTGATTGATGAACAGTAAACATGCGTTATTTTGAACTTACAAAATGTGAGTACCAGTGTTTGGTGGTTCTTAAACTTTTCTTAACACCTATAAAAATATTAATATATTTCTCTTGAAAATGCTCACTCAAGTTTGAGAACCAGTGTTTGGTGGTTCTCAAACTTTTCTTGAAACCTTCAACAATAATAATATAATACCCCTGAAAATGTCTATTTTGTCTATGAGGTCCCTAATAGAATGTCTTTATTTTGTCTATAAGATCCCCAAAAGAATATCTTTATTTTGTCTATAAGGTCCCAAATGGAATGTTTTCATTTTGTCGATAAGGTCCCCAATAGAAAGTCTTCATTTTGTCTATAAGGTCCCCAATGGAATGTTTTCATTTTGTCTATGAGGTCCCCAATAGAATGTCTTTATTTTTCCTATAAGGTCCCCAATAGAATGTCTCTCAGAATAGAAGAATAGACTCAACCCCTACATGTACGTCGGCTCCTAGTGTGGCGAAAAGTATCGTACGCAACTCGGAAGGAGTTTACGGTACTCGCTATCTATGCTTGTACCGTAAACACCTTCTTCCCGTCTAGTAGCGTAATATACTATAACAATATTAATATAATTCACTTGAAAATGCTCACTCAAGTGTGAGTACCAGTGTTTGGTGGTTCTCAAACGTTTCTTAAAACCTTTAACAATATTAATATATTTCTCTTAGAAATTAGCATGATTTTTCAATAAGTACACCCAACTTGAATATTTTTAGGGGTCTCTTAATTGAAGAAATGCAATCACTCTATTCAATCTCAGTGAATGTAGCAGAGTGAGAGAGGGATATGGCTGCTCCTTCAACTTTATGGCTGCTAAAAAGATTCCCGATCTAGATTCTATTCGTGATTACTCACGCACAACTTTAGATTTTGGCATCATAATCTGAGAAAATAAGTAAAAGACCGATCATAGAGCTTGAGCATAATGTTACGGATTCATCAGTCAGGTGGAATCTCTTCCCGTCGTGATCCAATGAAATAGCTTCTGGAATAGGATTTTTTGGATAGGTGGTGAAGTAGAACTTGTGAAGCCAGATGGGAGATACATTGGAGGGAATGGATATGAATATTTTAGCTTTTACTTGGAGGCTAAGGTGGGGAGGTTCCTGGATGATAGGGGCGTATAGGAATACGCCAATTCTTAAATTCGAATTAAATTTTCTCGTACCTGTGATAGTGATGTTGTTTGGATGTTAACATATGATTGAATAATTATGATTGATACACGTGTTATTTATATTATGTTGTTGATTCGTAGAAAATGTTTAGTCTCTATTATGGCTCCTGTTATGGAGATTTTGTAATAAAAGTATTTGAAATAAATACATTTAAAGTACTTGAAACATGGCGCAGTCGGTAGGACATAGTGTACACTATTCGAGAATTCAGTTCGATGGAAATTTTTTCAACAGCAGAAAATATTTTTTTGATGAATTAATTTATCTATTTATGAATTTATTTATTAGTTTTTTTGATACGTCTATAAAAGCTTATGAATAATAATGAAAGTTAAAAGAAATGTTTCTCTATTCATCTTTTTACTGCCTTCATTACAAGGCGATGTTAGGACTCACAGGTCCTCTCTTTAACACTTAACCGTGAAAAATAAGGAGGTTAATGCACTTAACTCAAAATATGATAACTCGTATGTTGTCGAAAAAGAATCAAAAGGTTTTCGACCTTTTATTGAAAGAAAACTGTAAGACAGGTATGATTCGTAGTGTCAATCAGTGTTTTAAATCATGTAAGGATGACCTCTCTCAATGGATGTGTGTCTAGATCAAATGTCGCATACACTGACGGTGCAGTCTCAGGTACCTAGGAGACTTTGATTGAGGTTTATTGAATTTTTAAACGGCTCAGAAGAAAGGCTGGGAATAATAGAAGGCCGAATATTGTATTGTACTGCAATAGGTCGCGAAAGAGTCACAGTTAGATCGCGGGCTGATCCTGAAACAATGAGAAATCATCATAATTTATAAAACAATAGATTTTTTATAAAGTAGGGCCCAACCAGTCCTCTCTTCCGCTTAACCCTTCAATATCAAATTTAATTACTTCAAATTTAACAAATCATGGAAGGAAATGAGATATTGCACCCTCAGAATACTATATGACATTAATTAGGAATTTCGTTCAATTAATTATTAACAAGTCATATTGATCAAGTATAAAAAAATGAAGCAAAAATGAAGATAAAAGTTATAATGATAGAAATAATTCAATCTTAAGATCAATGAAAATTGAAAATATAATCAAACAATGAAAATATAAGGGGAAAATAATTATTAAAACTTGATAGCGTGAATTCCCGTCTTTCGTAGGAGATGTGAAGCAGTCGATCCCGACTGCCGTCATCTCTCATCATCACCACTCTCATTATCCACGCACAAGTCTTGAGCTCATGTGGGCATCACCCTCAGAAAAATATAAATAAATGTTTTTCAAATGCAGCAGTACACTTACAGCTGAAGATAGAAATAATAATAAAGTTCATAGTAACATTGAAAACGTTGAATTGATGTTCCAATACAAGAATATATAAAGCATAAAAATTCAATTTAGGGTTTTGGCTAATTTTTCTTGTGTTGCATGAAACATAATATCATAAAATTGAATAGCCTGAATTGAATAATATTGTATTTGCTTTTTTTTTATATTATAAAGTCCAAATTTTACTGTTCAAAGTGAAGAAATTTTGTTGAATAGATTCATTTCACAAGAGATTCCTTTTGGAAATTAAATTTTTAACTCAAGTGGTGGAATGTAATAATCAAGAACCCACCCAAGAATTGCAAAATATGAATTTTATTACATTAAACCCCACAGAATAAAAATGAAATGGCGAGCTGGCGTGTATGCTAGTGGAATGTAGCGTTGCAACTTCAGTCTGCTATTGCTACCGCGGTCTTAGGTTCGATTCCCATTCCGCCTAACATTCTTGTATCATTTCCTCCTCAATTCTCACGCACAACGCACAAGTAGTTAACTTATGTTGACATTAGCAGCAAAAATGTGACTAGAACTACAATACTGAGTATCAAAATTAAACGAATGGCTCTTGTAGACTTGTAAAGTTTCATCCAACTTTGCAGCTAACTTTACACAAGCAGAACTAAGTGACTCATACATTTGTGGATGTGTTTTTGAGCTTTAATTACATGTATAATACTATTTAGAGTGAATTATAAATATGTTTACTTACATAAGGAAATAATGTGATAGAAATTACGTTATTGAGCCCTTCTTTTCTACATTTAGTCATGGAGGTATTTTAATAAAGAATCATTAATATTAAAAGGTTGAAAAGGTTTGTGAACCAATGATTTACTATTTTACAGGATTATCTTCTTTGGATAAAATTTCAAAATATTATGTGTTTGAAATGTGGAATTTGTCTAATGGGTGTAAAGACAAAATGTATTTAATAGTTATTTATCTAATAGTAACAATAACTCAAGATTTTTCTAGTACATAATTGTATACAAATCAAAATTTTTAGTATACTGATATACAAACAATTTATGTCTATACTTATAGTTTTTGAGAAATCGACCCCAGGCGTGTATTAAAAACCTCTCCCTGAATTTCCTCTACTTAACAAAAACTCTTATTTGTAGAATTTATTATTTGTATCGATATTCAATGTCAATAAATGTAATACTATTGTTACTGGCATCCTATAGTGCGATTCACGTCAAGAAGTCAGCATTGCTTAGATGGGAGTTTGCTATCCTTGTTCAGCACAAGGCAGTTGCTGATGTCTCTATCCTATTCGCACTGTGCATAGTTGCCGCACTGTGCTTTGTTGTCGCACACAGTCCCAACAAACACGTTTGGTGCAGTTTTCTCTTTCTCTCTCAATGAAACCTTGGCATCAATGCTCCTCATATAAACAATGCTGACTTCTTGACGTGAATCGGACCATAGTACAGTAGAGCTACGAAGAGAATAGAGGTACGGTATGAGGTGTGCGGGGAGCTTTCTATCTCACACCCTATTCCTCTCTCTCTCTCTCTCTCGCACGCTTCCGTCTGCCCTATCTTTATTCCCCCCACTCGACCAGCTTCTACATTCCTAGCATTTCGGCCACCTCTATTCTTTTAGTAGGCTGACATGAAGCTTGGGAATAAAGTTGATTTTTTCATTGTTTTTTCTTAATAAATGATTTTTTAATAGTTTTTCTTAACCTGCTTAGAAAAAGTGAAATATTTCCAGTATTCATAATAATGAGGAAAGAAAAATAAACAATTAATTATCTCTTATCAGTCAGACGTTATTATTAGTACTACTGCCTTTGATAACAGACGATCAGTCGACTGTTTATTAGACGGTTTGATTACTGTTTATCAGAATGTTACGAAAATAAACTATTGGTAAGGAACTCTTCAAAAGTTATATTTCAAAAGAAGTTGGCAGCATCCCTTTATTAAATTGATATTAAATAGGTTCTGTTACAAATAACACAAAATATCTCAAAAGCAGCTGTTGCTCATAGAATTTTCATATAATAATAGAAACAATTCTTTATAATTTTAGTGTATTGCAGAGTATCTTCTATAGCTTATCAGATTGCCATTGATAGTACACCATAATATCATAATGGTAAGTTCCACAAACATTAACTGTAAACAGTGTTCCAGTATATTCACTGTAGGCTATATTATCAGTATAAAGTATTCAATCATTCACTGAAAGTAACTGAAACCGATAATAGTAGGTTTAAATAATAAGCTAGATATTAGGCTATATTGTAATACATACCTGTGGCCTTTATAATAATTGTTATCACACAAAACATTTAATTTATTGCTATAATAGGCTTTGTTTTAAAAAAAACTAACTCTTCAGGAAAGTAATGAGGGGCGAATCCATTGCGGGGGTGGAGTAAATAGGTTGCAGAATATAAATCATGGTGTAAAATAGTTTTTAATTATAAAACATGTAGATGTATGCTTACTTGATGATACTACACGGTGGTTTATATGTAGATCTATATTATCACCACCTAAACATATTTCACGGTTCGCCTTAGAAAGTTATCAATAAGTTATATGAGAAGCGAATAGTAATATAGGCATCTTAAAAGATTTTTACTTACCAATCACAATGGAGTGAAATGGAGACAAAAAGCGGTATATAGATCAGGCCTACTTCTCGTCAGTGCGAAATTGTTGAAAAATTTAAAGTTGGTGCCTCAATGATGACCACTACGTACGGAAAGTACAGCTGTATTGCAGATTACATGCGCAGTAGAGTAGCGACTGACAGTGCGACTGAACTCTAGGAAGCTATCGGAAAGAATGACTTTTGTGCAAGTGTAGCCAGCAGTCGTTAGCGCCACTCTTCATCCCCCGGTATGAAGAAGAATAAGTTGACGAACCAATAGAATAGCAAAGAATTAATAGGGGTCTACGTCGGCGGATATCCCGATTCTTTGTTTTCGTTTCTGTTCTTGTTTGTTATTATCCACCTTTGTGACCACTTGCCCTGAACACGTGTCCTTGTTTTAGCAGTGGAAAGAGACAAGAGAAAGATATAATAGGGAGATAAAGATGCAGGGAGATGTGTTATCAACGAGTACAACAAAGAAGGCTTGGCTCCACGTGTGAAAAGTCATTTCAAGAGGGGTGAATAGTAGTTTCGAAGTCTGCTTCGAGGTGTGTAGCATGGATAGTAGAAGATGATGAATAAATAGATGATGAATATGATGATGATAAAAGATGATAAATGAATAGAAGGGGAAACAAAGATAATGAACGAGAGAGTAGTCACTGTAGGCAGAATAGAATAGAATAATCACTTTATTCATGCAGATTACAAAATATGTCGCTTAAATACTAGGTCATGAAAGTTATTACAATGAACGTCATTTGAAAATAGTAATTACAGTACAAGATTAACTAAATAAAACATGAAATAAGGGAGATTTTAAACAAAATATATAGGTATAAATTTAATTCAAGACTGTTGAATACAAATTAAATTCTACTGTATGATATCTTATTAAATGAACGTGTCATTGAAAATAAATTAGTTGCAATATGATTTTGTAACTACATGAAATGGCGGAGTTTGGACATATAAATGTCCATTTTTGGAGAAGGATGTGCAAGGTCATCCTTCCCATCAACACTCAACAGACTGATAGAGACAGAAAATCCTACATCTGCACTGCATCAGAAAATCCTTCACAAGTGTTTGAACTATGAAAGCAGGGATTGATAAGGAAAACTGAGATACAGTCACAGTGTTACAGATGAGATAAATATTCTATATTGTTGGTTTTCTCTGGGACGTAGTCAAACGATTTTGTAATGAATCTGGATTTATTAAAAAAAAAGTGAATAATTACTGATATCGATAGACCTATTAATGCTATTTATAAAAACGCTTTGACCGACACTCATATTACAGTAGGCTCTATCAAAAAGCTAAATCCAATTAGGCCTATATGGCTCCAAGTCTAATCTATAATGGCCCTGAAAACTTTACATTCGATGCGATTAGATTTTATACGAAGAATTTTATCAGCAGTAATGCGATTAGAACCGAATGGCTAAGTAAATTGTAGAGAAATTAAAGCACTCTACCTAATGTCAGATTTTGTACAGTCCTGGACAAAAAATTGTCCACATGGCATCATGTAAAAGGGGATTTTTGCAATATTAATCGAGATCGATAGATTCTAGATTCTTCAAAACTTCAAATTTAAAAAAATTGAAAACTTACTAGATGAACAGCCCTTGCTCCTCCCACACCACTTTAGGTGACACGTCACAAGAGAAAGCTTCCCATACCTGATATACTGAAGTATACGCGGGAAATCCCATTCAACCTGCTTCAATCCTTACTAATGATAATAATCAGTAATCCTTACTTTGTCGATACATGTTTGTCGGTTCATGACAATAAAAATTTTGAATTTGAATGTACATAAACAGTGGTCAGACTTAAATAGGTGGCTATATAAGTCATTAACTGTTAAAGGGTGTAGAATGTGAAGAATGAATCAATTTTCTTATATTTGACAACAATTACGCTCTTGAATCAAACCCTCTTTCATGTTATTTTTTCGGCTATAAATAGAGGAAATCTAAAATACCCATCAAATAGTATATTGAATTTGTTGATTACCGGTTTGAAGGTTTTCAAAGTGATGTTGAGTGAGAGGTATGAATATTCATTTTTGATTGGTCGATAGTTAAAAGCGTATCTGATTCTAAATTCCGCCGGTAGGTGGCAGCAGTTACTGGGTGATGTTAGTATTCTTGTTTAAAATGGTTTCTAATAGACACGCCTCTTTGTTCCGCCTGCTCTCTCTTCCGATTGGTCGATAGTGAAAAGCGTATTCAATTCTAAATTCCGCCGGTAGGTGGCAGCAGTTACTGGGTGATGTTAGTATTCTCGTTTAAAATGGTTTCCAATAGACACGCCTCTTTGCTCCGCCTACTCTCTCTTCTCATTGGTCAATAGTTAAAAGCGTATCTAATTCTAAATTCCTCCGGTAGGTGGCAGCAGTTACTGGGTGATGTTATTATTCTTGTTTAAAATGGTCTCCAATAGACATGCATCTTTGATCCGTCTACTCTCTCTTCTGATTGGTCGATTGTTAAAAGCGTATCTAATTCTAAATTCCGCCGGTAGGTGGCAGCAGTTACTGGGTGATGTTATTATTCTTTTTTTAAATGGTTTCCAATAGACACGCCTCTTTGCTCCGCCTACTCTCTCTTCTAATTGGTCGATAGTTAAAAGCGTATCTATGCACTATTTAGAGGCGTGGCGAAGCGTGGTATACTTATTTGGTCATTGCCGGGTATATTTCCTATAGGAGGTATACTTATTCCAAATAAGTATACCACGCTTCGACACTAATTTAGAGTATAAAGAGTGCATATAGACTACAGAGAGAGTACACCTAAAGTACAAGGAGTGCATAATTATTATAGAGTACAGCGAAGACATCTACAGTAGAAAGAGTTCTGAGTATATTTGGAGTACACAGAAAGAGTTCTGAGTATATTTGGAGTATAGCGAGTACATTTTAGAATACAAAGAGTACGTACATTAGTAAATTCAGAGTAGATATAGGACGTTGTCAGACTCTCTCTCTCACTCTCTCTCTCTCTCTCTTAGAGAGTACATCTAGAGTATATAGAATAGAGAAAGCTCTGAGTACATTTCGAGTGAATAGAGTACATTGTAGAATACAGAGATATGTACATATAGTAAATCATAGTACATAGAGATAGAAAATTCAGAGTAGAAACTAGAATATATCATTGATAGTACTCGTACAAGAAAAGTGTTCGATCTGTATTCGATCTTGGAACCTTTGGATTATCAGACAGGCGCTTATTACCCTCGGCTACGGACCACTCCAACAGCCTCAGTGTTCAGATTAATAACACAGGCCAACAAAAAAAAGGTTTCAAAAAACTTTTTCCATTTTAATAGCTGATTATAATTGGAGACGAGAGAGCGAAATTTACATGATTCATCCTCAGCTGGATATGCGTGAAGTGTCCACTGCCACAGAAACCTAGAATTGTAGACTTGGGATATTCTAGTGATCAAGCAACTGAATTTGTTGAATTTGTTTGCATTGCAGGCGTTAGTTGCTCCGCCGGATCGCGAGCGTGACCTTCGGCCAGGTGATCGTGAAAGGGAGAGGCAGAGTATGGAGTTCGTGCCCGCTCAACGGCAGAGGATCTCATTGCTACCTCAGGCACCTGATTATCTATCAATACCCAGGAATCGAATACAACCGTGAGTATTAATGAACACAGTTTACATACGATATCAAATCATTCATTGCCCAAATAAACAATACGGTATTTCATAATATTGTGTACACTTTCAAAGATTGAAGTAAAAAAAAATTAAAAGATGTTGTCTATACTATACTATTACTATACTATTGTTTTATGGATTTGAAAAATTATCATAATTTTTTTGTAGCTTTGTCTAGTTGTCATAAATGCATTGCAGGCGTTCTATGAGTGTCTATGTGAGCATTGCAGGAGTGTCTATAGCATAGAAATACTATAATAACCTATCCTATACTATCTAGGTATAGTCAGAGATAATTCAGAGAAAATTCCCCTCTTTTCTAGCGCATAGTTTATTACGTTACACATATGTGTAAAAAAACAGTGAATGGAATCGGAGAGATCGAAAGAAAACTTGGATAAATTTAACAGTGTTCTCAGAAATATTGTAGAATTTCTCCATAATGAAATAAAAACACAGATGTTGTCTTCTTCTACTTACTTTTATTTATACCTTTCTTTTATTTAGAAAACTTGGATGTTTCAAAATTAAGATTTTGTTTTAAAGATAATTTAATATTTTCTGATTCTTTTCAATCTTTTAATTTTTTCCAATCTGATTCAAAACAATATGACTAATGTGTGGTCATAAAGGATTTATAAAATAGAAAATTAATAAATATTAATTAATAGGTAATGTTTAGTTCAAATAGGTTGATTAATTGAGATGCAGTTTAGTGTATGATAATACTAATATTTATAAAATTTGAGAGATTGATCTGAGACATGAGACATTGAATTGAAACTTGGAAGAAATTTGATGCAGTTGTGTGTTTGCAAACACTATAATTTACAAAATTGACTTGAAACTTGAACTTGGCTGCATTCTGATTACAACAGTCGTGTGTTTGAGAACCCTGTAATTTATAGAATTAGAGAGAATGTCTAAAATTGAGCTTTGCCATCCTGTGCTGTGTATCATAAAATATCCAATCTTTTGTTGTATAGAATTTATAGTCTGAGAGATTGACTGATATCATAGAAGAAAGATTCAAAATGAGAGAGTTTACTACACTGATATTCAGACATTGATTACTTATGATGCAGTTGTGTGACTGAAAATACTATTAATTTTAAAATTGGAGATTTTAAAATTGCTCCTATAATTTTAAAATTGGAGATTGATTTGAAACTTGGCAGAGTCTGATGCAGTTATTTGTTTTTGACCTATGAAGAATTTATAAAAATTGAAAAACTAAGTGAGACTTGGCTGCATTTCGATATAATTTAGCTGTGTGTTTGAGAATTCTGATTGAGAACTGATTGATGAAATTGGAAAGATTGTCAAGAATTAGGCATTGGTGTCATACAATAATACAGTATCACAAAATATTCAATGTTAAGTCATACAGGATTTATAGAATACAATATAAATATGTTTTATATGCTTAGAATTGTTTCATAACAATATTATCTTATTACCATATTGTATTTTAACATTGTATTAAAATATTACCTGCTGAAAAACCTACAGGTTTGGCAAACCCAAAAGTGTAATAAATTATTCTCAATAAAATTGATTGAATAATATTCTTGATAAATCTAAATAATGTATTCTGAATATTTATTGAGCTATATTATATGCATCAATATTCAAAGGACATAAGCTCTGTAGTTCTATTCACACAATTACAATTCCATGTTCAAACGCTTACTTGACATTACTTGGGACAAGACATTGTGAAAAAACTTGGTGTAAGACTTTTTTGGTGAGGCTTATGCCTAAACCACAGACAACATGTATAGGTAGTCTATGCCTAAACGTGTCCAAGACATGTGCAGAGAATGTTTAATGAAGAGGATGATGATGATGATGATGATGATGATGATGATGATGATGATGATGATGATGATGATGATGATGATGATGGAGAATTTACCTATAGTTTCAGGTGGGTTCCAAACCACCTATGAGTTATTTTGAAAATATATAACCAAGATGTTAGTGCTGCCCAGGCATGTTTAACAGGAGTAACCAGTGCAGGTTACTTATCTTTTTATATCTGAATTAGTAGATATAAAACAGCGCTAACCGCTTGGTCAACCACTTCCTCAAGATTTTGATATTAATTTAAATGGAGATATAACACAGTATTTGAATTCTGTATCGTACTAACTCATATTTCTGCTATATTATTGATCCCCATGTTGCATTAGAGATTAGAGTGTATAAATTTATTAGTACGCATAAGAATAAAAAAATTAAATAGTTTAGATAACCCATTTATACTGAGATGTAACGTCAAAAATACTGCCACATGCTATAAAGTATTTTAATTTTTGTCTTTTAACCATTCTTGCTGCTGTTTATCCAACTGTTTTTTGGAAGTACACAGTTATTGGGCTTCACAAAATTAAAAAAAAAAAAATAAGAGGAAAATCAGTTTGAGATATTTCAAGAGTTGATTCAAAATATCAATAATAACTCTTTTGAGAAGTGAATAAGAGTTTTACAAATAATGCATAAAAAATCTAGGTGTAATATATATTCATGAAAATAAATGATAACAATTCTAAATTCTGTATAATTTCACTCTGTGTCTATCTTCAATTTTAGTTGTTGGTCAAGTTATGAGAATGTATAGTAAAGTAGCTCTGATAATTGAAAATAAAAGAGCGCAGATGTTATGAGGTTCTTCAATAAACTTACACCTAGTTTATAAAATATTACACGATACTTGTGTAAAATATCATCAAACAGTACTGTAGTACTTCAGTACATGTGTGTACTACAGTGTATGTAGTTACAGTACTTTTATGGAATAATAATTATACATAATTTTTTTAATATTTATGAATGATTCTTATTCATAATTTTTTATATTTAATTTTAATATTAATTTTGAATAATTATACTAAAATTGTAAGCTTACAACAGCAAAAACCTTAAAGTTGAAATTCACATAAAAGCGCACTTTTATAAATTTGAAGAAAAATTAATTCATCATGAGATCATGAGTGTGAAACTGGAACTGGAATAATTCTAACTGGCAATTAAGAGACCGAGTTCATTATTGTTATATTACAATAGTGCATTGAAGGAGTCTCACGAGAGGTCAATGAACTATTCAATGGCAAACATACTAACAGGAATAACTCCACCCATTCACTGGAAAACCTAGAAACGAAATGACTGGAATAACTTGACTCTAAACTTCATTCCAAATACAGAAAACCAACAATCCCATGTGACTAGTATGTATTTATTATGAAAATCTCTCCTAACAGAGTGGGTTCACTTAATAAGTCTGTTCTGCACTAATTTTCTAAATAAATCACTGTGATACAGTATTTCTGAGTATTCAAATAAAGTATATTTCCATGTATGTATATTTTTATGTACCGGCATTTCAAGTTTGAGTTAATTCAAAAATATTTTATCATCTTGTTATATCTCAAATATCACTGAAATTAAATATATTTCAAGTTTAAAAGTGTACTAAAGTATATTTTCTTATCTTGTAATATCTCTGACACATTTTTCAACCAAATTATACAATTGAGGAATCAAGGTTTAGTCAATAAGGGCAACTCAACATGTGACTGTTTGAAGGGCCAATGAATTGAGAAATATTGAATGCCATAAGTTGTAAATTTATAAGTATGGATTAATATGCAATTTGACTGATGACTAAAAAAAGTGAATGAAATTGTATCAAATTCTCAAGATTATAATAAAATTTATCAATATTTCATTCACCATCAAGTTCTCACTGAAAGAGAGAGTAATTGAATTGTTATACATTCAGTTACAGTATTTTTTTTGAACTTATTCTAATTTGACTTATAAATGACTTTTAAATGAAAGTATTTGCAGTTTAAAATGTTCAGAGATATTAAAATGCAAAGTTATTAAAATGCTAAGATATTAAATGCAAAGAGATATTAAACCTCAAATGCAAAGTTACGAAAACACTTCTAGATCAGCAAAATGACCCCATATAGATTATTCAGCATTACCATTAACTATTTCTAAGAAATGAAAACCCGAATTCAGCATTCCATTCAACTGTTTCTACATAATGTTGAAACGTTATCGGAAAAAAAATTGCGTCAACTGTTGTACCTTCACGTGAACTTTTTATTGTAGAGTATGAAATATGAAGTCATTTGAAAATTTGTATCATGAAAATTCATTAATTTGCTGGATAAGGACTGTAAAAAATAGTAATCACATTTTTAATAACTTGCTGATTTTTTTTGAGGATACTGCCCACATGAGCCTTGTGTGTGGGTAATCATGAGAGATAGATTTTACTACTGTTTTTTAGGAAACCAAGATGGCACGGGGTCCGAAACACGGAAGTGGCCAGAAAAATCTTTTGGTCAATCCGGGAATCGAACCCGGGACCTCTAGGTTATCAAATCGGCAATAAAACCACACAGTTTTCCAATGCACGAATTCTTTTAGCTGTGTTACCTCTCTGGAGAACAGTATGAAATGATAACAAGTTGTTATTATTAATTAAATGATAAGAAAAGCCTGAAATAGAATTTTCTGGTTTGATATCTGGTTACAGCTATCTTTGTTTAGCAAAAACAAATTGTACTCCATCTCATTTTACGTCTGGTTAGCGTGGAGTGTAGCGCACCAAATTAATATCTAATTATTCAGATTAGATAAGAGAAGGGTGCTCAGCTCAGTAACAGAAAACAGTATTGAATCCCTTCATTCGTAGCCTACTCTCTTTAGAATCAAGTGACTGCAGCTGTGAGGCCAACTCCGCTACGTTCAATTATGAGCTTGGAAATAACTCTGTCATGGACGGACTCCGAAACCCACATAACTCTAAAACTGTAGGTTCATTCATCTCTCATCATCATACTTCCCATTACAAGTCCAGAACTTATAATGGAATTAGGGAATTTATGAAACTTATAATAAGACTTGAACTAGAATGCATGAATAATCCTTACTATTATTTTTGGCATTTAAGTGAGGGCTCCACACTCAGTAGTAAAAACAAATTTTTCTAACATATTCTCATATTGAATGAAAGTAAAAGTTACAAAGAGGATTTCTAATTATTTTAGACATATTTCACGAGATTTTAGTGCGTTATCATTAACGATAAATAGAAATACGATCAAAATATTTATTTTTGCTATGGTGATACTCACATAAGTTCTTGGCTTGTGCATGGATAATGGGAAGGATGATGATGAGAGATGGAACTCACATTTTGATTATCCGTTATGATGAATGTCCCAGATTAGCTAAATCGCAAAACTTCAAAAACTTTGTTTTTCTTCCTTTTAAATTTAATAAAATCATATGGCTGCTCCAACCTGAGGCTTGCTACGTAAGCCTTAGAAGCAGTTTATTCCTATGCAAATAATTTGATATAAGGCAAATAACTTACCATCATGAGAGTTATTTCATATAGAAATCTTTAGTTATTATAAAGTACCTTGATTGTTTTGTATTGTCTGCAATTACAATGTATTATCCTGTGATCCTGTAAATTCTTGAACTATATTCATTCTTTTAAATTATTTCAATTATTTGTGTGAATTATGTAGTATTTTTAAGTGATATTAATTTCTTTTTTTTGTCAAGTTTTTTTTCTCAAGTTCTAGAAATAATTTTATTTATTCATCCAATTAGTGTATCATGAATATTTATAAATATATTGAAATTTAAGAAAACAAACAAAAACAGTTTCCTTTGAAATGAATTAAGTGGACTATAAAGTACCACCAAAGAAGATATTATTTCAAACTGTAAACATTTTGATAAGATAAGATTACGAGTTCTCATCCAATTGTGGTGTATTCTTTATAGAAGATTTTCAAGGTGTAGGGAAAATTTTTATTTCATCGAGGTATTCTTGATAGAGATTAATTTTACCTGATAATAATGGTTCAGGGGAATTTGAAAAAAAACCTTAGAGGAATCAGATTTATTGAGGTTTGTACTAACGAGGTTTGACTTGCCATTCAATTATTTTATACAATGTAACTGCTACTTATGCATTATTACTTTATTATTTTATAGTTCATAAATTTATTCTTTTTTTGTTTTTTCAGGAACGATTCTTATAGAGACCTGGTTGTTCAAGCAAATCCAGGTCCCGTCCAGCTGGATCTGGGTCCTCCAATCAAGAAGATAAGACTTGGCGAGTCCAAGGACCTCCAACAACCCCTCAGGATTGATACAAGGGTAAATTTATTGGCTAAACATTCAGTTTTAAAATAGAAACTTATAAAATTATGTTGTCTCGCTGTTATGATCAATCAATAACTAACTTATTTATTCACAAACATACATTCATTCGATTACCATAAATGAGATACGTATAATCATAAATAAGCCAAATACAATCATATTAACCAGATTACTTGTATTGCATTCTTCACAAATTCGTAAAATTACAGTGTTTTACTGTATTGCATTCTGCATAAATTCGCTCAGTACGTACTGTTTAAATTAGTACTAATCATGTATTAATTATATGTTAATTAGTACTATTTATGTATTGTATTTATTGGGCTGTATAGTTACTAATGGAATTTATGGTCAAGTTACTCACAGTGAGGCTGTGATAAATATCCATCACCTCGAATACAGCCCATGTGAAAAACATAGTAAACATTATCTGTTTCTGGTTAAAAATGTAATATTTTGTTGAAAACATGATAAAGGATGAACTTACAGGATTTTTTACAGTTTGTTCTGTATGCACTATTTTTTGAACAAAAGTTACACAAATTTTAGTTGAAAATACAAATATTAAAGTAAAAAATACAGATTGGAAAACAAAAAATACAAATATATACATAAACATAAAATTATGAAAGATAAAAACTTTAAATAAGGTGAATGAATAAAAACAAATTTTGTCTATTCCACATTGAAGATATTTATTATTTAAAAAACCATACTTAAGTTTCAATGCTCATGGTATCATCATCAGTGGTTGAGCCTAGACTGAATTTGGATAGGAAAAGTTACATAACCTGAAAGGTTATCCTTTCAGCCAGTTTAGGCTCAACCACTGATGATGATGCCATGAGCATTGAAACTTAAGTATGGGTTTTAAATAAAAAATATCTTTAATGTGGAATGGAAAAAAATTGTTTTTATTAATTCACCTAATATGGAGAAGTTCCACAACATTTCTGAGTCAAGTGTGTGTTTTAAAAACTTTGAAGTTTAAAAATTTTGGCCAAAGTGAGCGGCCACAGTTTGACTGTATAGGAACTGCATGATCAGACCGCGGTCAATTCCAACAAGTGTCCTTGGTAAATCCTTTCTATTTTCCTTAGTCACAATGCGTTTTTGACGAGGTACCTAAACAGATAGTGTCACATGACCTTGAATAGCATAGTATAGATCATCGAAGCTAAATAACTCATTACAAATGAGAATGGTGGCATTGTCATATTGATTCTCTGATAAATCTGAGACTTGTGCGTTAAGCGGGCTGAACACGATCAGTTTGTTGTCACTTCGATGTGTTCATTTCTAACTGCTACTTTTAACTGAACGCAAAAATCGCCTACACACGATAAATTTCGTGTGCCAGTTCGATCTGCTATTCACTTGTACTCTCCTCCTGGAGAGTTCTACCCCCGTGAACACCGATATCTCAAGTTCCAGAACTCAACTTTATAGTAGTTAACTTTTATTGGCTGTTTGCTTATTTAAGTTTTATTAGACATGTTTATTACGTTATTAACAAACCATGTGTACACTTCTCTGTTTTCATCTATCTCAGTACGGGCTCCCTCCCCCCTTCCATCTCTAAATTTTGTTCGGTTATCTTACTTATCGGTTCAGTAACTTCTTCATCAGTAGAAAGAGTTAGTTTATTAGCATTCTTATGTAGTAAGCTACTTCTTATAATTATGATACAAAGGCATTACAATATTACTGGTTCATTAGAATATAGAAATAAACTACTATCGCGGTTTGTGTTTGTTCGACATGGCTTTTTCATGGATTTGAAAATTTCAATTAAAAAAAAAAAATATTTCATGTATAATGAAAATTGATAGAATGGTTCTTAGCGGTAAAGGTAATGTTTATTATCTTCAACATCATACAAAATTCATAAATATTGAATTGTAGCTAACTACCAAGTCTGCTATCACTGCTACAAAGTATATTATGTTTTGTATATATCTGAGTGTTTTTGACTTCGTTTCATGCTCTTGGTGAGCCATACGATAAATAAATAAATAAATATTGATACTTAGAGATTACAGTGCCGAATGCTAAAACAGGTAAAGTCTAGGTATTTTATTGCTGTAAAATTAAATTTCCTTAATAGTGCTAATCTCTCAAATTTGTTGACAATCAGGACCTTACGGCTGAACTTGAGGTCGCTGAAAACGAATCTGCAATCAGAATTTTCCTATTACTAAAAAAATTGTAATCACAATCTTGCTGCACAGATGATTGGTGAGAGCAACTGAAGTGATCCGACCATACAGACGTCACTTCGGACTGCCATCAGTTTGATGTGTCACATCGATATGATGAATTTTCATCATTCCATCAGTCCAAATTTTTGGTGTGAGCTCACATCAATTTTGCCTACACACATCATTTTGGCGAGTCAGTCTGGTGTGTTAACACCGAAGTGACACACCAAAATGATCGTGTACGGGCCGTTTCAGTATTGTGGTAAACGATAGTCCCACTTCACTGAACAATACCGTCAATCGGTCATAAATGTGATGTCCTAATCAACTTTGCCTCACGCCTATTATTCTTATAAACTTGAAGTATACTGATCTGTGATTGAGTCAATAAATGTTATAGCCTAGTAGTGAAAGAATAAGAAGAAGTTATGTTCACTTGATTTCAGCCAGTTTGAGTCTTGAAAACAATAATAAAGATATTTTACAAAACCATTTTCCA
Source organism: Laodelphax striatellus (assembly GCA_017141395.1). Lineage (NCBI taxonomy): Eukaryota > Metazoa > Arthropoda > Insecta > Hemiptera > Delphacidae > Laodelphax > Laodelphax striatellus. Next base: position 19,069,479 of record CM029544.1, on the reverse strand, counting down.
TTTTTGGTCTGGTATTCTATGACAGTAATGCTATAGACAGTCGTATTGAAGAAGATGATAATACATATTATAAATTCAACAATAATTTCAATGCTTTCGAAAATTGTTCAGAAAATTGTATGTTTCGTTAGTGTCAAGAAGACCTGGAAAATACAATAAAGTTATGTAAATAAGGGATTTAGTTATATGTTATACTAGTACATTAAATTGAACTAAATTTTACATACCGTACTTACAACGTGGAACCGAGTTAACAAGGCTTTCTCATATCAAGATTATAACTAATTAAGTACTGCTATTTAAGAACTTTCGAACTTCCACATTTTCATACCATAATGCCTAGTTCCAGATAATTTTGAATTTATTGGCTGCATTATTAAAGTTATTCAAGACATGCTGATTTAGGCAGACCGTTTTAAGGATGATTTGAAAAATCATCAACAACATTTACATTTTTAGTTCAATCTTTGAACTAATAAAGATATTCTCAATAATCTAATACATTAGATGCGTTTTAGCTTAGTTATCTGTACTAGGCTACATTAAATCATTAAATTTTTAAAGGAATGTGGAGAGGATAGTCCAGTTTCTGAACTTCAGTATAAATATAAAAATAATTGACACTTGAATCATTCTTCTATATTACAATAAATCAATGCCTGTAATCTTGAAGGCGATACAAAATCGTATATTGGATGCTTTATTTTACAAAATTGAATTTTATCATTTTTATTTGATCTCTCAACATAAATTTTGTCTCTTGTTTTGGGAGCTAATCAACATTTCGACGATCATCGGCTAAAGTTAGTTCGAGCTGATCGTCCAATCTGATTTTGTTTAATTCAAAATGATAATTGAAATTCGCTTTTCTGCAATTTTTATGCTTATACAGCATGTGAGTATAGTTTGAATGTAATTGATTATGTATTAATGTATACTGATGATCAGTGGCGTAACTAGTCTGACTGCGCCCCAATGCAAGTACTTCCCGTGCGCCCCTATTCGTAGACTCATCAACCCCCCCCCCCCCATTACCACCAACGAAACTAATGACATTTCTCCACACTTCCTGGATACTACAGAGTGGTCCAAAAAAATGAATCCACTGTTTAAAAGTCCATAACTTGTAAACTAATTGATGCAGTTGTCCCATCTTTGGTGAAAGTTGGTGAAAAGATTATTCAAAGAAATATAATTTATTATGTACCGTACAGTAATTTTAAAGTTGATTTATTTGAAAAAAATTATTATTAAAGAAATTGATTGTAAGTAAAATTAAGTTACTAAACATTTCCAAACACCATTAACATAACTGACGTAAGGATCACATTACATACTTACAATAATTATTGATTAATGTACTTTTTAGGACGATAAAAAATAGACTACTTCTTTCTTCACTTAACATTTTATATTTATTCAGTGCCCTATACAGTGTACATGATATTGATATCGCAAGCTGCAATATAATGTTCATGTTCCGTTGCTCAAAATCTGATTAATTTTACTAGATAATGCATTCTTACAGTCAAAGAGCTACCTACAGCTCATAGTGACAACACTTTATTACTTTTGATATATTCTTTGACTACATTTCTAAAGCAAATTACTTATTAACAGAAGCATGAGTCACATCAGATTCATATTTGTTACAAAATTCAGAGGCTGACTTTACAAGTTGTTCGTCAGTAAACCGTATTAAATTATCTGGGTTTGAAAAACTGTTCAAAATGTATCAGTTATACATAGCATAGATTTAAACCTTTCGCTTAACTGTGAAATAAGAATATCAACAGCTCTCAAAAATACCTCAACTTTAAAAAGCAAGATCACTAAAATCATAGTCACTATAGAAATTTCGTCCAAAAAATTGAGTCGTTAGTTTGTGCGTGTTGCTTTTGCTATCCTATTATATTAAGCGAGCAATTTCTGTATTTATGTATGTATGTATTTATGTATGTCCAACGGATCTCGAAAACGGCTCTAACGATTTTGACGAAATTTGGAATATAGGAGGTTTGTGATACAAAAATTAGTTTGCGCTGGGTCTCATCCCTGGGATAACTCGCTAAAGGACCTTAAAAAGGAAAAACCGATCCTTTAGGAATCAGCTGACAGCAGAAACAAATTTCCGTCGGCTGTAAATGATGAGAAAGAGTGAGAGCGGTGAGTGTGGGAGTGAGACAAGATTATTTCAGCTGCTGAGACAGTGCATTTCAATCACAATCATGATCACTCATGAAATAGTTTTTATACACAACTACACTAACCTTTTTGGTAGCGGTTCCATTACTAGAATTGAGAAAAATTTCGAAACACATAAGCAGCTCACTATTTCCCCTTTTTATTTATGTTTTTAATTTATCTATAGAAAATTAGAAGGAATTTGAAATTTTGAAAATATTCCATATTGTATTGTTATTTTTAAATTTGAGGCATGAAGTTAGCCATGTGATCTGTTTTTATTTATTCGAGAAAAATCGTCAAGAGTTCATCAAAACAGCTGACCTTAAACTAGTTATAGGATGATTATTTTAAAATGTCAGAAAGCAGCTGATTGATGTACTCTCTTATACTGACGTTAAATCAGCTTTTTTCTGACAAGTTAAAATAATCCTGCTATATCAACCCATATTATTATTTCTATGAAGCAAAATTTTACAAGTGCGATTTTTCAAAATCTCTATTTTGAATGCTCAGATTAATTTTTTTATAGTGTAATGATGAATCAGTGCATGAGACTGATGGCTGTACTTTGAAAAATTGTTTGATTTCATTCCTTTTTTTCCTTTAAAACTTCCATTACTGTGCCTTTGTAGGCATACCCCCGAGCAGAGCTCGGTACCCCGATATTAAAATTTATAAAACTCATTCTAGGATAGCCACGGTTGAGCGGAAATCGGTTAAGCGGAAAACCGAGACAACTGTGCCACGAACATTTTTTTAAATTTATTTTCGGTAGCTACAGGGAGTTCAACGTATTTTTTCCTAAAAATTTCCCAGAATATCTGTTTTTGCGCCCCCCTAAGGCCTGCGCCCCCTGAAGGCCTGCGCCCCAATGCACCGCATTGGTTGCATTGGCGTTAGTTACGCCAGTGCTGATGATTGTATTTGATGATTTGTATGCTGGAATAAAAATAATTACAGTGAAACCCCAGTTTTACGAAGCTCAAGGGACCGAGGAAAAAATTCGTTGTAAGGGGTATTCTTAGAAACGGGGGTGCAGTGTACACGATATTGAGTGTTTTGTACGTTTCAAAGGGATTTTAAATGAATGGGTCGTTAAATCGGGGATTGTAAAACGAGGTTCCACTGTATAATTTCATTTCAAAATAAATATATATGTATATTTGTTTTCAGGAACCAGTCCAGGCTGCGCCTGCCTATAATCCTCAGGTTGAGGCAATATCACCAACTCTACCTCCAGAATCTTTGCAAGATGAAACAGCGTTCAGAACCACCAAGAGCGATCTTTTACAGCATATCAGTAAAGTGGACAGAGAAATAACGAAAACAGAATCGCAAATATCGAAACTGAAGAAGAAAGAAGTAAGTGGTGGGTCGGTGTGGGGTTAGTGGGGATTGTGGGTTCATTGGATTTGGATAAATTAATGTCATTCTAGATAAACGGAACTGGAAAATGAAAGAAAACTTGGTTATCATTTTATGAACATATAAAATTATTATTTGTATTATATGTGGTGGGCTATCATTATACTGCCCACTCCTGTAACACGTTTTTCTCAGATGATTTGAAAGTTATTTTGTCGAGCATTATTTTTTGTTGTTCATTATTATTTTTGTCATCCATTAATTTGTGTTATTTATTATCCTTTGTTATTCATTATTATGTTGAGAAAACTATTGTCATTTGAAGTTTGTTTTGGAAATATTACATAACAATTTAGGAAGTTCCAAACGCCTTTGATGTTTCTACATGCTTTATATATAGGCTACACTTTGTACAAAGCTTGGCATTAAATAAATATAATGCATCATCATAATAACAGCATAATAACATCATAAATGTACTCACTCTTCATGCTTATTGCATAAGGGTGTATTACTATCTCAAAGACTGACTCTAGAATTGGAAAGAAATTGTACAAAACCTCAAAGGTTTTTGCACAAAAATACAAAAAATACATAATTCAAGTTCTATCTTCAAAAAATGAAGATAGTAGTTTTTCCTATAAATGTGCATGTGTAAATGGACTTGGGAATATATTCGAGCTAAAATTCGTTACTTTGCCTGTGGAATGGGGATATGAGGAGGAATTTATAATTATCTAATGAAAAGAGTATTTGTTCTTTAAAAATTATAACAAAAACTATTCTAAATAGACTAGGAATTTATTCCAAGCGGGACACATTCGATGAATTCAATGTAATGCCCATGATATGTCAGCTGTAGCCCACGTATAAGAATTCTCTCCTATGTACGAAAAAATTTATAAATTTACTAAAATGAATAATTTCACTATAATTTCAGATTATATTTACATAAAATATGTAACTTTAACCACACCAATTGAACTATATTATGGCGACTATTAGTTTACCGTGCCCAAGAACAGAATTAATAGATTTTGTTCCTAGTGGATTAGAATATTCATTGTGTTGTAGATCCATTACGTTCTCTACTGATTAAATTACACTGATTTCAAAACGTTTTAAGTAGAAAAACATTTCACTTAACTATTGTGAGGACCGTTTCATCATGAGTGCTGATGATGTCCAACAACAGTACGAAAAAAATGATGATTGGTCGTCATAACAATGTGAGTGTAATTTTTTTACTATAAAAGTAGAAAGTAGTAGTTACACTGATTTTAAAATTTTAAAAATTTTAAAATCAGTGTAATAATGTACTTAACTGAAGGTAGGCCGATGATTGGATAGATATAAATTTTTTATATTTACATTACTGTAGTCAAGATTTTTGCTCATCCTTTCATCCGTATTACTGATATAGTCAACTCAAAAAAATTTAGAACTAGCCTACTAATATGATCATATTATGCTCACTCCCAGGGTACAGGATTCTCGTTGCTGGGTAGTCCCCTTTATTATGATTTGTTTATTGAATAGTAAATACTCTTGAAATGTTAATTGAATGTTATCCATTGGTTTTTAAAACTGAGAGTTTATTTCATGTACATGTATTGTAATGTTGTATTTGTTTCGGCAATAAAATGATATTTGGTTGATTGATACTGTAGTGGGTTTTGGAAAAATATCTTTTATTTCACACTTTTGCTTTGAGATAGTAACAGACAACGAGACAAAAGCATGGTTCTTATGCCTGGCTCGTCAGTCGTTCATTAAACTTATTTCGACCATAAATATATTATAATGAATTTCCCCAAAGACTGCACAGTGACTTTGTACAAAGAAATCTTTTATAGTAATCTTTGTACAAAGATTGTGGTATTTCTTTCAATAGTATCAGCTTCGACATTAAATTTTTAGCTATGATAGTTTTTCCTAGTTATTCGCAATATTCATAGTATAAAACTCGGTGCTTAATAGCGATGAAGTTAAATATAATCTTGGTTTGATATACCATTTAATGATAAAATAACGACATGACATAAAAAATCCAATTTCGAAATCCGTATCCTAACCAATTTTTCGGGTACCTGGGTAAGTGTATTGTTTTGGTTCACTTTGGGTAACCATTTCTATTCGTTCGAAATCAAGTTGAATTCAATTGATGTTGAAGAATAAATTGATATATTATTATTATATTACATATTATTTATAATTATTATAATATTTCATAATTGATAAATATTACGATGGGTTCATCGAACTATTATCCGGTCACAAGGAAAGTGGTGCACTATGTCGTTAGTGTAAAATAAAATTGTCCCAAAATGTCGTGAAAATTTTTTATTTTGTCGGTGGATCCCTTTGGTATCATCCCCAGAGCAGCTTAACCTATAATGTCGATCAAAGGGAATATTGATTGATGGAAGGCAGAATTTTGATTCTGTTAAAAGGACTGGTGGTATCAATTCAATAACTCACAGATCATTAAATCAATAATCATAAATCGGGTATAAGATATTTATTAGTAGAAATTGCTGATAATGCAGTTTGAAATTGTTAAGGGAAATTTTCTACCGGTACTCTAGCGCTCCGGGTGGCGAGAATTGACATAACTCAAATAGGCGCTACAACGCGTGATTAAGGTGCGGCCACACGATCCAGTCGACTTATGAATTAGTCGGCTGGCACCCTTAAAATCGCCATTCGACTGGCAACCAATTAGTAGGTGCATTTCTGACAACGTCCTATATTTATAAATACAATGTGAATAACTTATGAGAATGAATTCAATTTATGATACTATAATACTCTCATTTCACTTATAATTCCATTTTTGATAAAAAATGAGCGTTTCCTCCACTAAAATTTCAGAAATAACCACACTAAAAAGTAGTTGACTAGCGCCAGTCATCTGGAATTGTGTGGTCCCGTCTTAAGTAGTGGCAAAAAAACACCTTTATGCATACCGTATAGAAAAAGTTTGTAAATACTGTCTTTATTTGGTATGTTTCCTAACTTTGTGTTGGTGAATCAAAATTGTATCTATGCTATGAAATTTCATGCTTTATTGGAAAACAGTAATATTGTCAAATTGAAACATTATAACAACAGCAACTTCTTTGGAAAAGACTAGGAACTGAATATAGAGATTCATCGATCCAAAAAATATTCATATTTCCTGTTCTATCATATTATCAATAACTATTTCGGTATATTTTCTCAAAGAATACGAGGCTTATTTAGGATGAACTCTACGAACTTGAGCTTTCTGTAATTCTTGTCACCCAGCGCTTGAGCAGTCCACATCGCTTGATTCTCCTAAACTCCTACTATTTCTTAAGCGAGTTCACGGTTGAATAATTATTGAAATTATTTGAGATTTTATAATCCAAAAAAGATGAGAGTTTTGAAAATGGGTTTGAAAATAAGTTGGCTGCACTTGAATTTGGTGTTTAAAAAGCGGGCGCTTAAGGTTTGACATTAAGTTATAGTAGAAATATTTTATGAATCTAATTACATCCTATTTTGATTCAACAATTCAAAGTGATAACATTCGTGTCAGACAACATCACAATGTAAATGAATAAACAGGAACAGACCACCAAAACTTTTTAATCTCGACACCCAAAGCGCCTCAATCGCCAATTTTGATCCTGTTGCGGGACGAACACATTGAGGAATGAACATATTTGATATTTATTTGGAAACATTAATTTTCACTACCGGCATAATAGAAATATTCAGATAGGATAAGAAGTAACATTCATTTCTGGAAACATTTCTGGAAGGTTAACAGCAATGGGAAAAACATTGATGGTCCGGTAAAAAATATCGATGTTAGCGGAAGATCGATACTCATTCCGGGATTTGATGAACAGTGACAGCTGACAGGTGACAGTAAACAACAAACAGGTCATCAGGTGTAGGAAATAGGGAAATTGTTGCAGTCGTGGCTGGTTAGGTTGACTTGAGATATCCAAAAGGAACAATGTGTTTTTAGGTGCAAAATATCAACTCCTATCCTTCTGATTTGGTGGTAGCAGATTAAATAGCATTCTATTCTATTTTTTTTGCGTACGGTTTGGTGATCTCTTTGGTGTCTTGACTGAAAAATGAGTGAACCGCCCTCAAAAATACCAAAACTTATCAAAGATGAAGATCATACGCTATTTTATAAAATTATAAATTATGAAAGATGTGTAAGTTCACTTCACATTCCCAGTTTGATTAATGATAATTTGTTGCAATCAATTTAGCATTTATTCTGAAACCATAAAAATGTGACGCACCAACTCTCATCATTGATTTTGACTCACTAAACATGAAAAATGATATTAAACATTCAATCTTAATCTTCAACTATCTTAAGATGATAAAAAAATTAGTTGATAACGTTTCTCCCATGTTTTATGGATTTACACCATGCAATCTTGTTTAGTTGGTGATGAGTTCATATCCTAACCTAACCAATCCTTCAAGGTGACATCTGGTAACATGAAAGTTGGGTACTAAATAAATTGATTCATCTCATGAACTGATTTGAGTACCTATCTAATGAATATAAGTGTTGTGTTGAGTAGCATGAATTGAGCTGAAAAAACATTAAAATTTTTGTTCTAACTGAACCATCACACAGGCCTATTTTGGCAAAAATAACGAATTTGAAGACATCATAGACTTTTTGCCTTTGCGCATCGAAGAGGATGAAAATTTTGTGCATTTCAAATTAAACAAAACTAAAAAATACGGTAACTATAAAAATTATGGGGCTTATATTCATTAGTTGGGCTAATAGGCCTATTTGAATTTAATTCAAGTAGCATGCTTCCTTTTATTCAATTTCTAATTAGCTCTGAACCAATTTCCGTTTAGTGTCTATTGATAAATGTAATTTACCAATAGCTGATTATGTCATACTCATTATGATAGGCCAGACCTACTAACCTAATTCAACTTTGAATTATATTTTCGCGGTTTTGCATGTGACTCTAGAATAGGTATTTTTGAGCAACTTTGGAATGAGATGAAACTATTCTGTTAGTTCATATTGTCGGAGTTCATATGAACTTTAAATTTTGATGCATATGCTTGAAACAGCTAACGAATTTTTTTGCTGAAAATGATAGCCACATTATGAGCTCTAGGTTTATGCGTGGGTAATGAGAGCTGGTTGATGATGAGAGATGACAACTACTTTTCAGGCAGTTGGAGTGGCCTTTTTGTGGTCAAATTCCGTTCTGTAATCTGAGATTGATCCCGGAATCTTTGGATTATCAGACCGGCACTCATAGCCCTCAGCTACTGACCACTCCAAGAGGTCTGGAATTTTGATCATCTCTGTACAAAATCACTTACAGAGAACACATTCAACCTTCTTAACATATTATTTAAACAACAACATTCACGTCAGATCTGAACAGTTATGAAAACTACAGTACTGTGGTTGAGATCTGTGCTTAGTTATCAATCTTATTACAATCAATGTAATCAATGTATATTACAATTGTTTTCTTTGTATTGCAGCAAGAATTGGAGGAATCGAGTAATAAACCAACAACTACAAAAGATGAAGAAGAAATCGCCCAGCCGAAAAATCTCAGTCTTGCACAGAAAATCTATGCAGAAAACAGGGTAAGAGAATGCTGCTTCATATTCACGTCTTTATTTTTTCTGAACATATTACCGTACAAATACTAATACAAATTTGGGGTTGGTATAATACGTTACGATTTGGGAGGTATAATCCGTATAATATTGCAAAAGTAGATATCATTTATAGATTTATAAGGCACCACATAACTAAACTATTTATGTAGTTTTGTTTGTGTTATACTATATGTCACATTGTGTTATACTATTGTGTTATAATGTCAATATTGTATATAAAAGTATGTACCGGTTGTTTTGTCACTTGAGAATACTGATAAGGACTCTTCCACAACATTGTAGTTTTTGAAGGATTTTTTTGAGAAGCAACATGTTTGTCTGAATTACTTTATTATTTTTGAGAGTTCACAACCCATATCAATCAGGCATCAATTCTTCGTAATTATCAATAGATTCTAAAATTTACATGTTTTTTCCAATCAAATCTATAAAATCTCTTTGCATTTCAGAAAAAGGCGCAAAAAGCTCATGGTTTGTTGGAGAAGATGGGACCGAAGATCGAATTGGTAATTTCATATTTATAATCTATTCATATTGTCAATTTCATTTTATACATGGTAGATTAATTGTTGCTTATTGCGAAGGAGTATCAATTTTTATTCTCAAAATATTCATTTTCCAACTCATCACTAAGCTTTTTCAGATCGACTCTGTTCCAGTGGAATCATACTGTCATGATAAATTATATTTAAAAAATTTGTACCACTGGTTGTAAGGTGAATGGGAACATTTTGCGTAAATTTCCACAGAATTTACGGAATTGAAACTAGAGAAATTTAATTCAAGAAAGAGCTGTTTGAAACGACGGTCGAAGTTAAGATATAAGCTCCTGTGTTGAACCAGATAAAAAAGAAGAGAAGTGGACTTCTCACTCATTCAATGCAAAAAGGAATTTTCAAAAGCATCCGTAGTTAAGGATAGCTTACAACCTGTTCAAGAATTTTCAATTTTTTGATTTTCTGTTCTCAATTTCCCAATCTTTAAGCATCATAATTAATTTTTTTTGATGAATTTTATCTGTAGGTTTTTGTTTTGTGTTTGGTATTATTTTGGTTTTGTTATGAATTGACCTAAAGAATCTAATAAGACATTTATTTGTTTTCAGCCTCTTTATAACCAGCCGTCCGATAGTAAAGTCTATCACGACAATAGAAGAAAGTAAGTATTTCATTTATATTATAAGTTTAGAGAAATGAAAACGCCAATCAATGCAATCCAAGAAATAGAAATGTTACAGTACAGATTCTCTCTAAGCCTGTTTGATGAGTAAATTGTTTGAAAATTCTTATAAAAACCGTTGATATAAAAGAAAATAATTAAGTAAACTTGGAATCATAATTTTTTGAAGATCTACTATCTTGACAGATTACAATAAAGTATGATCGCTGTACTTAGTAAAGTTTTAACTTACTGAGTTTTCGTTCAGGACCAGGAACTCCATTGAATTAAAGCTGCTTTTGTAGTCATATTGTAGTTGATGTGAATAAAATGGCAAGTTCATTCTCAAGCTGTTACTGTAACATATTTTCATATTTTGTCCTCAGGCACGCTGTTTTCAAGAAGAAGCTACTGGAACATCTGAGAAAGAAGCACACTGACAGGGAAGGCAGAGAGAAATATCTGTCAGAAACTTATTCTCGCCTCACGCAAGAGTGGCTCAGAAAAGTCGATAAGGTTACCTACTTATATAATTTTCTCCATTTTTTTCGATTTATTAGATATTGCTCACAGACAAAACGAATTTCATGTCAAGTAAATAGAGAATATACAATTTAGTAATAGGACTGCTGTTAAGTGAAAGCTTCTACTATTCTATTCCAACATGCCCAAATCAGATTGGCTCATTTGTTTTCCATGAAGGCTTGAAATCATTAGAAATTTTCAATTCGAATTCAGTTTATTTCAAGAATAAAAGAGACAAACTCGTACAAAGTAATCGATTAACTATGCTTGTAATGTGATTTTTAACAGAGCAAGCAATTCTGACACTCGGAAATATTAAAATTCTAGAGTGAAACAGTTTTGGACTGAGTCTGTTGTTTTTTCTCCTAGATCATACAGTACTAAGAAGGTTTATGATTGTACAATTTGTATTAAGGAATGAATTGAATTGAAAATATTCAATTTTACAAGTAAGATTACTTCAATATTGACTAGAAATTTAATGTTTTGCCTTGAGGTCGAGGCAAGTGCTTTTCACATTGCGGTCATGTGATTCTCAGACTATATTTGCTAAGCTTATCAATATCAGACATTGAGCTTGTTGGATAGTTTCAATTCTATGATTACTGTATTTATTACCTAAGTGTTCATCACTTGAATGTGAATATTTTTGACAATCAAATCAATCTAAATTGACGAAAAAACGTCGTTTTTTTTATTGTTTCAGATCGAAAACTCCCAGAAGTGGAAGGCAAAGGAAGCAAAGAATAGGGAATTCTTTGAAAAGGTTTTTCCAGAATTGCGAAAACAGCGAGAGCTTCGTGAGAGACTGAACAGGATTGGAGCTAGAATAAAGAGCGATGCTGAGTTTGAAGAAGTCATCGATGGTCTTCAAGAACAGGAGGTAGTTATTGACACATGGACTCCACCATCGAAAAAATTTTTCAATTATCGAATCTGAATTTTCGAAAATGATTAAAACATCGAATATCATTGAATTATATTTTATGAATACATTTAGCTTACCTTCTTCATACTGTATCCAATTTAGGATGAATCTACGAGAAAAGAAAAATATGTTTTATCAATACACTGCTTGCATTTATATTGTATTCAATTTAGGATAAATCAGAAGAAAAATATTTTTTATCAATACACTGCTTACATTTATACTGTATTCAAGTTAGGGTAAATCTGAGAGAGAAGAATTTTTTTATAAATTCACTGCTTAAATTTATACTGTATCCAGTTGAGGATGAATCTGAGAAAGAATAAAAATGTTTTTTTTTTCCGCATTGTCTATCAGCCTTGATTCCTTCTAACCTTGGATTGGCTATCAACCTTGATTACCTCATCTCCATATCTCCGAGGGGGGGGGAGCACAGGGGCACTTGCTTCCCCCAGTAGAAAAAGTGAAAAATGCACTAGATATGATGCAGAATAAAGAAATTAAGAATAAGAAATCTCTTATGCCCCTGCATAAGAGACAGTTTTTGAGGTAAAAAGGAATGTATACGAGAAAATTGTATTACATTCCTTTGATGAAGGATTCCATTGCTTTTATGGTTGAATTCTTCTACAATCCAAATTTGATGTTTTCAAGATCACAAAACTGATCAAGAACATGATTTTCAACACTTATGCAATGGTATGGTTTCACCGAATATCAATAGAAAAATTTTAACCACTAACCGAATAAATAACAAACTAAATAAGTAGTTTTTTTTTTTAATTATTTGATGTTTGGTATCACCGAATACCAATTGAAAATTTTTACCCTCTTACCGAAAATCCAAAACTACATAAAGTAGTCTAGTGAAAGTATTAGTGATTACTATCCTGAGAAAATTTTGTTTTTATGAAGTCAAGTGATCCCATTTTTACAGTTTTTATTGTACAGAAATCAGTCACTTTCATAGGCGTGGTTGGAAACTATTTCGTAGTTTGTGTTATTTAACTACAGTACTCCGAAATACAGAAGTACTGCTTTGAAATTACAAAGAATGCTTAATTTTATCTACGTTAATTAAAATTCCCCCCAATAGTTTTAATCAACCAGCTAATTGAGTTGAAAATACTAGTAGTACCCTCTAATATTGAAAAGAAATTTATGTTCAACTTTTAGTTTCAGGACTTGATTTAACCCTGATTCATTGAATCCAAAACTTGAACATTTTTTTTGAGCCTATTATTGTCTGCTATTAATATCTATTATCCTAGGAAAGTTCAAATATTCAAATTAACTTTAATAATTAAAATCCTAATTTAAAATAGTTTGTCCCAGGTTGATAGAATTATATGAAATAAAACTAAGAATTAAAATAGAAGTACACAAGCACCACTCCCTGTTAACGTCCAGTGACTTCTCTCAATAAACAGGCTAAATTAAAGTATCAAATCATATCAAAGTTATTTCTCTACATTCTCATACCAGTAAACTCAATGTTTTACTGATGAGGAATTCATTATCCGTCACTTTGAAGGTCAATTGGCATGAGGAATTCATTATCCGTCACTTTGAAGTTCAATTGAAATGAGGAATTCATTAATTTATCCGTCACTTTGAAGGTCAATTGGCTTGAGGAATTCATTATCCGTCACTTTGAAGGTCAATTGGCAATGCATAATATTTTACAATCAAGAGGTTTTTCCGATTTCGTTTTCACAAAAAATAAATGTTATGTTACGATAACATTTTATGTTTGGTCTTACGTTTCATTTCATCTAATTCTATTATCCTCGATAAAACTATTTCAAATTACGGTTTTACTTTTTTAAATTAATTTGAGTCAAACTATCCTAAGATGACGGGCTCTATTCAAATAGACTAATTGAACCCTTTCTTTATAGTGTACTGTATACATCTAGAGCAAAACTATTGTTATAAAGTTCTAAATCACGTATATTTTCTGATGCAAATTTGAAAGTACAAAACCTGTTCATTATTATTTAATTCTAGTTGTTTCTGATTATCAACTTTGATTCGTAAGATGACAGGTTCTATTCAAATACAGTCGTCTATCTTTGATTAAACATTTTTTTATAGTGTACAGTTTGAATTTGAATTTAATTTATTGAAATACAATATATAATTTTAGGCAAACAAAATACCCGCAAGAAAATGTTAACAGAAAACATTTAGAGCAAATCACATGTTATCATTAAGTTTGAAATCACTCGTATACCGTACTTTCCGATGCTGAGAATATTGTTTGAGTTTATTATTTTATCTTGGTTGTTTCTGATAGATAACCTTGATTTCAGATGGAGGATAAAAAGATGCGATCTTATGCCGTCATTCCACCCCTGTTGTTGGATGCTCCTCAAAGGAAAATCTCGTACGTAAACAACAACGGCAGGATTGAAGACTTCGCCACTGAATACGAGGAGCGACAGCTTCTGAATGTGTGGACGAAGGCGGAAATAGAGATTTTCAAAGAAAAATTTCTCCAACATCCCAAAAACTTTGGTGTTATAGCATCCTACTTGGACAGAAAAAGTGTTAACGACTGTGTACAATATTACTATTTAAGCAAAAACGAGGAGAATTATAAAAGACTATTACGTGAGTATCGATCAAAACTATTCCATTCTACTTTCACTCTTATACTATTCATTTGTTGCAACCTGTATGTTTCTTACAAACTTACTCTTATAAAATTCATGATTTCAACCTTTCGGTTCGGTGCAAATTTCCAACTTCGGATAATTGGAAAATCAGAGATATAGGGCCGTATTTATGAACGTAAGATTTTCTCACCAAAGGCTGTAAATCAATATTTGGTGAGGAAATATTCACAAATCTCACCATCGAAAGTGACTTACCAGAGTGACTCAAGAAATTGCTGACTTACCTGAGTCACTCTCGCGGAAAGGGACGCATTCGGTTTTCAATGAAGTGAGAAAGGTAGCATTGTATGTTTCGATAGCGGAAATTTCCTACGTATCGAGGAAGTTATGTGTATTTTGAAAGAAAAATAGAGCTAGACTATTTCGATTATGATGGAAGAAGAATATCGAATTAGAATTCCGAAAAATTTTTATGAGATTCCATCAACCCGGACCCGGAAACTATCTAGAAACTTATGCCTATATTGCAAGCGGAATACAATGCGTTCCATGTTGCGTATGTGACGTCTTTATGTTTATGTTGGCGACAATAATACTACTACTACTACTACTACTACTACTACTACTAATACTAATACTAATAAGAATAATAATAGTATCAGTAATATCATAAATTATTATTATTATTGTAAATAATAATTACCATATTATTGTAGATTGTCATTTCAAGGAACACGTCTTCTGGCTAAATGAGTAACAGCTAATAAAAGTAGAGAAAGTTTTTGAATTACGATTTTTTCGTGAGTGACTCTGGAGAGTGACTCTAGTAGTTGGCTCTTGTGAGTGACTCTTCAAAAAATCTTACAAAGGGAACATTCATAAATACGTCCCATAATGTGGTTTCAATGTAACCGCCTTTATTTATTAAGTTTTTTTTTTTTGCTTAGGAGGGCGAAGTTAGGGCGCAGTCGGTCTTATTCCTCGTTGAACATATAATCCTCATTTGCCTAGGAGGGTGAATTTAGGGAGAATTTTTATGCAACTTATATAACCCTCATCTAACTTAGTGATTTCATGCAATCTAAAGAACCAGAAAGAGCAACTATTTGTAAAAAGTGACTAGAAAATTCCTTTTATTCTTAAGAATTGGAGGAAGAACTGAGGTAGTTATCAGAGTACTTGATAACTTCATTCTCTCTGGTACTGTCATTTGATTTTTTGCATGTATTGTGTAATTTTCATGATGAAAATTGTACAATGAATTGATAAATTTGATTTGAGTTGAAGTTCATAACGTTAGTTATTACGAAATGATAGTAATGGGCTTGATTAAACTTCTCTAATTAAATGTATCGGTTGCTGAAATTTTAGTTGATGAATTTCCATACAATTGACGAATGTTCCTGATTTTGTATGTCACTAGTTTTTGCTGTTATTAATTTCGTCACAATGCCTGCAAAGTAATAAGTCGATTGCTTTTTCAATTAAATGATTCCAATTCCTCCCCACATTAAAAGTTCTTCGTCATGAATCCTTATAAAAATTTCTATCTCTCCTTCCTTTCCTTTGGCTTTGCCTTTATCCCATTTAAATGGGGTCGGCATTCCTTCTTCGTAGTCTGCTTCTCCACAGCACCCTGTCCAATGCTTCCTATCTCTTCCAACCATTCTCCTGCATGTCCGCTGCTATTCTGTCTTTCCATCTCATCTTCGGTCTACCACGTCCTCGCACTCCATCCAAAACCAAATCCTGCACTCTCTGCCCCACATAATCTGTCTCCCGTCTCTGTACATGGCCAAACCACATCATCCTCGCCTCCTGCATCTTTTTACCCAGTGGACAAACCTTTACTGTGCCTCTAAAAATTTCTATCTTTATTCTATTCTAATTCAACTATGCTAATCAACACAACTATGCGAATTCTTAATACTTAACATATTATTTATATAAGGTAAAATTTATTTGTTGATTGATCTACCGTACATCAACTCTATAACAGTTAAAGAGGTCAACTGTTCACCATATTTTCATTCATAGACATTTTCAACTATCCTCTTTCATAAATTGTTCATGTGTTTCATATTGATCATTGTTAAGCTTTTCCCAAAATTTATTTTATCCTCTCTGTTGAATATTGATCTCTGTATACGACTCATACCTGCGCACTTTTGTACTTTTCATGATTTATTGGTTTTCTTCGCTTGTACTGGATATTGTATTGTGTTTTTGGGAGATAAATTTAATTCCATGCTGTTTTGTTGCAGGTAAATCAAGGCAAAGAACAAGATCTAGCCGAAACCCGCACAGCAAGGTGGGAGCGGGTGCCAATGCGGGTGCCAATGGAGGAGCGGCCAGTGGGACGGGAGGTGGAGCGGGGGCGGGAGGCAGTGACTCGCTCATTGATTCGCTGCTGTCCGGCACGACTGGAGTCACGACTCGACTGCAGCGCGAACAGCTGCAGCAGAAACAGGAGCCACAGTCTACGCCCACCCCTGCTCAGGCTCCGCCCCCTGCCCCGTCTACTGACTGTGATAGCCTAAGGTAACTAATCAAATATGTCAATAAATAGAATCTATAAAAATACAATAGCTCTCTACAAGAATCTCCTCACAAACAGTATAGGATATGCACTTTTTAAAAATTCAAAAGAGTCACTATTGAGATTGTAGTACTGTTCTATAATAATTAAAATAAGAGCTCAAAAATTTTGTCTAATAAGCCTGGTTTTCATTAGTAGAGTTAGTGGTAGAGTTCCCTGGGCGAGTACTAACTATCTTGTGAACTCTCCCAATGAAAACGTTCATAGTAGAGTAGAGTGATGTTAGAGTACTTGTTTTTGGTAGAGTAGAGTGGGATAGCACCGTGGGATAGTACTCTACCACTTGCCTTCCCCCACCACCGCTTCTCACTCTACTCTACCACCACTATCCTAATGAAAACAGTCTCGAGCTAGTAGAGTAGAGTCTGCTAGTAGAGTAGAGCTAGTAGAGTAGAGTCATTAAGGTTAGATCTGTTCACTAGACAACACACTTTACCTACTATTCTCAATTGTAGTGAAAACAGCTACTCGACCAAGTGAGTAGAGTAGAGTTAGTACGGTAGAGTTAGTATGCTAGTTACTCTACCACTAACTCTACTAATGAAAACCAGGCTTTATAGACATCTATTTATTGTTCAAATACCATGGTTTCATGGCCACACAGGTCACATCATCAGAGGTCATTATTGACGTTGTAGAAGTGTTCCATAATAATTAAATTAAGAACACAAAAATGTTGTCTATTATACACATCTATTTATTGTTGAAATACCATGGTTTCATGACCACAAAGGTCACATCATCAGCTTAAGTAAACATTTATTTATTTATTTACAAGAGATACAGAACAGAGTCGAGACTCCAATTACACTGTAACTGAACAAAATAATACAATGTTACAGCAGTAAACATTGTAGAGGTTAACCAATTCTAGATTCCTTACATGAACCAATTGGGACAGTTGCACGAAAATCCATCAATTTAACTGCCGTAAAATGATTTCATCCAACGGAACCAGGGTCTTTTGCAGAAGAACCCCACATTTGCTTAGTGGTGTTTCAACTCGCTTAAATGAACTATTTTTTGATTATTCAGATGACAAGTGCAGTCTATTCGGAAAAACATAACTGCTGGCATTACAGTGTATTTCTAGTGATATACAGACTTCTGTTTTTGAAATCGGTTCTAGTCGTGTGATGAAATTAAATCATTGCTTAACAACTGGTGCTTGATCCTAAAACAAATGAAGAACGGAAAAATAAAATGAAAGAAAGAAAGTTGAACATTTAATAATTTAAAGAAGGAGCATAGTAGTTTATGAAATTGTATGTGAGTGACTTTTTTTACCTCACCTAGAATTGCGATCTAGTCTTGGAAGACTAATAAGCAATTTCTTTCTAATTTAATATTCTTCAAATTGATTTGATTAGTAGCTCTCACTTAAAATTATACTACTTCTAAATACTGTTTTAACAAATTAATAATTATTACAATATGATACAGATTAATAATCATAATTAGGCTACTTATCATAGAAATGATAAGGTATTTGTGCACTATATATTAAGATATGTAGCCTATGTGAGATATTTATGTATACAATACAATAATTTCAGTATGACACAGATATCATAATTACTTAACATAGAAATGATAAGCTATTTGTGCACTATAGACATGTATGTGAGTGACGTGACAATAAAAATGTTGATTTTTCCATATTTTAGTGCCAAGGATGGCCTCGATCAGACTCCTGCCACGGCTCCTGGTACTGTCCTGGCCCCCTCAGCGCCCTCTGTTCCCGCAGTGGATGGCTGTGGCCCTTCTCCCCCCACTCCTGCCGTCTCATTACCCGATGCCATCACAAACAACAACAGCATCTCGAAGTAAGTTGCGCGTCTCAAGTCCAGGCATCTCATAAGTTAATTTTGCTTCTGAAAGCACATTTAATTTCTTTCAATTTCTTGACTTGACTTGACTTCACTCCACTTACTCGCATAGCGTATCTATATATAAATCATATGGTGTATAGTAAGTGAAAGCACCTTTGTTAAAAAAGGGGTTTCCCCGCATCTGCAAGCAATAAGCATGGTTTACAGTCGTCAAAGGAGGAATGTTAACCAAAATCAAAATACAATAGAAAGTGTTCTTGAAATGTTCAGACCAGGCATCTCATAAGTTAATATTGTGTGTGAAAGTATCTTCAGTGGTACTGTTTCTTTAAAATAAAAAACAAGTTTTCCCCCCGCATCTGCAAGCAATAAGCATAGTTTACAGTCGTCGTCAAAGGAGAAATGTTAACCAAAATCAAATTACAATAGACAGTGTTCTGAAAATAAACAGCTGTAAAATTGATAGGTACTTAATGGATGATCCAACAGGCTTACGCCCAAAACTGTCCCTTTTCCAATTTATGAAGACAGTCAAAACATAGGTTTTGTGACCTTTTTCACTAAGGAAACATTATTCACTCCGAAATCAAACACTAGACAAATTCCTAACATTTTTAAAGATCACCCTTCTCATTGTCCATGCAAACACCTAAAAATCATGTGGGCATCACCCTCGAAAAATGAAGTAAGCTCTGAAGATGGAAGGAAATGAGATACTGCACCTATTCAATAATTAGAAATTTCGTTCAATTAATTAATTAATTGGAGTGGTCCGTAGCCGAGGGCGATAAGCGCCTGTCTGATAATCCAAAGGTTCCAAGATCGAATACAGTTGCCGGAACGGATTTTGACAGAAACGGCCACTCCCGTCTTTCGGAGGAGACGAAAAGCCGTCGGTCCCGACTGCCTAAAAACAGTCGTCATCTCTCATCATCACCTCTCTCATTACCCACGCACAAGCCTAGAGCTCATGTGGGCATCACCCTCATAAAAATAATAAATATATTATGAAGTTTTTATTGAATTCAATTGATTTATACGGTTTATACCCCGCTAATACAATCAATCAACATGTTACTGCTTTCAGCGCTACTTGAGACATTAATCCATTAATCCACACTATTCTACCAATCAAATGCACTAACTACCAATAAAATAAAACCAAATCTATATGTCCACACTAAACTTGTTCGATTTTTGTTCGAAAAAGTTACTTTTTTGCACTCCAGATTTTCAACCAAACAACACGAAATAACGTGTACATTGTAGCCTATTGTTCCCTATTCAGAATTCGAAAATAAGTTGGCAACACCAACTATAATAAGCTTGTCAGTCAACAAGTTTTTAGGTTAGGTATTTCTGAAGTTTTATCTACTATACGGAAACATTTATTTTATCTTGGAATTTCTGTTGAAGGTGAGATTAGAGTGTCATATTAGACATTATTGTATCATAAATGGAATTTATTTTTGCGCATCATACATAAAACTTGTATAAATAAGTCTAAATTACTATTTGGTTGCCTTCGGCTAGCAACTTTTTGCATAGCAGTCGACTTAGTTATAAGAATTATATGAATAATTCATAACAATGAATGCCATTCATAATCTTTTTATCATCTAATGTCACGTAAAATACAATTTTTCAAGAAAAAACTACGTTTCCATACCGGAAATATTAGAAATAACCGTGAAAACTAGTAGGCTTGTACCAGTGGTTGACAAGCAACATCTGATTGCTCCCATGCTTCTTCAATAAACATATTGTAGCCTACGCATACCATGATAATTATTGTATAGTGGTTGAAGAAGTGATAAAATGCATGTTAAGGTACAAAATGCATAATAAATGTTACATTTTCATTGAATATTGACATCAAATGAATATTAGCCTAGATTAGATCCACATCAGAGTACTGTGGGGCTTATCGTGAGTCAATGTTGAAGTAAGTAAAAGTAACAGAAAATAATTTGAATACATAACTTCATTTTACAGTTCCAATACAAGAATAACATCATGTTGATAATTTTATCATTAAAAAAATTTTTCAATTTTTTAGGTTATTTGAGTAAAAATCCCCTGGTTTGGCTACTGTAGGGTGAGGATTAGGGTAGATTAGTATCTTCCTGTGATGGAAGATGAATAAGAAGGGATCAATGGCGGATGCATGCCGGATCTTGTTTTTTTGTGTTTATGTCTGAACATTTACCCCTAATTACCCTTTTTAGATTCAACTTTTAGATACAACTGTTTGAAATTAAACTCAATTCACCACTGAACGGAAACTTCTCTCAATCCCATCGAGCTTTGTATCGTAAAAAATATGCACAAACAAAAAATTCATTTCTATATGACTGCTTTTTGATGAACTGATCTTGCTCTTCTTTAAAATATCGAGATATCGGTTTCGGTTGTTACACCATTATCAATCAATGGTAATCTGCTAAAAATCTCTAGTAAATCAAAATCCAAATTATCTGTAGTCCTTGAAAAAATTAAAGCGACTCCGAAAGAAAGAAGAAAGAATTAGATATCACAAACTCCAATTCAATAATCCAATTCATGGCTGGACTGTCTTCGATTCTCCTTGAGAACTGCTCTTATTCTAATCAGAAATCGATTTAGGATTGAATTAATATCCTGCAGTATGAATAAAATTTCACTTCCATTCTTTTGATTTTGAAATTGAATAGAATTTATCCCAGAGAGATTTTATTGAAAAGTTCTTTCCTACTAGAAGAATTATTCCCTCAACAATAATCGAAAATCTGGTTGCATTTGAAGCCTTAATATTATTAATGTAATAGCTTTACAAGCGGCAAACTCTCAAGTCAGCAAAGTTGAACAGTGGGGCTGAAACGCTTCAGCAAACAGCAATTAGCATTTCAATTCTCCCAAATGCAAGTCCCCACTGTTGGAAAGGCAGTTAATCTCATCATTTGTTTACATATTCAAAATTGTTATTGAATGGAATATCTTGTCTCCCAATCATAAAGATTCGAATAGTGAAATGGATTTCCATTAGTATTAAGATATAATTTGATCAAAAATGCTCTGGTTTGATTAACAATTTTTGTTAAGATTAGACACTTGAAAAAATTCATTAAACATAAGTAGGCCTTCAATAATGCATTACTTTTATCATTTCGTAAATACATTGAATTCTAATTCAGTGCTAAACTATAAAACTAAGCAAGTATAAACTAAGTGAGTATAAAACTTGGTGATTTTTTTATACCATGATTCAGATTCAATTCATGTTGATGAATATTTTATTAATGTATTTACTGAATCTTCATGTCCACAATCTTATCATATAATCATTTAATTTAATTCATTTATTAATTCCAAACACAGATAATATCATCACAATATTATCAGAGTACAGATTGAGTTCGTTTAAAATGTAATGGAAATAAAAACAAACAAGCGTTGATATCTTTGTTATCATTAATTGATAGTTGATCGTATCGAGCCATTATTGCGATGATAAACTCTGCTCTGTTGTAAGTGTCAGTTAGTTGGTTATCTAGTGCGACTGCACCCGCACGATACATCCCATTATCTACAAGTTCGTAGAACATGTCTGAACTGAATCTGACTGAGTACTATTCAGCATCTTGCATTAAAAACTTCTCAGATTTTTACCTAATATCCGCTTGAAACTGAATGAAAACAAATTTTGAATTTATTGTTGCTAACAAAACATCAAGCTTTAATCAGATGTGAAATTTTCTGCAAAACACCCCTAATAACACTGTCAAAAACTGGAAGATTCCAGGAGTTTAATAAATATGTTCACCATCTCCCAAACGCAATATATACAGGTATATTTCACAAAAGATTTTCGGATGAGATGTCCAAAAATATAAATTTTTCAACGTGTTCAGCAATTTATTTTTTGCTTTTCCTTGTTGCAGTGAGGTAAAAATGGACAGTAAAAAGAAGGAGAGAAGAAAAGAAGAGAAAAAGAAGAAAGAGGAAGAGTTCGGAGAAACAACGGACGAAGAAATGTTGGATACACCGAGTAAGTAGAACTTTACATTAGTGTGCTGTGCATGTGTTTGATTCTAAATTTCTATTGATTTCATCTTATTCTGCTTTTTATCACTAACTAACTATCACATGTGTTATGTATATTACTTGAAGAATCATATTGGTGATAGGTTCATGATACGATTATAAGATACTGATTGAGACAATATTTCACCATGAAATGTGCGAGCTCAAATCAACACAGGGTCCTCATCATTCCCCCTCCACTGTCATGTTGATTTTGAATGTTTCAAAATCAATATTCAACAATAATGTTTGTTAGAAAGGTTCTTTATTCTAGTCAGTGAAAAAAATTGATAACATTTTTGGTATGAAATGATATTCTCCAAACTTGATTCCAAGCTGAGCTTTCGGCAGTTACATGAATTTGTAATATCAGAATTCTTGTCATACTTGTTATTGTCACATTAACTTGTTATTGTTATTGTCACATTAACTTGTTATTGTTATTGTTTACATTTATTTTCCAGCAGGTGAGTGTATTGCTGTTCTTAAGGACATTTTTCATGATAAGGAGCTTTTTGAAGCACATGCTTCTGCCCTTACAACTGAGTGCTTTGTTGTGCGTAAAGAAATTCTTCGAGAGAAAAAGCCTTTAGACAAGAGTTTTGAAGCAAATGCTTCTTCACTGAAGACTCAGTGCTTTGTTGTGCTTGAGGATATTTTTCGTAAGAAGGCTTTGATCAAGAGTGAGTTTCCAAAGAAAAAGTCTTCAGACAACAGTTTTGGAACGCATGCTTGTCCACTAAAACGTAAGTGCTTTGTTGTGCTCAAGGATATTTCTCGTAAGAAGCCTTCGATCAAGAGAAACGTTCCAGAGAAAAAGCCTTCTGATAAGAGTTTCAGATCACATGCTTCTCCACTAAACACCAAGTGCTTTGTTGTGCTTGAGGATATTTCTCGTAAGAAGCCTTTGATCAAGAGAAATGTTCCAGAGAAAAAGCCTTTCGACAAGAGTTTTAGATCACATGCTTCTCCACTAAAAACTAAGTGCTTTGTAGTGCTTGAGGATATTTCTCGTAAGAAGCCTTCGATCAAGAGAAATGTTCCAGAGAAAAAGCCTTTAGACAAGAGTTTTGAAGCACATGCTTCTTTACTAAAAAGTAAGTGCTTTGTTGTGCTTGAGGATATTTTTCGTAAGAAGAAGGCTTTGATCAAGAGAGAGGTTCTTGAAAATCCCTTATTCATCTACCTCCAATTAACCCCTACCCCCTCTTATCTACAAGCTTTAGAGAGGAAGGCTGAGCTTGCCTCTTCATATGAAAATTCAGTTTGATACCTTTATTTTAAACATGGAAATAGGAAAGAGGATAAGATATATTAAGAGGAATATGTACAGTAAGAGGATCAAGATAACTAGGGTATCTTCTTTTTTTTTAAAGGGTATGTTTTTAATTTTGGCTGTGATTTAAAATTTTTAATCTTGGAATATTAAAAGTTTATTCATAATCGTTTATTCTGCAATACGGTCTATTTATTTTTCGTGACAGTCTTTTTTAATTGTGATTAAATTGGATATCAATCAAAGTTTTCCTTCAATCAAGCCTTGCTACAAGATGTTCCTTCCAAGAAAGCCTTCTAACATTTGTCCAAAACTAATACCTTATTCAATAACTACTGCCAACTATCAAACTAATACTTTACTTATTTTTAAGCATATTTTTCCACTGAATGTGATTTTATGAAGTATAAAAAAAATTAATTCTATTGTATTCCAGCCTTAATAATAGTAGATGTATAATAGCGAACCAGTAATGCACATTTTCAATGTGCAGAGGAACTGATTATTGTTGAAATTATAATATTTTTCACTCAAAATCATTTTACTGCAAGCGTACAGTATCACTTTAACTGTTGCTCCGTTTCTGGTAAGTATATGAGCAGCTCTCTTCGTAAGGGTTAGAGATTCTTCACTGGGTAGTAAGCCGAATGCACTACGCTCCTGTGTCAAGGAAACTCACTTGGATACAGTAAAACAGCAATTAGTAGATAGAGCACAGCAAAACTTTAAATAGGATTTAATGTAGGCAACGATCAATCCAGGATTATCGACATTTATTTGTATTATTCAGTGAAATCGTTTATTTGAATGGATTTTATTGGTAAAAACCTCATGGGTGGTACTACTTTGCCGTTACTAGACAAAGAGAGAATATTCCAAAAACAGCAAAATTTGTTTATTGTTATAGTCTAGTTATGTTTCATCGCCATTCTAGAAGTGCCTGCCCCAGAAGGTCACTATAAAACTTTAAGGTTATAGAAACTTTGATTAGTGTCTCCTCTGATTAGTATAGAATAAAAAACTATAATACCATCCTATTTTTATATAATTATATAAATTGATCGCACCTGCTTGGAGCGGTCTGAACCTACTACGCATGCGCTTCTGCTCCTTTGTGAATAATTGTTATTGCATGATATCTTAAAAAGTGTTTTTTATTTAGTATTGTCACTTTTACTACATAAGATGGATATGGGTACCTCCTTTAACCTTCTAAGACAAAATATTGGACAAGTCATGGTATCAAGGATACCAAGGTATCAAGGAGTTCGGGGGGGGGGGGCTTGTTCTGCATTCTCAGCAATTTTGAATAATTCACCTCTCCAAGATGCCACTTTTAGCTATTTATAATATTTAATCTTAGCTATCTATGACTATTTAATTACATACATACATTCTTCATAAATTTTTGAAATTAGAGTAAACATTTTATCAACACTTTGAACTATTAGCAAATATTCGGAAACATTTCTTGGGTGAGATGACCCTTTTGATCTCTTCCTCGAGCGCAAGTCTATGCTCTTGACTGACAATTATAGATCAAAAATTTTGCATAGGTACATAAGATGCTTTAATAACAGGATTTCTTACTAGGCTGCAAAAGAAGGTCACGGAATGTTGGGTCTCCCTATTGTACATTGGTTAAATATATTATATTATCTTGCATATTTCTATCAACGTAATTGCATTCTATTTCATATTCTGTTGTATCGTTTATACTTTTTGGTCGAATTAATTACGTAATTATTGCTATTTTTATCCACGAGAGCGATATTTAAATTCTTTATATTTGTAAAATCAGGATAGAATGAGTGGATTTGAAATATAGACTACTGTACTCTTTTCTTGACTCAATGCCTGAGAATGTCATATGTTGAATGACAAGCAATTGAGTGATCAGATTCAAAATTAAATTAAAAAATTTTCAAATTACATTTGACCAACATGTGATTGGAGGACCTTCAAATACTTTTCGAGATGAATGAAGAAAAACTATTGTTAGGTAATTGGGCTGATATTTTAATTATGGAAAAACTACTACATAATGTAAAGAAAAATGTGTTTTTTACGTATGTGGGTTTTCCAGAATAAAAATATAAGCCCGCTTACCAAGCAACAGTTTTTATTCTCATCAAAAGATTATTTTCATTGTTGAATTTTCCATAAAGAAATTCCTTTAATATTGTTTATATTGAAAAATGTTAATTTGCCTCATCAAGAACTTACTACCTTGATATTTCTACTATTTCCATTTTTTTACTAGCAATGTTTCCTGATTCCAATTCTCAAAGATTTATAATAGGAGAAGGATTGGTGTCAGCTGTGAAGAACAGATCCTTATAAGATCAAAGAATAAACAGTTGTCTACTATTGTCAAATAGGATTCCCAACTAGATTCCGTTATTGAAAAACATACTGTAATTCAAATATGATGGGTCCAGAAGGAATCTGCTATTCTCTTCAAGCTTATTGCTCTCATTAAAATAATATTTATAATAATAAAATGCTTTGTTACCGAGGTAGATAATTATGTTGAAAGCTTGCATCTTTTTCATAAAATTTACAATTTCTCAATTGGATTGTCTAGATAAGGATATAAAAGACTTTAGGTCTATTGAAATATTAGTCGAGGAATCCAATGAAACCGGTTAAAAGTTCGTAACTTACAGTAGTTATCGAGTTTATATGGCAAAGTATGCTAAAAACTTGTTTTTTAAAGATTAGGGAAGAGGCTTATCTTGATACGAACAACAAGCCGTTGTAAACATCTAACAAGATGATGTATGAAATTTGCAATCTGAGGATGAAATTTCCAATCATACAGGAATTTCTAATCAATCAGGATTATATGGTGTCTAAACAGACAAAAAAGCAAATTAAAAAAATATTTATTTAGACCTCATGAAATCCTCAATTTTGTTGCTTGGTTCAATTTCAGGGGCCCGTTTCACGAAAGTCACAAGTTACAAAGTCTGGAACTTTTCAGAGTTTCATTCTGAAAATCAGCTGAATGTTGAATCAACTGATTCAGTCAACTGCTAAATTTCAAATATTCGCTAGTGAAAGTCACATATTACTCATGATGATAATCCTCAATTTTGTTTTCAGTTTTCAGTTTACCTCCAAGAATAAATAACAGAAACCTAACCAGTGATATCATCTAAGCCCAAGATAATTTGAAATATTGAATAATTTTCGGCTACTTTTGAACAAACATATACAATTTTCACGTAACATTAAGATTAGAACTAAGATAACTTAATTTTTTTGAAATCAAATCACGAAATAACTAGTTTTCTTGTAACAGATGAATGAGAATAGGCACATCTGTTCTCATTGACGTTCTTAAAAGTTGACTTTTTACTTTCGAGAAACATCCTTACTAGTGAATATTCAAAGTTTCATGTATTACTTAGCTGTTAGAATTGCAATTTTTGAATAGTGACTTTCGTGAAACGGGTCTCAGATCATCGAATTACTTGACGTGTCTCTTTTAATTAATTATTGACAATATTCATATAATGTAGGAACAAACAACAGTACTTTGCCCAAAACTGCTTCCATTCCAAATTTAGGTTAAAAAAATTATCTCCGAAATTCAATTCTCTTCAAGTTTCATCCAAATTCTCTAACTGAAAGTATGATATAGATCCCATTGTCTTCAATTTCAAGATTAATTCAATTTTATTGGTGCGTTTATAATAGTACTGCGACATTGTACGGTTCACATTATTTCAGTTGAGTATCCTAATCAATAGACGGAGTGATCTGCTCATCATTCGAGCTAATTTAGGGTGCATACCTTATCAGCTTGCATTATTTATTAATTGTCATCAGATAATGAAGCAATGGTGTTATTTAGGGGTGCGTTATGGAGGGGTTGATACCTATTGACCGTTCATCCCCACTTTGACAGCTATATACAGAGTCTGCAACCAGTCAATAGATTTGAATTTCTTTAACTTTATTATTAAATTTCTTAAATATAAAAATGAAAGATGAATTCGTCAAACATCATAATATAACATAAAACTTTACAATCGTCAATAAACGTAAATTTACAATAAATTGTAAATTGCACGTCAGGGGACGTGATTGATAATGATAGTGCTCCAAACTTCACCTTTTAAAAGATATTGCAGATGTTTTACATGAAAATTATGTTCTCTAGATGCTTAAACTGTCGAGATTGATCTTGTTAGTTTGCTACTATGCCCCTATCAAGCATTTCAAGTTGAATGAACTCTCATGTGAACTTGAGAATGTGAATGCGACAATCCGACAATGCGTGCTAATGTAAATTTTCTTTGTCGCATTTTTACACGCAAAGTCGCATTTTTAGACGCTAAGTCGCATTTTTAGACGCAAAGTCGCATTTTTAGACGCAAATTCGCGTTTTTTGGAAATAAATGATACTGAATTATGATTCTTTTGAAAAAGTTGCATTCAATTTTGGAAAAAGAATCATTAGAAAAGAATTGCTTTTCATCCTAGCGAAAATCTATGAGAGCCTTGGTTGAATACTTGGAAAGTGTGATCAATCTCATGGCTTTACAACAATATTTTCAGTCCAATTGACCCCCAGCGATTAAGCTTTAATAAATACTTCTTGATTTCTCAAATTCCAACTATGAAATGAAATCTAATGGATGCGATGTTGTATGAAGTTTTACAATAAATTTGACATCAGATTAAAAAAAATATATGATTGAGCAGAATACATTAGTTCATGGTTATTATATTTCAACTGAAGCAGATCAAAAATATGTGGTTGAAAAGAAATATGCATTTGTATTTTTCGGTCTCCTAATTTCTTTGAATCGATTTGTGCTTCTGATTAGCCCTTTCCAACTGAGTTAATTTCACGTAACATACTTGAATTCTTCATCCTATGCTTTTGAACTTGTTACGTAGTGTTTGAAATAATTAATATTAATTATTTATAACTAAATAATTAGTTATTATGAGCATTATGCATTTTCAGAATTTACAATTTCTTGACAAGATTTTATATTTATTTAGAATTGTTATTCAATATTCAGTAAAATTCAATCAAATGATTCTATTTGTTTTGAGAATGTTTTGTTCGTAAATTTCCACCTATAAGATTAAATGTGTTCATCTATTGATCAGAAACATAAAAATATTATATGATACAAGTCAATTACCATATCACAAATCGGTATTGATTTCGGGGAATCGTAACGTAATTGAAACAAATAGTTCGACAAATTCTACTCGATCAAGTTTTAGCTCCATCTTCTACAGTTAGTTGTGAAAGTCGCTCTTCTCTAACATGAACTTATCTCGTAGGATTTGGCATAATACTTTTTATTTCGAATTACGTACAGTGTCCATGAAGGAATAAACTGTTATTACTAGAATTTATTTCCCTATTCTTGTGAAGGAAATATAAATTTTCATTCATTGTCTTCTAGTCATAATACTTAGTGAACGTAACATTCACCTCAAACATTCAAGCAATCATAAATTTTATCAATATAGAATTAGGTCTCGCTTTTCAATGAAAGTCCGGTTACAGTGATGGGTAACATTTATTCCGTAATAATAAATTTTATTTACAACAATAATAATTATTCTCACATATTTTTGGCAACTTTTCTACGATAGTATAGTTTTCAACAGAGAAAGGACAAAAAACAGTCTGGCTATGTTTAGTTTATCAGACTATTATTTGACAAAGAATGTTAAATGATTGGGTACCGTATAAGTGATATCCATTCAGGGTGCAGGTGCAACACAGGACGAGCGGGAGTTGTCGGTGGATCCGGAAGCAGTAGCTGTGCTGGACGCCTCTTCGTTGGGATGACACATCTTGCGATGCTTGTGCACGAAGTAGTAGCTGGGGAACTTGGAGCCGCACGTCTTGCACGGGTAGTATTGGACATTCATGTCAAGCAGTCGAACTTCCCGTTTGGGGTTGACCTGAGTCGGAGGAGAAGGTTGTTCGGAAGGGGCTGCTGTATCCGGCGTCAGGCTCACCGGATTGATGTGTCTGCGAGCGTGTTTCTGGTAGCAGTAGTGACTTTTGAAAGTGTGGTCACAGTAGCGGCATGTGAACACCGGCCCCGTTCTGTCCGTAGTTGTTGTCGCCTCCGTGTCGGGTTCCGGCTCAGCTTCCTGGCTTAGTTCCGACTCGCGACCGTAGTTTTGATTGAGCACTCTGTGGAACCGCACTGGGCCGTCACAACACGCCACATCCACAATTACTTTGCTGTCAGGTGCTGTAGTGGTTGAGTTGGGACGTTGTTTGCGTGAGTCGGGTCCAGGAGTAACAGTGACAGTCACTTGGTTGGAGGAATCTGATGATTGTGATGGGGAGGGCGAAACTGCTGGGGCTACTGATGTGCTGGCAGCAACAGCTGATGTGGACGGTATTGCAGGTGGTGATCGTTGTGGCGGTTGTGTTTGTGGTAACGGTGGTTCCCCACTGACTGTTTCTGACATGGTCAGTGGAAATACAGATCGGTAGTCGTCGGGTAGTGCCGGTAGAGGTTGGTAAGGTGGAGGAGGCGGAGGCCAGTAGACTCCAGTCGGTGGTGGCGGAAAGAGCACGGGCAGAAGCGACTTGCGGCTTGGAATAGGTTTGACAAGTGTTGGAGGCGGTGGTTGTGGCTGGTGTTGCAGTAGATAGGATCGACAGAGGTCGAGAGCTCTCGGCATGTGAAGGAGGTGTGTGGCCAGCAGGACTCCATAGATGTTGTCGGGTGTCAGGTCGAGGTATCCCGTGTACATGAATGTTAGCAGAGGCGCGAAAACTTCGGCACTCACGTTGGGTACTAGGAGTTGTCGACGATCGGATTCATCAGCCAGCATGGACTTGAGATAGCCGCTGTGTGCTGACAGCACTACTCGATGACCAGCGAACTGATGGGTTTGAGAGCCGGCGCCAACACATACGACTACGTCCGGCGGAGAACTCTCTCTAAGTAGCCAAGCCCGATAAAGCGAGTACATGCCGCCTCTAAGTGCTGCCGCCAACTGATTGTCACTGCCGCCTCACGACTGCCGCCTCCCACCGGGGGCGGTTCTGCTGACGCGCGCGCATCTCATCTCCGCCTCTTTCCTTCCCGCCTTCTACTCACATTGATTGACAAAAAAATCGCAACTCGATTCTCAATCATAACTAATCCTATTGCAGATTATTTTCTCCTTTCTGTGCAGTTGATTACATTTTTTCATGCTCCCGTCGAAATTAAGTCGGAATTACAACCCACTCGGAAAGTATTATTACCCTCCTTTTGCAGTGAAAAGTCATTAAACAGCCAGGATCAAAGGATCAAACTTTAATACTCCGATATAACTTTTTGGGTTGTGATGATAAAAAAGGGTCTTCATATTCATGTAGATGACTTTTAAAAGAAATATCGTTAACGTGAAGAAGAATAAGTTCTTATAAGATGAAAAAGGTGATGATTAGCAGCTCATCACATTTGTCTCCTGTAAAAAAGGGTCTTAATATTAATCTAGATAATTCTTATAAGAAATAGCATTAACCTTAACAAGCTCTTACATTGTAACCGCTTCTTGATAAAATAATCAGCCTCATTAAAAAAACTGATGGAATTTTATAGTTCTGCTCATGATGAAAAAATTCTATTTTCTACCATTCTATAACAATATTATTCATTGTCTTGCCGTGAGTCACGGCAATGAAAAAGTAGCCTACATTTGAAAATAAGTTTCGTACCTTGGAATAATGTTAAGTTTCAATTGATCAATATAGATAATTTATTATTAACAATAACAATACTGAATTAGGTACCGTGCGTGCTACCGATGTTTTTTATATATTCGTGATATTTCAGAATTTCGGATAACCCCTCACCATAAATATATTTTTTCCGTACCCGACACTTGCAGTCCAATTATTTTTCAAGAAAGAAGAGTTACTTACATTGAAAAATTATTAGCAGTTTTTTCAGTCTCACAATCAGTTCTAGTTGACTCACTACAGAGTTCACTCTTTAATATTTTATATATTCCTTCCTATTACCTAAATTTTCAGCCTGTCGCACGTAAATCAAATTCAATTTAACTTCCGTAAAATGACGACATTGCACTGACGTCCGACTCGTTCATTGGTTATCATTGCATTGATTGCGTTAGATCACATCATTTAAAGGCGGTTAAATTAATTTGGTTTTTCGTAAAACTGGCCGTCAGACTATAAAAAAATGGATGAAAATCTGAATAAGTTAGTCCTTTGATAATAATGATTCTGGGCTGGTTATCCATGTCTTTTGTTTGGAAGAGTGGGACGGACATAAACTTGTTATAAAGAATCGAACTCTTTCACCCAATGCAACCGTCAAATATATGAATTATTGAAATAACTCTTCCATTTATTCCATGTGAATATTTCGCAATACGTGATTGCTCAATCCTTGTCAATTATACTCGAACCTTTCAGTGGTATTGGAAACATGAATTTGTTAATGGGTTATTACATATTGAAAAGATATGCTCAGTTATTTGGAAAGGGTGGCCAGTATGGAATGGAAGGGGAGGGGGCAGCTGTGCAATCGTTTGGGAATCGAAAAGCAAACTAATGGGACCGACCCATTACCCTAAAAGTGGATTCATGGATATATTAACAGTCTCTGTTAATTGAATTACAGTTATCCGTAACAGGTAATTCAGTTGGGTCTGTCTCTACTGATTGGATTGATTTTTCCAGTGAAATATTCTTCAATAATTTCTAAAAAGATTGATCAAAACTTGCTATGGTATGGGGGTTGATTGATCTATGTTATCTTTTTTAATACCTCCTAAAAATACGAACTAAAACTTGCTTTTGCTAGGGAAAACAAACCAATTAATCAGTTTGATTTCTATCAATAAGCCGCAAAAACATGTGATTTCTATCAATAAGCCGCAAAAACATGTGATATACTCTTTAAACTTAACGTAATTTGAATTAGAGAAAACTATCAAATTGAGTTAATTGGTTAAAATGAGTTAAATTGTTAAATCGGGGAGACCGATCTCACTAGACGTCAAACCTGCGAAATAAGTAGAAACCAATATGTAAACAAACAATCTATATATCAAGTTAATTGAAGTTTAGTACTGTACTTATTTGAATTGAAGTTATAATTTGATCCAATAGGCTGAATATGTGTTGTTCTACCTACGTTATGTCGCTAATGCACCACTTCTTTAGTGATATCCATTTAATTTTGCGGATGGCGATCAGTAAACAGCGGATGTTTCGAATCTTTGACACAATACTTAACCTACAAATGCTAAACTCACAGATTATTGCAAAGACTTTGAAAAGGTTTTTTTTACAAAAGTTTTTCGTTAAAAGGTCTTCTTTAAAAATGTCTTTAAAGTCTTGAAAGGTTTTTAAGACTTGAAAAAGTCTTTGGATTACTGTGTAAAAGCTGCGTAACATCAGCTGTTTACTGATCGCCATCCGCCAACTTGAATGAATAGGATTCTACTGTACGCAGGAGAGAGTCACAACACAGCTGGGGAAACGAACCTCAAATAACAGAATGAGTTCACTTTGTTGATTCACTGCTGAAAATGAATTTTCTAATGCTGGCTCCTTTTTTTTTGTACAAGGGCCTGATCATGACTGGTCATCTCATGAAAGCACATTCTTTTATTACTGTAATAACCGTGTCAAAGAATTAATACTTCGTTTAGGAAGACGAGTATAATCCTTCTTTTTTTTTAAATGACGATGCATCTAATTTCTATATATCATGGACTCAGATTAGAGCTCGTGGTATTCCAATCGGAAACCAAGCCCACCTGTTACGTTCATATCTGTAGTAATTTTCATGCTCGAGCTTTTTAAAATTCTACATAATTATACAAAAAACCTAAAAATGAGCTCAACCTATTCAAAATTCTTCTTAGATTAAAAGCTTTAAAGAATTTTTTCTCATCATTTATGTTTCGTATTTTTTTCATTCATGACGAATAAAGTTTCTAATCCATCTAAAGGATCTATGCCCGGTTTTTCAGTCGCTCAATAGACAGTTTATGGATCCAATAGCACTATTGAATCAATAACCATGTGTTTTCAAATGCAAAAAAAAGTTATTGATTCAATAAGTTTATTGAAGGACTGAAAAACCGGGAACTAATCCATCTAATCCGTCTTTCGGAGGAGACGTTAGGCCGTCGATCCCGGCTGCCTATAAAGTAGTCGTTATCTCTCATCTTCACCCTCTTTCTTACCTATTACCCATGCACAAGCCTCAGTGCTCATGTGGGCATCCTCACAAAAAATTCATCCAATAGAACACGATTTTTTCTCACGTGTCTGCAGACTACAGTTACTGCACTTTTTAATAAAAAGACTTGGAGTTGTCAAAACCACACATTTAATAAAACAACGAGATAGCGGTTTCGGTTGTTACCCCATTAACAATCTCCGTTATCAAACTAAAACTAAAATATAGTGCAGCAGATGAATTCTTGTGAATAAACAATAAATAAACTCGTGACCGTGCGCTGTGATTGTGATAACTATCACAATGTCGCTTTCACTACTACACAGAAAATACTGCTCTTTTATTATTATGTGTATTGGATAACTTCAGAATGTGGACACAATTTTTAAGAATATTTAGGCTAGTCATATCTGAAGAACTACATTGGACTCCACTCGTGCATTGATTGGTCGGAGAAATTGCAGTGCTGTCAATTTGTTGCCGGTGGAATAACGGGCAACGCAAGGGACTGACTGCTATCAGTTAGCTCGTGGTTTATAGATGAGTAGCGGAGTCAAGAGCACATGAGCACAGCGGGTTGTTTCCACTGGACATGTGTCACCCTTCTGTCCAATTATGTGTATTATTAGTGAAAGCTCGTAGTTTACCTACGCCTGTCCGTTCGGGCAGATTTTT
Source organism: Laodelphax striatellus (assembly GCA_017141395.1). Taxonomy (NCBI): domain Eukaryota; kingdom Metazoa; phylum Arthropoda; class Insecta; order Hemiptera; family Delphacidae; genus Laodelphax; species Laodelphax striatellus. Next base: position 19,034,367 of record CM029544.1, on the reverse strand, counting down.
ATCCCGCTTTCATACATTATTCGCAGATACAGATCATCCCTTGGCTCCAACCACTTACTTTGCGAGTTGAGCGCGATGGGTAAGGGTAGCTAAAAGTAGTAGACACCAAATATTTTTTTTCTCTCCATGGAAACCATGGTTTTTCCCTCTTGAAAAAGGAAACCAGCTTGTAAACTCTTGTAAAGATTAGGAACAATATGTTATTTTTTTGGAAAAACATGTCAAATAATTGACATGTGAAATCTACCTATCACAATCTTCAATTTAACTTTCCATGACGAACTGCTATTTAATAACTTACTTTTTACATGATTGTTTTTGTACGACAGCAGTAAAATTTAGACTTTTATGTTTAAAACATGTTTAAAGTGAATGTTATCACTATTTTAATCCGAATATACAAAAATATGAACATTACTTGACAAATTGCAGATATAATTCAGTTGAATTATTACTGTACTACAATGATACTGGACAAAACTTGAATAATGGAAGATTTTAGAACGTTTCTGCTTATGATTTATGATTGGCTCTGGACCCGGGTACTTGTGGTGATGGTTATGGGAGGGGGTAAGTGCAAATAGTAGTCAGGAGGGAGTTCAACAAGCAATGATCGAATGAATGAACTCGGAAAAGTAGAAGGCGCTCTTAATATTTCATCTGCCTGCAGGGCCCTTCATCTTTGGATTGCACAGTGCAACCACATCATCTCCATGTCAGAGACGTTTCAATAATAAAGAACCCGCTCGCTCTTCTAATTAAATGAACCGACCAGAAAAGTAAACTGCATTTTAAATGCTTCGCTTCTTCCCGCTCCGAAATGGCATCTTGCTAACATTTTATCTGCTTCCCGGAAACGCCTTTCACATTCAATGGGTCACAAAGTCGACTTTCATCTATTTTATCGATAAAGGAAGGACTTGATTTCTCGAAAGACTTCATCACAATTATAAAAGAAAGATTTTGGTTCTCAAAGACAATTAGCTGAGGTCTATAGGCAATCATCTTCTATGATGAGGGCTTATGAATACAGATAGCCTTTTCAAATTGTGCTGTTTACAATTTGATCCACAAATTGGTTCACATTGCATTATTTTTCCGATGGGATTGCCCAAATTGGTTTGTGCACGGGTGATGGGAAGGATGATGGTGAGACGTAAACGAATCAAAATAATCATGTAAGGTGTGTTCCAAAACTTGAAAGTGAACGTGACCAGATCTCTCTTTTTGGCAGATCTCTCTCAACTCTTTTTAGCTTATTATGTACACCATTGGAACAGATTATTGAGATCTTGGACACACTTAGGCCCGTGTGCACAATCTTCGTTGTAACTAAGTCTAACAAAACGTAGTTTCAAATTGGTTTGAACCATAAATCCAGGGTTTAAATTTAGTTGAAACTGAGAATCAAAAGCTTTAACCAAGTTCAAGCTTTGATGGTTGTAAAACTTGGTTTAAACAAAGATGGTGCATACGGGCCTATATAATTTACATCGTAAGCATCAAGTCTTATTATTCATAAGATCTTATTCATTTTCGTAAATCACCAATTAGAAGAATAACAGAAGAGGGCCCAGGTTTGAGTCTGAGGAACTCCAGTTGTGTTTGCAAAGTTACGTGATTTTACAAACTTTTCTTGAATATATTGTTGACGTTCATTAAGGTAGCTGGCAGTAAACTCCACTCCAGAGACAGGAAAGCCAAAATTACTATTATATTTTGAAGAAGTTTGTGATCCACGGTTTCAAAGGCTTTTGATAGATCCGAGTACTCAACATCCATAGGCCAGCCCTCAGAGAACCTGTAGTACCTCATGAATAAAGTTAGAAACCTTCAATCGTCCAGGCATAAAACCATGCTGAACGTCAACTAACCCTGATGAACCAGTAGATACGAATCTGCAACAAATATTTTAAAAACTTAGCTATAAAGTTGATCATTAAAATAGTTCTATAGTTTTTGACACTTTCTCTGCTACCAGTTATGGGAGTCAAACGAGCAATCTTGAAAGCATCAGGAAAGGTGACAGCCAAATTCAAAATGTAAAGCCGATGATTAGCCAGAATTTCACAACATTCGTGATATCCTTCAGATAGTAGATTTATTTGAACTAAATAATGAGTAAATCTCTGAACGGTGAATCAGTCGAATAATGAATATTATTCGTTCATGGAAAGCGATGCTCATGGCAAGAGTATTATTAAAAAAGTTATTCACAAAGACATTTATGCATTGAGCATCCTAATAATATTTAGAAAGTATTCTATAAAATGAACTAATTGCTCTAATTATGAAGATAGCTGGCCCAGGAACCTCACTGCAAACTTATAACAACCAAAGTTATTTTAACGGGGTTTCACATGAGTATGATGATCCACACTATCAAATGCATTTGATAGGTCTGTGTGCACAACATCCTTACAAATTTTTGTCCTCATAAATAATTATTGGACTATTGAGAAAGAGAAATGATATTGAATACACAGAGAATTATCTATGAATTCCTTCAGATAGATGGGAACGTTCTTCATTTGTGTTAAGGAATAGTTGAGTTCCTCCACTAGGTAATTTCACGATTTTGTCATGGTTATGGGATATATATTTATAAACATTATTGATTAGCGCAATATGAAACAATCAAAATGCTAAATTTTTACGTGATTGGAAGATCATAGATCATGATTTATAGAGAGCATTATCGTAGTGAAATTGTTAGGCAGCATTGTTAGGTGAATTGATAATGCCTTTGATCAATTTGAAATGGATGCACCCCAGACAGAGTCTATACAATCATGCAATATTTGTCCAGAGGTTAGCTTTTGTAATGTAAATAAAAAATAATGAGCAATTTGGGTAACTTAGCTTGCAAATTTTGAACAATTCGTTGGTATTTGTTTGTTGGCAAGATGCTATCATGAAATAGGAACCTCTCAAGCGGCACGGGATGAGGGATCTGTTATTAAATGTGGAAAAGGGAATAATTAAATTGGCTGTGTTTGTCGGCGACGGCTGAATTAGAACGATTGTCCCCAGGGACTCTCTCCCCCGGTTCGAGAGAGAGTTCTTTGCTGGCATTGACGACGAGATGCATTGCTCCTTAATGCTAACAGCTCTACGGCCATATTAGTACGCTTTACCGCTCTTCAAAAAAATCTCTATAGCATCTTTTTTACTCGTACACGTACTCCGTTCACTAGCTCTTTGTACAGAGTGCCTTCATTAAAAACAACTCACATAATTTTTGCTATGTATATATGACAATGTCCCCTCTGATGGAAGCTGAAATCTTTTGTTTTGAAACTTGACAATTATGGAAATAGATAGATGTCATCACGTCGCATATCATCCAATATTGAAATGAAATGAAAGTATTCTATACTAGGCGGAAGTTAGGACTAGAAAGTCTTTTCTACCTCTCAGCCTCAAGTATTAAATTGATCAACCAATATTTACGTGGATAACGTGACTAATCTATGATATGCAACATTATTACTCTAAATTATTTAAAGGTTTACTGAGAATAACTCTTCCCCTCGTCTCTTGCAATTGCTTTGTAGGATTTTGAGACTCCTTTCTAATAAGATTTATAATTATAATTGATAATTTTTAATAAGAATATTATAATTTAGTGACCTTGCTTAAGTTCAATTTCAATCCCCTATTATCTCACAATCACCTTAGTTGACAGTTCTTTAAAGGAACAGTAATATTTTTCTACCTGTTCAACTTCAATTTTAATTCCAATTTCTTTCAGAAACATCTTTCATTTTCACAATAAAAGTACATACCCCTCTGGTCCTCTGCGATATTGAAGTTTTTGGATGCGTCTCATAGTTTCGTTTCAACTTAAGTAGGCCTACCTGTATTATGCTCGCATCAGAATGGCATGCTGGCAGCCATAGACAAGCGTGAATTTCTCTCTGTCCTTGTTTTGGATTTCAACAAAGCGTTCGATGATAATGTTTTCCATCCTTCAAACTTGCTTAAATTGAAACATCAACGCCAAATTTTGAGCTCTCTTGTTGCCTGGTTCTCGTCATCTGTCAGGTCACTTCTCCACTGTTATCGATAGATAAGATAACGGGCAACGCTACTAAGTTTTAATTAAAAATATGAACACCAAAATCGACAAACTAGCATAGTAACGATCTACTGGAGAAATTACAAAAGGAAGATGGGTTTGAATGTTTGAATACTTTTGGATACTGCTTATTCTACATTTCTCCAATTTATCTTATTTTCTATATAATTCAACTTCTGACTCAGCAGAAAACATCATCATGTTTACTTGAATGACAATAAAGTTATTGTCTACCTCATTGCTTTTACAAAGCAGTACTTCCAAAACACCATAAACTATAATTTCTCATTTGAAGAATTGATGAATCAGAGGTTATTCAAATGAATATATATTATGGTTATATATTATGGTTAATATTATATTATGATAATAATATATTATATTATTAATATTATATTAATATTATATTAATAATATACTATGGTTATATATTATAATATATTATGGTTACTTGAGTGGCAATAAAGTTGCCTACCTTACTGCAATTACTTCCAAACCCCTTCTCCTTTGAATATGAATTTCTTGATGGGAAATAATAACGATTGCAGTTTTCATAAGGGAAAACGACTGCTATTGCAGGAGTGAGTTGATGGTGAGGTCTGGAGGCAGGAGACGTCTGACGTGATATTTCTTCATTCGTCTTTGCTGTTGATAAAAGTCTCTTCTCGTAATGGAGCGAAGAACTTTTTTATTTGAAATGTTGAAGCTAATGAACGTTAAGCAAACCGAGGTTTGCAATCCAGGTTAGGGTAAAAAGTTCCCAGTGTAGTTGTTTGCCGACAAGGAGCGCCCCGGCTATAGCTATCCACTAATTGGCATCAGTCTTCCTTCCATGTCTCTTCTCCTTCTCTTTCTCCTTCTCCTATGCAAAGAGTTCCGTTTTCTTCCTTTCCTTTCCACTTTGCTCCCAATGCATTTTATGCGCTTACTTACCCGCTAATCTGTTTACTACCTGCTCCAATATTATTAACTATATCATGTTTATTGACTTCTGAATTCGAGTAACTGGTTTGGAATACAGTCTATTCTGTGACACACTGATAAATTTTATTGCTGACTTTATTCTAATTCTCAAGTTCCTCCCAACAAATTTCAAGAAATAACAGTCAATTCATCTTCTGCTCCCAATTTGTTCGCGATGTATTCGGTAGATTAAAATTCACGCTAGAGGCTAATCAAAAACTAAAGTTGATTCACACCAAGGTTACTATAGACACCTTAGTCTATAGTAATCTGTAGTTAGTCTATAGCTATAGTTAACCTGTCTATAGTAACCTTGGATTCACACGCATATTATAGTAATGTTCACCGACTCCAAAGTGAATTCGACCTAGCCAAAGAGTACCATTGGGTACTGTTTTACTGTATTTGGGTCGTTTACTGTATAATACAGTATCACCTAAATTTTTCAATTCTCAGTGTTTTTCCAAGAGCACTAAGTGTTCAAAATCATTGTAATGAAAATGAATCTCATGTTTACTTACTTGTATTTGGCAAGAGATCTTATGTTTGCTTAATTCTATTCGGCAATGTTCACTTAGATAATAGTGGTTTCCCCGCTTGATTTTCCTGCAAAGTTGCTCAGTCCACTACAATTTCCCATCAGTTCAATCTACCCCTTTAAATTTATTGAATTTTATTAGATTCCAATGACAAATATAAGCATACAATATTGTACAGATACACTTGACAAAGTATACACTTGTATACAATTGTACAGTATACACTTGAAATAAAATATAAATGATGAAATAAGTCAACTCTCACATGAACCGCAAGGTTTGTTTAAGAGATTGAGTTCATATCTTAAATTTATATAAAATATAGAAGAAAGAAATCAATTAACAAATCAAAAACTGAGTGAAAAGGATTTGAATCGTTCCGAAAAATGACTATTCTAGTTGCCAAGTACTGTCTGAAGCACATTGCTTTGTTGTAGTAGACTAACTCTGCAACGTACCGCATCTGTAGTCTCTTTCATTTTTTCTCTTGCGACTGGTGAAAAGAAAAAGGTAATTTGAAATATTTAAAACGGGCACAATCAGAGCTAATGGCCTAAAAAAGAGAAAAGACAAAAGGGAGACAAAGAAGTCTGATGGGGCGGTTCTGTTTGACTTTCAGCTGGCCCTCGGGAAATATCCCCTTGACTCTTCTGATTACTCATCGGGTTTCATCTCTCGTCTTTGCTCGATGCGCCGCTGCTCTATCTGCTCTCATGCTCGTTGCTCGCCTAAAACGCTCAAGATTTATCAGCGAACAGACAAACCTTGCGCGCTCTAGCGAGAGTCAAGTGATCGCGCCAGTATAAATCAACTTTATCACAGTAAATTCGTGTTATCTTCCGTGTGATCCTACTACCCAAGATTTAGTTTTATTAAATGTAATGCACTTATCAAACTCCAAATACTGTAACTTGAAATAAGCATAAGTTACAAGTATTACAAGAAACCCGTATACTTTGCAACTCTCAGTAATCTATGATTCTATCAAGAGTCTATTTAAATTTTAAAGCTATTAAGAGTCTGAAAAATATTTTAAGATTTCAAGAGCTGAAATCTTTATTCAAAATTTAAAATTAAATTGAATCAACTTTCAAATGTTCAAGCATATCATTCTACTTCCCTCATCACTACTAACATGACTACTGTTGGGATTCATCCTGGTGAAAAGAGCATCAATGAACACGAGTTTCTTTCGTGTAAATAAAAAGCTTCACATGACTGGCATTTGCTTTCCATGTTGTTGTTGTGTTGTTATGCCTGACTGATTGGAAATAGCATTTCAAAATTAAGCAGCATCAGCTTTTTACGCCCTAGCCTTCTCGCTAATGTCCGGTTGATTCTCTTTGTTTATGTTTTTCCATCAACAGAATGGAGCGAGTCAATTTGATTTTTGGTTACAGTTGTTTGTGTAATAATTATTATGATGGGAGTTATGGATCGCGGATATAGAGTATACAGAGTGGAATACTTCAATTCTAAATTACAAATTCAATGCAGTAAAATATTTGTAATTTTTATTTCTGAGGATTTGAATACTGGAAATTATAATAAATTATGAGATGAAACGAGAAATAGCTAAATTTATTATTTGTGAATCAGATTGAATTTGAATTTGTGAGGAAGGGGAGAAAGCTGAAACTAACACCAAGCTCTAAGAAAAGTGGGAGTGGCAATGCTGATGACGTAGAACGCCTACGAAAATTCACAGAGTCGTCTGATTGGTCAGACGCCATTTTACGATTTCTACCAATCAGAAGCTAGCAGCTTGTAAACGTCAGATGGACTGGCAGGAGTCATGTGACGTATTCATACAGCTGGCTCCTGATTGGTTAAAATCGTGAAATGGCGACGGTACCATCCTATTGGTGAATGAGACGGCTTGTTGAATTTGGAGGCGTGGCTTACTACAACAGTAGTAAGGCGTGGCTTACTCTTTCTTTAGTTTCAATGTTTGATCCTGCTTTCTTGGCATTTCACATAATGATATTTATTCATTCGACATTTCATATTACTTTATTGAGCATCGATTGAGATTGTATCAAATTTAATTTATCTCTTTGGAGTAGTTGCTTGGGATTCTTCTAGAATAGTAGTATACTAGATGAATTCTATGCAACTCAAATTGAACATTACACGAAAAATATGACTAAACTAAACTTTGAACTGCTTTGAAATACTATTCAACTATAAATTGAATTCTATGCAACTCAAAGTGAACATCACACGTAAAATATGACTGAACTAAACTTTGAACTGCTTTTTAATACTTTCTAAATGTTCTCATAATATGAATGCAGCAAATTGTCTGCTGGCCCTTCCAAGCTCTGGGTCCCCCTTGGCCCCTTTCAGCTATGGGCCCCCCGCACCGCGTTCAGATCCGGCCCTGGTTGAGATACAAAGCCTATTCTATGTGTGAAATGTACGTTTTTCATTCCACGTATTAGAATTAGATGATCGAAAAAGAATGGGAAAGGTTTGAAAGTAAATTCCCCATAGTGCTCAAGTATAGAAACAGTCAAAACTCAATTCAATCTATAAGTTTGACGATTTTTCACCATATTATATCTGGATAAACGTCGTGGCACCTATTTGGTGGGATGTGGGAAGCGTAGGCTATGTACGCTGTATTACCGATTCCATTATTCATAACAATATCGAATCGGGAATAAAAAATTCCGTCTCTTCCATTTTTCAAGTTTTTTCGTCCAATTAGCAGGCCATGACATTTTATCATTCCTCGGCTGTCTGTGTCACCGGCTAATAGACATCTGCATTTTTTTGTTTTGCAATAATTAATAACAATTTTCATTCGTTCTCTGCTCTGCATAATTGAGGGGACAGTTGTCCATCTTCGTAACAACCCCTGTATTGCCCAATACTGAATTTCGTCTTCACTGGCATTTTTTGCTCATTCCTGTCAATTCCTCTCTTGCTTGCTGGAGGTGTATTTGTGAGATTGATATTGATGTTGGTGGCTAAGCCAAAACGTTATTTAGTTGGTCGTGAGGAAATAGCTTTGAATGCTTGCTGATTCAATAGAAAATGTTGATTGAAGATCAATTTGAAGTTTGTAATGATATCTGTCTGACTATTCTTAATTCTGACTGAATGTATGGCCTTCAATAAGTGCATATCTTATATGTAGTGGATATGTGAGTAAGTGCCTTGACCCAACATGCATGAATTGAATTGCATGCATTGAATTGAATTGACCCAACATGCATGAATTCAACATTAAGTTGAATTGAAATGATTGATATTCATTCATAACATAAATTTATAATAATAGGAATTTCATTGAGAAAGAAGTTAGAAGCTAATTTTCTGAAACTGAATATCAATATAACCCACATTCAAATTTATTGAAGTAACTAATCTTCTGGAAATAGTTATCAATAAAACTTGCTTTTAAAGATGAAGATGAAGATGAAGACGAATTAAGATGAAGATGAAGATGAAGATGGAGATTTTGACTGTGAAGATATTTCATGGAAGTAGTGGAAATACGATTCCCAAGTGAAGTGAGTTGTTGCTTGCGTTCCTAGATGGATCAGCAATCATCCAAGATACAAGAAACGAGTGTTTCAATCGGGAACCGTAAGAGGGGGGGCGAGCGTTGAGCTCAGCTAAGACCAACTTGCCATGGCTTAATTAGGACAGTATTTAGCGAATCTCTTTAGTTAATCGCTAATTAGAGCTGTGCAAACAGTAACTTGAGCAGACTACTGCTAATATCTGTTTGGTTTGTAGAGCTTGTTCAGCAGTTTACGGACCGCATCATTTCTCGCCCCCCCCCCATTCCCCTCACCGCTACACTCCACCGAAACCAAATTCAGACAGAGCTTCCAGCTCCAAGACTTGATATTCTAACCAAATAAACCTCTAGAACAGTCGACACCATTCTCCATTCTATACTAATAGCCTAATAGTTGGCTTAGCCGAAGAACAAATCAACTCTGAGGTAAAGCCGAAACCGTTTCAATTATCATAGAAGGTATGATAATCTCGTGGAAGTACGGTACGGTATTCTAATCAACAAAATTTTGAGATGAAACGTGGAATTGTTGAACCAAATAAATTGCTGTGATGATAACGTTTTTGTTAATTAGCTACGAATAGGTGTTGATTCTCTTTCTTTGAGAGTTAGACTCCATAATCTGTTATCCTCCGACTCTCTTTCAAATAATAAGTGACATCCGTTTGAGTGTGAAAAAATGTAACGCAAGAAAAATAACACAAAAATCCTTGCCATGAATCCAATGATCCATGATCCAATGATGTAAGATCTCCGTTAAATCAACTATTATAAAATTGATAGTAATTGAATAATGGCAATCGATACCTCAAGATTCTTTTCATCTTTTACAATTGAGATATGAATTGAAATATAAATTCCAAGTTTACAGTGAAAATTCAATTTTTCCAAACTTGGCTTTTGGTTTTGATTTTACATACTTCATTACTTACATTCTGAAATCTTTGAAATGTTGAGATACTATTCTGAAAAGTAATAACTAATATTATAGCCTACATTTTTCACTAATCTTCATGTTTTCCTCGTTGGGTTGTACGGCGAGGTGGAACTACCTACGGGTCTCCCTTAGACAGTATAGAATAAGAGAATTTACCTCTATTCTCTCTGGTCTCCCCACCGTTCGAAGCCATACGATGATGATAACAACGATTGAATAGGATCTGTGTTCTGTAATACCAAATTTGAACCTAAGAATAAGAGAATTTACCTCTATTCTCTCTGGTCTCCCCACCGTCCGAAGGCATACGATTATAATAATAACGATTGAATAGTATCTGTGTTCTGTAATACCAAATTTGAACCTAATTAAAGCGTGAGCTTCAGGGCTGTAGGCACCATATTATGTTTCTTAAACGCATAAGCTGCGTTTTAACAAGTTTAGACCGTGGATTTATAGTTAGATCTAAGATGAAACCAAGTTTTGTCAGACTTAGTTTAAACCAGGTTGAAACTAAGTTTTTTCAGACTCATTTTAAACGAAGATTGAATAGGATAGGATAGGTGCTGTCCGCATGCAGGTCTTATGTTGGGTTGCACCAACCGGGATCAACTATTTTGAATCAGCTGATCCCATTTGATCAGCATTGCACTGATCCTGGATCAAAAGGTTTCTTGCTGGGTGCAACCCAACATAAGAGTGCTAACTTTTGAGTAGAGGAATTTGACTGATACATAACTTTGATCTTCAAGGAAAATAAAGGCAAGCAAGCGTTAGTTAAATTTGTTGCTTGCAAATGTGTTGGTCCACGCACGATCGATATAATGACGAATGGTAGACATGAGCCAGCACCGGTGAATACGGACGGTATGTGTGTCCCAAAGCACTAATCTCCTTACGCGAATGTCGCTGTCACAATTCCATTAAAAACAACAATCGGAGCCCAGCACCAGTGGCGGATGCTGCAATTACGCCAAATTAACGCCTGAATTATTAATCGCATGATCGCATTAGCTGCGACAGTATGATGGCCAACGCATTTGCCTGGGCTTCGCTAGGTAGCCTACGTGTGGTGTTGGCCACATCAATTGACAACTACTTGAGAGAAAGCGTCGCGCCGCTCACATCCAGTGGACCCCCCCCCCTCCACCTCGCCCTCCCCTTACTTCCATCGCTTATGTCAACACACGCGCACCCTTACCCCCTTCTAATCCCACCCCTCCTCCCCACCATCATCCTCCGATATCCTATCAATTATATAAATTGAATGTTGGCCATTTCCTAACCCTCTTCCTCTTGGTTTCTTTCTTAATTTCATTGCTTTCTGCGTCTTGCCGCTCGGGTTTTTTTCTCCCCATTCTATTTGCTATATGACGAGCACGGATTGTGTTTATTATTAGCTTAACGTGGGGCGAACGAATGTTGTGGCCGGAAACCAATTGCGAATTCCATATTCAGAGATGTACCCTGTGATCGAAGCTTTGTTCTGATCCTGCAAGTTTCATGCTTGAAACAAAAAATAGGATTCAAATTCATTGTTTACATCATCAAATAAGTAGCAAACAGAAAAATTTCATGTATCCATCACATGTGATAGACTAATAATTTGCAACATTGGATGATAATGAAGATGACTATGATATGTGTAGGTTCATGAATACTTTTTCTAGAAGGAGATGGGATATTGCAATTATTCAATTGCTTTTTGAATCATAATAATTTATTGAACGAAATTCCCAATTAATAATGTCAAAAATACTCTGAAGACTTCGGCTACTGCGAATATTTACAACAGAGTAATAGCTAGTAAGGAAATTCGATGAATGCTGCTGTACAAAAAACTTTTGCCCGGGCGGGAATCGAATCCAGCTTACCCAGCACCTCTCGTCCGCCGGACAAGTGCCAGTACAATACCTGAACTTCAATGAAAATGAAAGTGAAGCTTAACACTTGTATGTGTCAACGAATGAAGTTTGGGAATTATACTTTACATTTTCCATTTTTCATATGAATCTCCACATATTTGTCACTACAAAGCCCTGGTTGAGTAGCGGATTGACCCTATAAAAAACCACCAGGATCTTGCAGATACTCATGAATAAAATCAATAAACTGATGTGAAGGATAGTTATGAAATTTTCACGGTTGTTGACTATGGCTGAGTTCCTTTGTGTCCGGCAAATGAATTGGGAGTGTAACGTGCAAGGGGGGACGGCCCCAGTTTTAATCGGTCGGCAAAAATATTATTGTTAATTTTGTGGGCACTCTAAATTTTAAATGAAACGGTGTAAACGACTGCGACCCCTTCTGATCTATTATTCTGTTAGAAGGGTTTTTTCGAAGGCTGGAGGGGGAGGCTGGTAGCGAGAAGAATTAGCTTTTGTTTGAAAATACATAATGCGTCACCCAGAAAAACAGAATAAATGATCACACGGGCATTAGCAGAGGGTTTTAGGAGCGATCATTTCAATTTGTCGTTTCCTCGTGTTGAAAATCCAGCTTAAACCCTTTCGCTTGCTAACCCTGTCTCTGATTTGTCGTTTATTATTGGCCCATCCTGCTTTGTTCTTTCAGGCTCTAGCCTGATGCCTGCGTTTTGTTCGCACAAATGTTGACTCGAGTCTGAAAATCCCCTCTAAGCTTTCCTGTAATTACTTGGAATGCCAGTCAATAAAACACCTACAAATAAACACACTGCACACTTTGATTGAAAACTCTGGATCATCGAATTGTAAAATAAGGCTCAAGTTTTCCAATTAGCAGAACTTCACTGATCCTTCTTGCACAGGACGTGGTATAAAACAACAGTTGAAGTTTGAATCAAGTTATGTACATTCTTTGTGATGTGATATGATAATTTGTTATGAAATAGAATCCCAAACAGTAGATGTATTTATATGATATAGGCCTAATATATGTTATACAAAATTTAAATTATTATAAGAAGCAAAGAGAAAACACTAATGGGAAGCAATACTACGATCCTCAACTAATTTCTTGCTAATTTGTCAAAGGTAATACATTAATATATCCATTAATATTGACCCTGTGATAGAGAATGTGATAATATTTATCGATTGAGAATAATATAAACCATTAAAACATAAACATAAACCATTACAACTATAAGAGTATGAATCAATCAACTAATATTGAGATGAACATATTTTATGAGTTGGTGTGATTAGAGACATTGCTTTGAATAAATTAAAATAATATCAACAGCACCTTACCAATAATACTTATAAAGTTGAAAGCTCCAAGTTGAATAGTGAATATAAATATCTGATGAAACTGCAGAGGCAGAAGGTTTCATGTGAAGAGCTTTCTATCTTTTCTCAAAATTAAAAAATATTTCTCAAAGTGAGGCATAAATTTTGTTTTTATATCTGTGACATAAACAATGAAAAGCATTTCAAAAAAGATGGTAAGTTTATGTACAAACTACGCCAAACTTGTCTTGAAAACTTTGGACCTCAATATCTCCAAAGTAACAAAAATACACATAGAACCTTATGGAACTCAAGCGACGAATTGTAATGACTAAATTAAATGAATAGATTAATTTTTGTATTTTTTTTTCAATTCAATTCAATTTATTTATTCCACACACAACATTAAAACAACATACATCAACATTACATACATCAATAATTACATGAAAAGTTAAAGAAACAATAGAAAGAGTGATAATCCAGAGAAGAATAGTTGTGTTGAAAAAAGGGTAGTGAATCGAAAGTTCTCCCAACTATGGATATCCATGTCATAGGAAGGCTATGAAGGTATTTGCTATGTATGTTGTTTTTGTTGTACTGTTGAATTGTAATTTTTTTCATTTTGTGTGTGTGTGTGTGTGTGTGTGTGTGTGTGTGTGTGTGTGTGTGTGTGTGTGTGTGTGTTTTGAATAAGAAAAAAATGATTGATGTGTTCGTTCTAATGACTGTTTCAGTTGGCGAGAAGGGAACAGCACAGCCATGCGCGGTATGCAAGAGCGACTCGGTGAGTTCGCGCGCCCTGGCGCGATCCCACGCTCACCAGTACGGGTTACGAGAAGAGGACGTCGTGCCCGGTGCCCGTGTCTGCAACCTCTGTCGCTGCAAAGCGGTGAGATCGCGCTACACGCATTGTCCGCTGCCCACATGTCCGGCCACAAAGGGTCACCGCGTCAAACGCCTCAGACCGCTGCCCTGCAAGTGGGCTGACCTACCCAGCAGTGTCAAAGATCCCATTATTGCTGAATTCCGTGAGTATATTCAATAAAATAATGATAATTTCAGCGCAATCAATGCAGAGCAAATACCGGGTGATTCAAAAAGAATACCACAACTTTAAAAATTTGTATGTTATGAAAGAAACATCATAGAACCTTTTGTTATACATCTTTACAAAGAGTATTTAAAGAAGTTTTTTTCACTCACAATCAAATTCAGAAATGTTCCATATATGACCCCTCCAGACACTCGAGCAATATAAATCCAAAACCTCCCTCAAACTTGTTCCACACTATCTGTAGCATGTCAGGCGTAACTGGTTGGATGGCTGCTGTTATTTCTTGTTTCAAATCATCAATGGTGCATGGATATTGATGATTTGAAACAAGAAATAACAGCAGCTTATCAAACTGTTACGCCTGTTATGCTACAGTGAGAGTGGAAAGAGTTTGAGGGAGGTTTTGGGTTGATATTGCTCGAGTGTCTGGAGAGTGGAGGGGTCATATTTGAACATCTCTGAACTTCAAAACATTTCATTGCTGATCCCCAAAATCTTATATTGTATGCACTTGTATTCGATTAGTATGTTTCCTGATCATCTATCTCTATGTTTGTGAAGATTTATTCAAGTGTATTTTGCTTTAATTTTTTTTTTTTTACAAAGTAAAATTGGTACAACATTAGCATAACATACAAAAAAAAAATAATAATTACCTTGAGAATAAATTTTAAACCATCAAAAGTATTGTTAACAATTAATATGGCACTACCGGCAAAAGATAATCTTGTGCGCCGGTAGTGAGGTCAGAAGTAATTATTTCCAAAATAAGGCTGAGGGTATTGTACTCAGAAGCTTTAAGATTGTGATCTTTCCTGTTGGCAAAAGAGTGAATTGTATCTAGAAATGTTAAGATTCTGATCTTTTCTATTGACAGAAAAGTGAATTGTATCTAGAAATGTTGAGATTGTGATCTTTTCTGATGGCAGAAGAGTGAATTGTATCTAGAAATGTTGAGATTGTGATCTTTTCTGATGACAGAAGAGTGAATTGTATCTAGAAATGTTGCGATTGTGATCTTTTCTGTCGGCAGAAGAGTGAATTGTATCTATAAATCTTGAGATTGTGATATTTGCTATTGTCAGAAGTGTGAATTGTACCTAGAAATGTTGCGATTGTGATCTTTTCTGTTTGCAGAAATACCACCGAACGTAACGAAATGTTGTTCAGCCTGCTTCAATCGTATCCAGAGGCGTTTAACGCCGAATGATGACAGCAACTCTGGAGTGGGCGCTAGCGGACAAATGCTGCCTCGCTGGACCGACGAAGAGATCGAATCGCTCTCGCGTGGCATCCGCGAACATGGCAGTCGCTGGTCGGAAGTCAGTCGCGTGGTCGGCCCGTCAAAGACACAGCACCAGTGCAAGAACTTCTACTTCAACTATCGCAAGAAACTCGGTCTCGACCACATCATGGAAACCTACAATAAGGTGACGAATCAAATCGGTTCTCGGGAATTTGGAATGCAAAGTAGTATTAGAGTCGAGCATTCTGGCGAAGATGTAGGTCAAACTAGAAAGAGGCGTAGAGTTGTGAAATGTTGTGGATGTTGTTGATGTGAAATCTAATTAGACTCTGTGCTTGAATTGCGAATTATTCTTGAGAATTCCAGCTAGGATTAGTGTAATTGTGAATAATAGAATGTGAATGATTGGATGTGAATGATAGAATGTGAATTATGGTGGAGATGGAACTAAATTTTAATAAAAGTAGTAGGCTAGTATCAGCAATTTCGGTGAAGGTAAAATTACAACTAGAATCAGTGTTAGGACTGAAGCTCCTTTCTGATGGAGGTGGTACTGAATTTTAGTAGAATTTTTAGTTGAATATACGAAATTTTGGTGGAGGTAAAATTCCACCTAGAATCAGAATTGTGCTTGAATTGCGAATTATTGTTGAGGTGAAATTCCAGCTAGGATTAGTGTAAATGTGAATAATAGAATGTGAATGATTGAATGTGAATGATTGAATGTGAATGATTGAATGTGAATGATAGAATGTGAATTATGGTGTAGATGGAACTAAATTTTAATAAAAGTAGTAGGCTAGTATCAGTAATTTTGGTGAAGGTAAAATTACAACTAGAATCAGTGTTAGGACTGCCAATTCTGATGGAGGTGGTACAGAATTTTAAGGAGTATTAGTTGAATATACGAAATTTTGGTGAAGGTAAAATTACAACTAGAATCAGTGTTAGGACTGCCAATTCTGATGGAGGTGGTACTGAATTTTAAAGAGTATTAGTTGAATATACGAAATTTTGGTGGAGGTAAAATTCCAACTAGAATCAGTGTTAGGATAACTAATTCTGCTGGAGGTGTTACTGAATTTTAAAGAGTATTAGTTGAATATACGAAATTATGGTGGAGGTTAAATTCCAACTTTAATCAGTGGTAGGATTACCAATTCTGTGGAGGTGGAACTGAATTTAAATGACAATATTGGTAGAATAAGGAATTCTGTTCCTATCCGATCGCACCCGTTGGATTGCTTCAGCCACGGAAGAAATAATAGTAGAAAATTTAATTATTTTAATTTAATAAACTTTTTAAATGTCATTAACTTGAAAAAATATCTTTTTATAGTCAGTATTTTTGTAGAATAGAAAGAAGGCCTACTCTAATCTGTTAGATTGCCTCAGCAACGAAATTACCTTGAAACAATGGTAATAAATACCATTGATTCAATCCAATACATAATTTTAAACGGTATTTCAATGCCATTAAATATTCAAATGAACATTTCTTATAGTCTGCGTTTTGGCAGAATAATAAACTTTATACAGTAGGATTAATTGATTAACAGTAAAACATTTTTTGTTCTCTTTTAATATATAAGTAAAAGCCTATCAAAATTCTAATAAAAACGAATAAACTAATAGAAACAAAAAAAAAAACATCTTATAATTAATTTTTCAGTAGAGAATAAACTTTCTCATCTCTTTGTAAGTACTCTACTCTGAATACATAATTATATTCAACAATTATATTGCTTAAGCCATAGAATCCCATTGAATTAAAATTAAATAATCCCTGTTTCCAATTCAATATTCAATTATTCAGATTCTATACTCAATTACAGTATAATGAAATAGTCTATTACTCTATTTGAATGGTATTAACTATTCAAATAAAATATCTTATTCAGTAAATATAATAAGTCTCTCAGTAGAATAATAAGAAGTCTCATTCGTTGGATTACCTCAACCACGGAATTGCTTTAATGCAATTTGTATTTATTTATTATTTTTGAATTGAAGATTGTTGAATGTAACTATTACTACTAACTGAAAATTGTAAGATAGTTAGCGATACGTGAAGCAAACTTAATCAATTAGGCTACAAACAGTGCATTCTTATTTTCTTAGTTTTGTTATTTCTATTTTCTATTTGTATAATATTCTCTACCTTGTGATTGGTTATTGGGATATTTTTTTTGTGTGTTCCCCCGGTGGTATCGATCGTTATTACATATAATATATAGTCTGTCACAAGTTGATGTAACAGATGAGTTTTAGTATTTAAAAAAAAACAAATATATGGGCTTGTACCCATTCAAATATCCAAGTTGCGTAGAGGTCTGCCTTACTCATCGGTACTGAGTACCCATGACTGCTACGATAAGAGTCAAAATTCAATGCAGGCCTCTTCGAAATTTGGAGATTTTAATCAGCTGACTGAAAATAGTAGCTACAAATCAGCTAGTATAAACAAAACTTGAGTGCTTTTTTGTATTTGAAGGTTTTTCAGTATTTGCTCTCCTCAATTTTCTTGTAGCATCGTATTTTGTTTAATGAATTGGTTATTGTGTATCTTTTTATTTCTATCTTGAAAAATTATCATATCATCATATAGTTCATGTAATAAATTTTTAATATTCTTTTCGATATTTAAATCTGTAAATATCATCTTTTGAATTTTAGAAACTCATCCGATTAGTTTTCATTTTTTTTCTACTGAAATTTCATTGTATGTGAAGTTCCACTGCCTCTTACAACTCAAATTTCTTAAAACTTCTTATTTCTTAAATTTCCTTGAAACTAAACTTACTTAGTTGATATTTCAGCCCTATCATCCTTCAATTGTATCTTTGCAACCGTGTTTATCTTGTATCTTACTGACCATCTTTTGAATTTTCAAAAACTTAGATTGATTGATTGATTGGCTGCCTTTATTTCCTGGGAGGGCGAAGTTAGGGCACAGTTAGATGATTGACAATTTACTTTTTTCTACTCAAATTTTATTTAATGGTAGGGGGCCAAGTTTGAACAGAAAATTCCTCACTGCCTTTTCGCCTTTTTCAAGTTTCATTCCTATCATTCACCAATTTTCAGCGATCATGCTAATAATATAAGATTGAAATATCACATTGAATTAGAATGGAACTTTTATTAACTGTGTATGACACGAATCGTAACGTCACAAGTTTGTTATCCATCATAATCATCATCACCATATCAACCGGGTTTTAGGTTGTGACTGTCGCCACAAATTTTATCTTTTATCTAAATTTTATCTTCGTATCCGTGTTTTTCTTCTGTGTATATTATTCCTAACAGTGCTGAAATATCACCTATCAATTTTAGCGACTTATATGATTAACTAGAAATTTTATTTAGTGGGAAGTGGCATAGATTGTACCTAAAATTTCTCACTGCCTCTGAACCTCAAATTTGTTCACATATTTTTCCAAATCATCAGTCAATTGATTTTTGTATTTTTGTTCATCCTGTTACATGTATTATCCTAACAATGCTAAAAAACACTTTTTGAATTTTAGAAACTTAATTGGTTGTCTATTACTCTTTTTCAATAGAATTTTATTTGATAGGAAGAAGCAAATTTTGTACAGAAATCTCTCACTGCCTCTTAACCTCAGTAATATTTTATCAGATTTTCTTTTTATTTGTGTTTGTGTGTATTAAAAAATTCTCAGTGTATTAAATGTGTTTGATTTGAATGTGTCGATCTTTTTGTGTTTGTGTTGATTCAATTTTATTGTTTGGATTCTGCAAATGTGTTTGCTTGGCTTTTTGCACTAGTTCTATTAGCTTCATAAAAAAATAGTGAACTTGCATGAACATTTCGGGGTGAAAGTCAGGTTTCTCTTCTTTAAAAAGTTTAATTTTTTTTCAAATAACATAATACATAGTTTTTCGTCTATTACAGTATGTGTCAGAACATTTTTTTTTAACAAAATGGTGTTTGGTTCGAATGTATGAATAGCAGAATATCTACTTTGATATTTTACAATAGTTGCTAAAGGTTTTGAACATTGCACATTACACAGCTTTGCAGGAATTCTTCCTACCACTGCATGAAAAGTACATTTCTACAATAATTGTTCTGCAAATAAAAGTAAGTTGAAACAATTAACCTTTGCACTTTTAATTTTTGATGTATTATGATTTATTTTGTAAGTTCTTTTCCTTCAAAATAGATATTTTTATTTCTATTATTTGGTTGTTATGTATGATGAGGTAATTCTCCTATTTTTTGTATCAATTCTCAATGGATTCCTGTCCTTCTCTCTATTCCTATTATTTTTTGCCAGGTATACTTACTTAATTCTACCAGTTTTTCTTTAATTTTAAATAAGGTTTTCCCATCACTTAGTTGCATTAAAGCCAATGAAATTCAACAGCCGTAAAATAACGTCATTCTACGGCGGTTAATTTCTTGGTTTTTGTTCAACTGAGGTAGAATAACCTTTATTGAAAAATTAATTCACAAAAGAACTGGGAAAATTAGGTTATTATACCATAGAATAACCATATATACCATAGATTAACCATATGAATGGGTTACCCCTGATTATACCTAACTCGAAAAAGTTTTCTTTATTTCGTGCTATTGTTTACAATAACGTAATTTTTCAGCTTCAATAATTATGTATATACGGATTATAACTGTCACGCACAGGTTTTTAAAACCCATGTGACACCTTTTTTCATTGTATTATAAATTTTGTACAATCTAATTTTGTCAATAAACTTTCTGATTTCTGAATTGTCTTAACATGAAAATTTTCAGGTTCAAGAGTGATGTAATAATTATAGAAGAGTTGTGCCTGAATAAACCAAATTCTCTTACTTCTTATCTCTCACGTTCTGAACTGTCTTATCATGAAAGTTTTAAGGTTCAAGCGTAATGTTATCATAGATGAGAGTTGAAAATAAGACCAAGCTCTTTTGAATGAATAATTGATTTTTAAATTTTTATGAATTTCAGGAGCATCTAGGAGAGGAGAGAAAGCCGACTGTGACTGATGAGGAGGAATCCGGCTCAAGTACTTCGAGTTGCGATGACTTGGGAATGCCGGCACCTGGAGATAGTGACACAGCCAGTGCTGCCTCACCGCACCCAGTTCAACCTCTGCCTGAACTAGGTAACTATTCCATTTCATTCAATAATGACAATTGATTTGATTGAACAAAAGGAATATAAACTTTAAACCTATTCAGACAAACTTGATTGAATATAAATCCAAAGAAATCTTATTGCTAAAGAAGAAGAAGAAGAAGAAGAAGAAGAAAAGAAGAAGGAGAAGAAAGGAATCAGTGGAATAATCGTAGCAATGTTTAAAGTTAGAGAACTGAAAAATATGAATAAAAAAATACAAAAGAGAGAAACCCCAAGCCTGAACTAGGTAACTACAGTATTTCATTTCATTTGACAATGATAATTGCTCTAAGCCACAAGCCTATTGGGACAGTCCTTCATTAAACAAAAGGAATGTAAATGCAAAGAAATCTTACTGCTGAAGAAGAAAAAAAGTTCTACAATCAAATCAATGTTTACAGTAAGAAAACTGAAAAAAAAACAAATGATTGACAAGCGGGGGGAAGGGGGAGTGTTTGTCGAATATACTGCTACAATGTATTTGTTTTAATCCATGAAAACAATTCAATCTTGATTTTGTGCAAAATGTGATTCTTTCTCATACATTTAAATGGTATAGTGTAGCTACCTCAAGATTGTCGATCTTAAACGTTTAAATTTGAGTCTGTTCTCAATTTCAAATAAGCAATGACCGCTTAGTACAATATATATGATGAATTTATGAAGCTATCTAGAGTTTATCTATCTTGCACATTAAAATTAATCTATTATTCTCTATTTTGCGTAATCGATGAATCATTTTGGTACAATTGAAGGGGTCTTAAATTAATTTCTTTAAATCAACGTAAGCTTTCAACTTGTGTGAAGAGTTTCTATATTTAGATGAAATAGTCTTGTTCAACTGATTAACTAGGATGGGAATTTCAGGTGCCTATTCCCTAAAACGTACAGGAGCTTGAAAAAGAGAAACAGCTTCTCTCCTGGTTCTACTGTCTCAGTAATATCATAAGATTTTATCATCTAAAATTCATTTATGATTCTCTTGTATACAGAAGATAATTATGGAACAGGCCTTCCTAAATTATTGTCATGAGAGTTTTTTTACAGGCCTTTATTAATCCTTATGACGACTTATTTCTACAGGCCTTCATAAATTATTATGAGGATTTAATTTCCAATCCAAAACTCAATTCAAAATTTCAATATACAATGCAAACCATTCATTGTCTATAATTATATGAAATGAAATCTATTTACAAAAAACACAGAATACAATATATAGTAAAGGCAAAGAAGAGGAGTATAGTGCTAGAAGAAGAGAGCTAGGACCTTGGAGTGGTCCGTAGCCGAGGGCGATAAGCGCCTGTCTGATAATCCAAAGATTCCAAGTTCGAATACAGTTGCCGGAACGGATTTTGGCAGAAAAGGCCACTGGGCATCACCCTTTCCAAACACTCAATACAATATACAGTAAAGGCAAAGAAGAGGAGTATAGTTTTTTGAATTTGGTTTCGTAATTTCAGTTTAATTCTTATGAATTTGGTTTCGTAATTTCGGTAGGCCTATAGTTCTTATGAATTTGGCTTTGAAATTTCAGTTGAAAAGCCCAGTGCTATTGCCTCAGAAAAACCAGAGCCAGCCCCGCCTGCCGAAAGTGCAATTCGCCTGAATGCTAGTGACGTCATCACAGATGCTAGAACCAACTTGTCGGCTACCAGTGTGGTAACGGCCAATGAGATGCTGCTAGCGGAGGCTAGACCTCCTATACCAGCACCTGTTCCTGCTCCTGTTCCGGTAGTCAAAGATGATTACGACAGTTCAGCTACGGTGAGTGTACTGAACATTTCATTGTCCTGTTTCCAAAGATAGTTTTCTATTGGTATCTTTCAAACACCAATTATCCTTCTATTGCCATAGAATAATAAATTGTTTACCTGAAAAATTCATTCTAAATAGAATTACTAAGTGTTTAATTTATGAGATAAGGAGATTTCAGAAGATTAATTGGCTTTTGTTCTAGTGTTTACATTTTTATATTGTATATACATTTATATACTAGTGTTTATATTGCATATTGTTTCTTCTGGTACTAATTAAATTGTCTTATACGTCCATCCTAATCACCTTTAACATTTTTGAACTTTCTTCCAGAGCTCAAGCATTGGTTTTTCTGGGAGAGCCCATTACTTCAATATTAAAATAATATAAAACGTTCGTTGAATATGTTTTTAAATTAGTTTATAACATTATAAGAATGTTTTTGTTTCACTTGTGTGTAAAAAAGAATGGAAATGAATTGATTTTTATTTTTATTATTTTCAAAATCGAAACTTTCACTATTCCCATAATGTCGGATATAGGTGTGTTCTATTCAACCTCTATTACTTACTTAGTATAAGGTTAAGTAGGATCAATTGATCCTACTTAACCTTATACTTTACCATTTTGAAGGTGAATGTCAACCATCAATCCATCTCCAAGGAGAGGCTTTTGTTCTCATGGGTGCCAATAAGTCTAAAATCTACTACTAAATTATTGTGTTCTGCAATATACAACTATTCCTACTCTTTTTTGGATGAACATAATTGTAGTAGAACCCCTCATATCAGTCCCTCCCGTATCTGACTCCTCCCAATTTCCGACCGTCTGTGCAATTTATCTCACACGCTCCGTTGGTGAGCCTGTTAAAGACTTGAAACGCTTGAATTCTATTCAATTTCTCATTTAATCTTAGAACGGTGAATTTTTGAAATATATTAGCAATATTTAACAGTAATAAAGTAGTTATACTCCCGAAATCCGACCGTTTGGCCGTTCCGGTCCCATCATGGTCGGATATGTTCTACTTGATTATTTTTAAAGGTGAACCCCACGTTTGATTTTATTACATAACTAGAACCGATTCTAAAGTATGAGGCTGTATCTTACTAGCCTTACTAATTACTATCTTACTAGAAATACACTCCAATATTAGCTGTTATGTTTTTCAAATAGACTGCACTTTTCACCTCGATAAGCAAAAACTATTTCATTCAAACAAATGTAGGGTTCTTTTACAACAGACCCGTAAATGTTAATGTCAACCTTCATTCTACCTCCAAGGAGAGGCGCTTGACCTTATAGATGCCAATGAAGCTATTATTATTCTTTTTAAATGGCAGATATGGTCTGCCATATCTATAATTAAAACCTATATCTAGAAATATCTATAACATTTCTATTAAGATTGTTTGCAGTAGTAATTAGTAAGGCTAGTAAGATACAGTCTCATATTTTAAAATCGGTTCTAGTTATGTAATGAAATCAAACGTGGAATAAAAGTTGAATAAAAGTGTTATTATACAAAATAGAAATTTTTAATACGTAATGTTTCAATGGAGTTGCAAATATGTGTCATGTGCTAAAACATGAGTTTTCTAAAGAAGATAAAAATATTCTAATCAAGTATTCTTATATTCTAATTGAATATTTTAAATATTCTTTATTATTAGTCTAGTGTGATGTTGGTTGTGCAAACTTGTAAGTGCGTTTGTGTGGACAGGAGACCGCCGACGAAGGTCAGGGCTCCCCGAAGGGCGATGCTGGAAGGGGGACGAGGGAGCGAGACACGTCCCTGGTGTCCAGGGAGGACCGGGAAGACGCGGACGCCGCCTCTTCGCCTCTCACCGTCAAAGATCTCATGCTGGGAGTGATCGAAATGCAGCTGATGAAGAACCAGACTCAGGGACAGCCGCATATGCAAGGACAGGGTCCGACTCAGGCACAGCAGCCCACTATTTCATCCATTCTCAAAACTACTGATCGCTCGTTCGTCAGAGAAGCCAAGAATCAAGCTCACGGTCTTGCCACGGTTAGCCTTGTTCAGCAACCTAACTCACAGCCGGAACTGCCCAAGGAGGGGCTTGTTGTTTTGCAGGCTAGTATTCATCTTTTATACAGTTTAGTTCATTTTAAAAATTGAAATAAAGAAACGATTTTGGAGTGGTCCGTAGCCGAGGGCGATAAGCGCCTGTCTGATAATCCAAAGGTTCCAAGATCGAATACAGTTGCCAGAACGGATTTTGGCAGAAACGGCCACTCCCGTCTTTCGGAGGAGACGAAAAGCCGTCGGTCCCGACTGCCTAAAAACAGTCGTCATCTCTCATCATCACCCCTCTCATTACCCACGCACAATCCTAGAGCTCATGTGGGCATCACCCTCAAAAAAAAATTAGTTTACACTTGAAATACAGGACTTAGGTTCCATGTTATTACCAACACATCATCGGCTGAACTTGTGTTGGTAATGACATGAAACCTAGGTCCTGTATTTCAAGTGTAAACTAATAAAGTGAAATTCACAAAATCTTTTCTTTATTTTAATTATGGAGAGGTTTCACAATATAAACCTAGTTCATTTTTTATAGTTTAGTTCACCTTTTATCGTTTAGTTGATCTTTTATAGTTTCATTCATCTTTTTAATGTTTAGTTTAATTTAATTTTTTGTGTCTTCAGCACAGTCAACAGACCGGGGAATCGTCAATTGTTTATAGCCTATTTCTCATTATAGCTTGATTAATTCAATTTGACGCTTGGCGATCAGTAAACAGCTGATGTTACGCAGCTTTGACACAATACTAAACCTACAAAAGCTGAATCTCGCAGATTATTGAAAAGACTTTAAAATGGTCTTCTTTCAATTTCCTTTAAAAGACTTGGAAGGTCTTTAAGAGTTTAAAATGTCTTTGAATTATCGTGTCAAAGCTGCGTAACATCAGCTGTTTACTGATCGCCAAGCGCCAAATTGAATGAATCACTCTATACTTCTTCATTCAATTGAATAGCATCTGCTGATCGCCTGTAAAAAGGGTATATGAATTTGTCATTCATTTTAGTCGTTAATGATGTGGTCTTCTACATCTAATTTATCACTCTGCATCTTATAACGAGCTAAGAGAGCATTGGTAACTACTTACTTATAGTTACTATTCATCACTATGTTCGCGCTTTCTTTATACTCTACATTCTTGTAAACCTTAATGACAGTCTGTGTAAAGGTTTGAATAAACCGATTTTGATGCGGTTTGCGCCAAAATAAAGGTTAGTGGTTCTAGATGTACAGGTATTCTTTCTCTTTTGGGGAAAGTCTGTTTGAGGGGTAAAAATATGGAATAAAATCAGGAATAAACAAGCTAGAGCACATGTGTACATTATCCCCAGAAAAAAATTTATGATTTGTTTATTCGCATTGAAAAACGGATGAAAAGGATATATTTGGCGGTTGTCTATATTAATTCGTATTGTCACAAGGCGTTCACCTATTGAGGCTAGTAAATCGGAAATTGACTTCGAATTCTAATACGTTGTTATTGTGCTTTTGTTTACAGATGCAGCAGGTTCAACAACAACAACAGCAGCAACAACAACAACAGCAACAGCAACAGCAACAACAGCATCAACATCAACAGCAGCAACAGAGGGAGGCTTTACGCGAGAGAGAACCTGAAGGAGTTACTTTGGATTTGAGTTTGAAAAAACCACGAGAGTATTCAACTCAGAGCTCAAAGCAGCCTCCAGGCTCACACACACTCACAACTGTTTATAGAACAGCTCCGAACGCCCCTCCCCCTGTTCCTCCCCCTCCTGCTCCTGTACCTGTTCCGGTTTCAAATCAGGATCCAAGCTATCCTTATCATCACCATCATCAGGTACGTTATCAAGTTATCAAGAAAATAACCAATCGCTGCATAATATATACATATTTCTCAGTATATTGTACTGTTTATTACAAGATCATACTCTGTATGGAAGCAATAAATTAATGAACAATCTTAATTGACGAAATGAATTGAATGTTCGAATCCTACACTTAGCTCAATTCGTTCATACAAAAATTATGAGGACGTCCCTTGAAATGCAGGTTTTTGGGAATTTCGAATTGCATAACACTTTCAATTTTTTAATGGAATCAAGGTGATGAAAAGGCGGATAAAAAAGTTAAATATTTCAATTTTTGTCAATATTTCAACATTTTAACTTTAGTCGAAATGTTCTGCAATACAGGAGCATAATCCACGATTTTGAGCCTTCAAATGATGAATTGCGAGTTTGTAATTGGATTTCGTACTTTACAGGTTGTTGAGGTAGCTAGAGGACCGAAAATGTATATGACGGGCGGACATGGCTCTACTCCGCACTTGGTGATGTCACACCATCAACAACCCCCGCCTCAGCAACCCCCTGTAGTTTCGCAATCCCAGCTACTGAATGTTCGCACTTCTCATTCCAATACTGGCAAAATTAATAAGGTAAATACGCCACGTTCTCTATCAATTCTAAGTTAGTAGAACTGGAATAGTTCTGAAAATGTAAATTTTTCTCATATGAATAGTGCAGAAGTCACCAAGGAAAATACGGTTCTTCAACCACATTCAAAAATATACTGAACAATTCTCTGGAAATTCCCATTTTTTCTCATTGCAATACTGGTGAAATCAGCATAGCAAATACTGTTTATTATTCCCTATTCATTTTTGAGAATAACAGTAATTAAAAGCGAATTCCTTGATTATCACCATCACTGGTATTTTGCTGTATACATTGCATCATGTAGATGATACATACAGTTATGTACCACTACATTGTACTGTTGTACGCAAATATAGAGTAATTCTTTAGTCCT
This sequence comes from Laodelphax striatellus, assembly GCA_017141395.1. Lineage (NCBI taxonomy): Eukaryota > Metazoa > Arthropoda > Insecta > Hemiptera > Delphacidae > Laodelphax > Laodelphax striatellus. The sequence continues at coordinate 19,007,040 of CM029544.1, read as the reverse complement.
GTTACCCTATGTGAAGTGTGTGGTAATTTATTTCTAATGAAGGGAAATTGGTCACACGAATTTGGTAGCCCTACTCAATCGGTACACCCACGGCAGTGTGATTTGATTAACCTTAACCTGTGTAACATTCTGTGTGGATTCCAGTCATCTTATGAACAGAATGTCATTTACCATAGAACAACGGATTTTCTGCAAGAGTTGTTTGGTGGTCGAATAATAAGCAAGGGTTCATGGCCCCCAAGGTCGCGAGAGCTGACCCAGTCTTCAAAAACAATCCTCACAATATTGATGAACTTAAAGCCAATATTACAGACTTAATCACATAATGTTTCAAGTGCAACTCTCAAAAAGGTTTCTCTTAATATGGTGAAAAGAGTCAGAGCGTGTATAACCTCGATGGGTGGACATTTTGAGCATATTCTATGATAATCTTTAGTAACTAATAAATGTGAGTAATAAAATATTAAATTTCTGTTGTATATAACAACTATACATTTTATTACAACTAAATTCCCGGTTTATAAATTACATTAAAAATTGGGTAACAGAACTAAAAAATCACCAAGTAGAACATTTCTAAAGAATCAAATGAAGATTTATAGAACATTTATTTTTCAAATACTGGAGAATAATCTGTGCAAACATGGTTCATTATTTTCAAGTTGTTAGTATTTGAAGATTCCAGAAAAAGATCATTATTGTCTTTTTGTGTAGTAGTGAAGGTGAAATTGTGGTAATTATCCACAACAGAATTCCTTTGTTGTAATATTGTCATCCATTGTAGCTTACTGTGCAACCATGACAATGATGTTTAACTGAATCATGTAAATGAAGATTGCTGTATAAAATGTCATTCGTTTGTCATGTGAATAAAATGGGCTTTGCTAAATTTGTAACGTTTTTGTTGACAGATGGGATCAAGTCAGCAGCTAGGTGCAAAACTGTCTCCGGGTCTTGCAGCCACTAAAAGTTCGGTGTCGACAAGTGGTTCGATTCTGCATGGCACGCCCGTATCATCTGCTCAGCAGTCGCAAGCTCATGCCAGTCTGCTTCGGCAAATCACCCCTCCACACAAAGAAGCACAGTCAGGTTCAATTACCCAAGGTATGAATGAATTCTCTAATATTCGTCACTGTTGTTCTTTCAAATTTCAAATCTTCATATTCATTTATTTCATAAAAAAATACAATAATATTATAGAAAGAAAACACAGGAGTTAGCTCAATCTTGAGCTCTAGGAGGAGCATACATTTAAATTTATTTAATAAAGTGAGAATTAGAACATAGAATGAACAAATCAAAACAAGACACATTGAAAAATGGTGGATAAATCAAAAACTTCAATTACATTATAAGGTCTTTCTGCATCATTACATTAAATAAGAACTATATTACATTATGGTATTTCTACATAATCACAAATTACCATTAACTCACGCATGCACACATGCCAGGTGAAAATAGCTACAACACCAAAAATACTATATGTAGACGTACAGTGACATTCATTTAATTTGACGCTTGGCGGCTTGGCATTAGATAGATGGATAGATAATATATAGATAGATAGATAGATAGATAGATAGATAGATAGATAGATAGATAGATAGATAGATAGATAGATAGAGATATATCATTTCTTGGCGTTGCTTATGACCGTAGAGTACGATGGCAAATTAATAATATCTCTCTATCTATCAGTTTATCTAATGCCAAGCGTCAAATTAAATTAGTATCACTGTAGATACTTAACGAAAATAGCAGAATGATTCTATCAATCTTTGCGACTTCATGATAGGAAATATTAAATGAAATGGAAGAGATTTGGATTTTTATTTGTATTAGGACAACAGCTCTCCTCATTCAATATTTACAAGAGACTCCATTAATTTTAATAAATTGTAATACCGCAGTTATTAATAACCAATATTGTAAAGATGGAAGGTAATGAGACGTTGCAACTATACAGTTGCTGTTAAATCATAATAATTAATTGAACGAAATTCCTAATTAATGCCATATAATCTTTATATTATCTGGCTAAATTGGCTAAGTCAAAAATGAACGCTGCTATACAGAAGATCTCCGGTTGTCGAGTGGATAAGGCGCTGGTCATGAATACCAGAGGTGCTGGGTTCGATTCCCGCCCGGGGATGAAGTTTTTTGTACAGTAGCGTTCATCGAATTTCCTTACTAGCTATTAATCTGTTGTCAATATTTGCAGAAGCAGAAGTCTTCAGAATATTATATGGCATTAATTAGGAATTTCGTTCAATTAATTATTAACCAATATTGTGTTTGATTTGAACAGGTACACCAGTGCACCAGAGGGGATCCGTTTACGGAGGTGGCGCCGAGTTCTACAGTGGCAGCAACAGCAAACAGCGCACGACCGGCTTCTATCCACCGCGACCACCGGCCTACTCAGTTGAGCAGCGACAAATCATCATGAACGACTACATCACATCGCAGCAGATGCATGGAGCAGCTCAGAGACGTCCCCCGGCCCCCGTTGGTCCCCCAGGAATGGTTCACCAGCCCCCGGCGCAAGACAAGAGCTCACTGTACTATCAACAATCGGCCCGTCAGGGCGTTATTCAGCGCCACAACACGACCCGTCCCCCCAGTCCTCATCACTACCCGCCCGGTAGCGAGGCGTTCTCGTCTCTTGTCGATGTGGCAGTTCGCCAGCCCAGTCTGCCCGTGCCGGCTAATCCGGACGCGGGCGGCGGCAGCTCCCGTGGTGACCATAAGGATGACAAGCGCTTACTGCATGAGGGCCTCGGAGAACGATTCAATCGCGAGAATGCTCATGACCGGTAAGAATCTATGTTTAATATGAAGTGCCTGTAGGTTTATTTATAATTATAATTTCAGCAAGTTTCTTGTACTATACTATACAATTGCAATCTCTTATTAAATCATCTAATGCTCAAAAAATTATACAAGTTCCAATAAAATTGAATCACAACAAATATTGTGAACTTACTTTGTGCTACACGCTGTTTAACAAACAATACTTCTTATTTATAACATTATACAATCTATTTATTCACAACAACATTTTATTTTTTCTATTATTTATAACAACATTATTTCAATCCAACATAAAATAATTATTGTCAGCTTAGTGTGTTGATTGGTTCACCACAGTTCTAAGCCAACTTTCTATTGTTGTTTCACTACAAAATGTATCTTGGAGCTCTGCGTCAGAAAAGCTAGTATGAGTTATTATCAAAAACCTGGTAAGGCTGCACAGGATTAATTTTTAGTAAAGGTTAGTTTAGATCATAGAGCTAGCATTCTCATTAAATGTTGAGATAAATTCTAGCTTTATACATTCTTGTTCTTCTGTGGGATTTCGTTAATGAGTTCTTTGATTTGAGTTAGATTTTTTGTTCACTATGCAGCATTGATGTATTTGGCAACTATTAATATTTTCTATCAAGGAAAACCTCTTCATATTAGTTTTATGAATCTTTATTTCATTAGTTGCTTTGATCGATTAATAAGTTATTGGACGAGTGAAATAGTTTGATTTGTTTGCTGACTCATGGTCTGTGTTGGCTTTTTCAGATATTCAAGTCGTGAACAGGAACGTTTTGTACGAGAAAATCATCAGCTCCATCATTCGCAGTCCTCTCAGCAGCATCAGCTTCAACAACAGCACCAGCAACAAGCTCAGCAACAAGCTCAACAGCAGCAGCAACAGCATCAGAGAGAGTTGCAGCTGCGGGAGCAGCATTTGCATCATCAGCAGCAACAGCAAGCAGCTCAGCAGCATTTCCAGCAGCAGTGTGATCACTTGCAACAACAGCAGCAGCAGCAGCAGAAACTCCATCATCAACAACAGCAGCAGTTGAGAGAGCAAATTCAGAGGGAGCACATCCAACAACAGAAACAACAGATCAGGTGAGATAATACATTTTTCATAATACAAAAATAAATTTATTCCCAAAATATCTATGAAATCAAATAGATGATATAAAAATATATAGGCTATGTAATGAATTTCAAAAGCTTTTCTTGACTAGCCCTGCTATAATGTAGCATCAACTTTATCTTCCCGTTTTCAAATCAGCCTTTGCTCATAATTATAGATTATGAAATTTATCTCACTCATCAAACCTACATTTTTTCATTCATACACTTCAGTTTTATTTTTTCCATCTTTTGAATAAATTTGATAATTAATAGTTTTTAACTTCAAGTCTTGGAAATGACAGTTAGAATTGTATAGGAGGATTAAGTGTAAGAGAGGGCCGGCTGTGTCCTAGCTTCGCCCTCCTAGGAAATAAATAAAGGCAGCCAATCGGTCAATAAAATCAACAAGTCAAAAGTGCAATAATTCGAGGGAGTCCATTCAGGAGCAATTGTAGTAATACTTAACAGTAGAAATAAAGTAATTATATTACTGGAACCAGGGAAGTAATATTGTACTTCTCATTGATACTTGATTTTTAATTCTCCTTTTCAATTCTTGATTAATTCTTAATACTTGATTCTACTTCTATTAATAGAATTGTCTGTGCTGGAACCCATAGAATAAACAATGTTCACTATTTTAGTGAACTATTCAAGTGAACTTTTTCTATTTTCACTATTTTCGTAGCATTATTGAGTTTAGTCTGTGAGCAACCAGTTTCAGGAATTTAATAGTAATTGATTGAACCAGTTTAGATATGTGAACAATAGTTATTCAAGTTTCAACAATAAAATATCGTTGAATGCACACTAGAGATAAGAATACAGACAATGACTAGATATTCTTCATTCATTGATATAAAGACGAAAATCATAAAGATATGGGAGAGATATAACAGGCTCAGCCCTTACTGTTTCCTTCCCTAATTTTGATTAATAATGTACGGTAGTCTAACATGGGATTATAATTCTACAACATTTCAATATGAGAAGATGGCGACTTCTGGAAACTTCTTTTAAAACTTACGTCTTCCAACTATTTATTATTAACTTTTTTCAAAAATTCTAATTATTCCACAGCTGGAATTCATGCATCATTCCAATATCAGTGGATATTGATGATGTTGATTTCAAATATATAGAATATTTCTTTAAAAAGACGTTGCCGACTGCACAAAAGCTAATCACATTTAACCGCCCTCTTTGATGACGTTACTTGATTGAACTAATGAAATGATTTCTTTTTGAGATCCGTTGGATGAGATCATTCTACGGCGGTTAAATTCAATTGGCAAATTCAATTCCTTTATTAAATTCAATTCCAGTTACTGTTACTGTTAAATTAATAGAGTTACTGTTGAATTTATTTATTAATTTGAAAGAGTTGCAGAACAGAGTTATTACTCCAGTTACTCTGTAACTGAATAAAATAATACAATGTTAAAGCAGTAGTATGGAATATTTCATACATTTAAAAACAACAATCGGCCGACAGTGTTTACCTCATTGAAAATATTGGATCTTACGAAAAAAATTGATTACAATTGAATAGAAATATTGTATTTATAATAACATTTCATAATAACTATGCCGTTGTTCTAGGGAAAGCCAACAGCAACAGATGAAGGAAATGAGTAGATCTCAATCTCAGGCCCAGTTACAGTCTCAATCTCGGTTTCCAATGTCTAGGGAACCAGTTCCCACATCTAGAGCGCATCAAGAGGCTATCAAGTGAGTGAAACAACTCTTTCTCGGTGTATTATTTTGTATAGCAGGATCCAATTAACTTGTCAGAAATCAGCTGTTTCAGTAATAATTAAACAGTGATTTCGACACAATAATCAAAAGGCTTGAAAGTCTTAAAGACCTTTTTAAAGAAGACCTTTCAAAGAATAACTTTTTAAAAGACCTTTTCAATAATCTGCGAGATTCAGCATTTGTAGGTTAAGTATTGTGATCATATGCTCGTCGATCATATGTTTTATGACAAGTTGAATGGATCCTGCTATAGTTTGGTTCTTGTTTTACATATTCTCATCATCTTCTTCAAACTTCCGCACTTACAGAATCCATTCTTGTAAATATTTGAGAGCTGTAAAAGAATGTGAAAATAATACTTAAAATAAAACCTCAATACTTTACCTGACCTTATTTACTTTATTCATGCAGTTTAAGGGGCAGACTCAGTAAGAATCAAATCAAATGTAAAACACATGTTATTCACTTCCATATCAAATACGGAATGTTCATGACGAATATTTGGCAATTTTTGATTGATAATTTTTTTGAATTTCCTTATATTTTTTATTAGAGACAAGTTCTAGTTTTTGAATTTCGACAATTTATGAGTGGATAAATTTTTCCAATTCAATTTATTTAGTCACAAGCACAATTACAATCAAATACGGAATGTTTCTGACAACGTTTTAGCAATTTTCGTATTTTTATTTCTGACAACGTTTTGGCAATCAACGTTTTTGTATTTCCTAATATTCTTCCTCAGAGACAAGTTGTAGTCTTTGAATTTCGACAATTTATGAGCGAATATATTTTTTCAATTCAATGTATTTATTCAGATACACAGTTACAAAAAAAAAAAACAAGAAATAAGTACAATGATCAAATTATACAAAATACAAACGTAAATTTAAACAAGAAGTTAAGAGGGGAGACGTTGTGAAAATGGTAAATTTAAACAAGAAGTTAAGAGGGGAGACGTTGTGAAAATGGTAAATTTAAACAAGAAGTTAAGAGGGGAGACGTTGTGAAAATGGAGAGGAGGTTAGTAAACTCTTCCAGCTATTATAGTCCCCCGATCAATTAATAGTGTTTTTAATCTTGATCAAAGTCAACCTCTATTTTTTTTTCATTAAGTTCGAGTGATGAAATGAATAAAGTATATTCTCATTAATTGACAATGTGTTGCAGCATGAGAGGACGTGGAGCTCAGAGTCAGAATGAGAGCCCTACTCTGACTGCCGCCAGTTTGATTGACGCGATCATTACGCACACGATCAATCAGACTGCTGAAGGTGGCAGTGGCCAGGGAGTAAATCAGTCGGGTGCACCTCAGCATCATCAATCCACCAGACCTGGTGATAGATTGTTCCAGGTAACGTTTCAACTCTAATTTAAACTACATTCCAACAGCGTTTTATTACAGCTTGAAGAGATTGAGCTATTGAAGATCTTAGCGGGTTAACCAATCATAAATGAAATAATACTTTCCAAAGATTTTATTTCTTCAACACAAACCATGTATTAAAGAACTATAAACTATTATAAGTTATTGTAACATTTTCAAGCTGCAATATTTTAATATCTTATAATCTTACAGCACTCTTGAACCCCACTCAAAACAAATATTGGTAAGCTGTGAAAGAATATCTCATAGTTACTCTTTATATCTTCTGTGTTTGATTACATTATAGTTACAGCTTATCTATTAGATTATTTACTTTATTCATGCAGAGGCAGAAAAAACAGGCGTTATCCAAAGCTTCTGTTTCAAGTTCTGAATTTTTGGATCCATGACGAACTGCGAAGTTAACACTATTGTTTCCACACTAGAATTGACGACATGCAGTCAAATGTTTCTTCTGTTTCAATCCTCATTTTTTAAATACAATGTGTTCAATGAGACTTTTAATCAATAATGGCTACTCCTTAATCAATAGTGTGTAAGTAGGATAATGCATTAATAGTAGTTGAGTACTGATACTATGGTTACAGATATAATTGAGCTGTAGCATCTGAAACCACTGTATCATAATTAAATTGGTTCGAAATTTTTTTTATATGAATTTATGAAATGAATTCCATTGTTTAGAAATAATAATACATGAGTCCTATCTTTCCACAAATACAGTTGTCAAACATTATCATGTTTGAAAATTACAGAACTGATTAAACCATCCCAAATATACGTAAAAAAGTTTTGAAGAGCAATATTGCTCATATGAATTGAAAGTGCATTTATAAAATGATATTGGAATGAGGGTGACATGAAATGTATAGACAATAACGTCTTTACATTGAAAAAATTGAACTCTCAACATGTGATAATATACACCAGTGATCACTGGATACTAACGCTAAGATTTTTGGAACAGTATTATATGAAGGTCAGGTATTTTTCCTAAAATAATCCAGGAGTTGCCCATAGTTGTAGAAATTCAACTCTGGTAATCTGTGAAGCTTATCTATTGCCCAATATCTATATATTTATATCTATTATCTATATATTTTTTTGCATTAAACTTGCAGCTGACATTCAATTGTTGATGTTTTAGCTGTACCAATATTTTTTATTTATATTCTGTTTTTTCTTTGTAGGAATGATTATTTGTTTTGTACTGTATTAGATTCGCAGTGATCCTACAAGTGTTACTTTGTTATTTGAACAATTATTTGTAATTTACTCTCTATTTTGTTCTTCAAGAGAAATGTTATTCATGTTTTATATTGAATCCGCAGCCATTCAAGTGTTATAATATTGCTAGTTATACTAATATTTGTAATTTGTCTGAAAGTTCTCCATGTGCTTGTGGTGGATGAATATAGTTGGAATTTTCTTCTGTCGTAATTGAAAAAAAAAACGTTTCGATCAGTAAAGAAAAGAGTTTTCAATGTCAATTACAAAATTGAATACAGGAAATCTTAATATTAAATTACAACACGGAACATTATCTCTAACTGAACTGTTCAACTGAACAACGCCAAATAACTAGAATTTGTCGAACTCATATACTAGATTGATGTTGTGGAATCTCTTCATTATAATTGAGATAACTTTGTTGAAATTGTCAATTCCACTGTATTGAACACCTATGAATCGCAGGACCATGATATCGTGTTAGAACCAACACATCTTCGGCTGTACTGTAATCAAAAATATTGATCAATATATTAGAATTGACCATTTCAACAAGTATCACAATATATGGAGAGGTTCCACAACTTCAAAATTTGTTCTGCACATTTTAATTATATGTTGTTCAGTTGTGGAAGATCATAACATTGTGTTGTTCATAAGAAGATCACAACATTAAGATCTATCTATTTATTTTTCTAGCAATTGATAATTTCAACAAGTTATCTCAATTATGATTAAAATTTATTTTACTGTGATTCAATAAGTGTTCAGTGTAGTAGAGCTGTCAATTTCTTTAAATTATCTCAGTATATATTTTGGAGAAGAAGAAGCAGCTAGTTTTTTACATAGTTATGAGGAAATTGACGAAAATTAATATTTTTTTATTATAATAATCTTATTAAAATTAGTCACTTGAACTAACCATTAATTTTTTACTCTTATTCCTTTTAAACTAAGAATAAACTTTATTATACTAAAGTCTTCCAGAGAAGCCTCCAGCTGTGTTCTATGAAATGGAATCTATCTATCTATCTATCTATCTATCTACCTATCTATCTATCTATGATTAATACTTAACACGCTTATAAATTAATACTTGAGACGCTTATAAATTAATTTTTGACTTGCTTATGAATAATACTTGATACGCTTTTTCAGGGGTTCCATAGAGATGGCTCCGAGGCGAACGGAAAGGTGTCGCCGTTGAAGACTAGTGCAAGTCCAGATGCGTCAAAGCAAGGCGTGTCGCTGGGCGAACACATTGAGTCGATAATGAGCGCTCGCCATCAGTACCATCAGCATCAACAGCATCAGCAGCAGCAGCAGCAGCAGCAACAGCAACAGCAGCAGGCGTACGAGCCGCATGCGTGGAAGTTGCGCAGAGCACTGGATCAGTCGGCGAGGGAGCCACCGCCACCGCCGGTCCAATCCCAACCGGTTCCTCTGTCGCCTCTCGATTACGTCAAGAACCGAATAGCCGAGGTGATGCGCACTTCCGAAGAAGATGCTGCAGCCGCGGCCGCTGCTGCTGCTGCCGTCAGACCTGATGACAGTGATGACGCTCCGCAACAGTTCACAACTTACGCGTATCCGTTCTCAGCACTCAGCCTGAACACCAGTGTAAACGCAAACACTGGCCCCGGCCCTCCCCCTTCCAAACCGCAGCCGTCAGATTCCGGGCCCCCCGTATCTGCCCCCGAGCCCGCTCCTCTCCTCTCAGCCCAGTACGAACCGCTCTCAGATGAAGATTAGTCTTTACTCCATCCATTCTATTTTCAGTCCGGGGTCTACTCGTATTATCGTCACTCCCCAGGCTACTAGAAGTAGAACGGATTTATTCATGTGGACTTATCTGCGAGAACAGAATCGAAACTTCGTTCTCTGAGCATAGACTATGGATCCGTTTATCCGGCCTACAACTCTGTGCGTCAAATGTGCAACTGAATTCACTTGTGCTTTGATTGAATCGACACCCCCAGTTTGCAAACTTCTGAGAGGGTGAATAATTTCAAGAATGAAAATCAGTAGTAATGAAACACTAATGAAATTAGTTCGATGGCATTGTCAAATTATCAAGTTATGGTACGTTGTAAACGTTTACTCAAACAAAAACCTCAGCTGGACTGATAATTGATAAACAAACTCTTACAACCATTCAATGTTGGTTGACAAAAATGGGTTCTTGACATGTATCCTTGTTTATCGATAACGTGATGAACCATGAAGCGCATAATTATTCATGCATTTTTTCTCAATCAGTCGGTGTCGTGTAACTATGCATATAGGTTTTTCCAGAATTTGTGTTCAAATGAAAAATGCTTGCATGTTTGTTTACTGGTAAACAATTATAATGCTGATAGTATGCTGTATAAATCATCTAAATCGCATAAATGAATGTTCAGAAACAGGTTTTTAAATGTAATGTTGTTTTGAATGTTCATTGAATGTAAATTGTAATCTACCCCAACTGAACTTTCAGCTCAGCTTCTTCCTAATTCTTGTTCCAAGGTGAAAATTGTATACAACTAGCCTTATCATGAGCCAAGTGATGCCAGTGTTTTTGTGCGTAATCATCAGTTATATACATTTCAATTCCACAAAATTAATCACAATTGAATTATGCTGTAATGGGATTACTACTCAATTGCTGTCACTTATTATTGAATACTGATATAAATTTTCAATAAAAGCTGATGTTGAATGAAGCTCAAAAACAGATACTAATCAGCCTTGAATGTGCTCTTCTTGGAGACTACTCAGTCATGAGTTGAAAACTTGCGGCTGAGGAAGCCTATTTTGAAGATTTTTTAAAGCAATTTGGAGAGAGGTCTTCAGCATCTGCGCTTATGGAAGCCGGATAACCAACATCTACGGGGCAATTCTTAAATGTCTCGTTATTTGCTTTGCTTTCAAATGGAGGAACAAAATCAAGAAATTCATAGCAGAGGACTCTCGAAAAAACTTTTGTGAATATTTTAGAGAGTTCTATTGATCTTTCATCAATTTCTATATTTTCCAATAATTCGGTATACCGTACATTTGATTGTATCTTTAAGGTTGGATCGAATCCAATATTTTATTTATATCATCCAACACCTATAAGCTGGATTAATCCTGATTATATTAATGAAATTCTGTCACTAATTGATGATCATTGACTGACATTTTTGTGTTGAAAAAAATGTCGCACAAGCAACATGGTTATCACTCACCGTAATGAACATCTCTATCTTCTTTCTATTTCTATATAAGTATTCTCAGTTTGTCAATATTCACATCAATGGAATGCGCTTTATTCGGGCGCATTGTTTTTTTATCCTTTATTAAACACTTTGTTCTATTGAAAATAATACTGTAATGTCGATGCATCACTGTTATAAACGGTATTGTTATTATTTATGATCTAAATTCTATTTGTCAATGTTAACTCAGTGTAATGTGCTTAGTTTTAATACTTCTTCTGGATGTCATGGTTTTTTGATAAAATCTGTAATAAATGTGTCAGTGTCAACTCTATCGATTGATATAAATAATAATAATATGTTTCAGTTTGCTGAATAACTTTGATAGTTACAGTTCAGGGGAATGAACTGAGTTCGCATTTATTGTTGTATCGTATTTATTATTTACAGCATCCAAGATGATTAACTTTCCAAGTAATATATTTTGAAGTTTATTGATTTTATTTTATTTGGTTTTAGATACGCTGGTTCGTTCTTTTATCACTTAAATTTGAGCATAACATAAAATGTAAAATATAGGAAATCGGATTTAATCCAAATTGATATACTTATTTAGGTTTGATTATGATTATTGAAATTCTATCCCTTCTATCATCATATAAGTCGATATTTATTTGTAATAGATGTATCAGTGTCAAGTCCGTGGATCGGTGTATTCCATAGTTTACTTAGCCCTTGTACTTTTAATTATTTATCCTCTGAATGAGGTTTATAGATAACTTTGATAGTTACAGTTCAGAGATCTCAGATTGATCATTGAATGGACCTAGTGTGCGTTTACTTTGAGTAACACCCAAGAAGATCGACTTCCTGAATATATTTTTTAATTTCATTTTAGAAACGCTGGTTCGTTATTTTATCACTTGGATTTGTATCTAATGTTACTTTGAGTAACACACAAGAAGATCAACTTCCTGAATATATTTTCAATTTTATTCTAGAAACGCTGGTTCGTTATTTTATCACTTGAATTTTTATCTTATGTTACTTTGAGTAACACCCAAGAAGATCGACTTCCTGAATATATTTTCAATTTTATTTTAAAAATGCTGGTTCGTTATCACTTGAATTTGTATCTAATGTTACTTTGAGTAACATTCAAGAAGATCAACTTCCTGAATATATTTTCAATTTTATTTTAGAAACGCTGGTTCGTTATTTTATCACTTGAATTTTTATCTTATGTTACTTTGAGTAACACCCAAGAAGATCGACTTCCTGAATATATTTTCAATTTTATTTTAGAAACGCTGGTTCGTTATCACTTGAATTTGTATCTAATGTGTGTAACAAGAAATGTAAAATAGAAGAGATGAAATGTTGAATAAGTATTGAATAATATGTTATCTATTATTTAAGGTCATTTGGGAATTTTAAGCAATTTGAATTGCTTGATTACGGTGTAATTCATAATTCGACAATTATGAATTATTTCGTTTCATCCAACCATCATGGCGTCTCTATGTGAGATCAAGAAACGATAAAAGTAAAGTCAGTTTGAGAAAATACATCTACAATATCCATGAAAACTTCACTCGTACATTCATGTAAGTGAAATCAAGAAGAAAAAAAAATTAAATTAGTTTGAAAACAATCTAGATCCAGTATCTATAACAACATGAATAAATACATTCTTGTAAATTATCGAATATAAAGAAAAATTAATATTCTAGGCAGTGAATATAAGGTTGAATAAAATTGATAAAAGAATAACCAAGGATACGTGATAATAAAAAAGAAATGAAATATTTTTTACTGGATAAATTTATCTCATCTACACTCATTTAAAAGGCGTGGAACTTATTTTTAGCAATTGATTGCTGCAATATTGATCAACTGTATCGATGTTTTATCCCTAGAATGTCTCTTCTCTATCTCATTATTTGATTAGTTATTCTTTTATTTATAATGATAATTCCTGTATCAAAACCAAATCAAACACCATAAACATAGAATAACTATAAAATCAATAAAAGTTTTCTTTTAATCTGAAATTCATTTTGAAACTCAATTTATGTCGATTTTATACAAGTAAATATCTGGTCTATTATTATAGTTTACTTGGCAATTTCGTGTGTGACCCACTCTGGTGTAGAGATGTGAAGAAATATTTCATTTTTATTTCATTTGATGTTTAGTAATTTGAGTTTATTATTTCAAATGCTAAAGTTTTATGCAATTTCAAGTAAGTATTATCTCATTAGTGTCTGGCTACATAGGTTGCTTCTGAATGGTATCTTCCACGCTATTGTGAGATGTTAACATCTAACAAATGATTTGAAAACGTTGAAATGAATACATCTGATTCAGCTGTTGCCAAAATACCCCGGTTAGTTGTCAGTGCTGGGATTACATACGAGTATTATTTTCAGTGGCAGGTCTGCTTCCACCGCCCTCATGAATTATCTGTGTTGTTAAACAACGCAATCGTTGTTCATTCTTGCTGAAGCTATTCAGCTATCATTCAGACTGAATTTTCTATTTAATGAATTATTATTATAATTTCTGGAATAAGGGAGTTGTTTTTCAAACATTGAATTGAAATGCATCTTAGTGCGTTTAGAAGTATCACAACTTGGTTTCTATGGATGTGTTACATAATATGATTGGCTACATATTTTTTTATTTTTTGTCCAAGCATTGATATGATAGCTTATTCGAAAATTATGGAACTAGTCTGTATAAGTTGGGAAGAAGATGAATAAGATGCCTTAGAGGTTATTTTCGAATTGCAAGGTATTTTTCGAAGGCGTGCTTTGACTGATGAACTGGTTTTAACGTTTAATACTCTCATTCGTTAACTGGTTTTAACGTTCAATACTCTCATTCGTTAACTGGTTTTAACGTTTAATACTCTCATTCGTTAACAGTATGTGTGTGTTATAATTGTATCATATGTATTCAGTTAAGTAGAAGTTTTAAAGTTGGTAATATTTTGTACAATAGCTTTATAAAACGGAAATGAATTTTAAAATAATTATTTGTTAATATTAGTGCTATTGGGAACTTTTCATTTGTTATAAATTAATGTCTTATAATTTATCAATGGAAATTCCTATCTATAAATGTTATTCTCAGTAATTCTAATTATATTAATGTTTATTTTTATGCGATAGTACACATTGTTATTAGACATTAATTTGCAGATTGAATTGAAGTAAATATGAACGGTGATTTTTTAAAAATGACTGTTAAAAATAGTCGTAAAATATGTAAATAGATGTAGCTGAAATGGATAGTTTTTGATGATATCGTTGTATATAAGTGATGAAGTTAGTTCAAAGTGCTCGGATCGGTTATTCCTTCCTAAAACGAATTTAATTATGTAGTAGGCATACTTAGAGGATTGAGGAATTTGTAAATATATTTTCTGTGAAAATCGGCCGAACAAGAAAACTGAACAAACTTCTCCATGATAATAATAAATGGTACAGTTTTTCAAGTGTTCACTTTCTATATAATGCTGTTTATGGTTTTGGAAAGTAATAAATTTAATTTTCTCTATGTTTGCACAGTGTTTGTTTCCTGTCATCTTATTGTTCTTGTTTCAAGAATTATTCAGTAACAGTGCATTACTTTTCAAAAAAGAAATTATTTTTGAAAACTTAGCGCAGATTGAAGCGATAGTTTCAATCAGTTCTGTAATTTGATGCTGGGTTTCTTTGTAATACAAAAATTAAATTTTATTCCGATATAACCACTTTTTTTGTAAAGGTAGTCCACTAATTCTTAATACTGCTCAAGTTACGCACTTTATTAGTTTTATTTTTGGCAGAGTTTCACTGTTCATAAAGAATTAAATATTCCTTTCTAATGTTAACTTATTCTTAAGAAATAATTTTGAAATTGTTTTCAAAAGCTATTCCATTTCAATATTTCATTGTCAATATAAGTTGTATTTTCTATTCATTATTAAAAATTGTCAGGGTTAAAGAGGGTTTGTATTATTTGTTTGCAATTGAACTCCCAATGAGACACCTTGTGATGATGCTTTAGCAGTGCAATGCTGGCTAGAAGTTTCAATCATTTCAGAAACTTCATTCCAAGTGAAGTGGTAGTTATTTTGTCATAATATCGCTCGTAATAGTAACTCACAGTACTACGGTATATCAAATTCGATTGCTGCGAAGCATATTTTCTTCAGATGAAGAGGGGTTAAAAAGATTAGCGTTTTGCAGGATATTCCGCAACCAATGAACATGAAAATGTTATCAAACTATTTATTAATCTGAAGAATGGTTGTCTAACCTCTAAATTTTTTCAAAGACAAACGCTTATCGACTCATTTATTCATTATGTCATTGACAGAGTTGAAAAATAAGAACTATGAGGGTTTGTAGCAAAAGAACCCCACATTTGATTTCACTACATAACCAGAACCGATCTCAAAAACATGAGACTATCTTTCTAGCCTTTAAACAACTCTTGAGATACCTTAAATTACTCGCGCGTTGCCGCTCGTAATTTAACCTCGTTATCTCACTCGTGGTTTAAAGGCAATACAACCATTGTATAAACTACTATTATGAAACAGGTACCTGGGTAAAAACCAGGAGTTGAATATTCAAAATATTTTAGTTGAAGTGTGGAAAGACTCGACCAAAAAATCAACAAATTGAATGCTACAGAATGTAGTAATTGAACGTACATGCTGACTGTAATGATTATTTGAAAATCTTAGTAAGGTTATTATTGCTGTTTTTACAGTTGAATTACAAGAAGAACGTGTTCTAATAATGAATGCAACTGCAATACCTACATTCCAAACTTGATTTTTTTCTTCAAGTTGCAGAGTCCAATAAATTCAGTCTGATTACAAGAAGACCTTCTTCTAATAGTGAATGTATAGTGTTTTTTTTTTTTTTTTTTGAATTTGGTGAATGGCGAAAGACTTTCATTAATGTTTCCATGGTAGAGGGTGATGTTCTGTTGATTTCTTTTTCAAATATGGTTTTTACATTTATATACAGTATTTAAGTGAAAACAATCAACAGAACACCTGTTACCATAGAGAAGTTCAATGAAAGTCATCCGCCTTCGCCAAATTAAAAATAGATTCTTCTATAACTGAAATACATGTCATTGAGATTCAGGCATTTAATAATGATAGTTTACAGAGTCCAATAAATTAATGAAAAAATGTTGTAATACATTTTTATGTGTATTAGGCCACGGTTTCATTGGATGAGAGTTGCGAGCGAAAGGTTGCGAGCCTACCATTACACTGGTGGACACACATATCAAGTTTTGCTGTATTATAAGACAGTGCTTGTCTAATGTATGGGTACATTTTGCTCGTATCCAGTGTTATCGCGGCCTTATAGTTGGGCCGATAAGGCTATTAATATTATTTCAATTATAAATATTGAAGAAATTCTGACTTGATAATTATTTAGAATGGCCCAGGAGTTTTTATTCAATATAACAATGTAGTAAGATTTAAATAAGGTAAGCACCAAGACAATAAACAAAGGAATCTACAAAGGAATAATAGGTATATTCATTTAATTTGATGGATGGCGAATAACTTTCATTCAACATTTCTATGGTAACGGGGATGTTCTGATGATTTCTTTTTTAAATGTTTTTTACATGTTATACACAGAATTCATATCAAAACATTACCCGATACCATAGAAATGAAAGTTATTCGCCATCCGCCAAATTAAATGTATATACCTTTACGATGGGTAACAAATAATATGTTACCGTACTTCAAAGCGTGAAATTCTATTATTATTATTATAATAATGATTATTTTTGATCATTACTATAATTACTATTATTATTATATAGCATATAAAGGCGACGGCTGTTCTGCTGAACGAAAACCAATTTATTAATGTGCATTTATAGTGTATTTTTCATAATTAAAAATATGAAATATTATTATTATCATTCAATTTATTTTTCTAAACTGTTTCAAGTGTAATTTTAATTCCCCAACATCACATATTTATTTACCTGGAAGTATTCCCGGCGAAAGCATGTCTATCAATGCCTTCTAAAGAACCCACGTCACAGCTGCAACGGTCATTTACTATCTGACCGCTGCAGTACTGTAATATGAAAGCTCATTTTTCAATAATGAATTCCCTTTCATAAATCTTGGAAATATAACATTCACAACACATGAGCTAATTGAAATCTGAGCAATAATTTAATAATAAGGTTTGACCTTACAACGAATTTCATTCAAGAAGAAAACTTTGTTAAACTGACATACAAGCCTTGATCAGGTTTCTAAAAGTTTCAACATCAATATATAACTACAAATATTCAAACTGATGTTCTAGTCAAGATGATTAGTTTGTAAAACATACTGCCTATACCTAATGATGATGAAAATATCAACCTTATTCAAGTGATAATATATTTACTCAGCATTTCGCAAGCTCTTTTCCAAAAACTTTTCAGCTTGGAATATGAAACACCCAATGTTACTGTTTTAGGCTACCATTGAGTAATGAATAGTAATTAATTAATGATGGCAAGAAACATCGATGTTTTACTACCGATGTTTTTGTTGCCATCGATGTATACTGCCTACTCGATACATTGATGTATCGAAGCATCGATACACTATTAAAGATAGATGAATATGCTATTAATTTTTTTAAATTTAATTGGTTGATTCCTCTAATTAATTCTACCTGCTACATCGACATCACTATTAGTGATGTCACTATCTATATAATTATATAGAAATATAAAAACGAAATGGCACTCACTGACTGACTGATTCATTCATCAGCAGAACTGAAAATCAACTAAACCAAATGCGTTTAAATTTGCCATGCATGCACATTTGTTGGACCTTTAGACGCGTACTTAGAACGTATCTTGAAAACATCCCAAAGATACGCCCAATATTCGCGTTTTTCTAGCGATTTTGTGTGTTTTCTCAGCTTTTTCGAGAACTAATATTGGCAGAAGATGTTTAAATTTGTTACTTAGGTTTGTCTAAGGTCTAAAAATAAACTGTTGAAAAATGTTTGAGTTTCTCCCGAAATTACACCAGAAATCGGCGTTTTTTTAGTTTTCCTTTTTCAATGCGTTTTTGCAGAATCTGAAAAAAAATCTGATGTTTCAACAACGTATGAACTAAGAACGTTTAAACCTTATACACAGGTTCAGCTAAGGTACTGAAGTTCAGCTAACTAAAGTATTTCAAAATCATCCTCAAACTATGCCTGATATTGACGTTTCTCCACTTTTTCTTTGCGTTTTGAGGCGTTTTATTAACATATCGATGTTCACTGTGTCTACAGGGGCGAAGCCCACTGGTAAGCGCGGAGCGCTCACTCTTTTAGTTTATGAAGCGCGGAGCCCCCTGGCTAGCCTGCTGGCTAGTTAGTAATAGTCTATATTATAGATATTATATCATTATAATTTTTCTTTACATATACTTGGAGTTGTATACGGTTGAAGCTTTGTCATGTTCATATTACAGGCTTTTGAATTCGGAAGAAAGAATTCTAATGATGTAAAACTTCGAAATTTTTGTGCTAATAAATATGATGGAAGGTTTGAAAGTTGATGAAAACTTGCTTAGAAGTGGATTAATGATAAGAATTAGCACTGTTAATTGGAGATTGAGCTTAACATATTTTTTCGGCTCAAGTCCTTGGGCCTACCTATAAATAAATGTACAATAGATTGGTGAAATTCAATTCAAGCTGTTCAAGTTGCTCCTTCTAGATAAATGTAAAGTATAATATTCTTCACCATATTATAGTATTCAAGTGGTTACACAAGAGAATAGTTTTTAATTATGATTTAAATTGAGGTCAAAAGGAATAGATGATTCTTCTGATAAATAAATAAAGGAATAATAATTGTTTTGGCGGACGTACTATTCGTAGGACTATTTCAAACTGTGCGCGCTGTAGTTGGAGGGATTGTACTAGTTCCCATATTATTCAACGCTAGATAGCGCTGTACCGTCACGTGGGTACAGTGACTCTTTAAAGAGTAATATGGTCACTGTAATAGTAATAGTAATAAAAATAGTAATAACAATAATAATAGTCTTAATATATTCACTGTAAAGTGGGTGCTCACTCACGATCCACCGGAACATGGCCATCTTTAGACATAGAAAACTATAATAAAGAAGGCCATGACCGCATGACCGGATCCACGGCCCACAAGGCCACGCCAGTGACGCAGTGACGCCACGCCACGAGCTTTTTCAATTTCAAAGATGGAACCGTTATAGAATTTGTCTCGCTGTTCCTAATTACAGTTACAATACTGGATGAAATAGGTAAGTTGCTAATTTTATTGATACATATTTTCGTAAAAATTCAATATCAAACGTCTGTAAATTCTATTAAGTAGACCATAAATAGCTCTTTTGTGTAAGTATTTCGACATCTTAACCTAAAAGTTTGTAAACTGAGGTGAAAATATTTAGCTTTTCCTGAGAATTTCTATTCTATTTCCTTTATGAATACCATTGTTCTAGATTATTCCGTATTTCAAAATCAATCCTGTGAAATCTAATGTATAGCATGATTTTGAAATTGTAAGTTGAGTAGAAGGAACTTGATGAATCTTCAATTAAGGGCCTGGTCACATACAATTGTGGTTTGCTTTACTTCACTTCACTTCACTTCGCTTACTCGCATAGTAAATCTATATAAATCGTATGGTATGTAGTAAGTGAAGTGAAGTAAAGCAAACCACAATCAAAGTAGCTCTTCTAGTGAAGTGAAGTAAAGCAAACCACAATCGTATGTGACCAGGCCCTTAGCTTCATTTCATGGGACTTCTAAGCTACATGGATAATGATGTCAATGTCAATTTATGTTCCTGCTGAGACTTGTGCGTGAGCTACAGGTGGTTGATGATCTAAGGCCCTTATGCACCATCTTTCTTCAAACTAAGTTCAAAGAACCGTAGTTGGCTAAAGTGCAGTATATTGGCACTATCTTTTCTCGGCTCTTCTTGAAGATATCGACTCAATTAAAAAAAAATGAAACTAGAGACACAAATAAAGCGCGCTATCACAATTTCAACTTAATTACACCTATTCTAATTTTTTCAATAATGCTTTGAAATATTGCTGTACTAACCTGTTTGGAATAACACCAACAAACCTACATACGTAAATCACTATTCAGTTATTTGTATGAGTGAATTCAATGCTGAATTTATTATTCTTATGATATCTGATCAGAAAGTCATGTTCATTTTCTCTTCAAAATATTAAATATATCAATTATGATCACAGTTTCCGAATGAAAATCGGATTTGTTGTCTGTCAGAAATCTTGGGTTAGGCTAGGTAGGTAACATCCGTTATCATAATGATAAAATCAGAGGATTTCTTCCTTTTTATGTAATAGTGTAGTGAAGGTGATATTTTGGTAGTTAGGTTATCTATATTGAATAAAAAAACTCAAAAATTTGAATAATTTTTAATTTCATTACAAAAGTAATGGGATACCGGTTTCTGGTGATAAGAACCGAAACCGGTATCTCGTTATTTGAAAAAAATTGTGGTTATGAAAACTTGAAGTCTTTTTATTCAATCGAAAAATTTCTTCAATTCTGTTCTATGTATATATGTGGCCCCTCTTGTTCAAAATCCCAACTTCATTTCTTTGGAGAACTTAGCGAATACAAAACATTTTAATGCTTTAACTCTTTTTCAGCATAATATTGAATCAGCTCAACTCCAGCAAATTGAATTGTTTATTGAGTGACTGAAGTATCATACCAAGTTCTTTGGACATTTTTCAGATGGCCTCAACTTCATCATCAGTAATAATATTTACTGGGTCATCGAAGAAACGACTGCCCTGGGACTTCTACATCAACTAAAGTACAAAAAATGGCTGAGACTTCTACTTCAACCACAGTACAAAATTGCCTGAAGAGGAAAACGAGCGTAACATACCTGTTGAAGGAACAATGGTTGACAATTCCGTGGTAATTGAAGAAGAACCCAAAAAGTACTCGTTCGTCTATTCTCGCCTGGCTATACCTCTTCTCGCGAAGCTGAAAGAATTCGCGACCAAAATCAACGCTTCAATTACCAATAATATAACGGACGAAACAACACATGTCATTTTAGCCCCAGGAAGTGACAACAAGGCGATCATAACTTACAAGTTCCTGAAGGGCGTTGCAATGAACCTGTGGGTTGTGAACTTCGACTGGGTTCTGAAGAGCCTCGAAAACAACAAAGTTCAACCAGAGGTTAGTTGGATTGTTTTTATAATATTTGAAATTGAAATTCATTCACAACACTGCCATAGAAATGTTACAATAATAAATCACATTAAATAATATAACATTAAATCAGTATCTTGTGAGAAGATAAAACCATTACCTCACAGCTGTATTAAAGTTCTACACTATTGAACACTATAATGACAATAGCAAGAAACAGTCGCCATGATTTAAATAACTAAAATAAGTTTTGTCCATTGATACCATTGAAAAAAGAAGCAACAAAACATAAACCTATCAAAAAACAAAATGAAATCACAACAATTGAACAGTGAACAATTTATTTCACTATGTTAGTCAATTTACTACAATACTTTTGTGTAGTTCTTGAGGAATAAAGCTTGTCCTATGGCATAGCCCCCTCTAATACATACAATATGCCAACCTTGGCCATATTGACCATTTTTACTAACTGATATAGGCCTCCTGCTAGTGTCAAATATAGTAGATTTTTTAATTTGGCGGATGGCGAGTGATAGTTGATGGACTCCTTATGTTTGTTTCCTCATTTTTAAACAGCTGATTCATCGGCCGAATTAATAAAATCTACTATACCATTTGAGGTTGTTTGCTAAATATTATGTCTAATTTTCGTGTCTGAATACAACAAATCTCAATTATCTAAGTATTATTTCCAATTATAATCAATCATGATTCAAATTGAAAAAAATCAATTGAAGATAACCAACTCATGAATTGATCTATTAACGCACAATATATAATACTTGTTCAATCAGCTGAGTGAGTTGGTCGTCATTAATTTATTTTACTACAACTATCAACAATATTTTGAGATTCAATGCTCCTCATAAATTTATAATAATTTTCATAATTTATAATATTAAAACACTTGAAATATTTTTTGAAAGTAAAAGAATATAAATTATTTATAATACGTATTAAATTCAATAATTAATTTTTGGTTTTTTGTTTTCAGGAATTATTTTTGACGTTGTATACAGTGGGAGAGCCTGGACCGAGACGTTGCAAATTCGAGGACAACCTACCGTTGTCTAACTATTTTTGTTCCCAAGCCGCCCTATGGTGCTATCAATGATGAGCAACTCAAGGTCATTATAATAATTTTATTTTATTTATAGGGCCATTATATTTATCATTCACTCTCAGCTTTTCATTTTCATCCAGGGACCCGTTTCACAGAGCTACAAGCTTTAATCTATCATTCACACTCACCTTATAATTTTTATCTAGTTCGTTTATACAGTATTACTCATGACTTATAAATTTACAAAACCTTCCAATGGAATGAAAAGAGAACAACCCAGAACTATAATATCTTTCCTGAATTTTTGTATGAGTTTGTTTGAACTGGTTCATTTATTTATCCACAAATATAGTGGGTTCCATTATTCATGCGAAAATAAAACGGCCTGTAAATTTCTGAAGTATAATCCATAAATTTAGAGGGTGTCATAATTTTTGATAAAATGAGACAGCCTGTGATTTCTCAAGGAACCAATGGGTTCCAATGCAGGGGAGTGTATTTCCGAATTTAAAAAAATGCAGAAATTTTGAATGAAGTTACGTTCTCACTTTTATCTCATCCAAAAACCTAATGTTCGAAAATACATGTTAATTTCGAGTTAGTATTTTCCCTTCTACTTTGAATAACCTCACTTCTTGTAACAATACATTTTATAAAATCATGCTCTTATGATTTTTCCACAACGTCATGTGAAATTCACATTCCCATCATACACTTTTATCCTAAAAATCGAGCTCATGGCTTCTAGTTGGAATGAACCTATATGTTTTCAAAAATCGAAAGATTCACTGATACCAGAAGAAATGTGTTATAATTCTATGACAGAAATATTGTTTAACTTAGCTGTGTACTTTTACCATCATTTTTCCATATTTTCAATAAAAATTGAAATTATTTGCTATAGGAGTAGCTAGTAGGTTTAAAAATAGTGACTTCTTGAGGAAAAGGAGTACCTCCTCTCAGAGGTACCGGTACGCCGTATCGGCGCGTACCGTCACAAATTAAGCCCTGGTTGTATCCATCAAGTATTTTTACAAATATGCTGTGACTTTCTTTTTATGACTTATGTGATGCCCTTAGTTTTTACCACATGAGTAATATTACTGACGAACATTTGACATGTTCTTACAGGAGGTGATTCTACTCACAGAAGGAGAAATCGAACCGATATCTTTCAAGAGGACATTACAAGGTAATGTTCGAGAGGATGATGCTCAGTAGCAAGCATCAGTGGCAGCAGCAGCAGCAGCAGCCAGTGCAGTAGCAGCAGTGGTGTGCATCATTGAGCAAGCGTCATTTCAACTTAAAATCAACTTAGAAAGATAAAGGAGTGTTGTCGAGATAGATAGAATACGAGGTACGGTTCATGAGGATGATGCGCAGTAGCATTATAGCTGATAGTAGTGACTTCAGAGATTGTGTAATCAGTGTGGCCATTTGATTTCACATGGAGAAAACTTATTTTAGTTATTTAAATCATGGCGACTGTTTCTTGCTATTGTCATTATAGTGTTTAATAGTGTAGAACTTGAATACAGCTGTAAGGTAATGGTTTTATCCTCTCACATGATACTGATTTAATGTGATTTATTATTGTAACATTTCTATGGCAGTGTTGTGAATGAATTTCAATTTCAAATATTATAAAAACAATCCAACTAACCTCTGGTTGAACTTTGTTGTTTTCGAGGCTCCTCAGAACCCAGTCGAAGTTTACAACCCACAGGTTCATTGCCACGCCCTTCAAGAACTTATAAGTTATGATCGCCTTGTTGTCACTTCCTGGGGCTAGAATGACATGTGTTGTTTCGTCCGTTATATTATTGGTAATTGAAGCGTTGATTTTAGTTGCGAATTCTTTTAGCTTCGCGAGAAGAGGTAGAGCCAGGCGAGAATAGACGAACGAGTACTTTTTGGGTTCTTCAATTACCACGGGATTGTCAACCATTGTTCGTTCAACAGGTGTATTATGCTCGTTCCCTATTCAGGCAATTTTTGTACTGTGGTTGAAGTAGAAGTCTCAGCCATTTTTTGTACTGTGGTTGATGTAGAAGTTTCAGGCAGTCGTTTTTTCGAAGACCCAGTAAATATTATTACTGATGTTGAAGTTGAGGCCATCTGAGAAATGTCCAAAGAGCTTGGTATGATACTTCTGTCACTCAATGAACAATCAAATTTGCTGGAGTTGAGCTGAGTCAATATTATGCTGAAAAAGAGTTGAAGCATTAAAATGTTTTGTATTCGCTAAGTTTTCCAAAGAAATGAAGTTGGGATTTTGAACAAAAGGGGCCACATATATGCTTTTTTTTAGTGAAGATTTTTCAGTTCTAGGTAAAGGAATAAGAACAATATTGACTATTCCTCAATGAATATATTTGAAAACCTACGATGTTCATGTTTCGATGCTCGTGGTATCATCTTCATTGTTCAGCCTAAACAATTCTACTTGAGCCTATTGTTTTACCTACTAAGAAATTCTACAATATCTGTGAATCAAGTGTGGATTTTTCAGTTGTTAGTTTAGTCTTCAATTCGCATATTCTCGTGAAAAATAGCTACCTTTTAAGCTCTTTATTGTACTACTTGTAGATGATAGAACAATACTGATTTAGTAGGCTGCAATTGCAAGTTATCAATATTTTCAGAGCTGAATATTTGGAGCTAATATAGAAAATACAGTAATTGAAATAACTTGAGGATATTGTCAACTCCAATTCACAATATCCTCAATCCATTTCTATTATTGAGAGGTCCCACGTATTTTCTTATGTTCAAATTTTCAAATGTTCTTCAAATTTTATGTAAAGAAACAACTATTTTTTATACGTATTTTGTCGTATGAATTATTGCTAAAAATAACTCAGTTCTGAATTCTTTTATGTATAAAACCTTACTGATTCTCATTTTTAATGTATATTTGAATATAATTTTTCAAATTTTGATTTTCTTCAAATCTTTCTTTAATAAGATACAATTCTATCTTATCTTTTATCTTTAATAAGATAAAAAATTTTGTAGATCTTATTCTAAAATAAATTATTCTTATCAATAAAAAATAATTCATCAAATTTAACAATATTTGTTGAATTCCAGCTGCATCCTTTTAAAACTATGATGAAATTTTAAATTTTTGACAAATTATGTACTAAACCCAAGACCATGCAATTCTTACTGGGATTTGACAAATTTAATTTTTTTTCTTTTTGTAGTATTCATAGAACCCAATTTCAAACAAACAAATACATTTATACAGCAATACTTATTTCTCTTGGTTAAAAATGAATGGGAATTAAAATCAGTCAGATTTGAGGTTAATGAGTTTCAAATGAACATGATTTCAATGTAGCCTAGTATACTTAATTCTGTTTTTGAATACTTTTTTGCTTATTTTATTTTTTCAACAGTATATTCTGATCAACTTAACATTCACTTTCATATTCAAGTTTGATTATTTGTTCTGATATACCATTAACAAATTTGTACAATAGGAAAAGCATTACGCAAGTACTGTAATGTTCTCTCTATGGTTGTTCATATACCGTATGCAATTAGATGTATTTCAAAATAACTCAACCAATAACAAACCTAATCTGATACTGATAATCTAAACTCCTGTTTGCAATTTTTCGTTGTATATCTTGGATAATTTTGTGAAAATGTCTTTATTCGCAATTGTAAATTACATTCAGTCTCTAAATTCTATATTAAATGTTAGTGATAAAAATTATGAATTGTGTGTAGTATTTACATTTGATGCTAAATGTAACAATGATTGAAGAGTTGGGTTTCTTAGAATACTTTTTTAATCACAGCACCGAATCCTGTTACTATGATGTTACAGCGCTCTATTGTCATTATTATTTGAAATAATAGATGTAAAATACTTTCACTTGGAATTTTGTATATTAACAATTTATTTTTGTACGTTAATGCTTGTTTTTTAAATCAATTTATCGATTGCTAATAAAGAGTACAAGAGAAATTGGTTTTTTTTATTATCCTATCGAATGGAAGGCATTCCTTTGAGGGTCAGTACCTTGCCAAACCTTACCAAATTAGCAGCTCCGTTCAAGTTACTTTGTTGGATGGAATTAATTGAGACAAACAAGAGAAAATTCATTGGAGTTGAAACGTAGACATAACTTTGCTCGGTCAATAATCATGGAAATTTATTAACCGTGAGGGAATGACCCTGATAAGTTTCAAAGTAATTTTTATAACTTATATTCTACAATATTGTTTAAGAAACAATATTTTTTTAATTTTAATTACTTTGAAATACAGAAATGAGAATTCAAACGTAAATTGGAACAGTTCCCAGCAGCGGGAACTCATGAGAAGGACAGTCTCTGCCATCTAGCAGCAAAATGATAAACTACGTAGTCTTGAAGTTCGTAATACATCGATAATTTCCTAATCGATGTCTGTCGACTAACAGTATGATCGATACTCTATGCTTCTTCCTTGCGATATATTTCCTTAAGAATGACAAAATGCAGCGAACTGTACCAGAAAAATTTGCAACTTCGAGATAACGAAATACAAATAACGCAAATGATTCG
Source organism: Laodelphax striatellus (assembly GCA_017141395.1). Taxonomy (NCBI): domain Eukaryota; kingdom Metazoa; phylum Arthropoda; class Insecta; order Hemiptera; family Delphacidae; genus Laodelphax; species Laodelphax striatellus. Next base: position 18,979,690 of record CM029544.1, on the reverse strand, counting down.
TCAGAAAAAGTTAGGATAGGAACATCTGATGAACCATGGTCCGCAAATGCACCGTTATCGAGTAGAAAATCGTCAAAGATGCAAAAAACCACGTCTTTTTTATTTTTTTCCGAGGTTGCTAAATGTTTGGAAGACTTAAAATTGGTGTCATTTTATGTAGATTGAGATGAGGAATCGTTTGAGCTAAAATTCGAGAAGATAGCTCTAATAGGTTTTGAGATATCATCGAAAAAGCGAAAAACGCATACAAAAAAGCACGATTTTCCGCGAATTTTCATCTAGTGTGCGAAAACTGGCATACTTACATGTTTCGAACCATCTTCAATCGATTCTCCAACTCATTTTCCATATTTCATCACATTTTCAGATCTATAAATGTTTCACATGCTTTTTAATAATCAGAAATCTAAAGTAGTGCATGGTCATTGAGAAATAAATTTTTAATTACCCTGGACTCTGTAGGACAATATAAGGTTCCAAAAAATACATATGATATGTAGAATATATCACAGAATGGAATGAAGCTAGTTTTGAGTCCTTTTATATCGAGGTCCTTGAAAAAATTGATAAAAACTTGAAAAAAATTTCAACTTAGATGAATCACAATATCCTTCGGGGAAATTATCAATCATTGAATTCTAGGATAGGAACATCTGATGAACACATACCCGGAAACCCTTCGTTATTGAGTTACAGGCTATCAAAAATGCAAAAAATGATTTATATTTTATTTTTTTGTAGAGTTATTTGAGGTATTTAACATTGAAAAATCAACTTATATCACGTGAAATTCTCTCAAGAATCGTATAAAAAATGTTTCAAGAATGTAAGCTTAGGATTTTTCAAGTTATTCCCAAAAAACCTAAAATAACATCAGCTTTTCTTATTAAAATTGATTTTATCGATAAACTACTGCACATAGCTGCTCGAAACCTGTCTTATTCGATTCCTCAGCTTGATTTTCATGTGAATTCTTCTTTTTCTGACGTTGTTACGAGATGGAAAAGCGAGATAAGTCGAAATTACTAAAAAATTGAGCCGATCGTTTGAAATTGCCTCTACACAAGTGACTAGCGTTGACTGCTATTACTATATCGCTCTCTGGCCTATATCTATAGCTAGTAGTAGTTTTCATTCTTGCCAAGAGATAGCGCTACTGCCGCTCCCGCTGCCTCTCTCGCTGGTTTGAAAGCAGAGCGGTGTCTATAAGAAGATATTATTTTCAATACTGTATCTGTGTAGTAAATAATAAATGATCGCTTTCTCTCTTTACAGAATATGACTTACCTCTCGCATGTATATTTCAAAATCATTTGGTAACAAAAATAACGGAATCTTTTGCGATGCTAAATTGCTAATGATAAATATTCATTGAAAAATTTAAAATCTTTTGAGATAATAAAACTATTCATTATTTTTTCCAAATTCTGAGTAAAATACGCTATATTTAATTCTTATTGACCGTGCGTAGTGAGGTACAAGTTTCTAGAGAAGAAAAATCTCAAATTTCAGAAGCTTCTATTTCCTGAACGCGAATCAACAGTTCAAGTAGGATGAAGACTAGAAGTAAAATCTCCCATTATTTTTTTGTAAAAAGAGGGCAAGGTCTATGAAATTGTGACCGTTATTTTTGGTTTTGTACCTGAAGGCCAATCTGATAAAATGAGAGGGGAAACTTATTGTTAATAAAATATATTTTGCAACTTGTTTTGAGTGAATTAGTACAGTATTATGGTGCAAGTTCGTGATTTTGGTAGTTTCTCATTCTGTAACGGTGTTTTGTGAGATAATCAACACGATTACTCGGGAATCTTGGTCAAAAAATATTGTTTTCCAGTAGATAAATTCGGTGTATTTCTCATTTTTTGCAAGAAAATCATGAAATGAACCAAAATTTATTCACTAATCTTTTGTTAATACATTAACGGAATTTGTTGAGCCGAGAACCAACTAAATTTCTCATAAAAACTAATCACGTGTAAAGGGTTCCCCCACCACAAGGGTGGGGACTCCTCCAAGTTATTATTTTCGTGTCTAGCTGGGAAACTTTATTAGTAAATCTGCTCTTATGACAAGCAAAAATAATTAGCCTTGTGGTTCAGATGATTGCAGAATGCCTTATATAATTTTTTTGTTTAATAATATTAGAGAGTTTACATTATCACATATTCATTATCATGTTTTGTGTGGAAATGGGAATAAGGATGTGTGTAGAACAATTAAAAATAACCACTGATGTTGATTTTATTTCTTGGATAAATATATTTTTTTTTTGTATTTTCATTCATTCTCAATTAAAATAGAATCATACATCTTTCGGGAAACCTTAAGATACAACCAATAAATATAATTATAACAATTACAAATATTTACATTGAAAGCGCTTCATTATGTATAACATAAAAATAAATAATTAACATATCACATAGAAATAATTATAAAACATTATAATCAATAATGGTGAAACACCTTAGATTCTAAACATAGTCAACAATGAGAAAGTACAGTATATTAATTATAATATCGTCATTTGGTCGAACTAAAGAATCAGCCTAAACAGTTTCAATCATCACGCAAGTGACGATAATATTGGATAGCTGATTCATTATTGAAACAAATTGTAATTCAGTTGACTGTTCTCTCCACATAGTGATTCAAAGTTAGTAACAACAATTATTATTACTTAAAATTTTATGTAGCCTAGCTAATAACTTCTAGCCTACTACAAAAAGAATCGAATATCCTTAAGAATTGATAGAAAAAGGATTTTTTACCAACACATCGAAAATGAATAAAAAATTAAACTCAATGTAAACGAAAAAATATAAGTGTGTTTTTCCCGTCTATTGTGTGACAGATTTCGTCCTACCTCATTCTACAAAAATTCAGATTCAAATTTAATTCATGTAGAATCATTTCTATTTGTACCTAAAAATCCTTGTTAAGAATAGATGAATAGTTGATTAATCTCAAAATTTGAAATAATACAGAACAATTTCAACAAAAAATTGCAACCAATGAACAAATACAGAAAAATCAATTCAGAATACTAAGAACAAAAAAATGTATTAGAAACACAAGATTGTACAAAAAAAAAACATTATAGAAAGAATCATAAGAAAATGCAATCCATCACACAAGTTATACTTGCGTACCACTGGAGGAATATTATTGCTCATGATTGACTCACATGATAGATTTCCCTTAACTAAATATCCTGTTTAAAATTACCCTCAAGGCAGTGATGTGAATTGGTAGAAATACTGTTACTGAGTCGATTGAATATTTGATCAATTTTAATTAGTTTTAATTCAGATATTTTCATTAAAAAGTGCAACAAAAATACTTCTACTGTATTCTAGTTTTTTAGTCTATCCCAGTAGTTAAGTATCAAGTAAAAGAAAGCAAGAAAAATTCGCTTCCACTCGATTTTATAAGGCGGCAAAAATTTCGATTATTACAGTTTTTGAAATCATCACTAACAAGCTTTTTGAAATCTAATACGCTTTATTAAATCATTCCCTCCTCTCCTATGGAAAATATTTTGAAAAAGTTTTATAGTATAACATATTTCATTTTTCAACAATTTTTGAAACACATTTCATTATTGGAAAATGTTGTGAGAAAATTCGGTAATACTTTCACAAAGAGAATGATACTTGAACATAAACACAAAACTGAAACTCCCAAAGAATATGGGCTTACATTGAAATTTCAGAGTTATGACATCTTAATTCTGATATAACAGAAAACTGCCAACTTAAATATGATTTAAAATTTGATCGAGCCATCTATTAATGGGATATAACATTTTTGGCATAAATATATTCATGCAAATAAATGAGGGAATAGTAGAAACAGAAAGAAAAAAGAAAGCAAGAGGAGGTGAAAAATAATATAAAAGTTTGTTCATTCCAAGTTTGAATTTGATAGACCTTCTTGGCAGTGTTTTACTATCGTAGAATAGACTTATCAATGTAATTGTATTATCTCCTACTATAAATTACCATAACAAAAACGAACAAAAGTATTGAATACGATATTTTCAGATTTACTCATGCATTCATTCACTGAGGAGTTAAACGCCATGAGTAAATACGAATTTAGAATAGTATCATTATTCCAACGTAGTATTTAAAGTCATATCATGAGAAAAATAATCACGAAGGCTTAAAAAATAATCTCAATTCAAATCCACGCTTATTTTATTACATTCTTTGTCGTGATGCTTGTGCTTAGGTAATGGGAAGAATGATGATCAGTGATGAGTTAAGCTGATTATGATGAAGAATATTATCATTGTATGTAATATTGATAGCGGGATCTCTGAAATTCTAAATTTTATAAGTTTTTCTCAACAAATAGTTCGTTTCAACAAATCCATGACCTATTAAAAGTTATCGCTTTCTGATCGATCGCAAACCAACTTTATGCAAAAAAAATCTGAACCAAAATTTTATACGATGAATTTTTAATTGAGCGTGCATTTTATATTTGAGAATAAATCATTGCCAGGCATTGTTATAAATGCTTTTTAAGCACGAAAAATAAACTTCCACTTGGATCATTCATCGACTATCCCTACAGAAACTCAGACATCCAATTATATTATAGGCTGATAATATAACAGATCTTGTCAAACTTATGTTTAGTATTCCACCATACCTCTCATTTCCATTTTCAGAGGTAATAAGAATAAGATGGCTTAGCTATCACAATGATTCAATTAAATGTTTGAATATTTTTGAATTCTCAATTAATGTTATGAATACATCACTAATTAAAATTTTAAAACTGTGTTGGTCTAATAAGTTTGAATAAGCAAATTTTTTCCCATGTTTTTTCACACCTACCTGCATATACAAGACATGAACAGGAACAGTTAGAAACCTTCTAACGTTTTCATCTCTTCTGCAATTGAATTTCATTACATGATGAGAAAATTAAGTACTAATAGAGAACCGATATTAATGAAGAACTCCAACCAGTCACTACGAACTTATTCAAGGTTTGAGACTCAAGTGCGTTCTGATCACAAATTTTATTGAAATTTGATCACCATTGTCCACTCACTCACTAAACCTCTCATTAATTCAACTTTATCATAGCAATGTACAGAATTGTATTGATATCCCTATCATCATAGCACTTCCGACGACAAAGTTTTTCAGAATTATATAGAATTTATTATTTTTAAAATGTTCAATTACTCTCGTTGCACATCAAAAGTTTCTAGAAGATGATGCCATTTCAAAACTGTCTCATTCTTCTTCTATTTGTCTTTTTCAATGATAATCACTTTTTTAATTTGGTTAACGTTGCACAATCGCATGCTAGAACTGTAAGATTTGATTGATCCAATCCCTGAACTGTGAAATTCGAGTGTAAACACCGGGTTGATTAGGCTCAGCACAACCGATGCCCCAAGAAATGACTCCAGCTAGAACCCATCTTCTGTCTGGTCTCTGTATCACCATTGGGCCACCGGAGTCTCCCTGTAAATATTGAAAAACAAGCATTGCGTCAGACTCCATCATTCTAACGAGAAACTTATGACAACAATTTACTAATTTTTTTGGATTGTTTGCTTTCATATTGGTTTCTACCTAAATCGCAGGTTTGACGTCTAGTGAGTTGATATGATTTCTATGAAAAAAGTCATACGCTTAATAATAATAAACCAATTTTTCTATGAAGGTGTTGCCCACATAATCTTAGGCTTGTGCGTGGGTAATGGGAAGATTGAGAAATGAGATGAGAGAAGTATTGAATGACTGCTTTCTAGGCAGCTTGTTTTCTAGTGATAGGTTCATTTCTATGAAATTATAAGAGCAATTTCTTCAAGCTAGCAGTAAATAATTAGCATACGTTGAATTAAATGTACATTATTCAAATACAGAATATCTATATCACACACTCATTATGTGTACATTACACAATGTGAATACAATATGATGTATTTTTCCATGGAGATAGGTAATTGACTTTTATTTCCGCACTTAACAAGTAATGCCTTAAGCGGCATTGAAACTTATGAGCTACTCCAAGTTGCTCTTTGGGACTATAACTATAAAATATATTTATGTTTAATGCTCTATTTACCTTCTCCCTCTTAACCCACCGATATCATGTACATGTTTTCAAGGTCACTTTTAATCGATGATAGAATTTTAAAAAATTCAATTTTTAACCCTTTTTGGAACAAGGTATAAATCATCCTTTTTGGAGCAAAAATAAATAATTATAATCTTGAGCACATTTTTCAAATTCTAAGAAGATTGAGCATTCTAACTATTAACTGGTCGAGAACCAGGATTTTTCAAAATATTTTGAGCAAAGTTACAATTTTCCACTTGAATTCTTCAGAATGCACACATAACAAGACTAATATAAGAGTATACCTTAGTATAAGAGAATTTTCTACAGTAAAATTTCAGCACTAATGGACAATGAAGTTCAAAGTATTTTCTTAAAATTTTCCTTGAACTTCAGCATCCATTTGGCGGATTATCTCTTTTGAAAGCTCGAAATTCATGAAATCATGCTTTTTGATTCTTCACAACTTGTCTGTCTTGAGAAAATGTGTTGAAGAAAACATGAGTGAATGAACGCGACTGAATTTTTCAATGCTTAAGTTCCTAGTTACTGTTCGGATAATGCAGCAAGTGGCAATATAGTTTCAATCCTCACGTTTGATTTAGAAACCGATCATAAGATTACAAACCTTAAATTTTTTAGATTCAACTATAGGCTACTGCAGATTCAATATTAATACAGAATATTAGCGATATAAGCGATACACAGAAATATAAGCGATTGGATTTATTCTCAATTTATTATAACTATAATCAAAAGTCTTAGCTATAACTACCTTAATAAATAGTTGGTTAAAAGTAAAAAGTCAGTTATAACTAGTTATAACTATTCTAAATCAAACGATTCTTGAATCTATGATAAGAGTTCTTTGCGCTGTAAAAACATTGCGCTTTCTATCGCGCCATGCTTCAAGTGATTGCTAAAATAGTTATAACTATCTATAACTAACTTTTCACTTCTAAATTAATATTTATAAAGTTAGTTATAACTAAGACTTTTGATTATAGTTATAATAAATTGAGAATAAATTCAATCTCTTGTATTCTCTTCTCTTGCTTTCTCTTTTATTGATATCAAATCTGCAGTATAGTATTAATAATTAATATATAATATTAATTAACTAATTACTATAAATATCTCATCCTCACCTCACAAGAATCGAAGCCACCTTTTCTCCAACCAGCGCAGATGAAAATTTCCGGTATATGTTCTATGTAACCAGCTGCTCTGTACATCGTCTCACAAACAGTATTATTGATAACTGGTACCGATACTTCTTGCAGAACACTTGGAAGTGGACCATCTATAAAAAACAAAATTCTTGAATATATGGTATTTTATAAATCTTCAGTTATTAAGACTTCAAGAAGAGTACTCTTTTCCATTCAACTTGGAGCCTGAATTACGATTTCACTGTGTAATCAACACTTTGGAACTACTGCAATAAAATAATTTTTTAATTCAACACTGTTCATAGAATTAATGTGGAATTTTGTTCCTAATAACATAATATAATTTTTAATTTGGCCGTTAGCCCTTCTAGAGCTTACTTGTTTATTATTAATTTCTACATGTGTACCCGTGGCAAAGCGTGGTATACTTAACCGGTCATCGCCGGGTATATTTCCTATAGGACATATACCCCGCGATGACCGGTTAAGTATACCACGCTTCGCCACGGGTGTGTACCATTCCATACAGGCTCTATAGCCTTGGGTTGCTCTTACTTTTGTTAGTAATAGATTATTGTACCTTGTAAGCTAATACCTTTCTCACTAATAAAAATTATTCATTCATTCATTGTAGTGGATCCATCTTCTTTTCTCACTAGACAAAATTGTAGACACTGTAAATAAGTCAAGTGGTGAAAATATTACTCACATGTGAGTAATTTTGTAAGTAACGCACACAAAATTCACTTCTTAAGTTATTCAAATACTTGTGAGTAATCTTTGTGTATCACACAAAAGTGAGTAGTATTTTCACTTCTCAAGTTTTTTTAAAGTGTCTACAATAAATTGAAGTTGAGGTCGATTTTCCACCTCAAAATGGAAGACTATAATTTCTCATTTGCGATTCTTTTCGTTCATCATTAATATTATTTTCGAGATTATAATTTCATCAGTGTGATACAATCAACGATATATGTTGCCATCAACAATGAAGCTCAATTTCCGTACGGTACTGGAAAAACGAATCAGAATTCGACAACCTATTGTGTTATTATTTCATAGAACTGAGAACTATTCCTTCAGTATTCATGATTTATCTATCATTAATTATATTCAAGATAATAATTTTAAATATATTACTTTATCTGTGATACAAACAGTGATGATGACATGGGCATTGAAACTCATTTTTTACAGTAAGTACCGGAAAAACTAACTCCTAAGAAATCGACAATCTATTGTGTTTTTATTTCATAGAGTTGAAAACTATTCTTCCAATATTGGTGATTCATGTATAATTGATTATTTTCCAGACTATAATTTAAAATATACTAGTTTATCTGTGACACAATCAAAGATGATGCCATGATCATTAAAACTCAATTTTAGAACAGAATAGAATGACTTCTTTATTCATCTGACGTGGCGAAGTTTGGACAGTAATGACCACTCCACCACTTAACCACGACCAATTTTCGCACGGTACTGGAAAAGCAAACTCATAAGAACTGGACTAGCTGATAAATTGTTATTCAATGGAATTAAGACTTTACATTAACATCACTCACTTTCATAGAGACGACCCCAGCCAGTAACATAGGCAGTTGAGCCTACAAAACTGGTGTCATCCTCGGGAACACATATCGGTATTATGTTTGGCTGGAAAACTATTGGCTCATAGAAACGCAACAAAGCCAAATCATATTCGAAAGTTCTCGGGTCAAACTGCGGGTGTGAGGCCACTATCTGAACTCGTCTCTCCTTATAACTGTACGGCTCTTCCTCGATTGACAGATCATGCTCGCCGAGACGTAATAATAAGTCACTTGGAGGAACACTGTAACCAAAAACATCCATTAGCTGTTATTTCTACCACCTATTTGATAATTAATCGAAATTTAATAATTCAATTCAATATAATATTCAATTCCATTTTTTTGCCAAAAAAACATAAATAAATCGGTACAAAACTAGAAATAAAATATACATCCATAAACAATGAAATATTTCACAAGACATATTTCACTTCATTTCACAAGAATGAATGAAAAACTTTTTGGCATCACCCAGCACCAGCATAGGAAACTTCTGCCCGTTGAGTGAGAGTATCAGTTATGAATTAATTAGAATTCATAATGTCAAACTAAAAAAAGGTGAAATGGAAAAATCATAATATATCAAGAAGAATGAAGGAGTAATGAATAGGGATGAACAAACACACTCAAATTTAAATTCAATTTGTTGGATAAAGAATAATAATGCAAAATAAAAACAATACTAATCTCATAACTAAGTACAATAAATTTATGGAGTAATATGCATATACTATGGTATGCACATTGTCAATAATAATTACAATTTCAATTAAAATTGAGACTAGAAACCACTCAACTATTTCTCTATTAATATTCATTTTCCATGTTTCATCATAGAAATATTGTTAAGACACATTGAAGGAATATGAATCAGCAAAACAACGTACTTTTCTACACAGTGAGCAGCTGTAATAGCCCAATTTTCACTTAGTAATGCTGCTCCGCACTTGTGAAGATACGTGGACGTTCTCCATTGACGCAATGAAATCTGGAAATAATGTAAATTTGAATTTTAGTAAATTTCTAAACCCCATGACAAATAAATAAATATTTATATTTATTGAACATTAAATTTATATTTCATAAATGAATTAATATAAATGGGTGCGATACTACCAGAAAATCAAGTCACATCTATTAATCTATATTAATAAAAGAGAGTTGGTGTCTGTACGCTCGCTTATAACTGGAGAACGGCTGAACCGATTTGGATGATTTTGGATTCGTTTGAATTTTTAAAGCACTGGTTAACATAATATGTATTAAAATATGAGAAAATCCCTTTATAATTAATAAATAATTAGTAAATTAATGACCAAACCTATCAAACATGACATCCATTCTGATCCAGTCCAAACAATAATGCTTCTATAAAATCGATGTATAGTTGAAGAAGCTGCAATATAGGTCTTCAAGAGAAGACCTCAGTGGTCCTCGCTTTAAAATTAGTATAATATTGCAGATTTCTTTTAATTTTCCATCAATAAAGCGAGTGGATATTGATATTTTACTTTTTCGTGAGGTGACATGATTTTAAAATAAATGGAAAACATTTCAAATTTAACAATAAAAACCTTTGAATTTCCTTAATGTGGTTAATATTTACTACAAAATTAAGATTGATCATTTTCGATCAATAAAACTCAATAATGTGATCCAATTAATGCTTTATATTGTTGAGTTGCAGAAATAGATTAGCATATTCTATTGAGTAATTGTAGAAGTTTTCTACTAATCTAATTCAATTTAGTTCTAATGTAGCAATGAAGTAACAACTACGTAATAGATTAATAATGAAAACAATAGAATAATATTGGTAAAAGAAATGAATAGAAGGGATTATTTGACAAAATGAGAAGTTTGCTCAAATTATTTGCGCAATTAATTCAAAAGTATTTATTATTAAAGATGAAACAAATAATATTCATCTATATATTCTCTAACCTCAGATTATCCGGAATTTTTCAATAGATTCTACATGTACAATATTCATTCTACATTCACCAATTTGAATTAAGCTTCAATTATTAAGAGCGAAGTAATTATTGATAGTATATAAACTAGTGAGTTGTGATTTAATTTCATAGCGTTATGTAAGAATGATTACCCACTGCTTGGTCTATTGTCATGTGAAGCGTGGGAATAACTCACTCTCATACTTTTTGATAGTTATGAAGGAAACTGAGAGATCAGTGAACCATTATTTCCTTACTTGCTTAAAAATCTGGATGAAAAAATAACAATTCCATTTAATTCTACATTGTTGCGGCAGACAATGCATTCTCCACATTTGAACATTTACTTTAAACGTATCTACAATATTGTAGCAGGTTATGAATTAAGCTATAGCCTTTGACATTGAAACTATTTTTTTTATTGGGGAAATTGAAAAAATCTAGTGTTATAGTTATCCTTAATAGTCTCTTAAACATTCAACGATTTTCTTATCAACAAAAACACTCATCAAATTTCAGATTAAATTATAAATTAAAAAATTGATGCACTAAAAATACTATTTTAAGTTTTAAATACTTGATGAAATTCCTCACAATAATCCATATTAATTACTATTCAAGACAAGAAAACGTTTTATTGGTAATCTTTCATTTTTATATCAAGTTGCAGGAAAGCAGTTCCTTCATAGATTAACATAAGCACCCCATACTGTATTATCATCTTATTAATTATAAAGATTCAAAAAAAGATGTACTTTTTTGGATTATGAATATTTACTGTCTTTTCTAGTGATTTTTAAAAATAAATTGAAGACAATAATAAGGGTAAAATATACAATATTATATTGTTGTATCTGTTCAATGTAGGTATTCTATAAAAATAATTTGTTTCTCATGATGTGTAATACTAAAAGTTTTTAGTTAATATTTTTTGGCCACCATGAAATTTCGGTTGGATTTTCTGTCTAATCATAAGCCTCTTGAAGTTCATCTCTTTCCTTTGTAATAATGATCTTATTCAGTGGAAATTGACTTATTATTATCAAGTAGGTTAATGATCCTTCAAATTAAGATAAATAATCATGACAAAGAATTAATTTAACACAAGAAAAATCCACTGTGACACAATCTTTTTTATTAATTACTAGTTTCTTCAACAGTTACCCATGTCAAATTATAATTTTTGTTTCAATTTAGGTTGGATTATCAGTTAGGTTATTTATTTAGTTTATTTATCAGTTAGGTTTAGGTTCTCTTAACAGTTAGGTATTATCATTCAGGTTCTTATTATGAGTCTATATTATTATTTTAACTAGAATGGTGATTTAATTAGAATTTGATTTTTCCTAAAGAAGGGTCTTTTTGGAATCATTAAAAATTCTCAAGAAAAATTACATGGAATTCAAACTGGAATTTAAGAAAATAGTTCAATTAAATACGTTAAATTATCCTCCAATGAGTTGCAGTGTTGTAAATATCTTATTCTTTCGGAATTTTTATTAATGACCCTCGGAATGTGAAAATGGATAGCTTTGTTTTTCCAAATCTTTACTACCGTACTGATGTAGGAAATGGCGTTATCGTTTACTGTACTAATGTGATTTGAAACCGTTACGGTTTTGATGAAACCGTAATTAATTTTCAAGATTACACTCCGAGGAGGATTCCAGGAAGAAGTATAAGACCCTATAATATCTTGGAGCAGACTCCATAAAATCATGTACATGAATAAAAAACATTATAAAATGATGATCACTGCTATTTCAAAGATAAAGAAATTTTATCCAGTATCTAAGTTAATCACTAGAAATATGAAAGGGACTTACATTATATTCTTACCCAATAACTATAAATAACAAATAACTATAAAAACTACAAATAACAATAAAATTCTAATTCAATGAAAATTACTCCCACTTAGAATAGTCACTCGAAATTGAAACTAATGTACGGTACTTGAAGGTATTTTCAGAAAATAAAGAGCATTCACTTCTCATGAGAAATTTGTCAGTATTTGATATAGGCTCATTTTCATTCCTTTCTACAAAAACATGATTTATTGATTCAGTTCATAATCACTCAAATTTTGTTAACGGCTACCTTTCTATTGCAAATTCTATGTTGTCAAGTTACGACTTATGCCATGAAGGTATGACTAATAACTTCAAAGGTACTTGAAATATATCCTGAGATGTAAGTTATTTCAGACCTTCAGGTTGCAAATTATTTAAAAAAGATTATCTACCACTATACTACACTTCTGACCTGATTCAACCACGAAATTTGATTATATTGTTAATTTGAACATCGATAACTGTTGTATATTCTTTATTTAAAATGAATACAATAAATATGTTTCTTATAAATTTCAAAAGTAAAAAGATATATAATAGCTTATATATATATAGACCTATGAGAAAATACACATCCGACTTTCCTCATAAAATATTCATTTTGATTCATTTATGTTTTTTCTTCTAGAAAACATTTACTTTTTCTCTGCAAAAATACAAAAGGTAGTAGGCCCTATAACATTTTCCAATAGCAACATGAAAACAAATTTTATTCCAGGCACCTCACAAATGCACTGTAGGCATCATGATGCTGATTCTTCTGTGTTTTTAAAGTTTCATTTAATAAGCTTTCGTTATTCCACAATGTTTACAGAAGATGAGACTTATAAATGATACAAAAATGAATTTTTTAAAGCCTACTTTCTCAATAATAAATCATTATTATTTTACTCTATACCTATTCTGTTTAGAATTATACATTTATGGTAAAAACGTACTTCTTAACACTTATTTTGTTGATAATTTTTCTATTACACCTTTTATACAGATTGATGCATTTCTGGGGTAGAAATGTAACTTCTGATAGCTTAGTTTATTGATATTGGTTTGTATTTTATTTCAAAATGATGCGTCAATAGAGCAAAAACATACTTTCATACCTCATTTTGTAAATAACATTAATTGTATTTCTGCTTTCTATATGCAATGATGTAAACTCTGAGTTTATGTTGTTACGGTATTACTAAAAGTGTTGTATTTGTGTTAGGATTGGTACTTTATAATCATTAGTGCTTAGTTTTTTAATGGTATAAAATGCATACAACATGTTTGTATACAACATATAGATACAACATTTTACTACTGAAATAAACGTCTGTATGTTGCTGTTATGAATATTATCACCATTATAGTGTTGTATTAGTGTCATTAGTGATAGTTTTTTCTTATAGAGGATTCTGTATCATCTATAGAATACAAATGAATCTAGCGGGAATGGAAAAGCTGAGATATCAAAAGTTGTAAAGTTGAATGTGTCTGTTGTAAAAAAATATGTTGTTGTGTTTGCTGATCAATTACTTTTTCCACTGCTCAAATCACACTGACGTTTTCCCACTTTAACAGTTTTTAAAATCAGTGTAAAATAGGTTCTTCAAAGTTCTTATGAGCATCATAGGTTGATCAAACGTGTTCTGATGAAGCATAACAACAATGCGAAGATGGCCATGCGCTCAAAATATTGGAGTAATATTTCCACTTTTTAATCTACATTCGTGTTTATGTATATTCAAAGATTTTAATTGCAGCTGAATAAATATGTGCTAAGTAATATTTTCACTCTTTTATTTACATTAGTGTCTATATAATATGTTCAAGGTTTTTAATTGGAGCTTTTAAAATTAGTTTTAAATTGGGTTGTTCAAAGTTCTGATGGGCATAGGTTGTTCAAACGTGTTCTGATGAAGCATAACAACAATGCGAAAATGGCCATACGCTCAAAATATGGGAGTAACATTTCCACTTTTCAATTTACATTAGTGTCTATATACAAAGTATATAGTGTCTATATGTTCAAAGTTTTTAATTGCAGATAAAAATCGATGCTAGTCGGCTTTGCTTACCTGCCAGGGCCATTTGCCAAAGGAGGCCTTCTCACCGCCAACGATCCTTGACTGTGGATAGAGTCTTCGGCCGCACACTGAAAGCAAAAACAGAGTCGAGTTGAAGGCAGCCACATTACCAAGTGCGGGCATTGCTTCTCGCGTCAAACGCCACTGAAAAATTACTATCACCCGCCACACACTCGCTACTGCTACTGGCTCACACACTCGACTAAACAGCTTGCCATCAGGTGGAAGGGATCACTCACTGATCACTCCCGCCGCTCCTAATGTATGCCCCACTTCCTATAGGGTTGTTTCCGCATTTTCACACTTGCGATTGAGCTCTACACTAGAGGTATCAATAGATAATAGTTTTTTCCCATCCGTAATCGATAAATTAATTAGTACATTCAGATTCATTTAATTTGATTCGGCTGACGGCTTCGGCTAAGCCTAAGAACTTTTTAAATAGGAGAAGAAATGATGTATTATTTTATTTAAAATTGATTTTTATTTTATTATAATCTGTGCATTGTGTAAATAAAGTTCTATTCTATTCTATTCTATTCTATTCTATTCTATTCTATTCTATTCTATTCTATTCTGTTCTATTCTATTCTATTCTATTCTATTCTATTCTGTTCTATTCTATTCTGTTCTATTCTATTCTATTCTGTTCTGTTCTGTTCTATTCTGTTCTATTCTGTTCTGTTCTGTTCTATTCTGTTCTGTTCTGTTCTATTCTATTCTGTTCTATTCTGTTCTGTTCTGTTCTGTTCTGTTCTGTTCTATTCTGTTCTGTTCTATTCTATTCTGTTCTATTCTGTTCTGTTCTGTTCTATTCTATTCTGTTCTATTTCTATTCTGTTCTGTTCTATTCTGTTCTGTTCTGTTCTATTCTATTCTATTCTATTCTATTCTGTTCTGTTCTGTTCTATTCTGTTCTATTCTATTCTGTTCTATTCTATTCTGTTCTGTTCTATTCTATTTATAATTTGACGCTTGGCATTAGATAGAATGTTGGATAGAGAGGTATTATTTCTTTACCATCGTACTCTACGGTTATCAGCAACGTGAAGAGATAATATCTCTCTATCTATCTAATGCCAAGCATGAAATTAAATGAATCTGAGTGTGCATTCCCTCTGCACTAAATTTCATATAGTTTTCGATCAGAATCAAATGATTTTCCATCCATAAATAATATTTTTTTTCTCATCATTATTATAGCACCTAGTCTTTGACTAATAAGCTATTCTTTATTAACTTTGTTGAGGATTGTTGAAGATGGTATGGCAAAAACGATAAATTAATAAATACATAAGTTACAATTTTCGATAGCAATCAAAGACTTCTTCCATCCGTGAACGATAAATTAGGTAATGAATTCTCAATTAATTCGATTTTCGATTACGATTAAAGGCTTTTTCATCAGTAAGCAATAATTCAATTAATAAATAATGAGGACTGAATCCAATTTTCGATTACGATTAAAGACTTTTCAATCCGTGAATGATAGAACAAAATAAATTCTTACTGAAATCAATACAATTTTCAATCACGATCAAAGGTTTTTTCCATCTGTAAATGATAAATTAACTAATTAGTACCAAATTCAATTTTTGTTTACTACCTGAAATGTAGTATGGTATCAAGTATGTCCATATTATCTACATCATTGTCTCTTTATACTCATGTCAATAAATGATTAGTTTTATCTTTCGTTGGCTTTTGACGCTCCTGTACTTGAATTCGTGAATTAGAATGAATAATTTAAACGAATATTTAGCCAATTCGCGAAGCATTGAACTCGAATTAAATAATAATTCCTGTTTAGAAATACAGTCTTTGTTTGATTGATCTGCTTTATTTGAATAATTTGCATTACAATAGGAACTTGGTGTTTGTGGTTTTCTTCAACTTTTGTTGCAGATTATTTGCTTAGATTTTCCGTGCTCTTTCCATTCTTGAAATGTCAATCGGAAAACTGGATTTACAATACAAAAAATGACTGTCGCAATAGGTGAGCATGATTTATAGTAACTGATGAGTTAAGATGTGCTTATCGAGTGAAGATTGCAGGCATCTAAACCAAGCCGGTTCTAGTTTTGTGATTATAATTTTTTGTTTTATTTTTTCAAAGTTCAACGGCCCTAGTGCGTAATCCAGTGCTACAGCTAGGTGGACTAAGATCTACTTTTCTATCAGGAAGTTCAGGATTCACACACACACGATCCATGTTCACACACTGTCAGTCCAACAACTTAGCAGTTCGTTTCACGTGTTTATTTAGATTATATTTGTAAAATCATATAGCTTAAACAGAAGTAATATTTTATTTCTTTAGTATTCAATTAATAGATTGAGTTAAAGCGAGTGATAAACTTTGTAGCCTACTGCACCTTCACACTACATGAAAATGCTAATTTTCTACAAAATGTCGTATCAAATTTAATTTGAATGGAATTCACTAGAAGAGAATACTAGGAACAATTTTCTTATTTAAAATTATAGTGTATCTATTAATAGAGACTATCGGGAAAAGAAATACTCTGACTAAGACTGTGTCATTCAACTTAGGTCATTAACTTGGCTCTTCGATTCCTAAACCTTACCTAATTTTGACAATCTGAGACGGTATCAAAACGAATACTGCCACAAGGTGGCAATTAACAAGCAAATCACAAAACATCATAGCAATTACAAGAATAAAATTATAAGCATATTTCAAAGTCTTGACGGATTAATTATGAGGCTGCATACTTTTAAAACAGGAGAGGATACCGGTACTCCAATCGTTCAGTAGGCCTACTCCAATTTACTCTCAATGTAATAAATGAAATAAGCTAATAAATATATGAAGGCCTTTATTAAATTCAAAGGCAAGGCGTGGCTTTGTAGCTTCGTCATCTCCAGGAACAATCGTCAAAGGTTTTTAATAGAGTAGCCCCCTCCCAGGGAAAGCAAGATATTCACAGGGAACCTCCCCCCCATAAAAAGGATTATAATATTGTAGTTCAAATTCATTGTTCAATTACCTAGCAAATTTGATAAAGGCCTTGATAATAATAGCAATAATCATTTCAAAATTAATAATGTTAAATAACACTAGTAAAAGTAACAATAATATAATTTCCGGCATATTTTGTTCATGGCAGAGTGCCATCTTGAGGATTCTTTCAATGTATTTGAAGTTTATTATAATATTTCTGTTGGTCTAATCGCCTAATGCATGTCTTAGGCCTGCTCTTTCCGTAGCCTCTTTCAGTGGTAGCCTACTTTCTAAAAAATATATCATCCCCCTCAATTATTGAAGCCAACTTATCAAAAATATATTCAAGAATATATTTAAATAGTGGACCTAACTTCCTTAAACTTTCCTTGATTATTTATTCCTCACTAAATTTACATATTGATTTTCAAGTTGTCTTGTAATTCTGACATTAAACAGGTAGCCGATTTGAGGAATCTCCTACTCTATTGGTTGACACATACGCCACGTCCCCTAATCACAATTCTTATTACTTATTACAATATACTGTATTATTCCTTATTCTAAACTGGCCCTTCCTTATTACCTATAATATCTCTCTTATATTGAATTTTTAAATTTTAAATATAAATAAGAATTAGATAAGTTATTTACATTAAATTTGACACAATCTTAATCAATGCTCAAAAAGTAATGTGAAATGTCGAATGAATCATATGAATATCATTATGAGAAATGCCGAGAAAGCAGGATCGAACATTAAACACTAACGAAATAGGAAGTGGCAATGCTGTAGTAGTAAGCCACGCCTCCAAATTCAACTAGCCTATTGACCAATAGGATGGAACCATCGCCATTTTACGATTTTAACCAATCAGGAGCCAGCTGTACGAAAACGTCACATGACATCTGACATTTCGAGTTGCTAGCTTCTGGTTGGTCGATATTGTAGAATGGCGTCTGTTCAGCTCATTGGCCAATCAGACGGCTCTTTGATTTTTTGTAGGCATTCTACGTCATCAGCATTGCCACTCCCACTTTTCTTAGTACTTTGCGATGGTTTCAGCTTTCTTCGCATTTCTCACAAATTTGAAAAACTCAACTTGATCCACAATTTACGAATACCGTACAGCTATTTCGTGTCTAGGGAATTTAGGGCTGGAAATTGAAATAACGTTTCAATTTTGTCATGACAACCAAATAAAATATTTCATGTTGCTGAGGCAAATATCATGCGAACATAATAATTAATTGAACGAATTTCTATTTAATGATATATAATACTCTGAAGACTTCTACTACTGCAAATATTGACAACAGAATAATAGCAAGTAAGGAAATTCGATGAATGCTGCTGCACTAAATAGGACTTTCGTTCAATTAATTATTATGATTTACAAGCAATTGAATAGTTGCAATATCTCATTTCCTTCCATCATCATGCAAACAATTTTTTTTTATTTTGACTTCATGTTAACAATTTTGTAACTGAATGAATCAACATAATTATGCTAGACGTCTTTAATCAGCATCAACTACTTTGAATAGATGAATAGAAAAAACTCTTGCTAGTTAACTGGGCTGTCACTCTAATTCTTAAAAATTCATCATATCATAGACATAATAAGTCGTAATTTTTCATAATTAGATTATCAGCTCAGTAACCTAACGACAGTCCTATGGAAATTATTCATCTTGAAAATTAGCTGTTATGACTTGAACTGTGTGTGCACAATCTAATTTTTCATCCAATTCCTTTCAATAAAATTAACTTGAACAAACAGCTGATAAGGTACTCCTACACTAGACAACCATATGAACAACCATTTGACGCTCTATAACAGGCCATGTCTAATGTAGGTGGGCCTTACCTGAGCTGTTTGTTCAAGGTTATTTTATTGAATGGAATTGAAAGAAAAGTTTGAGGTAAGGTACTCCTACACTAGACAACCATATGAACAACCATTTGACGCTCTATAACAGGCCATGTCTAATGTAGGTGGGCCTCACCTGAGCTGTTTGTTCAAGGTTATTTTATTGAATGGAATTGAAAGAAAAGTTTGATCGTGGACACACACACACACACAGCTTTAGACCCTTCTGGCATATATATGCTGATCGAACTAGGAAAATGAATTCGGTAACAATTTATCGGAAGTAACTCACCGTCTCGGAAGTTGGTCATATTGAAGTAGCTGGTATCAATTTCGTTGATATCGACGGCGGGTGTTGGTTTTGACGGAGGCAGAGTAGTAACAGAGTCAGTGGACACTCCATCGGTTGACATCTCGGTGAAAAATGTCTGAGAAGGATAGTTAGTTGTCGGTGCCGGTCTTGTCACAGTCGTTGGCACCGATGTTGTGAATGTTGTCGGACTCTCGGTTGTTGGAATTGGTGTTGTGGTTGTCGGTCTAGCTGTTGTTGTGGTGACAGTTGGTGGAGGTTGGGTGGTGGAAGGACGCTGTGGTGTTTGGAATGTGGAAGGCCTCTGAACTGGCTGTTGAACTGTTGACGGTCTCTGCGGTGGTTGTGTGGTGACGAATACTGTCGATGGTGTACCAGCGGTTGATGATGGCGCTGGCGGTGAGGATTGGATGGTGGTTGCAACTGTTGTCGGTGGATTTGTTTCTGCAAAAAAATATATACATGCACGATTCAATTCAAACAATGAGAAAAGCAGTATTGTTAATTAAAACTAATTACCGTATTTAAAACTCGCACACGGTTTCTGTATTTTTTCCTTGAAGACAAGAAGTAAAATAAGAGCCACTAATACCATTGGAAAAACATGAGAACAGGCCATCCACATTTTACTCCTTCGGGTACCAATGTGTATAGCAGGATCCAATTAACTTGTCAGAAATCAGCTGTTCCAGTAATAATTAAACAGTGATTTCGACACAATAATCAAAAGGCTTGAAAGTCTCAAAGACCTTTAAAGTCTTTAAAAGACCTTTTTAAAGAAGACCTTTTAAAGAATAACTTTTTAAAAGACCTTTTCAATAATCTGCGAGATTCAGCATTTGTAGGTTAAGTAGGTTTTATGACAAGTTAAATGGATCCTGCTATAGAAATGCGTAGAAATAAGCTAGAAATGTGTGGATGGTTTCATATTAAAGATAAATAATATTGCTACAATTGTTGCTGTACCTAAACATTTTATTATAACTGATTATTTAATCACGTTTATTTAATGTTAAAATGAGTGAAATTTGCCCCATGTTCATCGACTTCTACTGACAAAGTTAAAAAGTCGATTTTTCAAGTTTACACAAAATTCTACAGATCTTTCTAAACAGTTTGGTACCATTTTCATGATTATCGGTTGGAAAATAGCGTCCGGAGGAGTAAACTCGTTTTTGTAGAGTATTGTCATAGCCTCCTCTAATACAGAGGAGGCTATTAGAGGAGGCTATGGTATTAGAGGAGGCTATGGTATTGTCGATACAAATATCGACAAGTATCGATACAGTATGATCGATATGAATTAGTTGATATGATAGTTTTGACCGCGAATTGGAAAAATCACCTCATTTGAATAAATTCTGTCAGTGATATAAAGGGCTATTAAAGGAATATTGGTTTCTTCTTATACAGAGTGATAATAAATTCTCTCCACAGTAGCTGCGTGGTGGTATATTGTATACTGATTAGAAACGGTAAACAAATTGGATTGTGTGGACCTCAACGACAAAGAAGACACTTTCAACATTTACTGTAATGAATTTCAATAAATTTTAATAGCTTGTTGTCTAATAGAAATCTTGTTTTATTCTTATACAAAATGATCATAAATTCATAGCTATTGTGTTCTGGTTGGAACAAATTGGATTGTGTAGAACTCATCAACAAAGAAAACACTTTCAAAATTTACTGTATTGGATTTCAATAACTTGTTGTTTAATAAATAACTTAGTCTCTTCTCATACAGGATGATCATAAAAGCAAATTTAAAACCCAGAGAATCTCACTTCTTCTCGAGAAAAACCCTTCTCCACCTCTCAAATTTTTTATCATCGGGTGGTTTTCAGCCTTGAAAGATTTCAAGCCTCAAGAAATGCCTAGGGCCTTTCTCTAACATGCTCCTCATCTCTCTTAATAATTATTCTGATTCCTTTGTCCCTTCAATCCATTGGCAATAAATTTCTCCATTCACGCCCTTAAAAAAAGTAGTAAATCTTTGTACTCTATCCCAGTCGTGGCCTGCCTCTGCCACGAAGATGTTTGAAAAAAGATACACCTCAAGGTTTGAAAGAAAATAATCTTCTGCATAGGGATTCCCCCCCCCACAAAAAAACCCGTTATTTGCACTACTGTACTCTATACTCTCTTTACTCTCTTCAACGCTTTTTATATCATTTACATGTCTCAGTGCTTCCCGATTATTCATTTGAGTGTAAAATATTTGTACATCTTTGGCTATGGTTTTATTTTCAAAGGATGAACGAGTGTTAATTATTGTTATTTATAGCGCAAACAAATGTTACGAATAAGTTCACCAATTCTGCAGTACCTTATAACACCCGTTATTTATGAATCTGTATTTGAGTATCTGTCAATTAAATCCTGTGGTTTTCAGAAATTATTACACTAGATTATAGTTTATGAGTAGGCTATAGAGAGAAGTGTCCGAGTTTCACGAAAAAATTAAATAAAATGCTAAATACCTGATGTATCGAAGGTGGTTGGCGCATGCGTAGAAACCGATATTTCTACCCAATTAGGAGTCGTCATTGTAGATGTAGTCGTAGGGGCTGTTGTCGTAGGCTCCGCTATTTTCTGGGGTAGTTCAGTCTTGTTATTTGACACTAGAAATTCAAAATTTTAAACCTTAGTGGCAAATTCACAAACAGAATCATTTCACAAGAAACTGAGCTCAGTAACTACAGTATTAAAGAATAATGTATTATATGATTATCATTATATAGTAATCAATGATTATTATATAATATTATAATTATCCAATATATATGTAATCCATTTCCTCTGATACAATATTAACTAATTGTCGTAAAAATATCCAAATCTCCTTGTCTGATACAATTTTCATTTATATAACTCGTGTGAAATTTCATTGAATCTATTACATCTTACAAATCTCTAATATCATAAAATGCCTTTTCAGCTTAAGATGATTAACTAGTTGAAAATTTAACGAATAAAGCACATTTTAGTCTTTAGACTTTATTGCTGAGTTGCAACAACCGCGGTCAACTATTTTTCACTTAGCGCACAAGTTTTAACTTATGCTAGTCGAGCCACAATATGGATAAAATTATTCTGACACTTTGCATAGTGTACTCACATTATCGATTTTAATATTATACTCATGGGGTCTAGGATTAATTTATGTATGTCATATTCAAATGCGTATCTTGTGCATTTGTTTTGTTACTTTATGGAAAATAAATTTAAATTTGTTTTGAATAATAATTTATTGAACGAAATAATAACGCTATAAAATACTCTGAAGACTTCCGCTACTGCGAAGTATAACAGTATAACAGCTAGTAAGGAAATTCGAGGAACCCTGCGGTACAAAAAACTTTTGCCCGGGCGGGAATCGAACCCAGCAGCCCTTGATTGCCGGTCAAGTGCCCTCACCTCTTGACCACTGGACATCTTCTGTACAGCAGCATTCATTTTTTACTACGCTGATTCGGCCAGATATAGGTTTAAGCTATTGGGTCAAAATTTTGCTATATAGCTCAAAGTAAGATGATTGATTACGTGGATGATGTGATGAGCTAGCTTATCAATTACATAATATGTAAATTGCAGCTACTTTAGAGAGTTCCTATTGGATTGAGTTCACGCTATATCAGTCAATGCAAGAAAGTAGGTATATAATGAAGTATAGTACAGTATAATAAAAACACTGAGATGTATAGCACGATCCTTTTAACTTGTCAGAAATCAGCTGTTTCGGTAATAATTAAACAGTGATTTCGACACAATAATCAAAAGGCTTAAAAGTCTTGAAGACCTCTAAAGTCTTTAAAAGACCTTTTTAAAGAAGACCTTTCAAAGAATAACTTTTTAAAAGACCTTTTCAATAATCTGCGAGATTCAGCATTTGTAGGTTAAGTATTGTGATATTGCTCATTGAAACAGCTGATTTCTGACAAGTTGAAAGGATCCTGCTATACATATGTATACATATTGCAGCTACTTTAGAGAGTTCCTATTGGAGTGAGTTCACGCTATCAGCCAATGCAAGAAAGTAGGTATAATAAAGTATAGTACAGTATAATAAAAACACTACAGTAAAACAGTATAGTAAAGCATTGGACAGGGTATTGTGGAGAAGCAGACTGCGAAGAAGGAATGCCGACCCCATTTAAATGGGATAAAGGCAAAGCCAAAGAAGAAGAAGAAAAAGAAGAAGAAGAAGAAGAAGAAGAAGAAGAAGAAGAAGAAGAAGAAGAAAAACACTGAGATGTAGTCAAATATCACTTGTGTCAAACATCTCTTCTGACACTGTGTCAGAAGTTAGAGAAGGATAATTTGAATGATGTTGTGAATGAGCTTACCGGTAGGCACGGGACGTACGGGAACCTCTTCGACGGTAGTCCATGTGACCAGTGCCGGTGGTATGGTGGTGGGACTGTAAGGCGACAGGGTGGTCAGCACCAACTGCACATAACCCGGCTTCTTGGTGGGCACAGTGGTCGAGATCTGAGGTTTCTGAGGTTTCGGCCTTGGTTTTGGAGTGTTAGTAGACGGCCTGAAACTGACAGCAGGCTTAGGACTGGAGGTTGCAGGTTTAGGACTGGTGGCGGCTGGTTTGTTGCCGATAAGCACAGGCTTGGCGGTTGACGACACTGGTCTAGCAGTTGTGGAAATCGGTCTGGAACTGGAGGTAATCGGTTTGTGACTTGAGGAGAATGGTTTCGAACTGGAGGTGAGCGGTTTGGGAGTGGACGATATTGGTCGCGGACTGGAAGAGATTGGTCGGTGACTCGAGGAGATGATTGGTTTGCTGGAAGTGGGTGATGTCGGCTTGGGACTGGCTTGCGTTGGTTTATAGGTAGCTGTCGATGGACGTTTCGTTACAAAGCTGTCAGCTGGCTTTGTTGGCTTTTTGGTGGGCTTGAAAACGCTGGCTGGCTTTTCCGGCTCTGTTCTCGATGTGGAGCTCTGTAAATACGAGGTCGTCTCATTTATTCTGCCGATATCAACCTGGAAAGGAAAAAGGGAGCAATTAAATTCAGATACAAAGTTATTCCACCGAAATTATCATAATGAGTTACAAAATTATGGAGAAGCTTTGTCAAGAAATTTGAACTAGAAGTTTCTCCCGTCCTTCCAAGAAGAGCTGGAATCTACGATGAAGGGAATTATAATGAACATGAATGACAATTCAACATGAATTACAAAATATTTGGAGAAGCTTTATCAAGAAATTTGAACTAGAAGTTGCTCCCGTCCCTCCAGGTAGAGGTCGATTTTACAATGAAGGGAATAACAAAATTATAATGATCATGAATGATAACTCAACATGAATTACAAAGGCTTTGGAGAAACTTTGTCAAGAAATTTTAACCAGAAGTTGCTTCCGTCCTTCCAGGGAGAGCTGGATCTACAATGAAGGTAATTACAAAATTGTAATGGACCTGAATGATAATTCAACATGAATTAAAAAATATTTGGAGAAAATTTGTCAAGAAATTTGAACTAGAAGTTGCTCCCGTCCTTCCAGGGAGAGCAGGGAGAGCTTCTACAATGAAGAGAATTACAATTTTTTTTGAAAACTTAAGAACTTGTCAAGAAATTTTACTCCTACTGTGAAGCACTATGAACAGTTGGGTGAACTATCTTCAAGACTAAATTTGCTAATCCTAATTACTGAAATTTAAATACACTTATTTTTGGAATAAAAAATAACTCCAGATACACTTTCTGTAGAACACGACGTTAATATTTTAAATATAGATTGTTAAATAAGGGTGTTTCAAAATATTTAAATTGATGTAAATGGATAATGAACACTAAGGAACTAAGTAATTGTCTTATCATATAATTAGTTGGAATTTGATAATGGTAGCTATTACTTTATTTTTCAATCCAGTAAAATGTAATTATTTATGTTATACCTGAAAGTTTAGCTCTTAACGAGTGGGAGGCAATACGGAATACGCAAGAAAAGCGTTTGTGAATGATTTCTGCATATTGTCTCAAAATCGTGTGTTGCTTTATAGAGGTATAACAGTTTAATTTATAAATCTAATTCAATCCAAATAAAACCAAATATAAGACTCGTCATCCACTGCAACCGTTCTCATCAGGAAACGTCCGAAATGATTCCATTCAAACGTCCGTTGAATCAAATGGTTAGCTGATCCGGCGTGAGACATTTTCGTACGAAAACGGTTACAGAGGACAACGAGGATAAGACAGTTTTTATTTTTATTTTGAGTAGATTTATAGAGATATGCAAAATTATTCAACTCGGGTGCTTTTGCTTCCCACGTATTATTGTGAAAGTAGCTCAATAACTGTTTCTCCAGGGAAGAGAATGAAACTAGAACTGGAAGCTGATACGAATTTGAGTCGATCAAAAAAGAAAAAGAATGGATAAAAATGTAAAATCCGTCCACATTTCCAGTTTTTTTATCAGTGAAGAATGTGGATTGAAATGCAAAATAAATATTATAAATAAATTATAAGATAAATAATATTACGTATAAACAATTTCCAGTAAAATTGAAATATGTAAACAAGCATAGCACAGATATCATAAGAATAAGTACGAAAGAGCCACACTAGAATCGTGCTGGAAGTACCGTAGGCCTTGTTAGTAAAGTAGGCCAAGCAAGGTCAATGCCATTTTTGATTTGATTCCGCGTTTTTCACTCATTCCTACTAGATTCGCAACTCTTCTCGATTACAGATCTCACTCTGCTTTCAATATAAAAAATTGAATTGGATTTGAAAAGCTAATTTCTTTCCATTTATTCGGCCAAGCAAGGTCATACTAAAGTATTATTTAATTCACTCGTTTGTAGACTTTGTAGTTAGCTTTGAATTGAAATAAATCTTTCTGAGATCGAATCCATCAACCTTATAAAAATCATGCATGGAAAGAGCTTACAATGAACCAATCTATACCATGAGCATCATTAATAATTAATTCATAATGATACCTTAAAATACATAAATTTGGATAATATAATCACTGACACGTGATACCTGGTAAAATTAGTGTATAATTGAATCAATTACTCTCTTCTCATAAAACTTAGCAGAATGAAGCTCAACACTCAACAGTTCTTTTATGTATTTATCAACTAAATATTATTCTGATATTATTAGAACTATGAAATTTCATTAACGATTGTTTTATAATATGCTTCAATATAGATATATTTGAAATAAAGAGCACGTTTGCTTTTACATTGGTCTAAGCGCTTTCGCACACAGAGTCATTGATTTGCCATTTTACATCAGAATTCAGTTGATAACACTTTCCCATTCAAGAGCGAAATGTTCAGCATGTTATCAGGGTAATTGTCTAGGTACAAAATTTGCGAGACAAACTTTGAATTCCTAGAGTTGGCTTGGAACTAACACGTTCATCAATGCTCAAAGAAAGAGTAGGGAGCTACTGCCAACTCTTTGTAGAAGACGTTAAAACTACATTTTGATTTGAATTCGTGAAAAGAGTCAATATTCGTGAAAGAAAAGAGTAATCTTCTTGAAGAATGACAGAGAAAAGTGGACTAATCAATAAATAACTTCAGATTTGCATCGGTAGGTGTTACCCGATCAAGTGAAGTCCTCATGTAAAAGTAATGTAAGTAATGTAAGTCCTCATGTAATAGTTTGTTTACTCTACAATAATAGCATGATGGAATTTATTAAAGTATAGCATACATAGTGGCGAAGCGTGGTATATTTATTTACCGATGACCAAATAAGTATACCACGCTTCGCCACGGAGCATACACTAATAAATAGTATGTATATTAGATCTGTGACTATATTTTCATTACTTTACTGTTAAGCTCTGTGTCCATGATCAAATCTTTCATCAAATTCCATTTAATAAAATAACCTTGAAAGGTAATGTATACCTACACAAGACTATACTATAGCATAGTATAATTTATATTAATAATTTATAATATTTTATTCTATACTATTCACTAATACACCCTTACATATGAAATATTGCCGCATTTTTACTGTCCATGTGGGGTACCTTAACTGATCAACTGTTTTTTTTTTGGAATTTGATGAATAATTTGATCGTGTTCTGTGGAGAATTGAGAAGCTCAAACCCCACATTGAACAAAATAAAAACGGGCGAATCACAAGGGATAAAAGCTACATGGTAATATGCAAACATACCGTTTGAAAAGTTGACAGATGATATGCCTCTGTAGATGTCACCTCATCAAGGATCTGATTGTTCTCTACTCCTGCTGGAACGTCTAGAGCCGAAGGATTCGTTAAAACTTTACAACAGCTTCCGAAGTAGAATCTATCTATACACGTGCCCAAATGAGTTCCATTGGCTTTCGCACATGAAAAGGCGAACATACAAATTCCCTTCTCACCCGTCTGTCTGCTCAAGCATGGCAAATGTCTTATGTTACGTCCTGAACCTGAAAGCAAACCATTATTTCATTAGAAAATCTCCAATCTATTACGTATCACTTGTGAATCAAAATGGAAACAACAATTCCGATCTATTATAGATCAGTTTAAAATCTGAATGAAAAAGTTTTTTGAGTTTAAAGGTGAATTAAAACAGAAAAGGTCAAGAGTCATACTGCATACTCTGTCGGAGATTCTAGAATTCATCGATAGGCAAGGAGAAACGTTAAGGAAAAGCTGAGATAAGGAGATGAAAACTGGAGAAGATGGTACTAAAGCAAGGAAATAAAAATCATAAAGGCACAGAATCAATCAACGCTGAGAGGCAAAAAGGATTCGCTAGAGATGAAAAAACAGCTGCTGTTTGTATTTACAATGCAAATATATAGTGCGATCCATATATATGTGACGCTTGGCGAGCAGTAAACAGCTGATGTTACGCAGCTTTGACACAATTATCCGACGACTTTATAAAGTCTGAAAGACCCTTTGAATTCTTTAAAAGACCTTTTTAAAGAAGACTTTTTAAAATACATTTTTAATGTCTTTGCAATAATCATTGAGATTCAGCATTTGTAGGTTAAGTATTGTGTCAAAGCTGCGTAACATCAGCTGTTTACTGATCGCCAAGCGTTAAATTAAATGGATAGTAATGGAATTTTCTCCAAATTCATCTCAGTTTGATAGACTAATTTATGTGATGATCTTAATACTTATCATTGATTAAGTGTTTCATTTCAATTTGTCCCTATACATTCTTTATAATAAGCCGTGGCGAAGCGTGGTATAGACGAAGCATGGTATACTTATTTGGTTATCGCCGGGTATATTTCCTATAGGAAATATACCCGGCGATAACCAAATAAGTATACCACGCTTCGCCACTGATAATAAGTAACAAGGAATTAGTTTCACTTTTCTCTTCGTTGCGTTAAAAATTAGATAGTGTTTTTGCAAAATTCCTTACATTTGACTATATAAAATACAACTAAATTATTTCAAGTTATGACGAGTCAAGTTACAACGAGTTAAGTTATGCTAAGATAGAAAAGAGTAGTGGATATCAGGAGTATTGAAGATGCTGAATAAATCTAACTGAATAAAAAACTCACTTAATAAATCTATCTTAATGAATCTAACTTAATAAAAATCAGAGTGTAAAACCAATGAAAAGTTGTGACAAGCTTTATAGCTCAATAGCTTCGATATTGTCTATCGTTAACTGCTAAAACGTGGAAAAAATTAATGAACGTAAGATGAAGAAAAAGAGCTGTGAAACTGCTGAAAATAAAGTTGAAAAATCTTATGGATATGGAATTGGAAATTCAAAAACAATGAGAAGGCTCCAAGGCTTATTGTTCTACTTCTACTACAATTTTGTATGTAAACCATACCATTACCATAAACAAGACATATAGTCTATAGATAGAGTTAGTTCATGGTACTACTGTATAAAATACAAATACTGTACATTATAAAAAATTCACTCATTACCCGATCATATTATTCTTCGCATGAGGGGCTTTCCTAAGCAATTCGGTAGAAGCTAGTGATAAACTGGGTTGAGTAATGAAAAACAATCAGCGTTCAAATGCAGGATGAAGTTATGCAATTTGATAAACACTACTAACACGATGAAGTACTCTTTTTAATTATCTTTCAAGTCGACCTTGTAATTTTCAAGTTCCCTCACTTCTTTCCCAATCTTCATCCGTCATTGACCTCTGACTCACCAACTCTCTCGCTCTCTCTCTCTCGCACTCTCTCTCTCGAAGCTATGGATTAGCTTCCATAGTATAAGCTTTGTTAATTTAATTATTGGAGATCGTAATTATGCTACTTTCATTTATTTTATGCTACTTTCATTGACGAGATTCATTGCTAAACTATATAGTCTAGAATTTAAGTTGACATTGTAATCTACATGAATAAAGTGATAAATCTAAATCTAAATCTAAATCTCGCACTCTCTCTCTTCTCCATCACTTACTGTCTCTCACTTTTCATTGTTCCTCTCTCCTACTCTCTGTTTCATCTCTCTACTACTCTCCTTTAAATTTGTAGCTGTGAATTATTTCTGTTACAGTCTACAATAATTTCTGTTACAGTCTATCTCCAGCCTCCGGCTTTGGGTGTAGAAAATAATGAACAATGAATCAGCACACATGATTGGCTTAGAGAAAGCGTACAGTGTGATGGAAACAAAGGAGAGCTGATGAATAATGAGGAATATAGGATGATAACAACAATGATGATGCATTGGATGAAGTATTTGTGTCAAATTAATTAAAGGTAGTGGGTTGTACACCTTTGATATAGAGTTGATGCATTGTTTGTTTCAGGGGTTCTTACTGGGCTATCAATCAAATGTGTGTCATCCAATGAGAAAGTGAAGATGACAAATTTGATCGATGTTGGTCGAAGAAGGTATATAACATCGTTGCTAACTACTTTCACACTAATTGTGACATCAATTTCTTCAGTTTCATAACATTGAAGCAATGACTTTATTTGGATTTAGGGAAGCGGTTGTCCCAGTGACAGAGGCGAGTCGGTGAGATTAGATAAGAGACAGCGCCTACCACTCCCGTTGTAACGGTGACCGGTTCCTCTAAATACAAACATTTATAAGCTTCAAAATCGCTTCCCGGTGGTTCGGAACCCATCTAAAGCTGTAGGTCCATTCATCTCTCATCATCATCCTTCCCATTACCCACGCACAAGCTTAGAGCTTATGTGGGCATCATCCCTAGCAAAAAAATTCAACAAACAAACAAACATTCAACAAACAATTATAAAAAAAAACATTCAAGCAAAAAAATTATGCTTCATATTTCTGTTTATATTTTATGCATTTAATAAAAATATATTTATTTTTAAATCTTTATCTTTATCTTGAAAACGGTTTGAGATATCGATGTGCGGTTTCGCCATTCAGTTTCTCTTGAAATTCTGTATCGAAATAATGTATAACATGACCACTTTCCCATTTAAAAAATACAGTTTCAATATGGCGGATCCAAGAAGGCGGACCAGATTTTTGGAGTTACAGTAGAGTAGTATTTTCAATTTTAGTACGATCACCAATGTCACCCACCGTCAAATTACCTTCGTATAAGAAATATTAAGCCGTTACCAAACTTTTCACTAACCCTGTAATGTTTTTTTTGTATATTCACATCGTTAGTTCTCATTGATTATTTATTAATTTATTCTTTATTGCTGTCTTGCATTCATGAACAAATTGAATAGATATTTATCAATGAATAACAAGATGGAATAGATGAAACACTATATATTACATACGATACTGCCTATTTTAGAACATAATTATGTACTATACTGTTATCTACTACACACATTAAATATGGATTATTACAGCACTACAGATAGTGACAGATATAGATATATTATACAGATAGATACGATATAGATAGGCTATTTGATATTTATACAGATATTTTAATACAGCTAGAGAGATAGATATCTTATCTGTTTTATAGAGTAAAAAATACCGAAGTGTATTTTATACACAGGTTAAGAGATATTAAAAATAGATACGATGTAGAAAGATTTATACGGCTATTTTAGTACAGGTAGAGGGATATTTAATATTCATACAGATAGATACGATATAGATAGATGGATATTGAATATTTACACGGATATTCTAATACTAGTAGAGGGATATTTTATCTGATCTGTGCTGTAGTGTAAAAAATACCGCAGAGCAGCTTTCTTCTGTCAAGCAGCTCATAAGAGGAAACGCTCAACGGACTGTAAAAAACGGATTACGAACGGATTTCACAGACAGTTTCAAGACGTCGGTCAGATCTCTTGAATTCCGATTGTTGGCCAATCGCCACTCACAATCAGTCACCTTGTCTTGAGACTGTCCGTGACATTGAAGATCAAACTGCTGATCATTGCTCTCTCCATCCCACTCTCTCTCACTCTCTCTCTCTCTCTTTCTCTCCGCATTCTGCTAGCAGATAGAAGGCTTCATGACAGGTCGACGCCACCATCAAGCAAGGATGAAAATAAGGAGGAAGCAAGAGTGGATGTTGACAAGATCTATTAAGGACAACTCGATTCTAAAACAGGATGATGATTATTTATAAAACTTCACATTGTATATTGTACATAAATTGGGTGCTTTATTTATTCAAAAATTAATTTTCCACCCAAAATCAAGTTCAGGTGGCATGGTGTGTTACGGTTTGCGGTTTGGTATGGAATGGAATCTGACATGAGACTGCAAGCAAACTTCAAACATTTTGTATAGCAGGATTCTTTTAACTTGTCAGAAAACAGCTGATTTAACGTTAGTAAACGAGCGTACATCAATCAGCTGTTTTCCAACAATTTAAAAGAATCCTGCTGTAACAATCACTAATCGCTACGTGTAGAAGAATAAGTACATGTAACGATTTCCACGGATGTATGATCAGGACGGAAGAGAGATGTACTGTATTGGAATTTGGATTTGTAATTTGAGTTTATGATTGAATCTTTTAAGAGATATATATGTATGCCCTAAGATTAAGATTATATATATTGTAGGAGGAATAATGGTATTGCAGCATTTATTGAATAAATTTTATTCAATCGCTAGTATTCTCAACGAATGTTTTCAGTGACGAAGTAAGTGGATTCGTATTGTTAAGAGACATTGATATGATTTTTTACGAGGCTGTAACAATAAACTATCAATTCAATGCAACAAATTTGTTCTTTCATAATCAATCTAATGGTCTTATTCTTTATCAGTAATTGTTGTTTTTGTTTGCAATCTTAATCTTAATAATTCCTTTGGAATATAAATTTGTCCAGCGCTGAATAATGCATGGTAAATGGTAACCTAAGTGATTTTATGGAGCGATATCAAGTTATAGGTTCTAATTTCTTAATTGATGTTACTATTCAACTGATTTCTGATCAATCTACTTACTTCACCGGAAGTAGGCAATTTTGATGATCAAACACAAAGTGACACTAAAGTCGTCACTTTGCAGAGTTCTATCAACTCGAAGTAGGCTAGTGCAATTCAGTTTGATATTTGAACGTTTTAAGAAGAGGTATGTGAGACCTAGATATTTGAGCGTTAGACTGAAAAGGCGTTTTCAGAATTAGCTTGAAAAATTGTTACAGTTCAATAGAAAAGATCGGCATTCCTTCGCAGCTCTAGAATGTTTGCTATCTCCTCAGAAGTTGTACAGGTTCTCAAATACAGTACTTTACTTGACCTTTTTACAAAGAGATGCTGAACTTCCTGTTGGGCAATTATTTGGTCTACCAGCTCAAAAGATGAAGCTCTTCTTATTTTCTTTCATCTGTTCTGTCGGTTACGAAGGAAACCATCTGTACTTAGCTGGAGTAACTAGACAACAGTTTCCATTCGAATTACATTTTCATGAACTGTCAATGTCAGATTCTTTCTTAATTTCCAGCCTTGAATAATAAAAAAAGTGGGAAACTTCATCTCTCACGATTTTTGGTTAACAATTTACTGAGAAAGCTTGCTTTAATCGACAGTCACTCGTTTGACAGTCAAGGATGAATCTTGGACTTGAAAAATGATTCAGTCTTCCTTATTCCATTCAACATTAGTAAATTATTACAATTATAAGTCAAGTTCATAATGTGATTCAGATACAATTTTGAACTTCACGAATGCACTTTGTCCTGGAATAATTCAAGTCAAGGAGTAAAGACTAAAGAGGTTTGTTTGTAGAGCTCATTTTAATTTCAAATGTTGGTTTGCTTCAGTGTTTACAATACAGGATGCTATTATTATTTACTTGTTTACTTGCAATATCTATCTATCTAGCGTATGGCTTTTGTTGGTGGGGAGACCCGAAGGTTGTTCCACCTCGCCGTGTATAACCTAATTCCATTAGGTTGAAGTTCTATTTCACTTCGCAAAATGTTCACCAATTTTGAAAAAAGTTATTTTTTGATATATGAAATTCTTAAAGTTTATAAAACAGTAACTTGCAATATAACCTGACTTTTGTATAACTAGCTCACCTGATTGACAAAATGAGACATTACATTTTCCATGAGCCATGTAATCCATGGGTCTGTCTCTATCCACCATGTAAGCTTATCATTTCTACAATATTGATTTACATTGATCATTGACATCATCTATTGTTCTATTTCTATAGTCCATTTATGGTTTTATATAGCCTATTGACGAATATATAGCCATGTATGAATGAAACAATCCTTACAAACACAATACAACGGTCTTTATTGACAGTATATCAACATGCATTGGTATGAATATTTACCATGTATAAATTCTATATAGGTTACGGACAGATTTCTCACCTATACTACAGCTAGCTGTTTCGCTGTTTACATATATATTATCATAACTGTTTACATTACAGTCGTTTCTTATCTAATGGGTTACAATGAAACCTGTTCGCTGCAAGTGGTTCGCGAGATATGTCACGGATGTTCGATCATCACGCATCTATACACGTTCAGACGAAACGAAATGTTTGGCAACACTTGATACGTAAAATGTTAGCGTCATAATATCGGGCATGTTTACGGTAGAATATGAAAACACGAGGTTCTAGGTGAAGAATAACGGATTAAACCGGTAGAAATAGAAACCCGTTGGCCCAGCAATATGGCGGGCTGGCGGCTGGCCTTCGGAATGAACCCCAGTCCGCGCGCGTCCAGGTCAGTGTCCGCGCGGGAGAGGAACAGCTTTCGGTTACCCATGCCCATCACTGGCCACTCACCGATGCGGTAACTGGACAGCTTCAAAACGCAATCGCACTCCTTATGACAACCTGCATCTTCCTTCCAAGTAGCCTGCTCTCCGAAAATTACGACTTGCTCCAACGTTCCGTCAACTCACAAGATACTGTAAGGCAGCTCGTACACCGGAGCAATAAGCAATAAGCAACATTTGGATCATATGATTGTCTACTCTATAAAAACAAATAGTCCAATGCACACCTAAAGCAGCTGTTTCAGTGTGCATTGAACTATTGGTTTGTATAGAGTACACAATCATATGATCCATTGGGCCGTATGAATAAAGTTGAGCATTTGCTTATACTTCTAAAATATTGAGCATATGCTTCATTTTATATGAATAAAAGCGAGCAAAACCTTATGCTCACGCACATCCAAAAATTAGTTTGAGCATTTGCTCAAAAATAGAGGTTATGCTCAAAATTGTATGAATAAACTATGTTATTGAAATGAGCTGTAAAATTCTAAATGATCTGGAATTCTAACCTTTTACTATAATAACAAAGTAAGATGAATCAGCTGATGAAAAATCTTTAAAATAGATAAGCATTTGCTCCAGATTTCAGAAGCATGAGGTAAGAGTATAAGGTAAAGATTATTCATATAAAAATGAGCAAATGCTTATGGTTCTACCTAATGCTCGAAGCAAAACCTTATGCTTCATGCTCGTGCTTATGAGCATATGCTCAGTTTTTATTCATACGGCCCATTATGTTGCTAGTTGCCTATTGCTTATTGCTCCGGTGTACGACCGGGGTAAGATGTACCCTGTGATGGGCTTCACTTGAATGCTTATCCAAAAATTAAAGAAAATTACACATATATGTACTTCTACAGAGATCGATGATCGTAATGAGGAAATACGAAAATGATAAATCGATTCATTTGATTCATCTAGCATTTATCGACGTCAACTTACAAGATACTGTACCCTGTGATAGGCTACACTTGAATGTTTATTCACAAAATGGGAAAATTATACATATTTTACGGAGATCGATTAGCCATTGGGCTAACAGACTCTAATTTTAGAATTGTCTTCGATTCACCGAAAAAATAGAGTCTAATCTTGAAATATCTCAAATGATCTAAAATTAGAGTCTGCTGTGTTAATAAAAATTGAACATAAATAATTGAGTCACCAGTAGTTGAAAGTATCAATGTAGAATTAGAGAGTATTTATTGTTTTATTAATTAATTAATTGATATAGACAGATTAACATAAAATGATTTGGGATAAAAAACCAGAGTATAGATCACAGAAACATGAATTACCCATACCATTCACAGTAGCCTGATTGAAAATTAGTTATGCAAACTAGAGTGAAATAGAGCAAAATAGAGTACCTATTAATTGCACGTCATACAATCGAGAGAATACACAAAAATTGCATGTATTCACTGTATATGCTATTGTGTACAGAAAAACTGTTGAATTATACAGGCTACAATCTATTCTTAGATATTGTATTGAAAGACTCTTCGCAACGTTCATAAATCAACGTTCACGAAAATATTATTCTAAGTCGAGTTATTCCGCGACTGCGATTTTTTGGAAGCCTGTAGAAAAATTGCTTGTGGAGTCCCAAACTTAACGATGTGCTTTTTTTTATCGTATGGCTTTTTATCGGTGCAGAGACCCTCACGGGTAGGTTCCACCTCGCCTTATTTGTTGTGTCGGTCACCTATCCAAGAGCAGTCATGTTTGTTACTTAACCACATGATTCTTAGCAACCGCTCTCCCCGAGTGACCACTGATAATACTATATCAGTGTGTTTAATTCAAGTTATTACAGTATGGATTAGGGAATACGAATATGATAAAATTCTATAAGATTTGAATAAAAAACTGAGTGGTCTGTACTCATGGATTCCGCACTCAAAGATACATTCGAATTGGAAGAAGACAATATGAAGAAACAAAAACTTTTGGGGTTGATGAGGGAAGGGTTTATTTATTTATTTATTTGTTGTACTAGGTCTGAATAGAACCATTGCACAAATGGGTGCAAGTGATAGAAGATGGGCTATAGTTTCCGGCACATCAATTTCAATGAATTTAGCCCAATAGTACAAGAACAACCAAATTCACATTTGTTTGGAGTTTGAGATCAAGCTCTGATGGACGTTTCGAGAAACTGCAGTAGAAATTTCTCCTCAATATTGGCATGAACAAAATTTGGATGACAGTTGACAGAAAAGATTACCAAATCAGTTTTGAAGAAAAAGCATCTTGTATTAATCATTGATAATCCGGGCGAGTCATCTGTCAACGATTGTTTTTCAGGATATTACCGTTATGCAACAAACACTTTCTTTAGACAGAGATAGAGATTGGGATAAACCTAAGTATTCAGCATTACCAGCACAACATATATATGGATGAATAGTTTAATTCGCATTAATAGTGTTTCAGAGGATTCGAATTTAAATATTCGTACTTTCTTCGAGTTTTCAACTTGAGGTTTTAGCATTACCAGCACCATAAATATGAATACAGTAGTTTAATTCGAATAAATAGCGTTTCAGAGGATTTGAATTCATACTTTCTATTGAGTTTTCAAATTCACGTTATGAATGTTGAACTTTCTTCTGAGTATTCAACTTACAACATATTTACGTTATGAATGTTGAAGAATGTTGGACTTTCTTCTGAGTCTGATTCAACTTTCATAAACTCCACCTTACGATTGTTTAAGGACTTATGAGTAAGGATCCTGAGACTTGAAAAAAATCCGGAGAGTGACTTAAGAGAGATCCGAAGAGAGACTTATCGGGCAATCCCAAGCACCGGGTGCAAGTGACTCACTCGCATCTACTACTACACAGCGACCTACATTTTATACACAATCCCAAACACATTCCTTAGCAACCGAGATCGAAATCTCCAGTTCGTTGAACAGATAGAAGTTGAACTCCCACCTTTCATGGCATGCCTTTCATTAAGTACCGTTCCTGACACAATTTATTATACCCAATGACTTGTGCAGGATACAGTGTTCTTCCCAACAATTTCTAACTTGCTTGTTTTTTAATTGCACTCGTGCGGGTTGGAAGATATAAGCCAACAATCCATCACCTTGTATATGCCATACCTCGATATAGATAATGTCTGAATATTTTAGTTCATCGAAGACCCGATTTAGTCTTATTTTGTGACTGAAATTGAGAAAGTTAATGAACTGTAATAAATTGATCTATCTGTCATACTTGAAAAGTTCTTGATTTATACTTATTATAGGCCTATATCGAAGTATCAAGTATATAACAAAGTATAAATTTATCAATTTGAAAAGTGTTACATTGCCTTATATTGAAGTCTTCTGAATATATCTTCTGCAGCATTTATCATAGTTTTCTTTCAGTTTAATCCAAGACGATAGATAGCTAGTATTCTTCAAAAACATCTTTTCAAAACATCCCAAGAAATAAATTATTTTTGGATTAAAAAATCGTCATATTTTTCATACCACATACTGAAGAATTTATGATTCTGAATTTTTGGATCGTAATTAATGATTCGGAAATATGATGATATTACTTCAAATCTCAAATTGTACCACAAGCCGATAGCTTTTAGTCCAAGTATGCCAACAGCTTCGCTATTTTTGTTGTTTTTTTATTTATCCTCAGTAAATTGGAATACGATTAACCAGAGGATTTTGCTGTCTTCTTATAAGTATGACAATCACAGATAGAATAGGTTTGAACACATTAAAAAGTCAATCAGAAACTTGATGAATCACAAGTGCAATAGGTTTCATTACAATATTAGGAAAATAGGTCTGTAGTTGAGAGCGACCGCAAAAGAAGTAAATATGTTTGAGGTCGGAAGTAATCTTACATTAATTCGTATTTTCAAGAGATCTTTCTACAGCGGAAAACTTTCAGGTCATTTCCAGGAAACTTGTGAGCGAAACGGTTTCTGAAGCTTTTTTACTGCCATCGTTAATTTCAATATTATTAAGTTCATGATGTGGAATCAGAGTAGAATGAGAGTGAAGATGTACCACGATAACCTATAAATTATTGATTCCACAAGGTTTCACTAGGGAAGCAGATTTAACACATTAACAATTATTCAATTATTGTGAATCCTTCAATACTATTAATTTATAGTTTATATAGTAGTATAGTAGAGCGGAAAATAGTTTCTATTAATATGCATTACAATTTTCATCAGTCGAAGGTTTCACTAATATTAATCTTTGACATGGCTGCATTAATTTGTTATTACAGACATGCTATGTAGTGTGTAAGGTATTTCTCAAACATAATAATTATAGTATTATTTAAATTAACGCATCAAAAAAAAAAGTTATGATCAAAGCGGCATTGCATAATTTCGAGCAGTTTTTCACAACAAACAATCACAATGTATCTTGGCAATGAACTTCTATTCCCACATAGACGGAATGTGAATATGAATAGTTTTTGTTTCTCACACCAAAGTTTATGAAAATGTTATTTTCCTTGTCTTCTCATCAAATCAAAACTCACTACCATCCACTCAATTACAATGAGAATAAGTTTTTAGATCAACTTCAATGAACTTTGGACTTCGGAGACACGCAAACCTGAGATTAATGTTTTTTAACTAGCTCTTCAGGCAAGGCTAATGACGTTTAATCATCATCATACCATCATAACAATCTTATCAATTAAAAAATATTCGCTCGTCAAGATTTACAATTAGAAGTTCATTTACAGTACATTCAGAAGTACAAATCTTATTTTAGTTTTGTCTTATTTCAAGTCTTTAGGTATTAAAAGTACAAAACTGTGAGTTATGGATTGTCAAATAAATGTTAGTTTCAAAATTGTGATTTGTAAATTGCAAAGTATAAGTTCTTTTTCAAATGATGTGGAACCCCAATAAAACAAAAAAAGTACTTATGAATGGTATCTAATTCACTATTGGTCCCTCCCAGAATAGGTCACAATCGAGCTCAGATCTTCTAGAGAACAATGGAGTATCAATTTCGTAATATTCCCAAATTGAGGATGTTTGCTACAAAAACTCTGCCTTGCTGCTGTTCTATCCTTGATATTCCTGTCTGTTCTTTAGTCATGTATCCATGAAATTCATCATTTGTACAGCAAAAGAAAAACTGGTTTTCCATCCTATTCCTGTTATTGTATCGCAAACCTGTAATATTAGTGAACTTCTAATTGAATTATGAGATTCTCAAGTACGAAGTGTTATTGGATGTGTTAGTGGATTCTAAAAATGTAATATTAGTGAACTTTAATGGTAGTTCTGCTGTATTACAAGATTCTCAATCTGATGCTTTTAGTGGATGTATTAGAGAGGATCCCAAACCACAATATTAGTGGATCCTAATCCCAATATTAATGAATAATTCATTAGAATTATTCTAATGTTCATTCTCCTGTCTTTCAAGATTCTAAAGTCTGTTGAACCATCTTCTAATATGAGTGAATTATGAGCCAGTAATATGAGTGAACCTAGAGGCAGTTATAGGAGTGGATTTCAATTTTCCTAATAATACTCTCAAGATTGACAGGCACCCGTTGTGAATTTTATCATCTAGCTGTCTGTGTTATAACTGCACAAAAATACAAGTTAGTCATCCAGCGGGGAGTATAATATCAATGTTTTCTCGTATATATTATGTTATTCTTTCTACTTATCTTCAATCACTATTTTTGAGTATGGTATTGGGTAACTAACAGGAATGTAGGAGTTCTTTCTAAAACCTCTCCCCTTCTCAATTTATTATTGATACCGCTAAATGTATGAATTTATAAATGAATATGTACTGGTTGAATCTGAAATTATGACCCCTGGAAGGAATTTGTTGAGTAAACAGAAGTTGCGCAATACCGATAAGAGCAACATTGAATACTAACATTCTTTCTCCTCTCCCCTTCATACTTGAAGGGGCATCATTTCAGATTCAACCAGTACCTATGCATAATTAATATGGATACGGAAAATATTCTTATTCTATTGTAACCTATACTTATTTTTCTATTCATTTTGGATAAACATTTTTGAATTTGATATTGGGTAACTAATAGGAATGCTATCAAAAATCTCTTCCCTTCTCAATTTATTATCGGTACCGCTAAATGTATGAAATTTATAGACGAATGCCTGCCAGCTAGGTAAGCCACACTACACACCACAGGTGTCCGGGTGCCCAAGTGTCAGATGCTTGCCTGTAAGCACCGTTAAACGTCCCACGCGCTCCAGTGGCACACATTCGTGTGTTCCTGCCCCCCGCCCTGCCAGACTACCTTCCACACCCCACCCCCCCACCGACCAACTCCTTCCCCATAATTAGGTACCACCTACGGTATTCCATGCACCCTCCATTCCTCTGCTTTTATCAGCCTTAATCAACCTCAGATAATACAGACATTCCACACGCTGGTCTGTGATTTGTAGAGATGGCCGTTATTACTCACGAAATTTCTTTTGATGATAAATTCAGATTAAAGGGAGACAGTATGGAAGAAATAAATTGACGGATTATATATTTGGAAGTATTTCGTCGATGGCCCTTATTACTCACGAAATTTCTTTTATTGATACATTCGAATCAGAGGAAGACATTATGGAAAACAAATATATTGACGATTTATATATTGCGTAGTGATTGATTGATTTATTTATTTTTGTTGTACTAGGTATAAGAAAACCTATCGCACAAACTAAATTTCTTTTGTTGATACATTCAAATTGAAGGAAGACATTATGGAAACCAAAGATATTAACGGATTATATATTGGGAAGTGATTGATTGATTTATTTATTATTGTTGTACTAGGTCCAAGAAGACCCATCATGCAAACGGAATATCTTTTGTTGATACATTCAAATTAGAGGAAGACAATATGGAAAACAAATGGCGGATGATGAGGGAAGTGATTGGTTCATTATTATTTGTTGTACTGGGTGTGAGAAGAGCCATAGCTCTAACGCATGCAAGTGACATTTATTTTGTTGATTTACATTAAAAAAACATGATTTTTCTATGCATACTGCTTACCGTACGCTTTCTTATATTTCGTCAATTTTTATAAAACCTCTTCATGTTTCATTATTGAGAAGTATCATTGTATCACATTAGTTGCATCAAGGAAAGA
The DNA here is from genome assembly GCA_017141395.1 of Laodelphax striatellus. Taxonomy (NCBI): domain Eukaryota; kingdom Metazoa; phylum Arthropoda; class Insecta; order Hemiptera; family Delphacidae; genus Laodelphax; species Laodelphax striatellus. The sequence goes on along the minus strand of CM029544.1, from coordinate 18,937,487 downwards.
ATAAATGAATGTTGTAACGGTGACCGGCTCCTCTAAATACAATTATGAGCTTCAGAATCGCTTCCCGGTGGTTCGGAACCCACCTAAAGCTGTAGGTCCATTCAACTCTCATCATCATCATCCTTCCCATTACCCACGCACAAGCCTAGAGCTTATGTGGGCATAATACCCCAGCAAAAGATAGAGAGAATTAAATAAGTTGATGAATCATCACCAAGTGCGGGGTATTGAGTAGTGTCACATGAGTATCATTAATGATGGAGGAATCAACAAAGTTGATGAATCTACACCACAGCTAGAAAAAACCGCAAGGTAGAGGTTTTTCTTGTTGAACAGCACCGAGAAGACCAATCAACTATCATACAGCACTGTCAAGTCACAAGTTCGAAAATGGATGAGTGGTTCAAGCGAAGCTGATAAGCGGGTTTGACACGCTCTGAACATTCCAGATCGGATTAGTGCGGTAATGGCACGATTTTTTAGGTCTTTGTCACGATTCTACTCCCCTATTTGCAGTAGCTTGACTGAATCACTTCACAAGTTAGACTGATGAACTAACTGTCAAGCTCGTCACAGCAACAAATTACTTGTATAACCCAAAATTCAGAAACTGAGATCTTACATTGAAATAAAACTAACTGAATTTTGACTGAATCACTTCGCAGGTTGAGGGTTAAGTGTAAGAGAGTGCCGACTGCGCCCTAACTTCGCCCTCCCAGGTTAAAATAAAGGCAGTCATTCAATTCAATTCAATTCAGGTAAGACTGGTGAAGTAACTGTCAAGCTCGTTACAGAAATTAATTACTTGAATAACCCAAATTCAAAAAATGAGTTCTCACACTGAAATAAAACTAACTGGAATTCGAAATTAGCTGCACTGCTTGGAATGTTGAGTGTCGAACTGATGAAGTGACTTCGAATGTGAATGGTATTACTGAGATATAAATTTTTAAATAATTTCAAATTGTTCAATAAGTACCATTCTATTTCAAATTTATCGACGAACTGCTAATTCATTATAAACATGATCATTTTTGATAACGTTTCACTGTAAACATATCAATCTAATTTTATGAATATTAGTTGAAAGCTAATACTAATGTGATGGAGGTGGAGTAATTATTTTTCCGATACTACTATACTCTGTTCACGGAAACAAGTCAGTGCGCGTGAAGAAAGTGTGCGTGCGTGAATCGGAAAACAGCTGGACGACCGAGTCAAAGGCATGTTATAACTAAATTTCACTCGCTCTCAATCCGTATCAGCTGAATACGCGATTAGTTCAAATGTGGTCACTGTTGTCGTCACTCAACTATTGTGATGGCAGTGGAAATAATTATTGCTGTGGCTAGCACATCTCTAGATGCAGTCCCCAGGGTTTAACGACGTACATCATCAAATCGTCCTACTCATCATCAATTCATCATGAATAGTAGCTGTAAGTTAGTCAGAGCTTTTTAGAATCTCAACAGGAGTAGATATTTCTATGCTTACTGAATTTTCAATATTAAAACTAGGACAACCCAGGTCGCACACAAAACAGAATGACTATTAAACTACATGTAATAGTTTCCAATCCTCCTCTTACTCCTCCTTCTTTTCTTCCACCTTCTGCATCTTCTTCTCGTTCTTCTTCTTCTCCTTCTTTTCCTCCTCCTCCTTCCTCATCGCCATCTTCTCCTCCTTCTTCATCGCCATCTTCTCCTCCTTCTTCATCATATTGTTCTTCTCCTCCTCATTTTCCATGTTCCTCTTCTCCTCCTCCTCCTCCTTCTTCTTTTCCTTCTCCTTTTCATGTTCTTCTTGTCCTCCTTCCCTTCTTCTTCTTCTTCTTCTTCTTCTTCTCCTCCTCCTTCTTATTCTTCTTCTTCTTCTTCTTCTTCTTCTTCTTCTTCTTCTTCTTCTTCTTCTTCTTCTTCTTCTTCTTCTTCTTCTCCTTTTCATGTCCTTCTTCTCCTCCTCCTCCTCCTCCTCCTCCTCCTCCTCCTCCTCCTCCTCCTCCTTATTCCTACTCTCATTCTTTATCTCCTTCTTCTTCTGCTTCTTGTTGTTGTTCTTCTGCTTCATCTTCTTCTTCTTGTTATTCTTTTTCTTCTTCTTCTTCTCCTCCTTCTTCTCTTTCCTCTCCTTTTTCTGTTGGTACCACTATCTAGCGGTGAGTTCTTGAGCTAAATGCAGTCACCATTTTGCTCCGCCCAGTGTTGAAAGAAGGCGGTACTATCCCCCTACCACCGACCAATAACAACGCAGTATCCAATTACCAGCTGACCGGCAGCCATTTCAAGTTTGGAACCCTGTTGGTGCCACTATCTAGCGGTGAATCCTTGAACTAAATACAATCACCATTTAGCTCCACCCAGTGTTAAAAGTTGGCGTGACTATCCCCCTCCCGCAGACCAATCATAACGCAGTATTCCAATATCAGCTGACCGGCAGCCATTTCAAGTTTGAAACCCTGTTTGTGCTACTATCGAGCTGTAAATTCTTGAACTAAATACAGTCTACATTTAGCTCCGCCTATTGTTGAAAGAAGACGTGACTATCTTCCTCCCACCGATCAATCACTTCTTCTTTAAATTACGATTTAAAATTGATGTATTCGCAAAATTTGAATAATTATTACGAAAATGTTACAGATTATTTTTGGAAGAATATTAGTTTAAGTTCAAAAACTGACTTTGTAACAGATAATAGTAGTCTTGTAAATTAAGAGAATCAATCAACTATCCAAAATTCATCAAACACACAAAAACTGTTATTGAAGAAAAACTTGAAATAATTATTGTGAACAATGAAAATGTCAAACGTAGTAAAAGAGGTCTAGTGTCAATTTCGAGAAACTCCACTTGAAATTCAATCAGAGTTTTGAATCAAATGAGAACTCAATTTTTTAACACTGTTGAATATTGTTACTGAATACTGTTGAATACATTGCTTTCAGCAGTTTCAACTAGATTCTCTCCACTAGAAATCCAATAAAACTTTGAATAAACTGATAACTTGCATTTTGAAACTGTTGAGCATTTTCGAACACCCAGGTCAATACTTTTTTTCAACAATTATTGTGTCCGGAAAGAACTAGTGCAATGAACTATAGTTTCAATCGTTTTTATGCAATCGTTTCAATCGTTTTTATGCAATCGTTTCAATCGTGATAGCTTGAATTTGGAAACGGTTGAGCATTTTCGAACACCCAGGTCAATAATTCTTTTCAACAATTATTGTGTCCGGGAAGGACTAGTGCAATGAACTATCGTTTCAATCGTTTTAATGCAATGATCCCCTATTATATTTGCCAAGAGCAGCGCACTTACCTCCAGATAAGATGTGAGGATTCCAGACGGGCGATGGTGTTACAGTTGGAATGCAAGCGGAGACGGCTAGGCCAACAAGCCAAACCAGTTGAAGCTGTCGGGTCGTCATGCTGTGCGCGGCAAAGCAACGCCTCACTACCGCTCCTTCAGATGTTGCAGCATCTGCAAACCAATTGTCATAAATTATCATTGGATTTACAATTGGATCCAATCTAGCTCTCATCTGAGCAGTAGAAGAATCTTGCTCTCATCTGAGCGGTAAGAGAATAGATAGAGAGCATCACCGAGTAAGGATCTCCTTAACCTTCCTGGGCAATCTAGTTTGCATGTGAACAGAGAAAGAAAAGAGAATATCTTCGAATGCGGGTGCAATCAAGATTGTCCAGGATCCTGAGATCCTCTGAATGCGAATCTCTTTAAACTTCCATGGCTATCTTGTTTGTATGTAAACAGTAAAAGAGAAGAGAACATTTCCGAATGCAGCGGATCTCCTTAACCTTCCTGGGCAATCTAGTTCGCATGTGAACAGTAAAAAGAATAAAAGTAAAATAATAGAGCACATCTCCGAATGCAGATCTCCTGGGCAATATTCTCAGCATTTGAACAGTAAAAGAATACAGCACATCTTCGAATGTAGATACTGTATTCCTGGGCAATCTTGTGCCAGTAAAAGAATAGAGAACATTATTTCTGAATGCAGATCTCCTCAACCTTCCTGAGCAATCTTGTTTGCATCTGTACAGTAAAATAATGTTTAAATTCTAGTTAGCTTTGAGAAGGGTTGAGAGAGATTTCTGAGGAGTATTCCAAGTTGATAATAGACTCCGTTTTATGAGAAGTAAATAACTGGAACTTTTCCCCGACTTATTTACTTTCTCTGCAGCTTATTTTAAATCAAATAATACTAACAATTTAAATCAGAGTGAAATGATTTACTACATGGAGCAGAAATCGAAATTGGTACTGGGAACGAGATAAGTGAGAAGTATCATGGATACTTGATACGAAAAACTCGGTTTTATGAGAAGTGTTTTCTAAACATACTAACTTTCACTGTAGCTCACTTCAAAACAATTTATACCAACACAAATCAGAGTGAACCGATTTACTAAATGGAGTAGAAATCGAAGTTGGTACTGCGAAATGTGAAGGAGATTTCTGAGAAATAACCTAAATAACTGGAAGTTAAACTTTCCTTAACTTATTTACTTCCTCAAGCTGGAATCAGAACTTTCGAGTTGGAGAGAAGCAATTCAAAATTATAAGAGGCAGCTTCCAAGAAGTATATCGTTCCAATGAATAATGAAAAACTTACAATTAATAATTTCGAATTGAATATTGCGATTCTGGTTGAGAGCGGTCCTCGATCAAAGCAATGAGAGCTACTAATGTGTGCTACTTCTGGGTACCAACCGATATACTGTACATTCAAAGGAGTTTTGGAAGATCGCCAAATGAAGTTGGATTGTGTGAGAGAGTTTCTGCGAAGTAAATACAGGTCAAGTTTATCGTAAGACGGATTTTCAGATATCGGAGAAGAGAAATAAATTGGCACGGCAGTGAAAGAGTGAAATGACTGACAGAGAGTTTCTGAGAAGGCAACAGGAAACGCTCCGTTATGTTGGTTGGTTTGTGATAGTGATAGAGCAGAACAGCAGGTGACATTCAGTGTAGTGAGACTGGGAGGATGGCGTTCCAACTCAAGTTGAACGTGAGGAGCTAAATTTCGGCACTTGACGAATTTATCAACAATATTCCCATGCTTCCATCCTGACCCTGATCCCATGGATTACTTCCTAATCATATCATATATTTTCCTGTCATATCATACATTACTTCCTGAATAATTCTTCTGTTATACCATGAATTATATCCTGAATTTATTCTGTCCTAGTAGGTCCTGGATCCCATAAAATGCTTCCTGAGTACTCTCCTAGTAACACATACACATCCTTGATACACGGGGTTGACACAATTTAGAAGCTCCATGTTAACAGTGTACTTCTGGCTGAACCAATAAGTGGGAATGGAATTCAATTGGGGAACAAAGAGTGCATATATCTATATTAATAAAAGAGAGTTGGTGTCTGTACGCTCGCTTATAACTCGAGAACGGCTGAACCGATTTAGATGATTTTGGATTCGTTTGAATTTTTAAAGCACTGGTTAACATAATATCTATTAAAATATAAGAAAATCCCTTTATAATTAATAAATAGTTATTACATTAATGACATAACCTATCAAATATTTCACAGAGCTACGTTCAAACTTGCCGGCACGAACGTGTACCTACAACGGAAAGATGATCGCAATTTAAGATCAGATAAATTAGCAAGCATATCCTAAGTCTCCGTGGCTCAGTGCAAGTGTCTCTGCGTGATAACCTAGAGGTTGCGGGTTCAAACCCCGCTCTGGACTATTTCTTTTTGCTCTAGGTTTTCTACTCTAATTATTTTTTACGCTACAATCATCAATTAAGAATGAGTTATCGTTCGTATCATGCATGTTTTATTGTTTCTAATAATAAAATTGAAGAACGGAAATAAAATTGTAAAATAAATTAAAATAAAAAAAATTAAAAAGAAAGAAATAAATATGAAAAAAAATCTTTTAATTAGAATAGGACTGATAAAAAATTGAAGAACGGAAATAAAATTAAAAAAAAAATAATAATAAATAAATTAAAATGAAAAAATTAAAAATAAATAAATAATTATGAAAAAAATTCTTTTACTTAGAATAGGACTGATAAAAAATTGAAGAACGGAAATAAAATTTAAAAAAAAATGAAAAAACCTAAAATAAATTGAAATTATAAAAATCAAAAAGAAATAAATAAATATGAAAAAAATAATTGGTGGGAGGAGAGGGGTGACATTTGATTGGAAAGAGGGGGTTGACATGAAGAGGGATATGTGGGGGTGACATTTGGGGGGAATGGAGGGGGGCATTTGTGGGATGACATTTTTTTGGGGGTGGCATGAAGGGAGAACATTTGTGGGGTGAAGGGGGGGGGGACATTTGGGGGGAGGGGAAGAGTGCGATACGAAGTTCGCCGGGACAGCTTGTAACTCATAAATACAAAATTTTTTGGATGTGATTGTTTAAAGGAAAGACCAGAAGGAAAGCTTATAAAGGGGGAGGAAAACTAGGACAAATTTTCCGGGAAAAGGAAAAGTGAAGACTTTGCATTTTAATGTATTTTCTAATCTTCATCAGTTATTCGAATTATACAGCGCTTCATTTTGAGGAGTCGCTTTAATAGGAGACAATATCTATTTCTATTTTCCAATTTCATAATTTTGAGGAACCGTTTTTATAGGAGAACAACTTCTATTACTAATTTCCAATTTCATTGATTGGCAATTTCTATCAGTTCATAATCGACTCCCACGTCTAATTCATTCATCATTACTGTAATATTTTATCGCTTTTTTAAATGCTCATACTTCTAACTTCCTTTTCCGTTGTACTTATCAAGGAGGCAAAACGTTGTCTCTCTCAATGAATAATTATATGCGGTAATCATTTATTGACCACGCTATTATGTATCAAGTCATATTATCGTGTTTGGATTCATATTCTCAATCAATTTTTGCTCAATATTCACTGCAACTTTCCATCCAATCAAGGGAGATGAGCGGCTTTTTTCCATCAATAAATCCAGTGATCCACTGAATCCACTGATTCATCTAGTTGCTCGTGAGTTTCTGCTACACTTTTGTCCCTGTAAATACAATTCGGATTAAAGAGAAAGGTACTCGCATAAAGAAAGGGCGATAGGTAAAATATAGGAAGGAGGTGCCGTAAAGGAATCAAGAAATATTTCCATATTATCATAAGCAATATTCCATCAATTGATACTGGTGATCAAGCATGATCTGATTTGATCAATCATGATTTGTTATTAAAGATCACATGTTGTGGAGAATCAGAAGTAATCATGAATCATTAAACATGATAATATAAAACTTTTAAAGACGATTGCAGGTGAATCAATCGAATTCAATCGTCGGAAAATGAATCCATTTCTAAATAGTGATTTCATTGCATTGGCTCCGTCAAATATCGTCATTTAACGATGGTTAAATTCAACCGGTTTTCATGTATAAGCGGTTAAATTCAATCGAATTTTGTGCTATCAGCTCTAAGTTTGGTTGTAGGATCGTTGCTATCAAATGAGTGATTAAATTTAATCGACTTTTGTAGTATTGGCCTTTCCTTCTTCTTCTTCTTCTTCTTCTTCTTCTTCTTCTTCTTCTTCTTCTTCTTCTTCTTCTTCTTCTTCTTCTTCTTCTTCTTCTTCTTCTTCTTCTGCTTATTCTTCTCTTTTTCTTAAAAAGGTTTAGAAGAAAGTCAAATGACTGAAATAATAGGAAATTATTACGATATTGTGCAGTGATGAACGGAGTATGGTTATTGAAGGGCCTAGACACGTTATTATGTAGTATTATTCGGAAAGTGCAGATATTGTTTGAAAGTGCATAGAAGAAAGTAAACGCGTTACTTCAGTTACTAGGATCAACAATATCTAATGAGGTCACCTTGACTCTACTTGAACATAGGAGGGCATTGTGTCGCGTCATAACGGTACATCACATGCTTGTCGTCGCTATGCTGTGCTATGAGCTATAACTATGTGACTACGCTCAGACTCCGGTGTAAGGTATCCTGCACCTCTACAACTAACTGGCAAGTTGTAGGAAGCTCGTGAAAATCAACTCACCTCTTAATAAACCCACTATCAATGGTTGTTTTGGTCATTACATTGGAGCCAGCCACTCCCTCAAGAATTGCTGTCTGACTACATAATTCTGAATACATTACTATGGTATGACAGTATTCGATATTGCACTAATGAATTCATCACCCCTTTCTCTCTGTGTTGAGGTATTGATATTTTATTTATTGTCATGTGTGAGTGACTATTAATAATTCTATTATTGATAAGTTCTCTCTTTCTAAGTAACCTCTTTGATTTATAATTTATGCAGCGTTGGACCAAGCAAGATTAATTTTAATCCAGGTTCAGCACAATGATCGCAGTAGATGCGATCACCTGTTACACAATATTAGATCCCGGTCGGTGCAAACCAAAGCTGACCAACATGGTTTTATATACAAACCATAGGTGCTGTAGAGAAGAAGATACTCAAGACAATGATGAGAAGACGGTAAGAGCAGAAGATAAAAGAATCTAAAAGAAGATAAAAGAATAGGAATAGGAAAAGAACACGAAGGTATAGAGTTTAAGAAGAAGAGATAAGAGGATGCAATGTGGAAGAAGAAAAAATAATGAGAGGAGAAAGAAGAAGAGAAAGATGAGAAAGAAGAAGAATACGAAGAAGAGGATGAAGAAGAAGAGGGAGGAGGAGAAGAAGAAGAAGAAGAAGAAGAAGAAGAAAAAGCAGCAGAAGAAGAAGAAGAAGAAGAGGAGTGGGAGGAGGACGAAAGAGGGAAATAAGACGAAGGAAAAGAAGAAACGGAGAGTGAAAGAAGATTGAGAAGAAGAATGAGATTGTGAGAAAGCTAATGTGAAAAAGATGACAGAGTTTAAAGAAGAAAACAGAGAAGAACAAGCGCAAAGTAAAAGGTGACGAAGAATAAGAGAGAGAAAGAGAAGAAGAAGAAGGAAGAAGAAGAAGAAGAAGAAGAAGAAGAAGAAGAAGAAGAAGAAGAAGAAGAAGAAGAAGAAGAAGAAGAAGAAGAAGAAGAAGAAGAAGAAGAAGAAGAAGAAGAAGAAGAAGAAGAAGAAGAAGAAGAAGAAGAAGAAGAAGAAGAAGAAGAAGAAGAAGAAGAAGAAGAAGAAGAAGCGGGAAGTGGATGGGAGGAAGAGGATTTACAGAATAAGAAGACCAAGAAGAAACGGAAGGATGATGGAGAATAAGGAAGTAAGGTGAAAACGAGGAGAAGAAGAAGAAGGAGAAGAAGAAGAAGAAGCGAGAATTAGAAAACGACGAAGGAGTAGAGGAGTGAGGATTGTATATGAGGAAATGATGGAGAAGAAGAAGGCAGAATGTAAAGACGAAAAAGCGGTAGAGAATGAGGAGAGGCAGAAGAAGAAGGAAGAAAGATTGGAGAAGGAGACATAGTTAGAGCATAGATAAATAAGTGAGGGCAAGAATAAGAAGAGGTAAAGCGAAGAAAAAGGAAACAAAAGGAAAAGAATTGAGCAGCATTGAAGGGGTGGGTAATAAAAAAGAGGAAACAGAAAAGAAGTTGGAATTTAAGCAATAAGGAAAAGAAGAACCATAGGAGGAACTAGGAAAACACGAACAAAGAATGGAAAACGAAGTGGGAATGAATAAAGAGAAGAAGGTGAAGGAGAAAGAGGAATAGAAGGAGCAAACGATTAGGAAGAGAAGAGACAGAAAGAAGATCTGAGTTCAAACTAAATGGTCACTTGTTTTTTGCTTGAAATTCCTGATCCATGTTTACTTATCATATCATCCTTCCCCTAATCCAACCAGCAATTCCTTGGCCTACCCCCCTTTTCGCCTTTTCTCCTTTTTCAAAAATGTTCCTTGACAAAAGCTGTTCGGTATTTTGCACAGGTAACCAAATCATTTCCATTTCATGGCGTATTGAAACTTTGACATGCAGAATGAATATCTTGAAGAAGCAAAAAAAGCACAATAATGATGCATTCTTTAGATGATGAATAATAAAAAGAATGGTATGAAAGGATGTTATATTAAAGAATTATGTATTGAAGATGATGTAATAGGGAGGTTATGGTTCACTAATGGGTTGATTTCATGGCGTATTGAAACTCTGACTTGCAGAATATTACGAAGAAGCAAATAGAAGAGCAATAATAATAAAAAAAGAATAATGCATTCTTTAGATTATGAATATGAAAAAAAATGGTATGAAAGGGTTGTTTCAGAGAATGATTTATTGAAGTTGATGTAAAAGGGAGGTCATAGTTCACTAATGGGTTAATGAATTAGGACTTCATGATTCACCAATAAATCGAACAGCGCGTTTTATAATTATTGAGCTTTATGATGGTTCGTTCTACCCAAACCTACATTTTCCTGGTTATTATAACATAGTCGGAAGAGAGATGGTAGAAAACAGAGCAACTGGAATAAAAAGAATAATGGAATGCTGAGGAAGAAAAGAGAATATGCAACAACTAATGAAAGATGAGCAGGATCGAGTGAAATGGAGAGTATCCAGTTTAAACCTGTTGCTTCCAGGCAGATGCTTGGAATAAGAACAAAAAAGAAGAAGGAAGATAATAGAGATGGAGGGGGAGAACACGATTGCGAATAATGAAGTACTCACTGAATGCAAGATTTAGTTTGAGAAATAGACTATTCGAAGATTAAGTTGGGACATATCGAAGGAATAGGAGGTGAGGAAGCTGAATAAAGGACGATAGAGGAAATATAAGAAGACCTAGAAAACGTTGGATGAACGAACAAAAGATATGGTGCGTGAACTCAGTGTTCACTGTGATGAATGCCGGAGATTGGATGAGTTTTACGGCCAGAGAAGTTGTAGAGGAAGTCAAAGCCCATCACGGTATGTAGCAGCACTACAATAAGAAAACGAATCGCAAGACCCAAACCGCTCAGCAAGCAACCAGCATGGTTCACTAAAACATTAATTCACCATGGAGATGCGAAGATTACAGAAGGCTTGACCGAAAACAATTGTGTGAATCCTGCTAGAAGTAATTAGTCGAAATTGAGGTGTGAGTGAGAGCGACAATCACCACAAAATAATTATGAAAATGTAACAAACCAGAGACGTTAATTTGTCCTCACTGTTGTCGTCTCCAACAAAACCAAGGAATAAAAATCAACCATACAAGGAAAATAATATATTCTGATAATGATTATTGTGATAAGGAAATAATATATTATATATCTTATATGTAATGATTACACTACAATTTTTTGTACGTATAATATAATACACGAAAAGTTTCCCTATTTTCATTTCCAACAAAACCATGGAATCGACCGCACAAGGAAAAATAATATATAGTTACGACACCAGTACCCTAGCTATTTCTTATAGCCTAGCCAAATTTGTTTATAACTTGAAAACTCCTATCCATGATAATCCATAACTATACTCCATAGTCCATGTTTATAGTATATGACTATTATAGTCCATGAGTATCCAAGAAACACAAAATTTTGCATTTTTTTGCTAGGGATGATGCCCACATATGCTCTAAGCTTGTGCGTGGGTAATGGGAAGGATGATGATGAGAGATGAATGGACCTACAGCTTTAGGTAGGTTCCGAACCACCGGTAAGCGATTTTGAAGCTCATAACTAATATACTAACTTTTTGTGGACACAAGAACTGTTTCTTGATATCTAATAAGAATGCGATGTTTGGATGTAGAAAACAAAACCTATTTTCAGAGGGAAAGTCAGAGTAAAACACATCTAATTCTAAATAATACATAGTTAAACACCGTATTAGTTATAAGTAGACTATGAAATCGTGGAGTTCACTGAGTTGTAGGGAACTGTTGGATTTTGGATGTTGGGGAAATCGTGAGTTGAGACTTATTGGATTCGGTACAAGTATAAAGATGCTCACAAGATTTGACAGGCGTATTTATTTTCACAGAACTGACAAGACAAAGTCACAAATTTACAGGATAGCGTTTTTCTTACGCTTCATTGCTGATGCGCGATTTTGTGCTCTAGTAAAGCGTCTGTATTCAAGCGTGTCTGTCAAGTTTTAAATAAGAAATAGAACGTATCAATGAACGACTTACTCGAGAATATGATTCTTAAGGAAACGCTGCATTTGTTGGGGGAGCTTAGTACAAATGTACAGCAGTAATCTGGTAGAAATTGAAAATCCAATAGAATGTAATATTTAAATGAATACTGCAGTTGGATTATAAATGAAGGAGCAAGGTAGGCTACTCCTACAGCTCGACACAGCACCGAAACTAATCAATAATCATTATTGATACATTTACAACCGTGTATAGCAAATTAGAAAACTACTTTGAGGAATATCAAAACACGCTTTGATAATACATTAACACATATGACTAATTCGTAAAGACTAATATTTTTCAATAGTTTTATTAATAAGAACTACAACTTTTGAATGAGGGAGTTTTAAATACAGTACTTCAACTAATTTGAAGATATTGTTAGGTCATTAAACAATAGAATAGGGAAGTTTGGAAATACAGATTGGAAAGTCATTTCAATATCAATCATAGTCTTATAATGTTTAAACCAAATAATCTTATTATGTCTTAATGCCCCGTCTACACGACAAAGATATTATTTGTGCAAACATGGTTTGAGTCAGGTTTGCGTCGTGCAGACGGGAGATCGTTGCAAATCTCAGAGGTTTGAACCGGATTGGAAGTTTGTGCTTTTTTCGATCAATCTCAGCCAGATCATAGCGATGTTTCTAGGAAACCGATGACTCATCCTTTTTACCAAAGCCTAAATCGCTTATACATGAAGATAGAGAATTCGCGATTTCAGATTCGGATTCAGCACCCTCGAATTAAACAAATGCGAGGTCAATTCTCAAAAATACAAATAAGATGTCACATACATAACAGTTTCAAAAGTATAATTATTATACTATCTGATAGGACCACAAAAAACCATTATCCTCATGACGTAAACTGTGGGTTAAGTAGTTGCATCCCCCTCATCATCAATCGAATGGTTAATTATCACTAAAAAAAGTGCTAATAATATTTTCAATTTATTATTATACGATTTCTATTATTTCCATTATTTTGAAGGAGGAAAAGAATCCCGTGCTTCTCTATGATTAAACATGCACTGCACATTATACACAGTGGAATTGAAAACAGTATTTTATAAGGTATCTAAGAATCTGGTTCGCTGAAATTGAATGTAGTAAATAATTCACGTTTGCAAGCCATAGCCCCACTTCCACCTGTTAACGGGATCTGAGCCCACTTCACTAATAATGGTTCGTTTTCTCATGATAGTAGTTTAAACCTGCACCAACATCACGACGATTGCAAGTCTTGGGCTGTTATTTACTCTTTGACTAAGCTCGCAGAAGAATTCCATTGTTTAAATTCCGTTATACGCAATCCTAATTATAATCCTAACAAGCTATATTTTTATATAACGCTATCATACTTCACATCGTTCGAAGCCCGTGAGTTTAATTTCATTCCATTTATTTATTTCACACTCCAAAAAACAGTTTGCGATCTTCACGAGCTGGAAAAAATTAAAATACTCACAGCGTTTAATGCGATTATGATAATAAGGTTCACAGCAGTAATGTGATATCACTCATCACAAAGGAAGGCAGCGTAGGTTAACTGATATATGTGTAGCTCCTCAATTAGTATTTGCAGGAATCATAATCAGTGGATGATGTATAAACAGGTACCGTATTCCATGATTTATCTGATAGAATTTAAAAAATGGGAAATGTCTACTTATTAAACCTAATTAGAAGTAAACCTAATTAATTACTTAATTAGAGATAGACAAGAGAAATCCCTCTTTATATTTACTTAGGCCTACCGGGAGGGGGAGACTCCACCTGGGCCAATGAAAGAAAGCTACTAATTTTGAAAAAATGTTCAATATCTAGTTGTCAACTTCAATTTTTAATATAAATTCAGGATTTATGAATTTAGGAATATGTAAATTAAATTAAGGAATAACGATTATTTTCAATTCTTCAATAATGAATGTTAAGGATTTACTTCTGAGACACCAATCCTGGGGTTGGAGACCCGTAGTTTACATTGAAATTCTTAATTTGCCTGACATATCTATAAACAACTGAATAATTTTTAATTATTAGTTCAGTGGAGAGCCGAGCACTGTGAGAGATAACCATCATCAACAGTTATTGTTCATCCATTGTTCGAAATAAAGCAAGAAATTTCGTGTTTTTCTCAGGTATTGGATGCCCTTCACTGATACAGCACTTCCGTAGAATTGAATTACACGCTGATAAAAAACGAATTGGATCGTCAGGTCTTGTGTGAACGTACTGGAGTATAACTTATTGATGTTATTGGAAACATCTAGTAATTCAGAACTAATTACCCAAGGAAACTTCATACGAATTAGTCTATCCTGCGTTCGTGTTACTTAATTAACGCACAGATACAGAATCAGAGATCAATATTCTTTCATGGTCATACATTTAACATTTGAAGGACAAGGACAATTTTTTCTACGAGATCACAAATTTCTCAGTACTTTTCGTTGAAATGTTAATCATGGAGGTATTGGCATCCAGATCACAAAGTAATCTACTTTGAGCAGAACAAACATCCAAAACCAGAGACTTGAATTATAAAATATCTTGCTTCTCTTCGAACCCAAGGACAAAGATTGGCACAGTTCAGTTTCATGTAAACAAGGATTGAAGATGCTTAACAAAAAATTATAACGATATAAATTTTTCTCTCAAAACTAAAATAATTTATTGAAATTAGTAAAAAAAATACAATATTGAACCTATGATAAGAAAGTTGGCTTGAGATCTCAATCGGTACTTTTCACTGTAGGTATTCTGAGAGAGTATTAATACATATCTTCCCGAAGCAAGGTATTTGTATATCTTCCCGAATAAGAATACCATTATCACATTTGAGCCTGAAGGAAAATACTATCTCCATTCTTTAAATCAGAATAAGAATCAGCACAAATCAAATCAGATTAAGAAACACAAATCAGCACACAGCATGTAATCTTCCGAGAGATTCAACCATAAAAGAGGTCCAAAAAATACTATCCCCTTTCATGATTAAAAACAAATATTAGTCTACTGTTTGAGCGGAAAATAAATTGGAATTGGATAACACTAATAATATTGATAAAGTTCGAAGGTTAGTTTTGTCAATCAATGGTAAAAATTGGAAAGATTATTTCACGTACATTGTATTACATTTCATTTGTATATAGGCTATTCCATGTATATTTTGGAAAGATCATCTGCCTCACATGTACAACTTTCAATATAACAATAAATTGTCATTAATCTTTTTTAGAATGGAATTTTCAGTCAGCAATCTCTTAAAAATGTTTTCCGAATAGTTTCAACCAGTTTCATTTATTTTCCATCAAATTCGAATAATGAAATATTATATTCCAAGTTCAGTTAACCACAACATTGAAAGCGGTAATGTATGTATGTCCTTGTTCTAATTTTCAGCTTAAAAATTCTACCATAAAAAGTTGAGATCAAAATATTACGACGAAGTGATTGTGATGTCTGTTAAGTTGATTGACTTACTTAGTCGCAGCTGGAAGTTCAAAACACATTTCCACAGGTAGAAATAAATAATTAACCGTTATAAATGATGTGAAAATGTTTGTGTCATACGTAAACGTTCCTCTCCAATGCAGTCATCTATGCGGGCATTCATCGATTTTAACACATAATTTAAACCTACAAGCCTAACGGTTAGAAGAATGGAAGTACAGTCACTATATAGTATGATAACGCTGAATTTTTCTATTAGTATCTAGGAAAAATCCACGAAATTCTTCCAAATGTCATACATTACTTTATCACAAGGCCAAAAAAGATTACGAGGAGTATCAGTATATATTATTAGTGTATCAGTACTACATCATCACAATAATTATTATAGCAGATTTTTCTTATCGAGAAGTAGGCTTATTTTATTAATTTTTTGTTACGTTCTAAATTCTAGAGTTTCAAAGTTCTAAAGTAAATACACAAATCATTGAAAACCTTGCCTCATGAGGATCTGATCAGCAATATCGCTATCTTCATCTATACTATCAAAAAATTAATCTAAATACTGCTATCTTCAACTGTATTTTTAGTACAGTGATTCTCACTCATTCATATTGAATATTTACCTATTGAAATTGTAAACCAAGAATAGTAAACAGCCATACAATAGTGTATAAATATTCAAATGAGTTATAGATTTAAATCACAGTATGAGCTACATTCTGTGAAATTCTGGGTTTTGCTTTGAATTTTAATTTAGAATAGTTGAAGTATTAAATTCGTATCCTATTCACACTTTTTATTGAATGAAAGTGATGTAATTAATGTGATTAATTATGTGTAAGTATTAAGTGGATTGGTCTACGGGACAGAATATAATTATATTTATATAATTTATAGCAACATAAACACATCTACAATAGTTCTAAGGGAAGTTTAAGGGCCGGTTCATGAGCTCGGGATTTAGCCAAGTCCTAGACTAAAACAGGTGGCTACCTTAGCATCGACAAACGTTTCTCTCGACGGGTTAGTAGGTTAGCAGCATAGAGAGCCCTTAGTACAAGGTAGATCGGAAAATGTTCAATGAAAAATTCAAAGTATCTATTGAAACTATATAACTATGAAACTTTTCTTCATAACTTTAACCTTTTTCTACAAACTTACACTTGACATGATTATAATTATCTTCAGTTCCAAGTGTTTCAAAAATCCCAAGGTATACCAAACCAAATCAAATAAAATCAAATAATTCTTTATTTTGGAAAAACAATATTACAAGTACATAGTTCATGAAATACACATTATAGTCATACAAGTATTTTATAAAATTATTATGAATTTACAGCGAAAATGAGTAATAAAGCGAAATAATGGACTGTATTTTATAAAATAACTAATATTATCCAAAATAAGATACTGCTTGCTAAATTCAATTAGAATTTGTTTGCAAGCAGGAGCAAAGTATAATATTAAAAAACGTTTTTTGAATGTTTTATACCCTTTTAAAGTTTTTATACCCTTTATACAACGATTTAATTCGCAAAGCATTTCTGGAACGACAGAGATTTCAAAGGGATTGAAAGTGAGGATTAATTTATTAAATTATCTATAATGTTCTAACTTCATGTCGAATGAAATATATATGATTGATGAAATGTATTTCAGAAGGAAATGGCCGGTAAAACTAGGCCAATATTTAGGTGCAGGAACTATTTCCATACAGTCATACTGTTACGCGCGAGGAAGTCTTTGTTCAAGATTGGCTGCAATTGTTGAAAGCAAATGAAACAGTTCTACACTCTCCTTATTTATTTTTCACTGTTGTAGTGAACTCTCACTCTCTCTACTTATTAAGTACATTCGGAAGAATTTATGTCATGGAGTGGGATAAATTTGATACCAAAAATTAATCTTTCCTATAATTTGGAAAACTTGTTTCCTTCGAAAACTAGAAAAGCCTGGTTGCTCACTCACCTTTCATGAAAAAAGAACCTCAACTTAATTAAAACACTGAAATCTAATCTAAACCTCAACCTCTAAACACTAACTCTAATTCAATCTCTGAATATTAACCAATCAGAATAAAATATCATTGAGAGAATATTGAAAACAATAAGTGATTATAAATTATAGGAATAATCAACACGAGAAGTATTTTGAAAAGTATCATACGGAAACTGAGTGTTCAACTAAAAAAATGTATGTAACATAAAAATATGTAAGCAATGAATAACTAATTTTTATTTAGTTTGAGATTGGAATGGATTAAGAGGTTTCACGAATAAAATTATGACTATTGACTAAACCAAAACCAAAAACTTCCATTTTCATTACGTTTCCGTTCAAAGATGCTACAGGACTGCAAATTGTATTGTTTTGGTTTTCGAAAAAGTATATTTTCATGTTCTTATCCAAAATTTTTATTAATCATTTGTTTATATTTTTTATAACATCGTCTGAATCGATTTATTTTTATTGTAAATAAGTTTATTCCAGTTATATCTGTATGTGTCTGAAACTTTAACATATTTTTTTATTGATGCTCATACTCTGTGTAATCATTTGTATTTGTGTGAGATTTGTGAATCCTTTTCCTAAGAGACAAGATTCTTTGATAGAGACTTCAACGCGCGGTAGTCAGTATTGCAATACTCCGCGAGTGATTTCAACAGCACTAAAAGCAAATCTCATCATTTTATTCAAAACGTATTTAATCTAGTTCATGCTACCGAGCTTCATTCGCTCAAGTACCTCTCATAGCTGAGCGCTCGAATTGAATATTATTCTGAAAGAATGAAGGTATTTCCAAGTTCAATCCAAAAAACGTTAACCAAAAACATGAGTTTTGTAGACATGGCAATAATCAGTTTGAATAAAAATAATAAAGAAATAATAATAATAATTAATAATTCCGTGTAACCTGGCTGGCTCAGGTCTGGTGTCAGAGTTTTCAGGTCACTCCTGGTCAGTTCAGGGTCTCTATTATTAATAAAGAAAAATCGAAAGCTGTTTCTTATTCAACATACTATTTTTAATCGTTACTTGAATATCTAGAAATCGGTAAAAACTATCTTTTAATTCTATCTCACTATTCATAGTGATTTAATTTAGTTTTTTTTGTTGTCTAATGATTGACCTAGAGTAGAACTTTCAAGATCTAGAGGAAAAGAGGAAGAATTGTTACTTTCTGCAATAATTTAAATGAATCAGATCATATAATAAAGATTGATAAAGAGATTGAAAAGAATGTGTAAAATGGACACCGATGTTCTAGTGGAGTACTAGTAACTAGATAATTGGAGTTCCAGATTGGAATTTTAATACAAAGTGGGAAACGATAGTGAAAAACGCCAAGCTTGGAAAAGGATAAAGACACGCCAACAGACAGGTCGGTAACCAGAAAACACGTTGATTAGATTGTTCACACTAATCAGTTCTTCATTAAATGTTTTTATTGTTGGGATTGGAGCGTCTTTGCTGGCTGCAAAAATGTGATGCTTCTTCCCAAGTTTAATGACGCGACCTCTTTTTCAAAAGGCAACTCTTCTCTACTTTATCCTACTTGGAGGAGCAGTCAGCGAAACGAGACGACGCCACTTAGAACATGACCGGATAAGTAGCCTACCAGGTGCAAAAAAGGTTTCTATAATACACTAGTTTTTGTTATTCAAAGTTCTTGTTTTGTAATCGGCTGTAAAAAATCTTGAAACTCTTATGTTTAGTTGTATTTTAAATACAATATTTTAATGAATGAATTCATTTCATTAGGGGCCGGTTTCTCCAACGAAATTAAACCAAGTTTTATTTTTTATATGTTTTCATATGTCAAAAACATATGAAAAAATAAAACTTGGTTTAATTTCGTTGAAGAAACCGGCCCTGAATCAATTCATTACTTACAATTGATTGGAGTACAGGGCACGGAGTTCCTCCAATCTTCATCACAGGTCTAAGAAAACATCCACAAAAATTACTTCATTTTTCAAAATTCAATTGATAGTATTTATCTCATACGTGACATCAAAACTTTATCTCATCATTTTCCTTTATAACACCAGTTTCAAGTTGAGATTCCAATATTTCAAAACAGATAATGGGTCATAAATTCGTTTATGCTCATGGAAGTATGTTGTGTGAAGTGTGACGTCTTGTGATATTAAAAAGACTGTTTTATTTATTTATATTATAAGTTGATTAAGAATTCACTCGTATTCTTTGAGTTAATTGATTTTGTGAAGAACAAGTTGACCAGACCCAGCAATGTATTGTAACTTACATTCAGTAAATTATTTCTCTCAGTCGAATACGGTCTATTTTAATTTAATATCAGAATATTTTGCTTGAGTATAAACATCTTGAAATGAATCGCACAATACAATACCGAACAGATATTGGATTTCTGATGGGTTATTGGATTTTATTAATGCCGGTTATTGGATTCAGCATCACTAACTAGATTTTATGCTCACTCATTGAGCATAGTTTCAAGTTCACTCATTTTAACATTGTAAGGGGAACAGTTTAGCTTAAAAAACAATATTTTTGTATTATAATATTTATAAAAAATAAGATATGAAAAGAATCAGTTGCAAACTATGATACAGAGCGCGAAATAAATTGTTCAAAAAGGAAATCAGTTGAGCTGTTTTTAAACATTTGGCACTTAATCCTATGATAAGGGATGTTGATTCAAAGAAAACCAGAATTGTTTTAGAAAAAGATTCTCGTTGTGCTTGAGCCTCAGCCATCGGAAAAAAAGTTTTTTCTTTATCCTATGATAAGGGTCGAGAGAAAAAAACGAAGAAAATAATTGTTTAGATTTAGAAAGAGATTTTATTGAGCACCAGCCTTGAAAACATCGGAATTGAAGTTGGAAATTTGTCCTGTGATAAAGGGTTCAAAAAATACAAGGATGATTCAAGAGTATAGCTTAGTTCTAGTTTTCAGAAGCATAGTTTTAGCAGATATTTTTGTTTTGTACGGCATACGCGTACAATGTTTTTTAGGAGAAACAATCATTTGTCCTGTGATGAAGGGATTAATTCAGGAAGATCCAAGAGCTTACATAGTTCTACTATTCAATAGCTTCTAGATATTTTTGTTTTGCACGGCGAACGCGTAGAATGTTTTTAGGAGAGTACTTTGACATGCCTCACCTGTATAAGCGAGCCGGTTAGGTTCAGCCTCCTGTGGTCGCGATGTCAACTACCGCCAATAAATCCTGGACAGCTAGTTTTTTTTTCACGTAGTACTACTATGCAGATACACTGTACACTCAGAACCCATTGTCGGTTTGGCCTCGCGATCAGCTGATGAGTACGGCGACTACCAGGAAGCTACAGACCGACTGCAAGTGCGACTGAAGACAAGACCTAGACCGAGACCAACCACGACTGCCGCTGCGAGTGCGGGAGTCGAGCCAATGAACTTGGCAGCCAAAGCAAAGCAGTTCTGGCAGGGGAATTTTACTTCTGCAACAGGGAAATTTCATTACCTGGTCAGCTAAAGTGCTGAAGCATACCTCGAAGATTCTGCACTGCAGTCGCTGTTTGGAGCTCTTCCTTTTGCCGTGTTACAGAAACGCCACCCTTGATTTTCAAATTGGGGTGGAAAACATAGAAACATATCCACAGACATGTATAATAGTTCTGTGGTGGAAAGTTGCTGCTCCTTGTTGAAATGACTGTTTAATTTAATGATAATTATATAATACCGAAACGCCATCCTTTGCTTTGAAGTTTGGGTGGAAAGCATAGAAACATATCCACAGAAATGTATAATAGTTCTTTGGTGGAAAGTTGCTGCTTTATTGACA
This sequence comes from Laodelphax striatellus, assembly GCA_017141395.1. NCBI lineage: Eukaryota > Metazoa > Arthropoda > Insecta > Hemiptera > Delphacidae > Laodelphax > Laodelphax striatellus. The sequence goes on along the minus strand of CM029544.1, from coordinate 18,916,133 downwards.
TGACATGACTGGTTAGTTTAATGATAGAGTAATTTATAAAATGCCAAAACACCATATTTGGCTTTGAAGTTGGGGTGGAAAGCATAGAAATATATCCATAGAAATTATAGTTCTATGGTGGAAAGTTGCTGCTCCTTTTTGACATGACATAACTGTTTAGTTCAATGATAATAATATTAATGATAGATTAATTATAAAATGCCGAAACGCAATATTTGGCTTTGAAGTTGGGGTGGTAAGCATAGAAATATATCTATAGAAATTATAGTTCTATGGTGGAAAGTTGCTGCTCCTTTTTGTCATGATGTGACTACCAGAAACGATGCAAGTGCAAGTGCATAGTTTCAAACATAGTGGAAAACATAGAAACATATCAATAGAAATGTATAATAGTTCTGTGGTGGAAAGTTGCTGATATATATTTATAGAATATCTACAGTAATTTATACTGTAGATATGACTGCTTGGGAATAGTAATGTCTCTATTTAAAATACTACAAAAATTTAATATATTTTTCAATGAAATATAATATAGTGAGAAGTCTAATCTCACTAGACGTCAAATCTGCGATTCAAGTAGAAACCAATCTGAATACAATGAAATAGTACAAAGGAACCCCGGTTTTACGTAGCACAAGGGACGTAAAAATTTAGTTGCTTGAGGTATTCATGAAAATGGGGTTGCAAATACATACACTACTTGACTGTTTGTATGTTTCATGGGAATTTGAAATAAATACGTTAAATCGAGACTCCTAAAACCGAGGTTCCACTGTATCGATTCTGTAATTATTATTATTTACGGTCGAACTTAGATTTTACAAACTCCGATTTAACGAAAATCCCGAATTTATTTCAAATTTCATTCTATCACACCTAATCTGTTTTACATTAGGCTATATTGAAATATTCACCCAAAAGAGGCAGAATAGGCTAAATTTTAAGGTATTTTGCCTAACATCCGGGCTCTCAGTAATAGTAAAAAGTTGTAAGTTATTGAAAGCTAATCAATTTTGAAATTGAAATTTACCTGTCGTGGAAGTCGTTACCTAGTATGAGTTGCGGTTAACGTAGCCGACGCTTATTATTGGGATTTAGATTGGGATGTATAAAAGCGGCCACAACAGCAAGATTAGGAATTAGGAAGAAGGTGCGGGGATGCCCCGTTAGGCCGAATTCCTCACTTGTGGCGTTCTCCGTTAATTGTAAACGACCTCACAGGTCGAGCAGCTAGTTACGTCACAACTGGTTTCTTATCCACCATCATCTTAGGGTCGCCTTTAGGGCTTTGGGGCTTTAGGGCAGCTCAACTTGTAGGTTTTATTTTTGTTGGTGAACGATACTCTCACCTGTAAGCACCCGGAAATTGACCATGGGAAGTATTGAAGCGACCCCCCTCTCCCTGCAACCTAACAAAGTTCTCTAGTCCTATTTGATGTATCCTCTTATCCGCCTATTATGCATCCTAATAGATGCTCCTATTATAGTGTAAACTCTGTTCTGTAAATCTTGTGGATAAATAATTAAATGGATAAAGTTCATTCACGTACATTCGAAACACAACACACATAACCTTGCCAAACCGTAAATTTTTGTTTTATACAGTACTACAGTATATAATGTAAATTGGCCAATTGTAAAACAAAACATTTGGCTCCCTCTATTCCAACAAGGAAATTTTTCAAGTAATTTGAAGGTTATCAATTGTTAGTGATTACAGTTATTGTCAGTTAATGTAAGTAATAGCATTAATTACTTACAGTGAAATACAAGTTGTTACTTTAACAGAATTTTCTACAAGTATTTCGTCATGGAAAACAACATTGTATAATTTTCGCTTCTCACCCACAGGTATTTCCCCATTTGTGGAGCCTTCTCCAAATTATTAAAGTATTTTTGCTGTCCACTGTATTCGCTGTGAGCATCTACCATGTTGCGCTCTGGCGGATAATCGTAAGCATCTTTCCTGTAAATTTAACATGTAAAGGATAGGCTTAAGTTCGTAAAAATCAGTTTATAATTGAAATTAAATTCCTTGTCGCTATTTTTCCTACTTATTGATTGTGGAATTATATTAAGAATGATAAAATGAACATATCGCATGTTCTTAAACATTATTATGATTAGGAATGCGACAATACTTTAAATGCATTGTAAATGCATTGTATTCCCTATCCTTTCTCATGCTAAATTTACTGAGTTCTTGTACAAAAATTCCGCATTAGTGCTGGAGTCAATTCTATTATCCCCACCAACTACGTGCACACAGCGAATACGAAGGAGAATAAAAATAATTTCAATAGATTGTTAGATCATCCCAGATGGGAGAGAGAGTAGTACAGTATCATTAAATTGAAATAATGTGAAGGAGAGAATCAAACTGATTCTCGAATGTATGTCCCCACAGATCGAGTTAGTAGATTTTTTTAGGATGGCTGCTGAATAACACGAGTAGAATAGCAATAGGGTAGACCCTCTCCCTGGGTGATATTTCACCCAGCCTAGTAAGAGTGTCACTTTTATATTTCAGTGAATTTGTTAAATTTTTTTTAAATAACAGATATGTGATACGCATCATATTCAAGTATTAAATGAATAAAAAATGCGCTTTTTGAGGATTATGAACTTGAAGACTGAACATGAAGGAATATAATTCACACAGTTTCAGCTCCAAGGGGAGAGTTATTAATTGCAATCTTATTTATGTAATGTATTTGTTTAATTAAGTGATTGGTTTGAGTTTAAATTTTTTTGTATAATTCAATATTTAATTTGAAATGTGCTTTCGTGAGTATCGTATTAGTGCTGTTAATCTATGAATTGAAAAAAATTTATTTTGAAGATTTTTCGGGACTTATAAGTTGAAAATTCAGTGTTGGACTTAACCTATAATGTTTTCCATATTTTCCATTAGGGAAAACTGGATAATTCGGCAAGGTGGAACACCCGAAAGGGTCTCTCCGCCAAAAAAGCCATAAGCTTAATAATAATAATGTATTTGTTTATATTTATTAATCAATATTTGTTCATATGTATTTATTTATATTTATATATGTAATTGCAATCTTATAATTGTTGTGTTCAACAGAATTAAGTTTTTCTGCTGATGACCTTATTGTTATCGTTATGTGTTTAAGACGAGTAGAACAAGACTAAGAATACAATAATGAATGCAATAAAAGAATGCAAATATTGAAGAAGAATATTGGAAGCTTATTTTTTTGGAGAAGAAAATGTTGGACGAATTATTATATCACTCTTATATTGAAGCCAATGCATATAATAGAACAGGTACAAACGAGATACAGAATGGATTAGTGAAATAAACAAGCTTTCATTGGATTACTGTTTATAACTGGACGATTGAACATGCTCTTCCACTTCTTAGTTTCAAGGCTCCATTTCTCAATAATTTATCCTCATGAAAATTTATCAATATGTCAAGTAATATGGAGAATGAAATTATAGTATGCATAATTAGATATAATAATTTATGATAATAAATCATTTTAATTCTATTAGTATTTGTTCATCCCACTCAAAAATGACAAACCAATGCTAGAAAAATATGGATACTTTTTGAAAATTAGGGGTTAAATTATTGAATCAGCTCAGACAAAATTGGCAAATTTTCAAAATCAGTAGTATCATGTTTTGATGATATTGAAAATTAAGTTCTCCACAAGCTTTATTAATGAGAAGAGAATCTGTTTATTAACAAGCTAATCTTGTGAGCCCTCTTTACATTTAAACTTTAAAAAGGCTCACAGCAAAATAAGTAATTCTTCCAGTAAAATTTGACTCAAATTTTTTCGGTGATTATTCCTCTATGGGACCATTGATTTCAGATTTTATTATTTTACAATCTTCCCATCATTGGTATGCATGTTCCAGCCAAATTTCATGTAAATCGGGCGAGTAGTCTAGGTGGAGTATGATCAAAACCGATTTACAGAAGTGGTCTAAGACAAGACAAGACGATATTAGTCACTGTACTTCACATAGTTTCTTATTAATCATTGCATCAGTGTGTGCTGCTTCATAAGCAGCTATGTGAATTATTGTGACTAATCTCGTCTTGTCTTGCCTTGACTAACCGGTGTACGCCCAGCCTAAGATTTGAGCTTCGCTCGACCACGTTTCGCTCCACTCAATTAGGTTGAGAATTTCTTATTTTGTAAGTGATTTTATTGTTTGAGTTTTCAATTCAATGTATTCCCAATTCAAAAAATATAATTTGTCAGATGATGGGTAACCAGCATTGTTTCTTTGTTCACCTCAAATTTGCATTCATGCTTAGGCTTAATGAGAACCTCCTTCTTCCCACTACGTGCAGTGCAGGGGCTAGGGAACTCACCTTACTACTTCAAAAGTATGAAGCATGGCAAGATATATAAATTATTATGTTCTAATGTGATAAAAATGATGGGATAATGGGAATAGGAGAGTAGGCCTACACTTGTTTGTATCAAAAGTTTTTGTATTCTTTGTTGATAGGTTTAAATTATTTTACAACAGATTCAAATTCGTATAAATAACACATTAAAAAATACCTACAACACTTAAAAAGAACAATAATATTTACTCATAACAACAACGATTCTTTTTTGGTACATACAGATGATAACAATACATAGTTCCCGCTTCAGAATATTCAAGTCTATGAATGATTTGAAAACAATTTTATCTACATATATATTTATCAAACCACAATATTCATTTAAAAAATTAGCTAATTAAGTACCCGATAAAGTAGTCTAAAAAATATTTTCATAAAATTCTAAAATCTCCTCTCATCATATCTCTTGCATTAGTTAAGATCTATTAGTTAATTTTACTTTGAACTTAGTCACCTATTCTATTCAAAATTATTGTCTCGCACTTATGTGATATGAATCTAACTAGTAATAATAATAATTCCGTGTAACCTGGCTGGCTCAGGTCTGGTGTCAGAGTTTTCAGGTCACTCCTGATCAGTTCAGGGTCTATGACGTGACTTAACGACTGTTTTTTAGGCAGCCGGGACCGACGGCTTAGCGTGTCCTCCGAAACTCCTAACTAGTAACCTTAAAACCATTGTGTTACTAAGTAATGTATAATATTAACACTTGACACGTGTCTGCCTTAAATGCTTTGGATAGATTTAAAATACTCATCAGATACAAAATTACAATAGATCAGACACTGATGTTTAAGAAAATGTATAAAACAAAAATATTCTGAAATAAATGTGTGAAGCAGAAAATGGACTAATAACCAAGTATCTGGTACTAATATCAACGACTTGAAGCTTATTTTGTTGTGGAAAAGAATGACCTCATGTAGTTATCAAAATAAGTGATTCAAGACATGATCTTCATTCCATGGATTCATTATTTGAAAATTGAAAATTATCATACAGTACTTACAATAAACAATCATACAATCCGTGAAAATAATAGTTTGATTATTCGATCAAATACACATTTCTAACAACTTTTTATTAATTGTTATTGTGATCATGTTGAACGACATTCAAAAATTAAAATTAACATAAAACATAATCCTATATCAAATCCAACAACTTATCCAAATCTTTTAAAATACTATCAACTTTTAACAACTATACTAAAGTATCTCTTGTGAATTAAGAAGAGATATCAAACAATATATTAATTGTTTATTAGATTGCACATGTTATTTACCTGTTTTCACTTGAATATTAATCTACAAAATAATTATACTAAAGTGCATACTAAAGTGATTTTTGGGTGTATTGAATATTGTATCTTATGACTTATGACATTGTGATGTATATTGTCAGTGAATAAAATAAAGTATGACATTTAATTGAAAATTTTGAGTATTAATGAAGCGTGTATTGATCACAAGGCTTTTAAAAATACTAACTCAAATTAGATTCTACAGGGAAGCAGCACTTAAAAAAACATTTTTCAAGTGTTTTTGATACATAAAAAAATAGGATTCTCAAGAAATAGCTAAAAAAGGTTTACATTCTCACAGACAATAAATTATACAATAATTATACATATTGTAATAAATATTGAAATTATTGTAGGGCTGCACATTTCGGTATTCTGTAATTTAGCTAGAAGCAGTCATGTTGAAATCGACTAGTAAGCCCAATTAAATCTACAATGTGGAACTCAAGTGGATTTCAAACTTAGCATTATAAACATGATATTAAGACACTATAAAAATACCAAAAAGCAATTCAGAGGTACAGCCCGATGCTAAGCTCTATGTCCCTGGGAGGAATGCAATTTGTCATCGGAAACCGGTTTTTGCAGTGCACAAGAGTACTATCTTCGTCTCTCCGCTTCAGCCGTCAGGGACACGGAGCTTAGCATCGGGCAGTATGCCATTGAGAAGAGTAATAATGACATAATATTCAATGAATAAGAAAATAAAAACAAGGGAACAGCAATCTAGAGAATAACAAATTAGAAAATCATTAGAACACACATGACAATCAAATTTCAACAAATATTTCATGAAGAATACATAATATTTTAGCTTCAAAGAGAGAAGGAGCTTAATACATGGAGCAGTAAATTTCCTTGGTAACAGCAGGACATGATAATCTATATTGAATTTGAATTGGGTTACGTAAATGCTGTCACAAAAGTTTGAAAAAGAACTTGAAAAGTTCTGAAAACTTTTGAAAAGTTCGAAAAGTGAATTGTTGAGCATGTTTATTGTTGATCCAGGTATAAAACTTTGTAAACTGTTTTTACATGCAGGCGAACTATATTATTATTTTTATTAATTATCTATCATTTTGGAAGACAAACATTTTTTATACAGAGAGCGGCACGGAAACTTGCTGATTTGAAATGTGCGTCATTCAAGCGGTAGGGAACATGGCATAGGTACTGGAAGTGATATCATTTGAAAGGTGTAATTCTGAAGTTTCATTTCAGCCCAATTCCGTCGCCATCATGCGTTTTCCTCAATGGGCATCGAGTGTATGCGTAGTCTTACTTTTTGAACGAATCTTATGTGATTGCTGCCCAGCGCGCCTTCCGGTATCACTTCTTGGACCAATCCACTAGTAACTTTTCGGACTGTCCTGGACTGCAAATCGATCATGACGAAATGTGATTAGACATGGAATTGATGTCCGGAAAGTGACCAGTTAGATAGAAAGTTGTGCTTGACAACCACATATAAGATAATCTCCAATAGATAAAACTCTCAAGTAAGAACATTCAGATAGCAAGGATTACACATTCCATTTTCACTTTTATAATTTTATTTGATAGTGAAAAACTTGCAAGATTCGTTTGCGGTAATACGAGAAGAGCCTTGGGATATAAACCAAGGCAATTTTCCTTGCAAATCGTGGTTTGAGAAAGTTTTAAATAATATTGATGATGAGCATCAATAGACAAGTTGTGCGAGCATCAACATTCATTTGGGATGCAAACCGAGTCATTGCAACGACCTCAAAGTGTTAGGCTACATGTTCGTCTACTTCCTGCATGGATTGCTATGATTCATTCTGATGAGGTTTCTATTTATCCTACATGGCTCACTGCCCTTTGCAAGGCATACGCATCAATAATGCCAAGGAACGCTAAAGCCAGATCAAGGACATAATGTAAAGCACCACTGTTTATGTGTTGTCCAATGAACTGCCTGAAGAAATACTGAATCCAAAGAAGAAACCTTCACCTACAAAGAGTACATAGACAAGTTGTGCAAGCATCACCATTCATTTGGGATGCAAGCCGAGTCATTGCAACGACCTCAAAGTGTTGGGCTACATGTTCGTCTACTTCCTGCATGGATTGCTGCCCTTTGCAAGGCATACGCATCAATAATGCCAAGGAACGCTAATGCCAGATCAAGGACATAATGTAAAGCACCACTGTTTATGTGTTGTCCAATGAACAGCCTGTTGAGATAGCAACATATGAGAGGCACATTGAAAGACTGGATTTCTACAAGAAACCTGACTATGAGTGGCTTAGGAGAAAATTTTCAAATACCTGTTTGATTGACAAGGAGGAATACAAACTTTGTCTTGAAGAATTCATAGAATATTTTCATCTCCAGTATGTACATTAGACATTAGACATTAGACATTAATGAGAATTTATGAGTGAAACCATCTTGGAGCGCCAACTGACTCAACCAAGCAGAGTCAATCTAATGAGGTTTCTATATATCTTACATGGCTCACTGCCCTTTGCAAGGCATACGCATCAATAATGCCAAGGAACGCTAATGCCAGATCAAGGACATAATGTAGAGCACCACTTTTTATGTGTTGTCCAATGAACAGCCTGATGAGATAGCAACATATAAGAGACAGATACGTCAAGGAGGATACTGCAAAGTTGATTTTGGGGCCATGGGTTGTATTTTGTACTTGCAGGGACGTCTTCTCTCCAAACTGAATCCAAAGAAGAAACCTACACCCACAAAGAGTACATAGACAAGTTGTGCAAGCATCACCATTCATTTGGGATGCAAGCCGAGTCATTGCAACGACCTCAAAGTGTTGGGCTACATGTTCGTCTACTTCCTGCATGGATGGCTGCCCTTTGCAAGGCATACGCATCAATAACGCCAAGGAACGCTAATGCCAGATCAAGGACATAATCTAAAGCACCACTGTTTATGTGTTGTCCAATGAACTGCCTGATGAGATAGCAACATATGAGAGGCACATTGAAAGACTGGATTTCTACAAGAAACCTGACTATGAGTGGCTTAGGAGAAAATTTTCAAATACCTGTTTGATTGACAAGGAGGAATACAAACTTTGTCTTGATGAATTCATAGAATATTTTCATCTCCAGTATGTACATTAGACATTAGACATTAATGATACTTTATGAGTGAAACCAACTTGGAGCGCCAACTGACTCAACCAAGCAGAGTCAATCTGATGAGGTTTCTATACATCACACATGGCTCACTGCCCTTTGCAAGGCATACGCATCAATAACGCCAAGGAACGCTAATGCCAGATCAAGGACATAATCTAAAGCACCACTGTTTATGTGTTGTCCAATGAACAGCCTGATGAGATAGCAACATATGAGAGGCACATTGAAAGACTGGATTTCTACAAGAAACCTGACTATGAGTGGCTTAGGAGAAAATTTTCAAATACCTGTTTGATTGACAAGGAGGAATACAAACTTTGTCTTGAAGAATTCATAGAATATTTTCATCTCCAGTATGTACTCAAAAATTCAAGTTTGAATTTGAAAGTGGAATCACTCATAAGAAAGAAGGAATAGCAATTGACTGTTGCAGAGGCCAGAGTGAATGGGAATGGGAAATTTCACCAAGCACGGACTACATTTGAACAAATCTGGAAAAGACATTAGACATTAATGAGAATTTATGAGTGAAACCATGTACTGATTCACCCAAGCAGAGTCATTGTGATGAGGTTTCTATACATCCTACATGGCTTACTGCCCTTTGCAAGGCATACGCATCAATAATGCCAAGGAACGCTAATGCCAGATCAAGGACAAAATGTAAAGCACCACTGTTTATGTGTTGTCCAATGAACAGCCTGATGAGATAGCAACATATAAGAGGCACATTGAAAGACTGGATTTCTACAAGAAACCTGACTATGAGCAGCTTTGGAGAAAATTTTCAAATACCTGTTTGATTGACAAGGAGGAATACAAACTTTGTCTTGAAGAATTCATAGAATATTTTCATCTCCAGTATGTACATTAGACATTAATGAGAATTTATGAGTGATACCATGTACTGATTCACCCAAGCAGAGTCATTGTGATGAGGTTTCTATACATCCTACATGGCTCACTGCCCTTTGCAAGGCATACGCATCAATAATGCCAAGGAACGCTAATGCCAGATCAAGGACATAATGTAAAGCACCACTGTTTATGTGTTGTCCAATGAACTGCCTGATGAGATACTAAATCCAAAGAAGAAACCTTCACCTACAAAGAGTACATAGACAAGTTGTGCAAGCATCACCATTCATTTGGGATGCAAGCCGAGTCATTGCAACAACGACCTCAAAGTGTTGGGCTACATGTTCGTCTACTTCCTGCATGGATTGCTGCCCTGGCAAGGCATATGAGTTAATAAAACCACAGAACACTGTCGCCAGATTGAGGAAATCAAGCAAAGCACCACTGTTAATGTGTAATATAGTAACTGTAATGTTAAACTGTAAATTTTAATATAGTTTGTAAAAATTTCAGTTTCTCTACAAAGAAACTTTGAAAGCAAAGTTTTGTTTCTTTTGTAAAAAGTAGCTTCTTACATTTTTTGTAACGTCACTCTTGTGGCTTTGGATGGGTAAAGATGTTTGGATTCATTATAATTCATGCATTCTATTCAGACAATCATTACTATTACAATGTCAGTAGAAAATTATGTTTGTATTTTTCTTTCAATTCTAATTTTTGTACTCTTATATCATGGAGTGGTTCACAATTTATTCCTACTAAGCGTAGGAATTGCTTATGATATTTACAGGCACCCTGGAGCAGCAAGCAATATTTTAAAATTGAAAACGAAACGAGCCATGCGCGCTAAGAGTGTGGAGCCTATGGGGAGCCCACAGATACGTGAAGAAACAAGGCAGCAGGTGATGGGACGCGGATTCTTTGCAAGGACTAGGGACGGGTCACAAAGAGTTCCTGTTTGCTGAGGAGTTCCATGAGGACGGTGTGCAGATTGCCATGGACTTCTAATACCCAACATCAAAATGTCTGCCCCTACTACTACATCTGCAGACTCGACACCACCACCCACTAGCAGTGTCGCGGATACTTCTCATGTAGAGAAGAGCAAGCCGGTCGTTGCCGCTAATGCCAAGCGCTTGGCCCAAGCACCCTTTACCGCACCATCCTTCCAGCTACTTAATCCTTCTCAGAAACAACATCTTGTGTATTTGCCATACACTACCTTGACAATTGGCTTAACCAATTTCATCTATCAACGTGCTCTCCTTCTGAAGCCACAATTACACTCAACATCTTCCAAATTCCGAATTTCTCATTTTCAACTTTCTCCAATTGTACCTCGCTTCTGAAAGTCGTAAATCATCCAACTACCTGACTCCGCCTGATGAACGCCATCGATCAGGTGATGGGACGCGGATTCTTTGCAAGGACTAGGGACGGGTCACAAAGAGTTCCTGTTTGCCGAGGAGTTCCATGAGGACGGTGTGCAGATTGCCATGGGCTTCGGCAGTTGCCGAATTGCAGACATTATGTGGCAACATCCAGGAGAAGCGAATCATATTTTTATGGGCGCGACATTTAGGGTTGTGCCTTGGCAACCAGTAAGACTGCGCCAACTATTTTCCATTCACATACTATTCAGGAATGTGGTGAGTATCACCGATTTTGAAGAGTCCTTGATCAGGACTAGGGACAGGTCACAAAGAGATCCTGTTTGCCAAGGAGTTCCTTGAGGACGAAATGCAGATTGCCATGGGCTTCGGCAGTTGCCGAATTGCAGACATTATGCGGCAACATCCAGGAGAAGCAAATCATATTTTAATGGACGCCATATACCATACCATATGCATGGACCTTATCATATGGTAATAATTATACCATATGGAATACTTAATATGGAACCTTGCTCCTTCCCCGAACTTATCCAAAAGTGGAAAATATTTTGAAGTTGCAAAAAATAGACATGAGGAGAAGACTAAAAGCACAAAGAATAAAGATATCAGCATTCCAAGCTATTAGCAATTTGTCAGCCACTTCTAAGACAACAGAGCTCCTCACATGGAGGGCATTTGAAATAACTCAAAAACTTATCACCCGCCATTTTGAAATATTTCGTCTGATTAGGTTGGTTCATTTTTTAACAGCAGACCTTCATCTTGGCCTTGACCATGCCAAATTTTAAAAAAATTAGTCAAACCATTCTGGAGAGAAAAAGTGAAAAAACAAAATGGCGACTAGGGGGGAAACAAAGCATTTCAAGGCCCATGTTTACATGAACTGTTCCCTTGATTTCAATGCCAAGAAACCGCTCACGAAGTTTGTCTGCCTCTTTTAGAAACACCGTGTAGTGTTATATGACGAATTTAAACTTTCTAATTGTGTGAACAAGCAGAGGATAAAAAAATTCAAATTCAAGTTTCTTAATTAACGGAAAAATAATACATTACGAAAATTCTTTCACAATCCATGTTCACTAAACAATCAACATTAAGTTTAGAATATCAACTACTAATTTATAAAGATCCATCCACATTATTCGTTGTCAAGTAAATGCGAGTATTTTCATAATGATGTCTTAAAATAAATAGATTGCACTGCAACCCTTCAAAAATATTTTTATGTGATCTCTATATTGAAAAGCGAAATAATATAAAATCATTACAAAACTTTCATAATTATTGCATGAACCCTGTAAATATAATTATTTCATGAAACTAATACTAGGGCCAGCTAGTGAATTCTAAAATTTATGGATAAGTTTTAAAAAAAGGAGTTAGCACTTATCTCTAGAAATTCCAATTTAAGAGTTAAGAGTAATACATCTCTGAACCGTCAATTTCGATCTTCATCTTTGTCCTCAGATTTGAAAGAAGTTTCTTCAGATTGCTGAGATGAGTCTTCTGTCTTCAGAAACCATCTTGGAGCACTAACTGACTCAACCAAGCAGAGTCATTCTGATGATGTTTTTCTATTTATCCTACATGGCTCACTGCCCTTTGCAAGGCATACGCATCAATAATGCAAGGAACGCTAATGCCAGATCAAGGACATAATGTAAAGCACCACTGTCTATGTGTTGTCCAATGAACAGCCTGATGAGATAGCAACATATAAGAGACAGATACGTCAAGGAGGATACAGCAAAGTTGATTTTGGGGCCATGGGTTGTATTTTGTACTTGCAGGGACGTCTCCTCTCCAAACTGAATCCAAAGAAGAAACCTACACCTACAAAGAGTACATAGACAAGTTGTGCAAGCATCACCATTCATTTGGGATGCAAGCCGAGTCATTGCAACGACCTCAAAGTGTTGGGCTACATGTTCGTCTACTTCCTGCATGGATTGCTGCCCTTTGCAAGGCATACGCATCAATAATGCCAAGGAACGCTAATGCCAGATCAAGGACATAATGTAAAGCACCACTGTTTATGTGTTGTCCAATGAACAGCCTGATGAGATAGCAACATATAAGAGGCACATTGAAAGACTGGATTTCTACAAGAAACCTGACTATGAGCAGCTTTGGAGAAAATTTTCAAATACCTGTTTGATTGACAAGGAGGAATACAAACTTTGTCTTGAAGAATTCATAGAATATTTTCATCTCCAGTATGTACATTAGACATTAATGAGAATTTATGAGTGAAACCATCTTGGAGCGCCAACTGACTCTACATGTACATCCTACATGGCTCACTGCCCTTTGCAAGGCATACGCATCAATAATGCCAAGGAACGCTAATGCCAGATCAAGGACATAATGTAAAGCACCACTGTTTATGTGTTGTCCAATGAACTGCCTGATGAGATACTAAATCCAAAGAAGAAACCTTCACCTACAAAGAGTACATAGACAAGTTGTGCAAGCATCACCATTCATTTGGGATGCAAGCCGAGTCATTGCAACAACGACCTCAAAGTGTTGGGCTACATGTTCGTCTACTTCCTGCATGGATTGCTGCCCTGGCAAGGCATATGAGTTAATAAAACCACAGAACACTGTCGCCAGATTGAAGAAATCAAGCAAAGCACCACTGTTAATGTGTAATATAGTAACTGTAATGTTGTAATGTTAAACTGTAAATTTTAATATAGTTTGTAAAACTTTCAGTTTCTCTACAAAGAAACTTTGAAAGCAAAGTTTTGTTTCTTTTGTAAAAAGTAGCTTCTTACATTTTTTGTAACGTCACTCTTGTGGCTTTGGATGGGTAAAGATGTTTGGATTCATTATAATTCATGCATTCTATTCAGACAATCATTACTATTACAATGTCAGTAGAAAATTATGTTTGTATTTTTCATTCAATTCTAATTTTTGTACTCTTATATCATAAGCAAGTTCACAATTTATTCCTACTAAGCGTAGGAATTGCTTATGATATATAATATTTACAGGCACCCTGGAGCAGCAAGCAATATTTTAAAATTGAAAACGAAACGAGCCATGCGCGCTAAGAGTGTGGAGCCTATGGGGAGCCCACAGATACGTGAAGAAACAAGGCAGCAGGTGATGGGACGCGGATTCTTTGCAAGGACTAGGGACGGGTCACAAAGAGTTCCTGTTTGCTGAGGAGTTCCATGAGGACGGTGTGCAGATTGCCATGGACTTCTAATACCCAACATCAAAATGTCTGCCCCTACTACTACATCTGCAGACTCGACACCACCACCCACTAGCAGTGTCGCGGATACTTCTCATGTAGAGAAGAGCAAGCCGGTCGTTGCCGCTAATGCCAAGCGCTTGGCCCAAGCACCCTTTACCGCACCATCCTTCCAGCTACTTAATCCTTCTCAGAAACAACATCTTGTGTATTTGCCATACACTACCTTGACAATTGGCTTTCTAACCAATTTCATCTATCAACGTGCTCTCCTTCTGAAGCCTACAATTACACTCAACATCTTCCAAATCTTCCGAATTTCTCATTTTCAACTTTCTCTCCAATTGTACCTCGCTTCTGAAAGTCGTAAATCATCCAACTACCTGACTCCGCCTGATGAACGCCATCGATCAGGTGATGGGACGCGGAGTCTTTGCAAGGACTAGGGACAGGTCACAAAGAGTTCCTGTTTGCCGAGGAGTTCCTTGAGGACGAAATGCAGATTGCCATGGGCTTCGGCAGTTGCCGAATTGCAGACATTATGTGGCAACATCCAGGACAGGAGAAGCAAATCATATTTTAATGGGCGCGACATTTAGGGTTGTGCCTTGGCAACCAGTAAGACTGCGCCAACTATTTTCCATTCACATACTATTCAGGAATGTGGTGAGTATCACCGATTTTGAAGAGTCCTTTGCAAGGACTAGGGACAGGTCACAAAGAGTTCCTGTTTGCTGAGGAGTTCCTTGAGGACAAAATGCAGACTGCCATGGGCTTCGGCAGTTGCCAAATTGCAGACATTATGTGGCAACATCCAGGAGAAGCAAATCATATTTTAATGGACGCCATATACCATACCATATACATGGACCTTATCATATGGTAATAATTATACCATATGGAATACTTAATATGGAACCCTGCTCCTTCCCCGAACTTATCCAAAAGTGGAAAATATTTTGAAGTTGCAAAAAATAGACATGAGGAGAAGACTAAAAGCACAAAGAATAAAGATATCAGCATTCCAAGCTATTAGCAATTTGTCAGCCACTTCTAAGACAACAGAGCTCCTCACATGGAGGGCATTTGAAATAACTCAAAAACTTATCGCCCGCCATTTTGAAATATTTCGTCTGATAAGGTTGGTTCATTTTTTTACAGCAGACCTTCATCTTGGCCTTGACCATGCCAAATTTTAAAAAATTAGTCAAACCATTCTGGAGAAAAAAAGTGAAAAAACAAAATGGCGACTAGGGGGGAAACAAAGCGTTTCAGGGCCCATGTTTACATGAACTGTTCCCTTGATTTCAATGCCAAGAAACCGCTCACGAAGTTTGTCTGCCTCTTTTAGAAACACCCTGTATTGTTATATGACGAATTTAAACTTTCTAATTGTGTGAACAAGCAGAGGATAAACCAATTCAAATTCAAGTTTCTTAATTAACGGAAAAATAATACATTACGAAAATTCTTTCACAATCCATGTTCACTAAACAATCAACATTAAGTTTAGAATATCAACTACTAATTTATAAAGATCCATCCACATTATTCGTTGTCAAGTAAATGCGAGTATTTTCATAATGATGTCTTAAAATAAATAGATTGCACTGCAACCCTTCAAAAATATTTTTATGTGATCTCTATATTGAAAAGCGAAATAATATAAAATCATTATAAAACTTTCATAATTATTGCATGAACCCTGTAAATATAATTATTTCATGAAACTAATACTAGGGCCAGCTAGTGAATTCTAAAATTTATGGATAAGTATTAAAAAAGGAGTTAGCACTTATCTCTAGAAATTCCAATTTAAGAGTTAAGAGTAATACATCTCTGAACCGTCAATTTCGATCTTCATCTTTGTCCTCAGATTTGAAAGAAGTTTCTTCAGACTGCTGAGATGAGTCTTCTGTCTTCAGCGTCATGGCTCTGTTGAAGTTGAATGAGCCTGAAACATGGTTAATTTTCAATATCATTGAAATTTACAATTAACTAGCAAGGCTTGCATGATATTGTAAAAGATAGACTGAGTGGTGAGAAATAGACATGAAAGATAGATAAGAATACTTGAAGTTCTTACTATCTGAAGTCTGTTCTAAGTAATGAAATTCTCTAGATAATTCGTACAATATTTAATAAATTTCTGAAAATGAGAACTTCAACGAAATAATAAATATGAAAGTTCAAGTAATGAATGTTTAAAAAAAGGACGCACTTCAATATTTTCAAGGGACAATATTTTCTGCAAAGGGATATCTCCTTTCCCCAAAAACGTGATTGTAACTACCGTATGCTTTTTATTAGGAATGGGTATCGATACATAGATGTTTGAGAACATAAATGTTTTTCTCCCAAACATCCATGTTTAAACGATGATTACTCTTCGATGTTTTTGAGACGATGGTTTTCCCAAATTGAAAAATTTTCCAAGTTAGTTTTTAATTTTGGTGTTTTAAATTTTCAAACAGAATTAAAATAAACTGCTATTGAAATAATTCATTTCTTTACTTTCTTTCAAGTTGAATTACGGTAGGCATAGTTCCAGTATAAGCAGTAACAAGCACAATCACCAGACAGCAGTAGAGTGAAAGTCATTTTTGTCGTCTAAACTCTAGAAATGTTGATCTTAAATAGGAACTCACTCATTCATTTACTGAGGTACTACTTAAATAATGTGAGTGAAAAAATATTTTCTAGTCAATCAATATCAATTAACAAAATTCATCAAGTATTATTTAAAAAAAATTTCAAATAATAAGATATTATTACAGGCAATGCAGCGGTTCAGTAGCGGCACAAACACCCCCCTTCACCGGTAGTAAATAAATTTTTAAAATCTTTAAAAGCATCGATTTTTAGGAGGGAAAAACATAAATATTTTTTCTATCGATACCCATCTCTACTTTTTATATAACTTACATGTACCAGTGCTATTACAGTATTTATTTGCGTCTCTAGTGAATGTATATGTTAGGCTATGGTTTTTCAAAGGCAAGGTCCTTACTAAAGGATATTTTCATTTTATTACAATGAATATGATCGTTCAAAATGGTCACTGAGAAAAGATATTTTTTTGATGATAAAAGTATGTATCATGGGGCATAATCCAGCTTTTAATCTTTATTTCACAGCCCGGGATTCCATAATATTTTTGCTGTGAATCGAATGAAGAGATAACGTTTCAGAATAATTGTAAATACAAAATAATGATGAACTCACCAGAGGTACTGAAGTCTGACGGATCAGTTTTTAGTATGTATGGGATGATCATTTCAATTTGTATGCTTCCTATGAGACCAGCAAAGAACAATTCTTCCATGACATGCGGCTGCAGCGCCCTCAGAGGACGTAATTTCAATAACAGTCTCGGAAACCTGTCTATATCATCTGGAGAATTTGACTGTACATAGGCCCGAAGTTCTTGAAATGCCTTCTCTTGAAGCTTGTTCACTTGCTTTCTAATACTCAAGCTGGGATGATCCGTAATATGATCTGATAAAAGACGGTAATAAATTAGTATTTTTTACAAAGTAAATTCTTAGAATAACTTTATCGATTAATGAGCAAATGCTACCCGATATTTCAACACAACAGAGGCCTGTTCCCTACAACTCAGAAGACAAGAAATACAGATAACTGGAAGTCTAAAATTCACTCCTAGAATATACGATTTACAGGCTCCGAATTTTGTTCAGAATCAACTGTGCAGCATTCAAGCAGTACCGAAAAGTGAGATTAGGTTATATTAAAACTACGACGAACCGGGAAACGAGAGTGATTTGATTGTTAAAAAGAAGTGTTTTATCATTATTTTTGGTTACTTCAACTTATAAAATATCTAGAGTAGGTTATAAAGCTCGCTCGTCATGTCATACCTAGTATGAACTAGGTATAAGAAGACAAGAAAATAAAAAGAATAAACCGATAAAACGGAGTATCCAAGGACCCGATATTGTAGTGTACAGATTAACAGAAAAAACAGGACAGTACTTTCAATAATTGCTCAAGTAGTAAACATAGTAGCTATTTTCTGCAATTGAGAGAAACGTTTCAACATTTGGATTACTTTCATAAAATTAGAATAGGCTATTGTAATAGATAATAATAAACATAATGAATAATTTCAAATCATAAATAATGAATTTATTACAATAAAAATGTATGGATAATTGATTAAACCAATAGGCTTCTTACTTCATCTATGAAGATATTATATTTCAAATCTCAAAAGTGTAAGATCTTCCGTTCGTTAGTTATCGTGCGGATGGACGGATAATACCAGATAATACGAGTACTGATAATACCAGTACGATCGCATTAAGAACCCTATTGGTTCCTTAATAATCTATACAAACACGACAGATTTCAAATTCGAAGATAGCTGATATTTTTAAAACATAAGCACGGGTATATATCTATATTAATAAAAGAGAGTTGGTGTCTGTACGCTCGCTTATAACTCAAGAACGGCTGAACCGATTTAGATGATTTTGGATTAGTTTGAATTGTTACAGCACTGGTTAACATAATATGTATTAAGATATTAAGATATGAGAAAATTCCTTTATAATTAATAAATAATTAGTAAATTAATGACCTAACCTATCAAACATTTCACAGGCTACGGAAAGATGATCGTGTATTTAAGATTAGAAAATCTGCTCACAGATTCTAAGCTTCAGTAGCGCAGTGCATAGAGCGTCTGCGTTGTAAACAAGAGGTTGCGGGTTCAATTCTCGCTCCGAACCATTTCTTTTCGTACTGGGTTTTCTACTCTTTATTATTTTTTACGCTAGAATCATCAATTAAGAATGAGTTATCGTTCGTATCATAAATGTTTTATTGTTTCAAATAATAAAATTGAAGAACGGAAAAAAAATTAAAAAAAAAAAACTAAAAAGAAATAAATGAAAAAAAATACAAAATAGAAAAAATAAAAAGAAATAAATAAATGAAAAAAATACAAAATAGAAGAAATTTAAAAAAATATATAATTGGTGGGAAGAGGGGAGTGAAATTTGATGGGAAAGAGGGGGATGGGAAAGAGAGGGATATGTGGGGGTGACATTTGGGGGGGAATGAATGAGGGGTGGCATGAAGGGGGGACATTTGGGGGGGGGGGAAGAGTGCGATACGAAGTTCGCCGGGACAGCTTGTTTTATTCTAAATCTATTAAGCAAAGATATTCTGGAGAATACTTCAATACTTTAACGAACCTGCACTGAAGAGACTAATAAGTTTCAAGTATGCATATTCATGTTCATTCACCCTCAAGCACTGCATTCCATTCATGTAATCCTGAAGTGTACAAATATGGTCAGTCACCTGAAACATTTACTGCCAACATTAACTAGAGAATAAGGAAGAGATCTTTAGATATCGCAATGATTTAAATACAGAAAATCACTACATGCACAAATCAGTTAGAGATTCAACTATCAGTGTCTCAATCTTCATTCAGGACACCCACATTACGAAAAGTTGCAAAAGAGTGGTTTAGATCTCCACCGCAGTAATTATTTTCAACTGATAGGACATTTTTCATATTTCTATGTTGACTACCTTGGTTTTTAGTTTGGTTTTTCTGCTGCAATGTAATTTGATAAAGCATTTATTAAAACCTAGGTTGGATCTGAAAGTTTACAAGCATGAATAAAAAATGAAGAATTGATCATTCCTACTTTCCTCCAGACACTTGAGGATGGGATTATTTTTCTCAATCAATCCTAAATCTAGGCCTCAAGCCTCTATTCAAATTGATTATTCTCTTCCTTAATACGTAAATAATGTTATTTCTAGATATTATACACATATAATATACAGAGAGGCGCAAGTCACTGGACAGAAGAAAAAAATAACAGCAAGACGGAATTACAGCTTTTTTTAACATTATGGGTATTCCTACACATAGTTTCAGCCCGTGATGTTGGTATTACCAAATGTTGGTAATTATGCTTTTTTAAGTTGGCAATACAATGCAATGAAACACACAACCATCGAACAAGTAAGTACATTAGTGAAACGTGTAGTTTCCGAATTATTATTTTTCTCATAGAATTTTTGTAAAACATTTGTCATAGTGTTGAAGAAAGAAGAAAGGATTTTCGCGTTAAATTTTTTTTATAAAAGTGGTGCTACTGCAGTTGTTAATGAATTAGGAATACACTTTAGATCAAAACCACCATCTAGACACACAGTGTACGACATAGTGTCTTGTTTTAACCAACTGTCTTTTACGCCACTCTGTATATAAGAGTTGCTCTCCAAGTTATTCATTTCCAACGCGCATATCCCCAAAATAAGTTTTCAGTTCACTTATGCCCGTACTCTAGGTTAAGAAGCAAGGTGTTGATCATGAATCTTTTCTGTACCTGTACTATGTTCCGAAAATTATCCTTGGCCACTAGATCTGCGAAAGAATTCCTACTCATAGAAGCTATCGTATTCCTGCTTTCTCATACTTTCTAGTTATTCTTACTCTTCAAGATTAGTACGGAAAATATAAGTGACAATGTTAGTTGTGACAAACGTTCCAACATTCTATACAAATAATGTTGCCGCAATTAGATGTAGCATTAAGAACGGGTTGACATTAAAACAAAAATAGAATTGAACAAGTGAAAATAGCAAAAGTTTGAAATAAATCCTCACCAGCTTGACTCTTTTGGCTGAGATCTTTTCCTGAGCGACAGACGAATGGAGATGTGTTGCAATGGAAGTCAAAATCATTGGCAGAGAAAGGCTATCAGAGCATTGAGCTAGTCCTAATACAAACAATTCAGTCCAACAGCCTCTAATTAGAGCTACTTGTGTCTCTATACTGTAAAAAGATACGGATGTTAGAAATAAAACAATAATAATGTTTTCATTATCAATAAAATATTCGAATCGTCTTATTTAGAAATTGATAGATAATGTACTGCCGGTAAGAAGTAAAACATAGAATCAAAATACTTGTATTTTGATTCTATAAGGGTGGGAACATGTCGGAGCTGTGATAAGCGATCCCAGCTTTGATACTAGCAACGCTCTCATCGATGGTCGATTGCTCAAATGCAATTAACATCGCAGCTCCGACATAAACATGCTCATTAGAAAGCACGTCAATATTCTCTACGCGCTGCTAGTATCACAGCTGGTATCGCTTATCACAGTTCCGACATGAACGCACCCTTATGATGACTGTATTTTGATGACAATCTTGAATGATAACAATTAAAATCATTTGTTGAGATTACCAATTTCATTCAATTATCCATACATAATTACCAACTATTTCAGTACACCGTATCCTGTTACTGGACTTATAAACAAACGTTACTTATTTACAAATTTATGGGACGGATAGCTAAACAAAATTGTTAAAACCAGGTGACACATTGAAAAATTAAAACGAGACAATTGCCCTAAAAATAGAATAAAGGGGATTGGGGATAACCTACTCTGAAAAATAACACAGCTATATTACTATACTCTGTGCAAGCCTTAGATTAATGAGTTTTCAATTTCATATGAGAATATGAGCGCACTGTGGTCGTGCTTTCGGTTTCGATCAACTGTGAAATCTGGCAACACTGTACCACAAAATAGGAAACCTCCCCAAATACTACTACAGTACATAAGGTTTGCAAGGAGTATGGATGAACACTACAGAACAAATAGAATACAATATAATACAAATGGAATAGAGAACATAAAATAGTTATAATTACCTGAATAATTGAAATGCGGGTATATTTTTCGCCCAGTGAACAGATAGAAATAGCAAGCGAGATGCGCTCTCACAGATGTAATGTATGTTGATATATGGCGGCATTGGATGTAAGCTAGGAGTTTGTAGTGGGAAAGCAACATGGTGCTCTTGCAATAGCCGTCCTTCCAATTCTAACGCATCGTTAGCATCATCTCCATTTCTATTGGTCATACTCTACAAGTAAACAAAAAAGAAAGCAATGCCTGAATAGCTCTTACCACATTAAATAATTATGACGTTTGTTTTCAATATTGTAATAATAAAGATGGTTGATTGATGGTATCTTGTGTTCATTATATGAACACAAGATACAATGATACAAGAACAAGAATCAAGACACAATATTTTGCTTGATCATTATTTGAACACAAATATAATGATACAAGATACAGACATGAGATTTATTATTCTTATGATACACACACGAGTCTATAATGAACTGAGCGTGGATAATATGATGAGGTACGGCACAATTTAAGATACAACTGGGACATCCCAGGTCGCATAAATAGGTCACATAGGTCAATATTTGCAGTAGCAGAAGTCTTCAGAGTATGGCATTAAATAGGAATTTCGTTCAATTAATCATTACTTTTTGATGAACTTAAAGGGATTTAAAACTCTTTCATTAGTTGCTTGGGCGCAAAATTTGATCACGTACATACAGAACACGCTCTTACAGAACATTGATTGGCTAATGTAGGTATTATTAAATGATATTATGTGATGTCTCACCTCTACAA
The DNA here is from genome assembly GCA_017141395.1 of Laodelphax striatellus. Taxonomy (NCBI): domain Eukaryota; kingdom Metazoa; phylum Arthropoda; class Insecta; order Hemiptera; family Delphacidae; genus Laodelphax; species Laodelphax striatellus. The sequence continues at coordinate 18,893,331 of CM029544.1, read as the reverse complement.
CAGCTTTGGCAACAGTCTCTAAGGCACAATTTATGCGAAATTTGTCTTGCTCGAGGTAAATGGCATCGATGACGTCATTTTCAGGCAAGAAACTATCTGACGATGCATCTTCGTCTTCTCCTGTATTGAAACTTGGCGACGTTTGATTAACAATTTCACCATCTGAAGAATGAAAATTCGTTTACAAGTAAGTTGATTGATAGTTTACAAAAGCCAGTGCTAATTTGGTTTTTCATTAATGATATTATTTTTGTGACATGCTTAGGCCTATTATTTTTGTAAATTTATATTTCAGCAATCAGATACTGTACTTTGTGTTGTGTTAGAGAAGGAAATAAGGATTACATAGTGCTTGGAAAAGAACTTCCTAGTGGTGTTTATAGATTGAATGGTTAATGTTATTGAATTTTTCATCAGCTCGAAATTAAAGAGAATTATTCAAGTTTTTTCAATGTTAAATGGTTGGACATGGATTCATTTGTTGCTGTTGCCCTATACACTTCGTCTCAATTCAAACTTAAAACTAGGTAGCTCTTTTTCAAATGCTCAGAATCACGGCCGAGCTGTCTCGGAGGACAGCCATTTGCACGAAAATCCAATTGTATTTTACCGCCGAAAAATGTTGTCACCTAAGTCGTTTTACGGTGGTTACATTCGTATTTTCGTGAAACTGGCCGTACGCTGTTTGAGTTGTTACTTATATGAATTGGGTGATTGAAAAGAGGGCAGTTATTTCTATGAGATATTCAGCACGATATGATTTTGCTTTTCATTATCTTTAGTCTCCTAAACATTTTGAAAACCATCAAAAACTTCCACGTTTCATCAGTATAGGAATGTAAAATTATAATATTATAAATCAACAGTATTTCACTTGATAATTGGATGTAATTACTTACCTAAATTTATTCTATACGTTAGAGGACTCATCATGCTGAGGTTGGATAAATTGAATGCAGCTGCTTGAGATTGAGAGTCCGAACACAGATCTTTTCTTATAAATATCTTCATTGGATTATTTGAAAAGTTTCCGAAATTACTGTCACCTCCCATGAACAGTGAGAAATCTTTCTTTTCAGACATTGGCTTACGTTCATGTTGAACAGCTGAAAAATTCAAAGAAAATCATATTGAAAAGCTATTGGTAACTTCTCAACAATTCGCGAGAAGCATTACTGCATAATTTCAACTAAAATGTGCTGTTAGTGCTTTTGAATCACCAGCTTACCTTACCTGATGCATGAATTTTATTTTTATGTGTAATCTATTATTGTACGTGTACAATTTACTGAAACTCTCTTGTGTCAAATCTATTGTATGTTTTGTCAATAGGATTGATTGACTAAACATGAAATACAGTTACGAGCTTAACGAACTACTAGTACAACTTATTAATACAAGTTCTATTAACATATAAAATGATCTAGAAGACATTCTCAGAGGTCAGTTACCGTCAAAGGATGCAACAATGTATTGTCCATAATGGACATCACTTAGCGGACACAATTTTTCGTTTGTGAGTAGGCTACATGAAAAATGCTATTATTCAACAAGTATTTATGTACCAATAAAACTTATTTAAAGCAAATATTAAATTTTTTATGATTATTTAAAAAAAAAGTCCTTTTCCCGTGAATGACCCTGTACTTTATACATAATATGACTCGAACAACAATCCTGCATTTGTTTGAGATGATTTCATCACAAGCCAAACTTGCTGGAATGAAATATTTTTTGATTGTCCAGATAAAGTGCAGTCTATTTAAAAAAATCACAGCTGATATTACAGTATATTTCTAGTAAGATAGTCGTATGTTTTTGAAATTGGTTTTAGTCATGAAGTGAAATCATCAAGAACAAATGCGGGGCTGTTGTGATAAATACATAATAAATTGTATTATACAAAATATATTCGTTATAAGTGATAAAAGTTATTTACAGTAAATTCCACTCTCTTGCTCATTTGTGGAACATTTACCTAAATTGTCTCAGTCGATTTAATCCATAATTAGCTATAAAATTAATACTTACAATCACTTCTCATGCCCATTGAAAGGCACTTCTGAAGTCTACAATACTGACATCTATTGCGATGATGTTTAGTTACTTGGCAGTTTTTACTTCCTCTACATTGATATCCTAGTTGTTTACGTATAGAACGTTTAAAGAAACCTTTACATCCTTCACAGCTAATAGCACCATAATGTCGACCTAAGGAAAGAAATAAAACTTGAGTTATTCAACACATCACGCATGATTTCAAATGAACGATACTATATGTCTCCTGATGGAGTTTACCTGTATGTCTTCAAATAATATAATAATCGTATTACAATAATAATAAATAAAATAATCGATGATGAAATTACTTGAGCATTAAGGGATTGAAAAAATGAGCGGAAATTTTAGATTTACAGAAAAAAATAATAGAAGTAGACTCAAATTCAAATTCAAATTTATTTCACACACACAAAAGAATACAAAATATAAATAATACAAAATAATTACATCATGTGACTGAACCACTGGCATAAGATCAACTTGTTCGCCAGTGGGAGTAGGATGATAAATTAAAGGTTACCCTACAAGAAAAGCATCAACGAAAATATAATAAAAATACACATGCACTGCATAAATACAACAGAAACATAATATAAATCGTCAAACAAAAAAATCAATGATGGCATTCTATGTTAACTAAAATTATGAAACTATGAAACTAAAAATCATTAAACCAAATCATGGTCAATTCAAGACGCAGTCCAGAATCCAAAAACAATCAAATAATATTTAAATCAAAATAAAACTTTTCAATAATCCAATTTTTGGTTATTAATGGAACAGTTTTTTTGTGGTAGGATCAAAACAAGTTCTGTTGGGAATTCATTTATTAGCTTTGAGCAATGTAAATAAGCTGTTTACGTATTAATGTCAGATCCGAAACATAGCATTCATATTTTCTTGTATTATATCTGGTTCTATGGTTTTGATTATCTATTTTAAAATTTGCTCTTGTATAACAAAAAGTATTTAAAAACATTCAACACATACAACTGGCGGATTGACATGACTCTAATTTCTTTGAAAGCTTGAATTGAAGGAAATATTATTGATTTATTTAATATTGTTTTTACGATCATTTTTTGCATTATAAAAAGAGCTGACAAGTGTGAGTTGAATGTACCTCCCCAAACAACTAGACCATACTGCAGTAAGGACTGTACTATTGCAAAGTATATTATTCGTAGCATTGGCAACTGGAGAACCGACCTCAATTTGTAAAATTTATACGAGACAAACTTTAATCGGTCACATAAATAATCAATATGCCGCTTCCACTTGAAACCCTCATCTATAAACGCTATATAAACGCTGAGGAGTAATTCAGTAAACTGATAAACATTTATTTTATTTCTAACTTGATATGTTGTTAGGTGTATCAACATTTTCTTGTAATTGAATGTAACTGTAATGCTGTAATTATAATTGTAAACTATACAAAAGAAATGAATTTTGCATTGATTTACGGCCTACAATAGGCCTACAAGGAATAAGTATTGTATTGTTATCACGGATCGTGAGCTGAGGAAGTTGAAAACGCAATTAAAATGTACTCTTTTATAATTTGGGTTGGGACCATGTCCTTTAATCTGCTGATAATCTTTTGAATAATAGGCTACCCTTGTATTTCGTCTACTGAAACAGTCGTTCACTGAACTTTATACAACTGAATAAAGAAACAACTCAGCACAACTTGGCTGCAGGAAATGTTTCATTGACATTTTTTTTTTAAAGTAGGCCAACTTGTTATTTGTTTTTCATGAAAAAATGAGAAGAATAGATTTCGCCATTATCTTACCCGATGCTCTGTCTCCACAAACTACACAAATCTCTACTGCTAAACATAGAGAGTGTATTTTTTCCGGAGTAGATGATACTTCTATTGAATAATCGATTGGAGTATCCATTGCAACACAACTCATGAGTTTCTACACTGGAACAAATCATTGAAATTCAATTGAAAAACTTTATTTCAAATTTTAACTCATCATATACAGGTATACATAATGGATAACTCTCGAATAATGGATTTTACTTTCATTCCTATACACCGTAGGAAAATTTGTATCTAATCAAGTAAATGGTGGCGAATATGGCCACACATAAAAAAGAAAAATGTGGCATGTGGCTGGCAAGTCCATTGTTCTTTTCCAAAAAAAAAACTGATTATCAAAAACAATAATTAGGCGTATGTTTTAAACAGATTTTGAAATGGTGTTGAGAGTACGGTACCACAAATCTTGTACAAATAAAAATTCTTCATAACCTAACCATGTGACTACCAAGAATAGGCCTATTTAACTTGAGTGAAACTCCTTAAGAAAGAAGGTTTATCTCTTTCAATACATTAATTTAAATTAATAAATACTTAACAATAATTATTTATTCTGACAAACAACGAGGCAGAGAAATAAATTTGGTAGAATTCTATCCAACGAAATGAAGTACAGACAATGTGAATAATCGACGCTTAACTACTTGTCGAGCTGCTTACTTCTTCACCTTACTCAAAAAATTAAAATAGAACGTACATCTTTGAAACCACAAAATAAACTTATTCAACTAGTAACTTGAATAGCACACCACAAGGTATTTTCTAAGAACATGTTGTAATATGTTTGGCTGAACAGCACAAAAAAGATAGGTTAAGAAACAAAGTATAATATGAATATGAAACCTATAAGGTCAGATTCGACTTACATCAATTTTCAATTCCGAGACTATTATAAATTGATCACATTTCACGAAAATGAATTTCCTTATAAATAAAGCCTCTCAAATATCAGAGAAAAAAATTTCCGTCCATCCTTGAACAAGAAGAAAGAGTACAACTCAACTTCAAGGCTATCTCAATCTCAATATTATACTTTTTAGTTCTCGCTCGTTCTCACACTTTTCACTAAGCCTCTTCTCAGCTGTATTTAACTCTTTTTTATATCAACAATTTTCAGACTTTTACATTTTAGCAAGCTATAAAAGAATGCTCTATTTTCATTTTCCAATTTTTGTTGAGTTTTCAAATAACTCTAGCAAAAATTATCTTGTTCTATCATTGAACCTTATATGGCGCGATATTTGAATTTCTACACAAAATGCATAAAAGACCTTATAGCTATTCTGACAGAATAGCTATTTAAAAAAGGATAGTACTAGCTAATCACAAACAAATTTAAGTATATCAGCTCACATTATTGATTTAGTAGGTATTGGTACTATGTGCTGAGTTAGTAGCGTATGATTTAAGTTAGTACTGGTACCCTGTTCAATTTTCAGTAAGGTTTAGTAGTAATGAAAATAATTTTTGATTACAATTGATGAAAGGTTTCAATTTAAATCTAGCAAAAAAAATTATTTACTGGTTTAAATAAATTGGGACCCCTTGGGGTAATTGGGTTGAAAAGATGACCTCTGACATCAAGAGAGGGGAGAAGTAATGCTGAATTGGCTATATTTGCTCTCTTTGATTACTAAATAGATACTATGAGTTGAATACGCAAGATTTTCTCACTGCACCGTGTTTTAAGCATGAAAAAAGGGCGAATCATTAATTTTTGGCGAGAGTTTTACCGGAGAGTTCAACCCAAACACGTTCTCCTGAAAGCTTTTTTCGTGCAAACCCAGACAATTTATTTATTTATTATTATACGACATTGTTGAGTGCAACAGGCACAGCCCAAATAGCACTCATGACATCATGATAACATAACAAAATAAAATGAATATGAGAGAAAAAACTTAACATGTGTTCAGTTCAGAACAATAAATTTGAAAATAGAAATGCAGTATATAATACAAACTCAGAAGTTAATAAATAATAACAGTCACATTATTCATAAAATAAATAAAAACTATCTAAAAACTTGATCATGAATTTACAAACAGCAAAATCTACAAATGATGTATAAATAGTAAAGACCAGATAGAATAAGGTAATAGTGTATCCATTTATAGATAATTATTTATTCAATTTAAAGCATGGATATTGATACCTAGCAGTTTCCTTTTCACCATAAACTTGGACAAAAAAAAACAAATCAATCTGACCATCACAGGGAAGGAAATCTCTGGGCACCCGGTTAAGAGGCGCATAATAGTGACCAACAGTATGACATCTATTAATAGAGAAATCCTGCCTATTCCGGTTATTGAAGGCGGGCACTCTGAAATTCAACTTGGACAATATATAGGGACTGTTAACCAAGTTATTAACAAGATCATACAAGAGCACACCAGAAATCACACGGCGCCTAGACTCCAATGTTTTGAAGTCAAAGATACATCTCAATTGGCCAGTAGGAAATCCTAGAGGACATGCCAAATTGAATCTCCTGGCATACATCATTCTCAAAAACTTGTTTTGAATCTCATGTGTTGAGGATTCCATTTTATAGCACAATATTCCAATAAACTACGTGCTAAGCTGAAGAAAAGTTTTCAAAGCATCCTGACCAGTGAATTCAATCGTACTTCTAATTTTGTCTTGCAAAGGTTTTTCTTAAAATGAGTTGCCTCATTCATGGGTTCCATTTATCAAAATTCTGTGAAAGTCTAAAATCAATAATCGAAATATGCGCTGCTGCATACACATCACACAATCTTGCTTAGAGGAAGCTCAGCTTTCAATGACTGATTAATATCCATTTTAAATCCACATTCTTTTATTATTATCATGGTATCTCATTCTGTGCTCAGATTTTGTTACTCACCGTGTAACTTGCAAAGGTATTGTGTTTTTACCATCTTCGAAAAAAATAATTTGGAATTTGAAATAATTTGAAGCAAAATATACAACAAATATTTATTACAAACAATATTTATAGAAAAATACATAGCTCACATCAATACCTCATCTGATCGACTGCCGAATTTCTCTGCACAATACCATCAACACATTGAATAGTTTCAAAATTATTTTATCTCTATTCCCTCAACGCCTCATGTTAGAAACACTCAGTGCAACTAACCAATGTGTATGGATACAGTTCATACAGCCCTTAAAAACTAACACCAAGATAAAATAGGTCTGCTGAATGAAGCAATTGAAATTATCATAATTCATGTGTAAAGCAAGTCACAAATTAACCAAATTAGAATCACCAAATTAAAAAAAAATTAACAATATAATGTACATGAAGAATTTATATCACAAATGAAAAAGTATTAAAATTTAGATGGAAAGAGGATATAATTGCAAATATGTCGATATGTTTAGCATGGCGATTACATTGTAGTCGATCCCATGTACTCTTGAGAATTGGAATGTGTAGAATAAAAAGTAGAGAAGGTTAAAAGAAGAAAATTATCATAGATTGTAACATAAATACAAAATTAATATGTTGCTATAATATTAGCAATGTCTAGTGGAAGAGCCAGCTCAAATAAGCAAGCTTCTACAAGGTGGGGCAGAGAAATTTACTTCCAGTTGGTAATCCTGAAGCAATGGCTGCTGTTATGAGGGTGGGGGTAATTTTTTCTGAATGAGAAAAAACATAATTTTTTATTCTGCATGAAAAACTAGAATTCCATTCCTGAAAATTGCAGTGATAGAGAATTTCAGCCTTTGTGATTTTTGTGCTCAAGAAAATGCATGTGAGGCGCTACGGCGCTACTGAACATTCCTCATGACACCATGATATTCTTCCATCAGTCGAGGTGTATTGATAAGCGGAACATGCTAAGCTCAAAAACCCCCAAACAGCTTCATAAACATCCCTTACACTTGGACAGTGTTACTGTTTGATTTGCAAAATCGCAAGTTGTAATAATTAGTCTACAGTTTTTTTGACAGACATTGTGACTTCAGATTGATTTGCCAATAATGTTTAAAAGTTTTTCTTGCCAGCACTTTGAAAAATGAGTGTGGGAGAAGAGTGGTTGGAGCAGGACGGCTTCACATCTCACACCGCACGAGTGTCAATGCATGCTTTGCGGGAACGCTTCCCGCTGAAATCCTCCATTACGGCCAATTTTCAGGAATGAAATTCTAATATTTAATACACAATAAAAAATTATATTTTTGAAATTTGAATCATAATGAGGACTCACATTCAGATTAGCAAAGATCGCTAATCATTTACAATCATTTATCTACTCACATAATTGCTGGCTGAATAGTATATGTAGCGAGATTAATATTAGGCCTATATCATGCACGGAGAGAAAACCAAAATCTTAAAAAGCAGTTGAATAAATTTTCCAGCAGACCTTAAAATCAGTTCACAACATTAAACATTTTACATAACATCTACCATACAGCTAACACTACATAATAGCCAGTATTATTTCATATCCAGATGAAACATATAATAAACACATTTGAATATTGGTTTGCAGTAACAGAGGTTCATTTTAGAAATTTGAATACACCCATCAATTACATTGACTCCATCAATTACATTGAGTTATATTAGCTAGACAAAAATCATCAACATACATCACACATGTATTTGTATAAGTGATAAAAAGGATTTCAAATTAATGAAATCACAAATCAATGTATAAATACATAATAATTGTTGATGCTATAAGAATATAGAATAATTTGATCATATAAAATGTTAAATGGACGGTATCACACCACAGGAATTACACAGGAAGAAGACACATACGACATTTAAACTCTTCACGAGAATATTATACACTGTATTCTAAAAGAATACACAGAGAATACTCATACTCTGTACTTCAACGAGATGGAATAATGGATACAATTTTTCAATAATTGATCAAAACATTAACTCATTGCATTGATAAAGTGACTTGTAAAAGTAAAATGATGGGAAACAATATTTATATTCAAAATCATAAACAAATTTATAGCATCAATTACTTCTCAACCCAAAAACCTATTTTACTCAACAAGCTTCATCATTCTCATGGGAACTACTCAAATACAAGACAATAAGCTGTATTCAACAAGTATGAAGCACACAAGTTATACAATACATTTATACATGTTCCACAATAACCATATACTTAGTTTGAACATAGAATACATCAATCATAGATAATATTGGAATCACAGAGAAGACAACATTTTTAATGCATGCAGTATTATAATGCACGTAATGCCATTTTTATGAGATATATACCACTAATTACAGTATATATTATTCCTATTACTACAGAGTGTTTACAGTGATGAAATCTTTGCACTCTCTTAGAGCCTACAAGGATAAAGGTGTCATTTGTTGAGCAACACTTAATTCACATTTTAGAATCTTAATAGAAAACTGCAATTGGGTCTACACACATTCAAAGATGAGCGGAAAACGTATATTACAGTCTTTAGGTATGTACTGGATAGAAATTTGAGACAGATATCAATGTATTATTGACATCACAGGGGATAGAATAACAAACAGCGAGGATAGTTTAGACATTATATAAAGCATTGGAAGCAGCGAAGCCATCTTGATTTTGCAACTTGATAGAAATTTAACACCCATATTACAGATATTTGCACTATTGTCTTGACAGCTTTAGGGAATTTCGTCCCAATTTTAGTCTACGTTTTCTCCATCACTTCTCTAGTGTGAAAAATATTTTAATTTCGTTGAAATTTTTCATGAGATTCGTTGTATTATCGTAAAAGTAATGCTTGTGACCGACCTGCAATGATTTTGGATAAGGATTTCATTTAACAATGAACTAATTTTTGGGAATGTGAGACATGTGAAGATATTTTGTCTACAAACCCCATAAGACTTTCAACGTCATTCATAGTCATTGAAATGCGAACCAGCGCACAATAACGTATGTTTAATTGAAATTATTAATACACAAAACCCGTTATAGAAGAATATTAAGCAAAATTGTAGCAAGGTAAATCAGACCAGAGTTCCAAAATCGACTGAAAGGCGAAAATTCTGGCCTCACTCTACCGTATCCCAGCGTATTATTCTATGCTCTGTGATTTATTCTCTACAAGTACAAATTGGTAGCCCAGAAACCGGTCATTAATTTTACAATTAGTTACAAAAATATTTTTCTTATACAGAGTTAATAGCAAAATCACTAAGTTATTAGCACTAACTAGTACAGTACTTGCATCTAGAACCGTTATTTGTTCTATAAATATAAACAATAGACTCTCTCAAGGCCAGCTTCACAAAAGACGGTTGCCACTGTATTTTTCTTTTTGAGGAAGAGAAACCTTTTTTGTTGCTGTGATTCCTATATAGGGCCTTGGCTTGTGCGTGGATAAAGGAAGGATGATAATGACAAATAAATGGACCTACAGCTTTAGGTGGGTTTCGGCGCACCGGAAGCGATATTGATTCTCATGAATGATATCCACCGGGAACAGAGAGCGAACTTGAATAAAGTAATATCACCCTCAAACGAGAATAGCATGTGCTCGATAGCTCGATTATGATCAGGAAGCCAACAGCTTCCCTTATAAAGCTATTAAATAGCAGTGAGACAGCGGATTCAACCAGGCGAAAACAATTAAAATATATTTATAACCTTAGCCCACATTGCAAAACTCCTTTGTTCTAATTTGACGCCAACTTTATCTACTACTCTATCTAGCATACTGGTCCAAGTAGTTCAATCAGAAGCCGGGAGGTGACGCCACGTGAACTCAGTCTATTCTACATTTTTTTCCAAATACAAATAAAACCTGCACACCAAGTACCGCTATCCTTTATTTTGGCTCAAACCACATCTAAATTGGCTCAATAATACGGCCACGATGGCTATCATTAGTTTTGCAAAATTCTTCTAATACTCAAGGATATGCTGCATAGGATTAGAATGGGATTTTGATATTTTTTAACTATTCTTAGACAAGCCTCTGATTGTTCAGCTTTGAGAGAGTTTACTGTATTCAACATTAAGAATACAATATTCAACGTTGATATTATTATTTAAATTCTCTTTACATAATTATGAAAACTTTCAACATTGAGAAAGTTTTCGGGTAACTTTAATTAACGATAAATTTTTGAATCTGATAAACAATATTTTAGAATCCAAACAATCAAGATTACCAAAACTCTATGTATAAGCATCAACATAAGCAGAATAGAACCAAAATGACTAACTACTAGAGGTTATATTACGTCCTAGCAAATAGTGTATGAAGCTATTAATAAAAATTATATTTTTAACCTTGAATTAACCACTCAGTTTACAGTATAGAATTATTTTAGTGTTTTCTTGCAGAAAAAGCAATTAATTCATCGGATAAAGTAGTAAAATTGAATATTTTCAATTGTATTGAATTCCGAATAATAGGCTGAGAAAGAAAGGATGCAATCAATAAATTTAATAGTTTAAGCAGATTTTCATCAGAAAATGAAGCACATTAATTTTTTGATAAATCTCAAATAATTTCATAAAGTAGCCACCAAGACTAATGACAACAAAAGAAAAACTGAATAACCAACACGAATAGTCTCCTATTTATTTTGTATTTTATATTGTGGCAAAAAGGAAATAAATTTGATTTGATTTGATTGCGGTAGTTAATTTCCTAGTTGGGCTTTTCAAGAGAGATGGATCACATTGACAACAATCTAACATTGAAATTTATCATGACACTCTTATCCTAAACAACAAGTTACGAGGAATCTAAATTACAGAAAAAATCTGGAAAAACTTTCTTATGCAACATTTTCACATCAATACAAGAAAGTCTGATTTATTTCGAGTCCTCGCGCGGTTTTGGAGTACAGATTTGGAGTAAGACCAATCGTATTACTAGAGCAGAGTTCGAGTACAGAGTAAATTATCAAGGAATTCAGAATCAATGCATCATCATTGCAGCCTCAAATAGTAGCCAGTAATAAATTAAGAGGAGTTAATAATAGTTTTTTTTTTCAAATGAAGATAGAGCATGAACCCTGTATTTTTCTTGAAATATTACCGCAGAGGTTTCATAACTTTTGTTCAATGCAACGCAATTCAAAGATAAATTTTGAAGACCAGTATTACAAAATTCTACAAAATACTTGAAATTCATTTTACAAGATGCATTCTCTCGTTTTAACGAGAGTTACGATTTCAGAATTGCAAAATAATTTAGACTTCAAAGTTCATTCAAATTGAAAGTTGACTTGTACCTTGTGGATCTGTGACTATTGTGTAGACTAGCTCTTTGGATCACAATAGGGCCTACAGCAGATTTCTTCAACTTCAAGATGAATGAATGCAGTAATGTAAAAATTTTGTAAAAACATTGCGGAGAATATGAATTTATTAATTATTCAAATGATGACTATGAAAGTATTTTTTAAAGAATTTAGATTTGATTACTGCTTGAAAAAAATGTTTGGTCCACAGTGAACTAACATGAATGCCAGCTGCACTTTCAATATATTTTGTTCCTGACAAGTTTATCATCTGTTAGGTAGTCTATAAGTTCGTTAAAAACATAATTTCTAATATCAGTTATAATTCAATGAAAGTTAGAAACTTGAAAATGTTATAAAGTAAAGGACTAAACAAATTATGTCAGATGAAATGGGAATCGAACCCATGATCTGAGCAGCGATAGCAGGCTAAAATTTGAAAGTTTGAGATTTTTCAATATTACTGTATTTTGATTATATTCTGTTACATGAATATGTAATATTATTGGTATAGGATAAACATTTCCGAGGGATTCAAAGATTCTAGCTCCTCGAATTACAACAGATAATTCATTTGAATGAACTACATATTTAATGAAGTATTTGTTCCCTTGCTCAATTAAACTTTTTGCTTCAAACTCATCCACTTAACGAACATACCTCATTTCATGCGTAAGATATCACTAAGCATTAAGCACTTAACAACTATTATACTATCTTAAATAACACCAAAAACAGCAAGGATTATATCCTTTATGAAAAACATCTAGTGGTGATAAATCTTACAGTTTTGAAAATGTTAAAATAATCGAAAAATTCTATTGATTAAATAAAATATATTATTATATATCAAGTAGACTATAACTAGAACATTTACAACATCAATTAACATTCATAGATTATAAAAATGTAAAGATATTATGCAAAAGTTGCTATCTACATAAACAATTTTGATAAATCAAGTTGAAAAAGAACTGTTTTGGCACACAATTGCCACAATATTGAAGAAATTTCCTAGAGCACATTAAATAAAAAGTTAGCATCTTTAAAATGTGCGAAGAATCGCTAAAAAATCTGTTTTTTGAAGCACCAACCTTTTGTAGGCTACATGAAAATAATGTTTATCATAAAATTAATTTTGATTCAAATAGGCAAGAGAATAGACCTAGACTGGGCTTTAAAAACCAGTAATGCAGTACTAGAGCAAACTTCGAGTGAACGTCTTATTCGACGAAAATTTCACAATATTAAAAAAAACTTGGTTTTCGCTTATGTTAGACTAGAAATAAACTCCTGCAACCAGAGTGAGCCGACCCTATTAACAAATTTAGAATTTTAACAAATTTAATCATCAAACCCCAAATTGGAAATGAGAAATCATAAACAAAAATGATACTTATTGATACCTCATTGAATAGAGCTCCGTAATTTATGAGATGAACGGAGATTCCTGAGTACTTAATGTATACAGTTTTATATTTATGACTCAAAATTTAAAGATAAAATTATTTTCAATATTCAGGTCATTTCCGGAATCAGGCTCGAATATTTGGTAGGAAAATATATAAGTGAAAATTTGTCAAAATGAATATGCATAACAAAGGAAAACATTAGGTAGGATTTCTATTAGAATTTTCAGATTTGCAAATAAAAGATGATTGAAAGCATCGTTAAGGAAGAATATATATTTGAGGTACAAAGAGAGCAGCTTATAAAAATGAAGCTATTGATGCCGAAAGGACTAAAGTTTAAATGTTCGCTGAAAATTTTCTTCAGTTGAGGAATACGTTAGTCGAGTTTTTAATAAAAATATTCTGGCTCAATTCCACACAACAGTTTTATGCACTACAGGTGTCTAGCTCACTCTGTTACCTGCATTGTAATTTTTATATTAGGATCAAAGATCACCCCACATAACAAGTCCTGTGAGCAAGAAGAAGCTAAAAATAATTCCTACTTTCTCATATCACAATTCAGTAGTTGCCTGAAAAGAATTTAGTCATAAATTCCAAGGAGCAGTGAATGTTACAACAGCAAAGCCATGAATTACGGCTGTGAACTCCAAGAAAGGAATTGACTAATCATTTGTGATTTTTTTTCTAGACAATTAATGATTCCACAGCCTAATTGAAAAATCCTAGCAATTTCTTTCCCTATCGAGTAACTCATTCAAAATTTGATTATTTGAGCTAGAATACAGAGTGTCTATAAAATAACGCTGGGGTTTTGAGGTTTAATATTTTAATGAAGTAAGAATCGTGAATAAATGTGTATACATCATTTGAAAGGTTGCATTCTCAAGTTTTCATTAAACATATTAATACAATTCAATATGAGCCCCATTAGTGGCACGGCACACATCGTAACGGTATTCGATCTTTTCCCATGTCCTGTCTAGGGGGATGGTTTCCACGTAATTGATTATTCGTTCCCTGAGAAAGTTTCTTTACTTTCTTTGTACCGTAATAACAGAATTAGTTTCTATAAGCCAAATAACGCATTGAGCCTTTTGTTGCGGCGTCGCCATATCGCGGCAATCCAGAAGGCATTGAGTCACTGACTGCCGCTACACAACCCAACGCTGTTTCAAGGTCAACGCTCCACAGCGCTGCCAGCTGTTGATGAAAACATTCCCAATTGGTATGAGTAAAACTTGATGAGCTAATTGTTTTGGAAAAATGATTTACAGTTTTGTATTTTCTATACCTATAATTAATTAATTTTAAAAACCCCGAAGTTCTTTTATAGACACTCTGTACAATAATGTGAATTTCGAATAATACTTGATCCTTCACTCCTATATCATATTTATCAACACAATTTGTATTTATAGAAATGTTTCATTCTTCGCCCCATAAATAGTTGAGAAAATATTCAATTTTTCTTTGTTATATGGTAATTAAAATTTTTTATCAAATATTAGTTGACTTTATAATAAAATATCAGTAATAATTATAAATATCATATAGACAATCGGAAACATCTAAAACTTGTTCCATATACGGCTATAGAACGAAATACGATTATAACGATTTTCAATCCAATAGTAAATCTTTCTATTTCATATAAATTTTACTTTAGAGTGATAATTTTGGTTCACAGTATGAATTTATTCAATCGACGTATACTTAGGAAGTAACTATATATATAAATATATTTCTCTTATAAATGTTATATAAATTAATATTTTGTGAATCTCTGATTCTTGTAGATAAATTCGTAATTTTTACCTGTTTCTATTAAAAATATTGGTTCTGAAGTCACATAAATAACAATTATGAATAGCTACAGCTATCTATAATTTTTCAACTTTGTAAATGAAAAATATAATCTAAAAATCAGATAATCTAGAAGAATATCTTTAATAAACATTGAGAAGATATTCACAATTTTGAGCGAATGAACTTTATTTGATTTCTCTGAATACAGCCTCATTCAAACAGTTTAGTCACTTGAGATAAAGTCAAAAGTCATTGAAAGGTATAATATAAACATTGTTAGAAATATAAAAATAATCTCAGAAAATAGAAACAGAGGTATCATTTGTTGAAAACTCACAAGAAAATAATTTTTAATACCCCCATAAGCAAGTATATTTCATTCATCAAGCAAGTCATTGAATATTATTCATAAAAATCCATACATCTTAATAATGAATTAACACAAGTAGAGTAGAAATTTGTGAAATCAATTAATGAAATAAACGGTACTGAAAATAATCTTCGACAAAAATTTAAACTAAAGAATCACCTCAATCTTCTCCATAATTTATCATTACCAACCAGAATGTAAAATTATTTTTGAACTAGCATAACTTCCAGTGAAATTATGTAGGTTCTTGAAAAATTTAAAATAAAATCGTACACTAAATAGAACACTTCAAATGTATTAGAGGAGATTGAAAAATACAATTTTTGTACAACAAATTAGATTAATAGTAGCATTTCCTGTAACTGAACTTGACTGGTTGGATTTTACCTTGATCTGGGTAAATTCATTATTTTACGGCGTGAGGTCGACCAACACTGGTAGTTTTCTGGAGATGAGGCTTTATGATCTGAAACGAATAGACAATGTTATTCAATAGTTGATTATTCTCATCATGGTAGTAATGTAGTAACGGTGTAAATGTAATTAGAGTAATTAGCAATAGTAATAGTACAAATATATTTATTTCTTAATTCATTCAATCATTATACAATGAAAACACTTGGATGTAGTCAAAAATATCACTGTATTTATAGGAGAAATTCACAAACATGTTTCGGCATCATTGTGCCATCTTCAGTGTACTAGGAAACTTTTCTTAGTACACTGAAGATGTTCACAGGAATTTTTTGTTTTGAAAGACACTTTCTTGTCTACATTTCTTTTTTATTCCATGCGGAGCTCTGCTGCTTTATTATTGTTTAATGAACAAATGCTTATTACTGTATCCATACTGTATAAAGAGATTATAATTATAATATGCGTAGTGTAACATGATCGAGCCCAAACTGTCTTAACTGAGGGGTTGTTTAATAAAATATTTTTCCTTGTTACTCGTGTATAAATCTCAAATGTATTGTATTGGAAAAATAAATTTCATTTTCATTTTCAATTGTCGTTCTTACCCTGGATAACAGACATCTGTTTTTAAATTATGACGCTCAGACGAGCCTGGAACCGTCTAGTGTGAACGGCATTTACATATGTTTGTTTATCTGAGTATCTGTGATTTTGAGTATCCACCTGTGAGTAGAGTCTAATTTTGCAATTTGTATTACATATTTCTAAATACAAAGCTAAGCTCTTTCTATTCCTCTTTCAAGGCTTTCTTATCCATTCTCTCTTGCTATTCTAACCGAATACGGACTATTATTGAATATGATACTCACATCCTTCCTATCGCTGTTTTCAACGAGCAACAAGGGCAGATGGCCGCAGCATTTCATTTTCGTATCAGAGCCGAATTCCTTCAACAGCTGGATAAGCTTCAGCTGATCATTGATCTGTAGACGATCATCCTTGATTGCCAAATGCAACGGAGTGTAACCCTGATCATCGCATTTGTTGATGGCTGCATAATGACCAGCTTTATCCAGTTTTCCAGTGACGAAACAAGTATGCAGAGACTGTAATAATTTTTTCAGAATTCCAAAGCCGACGATTTTATCCTCAACTTTCTCGACTGCGTAATGGAGGCAATTGCGTCCAAGTTTGTCCTGAAATAAGAAGAGTAAAGTAAGATAATTTAAAAAAATGGATGAAGTCTGATCATCTGAAAAATGCATTATTCAAAAACAGAAAATTAATAATTATAATAATAATAGAAGAGTTCACCCCGTGCAGCGCAAAGCGCCGCTCACTTGAATTTCCTAAAATTCTTAGTTTTAAATAGTTGCTACTTTGATTATCTTCAGCTGACAGAAGCTCAGACATACCAATGAAATCCTACCTTGTACAGTCATTACTGGTAACTGTACTACTTTTAGAAAAACTTTCTAATCTCTATCTATGGGGAATTTAACAAACTAAACTCAATAAATTTAATAACTTATAAGTACATTTTATGCCAACAGATAGTTCTATTTAAAATGATTATTTTTTAAAAACAAATAGAGCATGCAAAACTTCGATTATTTATCTATCTCTTGGCGCAAACCGCATCAAAATTTGCCCTCTCAATCTTCTCCAAGAACGTTCCAAAGTCGGACACAAAATTCTCTTCATAAGTTATATAAGATTTCTTAAAACTTGAATTACAAAAATATCATTGGAAACGCATCGGGTACAGTGCATTTACTTTGCTTAGACATATGGACTAACAATTGAGTATGGAGCTTAAGAATAATAGGAAAGTGCTCCTGGTATTTATCGACTTGAATAAGGTCTTCGATACCATCTACAGAAGGATTCTTCTAGAAAAAATTAAATGTATTAATAGAATACAGGGAATAGAATATGAAGTCATTACAGCTCTTTACAATGACGAAAGTCTATAATAAACCATTCCCTTTGAGGCAGCCATATTAATATTGGTGGTGGATAGTGGCTATCAGATCCAAACTTTACTAATGTTAATTAGTCAATGATTTTTCTATGCCGATTGGAAATTATTTTGAAATACAGCCGTTTTATATGGAATATTGTATAGCTCATGAGGTGGTTCAATAGCTGCAAAGAATTTGACTAATGCATCTAACAACTAATCCCAGCTAACAAAATTATTCTGTTTTTATCGACTAATTCAATTCCTAAAATTTTCAAACAAATATTATGAGAAGTATACTGCGATTCATTCAATTTGACGCTTGGCGATCAGTAAACAGCTGATGTTACGCAGCTTTGACACAATACTTAACCGACAAATGCTGAATCTCACAGATTATAGCAGAGTTTAAAGAGGTCTTCTTTAAATGGTCTTCTTTAAAAAGGTATTTTATAGACTTTTAAAGGTCTTCAAGACTTTGAATAGTCTTTGGATTATTGTGTCAAAGCTGCGTAACATCAGCTGTTTACTGATCGCCAAGCATCAAATTAAATGAATCGCAGTACATATTTATCAACTCAAAGAATATAATATTATGATGAGATAATATTCAATTCATGCGGTGATCACTTACCTCAGCTTCAATTCTAGCTCCATGTTTGATGAGCTGCTCCACAGTGTGAAATGAGTGTTTGAAATTTTTCACTACGGCCAGCATCAATGGAGTCATACCATCAATGTTGGGTTTGTTGACATCAAAAGCTTTACTCCCATCTCGCATTTTCACATGCAGAAGCTCTGCAAGTACTTCAACGTGAGATTCGCCCATACAAGCCAATTTATGCAGAACAGTTTCACCCTTATCATCCACATCAGTGTCTAGCTTCTTGCCCGAGGTGTCAACAGTATAATCAGCGATGCATCTAGCAATTAGTGGCTTTGAATTATGGTTGAATGCAGCCAATCTTAATGGAGTGAGACCAGTGACAGGGTCTCGCATGAAGAAAACTTCAGGATTTTTCAAAGCGCGTTGGATATAATTGCTATGTGCAAGTACTCTTTCTTCCATATGGGTTTTGTTGTTTCCGTTGAGAAAATCGAAGAAAAAGTTTTTTGTCTCCGGCGATTGTCCGGGTTTAGTGGTTAGAAGGTTAATCCATTCGATTTCAGTTGGACTGTACATCTTTCTCTTGGTTCTGCCTTTCTCTTGGAGTCTTTCTGCGGCTGTTCGATTCATCTCTTGTTCATGATAGAGCAGTGGGCCCTGATGGCGAGGCTGAATTGGAGACACGCGAGTAGTATGGCGAGGCTGCATTGCAGACACCCGAGTAGTAGTCCTTGGCTCCATGCTCACATTGACCGATGGTTGAGATAGAACAACCTGAACCTGATGTGGAACATTAACATCCCTTTCTATCAGAGGAATGCCAACATTTTGCTTAGCAGCAGGCTTTTTCTGAACATGAACAGTGCCTCCACTCAAGGTTTTGTTGCAAGCGTTTCTAGTTTCTTGCGGGACTGGTTTCTTGCGGGACATTCCATCACCATTTGGAAATCTAACAGTCAGCTGATTATTATAATTGATGCTGCTGTTTGAAGAGACGTTCACTGCTGGCATACTTTTGTCAGATGTAGAATTACTTGCAGGTAAGTAAGTGAATTGGTAGTTTTTGTTCACAGTTGCCTTTTTTGGAACATGATTTGCAGTATTTTGATTGCTGGGCATTGAGGGCATAGAAACTGTGGTGGGAATATTGAGGCAAAAATCTGGGCGATGGTCAACATTTTCATAGTCGCTATAAGAATCAGGAGGAGATGGCATGGATTGTGGGGAATCAGCCACTACAGAACGCCCCAGATCAGAAGTCATTGATAGTTCATCAATATCTCGGAATTTATCTCCATTGTAGAATGTATCTTGATAATTGGTTATTTGAGTTTCATCAATAGGACAGGTGTCTATATTCAAATTAGGGGGAAGGCTGATTAGAAAATTCTTTTCATTCTCAGAAAATGTGAAGTTTTGAATCAACTCATCAGCAGATATAATAGGCTCTGAAGAAATTTGAATAGGGTGTGGGTATGGCTGATACCTATCATTCGACTTGACCTGTGCAATTGGATTCCTTGAAATGTATTCGTCTTCTTGTTCAGCTAGCTCTTTGGCAATTCTTTTTTCATCCTTTTCGGATAACCTCGTATAGCCTGCGCGCTTTCCAAAAGGAGCCTCGTAATCATCATCATCATTCTCATCATCTCCCTCAAAATCAGTATCTTGATCATCATTGCAAGAGTCAGAAATACTACAGCTGTCATTATCATCATCACTGGCATTTTCTTCATCAGAGACTTCCAATTCAGCACTAATGTTCATCTTTTGAAAATTAGTGGTTGTAGAAGTAAGTGGATGACCATCATCTACTGTCAAATCAAGTTTTATCAAACGATCTCCCAGTTCTGTAATGCTAAGTTTACAGTTGCATATTTTTTCATCTTTTGATACATTCAATTCATTATTTGAATGAGGATTCTTGCTTCTATAATTCTCTTTGCCTGAAACATTGTTGATTATGATAGAGGAATTGTCCTTATCAGATGAATCAATTGTGTCTTCAATTTCTCTCAAAACGATGTTCATTGACTGCATATTAATTTCTCTACCTTTTCCACATGTATTAGCTGGAGTTTTAATTTCTTCGTAGCCAGTATCACGAATGACATCAGATTTAGAAGGAATGACTACACCCATTATGGCCTCCGATTGTTTGGGGATTATTATAGCTCCATTGGTGATTTCTGATCTCTCATCTGAAACCCAAATATTTTTGCATTCTGCATAATCTGCACTTGATGGGATGATTATTGCATTGGTCATTCCCAATTTCTCTACTGCTGGTTCAAGGCAATCGTTTTTGCATTCTGCCAGTTCACCAATTGATGGAATGATGGTTACATTTGCCATTTTGGACTTCTCTACTGGTTCGATCCATTTGCTGAATTCGGCCTGGTCTTCATCTGATTGGATGACTGTGGCATTGATAATTCCTGATTTGGCTGCTTCAGCTGATTCAGTCCTGTTGTTGCATTCTGTTGGGTCTCCATTTGATGGGATGACTGTTTCACTGGTAATTCCTGATTTCTCAACTGCTGGTTCAACCCACTTGCTGTTGCCCTCTGCCTGCTCTACATTTGATGAGATCTTCTGTCTTACAGAGTCAGCAACGTTTGTAGAGTCAGTGATGATAGTAGAATGCTTTTCTTCAGTGACAGAGGTTTCCTTCCCATCTTTGGTACCTTCAATACATTTCTTGTCAATAGTTCCAATACATTGGTTTTCCTCTTGTCCCCTGAGAAAAAACAAGCAATTATTTTCCACTAATTCAAAATTTTACAATGTACAAGTAGTTTTGTGTTTTAGAACAAATTACTTTATAATAAACATATATTGCTATGCAATATACAGGATAGGAAACGTTTTACTCCTCTATTAATATTACTCTAGTGTTTTTTTTGTGTTCTGCTTGTGTTTTATGAACTTTTGGACTTCTATGTATCATAAAGAACTTTTTCAAAATTCGAAATCATTCTGAAATATGGATAATACAACCTAAGTGGAATTAGGTTAAACACGGCGAGGTGGAATAACCTTCGGGACTCCCCACCGAAAAAAAGCCATTTGCTAAATAATATTAACTCTATAATATTATATATTTCATTTATTTTTAATATTACAGAATGAACTGGTGAGCATGGGAAAACATTGTGACATCAAAAGAAGCCTACACCATGTCACTAGTATTGTATACTCAAAAGATAGAAATATTTCCTAAATCACTATTAATTGAAACACTAAAATACATACTGTACAGTGTACAGTTTAGTGTTTATTATTGATCTTACTCTCGAGGATTTCTCTGAAATCCATTTTCCGTAAAGATTCAATTTTTTATTATCATTTCTTAGAAGGATTTAATGAATTAATAAAGGAAAGTTCTATTTGTCGTCTCCATTGAAAACCGCCAACACTCTCAATTTCCAATTGTTGAAACTTCAAGGTAGAATTATATTTAATAAAATCTAGTTTGTTTCACTTAACTAGTAATAATAACAATGTTATTAATGTTGTATCAAAACAGTTTTGTTGAAAATTGGCGAAACTATATGCTTACAACTTCTTAAGATGCCAAGTGATAAAATTCTAAGAGAGTAGAAATTGAAGATTCTACTATATTGTTGGAATGTGTTTATATTATTTGTCAAATTTCCAAAGATAATGGTATTAAATTTTGTTGGCTATTGTACATGCTAATGAAAACCTGATGATATTTTATTTTGGAAACTTACTTCTCATCTTCATAAGCTCGTGTTTCAAACTTCAAAGTTTCTTCCTTCTCCAAATGTTGATCAGGTTCTGAGACGTTCATATTGTTCAAGATTTCCGGAGATTTAGTTCTGGGTGGGACAGCACTGACGCACTCCATTTTTAGGCTAAATTCTGGAAAAACGAAAAATATTTTTAGGAAAAATTTTTTTATAGCAATTCATACAGGCTATTCTCGTGAATGCCTACTTTTTCAATGAATATCACAATGTATTTCTTGTGTATGTTGAAGATTTTGTACCGCTGTTTATTGAGAAATGAAATTGTTTGATTGTTATTGTAACTTCTATGTAAGATTTCTAACACTGAGTAGTTTCATTTGAGATTTTAAATTTTCATTTAATTCAATTGATTTTCTGTGATTGATCAAAATGCACCATTTACTATGCACATGATCACTACTAACCAAATTCGCATGTTCACCTTCATTATTCTATGCTCTAAGCTAATAAGTTGTAGTCACTACATGCTTGTGAAACTACACAACTACACTACATGCCACTTGTCAAATGGATCTAGTCAAGTGGACTATCAATAAAGTCACAGTCATAATTATCAACGATGCTTTAATATTCATCATTGAACATACAATAGAATAGAAATATATTTTATTGAGCGTCCAAAAAAACATAATAGTTTATCTACAGAGTGTATATTAACAGTGTGGCCATTTGTGTGAAGCTCTCCATAATAGTATGTGAAGATCATTTTTTCCCCCGCTGCCGCCATACTTTTGCCAAATATTTGAATTTGATATGGGATTACAGGCAAACATTAACCCATTCACTCATTTTTCAAACTTATTTCAAGAGAAACAACATTGAAAATAACTTTTCTAACATTAAAAATTGTCTCTCTACTCTTGGTATTGTGTTAAAAGCTTTAAATGATGAAAATTAACACTGACAAAGGCAAATTGTAGGATGGAAATGTATCACTCAACATAACATATGATTCGAATTTGTTTTAAATGTGAATCTTATGGGGATTGGCAAAAGTATGGCTGAATTCGACCGAGATAACTAATCAAAAGTGTGACATGCAATGTCTACACTTTTACTATTACAGTCACTGAAAGTTTATCTATCGATAAACTTCATTGAACAAACAATGATAACATTTTCCTATTTTGGTAGTTGATCGTAAATGATCCGCTACATTATTTGAATCCGGTAATCGGAGTTTATGGTCTGAATATGTTTGTGAATACTGGCTTCCGTTTCGTATCACGAAATATATACGGTAATATAATCATTTGAAATGATACAGAATTTATTTTGAATAAGGGAAGAACATAGAGCACATGTGGGCATCATCCTCAAAAAATCTTTGAAATTACTTGGAAAGAAACAGCAAAGACCATTTAATTCAATTAAACTATATTGCCATTTACAATTTTTTTTTACAATACAAAATCTATTAAATACAATCCATTTAATTACAATTTTACTGTAAAATTACGATACAATCTATAAAATGTGTGGGAGAACTGTACATGCGTTGACAGTCAATGGTCATCCAGGAAAGGGTTCGCCCCCTCCCCCCCATAAATACATCCGTGAGTTACATCACCTATTTTTCATGTATGTTGGGGAGAATTGAGGAAAATAACGTGATATTTTTAACCCACAATATAATTGCATTTTTATTAAATTCATGTAATTATCGCTCACATGGAATATATATATAATCAACCTCATATGCAAGAGTAATATCAGTTAAGAATAATTCACATATGACTATATATAAAGTCATATAACACCGCAATGTGACAATGATGCCCTCTTTTATACCCTATTTGGACGACAAAAAAAACAAACAATAGTTACTACCACAATCACCGGAAAAACGTGATCTTCACAATTTATGCCAACATTGTGATTTTAGATGAAAGATATTAGATCTTGACATAAATAATTTCAAAGCAGATGCGATAAACAATGATTTTCGAAGACGGTTGCATTCATTCCACATTTCGGAAGAGTATAAAAGACATGGAACACACAAGACAAGTATATAGGACTGACGACAAAATTCTTATTGGAAAATTTGAGTTCTTACAAACGTTTTTAATCATTAAGATAAAACCAAATAATACAATTAGTCTGGTAAATTGAGCCAAAAACGTTATAACACTTTAATAAAGTTAACATTTAACCTAGCCCTAAACAAAGTTATGTCTTTACGTTGGCATAGGCAATCGAGATTAGGCGTAAAGGGTTTCTCCCTTAGAAGCCCTCTCATACTGAATGATTAGAGTTTCATCACTTGGGAAATTTGTAAATTACATGAAAATGATATAATTTGGTGTTTTATCAAGCTTCCAGGTTTGGATCGAGAATGCTGTATGCAACTACTATCGCTTCAAATTTACTTGAAAATATTTTTGAAGCATTATTGGTACAATAATGTAATATAAGCGAAATATGATGGTTTTATATGATTACCGAAATTGAAATCATTCCAGACACAACAAAAGGCGCAGTTGTCAAAATAAAGAACGACATTTACATTTCATAATATAAACAGATTAGAGAAACATAATTCATCGTCATTCCTAAAACCTGCAGCCTGCACCTGCCTCCTAAAAAATTGCAACCTCCTCAAAACTCAGTTACAGTATTATTATTGTTTCTCATAAACAGTGTCTTAAGAATTAATATACTAGGTATAATAGTTACCATGTACTAAAGAATGTAATAAAACTTCCAAGTGAGCCAAATACAAATCTATATTTATTAAAATTTGACTAACATTAATTTTACACAAATAACTCTAGATTATTCATAAGGTACTTTTCACTATCTTCTTTTTGTTTTTTGAACTATCTTTTTATAAAATACTTTTCATTAAGTGTCTTAATGAAAAATATCATTTCAGATATAAATTGAAAGACGGCATCACTTCAAAAATCATCAATAACGGAAGAATTCAATTCAATAAACAATTCAAATTCAAGAACAATATATTTTTCCTAGTAATTGAAGAAATCAACAATTGTAGACTATGTAAAGTATAGGAATTAGAATGCGTATTGGTGAGAAATTTGAAGAGAATGAGGTACATTAATAATAAAATGAATTTACGATTGAATGAAATCTGTAGAGAATATCCTAGGTCATAACTAAACCAAAAACGACCAGACACCAATTCCAAGTTTATTTGTGAAAAATTTGAAGAAAATTAGGTAACTTACATTAATAGAATAAATTTAGGATTGAATAAAATCTGTAAATTTTTGCAGGTGAGAATAACCAAGGCCATAACGAAACCAGGAAAAGACCGGACACTAATTCAAAGTTTATTTGTGAGAAATTAATTTAGGATTGAGTGACATCTGTAAATTTTGGAGGTGAGAGTAGTCTAGGCCATAACGAAACCAAGAAAAGACCGGCACCGAATCTAATTTGAAGTTTATTTATGAGAAATTTGAAGAAAATTAGGTACTCATTAATAATAAAATGATCATGAGGCTTCCCAATTACAGGCTTAGAAAAAGAATAGTGCAATATGTGTCTTCCTTGGCCTATGGAGGAGAATGGATCCGAAACATTAAACGAGACTTAGTACTTGCCAAAATTAATAATGACGAGATTAACAGTAAAGATAAGTTTAGAATGAAAGTTGAAAAGTGGGAAATAAAGCCAGATGTAAAGCCGCCAAGAACCGGCACTAAATGGAGCGATGAAAGGAAGGCTGCTTTTGCACAGAGAATGAAAGGTTGGTGGGCAAACAAAAAGAACACCTCAAAGTCCCATAAATGAATCATTTTCACTCAGCGTCTTCCAATTAGGGAGCTCTACGACAAATAATAATAATAAAATGATTGAATGAGATATGTACATTTTTGCATATGAGAGTAGCCTCGGCCATAATGAAACCAGGAAAATACCGGATACAGAATCCAATTTGAAGTTGAATTGATTTTTAGATTAATACCTGCAAACAAAAGCCGTTGTATTCAATGCCAGAGATCCATGTTTGTCGGTAAAGATGATTGGATAATTGGAAAAGTTTGGAGAAAGGAGTCCCACACGAGCGAATTGAGATGTTGAGCAGAGTAGAGACGGTATTGTTAGAGGTGTCCCGGCCGGCTAGGTTCAGCTCCAGCTCAGCTGAGCTGATAATCGATTTTATGATTATTACCACTCACCACTTGAACCCTCCCCACAACCCACAATCCTATCCCGGGCATTGTCTCAGTCCCTATTTTCAACCTTTTCCTCCATTGTTTATGTCCACGCTCCTCCTTTCAGCCCACACTTGGTCGATAACGTGTGCGACTCAAACATGCTGCACATGTGCACATGCTTAAAGCACGTGCTGCACATGCTTAAGCACCTGCTGCACATGCTTAAGCGTTGGCATGCAAAACGTGTGCCTAAATTTGCTGTTGGTATTCCTATACTTTGTTATGTTGGCATGACAACATGAACAATTTTTATTCTTGTGAAATTAATGACGAAGCCTATTGTACTATTTGTATTCAATGGCTAATAAATATTCTTATTCTTATTCTTTGATTTGAACTGGTTTAGGAACGGCCTAGAGCGGTCCACCATTAAGGCCAAGCGAATCTCGATCCTAAAGCAGTTTTAATCAGAGAATAACTAATCTGTTAAAAATAACGTTTGCCTAATATTCCCTATGACCACACTTGGTCGATTTTGTGTGCGACACAGTCATGCTGCATAATTATGTTTCTATGTAATTAGGATGGCGGATGACAGAGAAGAGTGGAGAGTTGCTGCCAACCAGCCCAACGGCTGTTAACTTAAGAAGAAGAATTATGTTTTTAGTTAGTTTTTTTCACTACATCCCAAACATCCACAAAAGTAGACAGAGGATGGGTCAATATTATTATTACCATAAAAATAACACAATATTTTGGAGTTTCATATGACTAAAACCAAATCACACAAATTAACCGACCTCAATATGACAGATAACTAAACAGTCAAGTTATAAAAATCATTTACCGTATAAAATGGTCTAGTAACTAGCCAATCTCTAAATTTAATTTTGAATATTTTGTGGTTTTCCTCTTCTTTTAATTCAGGTGGCAAGGCTTACTTACGCCGTGGCTATGCTTACGCCGCATGCTGTTGAATAATGTTTTCAGCACTAATCATACAAGTACAATTAATTATTGCATTTTTCTATTACTATGCATTATGTAATAAACAGTATCACTGTACCGGTATATTGATTACTTTACTATTTGCTTTTGACTAGGCCTAATATTATAGTTATAGTGATAAATACTTCAATTATTACTATTATTTATAATAATTATTATAATTACTTATCAATAATAAATCCACACAATTCTAGGCCGTTAAAAGAATTCCAATAATTTTGTATTTGAAAAACCTAGGTTTAATATTTTATGCTCAACTACTGTACTGCTACAATTGGGAAAAGCTCGAATAACTTTGGGGGAGGGGGCTTCAGTCCGAACGCCTCCCCCTTAAACCCACCACTGATTTGAGTAAGAATGGTGGAGGGTGTGGGTTAGACCTAAAATTAGATTTTCCCGGGAGCTGGTCAACTCAGCTCCCTGCAGCAGAGCAAGGACAATGTATATTAATATACAGGGTTGGTGAAAATAAAGGAAACGGCGTAATATTTCTTATACGAAGGTAATTTGACGGTAGGTGAAATTGGGGATCGTGCTAAAATTGAAAATACTACTTTACTGTGACTTCAAAAATCTGGTCCGCCATATTGAATCTCAGTTAATTTTTTTTAATAAATAAATAAATAATGAGTTATTTTCCAAAATACCTATATCTATTACAAATACAAATTCAAAAATATTTACAGTTAATTATACAAAGATTTGTTAGTAAAAAAAAAATCATAAGCAAAATGTTACAATACATGTGGTTGTTTGGAAAATTGACCTACTCCGCTATGATAGCAAAAGGAGTATGGCAAAATAGTAAGGTGGTCTTGTTATACATGATTGCAAAACAGAATTTCAATAGAAAATGAATGAGGAAAATCGCACATCGATATGTCAAACCGTTTACAAGATAATTCAAATTAATAATCAGACATTTATTTAAATTGTGAGTGGGTGAAAAGTATGAGAACGGCTTGAAATATCATAATCTAAAGGTAATTTGATGGTAGGGGAGATTCAGGATCCTACTCAAATAAAAAATACTACTTTACAGTGACTTTTTTTAATTTAGTCCGCCATCTTGGATTTGCCATTATTTTTCAAATGATGGTGATGCGATACATGATTTCAATGCAGAATTTTAAGGCAAAATGAATGGCGAAAACCGCACATCGAAATGTCAAACCGTTTTCGAGATATCAACTGATTTAGAGTGAATATGTCTGATTAATGATTAAAATATATTAAAAACGTTTGACATATCGATGTGCGGTTTTCGCCATTCAGTTTCATTTGAAATTCTGTATCGAAATCATGTATAACATGACCACCTTACCATTTAAAAAATGAAGTTAGATTCAATATGGCGGATCCAAGATGGCGGACCAGGTTTTTGAAGTCACTTTAATGTAGTATTTTCAATTTTAGTACTATCCCCAATGCCACGTACCGTCAAATTACCTTCGTATAAGAAATATTACGCCGTTTCCATAATTTTCACCAAACCTGTATACATAGTGTGGCATTATCTTTTATCAAGTCATCCAAGTGTATATTTTAGCTAGCTAGATAGCAGTTTCACAGCTAATCTAGCCAGAATCTTCACCAGTTTGTTACTCTCAGCTTTAGAAGTGATAGAGCTGCTCTCTCGTCCGCATCTACTCTACTATATTTTCTTTTTAAAAAATTAAAAAAAAATTTTGGTCGTTCTAGACTGCAACCATTCGATTGGCTAGTGATATTTTTAAAGTTGATGTACAGGTTGAACTAAGATATTAGGAGTATGTGTTCGAAGAGTATAGGATATCGCCAATTATTGAAGTTTTCAGTTTATCGATAATCATTTTATCGATAATCAGTTTAATGCCTATCATCGACGTTTTTCTTGAGTGTTTCCGCGTTTTCACTGCGCTCTTCCCGTTATCCGCTCTCCCCGAGAACGTGAGTAGTCACGTTATCCGCTCTCCCCTAGGCTTGTGCG
The DNA here is from genome assembly GCA_017141395.1 of Laodelphax striatellus. NCBI lineage: Eukaryota > Metazoa > Arthropoda > Insecta > Hemiptera > Delphacidae > Laodelphax > Laodelphax striatellus. The sequence continues at coordinate 18,863,730 of CM029544.1, read as the reverse complement.
TGGGTAATGAGAGGGGTGGTGATGAGAGATGACGACTGTTTTTAGGCAGTCGGGACCGACGGCTTTTCGTCTCCTCCGAAAGACGGGAGTGACCGTTTCTGTCAAAATCCGTTCCGGCAACTGTATTCAATCTTGGAACCTTTGGATTATCAGACAGGCGCTTATCGCCCTCGGCTACGGACTACTCCAAATGCAATCAAAGGTGAGCGAAGCTAGCTTTGTTTATAAGGCTGCTGGTCATATATATCCTATTTAACCACTGAATGCAATCATTCAAGAAATTGCTGCCATTCCTGAAGAGATTTTAGTCCGTGTGGAGGATTTTGAGAAGAGACTTGAGTCCTGCATTCGAAATGATAGACATCACCCTTGACGACATTATTTTTCACAAACAACTTTTTTCAACTGAAATGGCAAATACAGTAATTAGCTTTGATTTTGTGCAAATAAACACGCATTTATTTCAAAGTTGGTATTGAAGAGTATTAAAGTTTTAAAGTTTAGAGTTTTAAAGCGTATTATTAAATTGAAAACCGTCCGTCTCCCGTGTGTCACCCTGTATGTATACGACCAGCAGCCTTAAAAACAAAGCTAGCTTCGCTCACCAGTGTTTGTATTCAATTTTAACATTTTCAGCCGCATTTGGGAAAGTGTATTTTTTTAAGAACCACAGCAGAGGTCTCCCAAAGGCTTAGCTTTGGGAGAGTATTGAAACATTTCTATGCATCCTCTTGCATCCTGTGTATCAAATTTGAACTTTTCTGGCCCAGTAGTTTTCGAAAAAAATGTACATTCAAATCAAATAATCTTAATTCATAAAGTTGCATTTACAAGAGTCTACGCTCAGCAACTGCAACATTGAAAGTGTTATGATTAATTTCAAATGTCACTCCAAGTGTCATTGACATTTCCAAAACCCTTCACACACTCCTAATACCTCAACCGAACTCGTCTAATAAGGTATCAATGCCTTTTTCACTTTTATTTATATCTTTGTATTTAAACAAATTACATGGGAATTACTCTATGAAGAGATACGAGGAAATTATATACAGTTTGGCTTGGACTGTTTATAAAACTGTTCTGAGTTCCAAATGTTATATCGGTGTAATGTTATTCCAAGTCAAGTGTCAATGTTATATTTGTTAGCCGTTAAAAAACATTATTTGTATCGAGTGTTGGATAAACGAGATATATAAAGTAATCTTGGTACAGATATTTATATGCTCGCGGGTCAATGTTTGGTAGTGACCTCTGAGCTACTCTACTGCTTGAATAAGCGATTATAACAAGCCGCTAATCAATTTAATTTTGAGACAAACATTGAACATTAAATATAAATTTAGGGTTATAGGTTATAGTTTCTGAGATCGATAGCAAATTTATTCATGTCTGGCCATCTGGGTTGTTGGAAGTTAACAAAACATGAAAATTTGAGTCCAAGGATGGACAAAAAGGCTGCTGATGTAAATAGTGCAAAGGCACTTGTAAATTTTAAGTTGTAAAATTGTATTTCAATAAACTCAATTAAAATAATTAATAAGAGACACTCTCTGTTTGATGTCCACATCCTCTCGCTTGAGCCTCTTGGCTTGAGCGTGGGTAATGGGTATGATGTTGATGAGAGATGAATAGACAGTCTGGCTTGGACTGTTCATAAAACTGTTTCCAGTTCAATCTAATCAAACTACTGTAGGCACAGATTTAGGTGGGTTCCGAACCACGGGAAGCGATTTTGATTCTCATGAATAAATGACATTCAACATTCATTTGACATTGGAAAGTGGTCACCCTTACAACTAGAGTAGCAGGTGCACGTCTCTTATCTAATCTAGCAATTAGATACCGGCACGACCACGAATTCAATCGCTTCCCTATTATAAATGTTAATTTATATCCTTCCAGCTAACAAGCAAGACTTACTATAGTTACTGATTCAAATTTATTTTTATTCTCTCATCAATTACTGTATTTATTCTTCACTTTCCTGTTCCAAAATGATTGAATAATATTAGATATATTTAATGATATACATATTATAGAGTCTATTTTATTTTTCCATCGAGAGAACTAATGAGTAGCAAAACTATGAGCTAATTGTGAAAAATGACAACGAGGTTGGGTGTGCTTGATATGAATTACAAAAATAAAAAATGCAAAAGTAATTAAAATCCGAGTACATGAATAATTTACAAAAAGGGGAAGGAGATGAGAGATGAAAAGAGGAAACTAATTAAACATCAAATCTATGAGCTAATTACCAAAAAAATTGTAAGTGGAGAGTTGAAACATTGAGGAGTTAGCCTATATAAATATGAAAAGAAAAACTACTTAAATTACAGAATAAATAACAAAATTACGGTAAAAAGGATGCGTGATGAAAGGAAGATATAAAAAGAGTAACGAGACTAGAGATAATGTCTCAAAATGTAGTAGGTGCTTAGTAGGCCTACTGTATAAGAAACTATTCAAACGAAACTTCACACCAATATATTGTTGTTAACAATGTTAACAGACAGGATAATATTCCAATTACTAAGCGTTTATTATCTCATTCATTAATTTTTAATATTAATGCTGAATTCCAATTTTTTATTGGAGCTTCCTGAAAACATGTTTATTGTTTACAGAGATATGAAGGTCATCGCTTCTATTCGATTTTCAATATTCGACCAAATAATAGCTGACAAAAATGAATTATTTAGAGCCTATTAGTAATATAGTATGACACTATAATAATGTGAATTGAATTAATTCATAGTTCAAAGATTGTCGATTTTCCACACAGACTCTTTTTTTACAGATTATTCAACGGCTCAAATTTGTCCACAAGTTGTTAAATTTCATACTAAAATTGCTGCGCAATTGTACAGTATAATGGAATACTCTTGAACACTCCAAATCTTTGTTATATAGAATATAAAGTATATTTCGAAATTTAATCAAGCGATAACCTCGAGAACTGTCTGACTGTAAAATAAAGTCATATTTCCTTGACATAAGCACTTGCCAATTATATGCTCTGATAATAACTTCATCAACAATTCAATGGTGCTTGATAATATATGATTTATTTAAAAACATTAGCCAAGAAATACACAGAATAATTCTATGAAACTGCGATAAGAACGGATTCTCTCTTTTCCTAGACAGACTATGTTTTCTTCTGCTGTATATTGATATCAAAATTCAAAATAAAAAATAATCAATGAATAATAATATTGAACATTATTTATCATTCTCTGATAAGGAGGAAATGCATTTGTTTTCCTCAATTTTATTTTTGAGAGTTCGACTATGAATATAATATTTTTTTCTTTGAGAAGGTTAATTAATGTAGATGAATGAAAGATACAGTTTCAGGTGGGTTCCGAACCACCGGAAAGTTATTATTGAAGTAGATAGCTCAATAATGGAGCTATTAAATTTATTAATTTAAGTTTAGTTATTAAAGTGAGTCAGAAAGCAAAATTTGATCACCCTTCCACGAGCCGTTGAATTTTTTTACTTTAAGCTATCAATTTCCGCTAATTTTATTAATTATATTTTCATAGTGCATCTTAGACTTACGATTCACATACTGATTTCATAATAAGCACATAGATTTGTTTGTTGTAAGAAAATATAAAAAGTCTTCAATTTTATTGAATTAGTGATAAAAACATTATCATGAAAACAACCCTGAACTCCATGACAAACTGAACGTCATGATAGATATAATTGTAGTGTAACTGAATATAACAACATTAATACAGAGTGCGGCAAAATAGCCTCCCTATTTTCAAATGCTAATAAAAAACACATTTATTTCGAAAACCACATTTATTCATTTCAACTTATTCTATAAAATGGGAAATTTTTTCTACTTTGTTTTAAAAAGGATATCAGATATCAGATAAGTGGTGGCCGTGGTTATCGATACAATTTTGAAAGCGAATTCCAAAACTGGCATGGACTCACTGGAGCATGGCTTGAGGTATGCTCTGAACGACTTGATGTGAGGTTAACTAGAGGCCGAGGTGTTTAAACATCGCCCCCGGAGTCTGCAAGATCTGAAGCGAGCAATATGCGAGGAAGTTCAGCGCATACCTCAAGCCATGTTCGAGAGATTCCATGCCAGTTTTAGAATTCGCTTGCAAAATTGTATCGATAACCACGGCCACCACTTATCTGATATCCTTTTTAAAACAAAGAAGAAAAAACTTCCCATTTTATAGAATAATTTGAAATTAATAAATAATGTGGTTTTTGAAAAAAATGTGTTTTTATTAGCATTTGAAAATAGGGAGGTTATTTTGTCGCACCCTGTATATTATTATAAATTGTAATTATTGGGAGAGTAAAATTCTCATAGCTCTTCATTTAAATCTAGCAATGATAATACAGTATTTTTTAATAAATACTACTTACATAATTTTGGCTAGAATCATTCTAATTTTCAAGGATTCACTTAATTTTGTTCTGACGAAAAACGGATACTTTTAATATCTTGAAGTATTTCAGGAGGACGTTTTCAATATTTTTAAAAATTAATTAAAACGTCAACAGCTTCATATATTTGGGACAAAGAATTGGAAAAGACGGTCAATGGGGAGAAATCACAAGAAGAGTGGCATTAGGATGGTCAATGTTCAAAAGATTTAACTATCTCTTCCGTTCTACAGTGTCAATGGAAAACAAACGGAACTTGTTCCAGATGTGTATCATCCCAGTCTTGTTGTATGGATGTGAAACATGGACCCTGACAAGAAAAATTATTGTGAAAATGAGAACCACTTTGAGAGCGATGCTAAGGATCATGCTAGGAGTTACAAGAAGAGACAGAAAGACGAAATTATGGATTGCTAAAGAAACAATGGTGGGAGATATAGGACGATTGATAGTCGAGAGGAAATGGAACTGGGCAGGACATACAGCGAGAACAAGAGACAACAGATGTACGAAAAGAGTTATAGACTGGTATCCACGTACATTGAAGAGAAGCAGAGGACGACCAACCAACAGATGGGACGAGGAATTCAGGAGAATCTGTGGCGAGCAATTTAAATGAGGGTAGCGCCTACTTCAACGATCAGAATGAAGAAGAGTGTGAGTGTTTGGCTATACAAAGACTAACAGACTAAGGCAACAATAACAATTAAATCAAATCCACATAGGTTTGCCAACCAAAAGTTCTCTTTGAGAAAACCTCAGCTGAAGCTGATTTGCAAAAGTTATACTAATTTGTAAGAGTAGCATATTATTTTGAAAATTTTAGATGTGAAAAATGCAATAAAAGGTTTATTTATTTCAGGAGGATGGTATAACAGAAAGCATGATGAATATAATCAGATCATGGAAATGCATAAGATTAGGAGTGTAAACCAGCTAGTCAAGTTGTCAATAAACAGTTTTAGATGTCAAATAATCTTTTGGCAAACTGGCAAAACCTGGAAGTTGATTTGTCTACATGGGAGACAAATGGCGTTATAATAAAAAATGCTTTCATAACATGTAACTATTTTTATTCATGGACCAATACCACAACAAAAGCTCCAACACAAAAGTATTCGAAAATATCGTACAGTATTACTAAAATATGCTTTCATAATACAATAGTCTACTATGTTTTGGAGGGCAACAACAAAAATATAAAATAATTCCATCAATCAAGCATATTATGGTTCCTACTGAGCCTATAAAGTTTTTCAGCAGGTAACCATGTAAAACAAAAACCATTTTCATACAAAACTCCGATATCTTGAACTATGACATCAAACTACAAAAACATCTTACTAGAAGAAAGAGAGAAATAGGAATTAGAGTTCTAAAAACAATCAGGGGTTGGACCTTAATAGACCTTTTGATTAATCAATCAATTGAGTCAATGTGCAATGCAGTCGACAAGTATTAAATTTTAAAGACCTTGGTGAGAACGTCCACCAGTGTCAGCTATATAACTACAGTACAACCATACGTAATCATTACTTAGTTCTTAAAGAAGCCCGCCACATTTCGCCGCGTCAAATCCAATGTGAAATCAACTTAACCACTTTCCACTTAACAATATTTTGCATAAAATAAGACTCATCATTTAAATGGATCAGACAGTGTACTAAGCGGGAAAAATCAACAACATTCTACAGTCAGCTAAATTAAAATTTTTAGTCTTATGATAATGTAAGTTGAAACAGTCCTATGTTAAAAGTGACTTGTTACATCCAAATCTGTATCTTATGGTGCGGTTTCACGATACCAGTAGACGTGTAGGTTACTGGTGCAGGTAAACTGAACCGTGAGACCACTTACTTGCACAGGTTACTGGTGGTGTTGAGGTTATGTTCGAATTGGGTTTGCTTACATTCTGTCATTTTGTTCTTAGTAGGCCCATCTATAACTTTGTTATAATTTAAATTAAATTCTAATTACAAATTACATTCTTTTTGTCGTGTGACCTGCAACCTACATCAGTAACCTACACGTCTACTGGTATCGTGAAACCGCGCCATTAAGGTCAGGTTAGACCATGTACTGTAGGCACCAAATATTACCTGCGCTTTATTATTGGTTTAAACCTATATTACCATTTACCAAAATAAGCTGTCGGTCTACAGTGCGGTAACAATAAATCAATAATCGAATAATTAATCACAGTGATTTCAGAGCTTCCACACAAAGAAACATGCAAAGCACATCCAACAACTGGAAAAAACTCAACAGGAAAAGACGGATTGAAATTAATTTTCCAAGAATATTAAACCTAAGCATCGTTACTACTGAAACAACTTGCTCTCTGGAATATTAAATAATGGTTGTCAATAGAAAATCAGAGAATAGTGACGATAGAGCATAAGAATCATCTATCATTGGACCTTAGAGACTGTAAACATTATATTGAACACTAAGTATTTGCAGTCATATCAACGTGGGATACGCAATACGCACAAAATTTATAAATGCTATTGAGGAATTGATTTTGAAACGAAAATTTAGGAGAATAGTACGGTGGATGAAATTAAATTAATGATAGAAGCATAAATAAAACACGTTCAATGATCTGCGCTCGACACACCGAAGCTGCTTTACATGCTTCATGTTGTTTTACAGACGTTCTTACAATATTAGGTTGATTTAATAGACTAGTGAATTATTTTAAATACGAACCTTGATTACGATGAAAATATAATTCAATTCATGGATCTTCAGCATAAACACACGTAAACATCTGTTAAAACAAGAACTTCAGTATTTTTAACAACACTTTCCTCTACAATAACAGTTCCACTAACAAGAACAAATGGACCTGTTCGGCTGCTTTTGCATCAATGCATAATTTCCTTGACAGTAAGCTGGCCTGAGCTGGCCTATCTGGGCCTCGTTGACTCGCTGCGAATTGATAATGAACTATCGGACAGACAAATCAATCAAATCTGGTCGACTTTTCAACATCGAACTAGAAATCATATCGAGCGGTCAAACCGAATAATAGTCGACTTTTCAATATCGAATTTGAAAGCGCTCAATTCAAATTTAGCAAAAAAGAAGTTCAAATGGAACAACTACTTACAGAACTTAGCAGGGGAGATTCAGTAGCACTTAATATCTACTTTCCAATGACTGAACTGGGAAATTTTCAAACTTGATACACAGGTTCAGCTGAGGTATAAGAAGTTATTTTGAAAATATCCACAAATTTCAACCGATATCGCCGGAAATTTTCTGTTTTAATTGTGATTTTTCATTTTAAAATGAAAGACTATAACAATGAAGTAAAAAATCCATACACAGATTAAGCATAATTCCACATAATCAACCATACACATAATTCCAAGGACTTGGAATTATTGTGTGTTAGGGATGTTTCAATAATTTCCCAAGATTGGGGTTTTATTGATATAAAATGTTGAGATATTTTTGAAACTCTCCCCCAAGCCTTTTACATCAATTCAGCTTTTTACAAATTCCTAAAGTGTATAACAATATAAATTTATTATTTTTAATAAATGAATGTTTATATTATAGCCTCTTATTGTATTGAGCGTTTCTAGGGAAACCTCGCATTTATAAGTATATGGATAACTCAATAACAATAGATTTATTTTCCAAGAAATGAAAGTTCTCACAACCAGGCAAAAAATATTTGAAGAATATTCATTATCAATCTCACGTGAATAAAATTTACTGTATTTCATTTAAAAACAATTTAGCATCAATTTAAAAACAACTACCTACACTATAATATTGGCTACTGTATCATAACACGGAACACATTTTCATCAATCTCTTTAATCAATTCAATTCATAATCAGGGGCCTGTTCCATAGAGATTTAGAAGTCCTTTAATACAGGAAAAAAGACACACACGAGACTTTCAAGTTTATTGCATCGTAACTCAGATAAGATATTACATAATACTATGATAAGTTTATGTATATGAAACAGTAGTAGTCTATAATAGACAGTTACTCTATGATAGTGGACAGTTGTTTTCATGACTACTGCATGGTTGCCTTTTTCCTGTTTTACAGGAATTTTAAATTTCAAAGAAACAGGCCCTAAATCTCTAGACTCTAAGTGAGTAGGCATCAATTTGAAACAACTACAATATCACTAATTTGGAATGAACAAGGAACTTTCTATAATAATTAATTGAACGAAATTCCTAATTAATGCCATACAATATTCTGAAGACTTTGCTATTTGCAAATATTGACAAGAGATTAATAGCTAGTAAGGAAATTCGATGAACGCTACTGCACAAAAAACTTTCTCCCCGGGCGGGAATCGAACCCTCTGAAGTTTTTTGTGCAGTAGCATTCATCGAATTTCCTTACTAGCTATTAATCTGTTGTCAATATTTGCAAATAGCAGTCTTCAGAATATTGTATGGCATTAATTAGGAATTTCGTTCAATTAATTATTATGATTTAACAGCAACTGTATGGTTGCAATGTCTCATTACCTTCCATCTTTCTATAATAGTTAATGAATTGATGAGGGGAAAAATCATTCTAGAATTCACTTTTTTATTTAAATTTTACATCTTTAAAGGCACTAGTGGGAGGGTAGACTGTGGTTAACTGAACATTAATCTCATTTTTATCCGTGTCCTCTCCTTTTACTTTCCTCTTGATTCCTGTTTGTTTTTCAACGTTTCGTCAGCAGCTAATGCACTTAAATAGTACGCGCTCCTCCAGAGCAAAAGCCTCGCCGCCAATTTTCATCAAGAGAATATATATATTCTAAGAGGAATATACAGTATATTTCGCATACGCACACTCACTTTTCTAGTATATTATTGAAGTGTGGGACGCTGCTTATAATACACATTTAAAAAAGCTTTTTAATTTACAGAAGCATATTATTCGTGCGGCTCTTGGTAGACCTAGACTCTACCCGAGACATTTAATTTTCAAAGAATTAGGAGTATCCACCCTCAGACAATCCTATGTTAAAAACATAATCTTTTTTATAAATAAAAATAAACATCTTCTCACAGTCCACATAACACCATACAATATACGTGAATCTGCAACTAACGTTTGCAATAGATACAGGACAAATTTAACAATAAACAGACACCAAATGTGGATTTTTAATTAATAAACTACCAGCCTTATTTATCAACAGTAAAATAACTCGAAGAGTTGCAGTACAAATTGAAGGATGGATTTATAACAAAATTTACTTTGCTCTAGAAATATAATTATTTGTTATTATATTATTTTGAAAGCTTCATAATATACAGAGTGTTTCTAAAAGAACTTCTTGATTCAAAGTTTCATTAGTACATAGTAAAGTTAAAATGATAGTTATTAAACATATATATTATTAAAGAGAATCTTTTCACGTTTTTTTTATACGATATACCTATAATAAAGTTCTGTATGAGCACCATTTGTTGTCCTGGCCACTTTTAAACGATAATTAGTTTCTTCCCAGATGAGAACTTTCTGGAAAATGTGTGTTGAAAATGTATTTGATTTGAAAATATCTCTATTTATTTATGTAATGCCATCCGCCTAATTGAATGAATGCTACTATAATAAATTGAACGATTGAACAAGGTATAAGATAATTATGAGAATGTAATAATGTGATATGAATAATACAGAGTAGAATGATGGACTTTTTTTCCAGTAGGGTGAAGTTAGGGCGCAGTCGGCCCTCTCTTACAATTGACTCTCAAATATGTCCCAGCAACGCTGGGTTGCTGACTGAAATTAGATAGAATAGAATAGAATAGAATAGAATAGAATAGAATAGAATAGAATAGAACAGAACAGAATAGAATAGAATAGAATAGAATAGAATAGAATAGAACAGAATAGAATAGAATAGAATAGAATAGAATAGAATAGAATAGAATAGAATAGAACAGAATAGAATAGAATAGAATAGAACAGAATAGAATAGAATAGAATAGAATAGAATAGAATAGAATAGAATAGAATAGAATAGAATAGAATAGAAAATAGATTTTGGCTGAATATTTTTCAAATAAGATTGGTTTTAAAACAGGCAATTTTACATTTGATTCAATGATAACCTAGCTTCAATTCCCCCCGGTTGTTCACTCTGTCTCTCACTTGAGCGCGCTGATGTTTGTCAGCTACTTCTCAATAGACCTTGGTCAGTGCAGACTAGCGCTACCTAACGACAATATTTAGTACTCTAGTATGTAGGAGTCGTCGCTCTAGAATGTTGAGTGGGGTAGTAGTAGCTTGAAACACCTGTTCGGTGAGCAGACGACGAACAGTTGATATTGTTGTCAGGTTGTCACATTCAAAACTTGAAATTCAAATCAGTCAGTTTGAGTCTGTCCTTACAAGAGGTTGGACAAGGTTCATATTCTGCTCTATGTGCGTTTACTTACAACGATGTCGGGTGTTGGAAACAATTTCACAGTGTTGGCTGTTATCTCTGCAGTCTCATATTTGTTTCTGGGATGGACAGCAACATTTGTCCTAGGTTTGCTGTGGTTTATCTGCACAGAAGGCAGATATAGAAGTGTTCTAGTCAATATCAAAATGGCACCAAGGGATTTGAGGTTAGTATCACTTTGATAAGATTGTTACATTTTCTTTATACAAGCTGACTTTCTGTTGAAAAATTATTTGTTCACATAACCTCATTATAATTATTTGATGTTCCAATTTTAAAGAATTCCCCTCTTGAAATAATTAATAAATTTTAATCTCAATCATCATGCAGGCCTACTTTAATAGTAGCATGGTTACTGTTAATCAATTAGCCTACCACCTGCTTACTTTGTTCAGTGAATTAGCCAAAATTGAAAGAAGGTATTGAAACAGTAAGTAGCAAATCTACTGGTTGCAGTCACATGCAATTTTTCAAATGCCTTATCTTCAAAAAACTTGTTGCAGCAAATGCATGTATCTCTGGAAGTTGAATTGGATTTTTTATGGTAGTTTTAATTCCCAATAAATTTTGCTTTCTTACCCAACTTTAGTAACCTGTATACCTACTTGTAGCCCATATACTTAACTTATAGTAACTGGTTATAGAATGCTGAGAGTTTTAGAAATTGTGGAGCAAACTCTGTTGTCTACTCTGAAATTTTCAGTTATATATTGTATAGATAGGATAGCAGCAGAAAAAGAAGAAAGGGAGTTACTCATACTTGTAATTTTAAATTAGTAAGCCAGAGTATGGCCTCGTTATCTGCTACATGCAACTTTTTTAACCCTCCTGGAAGTCTTGTCAATGGACATGCAGAAATCATGTGGTCCATTGCTGTTTTAAGTTATCTTTGGGATTCTGACTTTAGAGAATACAGAAATTCAAAGTAATCTGGCACCAAAGACCATAGAGACCATAAAGACCAATCTGGCACCATAGAGTAGAATTCTCAATATATTGCTCTTTATCTTTCTGAGACTCAATTATAAAGATCGTGATTCTATTTGTATTTGAATAATAATAAACGAATCTAACAAAATTTGAATCAGCATGAATGTGATCATTTGAAAACGTGTGTCATATTTTTCTAAATCAATTCTTGACAGTTGAATCACTAATCAACCAAGGGAAATGAATCACACAATTTTCTATTAATAGAATTCTCGGGAAATGAATCACACAATTTTCTATTAATAGAATTGTCTTACATTGTCTTTCATTATTCATTTTTTATTAATTTGAATTATTACTACAGTCATTCGCTCAATACAGCTAAAATTACAAGTTAAGCATTCATTCAGAAAATGTTATGTTTATTTATTTATTCATATTATATTAATATATCCTTGTAAAAATATGAAAAAATGGATAATGGAAATTATTTTGTTTTCTCATTTTTCATAATGAATTTACAATATAATATGAGTCACCAATCTAGGGAAATTAATAAAAAAAATCTATTGATAAAATAATTTTAGCAATAGATGGAAATAATTTATTGTATTATTCTATCAAGCGTAGCGTAATTGTTTAATTATATAATATCATAGGTTAGTAATGTTTAGGGAAAGGGAAGCTTCTTCAACAAGAACCAATATGGATTTTCAGGCATGAAACATTTTTTACTGGCTTATAATATAAGTTATAAGTTGATTTGAAGAAAAACTTCAACACCAATATTTTCAACCAATTCTTTTGAAAAAAAAAGAATCATTTTGAAGATTTTATTGTGCAGAGCTGAATCATCTCAAATTATTTTTCACATTAATTTAAGAACTCTGAGACAGTATGCTTAAACTTTGTGGGGTGGAACTTATAATATTCTACAACAAACAAATAGTTAAACGAATCTACGTACAAGTAGACTCGTGATGTATTTCTTCTTGTGTAGTCGCGAGAGATTATTTAGTATGTAAGGCATTGACTGTAATGTTTTCTCAGCTAATAAAAGTTCTTCATTTATCGTTTGGGTACCATAAATCTGTGTTCTAAGCAGGAACTGATATTGAATGTACGATTGATTCAAGCGCTGACAATTCAGTTGTAGTTTGCTAATATTAGACGCTGTCCAATGTAAATTAGCGATGACAACCAATGAAAAAATAACTGGTGCCGTTGATACGTTATGTGCTCTCTCACCACAACAAATAACTATTAACTGGACATGAGTTTCATTCGTTAGGATATTCATTTTGCCAATAGTTGTAAATCAGTCTCCATCTTAATGAATAAGACCTGAATGTTGTCACTAAATACTTGAATGTTGTCAAAAATATCACTGTATTCAATACAATACAGTGATATTTTTGACAACATCCTAGTGCTTTTATTATGTATTATAAATATCATAACATCTCACTAGACACTGTGTCTGGTGAGATGTGATATTTATAATATCAGAAGAATCAGAAGTCTCTATCTTTTTTAATGTTTGTACATCTCCTTTTATTCTTAAGAAGTCTCATACAACACTTGTTAATTATCTTTAATCCTAAGTAGAAGTGGCTAATAATCATAGAGTTGGGAATAATCGGCATATTTTTTTATTTAACCATTTGTTGGTGGAACTCAAGGAGATCGTTTAATTTAAGTACTGTAAGGTCTGTATCTACTACATATTAGTATTGGTTTCGAATGTGGTATGAAAACGGGAATACACGAAAATGTTAATTCAAGCTTATGAATTAATTTGTATTGTCTTCATTGTTCTATTGTTATTATGCAGTTGCCTGTCAATACAATGATGAATCAATTACAAGATCTTTTGTCTATGAGCTCTATGACACTATAAATAGAATATTAATGCAGAAGTAGTTGATATGCTTTCATCGTTTGTAGCCCCAATTAAGTTACATATGAAAATTGACTTATTTAAAAACATTGTAAGAAAAGTTTCATAAAAAATAAACAGTTAATACTGTATTACCAAATAATGCAGCATTGAACATATTTGAAAATCTGTGGGTAGGAAAACTTCTATCATTTTGCAGTATTTTAATCTAATTTCTAATTTTTAAATGACTATTCAAATAGAAATGATCGTTCTCACTTCTATATTAATGCGGCAAACTAACGAGCTATAATCTCCCAAATATACAGATTATATTTTTTGGATTAATATAGTACTATTCCTGAATAATATACATGTTGTTTATATCCTTATTTATTAAGAAAACACACAATTATTATTATTATTATTATAATTAACATAGCAATTATAATTATCATGTATATTCTTAATAAATAAGTTATATACGTGGTGCTATCAGTGTGAGAGTGTGTTAACTTACTGATATACTGATACTAGATTGACATGCGAAGAACCACCCATATGATGTCTAAAATTTATTCATTGATTGTTTTAGTAATCATGAGATTTGCTGAGTTCCGAATCGGACGTAGATGTATAAAAATGACGAAGCCGATAGCCTTTTATTAACCAGTTCAGTTCTGGTTCTGAACTAGTTGATTCGCCTAGAGGCAGTCCACTTTTTCAGGCGTTTGGAAACAGCAGGAAGTTGATAACCGACGTAACGTTTTCAATAACTATGCTCAGTAACTTGTTCCGTTCTAAGGTTATCTTCTTCAGGAGAATCTGCACACACTTCCAGCAATAATAGACTATATATTCCATTTAATGACTACCAGGCCTATGCGCCTCTATAAAATTCATATCTAACCAACATAATAATTCTTCCTTCTAGTATGTTTATCCTTCATATTTCAGACCGGACTGCATCATTTTAATTTTTTTTAATTTGTAAGGTGGGCCAAAACATTGAAATTTTGTCGATTATACTGCCTGCGTATTACACAAAATTACGTTTCACAAAAAATTGAGTTATTCAATTCAATCTATTTTTTAGTACAGACTCAAACAAATGATTATAAGATGATTGATAATACTTACAGGGTGATCAAAAAGTCCCTCCGCTGTGAAATATAAGTTATTCAGGCAAAAAACGCACGGTAATAATGTAACTACCCTACCACACTGTGACTCTGGCGCTGTGGCGCTAGCAGAGATTCTCAATATAATTTTTGCAGAATTTTGTACGCTGATTACTGAATTTTCTGTAACTTATTCTCACTTCCAATTACTCATTGTCTATTCTAAAATAGAAAATTGCACCAAATTAATCTTTATTATGTTCATTGCACCAAAGTACATTTTATTATTGGCTCAGATGTAATTAATTTTTGTGTTTGGGGTGATATTTATTCTGGGTTACTCTGGTAAAATTGGGTTTCACAGTACAATCCAACTCATATCCGTGTATAAAATAGACCAACCAGGATCTAAAGAGCCTTGCCATTCAATAATAATTCTCTAGCACAGTATTTTTTGGTAGATAGTAAGATTGGAGAAGATATAATCACTGTTATATTTATTAATAAAAATAAAGAAAAAGTAAGATTATTATCTCATTTTTTGTATACTTCTTTCAATTCAATAATAAAATACTACAGTAGAACTCCAATTATCCGAACTCCGACTATCCGAATCGCCGATTATCCGAATCACTTTCAGAAAAACAATGATTTTTATTTCTAAACTTGCAATAAAAAATAGTGCAATATCAAAACTTAGCTTTTTATTTGATTATCCGAATTATTTACTTTTAAAACACAGTTCGCTATATTCAATTCAAATTTATTTAAATATTCAATTTATATTACTAAAAAGTTTCATTTAAAGTTTCTACGACAGGAGTTTAGAATAGTTTGAAAAATCGCTCAAAGAAAAGTTTGAAATGTGGAAGATGGGCTTTGAAAAGCAAAGTGCTTCATGCTTGAATAAATAATATGATTTGTAGTGACATTGATTTTTATTAATATTCCAAATGAGTTTAATTAAGTTACAGGTGTTGTAAAACATTTATTATTATTCATGAATTTGAGTTTAGGTTTACTTCTGTCGCTTTTATATGAGTTTGTTGATTTGATTTCCTTATCCACCTATAAATTATTATACCAAGACCTCCAATATAATTATTTCTATTGATCCTTCTCAGGGTCGATAGAATCTTGTTGGCTTCCTCCCATGCCTATACTATTCATAAATATTTCTAGCAGTGGCAGTTGTTAAATTTTGTTTATCCAGTAAGCGAAAATTATAATGCTTATTCCATCTTGGTATAGCTTCCATCAGAACTATGAGACATTGAACTGAGTAGAATGCATTTCGAATATTTGAGGAGGTTGTGATAAGCTTGTAGTTGGTCTGTTCAATTACGCAACATAGTTGGGTTATGTTTACTAATAAACTGTTGAGTCACTACTCACTAAAGAAACTTACTTGTTTAGGCCTCAAGTCACCTAGCTAAGTAATTAATGAGAATGAATTGTTCGGTCTGGAGATGGAGAACCTCCTTTCAATCTATGTCAATGACGCAATTGGGCCTAGGCCTTCTAGCTATTTACCAGTTCCATAAATCCACTTACTTGGACAGGTATCATTTTTTTGCAATTATGGAGAATCTTCCGCGGATTCTCAATCAATTGAGATTGACTAAATTGAGATTTTAACTTAATTTAATTGAGATTTTGACTTAATTGAGATTTTAGTTAGTTAATTTGATCCACTTCAGCAAATGTATAATATATTCAATTAAAATATCGCATAGGTAATCAAATAATAAAAAACAGACTAATCAAAATATACAGATTATCATAAAATATAATATAATAAATATAATATAAATATTTATATTAATATAAATATATTAATTTGATCCACTTCAGCAAATGAATAATATGAATCAATATTCAATTAAAATATCGTATAGGTAAGCAAATAATAAAAAACAGACTAATCAAAATATACAGATTATCATAAAATACGGAAGGGAATAGTAGCATATCAATCTAGTGTATTATTGATTATTGCTTTAATAATAATAATATGGATAAAAAACAATTATTCATTCAAAATTACATGACCTCAAGCTAGCCTTAGAAAGGTACACACACAGATGAATTGAATTTATTACAATTAATAATAATTTTGTAATTTTAAAAAATAAACATGAGAATAAAAAATGATCAAAATGAAAATGATAATTATGATATTAATAATTACAGTATTCGATAACCCATTAAAATAGTAAATCTAATCAATCTAGCTAGAGGAAATATAGAGTAAATGAATGATTCCTTGACACTGGATGATTCCTTGCAGGTGAATTTATTCTGTAATTTTTGCACTTTTTTTGTAATTTTGTTTTCAAGATCACAATACAGTTTTTGTTTTGATTTGAATATAGAAGAGAAAATGAGGTAAAAAAGTAATATAAGGAAAATAAGTTTAAAAAATTATAATAATGTAGCCTATCTATCATTATATTTTTGCCATAAGATTGATGATTGCTAATTAGAATATTATTATACTGAAGGGTGCTTCAGTCAGTTTCATCGCAAACAAATACCTTACTCCATGACAAATGCTGTAGAACATTAAAGATGAGACTATTTTATTCAAATAGGAGAAGGTTCATCACATGTACTTTCGCTATTCAATGTTTCCACCCATGTCTCATAAAAATAGCCAACAAAAATATACCTAAAAAATAAAAACATATACCTTATCTTTCATGTTTTGAATAAGATAAAGTGCTTGTGAGCTGAACTTCCGATTTTTTCACGTATCCAGAAAGCTGAAATCTATATTCGACTAGTTCTCAACTCACTTGAGCGGTAATTATTGTTTTTTTATGCCATTCTCATGCCGACTTTTAAAACACTACGTCATTGGAACACGGTCCAAAGCAATCGACCTTGGAGAATGTATGATTGCAGAAGGAAAGAGTGAGATGGTGATAGTGAGTGTGAGAGCCAGTCTGTCTCTAATAACATTCATTGTCGCTGTATTCGTAAAGGAAGTGGCGTTACCCAAGACCAGATTCACATTCATTTAAAACAAAGCAAATTCATCAGAGAAACCAGCAAATGTCCTTCAGTCATTCTCTAACCAAATTGTTGCTTAAAATTTGTTGCTTTATTATTAACCTAATTGTGGTTTAATATCGGTGTTACCAACCACTCATTACCTTAAATACTGCATTATTTCAACTGATAATTTCGTAATAATTGATGCTTTCATCTAAATCTGCTGTCATTGTTATAAAATAATAATATGCATAAAGCTTTTTTCAAGTTCAATCGCATTTTTATCATTCTCTATTTATTATACTCTGATTAAAACTGCTTTGGGAATGAGACCCGCTTGGCCTTAATGGTGGACCGCTCTTGGCCGGTCCTAAAGCAGTTTAAATCAAATTAAATAAATAAATAAAAAATTTATTTCCTTCAAAACTAAAACCTAAGAATACATTAATAAAATAATAGTGTTATAAAATTATACAAAAATAAATTATAGTGTTTATTCAGATCTAATTGGTTTCCTTCAGTTATCTACTATTCAAGTAGTCAATTTTTATTGGCATTAATCTAATACAGAAATTTTCACTAACAACCAATTATAAATACAAAAATTTATGACACATTGGTTTGGAAAAGCTGTGTGTGATACCAATGATAGTATATAATTATTCAAGTTACCGTATGAAAATAAAACTATCCAAACATCATGTTATCAATCAATTAATTAAAAGAAAATCGTGATGGAAAGTAAAGTAGAAAAGAAGATAATTAAAAGAACGTTTCCAAACTTCCCTAGCTGTTCCGAGGATTATATTTTGAAATTTGGAATTTTTCAGGTAAAAATAAAAATCAGGCAGATTCCGTTTCTTTTAAACAGTATAAGCTTATCCATAATTTTTCATTTTTAAACCAATCTTTTAAAAAACTGTTATCCATAGAATGTAAATAGAATAAAATTCCATTTTACCTTTGGAAAAATACATTGCTAATCACGCTCACTTTGTGGCTGTCATGCTCCGTAACTTATAACTTATCTGAGATGATCAGATAACTGAGTCAACCATCTTCATAACTAATCATTTCTTCTAGAAGCAATTAATGAACATCATCCAATTGCCTGCTTTGTCTTGGCCGAATTCATTTATTTTTAAATGAAGAAATGTATCTTTCATTTCTTATTCAAATAAAGATATGAATCTAATAACCAATTATAAATAATAAAGTGAATCAAATAAAGAATGTTTAATCAAAAGTTTATCAAATAAAGAATGGTCTGACTTTCTCAGATATGAAACTTGCAACTACAGTGTGGCACTGTAATTATGTTACTATTCTCATGATATACTCATGTAAATTAAAATTTTTATAATATATTAGGATATAGATATAAGATTTAGAATATAGCATTTATTCATGATAATAATGTGATACAATAATCTAAGAGAACTGGATATCTATGAGGAAATAACAATTAGCATTATAGATAGGGAGGCATCTACTACAAATAATTCAATTTCTTAACAAAATCATACATTATGGATCTACCTTTAGTTTATCAATCGATAACACTGGAATCAGTGTATAGCAATCGATGAGAATGTTTTTGTAGCATAATTAAATCTCGAGCTATATTCTATATTCAAATTCTGAAATTGTAATTTCAAATTTTACACGTTCAACTGAATAATGGTGTGATACTATTGTTTCACACATTCCAACAATGTAGCCTAATCATGAAACGTGTTCACACATCGTTTCAAAGTAATGAAGATGGATATTGACTCTGGTTAGGAATAAATCATGATTTGACAACAAGCCTGCCACTTTTGAAGCACACTAAAAATAAATAGAAGACATTCACATGTGCGAAGCTTCTAATGTTTCAAGTCTGTAGGTTATTACCATGCGGTACCGGTTTCTACGAAGAAGCCTGCAAGCTGCAAGTTTGCTTCTTCTTTCACGTCACAATGACGTTGAAATTGGTGATTCTACGTCACTTCGACGACCTGTTATTAGTATAGGGTATAGGGAATGACTGGCAGGGCCGCATTAAAAATTCTTGGCGCCCTGGGCTGAATGATAGGCAGCGGCGCAGCGCTCCTCCCCCCACAATATGTTTTCAATAATGTTAAATTTTTTAAGTTTGGCAGTTTCCCAGTTTTGGTTCGGAAGGGTATTCATATCTCTTAACTCAAAAGAGAGTCATTCCATTATCCACCACCTATGGACCCGCTGTGTCCCAGACTGAAAACCGGCAGTTGGAAATCCTATATCGAGCGCCCCCCAAGCTTGTGCGCCCCTGGGCTACAGCCCAGTCAGCCCGTTTACTAATGCGGCCCTGATGACTGGGTAGCATTTGTCTCTTGAGAGAACCCTAGAAACATGAAATTCAAAGAGTTTTTACTCAATGTCCAGGACAAATCGACTCGTACTGAGTGCCCAGAACATGAACATGCCCAGAAAATGCTAATATAGGTTTAAAAAACTGATACAGAATGTCATATTTTTAATGTTTATTATAATTTATTATATATGTTCGTATGGCTTTTTATCGGTGGGGAGATCCTTACGGGCAGGTAAGGATTATATTGTAAAAACAATAGTTTAAATCGTGTATTCTAGTTCTTTTTCGCAAGGTAGTTGATTTAAACATATTCAAATTTTTGATGAACCAGAATTTCATATCTTATCCCGCATGGGGCCTCCCTGATACATTATAGTAATGTATTTTATTATGACATATTATACCAAAGTATATGTATTTCGCCAAAACTTACTCAAAATTTCCTATACTTAATTTAGTCTTGTAGTCCTAAACACATTCTCAATATTTCTGAAATTTCGTTTTTCATCCTTCACTCCTATTGTCACATATAATCACGTCGAAGTCCTTAGGTAACACATTTTTATTATTTAAGTATTATAATTTTTATCTTATACTGTTCTTTCCACATATCACCTTGAAGTTTTCACCTCTTGTTCCACATTTATGAACTCCAACACTTTTTATCTTGGTGTTATTTCCACAATTATAACTGTGAAGGCGTTCCTTCAATACAAGCTTTGAATGGTTTCCTTCAATCACCTTGAATACCTAGGAGAAAGCAATGAACATCTATGAATCACTTTTTCTTATCTATCTTCTTATTGGAAATGTGTTATGATTAAGTTATTAAAAAGCTCTTGTACTTCCTGAGTAATTTATGTTTTCAATTCACTTCAGTATACATTTTTCAAATTTACTAATCTCCAAGTTATTGAAAAGCTATTATATACTTCCTGAGTACTTTTTGTTTTTAATTGATTTCACTATTAATTTTTCAAATTTATTAATCTACAAGTTATTAAAAAGCTATTATACTTCCTGAGTACTTTTTATTTTAAATAGACTTCACCATACATTTTTCAAATTTATTAATCTCCAAGTTATTAAAAAGATTATACTTCCTGAGTACTTTTTGTTTTTAATTGACTTCTGTATACATTTTTCAAATTTATTAATCTCCAAGTTATTAAAAAGCTATTATACTTCCTGAGTACTTTTTATTTTTAATAGAATTCACCATACATTTTTCAAATTTATTAATCTCCAATATCTTTTCTTTACTTTGTTTCGGTAGTACCTCCATTAACTTTCTAAAGTATGCCTTTACAATAAAATACTGGGAGTGGAAGGGATGGACCACACCACAAGTACTTCTCGAGCACACCAAGAGACACCCTGATAAACCCGCCATTGTTCACGAATCTTCGACTTTCACTTTTTCCCAGGTGCAATATTTTATCATTTCTATCTATTAAGTTTTTTCTCATATCCAAAATAGTTCTGCATGAAAACTATGCATGTTACTTGCATGCACTTAGAATGAGGGCAGTAGTTTATTCCTTACTACTTTAGGGCTGTGTTTGGTAGATATTGGAATATTACTCAATTTTTTTAAATGATGAGACTTGGGATGGAAATTATTGTAAAATATATACTGGTTGCTCATCTCTTACTAAGGACTTACTAAAGGAGTTACTTGCATGCACTTAGGATGAGGGCAGTGTATTCCTTACTACTTTAGGGTTGTGTTTGGTAGATATAGGAATAGTACTCAATTTTTTTTAAATGATGAGACTTGGGATGGAAATTATTGTAAAATATATACTGGTGGCTCATCTCTTACTAAGGACTTACTAAAAACGTTATTTGCATGCACTTAGGATGAGGGCAGTGTATACCTTACTACTTTAGGGTTGTGTTTTGTAGATATGGGAATATTACTCTATTTTTAAATGATGAGACTTGAGGTTAAAAGTATTGTAAAATATATACTGGTGGCTCATCTCTTACTAAGGACTTACTAAAAACGTTATTTGCATGCACTTAGGATTAGGGCAGTGTATACCTTACTACTTTAGGGTTGTGTTTGATAGATATAGGAATATTACTCAATTTATTGAATGATTAGACTCTAGGTTAAAAGTATTGTAAAATGTATACTGGTGGCTGATCTCTTATTAGGACATTCAGTGTGATGTAGCATGTTGAAAGGGAATAATATAGTTTAGTAATATATTACTCTAGTTTTTAAATGATGAAACTTGAGAAGAAAATTATTGTAAAATATAATATATTGGTGGCTTATCTCTTACTAAGGATATTCAGTGTTACATGTTGAAAGGGAATAATATAGGAATATTAATATAGTTTTTGAATGATGAGGCTTGAGAAGAAAATTATTGTAAAATATATACTGGTGGCTTATTTCTTACTAAGGAGATTCATTGTAAAGTAGCATGCTTAAAGGGAATAATTGTAGAGTCGTTGCATTGCTACTTTTAAGGCCTGCAGCAAAAAAGTAGATTGAAGTTCATATTAGATTTCTTTTAAGAATTAACGTTGTGTATTGGAAATTAAGCTTAACAGACCTTTATGCAACCTTTGTGTCGAAGATATTTTTTCAACAATCAATAGATCTACTAACAGTGGGAATTAATTTGCATGCACATGATATAATAGATGGTGTAAGTTCCATTTATAGTTTTAGATAGCGGATCTTGGTTGGAATTCCCTCTAGAGGAAGCAATTTTTTAGTAAAATTTTAAAATATGGTACATTAATTAGCAAATAGTTGTTACGTGTATTTTAAGTATCATGTTTTGGAGGTTTATCTCTTCCTAAGACCACTTTGGATTTCAGGGCTATATTTGATAGTATATGTAAATATAAAAAAGTATAGTAAAAAGTACTTTGTTTGAAGAATCAATCAAGAAAAATTCATAACTGTGAATGCTATTTTTGTATCCCATTGATACAAGAAACATTAAGCATCATGTACAATTATATTCAATCGTTGGGCATTTTTGGATCCATTACTAACCGCAATCTTAACCCAGTTGATTTTCATTTGAAATTAGTAAATTTTAGCTGCAGATGATGCCTACATAATTTGATTGATTATTGTTCATCTGTTGTTTTTCACTTGAAATTACTATTAGGTACTGAATTGGAGACATATCATTTACCCATTATTGAATTTTAAGGGAAACTATTTCCATCATTTATGGATTTGCTTACCACATCAACTAAAGTCTTTGTGAAAGCTTAACTTAAACCCTAAATTCAAGCTGCCTTGTATATTATGCTTCTGCAAATTCTTGAGTGTTTCCTTGTAATATGGCAAAACATTCATCATTGTCTTGTCAGTAAAATTTTAGTGCCAGTTAAGAATATCATAAATTTCCTCAGCAGCATTTTGTTACTGTAATTATCAATTTCAAGTGAAAATCTATAAATAGTAATAGAGCTGTTGTATAGACTGATATTAAAATTGTGCAGGTGTATGAAAGTCGATTTAAAAGTCAGTGAAGAGGTCACAGGATTCCTTCTGGCTCTTCACAGAATCAATGTAATTAAATTTGTGTAATGTTAATTTACTAATGAGGTGCATGAAACAGCTTTCAGCTTGCTAAAATTGCTTTTAGCTTAATATAAGTGGTTGAAATATCTAAAATGATTGAAAAGTTAATTGTTGGAAAATTAAATATACGTCATGTATTGATTAATTATTTATTTACTTTGTAACACTTAACTGTTTCTAATCGATTTGGAAGTCATGGGAAGATAGTCCTCAATATTTATGTCCTTGTAGTTTTTTTACTGGTAAAGTCACACATTTTCAATGCTAATGGTTTTGTAACAAGAGTAAAACATGTACGTGTTATATCATCTATGAAATCCGAGATGAAATTTTTTATTGTTTGGCCCCAATGTAGGCTATTATTCATTATCTATTTATAATCAGATTGGTAAAGTCATTCAATTCTATTGTTGTTAACTCTTATTGTTATTATCAAGTTTTTGTTATAGAATGCAATAAATAATTACAATTAAATTTGTATGAAATTTATCCACCAATGAGGTGCATGAGACAGCTTTCAAGCTTGCCAAGATTGCTTATTCTTTTGCTTAATTGAAATTATCATCCGTGTGGGAAAAAGTGTGATAAAAAGTCTGGAAAATTAATTGAACTCTGTTATGATAGAAAAATAGCAAAATTTATCTTGATCAATAAATTCCAACCTGGGAACCTTAAATATTTTGGCCTATAAATTTTTGGTCAAATCAAATGGTGTGGATTATCGCTTGGTCACTAGATTTTATCTTTCTTGGGAACCAACAAACAAGAAATAATTCCTTGAAAATGTATTGTAAGCTAGAGTTTTCTCAAATCCCATGAAAGAGAGTGGTAAGTTTGTGTTTAACCAGTGGAAGCGATAAATTTTAACAGCTTTTACAATATTAAAGATAGCCAACAGAACCACATTATTCATTTTCACGTTTTTCCAAAGTTTTATTCAATTTGAATTTCCCAAGTATAGCTCCCGTATAAGTAATTCTATACAATGAATGATTGTAATGGGCGTAAATAGTACTGTCTAGACTGAATTTCAAAGCAAAGACAGAAGTAATACTTTTAAAATACTGTACTGTAGTTTCTTAGGAATTAATCATGACTAATTCCGTGACACAGTATTTGCATAACTATAAAAATCGACTAGTGAATGAACTAACCAGCGCTATGAATCAACTAATAACAACTGCTATAAATTAACTGATAACAATGGTTATGAATGTTGAATGAACCTTTCATTTAAATGGCAATGTCAATGTACTTTATATTGTTTTTTTGACGGTAATGGGACTTATTATGTACTGTATCGATATGGAGTAACAATCACTTCTAACAGAATATCGACTTTACTAAGACTCCCCTGTACTGAATATCTTATTATTGCATTGTGATTTATGTGTTTGAATTCTCTAGTATACTTTTTAATTAGACTGCATAATTACTTTGAAATTGTATGGCGGGACAGAATTTTTTTACTCAAGCTTATGCATGTTTGAATGCACTTACATTTGAGATTTGCAAGTTTAGAAGGTTAGAAGTTTAGAAGTTAATCATGACTAATTCCGTGACACAGTATTTGCATAACTATAAAAATCGACAATTGAATGAACTAACCAGTGAATCAACTAATAACAACTATTATGAATCAGCTATGTTTCATTAACAAAACTGTATAAGTGAATAACTTAATTTTAGAATTGAGAATTGTAACTTTAATGTACTATAGTATAGTATGATGTTAAGATTTAAATCCATAAAATCATCAGCAATTCCTAAATATAATATTTCCAATGGAAAGCTTTGCTTTTGTGATGCATTTCTTATCCGCTCTTCCACTAACTACGCACGAGTCAAGCATCATCCCTAACAAAAAATTAATCAACAGAAATAGTTGGTATATTTTATTTATTTTTCAATTTTTCCTTTCATGCTGGACTCCAACCCTACAAAATATTTTGTAGAAATAATGTATGAATAATTCTTAATTTCTGTCTTCAGTTCTCATTATTCCATTGAAATAGTGGGATATACCAAAATCAATTGTGTTATTCTATTTTTAATGTAATATTTATAAAATATGATTTTTAATGTAATTTATCTGTATACATTTCATTTTTTAATTGAATTAAATAAAAATAAATAAATGTATCCTACAAGAGCAAATTAATTCTCTTGGAATCAAATGAGTTATTGAAATGAATACATTGAATACATTATGATTTAAACTTTGAACTTGAACATTGTTATTGATGCTTCTCATCTCATCTACGTCAGAGACCCTGAACTGATCAGGAGTGACCTGAAAACTCTGACACCAGACCTGAGCCAGCCAGGTTACACGGAATTATTATTATTATCTCATCTACAATAATTCAGTACAATAGTATCTTGAAATGAATTGCAAAATTTCTTGAAGATCACTAGTCAAAAGTCCGTTTCTTTTTTCTTTGGTGATCATACTTTTGTATGAAAACATACGAAAATTAGGTTTTTAAATATTTCTTGATTCATTTACTGCGACGTATACACTTTCAACTCCACTTCACTACCGCAGGCATTTATTTTACTATACAGTCATTTCATTTTGCAGTCAGTAAGAAGACAAATTCGTGTTTCTTACATTTAAAATAAAATGTCTGCTTGTCGGTAGTGAAGTGGAATCTAACTGCCTAGAAAGTTGTCATCATCACCCCTCTCATTACCCACACACATGCCTAGAGCTCATGTAGGCATCACCCGCAGCAAAAATAATTTTGTATGTAATATAATACAATTTTTGTTTTTCGAAGGTTGAAGAGTACAGCAATAGAGTTGCAAACTACTTTAAAGCAGAAGGCATCAAACGTGGCGATGCGGTTGCAATATTCATGGAAGCCCGTCCTGAGTACGTCTGTATGTGGTTGGGACTGTCGAAAATTGGGGCAGTGTCAGCCCTTGTCAATACCAATCAACGTAGCAACGTTTTGGCACATTCCTTGCAAGTGGCCAGCTGTAAAGCAGTAATTGTTGGAACTGAATTGTCTTCTCGTGAGTAGCTTATCAATTAGTTTGCTAAACAGTGATTTCAATCATCATTCTATTAAGGACCCGATAGGGCCTTAATGCGATCGTACTTGTGTCCGTCTGTCCGTCCGATATCTAACGTACGCACGATATCTAACGATAACTAATTGTACGCACAATATCTAACGATAACTAATTGTACGCACAATATCTAACGAACGGAAGATCGTACACTTTTGAAATTTGGAATTTAATATATTCATAGATCAAGTAAGTAGGATATTGATTTTGAACATAGAGAAACGTTACATTCAAGAAACGTTACAATACAAGCAAAAATAGGCACTATCATTTCAAATACATGTTACAGAGAAGTATGACATTAAAGTATTTTAATGTGAGCCGTTTCCTATCAAGGCTGCCATAGCTCAGTGTGATCTCGGCTATCAGACATGAGTTCCCGGTTTAGTTCTCATGCGGGGTCGATTTTTTCAAACAAATTTCAAGTTTTAATCAATTATCCATACATTTTTTATTAAAATAAATTAATTATTGATGATTTTAAATTATTAATTACGTTTATTATTTTTTTAATAGCCTTTTCTAATTTCATGAAATTAATCCAAACGTTGAAACGTTTCTCTCAATTGCAGAAAATTTCCACTAGGTTTACTACTTGAGTAATTCTTAAAAAGTACTGTCCTGTTTTTTCTATACACTACGATATCGGGGCCGTGGATACTCCGTTGTATCGGTTTGACTTGGACGCTACTCATTCACATCTATTACTGCCTCTTTCACAAATCAGAAACTAAACTTATAGCTTGTTCATTCTGCTAAGGCACTGAATTGAAAATCAATTATTGCCAGTACGATTCATTGAATTTTTTCTATGTTCCAACTGTATATGAATTCATTCACTAAACAATTTTAACATGACTATACAGTTGATCGTTTATATTTATAACTATAAACTGCCTCCTTCATATAGCATGATGAGAAACATAACTTATATAACTTGTTAATTTTTCTCGGGCACCTGAATTGAAAATCAATTATTGCCATTACAATTTCTTAATTGTTGTCAGTGTTCAAAGTGTATATGAATTCTTAGACTAAACAATATCAAAATGGCTGCATGATAATGGATGAATGGATGATTTGAACATTGTAATTTGCTGTAATATAGTGATCTTTGTCAGTTCAGGTGCCTAAGCAAAATGAGCCAGTTAATATAACGTAACATTATTAAGATGGTGAATCACGGACAGGATGCCTCGTATTGAGTTACTAATACTTGTAGGGCTTATCGATATCCTGGTAACAGAGTATTCCCGGTCCTGTGTTTACAGGAACTTTTCTCTTTATTTTGATGATTTCAACAAGCCTTAGAACTATTTGTATTATTATCTTTCTCTATTTTTTCAAGTTATCTTTTTATTGTTCCTCATCTCCTTTTCCTCAAATCATTACTTTCGGGTTTGGGTGTAAAATTAACATTTTTAATCATTCACATCTCAATTCTCAATCTTACCATTTTATTGCTTAGTCTCAATTTTATCCTTGCCAGTGTGCCTCTGTATTTTACTCTCCCTGTTTCATATTTTTACATCTTAGATTTCATTTATTTTAGATTTTTTGAGAATTGAATTTTAATGTATGATTGACTATCCCAGATAATCATCATAGTTTGAATCGATATTCCACGATATATTTATAAATATATTAACATGTGATATTATTGCTGATATTAATATATTAATTATATTTATTTATTCGAGCCACAACTGGTTAATGTGGCCCATAATTTCTTTTTTTGTAAACTGAAAATTTATATTGTATATTGTTTTTTTTTTGTAAAAAATTTCAATTTAAAAATCTTAAATACATGTTTGAAAATGCACACATATTCAAAAATGTATATTGATCAATTTTTTGCAGATATAAAAGAAATCCTTTCCTCGATTCCTGATATTGACATTTATATCTCGGGAAAAGATAAATCATCAGTCGATTTGAAGGGTAAGGACTTGGACAGTGGACTCCAGTCTTCCTCCACCGACCCTGTTCCCAAAGACATCGCCTTAGCTAAGATGACTGATAAGTTTGCCTACATTTACACGTCAGGAACAACTGGCTTGCCAAAAGCTGCAGTCATGACTCACTGCAGGTAACGTATGAAAATCTTATAACTTCCGATAATGTAGTAACCACCGACAATGTAGTAACTTCTGTTTATACTTATTTTCGTTACTCAAAGGAGATTTATTAATACAGTTATTGTTTGCTCATCGTTCAGATACCCTTCATCATTTAGTTATATTTTATAATTTAGTCATTGTGTCAATAAATGGAATTACATCATTTGAAATGAATGCATTCGAGATTCATGTAGGTACTACTGTATTATAAATATTATAATATAAGATTACCTATATGATATAATGAAAGCCTATATGATTACCTATACCTGAAAGTATATGATAGTAATATTATTATTGTACTCTTTCATTTTGCTGAGATAATTTAAAAGAAAATGATCTATTCTTATCGATTTTTGGAATGGAATGAAACATCAATTACAACAATAAGTTATAGGTTAGTGAATGTAATATGTTTGTTTAGTTTCATTATGTCATTAATTTTAATGAAAGTTGATTAATTCAGTGATTGTTTATTGTTCTTAATCGTTTAGATATCGAATCTTAGGCTTACAATTACTTATATTTGAGTAACGATGAGAAGATTCATTTTTATGCTATTATATTCCTATCATCATATTATTTATGATTAATCTTTTATTTCTATCTCATGGTATGCTGAATATAAACTTAAACACATTTCTTGGTAAATTAAGAATCGATATCTTATAAAATCAAGGTACTGTCGATGCACTGAACTCAACTTTTTGAGGAAGTCATACATTAGTAGATTATATCACTAATTCACAGAAAAATGAAACCAAAATCAGACATTTTTATTGACAAAATTACAGAATTCCATTAAAATGCGGTATTACATATTGCATTTCAATACGGTACAACTCATGAGTGGCACTGCTTTGATTATTGGCGAAATCAAATGTGCCAGTTTCGAGAGTGCATTGTTCAAAATGATTATAAACACAATTTCCTAAAAACTAGATTCCAGCTTGCATTACAATAATTTTTTCAGACAGTGGATTACATTCCTTAAACTGGGTATTCAGATTCAATGCAACTTCCTGTTGATTTTTTGTGTTTTCACGAGTTTCATGAAGAATAAAAGCTTTGTATGTTAATGAGTTGTTTTGATGAATAATGAATTTTTAATATATTTGAATTTGGGAATCAACAGATAAGAAAGTAGTTAAGAAATATTGGATTTTTGATCTGATGTTGTATTCTTGGGAGTCGATTATGATGTTTTTAAAACAATTACATTATTCTTTGTTGTTTTATAAAATTTACATTATTGCATTACTTTATACTTATACACTATTACAATTAGAAATGCATTATGTTTATTGTTTTTATTACGTTATTGGTTATCTTGTTTCTTCCCCCAGATTCATGTTCATGGTTGTCAGTACAAACAAGGTTGTCAATATAACTGAAGATGACGTAGTATACGATCCACTGCCACTCTACCACACAGCTGGAGGTCTATTAGGTATCGGGCAAGCACTGCTCTGCGGCTCTACTGTCGTTATACGATCAAAGTTCTCAGCTTCAAACTTCTGGACCGACTGTATCAAATACAATTGCACGGTAGGTTTCGATTTCAGGTTAGACTTGTAGGTTTTCGATTTAGTGTAAACGTGGATTAATATGATCATTAAAATAATAAATAAATTAGTGTATATCTATTTATTCATACGTGGATTATTGTATTTATTATTCATATAATCAATAATAATATAATCTTATTTCCATACTTCATTATCATCATTTTTTCCTCATACTTCTTTCCACTCTTTTTTCCCCCTTTCATCAGCTTGGCATTATACAACATTATTTTCCCATACATTGTATTAAACTATTCAACAATATTTTCTTATACTTTGTACTGTTTACTGTAATTGTGTTCTTTGTGCTATCTAATATGCCTGATTTATACTGTTAATTTTTATGAAGACTGTTTTGGGCTTTGCCGGAAGCCTTCGAATATCTGTAATAAGTAAAATAAAATGAAAAAGAGAAAATGTTTTATCCGAAAACTCATTCATACTTAATAAATACAACATTCTACTCTATTAGAATCCCCATGTCCACACTTAATCGATTATTGTGTGCTGCACAGACAATGCTTAATCATAATGCAGCATGCTTTGTCGCACACAAAATCGACCAAGTGTGGACATAGGGATTGAATTAGTCGTATTTAGCTGCCTCTTTTTTATTCACTTTATACTCTGGCAATTTTTTTTGAGCCCTTTATGATTCACAAATTCCAACAACAATATCCAATTGACCGCTTCTATGGAATCTTGTTGTGACCAACTAGTTTGTTTTTCGAAGTATTAGAAGAATAAAATAATTTCGTACTTTGATGAAACTGAGTACAAAAGTGATAATTTTCTGTCGATTGTATGTAACGTTTGATGAATCATTGGCAATAAAACTTGGATTTTTATATTTCAACAAAATTCGACATATTAACTACAATAATTATTCTTGATTTTACAAAACATGCATTGCATTATCGATTTCCATTTATCTTAACGGTTTCGTAAAGTAAATTACTTCATAAAATTAAAAGACCACCAATCAATGCCTCAGTTAAACCTTTTCTCAGTTTTGTGTACTTTTCATGAAATATGTGTTGATGCATTTGTTCTAGGTCGCCCAATACATTGGAGAGATGTGCCGTTACCTTCTTGCATTGCCTGAAAAACCAGAAGAGAAACAACATAAGGTGAAAAGCTTTTTTCTTTCTTTTCAGTAGTGTTATCTTTATATTTTGTATCCCAAAAATTCTTACCAAAGAAAATCTACTCCTATCTAATTACTTCTATTTGAAAATACATGAAATTTGTATGTGTGTTCATTTGTTTGAGAAAATATCAAACAATATTTACTCATTTATTTGTATTTGTTGAAAAAATGAAGTACCTATAAAGCTTTTAATCAAATTTGAAATCAGCTTGAGCCAGTTTTCTATTTCCCTATCTATTGTTAAGAATAAGTTAATCTATTCTGAATTCCCTATTCTTGTTAATTAGGTTTATACTCATTATTGTAATGAATCTGTCACATGGTGACTAGAATAATAGATCTAATTTTTAAATTTTTTATCATTCTAGGTTCGGTTGATTGTCGGAAACGGATTGAGACCTCAAATTTGGGCACAATTCATGAAGCGTTTCAACATAGAACGAGTCGGCGAATTCTATGGTGCTACTGAGGGCAATGCTAATTTGAGTAAGCATCTTTATTTATACAGTATCATCATTATACTTACCAAATTTTTGTCATCTTGATGAAGCCAAGATCTTGTTTTAGCCAACAATCTTGGTTAAGAGTTTTGTCAATTTTTTCCAAATTCATTGGATAATATGAAAGTGAAATATTTTGTGTTTTTCTCACAATTATATTTCAAATCATTGGATATGCGTTAGATGAGTCTCCACTCTGTAATATTATAACATGTTATTTTACTCTGTAACATTGTTGAATTTGAAATTCATACTCTCGCTTAGAAGAATATGGTTTCTATGTTTTCTCCATCTGTCCGTATGAATCAGTGTTTTCAATTTCCAGTTAAAAACATTTATTCAATGTTGATGAATTCATTTATTATTTATTAATTCATTCATTTATTTATGAATTCATTTATTCATTATTCATTTACGAATGTATAATCCCAATTAGTTCGAATAACTAGATAAAGACGGTCCCATTTTCTTGGAATCCATAACCTATGCCTGTTATTAATTTCTCATTCAATTAAAATTTTTCTCTTGTTTCTGATTCAGTTGTACTTTATGGAACTTTGTATAATATCTTATAGCACAAGTTCCATAAAGACATTCAAAATATTAAACTCCTTACTTTAAAATAACATAATCATGTCGTTAATATTCTTGATATTCTTGAATAACTAATAATAATAATTCCGTGTAACCTGCCTGGCTCAGGTCTGGTGTCAGAGTTTTCAGGTCACTCCTGATCAGTTCAGGGTCTCTGACGTGACTTAACGACTGTTTTTAGGCAGCCGGGACCGAATAACTGAGCATCGTTGATTTTATTTCATGGATTATAAATAATTTTATTTTATGAATTATAAAGAATACTTTTTTATTTATTTTATAATTATAAATTATAAATAATTCATGATGTTTCATAATTTATAATAAATAAATCGGTCCCGGCTGCCTAAAAGTTCTTCTATCATAATGACCTTCTCATTACCCACGCACAAGCCTAAAGCTCATGTGGGCATCACAAAAAAAAAGAAACAAAAATAATTATGTACTGGATGGCTTCTTCCACAAACCCCCCTAAGCTTCTAGGTCTTCAAGTAATCCTTTATATCTCATTTATTTGAAGATGATCTCTCTCCCTTCATCTTCCCATCTTATTCTTGGAGACTAATTTTATGGATGATTTTTTTGTA
The DNA here is from genome assembly GCA_017141395.1 of Laodelphax striatellus. NCBI lineage: Eukaryota > Metazoa > Arthropoda > Insecta > Hemiptera > Delphacidae > Laodelphax > Laodelphax striatellus. The sequence continues at coordinate 18,830,446 of CM029544.1, read as the reverse complement.
AGGAATTTCTGATGAGCTGAATTTCATATAGTTATTGAAATGGTAAATAATTGAGCTTGAATTGATGTAACTTTATTTATTTAAAGCTTGGTTAATTGGATAGATGGTGATGGAAGGTGGATGAACTTACAGTTTTTGGTGGTATTTGAACCTCCGAGATGTGATTTTACAGCACACTTGCGGTCACCCTTCCACGGAAGTCCCGAGAACTCGTCACTTATCTGAATGAACAGAAACGGTGCTGACTGCTGGGCTAAACCTTTCCCTTGTGAATGATTTATTTTTTGGCATCTTAAATTAATTGAAGTGAGTGATCGAAGTGGCATTGAACTTCGACCAGAGTTTAATAGTTTGAGTTTCAGTTTCCAAATAAAACACCTTCGATCACAATGTTGATCTCTCAAGCACAAAGAAACAGAGTAAGAAATACTAGTTTAATGTATGAAAACGGAACAAATTTATGGTCAGCTATATAAAATGCTATGTATTTGAATAATATAGTAGAAAAAGTATTAGGCTTTATTAGAGTATTAATTTGTTTTCAATACGATTGACTAATAACATAACTCCATATCATATTGAGATAATAACATTTCCTCTTATCGTTACAGGAGAAGAACCCAGTACATTATTTTTCTGGTATATTCATACAAAAAAACTAAATCAGTCAGGATAAATTCGAAAAAATATGTAAAAAAAATCAATGCAAAATCCTTTTCCAACACTCGAGTGTTGTTTTATGATTGTTTGAAAGCATTTTCAAGCAGTACTATCTTATGTCTGACTTACAAATACTTCATTTTTTTCACTTTATTTCTCTGTGGTTTCAATCATCTCTTGAGGGTTAAGTGTAAGAAAGGGCTTACTGTGCCCAAACTTCGCCCTCCTAGGTAAAAATAAAGACAGTCATTCTATTCTATCTCTCATCTATTGATGAAATATGAGTTTTTGGGGAGGTCAGATCAATGGAATGAAGATTGTTTTTAATACGATCCAGACCGATTGAAAATATGCTAATTTTGATTTTTTAATTTTCAAGTGAATGGCTACAATAAAATTGGTGCCGTCGGCTACGTTCCATGGTTTGCTGTTCCTGTTTATCCTGTCACTCTTGTCAAAGCTGATCCCGAAACTAATGAGCCAATTCGAGGAGAGAATGGTCTATGCATCAAGTGCAAAACAGGTGATCCTATTCAATTCTTTCTATTTAAAAAAATATGTTATTTCACTACACTATTATGTACTTAACTATTTACTATAATTATTGTCAAAATTATAATTCATTCTATGCATACTAGTAGAGTGTTAGTGTTTACTACTAGTGTTAGTGTTATAACTATTGTATAAAACATAGATACCATTAGGCTTGTTTCATAAAATTTTATAAGTCTTGTAAAGCGGGGAAAAAAAGGACACACAACAGATATGAAACATCAATGTTGTTTTCGATGACGAAATACTTGTAGAAAATTCTGTTAAAGTAACGACTTGTATTTCACTGTTATACAGTGAAATACAAGTCGTTACTTTAACAGATATGAACAATCTCTCGAATAAGGGTTAAGTGTAAGAGAGGGCCGACTGCGCCCTAACTTCGCCCTCCCAGGTTAAAATAAAGGCAGTCTTTCAATTCAATTCAATTCAACAATATGGCGTGCATGCAATAAACTTTCAAATCTAGTATTGGGCCAACTTTTTTCTGTATTACAAAAAATCCAAATTATTTTATGGAACAGGCCCCTGTTCTATCTCTATCAATCAAGCAGGAAAATCTTAAATAATAATTATTCTAAGTTATCATAATATTCAATGGTTTGTAAATGAATGTTCTTAGTTTGTAAATATTCAAAAAGACATGTGTAAGACAAACAATATGTAGAGGAAGGTTGAACGAAATCAGAGGTTTCTTTGTTTCAATATTTCTTATCAGTATTGTAAACATTGATTTCACAGGTGAACCTGGGATACTTATTGGAGCAATCAAGAAATCTCAACCGTCCAGCCATTTCAGTGGTTATGCTGACAAAAAGGCGTCAGAGAAGAAAATTATTCGCGATGTTTTCAAGAAAGGAGATGAATATTTCAATTCCGGTAAGTTGAACATTTTCTGTTATTTTCTGTTGTAAATTTGATACTATTTATGGTCACGTAGAATACGATTAAGAGGCTTATCTGCTAATTTTAAGTGACGTTAAACATGTAAATAGTTTTCATTCCTTGCTATTGTAACTTGATGTAAAGGTCTGCGCTTTGATGGTGACAGATGCAGCAGTTCTGTGCTTTAATCTGTTCTTTCTATCGGGGCTTAATAAGGGTATCTCTCTACGTTGAAAAATGTAGAAATATAGAGATTCAATAACAAGTAGTAGTAGGCAGTTGTAATAACGTGCGTAGGCTGTATCGAGTGATAATATAATCATACAATAAAGTTATGTGTAGACCAAGTCCGTCACCTTGACCTACCCCCAACCCTACATACCTACCTACCTTAACTTTATCAAGTATATTTGAAATCAGAGAATCAGCTGTTCTTTATGAATAATCAATAATACGATGTTTTAATAGTGCTAGACTGGGTAGGTCAAGATGGCGGAAACTGTGCTCTACACTTGCAAAGTATGGAGAAAATTGAATCTCCACTTCCTTTCCCAACTCCTTGGTTTTTACAATACCGTTCAAGGTAATAATAAAAAACTTGAAGTTGAAAAAAGTTGTAGATGGAAGGAAATTGAACAATAATAGTCGGAGTTATAAGAAAGGTTAATTGGCGAAGAGGAACTAATTGTTTCCAGCTTGTCGTGTATTGCTTGCCAGTACGCTAGAAAAAGAGTGACTCAATATTGTTAATCAAGAACATAATTGGACGTAGTTATACAAAAAGCAACCTTCCCACAAACCACTGGAAGTGATATAAATTGATGCAAAGTTAAAGCTTTTTTCTAATTCTATTTATTCAAATAGAAGTTGGGATATTTTCTTGTCACTTTAAAAATTATATTGGTTTAATATTAAAATTATTGTAAAAAACATAAATACTGTTGTATACATTTGACTGCTTAACTATTTTTACTATAGGCCTCGTTTTCATAATAATTTAAAAAGAGAACCATGCCACATGGTACTTTCAGGTTTATGCTTTATTTCTTATTGCAAAAAGAACCAAAGCACCTGGTTCCCTTTTGTAAAAAGCAGGGAACTCAGAATATTAAACACCTGTTTTTCAGGAATTATTAAAAGAAACAGTTTTTTAGTTGTTGGTTGGTTTGTTTGTGTAGAAAGTAAAGTTGGCCAAGCTGTATTCAGTGGTTCGCATATCTCAAAATGAGAAAAATTGTGGGATGATTGCTTTTTGTGTAACTACGTCCAATTATTCTGTATTCATACTACTGTTTGACCAGACTGGCTATTGCTCTATTTCTCTGATCAAAGAGTATACTGGCTAATGCCTCAACAATCAGTTTTGGTTCAAAGAGCGGATAAACTGGCAATTAATATTTTCTGATGTGGCAGATTAAGAGTTTGTCACTGGATTTCATTCCAATGTAGCCTGCTTTGATTACTTTTAATTGAAAATATTACTCACGAATGTGTGACAACTTCTACAATGTCGCATCGTTGAACAGTTTATTGTGAAACGAGTTTGACCATTGAGAATTTGAATTTTATTGCAAAAAAAATAGACGTGCAAAATGAAATAAGTTGTAGATGAAGACTTTGTTAAATATAAGTTGGAAATAGTTTGTGAAACGGCTTTCTTACAATCATGAGTATTTGAGTACTGTAATCATTCCTATTCCATGGTGAAGAGACAAAGCTTTCTACGCTTATTCATTGTTACTAAAATGTACTTCTGTAGTTCTGTAAAACTGTAAACTGTAATGTACTTCTGTAAGTGTAAAACTGTACTTCTTTTTTAAAATTACATAACATTGCAATGTAGAACTTAAACTGTTTGTGTGACAATTGTCAGAAAATAACTATTTTATTATTATGATTATTTGTTATTTTAACTTCATTAATCACTTCTATATTTCATTCTAGGTGATTTATTGGTGAGAGACGAATACGGCTACTATTACTTCAAGGACAGAACTGGGGATACTTTCAGGTGAGTGAAATAGCTTGAATATTTTATAAAATAATAATCAATGCAGACTGTATTGAAAGATATAAAAAGATCAGTTCAAATATCTGCTCTTTGTTTAATGAGTATGATACTTTGTCCATGGAACTAAGTATCACCCATTATCACTGAATAAGTTTGATAATTACGTAATATTAGATATCTAATTCTTCGTAGAATGAAAGATAACTTATTGCTATACTAACATTACTTACACTATTTGAGTTGCGGACGCGTTTCGAACACTGGTGCTCATCCTCGGTGCTTTGAGCTGCGACTCTACGTCGTAGAGCTCAAAGCGCCGAGGATGAGCACCAGTGTCCGAAACGCGTCCGCGACTCAAATAGTGTAAGTACTGTATAGCAAGAAGTTGTCTTTTATTCTATTAGGCTAAGGCCACACTACAAGTGCTAAGCTGAGTGACAAGGTAGGAGCTATGTTAGGAGCTACGATACTCAGTGGTCACATTACAAGGCTTCTAGCTTGGTGACACACAATCCATTTGCGCCGTGTTTTTTGTGAGAATAAAACAAATATATCGCTCTCTAAACTGAATTTTAGTTAACTTGCTTCAATATTCAATCATAAAAATTCTATACAGTTGTATAGATCCATATATACTATTGTTTTTGCTAATACAGCAGCACGGTTGCCAGGCTAAACGGTGCCATTCTGTCTTATCGCAATATCAGCTGATCTGTCACTTTTTCTATTGCAAAAGCGGGCAAAGCACTAGGTGACTAAAAACGTTTACCAACACGTCCGTTCTCTACGCGACTAGCTTGGTGACTAACGAAGCTCCTACCTTAGCACGTCGCTCGTAGTGTGGCCATCTGCAATAGTACGCAATGCGTTTGTTCACTAGGATCAGTCACTATGCGAGTCACTTGGCTCTTAGCACCAAGAAAAGCTCCTTGTAGTGTGGCCTTAGCAGTACACGAAGTATGGATATCCACAACAACCAAATTAATTTTTCATTTAATGTTCAGGTTATTTCAGTTTTTTTCTGATTTCTGTTTGAATAGATGGCGTGGGGAGAACGTGGCTACTTCAGAGGTGGAAGCAGTCATAAGCAATGTTGTCGGTTTGCGTGATGCTGTTGTTTATGGTGTAGAGGTGAGATTACTAGAAATTTCTTCTAATAACTCCAATAATCACTAAAAACAGTACGATTCTTCTCAAAATTCAGAATGTCACTCATTGCTTATCAGTCTATCACGAACTTCAACTATCTAGAACTTTTAGCTTATTCCTGAAAATAACTTCCCTTGGTGTTCTTAGGACATTCTTGATGACCAAGATTTGGATTGCAAGTGTGGTCGAGATACTCCTTTCAAAAATTCCTTATTATCGTCCAAATAAAATCATGAATATAATGGTCCAATGTGCGTAGAATGAAAGGTGGGTCAGAGTGGTGGGGAAGTCGAGATACTGACGTCACTGCAGTCGTCTAGCCACTAGCTTTGCATCTGATTTTGGGACTGCAGTTACGTCATTACCTCGACTTTTCCAGCAAGACGCTCCACTGCGACCCACCTTTAATTCCATACACCTTGATAATGGTCAGGAACATAATGCAGTCTTCTGAATTTATCATAAACCAAACGTTTTTCAAAGGTCATCAAATGATTGTATGGATTAATTCTTACACAATATTATTGTACTAGGATTGGATTTCTTATATAAAATGAGCATTTTTTACTGCTTGCAACTGTTATTATTCACAGAATAAATAAGTAAGAATCGATAAATTAGAAAATTGGTCTTTGTTAATCAGATGATTATTTTGAGGAAAATATTTTGAAAAAGTGAAGGCTTCCAGAGTTTCTCTATGGAAACTATGCCAATAGCTTCATGAACTTATGAGCTTTATGAAGAATACTGACTTATGTATGAGCGAAATTACACAAGTACCTACTGGATCACGGTCAGAAATTGATGTAATGAGAAAAAGAATTTTTCAGCTTGTCAGAGCATTTTATCCATTCGCCAAGTGTATACGCGTATGCTTTCTTTATGATTTTATAAAATAGAGGAGTTTTGTAGTTTATTAGAGCCTCAAATCCATTTAAATGAAATATCTTACATCAAGATACACTCTCCAAAAGAACTCCAAAAAATTGTTTTACTAAAAACTCTACTAGTAAGATTTAGGCACTACTACTACTACTCACACGTGGATACTCAAATCACGGATACTCAGCGGAAATTTCAGCTGAAATCTCGGAGAACAAACATTTGTATTTTAAATTATGACGCTCAGACGAGGCGATTCCAATATCGGATACTCGGTGTCTCCGCGAAAAACATGCTAGGTCTCCGAGTCGCTGAGTATCCAGTGGCTTCGCGATTTGAATATCCACGTGTGAGTAGTGCCTTAATTTCCTGTTTAAATTCATTCTTACTTTTCTTGTCACAATACTTTTACAAGCTAGTATAAACGTTTTCAACTGTAACGTTTTTGAGTGAATAACTTAAGTAAGCGCTCATTACCTCCCAGTGTCTCAGAATCTTTCTACTCAATTTTTCATTGAAGGTTGAATTCAAATAATATTTTGTGACGTGCGTTGAATAATTTCACATGCTATATATTTTCTATTTCAGATTCCGAACGTTGAAGGAAAAGCGGGAATGGCTGCTATTGTTGATGAACAGAAACAATTGGACATTGCACAACTCGAGAACGGTATCAAAAACTCGCTGCCCAGCTATGCTCGCCCTCTTTTCCTACGAGTCATAGAACAAGTTCCACTTACAGGTTAGTTGAAAATCTTATCAAATATTTATAGCTAGATACATAATAAATTGTTCTTGGTCAATAGTGGATGCAGTTAATTAGAACGCATTCATTGAACAAGAAGAAAAAACGTGAAATGAGTCCGAAGAATAATTTGATGCTCCAGAAGAGGCAAAGACGGAGTCTCTCGATGTAGTTCCTAGTCTTGTCCACAGATGTCGCAATTAACTTGCTGTATAAAAATGTATGTGAATGGTTTTATTCGAAATAGTTGGCGATATTCCTCATGTATTTGCGAATCCAAATTAGTTTTATAATGTTCAAACGTCATAAAAAAAAATAGCGACGACAATTGTTAATGGAACTAATTACCGATAGTTACAATATGATAAAATCAATTTTGATATGTTACACACAAAAGAAATATCACGAATTATTTCGAATAAAACCAGTTTGCGATTTGTATTTCATGAAAAATATTTTGTATTTTTGTAAAGTATAAAAATATCGACATAACTAAGTGATTTAACGTCGTCTTTACCTCTTTTGACGCTTCTTATGTCGTGTTGATGTTTTTACCACTTCTGAATCTTGATTATTTTTTACTCTTGATGATTTTACCTCTTCTGGAGCTTTCACCGCTTGTACTATGAATGTGTTCTAAGAGCTTTTCCTGCTAAATAATCCTACCAATAAATATAAACCAGGATCCGAGTTAGTAGATCAAGCACTATCAAGCTAGTAGATCCTCCTTTTCCAGAACCTTTGATATGAATCAGCCTAATAGAAAGTTTGTCTTATTAGTATACTGTATTTACATTTTACAACCCACATAATATACCTAGAAAAAAATACCATACATAGGCCTACCCATATAAACCTAGATTTACCTACCTAGAAACCTTGATATTCATTACCTTGAAGGGAAATTCTAAATTCTTTATTCGATCTAAATTATTTCATTTGCTCCATCTAAACCATGTAAATATTTTGGTTTTTAAATTGAAATTTATGAATTTTTTCATTCATGTTGACATAACCTATGATCGGAGTATTTGTTGAAATCGAGGGAGATTAGCTAAGGACTTTAGGTATTTTAACTTGTTTGTAGAAATCTTATTGATGTTGTGGAACTCCATGATGAAATAGAACACTAAAAGATATTGTCAATTCCACTATTTTATTATTAACAGCACTGCACCGCAGTTTCGTGGCTACACCAGTCACATTTTCAACAGTACTCTTTAGAAGTCTTTAGGTATATTTCTTTTTATTAAGAAGAATGTACTAGATTCACTAAATAAATTGGTCGACCTATTTCATTAATAAGTTTTAGTATATATATCCTTCTTGTTCTTCTCAATAACGAATAACAAATTGAACGTTCTCTTCAATGTTTCAGCGACATTCAAATTGAAGAAACTTGACCTGCAGTCAGAAGGTTACGATCCATCGAAAATCAATGACCCTCTCTACTTCATGGATGCAAAAAGCGGAAAATACGTTACTCTAACTCCACAACTCTACCAGGAGATAGTCGAAGGAAAACAAAGACTCTAATTTAATTTAATAATTAGTTTGTTGTTTGTAACATTTTCCAACTTGTTAAATTTATACTATTTTTATTCGAATTGTTATACAGTATTATATAAGATTGTTCTATTAGAGTGGTTTTTATTTAATTCACCGTTTGATAGCATAAAACACTATTTTACTCAACACTTAAAAATTAATTAGTGAATCCCGAGTTCTAGAGAACTCGCTTGCGAATTTGTAATTCTCGAATTGGCAACTTATTCGAATATTAACTGAGATATGGGAGCTTTATTGATGGGTGACCGCTGGAGGTTAGTTGCAGTGCTTGCGGCTAAAGTCTGCCACAACAATGCAACAGCCTCCGTCTGCTTTGCATGTTATTTCTCAGCGATTTAAGATTTTTTGTGTGAATTTTAAAGACAGTAAAAAGGAGTGCAACTAACCTCCAGCGGTCACCAATCAATAAAGATGCCATATCTTAGTTAATATTCGTCCAATCTTGAAAAATGAGGTGTCAATCGATTTGTAATTAAATTTACTAAAAAAAGTTATTCTTGTAAAATTTTCGTAATATCAATGGTTTTCGAGTTATTTAAGGAACAAAATTTTCAATGGCCGCCATTTTGTTTTATGAATTTGAAAAATTGTTATAATTTTTTAGTAGCTACTTTGTCTAGTTGTCACAAATGTTGGTTCAATTCCATATGTTTTATCATTATTAAGATTATTTCTCAATTTATACACTTTGGGGTCAAAACCTATCTAGATATTTTAATAAATTTGTGGTTTTGACAACCAGTTGCACGAAAATGCAATTGAATTTAACCGCAGTAAAATGAACCAATGAGCGCAGCGATGCAATGACGTCGTTTTACTGCAAATAAATTCTATTACATTTTTGTGCAACTGGCTACCATTCTTTTTATTCATTATGGATAACTTCTACAATATTACCTTCACTACTGCTCGAAAGTATCCAGTAGAAAGAAATTATCCAGTTAATGCCTCCTACATTTAAATGAATCAGTATTGAAATACACAGCCAAAAATTCAAGATTACTATTGTTTCTCACAGTAATTGGTTGAAGGGGAGGGGGGGGTATAATTGGAATTTGATTAAATTACAGTACTGATGAATCTGTTATTCAAGAATATATATTGTAACAATTTTACATGACTCACTTATGTACGGCAATGCAAGCATCAATTTACAATTACAATTCAAGTCAAGTCAAAATATCAGTCACAAAATATCAAACTACAATTTAAAAGATGACCTGGAAGTTCTTTCAACAATCATAAAACCTAACAGTTCACCAAAAGAAACGTTGAAAATGATAAATGAATTTGGTCATGGTATCGCCCCTAATGTAAGTGATGTTTTAAAGATTTCATTGCCTCTACCAGTGACAAATAAAAACATTATAAATGAATACGAGCGACAGTTGCGACTGAGGAAATTAGCTTTTCTAAACTCAAGTTAATAAAAACATACTTAAGATAAACAATGTCTCAGGAACGTCTGAGTGGTCTAGCGATGATTTCCATCGAACATAAAATAGCTGAGTCCCTAGATCTTGTTTGTTTCATTCATACAACTTGTTTGAATTCATACCATGAAACTATAATAGCCTAGTCGGGGCGTCATAAAACTTTAAAATATTGCCATGACCAACTATCATTATGAGAGTTTTAAATGTCAATTGTAACTTAATAGCTGATTACCTTCGGATTAATTTTTAAGTAAGATTATAAACAAAAAAACAAAAATAGATGCAACTGTAAACATGAACCAGATTATAAAATGGAAATAGTTTTAAAATGTGCAATTTACACTTGGCATAGTATAAAATTATTTAAGGAGAGTTTAGGGAGACACTGTGGTGTGATCGCATCTCAGCGGAGACACTGTAGTATGGCGATCGCTCAAGGAAGCGGTGGAGCCCGGGAGTAAACAATTGGACGGAATATTTGGTCTTGGTCGGGATTGTGATTCGTCTCTTCTTTCAGGATCTCTTAAAACTGTAAAAAACAATGGACAAAAATTAGTTGAAGGCTAAATGATTTCGGTATCACAAACATAGGTCTTTTGTGTGGAACAAATTCGAAGATAGTTCAACTTATTAGAGACTAATTAGTACCAAAAATTTTAGGAATTTTAAATTTGAAGGATGATGTTTGAATGACTTACTTGTTTGAAAAACTCTTCTGCGATCAGTCTCGCTCTGGCATTCAAAAGCAGTTTCATTTTCTTGACTTCTTTGTTGATTTCTTGCATGAAATCGAGCACCAAGCCCACTATTTTTCGTTTAGGCAGGTAGTCAGTGTGTCGGTTTGTAATTAGAAAGCTAATGTCGTATCCCTGCAAATGAAAACAAATAGAAAAAACGGTCATTAAAAATATTATTGAGAATAGATTAGATTCTACTTTTGTGATTGAGGTGAACAGCAAGTTGGATTGTAGCAGGGATTAATTTTTGGAATAAAAATTACCGGAACTATTCTGAGGATCTGGGGTAGGAGGAGAATCCACCTCTCCCCCCTCCACCAGTGGAACAGGGGGTTGTCTCTTGAAATTTTTTTAAAACCAGACATAAATAGGTGAATTTTTATCAACTCTAATTAATTTGTTTTTGGCAATATTTTTCTAAGCGGATACTAAACTCCGCTTGCCGCCCTCAGAGAAACCCTATTCAATATAATTATATGTGGTATGAAGGTAAGAGCGGAGTAGGCGCGAAAAAACTGGATCTCATGTTGCGCCGTGCCACTCTATTGGTGGCAAGAAGCCGGCCAATTCCAGGGCCTTATTTCTTTATACTCGAATTGAGATTCAAGTCGGTTCAATTATTTCATCTTTTTGACTAATTTATTCGAATAAATTATATTTTCAACAACTTTTCGCTCATTTATTCCATTTTCATACCACCCAGATAGATTTTTTATTATTATTATAATAAATTATTATTGATGTCTGTTTCAAGATTTGAGTGGTAAGTAAATGGCAAAAATGTTGGATTTATCATTAAATTAATAATTTCAATGAAAAATAGCTAATTCAATTGATAGACAAAATACTGAATTCATTAGATAAGACGGAAACCCGTAAAATCAAATTTATCCATGCTCTGCTGTTGTTGATCTGCCATCTAGTAGCAAAACTAGAAACTACGACTTCAAATTCAAGAGAAATTCTATATAACTCGATATAGTAATATATGCGTTATAAGAATTCGCTTAAAAATGACCAATTCAATGACCAAAAATTGTTACAAGCATGTAAATGAAACACTTCCCGAGTAATCGTGAAAAAACAATATATCCTATGAGTTTTTTGAAATAAAAGAATTTTTACTCGAAAACTGCATAAGATACGTTCTTGAAACATACCTAGATCGATTTATCAGATGGATTTACATATAAATAGATCTTTTTCAAGTTTAAAACGAAGTGGAGAGCCGTGAAAATGTCAAATTAGCATGAAAATGCACTGAACATTTGAAACTGCCTCACTGTCGAGGACTTCAAAAGTTTGAATTTACCGCCATAAATGAAGATTCTGATATCTGGAACTGAAATAAAGAATGTCAGCTGATTGAAAATGTCGTTGGTTGATAAATCTGATAAGCGTACATTTGAATTTTTGGCGGCAATTCGGTGCAACACATGGAGTAAAGAATACATTTCTTTCCTCCTTGGTGAAACGAAAGAGTTCAGTGTATCTCCTCGTCGCTCCTGGTTGCCTGGTAGAATTTTCGTGTACAGAACTATTAGCGCTGGAAGCAACTTTTATTTTTTAGACAGATTTGCTCGAGACCAAGGATTAAAAATCGAAGTTAAAGTCGATAATCGAAAATTTGGCAGGAATTTTGTCCATTCGTGTATTGTTGGTTGCCTATCCTTGATGAAATGAAGGCGCTCACATGTAACTTACGTGGCGGGCTGTTTGAATATTATCAAACTGCAACCGACCGGAAAAACTCAACTGATTTATATTATATTTATCCAATTCTGTTAGTTTTGTCAATTTATACATTTTCAGCCTAAATATCACCATTAAGAGGACTGGAATTCCCGCCTCTACCACAGAAGCTACTAAGTTACGCGTTAGCACGCTTAACGGTTAGGCTCTAACAATAGTAATATATGCGTTATAAGGATTCGCTTAAAACTGACCAAATTCAGCACACTGTACCTAAAAACTTTGCAACTTTGAAATATCGAATTAAAAATTACGGACATGATTCTACGTGAAAAGTTAGGATAGGAACATCTGATAAACCATGGTCCGCAAATGCACCGTTATCGAGTAAAAAATCGCCAAACATGCGAAAATTGACATTTTCTTTATTTTTTTATAAATGTGGTAAGGGGTTCCAAGATTTATAATTAGTCTTGAATCAGGCAGATTGGAAAGACAAATCGTTTGAGCCCAGTTTCAAGGATGTAGCTACAATTTTTTTCGAGATATGGTCGAAAAACCGAAAAACGCATATAAAAAACCATGATTTTCCGTGAATTTTCACTTAGTGTGGAAAAAACACCATAGTAAAACACTCGAAAATATTTTTAATAGATTCTCCAGTTCATTTACTAGATTTGATAACATTCACAGATCGTAAAACTTCCAATTAGCTTCAGAATGATTGAAATCTTAAAAGAGGGTGTAATCATGGAAAAGTGGATTTTCAATTTTCCTGGTTTTCTTATGGACAGGAAAGGTTCCAAAAAATACCATTTACATGGAAAATAGGTCCAGAAATCGAATGAGGCTAGTTTCGAAAACTCATCTATCAAGGTCATTGAGATAAAAAAGTATAATCAATATTTTTTTTCAACTTCCATAAATTACAATGACCTTATGTAAACTTGTTCTTTATCGAATTCTAGGATAGGAACATCTGATAAACCCATACCCGAAAACCATGCGTTACTGAGTTACACGCCGTCAAAGTTGTCAAAATTGATTATTATTTTATTTTTTTATGAAGTTAGATAAGCGATTAAAGGCTGAAAAAATAACTCATCTGATGCATTTTCATCTGAAGAATCGTTTAAAAATTGTTACAAGCATGTAAATGAAACATTTCCCGAGTAATCGCGAAAAAACAATATATCCTATAAGTTTTTTGCAATAAAATAATTTTTACTCAAAAAATACATGAGATACGTTCTTGAAACATACCTAGATCGATTTATCAGATCTATTTTCATATTAATCGACCTTTTACAAGTTTAAACTGAAGTGGAAAGCAGTGAAAAGCTCAAATTAGCATGAAAATGCACCGAACATTTGAAACTGCCTCCACACAAACCCACAGCATTGCTACGACCATCGAGTTTCTTTTTCCACTCAGAGATAGCGCTAATGTATCTATCTGTGATATTAATTTCGCGGCTGATTTCAAATTGAGAAACTTTTTTAGAAGAAATCGCTCGTTAAATCAATTATTCAATCAGAAATTAAACAATTAACACATTCAGATTTTCTATACGGAGTCATAAAGATGAAATAATTGAACCGAACTTGAATCTCAATTAGGATAAGCCTACTTGTTCATCAGTTTCATTAAAAGGGTGTTGTAAAATTCACAAATTTCAAGTCCAGCTTACCAACATGGAGCTATAATTATAAAAAATGTTACAATTTCTGTCTCATTCATCGTATCAGGTGTTTTTGATAGAGGCCTGTTTCATAAAAATTTAGAAGTCCTTTAAAACAGGGATAAAGTGGACACTTATTAAAAACAAGACATACCTTGTCGCAAAGCGTATTCATATGTATAGTGTGTATCCGCTTTTTTCTACAGTACTAACCAAAATAAACAGTACTGTTAATATCTTCAGTTCTGGTACTAGGTTTCATAGGAAACCTATGTATACTAGGTATAATACAGGAATTCTTATATTATATAAAACAGGCTCCAGAAAATGAAATAGCAAGCGGCGTTTAGTATCCTACATGTTCTCCCTTCAATCCATGTGTATTATTTTGTCAAGCCTAAAATGTTATGTAATGTATAATATGAATGTTTTAGATAATCTCCATTTATAGTAATATCCCCATCTTTATACATTAAATTTCATCAATTTGGTCTTCTCTGGGGGCAGGAAAGGGCTTGTGGTACTGATTTTTTCTTTTCACTGCTGTAAGCGTATCTGTCAAGCCAAAAATATAAACTCTGTATATTTTGGAAGCACAAAATATTCTCTATTCATTGATTCAATTCTTATTGAAATCGGCGTGCTAACCGTGAAGCTGGCCCACCAAGATCGTATACATTTTTTTCCTTTCACGGTTGTATTTGATGAGCACCTAAATTAAACGTTATTATATTCTTGAAGCACAAATATTCTCTATCGATTGATAGCATTTTCATTGAAATTGGCTGTGACTAACCGTGAAACCATGAATAAACTTCTTTACAGCTGCTGAACCCACAACCAGAGATATCAAAGATAAAATTTGAATGACTGATATACTTACGGGAATGGCTTTGCGACGAAGTACTCGAAAATCTTCAGCTCGCTTCGTCATGAACTTGATAAATGTCTTGCAAATCCATTTTTCCATGTCATCAGCCTGTTTTACACAAATGCTCACACGCGCCGAGTTGATTGAGCCTTCAATCAGCACTTTTTCAGTCATACTACGACTTATCACAACAGGTCTCAGAAGCAGTTCAGGGCTTAACCTGTACAAAATCAGGAAACATTAACCTTTATTTGATTGGAACAGGAAAATATCTTCTTTTCAAAACTCTAGCCTCATGAACTGTATTACGAGTATTAATTGGAGTGGGTACTTTCAATAGAAGCTAAATTTTGCCTTCTAGATAGCGCTGATCGGTAATTCATAGGTTAACATATTATTTTAAAATGTATCATATTTCTTATTTTGAAATCATTTATGAAATTTCACATTAATTTCTACAAAATTGTTCCAAGAACTCGTGATTCTACGTGATCCTGTAATAAGCTCCAAGCTTCAATATAGAATGGATATTTTGATTTTGATTGGATATTATGAATTTTGTACAACAAAAAATGCAGAACGGAACTTGTAGAAATGTCACTCACCTGATTTCTACTTCAGGGTAACTTAGACAATCTGATACCTGGGACGAAAAGTGCAGAAGGCAGAGGGCAGCGTCAAGTGTTACTCGAACAGCATTCAAGTACGGCTGCAGATCAGAGGTCTGGAAAACAAATGCAAAATATAGAAAAGCTCAGCATAGGTCAGCTTGACAGGCTTTAAAAATAATAATTGAAATAGCATGAGGATATAGTCAAGTTATTCAATAATTACGAATAGATTCCACATCAACATTTTTGTTCTGCATATACATGAAAAATGAGCTTTTGAGAATTAGAACGTTTCCACTGAGTTATAGATCTAAAGATTTATTTGCAGCCTGACAAATAAGAACACAATAAAAATAACCTTGAAAAATAGTTAACCTGTATTACAAGGATGAAGGCAGAGTAGAAATCTGAAAAATTTGAAGAATTATTTATAGAAGCAGTCTATATGTAAAGACTCAGATACGGAAACATAGTTTACCTTTCGCAGCATGACAAAACATGAGTTAAATGTGTGATGGCTGTATTGCTGTCACTAAAAACACACAAACTATATTGCCTTAAGCACATGCAGCTGGTTAAAATCACTAAAATGAATGCAGATTAAAGTGCAGTGTGCTGCTTTGTTTTTTGAATAGTTTGTTAGACCTCTGCGTAATTTGGAGATTTGAATCAGCTGACTTGGCTCAACCCCTTAACAGTGTTTGACAAAATTTTGGTCGTAAAACAGTGTATTAACAATAATTTTAAGATTGTGCATGGACAATCATGTGTTTAGAGTGAAAACAAAGCAGCCAAAACACATTTTTGGATGGAAGAAAATGAAGTTACAACATGTGAAAGAATTGATGATTGAAGTTTTCAAATTACGTGTAATTTCGTATAATTATCGTATAATGGATTAAGAAGCAAACTGTTAATATTGATTTACAATAAATGATTAGAAATAATTTTTTTTAAATGACTTTGAACATTGCTGTCGATCGGGGAGAATCGTTATACTCGTCACTGAATTATACATTTTAAATTAATAATTAATCATCAAGAATGTCAATAGAGCGAGTTCACACCGAAAGAAAAGGAGAATAAATATATTAAAATAATGTTGATGTATTCCAAAACTTCCTATTGTCATGAAATGAAACGATTTTGCGCCTATTTGAAATTTATACTAGGCAGACGCATGGTTTCATGTGAGCAAATCATGACTTTGACACAATATCAAAGTTTAATAAAATAAGTTAGAAAATGAGTCATTTTTGTAAATAATGCTCTTTTACCGTTGCCTGTTGTAAATCCACTTTTTTGAGGCTCCTTTGAAAAGAAGACACATCAATTTTTTCTGCATCATCTTCTTTTGCAGTGGAAGAAACTTTTTTGAGGCATCTTCCTAAAGAAAACACATCAAATTTTTTTGCATCATCTTCTTTTGCAGTGGAAGCAATAGCCTGAACTTTTTTGCTAGCTTCAAACTCTTGCAGAGCCAAAGATTTGGCACCATCCTGAAAGAAAATGAACTGTGATATTGGGATTTGATAAGGATGAGAATTAGAGATCAAAGAAGTTAATCAAAGTAGGAGGATTCAATTGAAGAAATCTTGATTGATTTGACTGCATGTGTTATTACAGTTAAAGTTAATAAAGTGATCATTCTACCATCAGCACAACAGTGCACAATTTTGACATTCAACTTTCTTTTTGCTGCTTTAACTTTTTGCGAATTTACTTTTAATATGCAAAACTGTTCCGATGTGTACCAAGCAAACAAATCATTACATCAAACGAATAAAAAATTATCATCTATAAATTCCAAATAATTGTTATAAAATGTCTACATAATGTTGATGTATTCCAAAACTTCCTATTGTCATGAAATGAAACGATTTTGCGCCTATTTGAAATTTATACTAGGCAGACGCATGGTTTCATGTGGGCAAATCATGACCTTGACACAATATCAAAGTTTAATAAAAAAGTTATAATTTTTTACCTTTGCCTTTTGTAAATCCACTTTTTTGAGGCTTCTTCGAAAAGAAGACACATCAAATTTTTCTGCATAATCTTCTTTTGCAGTTGAAGAAGTAGCCTCAACTTTTTTAAGGCATCTTCCTAAAGAAGACAGATCAAATTTTTTTGCATCATCTTCTTTTGCAGTGAAGATGAAGATAGCCTCATCTTTTTTGCTAGCTTCAATCTCTTGCAGGGCCAAAGATTTGGCACCATCATCATTATCCTGAAAGAAAACGAACTGTGATATTGGGATTTGATAAGGATAAGAATTAGAGATAAAAGAAGTTAATCAAAGTAGGAGGATTCAATTGAAGAAATCTTGATTGATTTGACTGCATGTGTTATTAAATAAGTTGAAGTTAATAAAGTGATCATTCTACCATCAGCACAACAGTGCACAATTTTGACTTTCAACTTTCTTTTTGCTGCTGATATTACCCACATGAGTGGGTAAATAGTAAATATTACTGGGTAATAAGGATAAGGATGATAGGTTGACAAATTGCCAGACGGAACGGGAATCAAACCCGTGACCGGTGCAGCGATAGCAGACTGAAAGTGTGACCAGCAAAGACAAATTAACTACTTAGTAGTAGTTATATATATATAATTATGTATAATATATATAGTATATTATATACATAGTATTTATACCGGGTGATCGTAAAGACGCGCAACCCAATGTTTGAAGCCGTGTAGGAGGAATGACAGGTAAATTTGTAAAGTATGATTTGCATATGGCAATTTTTTGTCCAGTAGTACAGCAGGTGGCAGCACTGCCAGATCACGCCATCGGGCGACAATTAGCCAGAAATCAGTTTGTTTGTTCAGTTCAAGTCGCAATGTCTTTTACGCAAGAACAGCGTGTTTCTATCGTTTTGAGTTACTGTGAATCGAAATCCTACGCAAAGTGTCAAGAACATTTCTCCAATGCCTTTCCACATGCTAAGATGATATGTCAATAGTCAAAATTGCAGGATATGGTCTGCAGAGAATCCACATCAATTACATTCTCAAAAAATTGGAGTGTGGTGTGGTGTATCTCGTCGGAGAATTGTCAGGCCTATCTTTTTTACCGAGACAATCACAGCAGAACGTTATCAAGAAATAATCATGCAGTTCGTATCACTGCTGCATGTTGACGAACGTTATTGCTGGCTACAACAAGACGGAGCAACTTCACATACGGCAAACAATACTATCCAATTTCTCCACGATTTCTTTGATGACCGAATAATTTCTCGTGGTTTGTGGCCTCCTCGTTCACCAGATCTGACTCCTCCTGATTTTTATTTGTGGGGCTATTTGAAAGATAATGTGTACAAAAACAACCCGCATACACTAGATGAACTTAGAAGAAACATTGAAGACTGTATATCAAATATTGCTACTGCTACACTCAAAAAGGTTGCGTGCAACGTAAGGAAACGCGTTGATGCATGCATTGCAAATCACGGTGGACATTTCCAGCACTTGTTGTGAACTTGTAGGTAGGTAAGTTGTAATTGTAACTTGTTTCATAAACTTTGAAAGAAAAATCAATAACACATTACAGCTTTCTAAGACTGTTATCATTTTGGGTTGCGCGACTTTACGATCACTCTGTAGTTGATATTGTCTTTGATGTGACGCTCCAGCCCAATTGACTACCATTGGTTACCATATGGTAGGCAATAGGCAATAGCCAATAGGTAATAGGCTACCATAGTTCGCCACCATTGTCATATTATGACAATATGTATTGAAAGATTAACGTTCCCTTCGTAGGTTTTTCTCACCAAAGGCTGTAAATCATTCTTTGGTGAGGAAATTCACAAATCGCACCATCGAAAGTAGCTTACGAGAGTGACTCACAGAAATCGGGAAATGGCTTACGAGAGCCATCTTAATGTCACATGTGAATGATCACGAATGTCACATAGTAATACGTATCGAGGCAATTTTGAATATTTCGAAAGAAAAATGGATTATTTCGATTAAATGGATAACGGGAGAAGATGTGAAACAAAGTAGAATTCCGAAAATAATTTTATGGGGTTCCATTAACCCTATAGGCCTACGAATGAAAATTTGTCGGTCGGTAGAGTATTTCGATAGTATATTAGTGGAATTCATGTTTACAAACAAATAACAATAATATTATTATTTTCAAAAAATTTGTAGGATCATGAGACTTTAATTTTAGTTTCCAAAAGGGGATTATTGATTAATAATTAATTAGAGATTAATGAATAATTAATTAAGAGAGTAGGCTAATAATAATTATTAGGCTATTATTAAGTATCGAGGCAATTTTGAATATTTCGAAAGAAAAATGGATTATTTCGATTAAATGGATAATGGGAGAAGATGTGAAACAAAGTAGAATTCCGAAGTAGAATGATTATTATTATTAGTGTCAATAATATATACAAATTATCAATATAATATGATAGTAGTAGTATATACTATAGTAGTAGAAGTAGTATACTATAGTAGAAGTAGTATACTTATTATGATTATAAAATAATGACAGCTTAATGATAGACTATAATATCTAGAATATTATTGTAGGTTACGTAATTTCAAGGAAAATTTCTTCCGAGATTACTGCCATCATTATTACTCAATGGTAAAACAGTAACATTGGGTGTTTCATATTCCAAGCTGAAAAGTTTTTGAAAAAGAGCTTGCGAAATGCTGAGTAAAAATATCACTTGAATAAGGAATGTACCAAAAGACTAGATTGAATTACTACACCATGGTACGGTACTCAACACTAGGCTACATCTAAAAGTAGTTCTTTGACTATAAGGCAAATAGCAACTAATCTATTATTTCTCTACGTGAAAAATGATGGAAATATCAACCAATGGAACAGAAAATGGAAGGAAGAAAATCATTAATACTATAGCAGGATCCATTTAACTTGTCATAAAACATATGATCGACGAGCATATGATCACAATACTTAACCTACAAATGCTGAATCTCACAGATTATTGAAAAGGTCTTTTAAAAAGTTATTCTTTGAAAGGTCTTCTTTAAAAAGGTCTTTAAGACTTTCAAGCCTTTTGATTATTGTGTCGAAATCACTGTTTAATTATTACTGGATCAGCTGATTTATGACAAGTTAATTGGATCCTGCTATACATAAATGGTACCGTATTCAATTATTTTGAGCATGAAGTGGGAACAGTGCAAGTATTGTAACCGTATTAGGCTACTACAATTACGATTTGAAGTTATCGTTATAATTGTTACCTACAATGTTATTAATTTATGACAACCGTAACCTGGTCTGGAAAGAATTAATAGATCAAAGTAGCTGAAACGTGAATGTAGCTAAGTTATGGACGTTGGGACCAACAATGAAAGTTACTACAAACTACAGGATTAAATAATAAATAAATAAAGTAAGAGCATTAGATTGTTATGTGAATTATTTATGTTAATTAAGGACTCACCATCTTTTCAACTTTTCTTTCAACTTTCAGAAACGCAGCACAAGTGTACAACCACGAAATGGCAGCGGTCAGATTAGAAATGACCGTTGCAGCCGTCACGTGGGTAAGTGGGTTCTTTAGAAGGCAGTGATAGATATTCTTCCGCCAGAAATACTCCCAGGAAAATAAATAATTATATGATGTTGGGGAATTAAAATTACACTCGAAACAGTTCAGAAACATGAATTGAATAATAATAATAATATTCCATATTTTTAATTATGAAAAAATACACAATTAATGCAGAATAATAAATTGGTTTATGTTTATGTTTTCGTTCAGTAGAACAGCCATGGCCACGGCTGATGTTTGTGAGCTACTTCTCAATATGCTATAATAATTTGTAATTTTTGTATTAAATACAAAGTTTAAAACAAAAATTTTTTGTTTTATTAATAGCTTTTTTTGACAATACAGTATAAAAAGCAATTGACCTGACTTGTTCTGCTCTGAGCTTTAGATCCACGAGGCACTTCAAAGTGGGAAACTTAAAAATGGATGACAACCAACTTTGCTAACCAATAAATTGATCGTTTTTTGTTTTAAAGTGTTTGTTTGATGGAAATTATAACTTTTTATTACCTTATTTGTTATCAGAATGAATAATTAAACTAGGATCGAAATTATACTTTGAATGTTGCAGGGCAATTTCGAGTTAATTTTATAAACAAGGAAAAAATTAATTGAAGAGTAAACTCATTGTTATCCCGAATTTGAGGATATTGAATGAAGTAGAACTTCAACGAATAGCCATGTCCACACTCGGTCGACTTTCATTTCGTCTTGCGCTTCACGCGTCCTATCCTATAATATCCTATCCCATCCTATCCTATAATTAGGCGGAGAAACTAATGCTGAACCGCATGCGTCATGCGTCAAAAATCGACCAAGTGTGTACATAGGGATTGGTAGTAGCTTTTGGGAGTTGGGACCAACAATTTGAGTTACAGGATTAGATACTATGATTGAATTTTATAGTTATAACTAATGATTGAATATCAAAGTATAATTATTATTATGATCGAGTATTCCAGCCAAGTTATTCTTCAATTTCAAATGATCCACAAATTTCTCGCTTGGAAAGAACGACCAAAACTTTAAATCATGATGAGAATTTTCTGTACTTTTTCTAAAGGTCTTGAAATTATTGACCTTATTATTGAAATTATTGAGTATTCTTTCATAGCCTCCTCTAATACATTTATTGTATTACATACATTTAATTGTATTAGAGGAGGCTATGATTCTTTCCATTAAGTTCGAAACTATTCGATCTACATGGATACTCAGAGCCGTGAGAATGCGCCATTAATTTTGCTCTGTTGTAAGAAACTACCAAAGCTCGGCTATTCTATAGGCTCTTCACTGGTCTTATAGCAGTCCAATCATCTGGCAGGTAGGCAGATGGTGTCTACCTGGAGGAAGCTTTATACTAGGCGGGGTAAACTGGATAGGCGGGGTCAGCTTTACGAAGATGAAAGCTAAATCCAGATGGAAAATAAACGACTCAGGACACAGGTAGTAGAGGTAGATACCACTACAACTGTGGTTCTTACTTCAGCGACTAGTATTTAGAAGAGATTAGCATTTTAAATGACCTATCCTAAAGATGTATTCCATATGGCATGTACATTATATTAGTGTCAACAATACACAATAATTAGAATACTTGTTGTAATTGCAATTAGGTACATTGTATTGCGGTGATGCATACACTACTCCTTCATATACTTTAATGTATTCAACACCACACTTAATTCATCACCTAATATATCAACGAATGTGATTCATATTTCCAATATTTAATTATTCTATGTATTTCAAATTTTTCTATTATTGTAACAACAGAAAGTTCTTAAAAATTGGAAATCAATTTTTTAAGTTGTCAACATTTTTATTGTTAAAATAAATCAAAGGATTTTATGAAAGTGGAGATGGTCATAGCCAAGTTGGTTTATTGATGGTCGGATAAGCCAGAAGTCCGAAGATGTGTAAATTTTTCACGTTTTGTGTATTTCTAAGCGAAAATCCTTCCGTCAACTGTTGGAACTGAGAATCCCACGTCATCAACTTGAATGTACTCGCCAGGTAGGAAAGAGGATCTAAGGACTAGGCCTATTCGGTAGATGGAAATTTTCATCCAAGTTGAATTAATAAGTTTACTGACACAAAATTTGGGATACTAACTGCAATTCAAGTATCCATGTGTGAGAAGTGCCGAAGTGCAATTTAAATGTGTGATCATAATATCGCCTTTTTCCAATTAAGTAACACATGCTCAACTCACTTATTGATTTATTTGACATGGATGAGAACTGGGACACAGTTTCAAACAATTTCCTACTCTATATACATGAACAATAAGATGTTTCTCATGCCATGTCATTCTTTTATTTGTAGCTAATGCGAAATCTTGTGAATTGCTATAGTTCAGATAGCAGACAGGCCATGAACTAAATATACAATTTTACAAGTATGATAAATTCAAATGAGGTTTTGTAAAAGGTGTGGATAGAAGTTCATAGAATACAACATCTATTTTTTTGGATGAATTTATTAATTGATAAAAGCTATTCTTGTTATAGGTCTTGTTTATAGGCTGTAGGAGTATATTAGAAAATTCAACAGATTAAATAGAAAAATAACATGAAATTAGAAAAACTCAAGAAAGACATTTTTGACAAGGTTAACAGTACTCAACAGTACTCAGGCATCTGCACTATCAACTGGAGCATTATTTTCATCCTTAGCTACGTTAGTGCTGTCTTCATCATCAGCTTGAGCGGTGTCTCCATTGTAAGTTGGGGCTGTGTCCTCATCTTCTCCAGCTTGTTTATCTGAAGTGGTGTCCTCCTTGTAAGCTGGGGTTCCAGGAATGGTTTCTTCATCTTCAGCTGGAGCAGTGCTTCCGTGGTCAGCTGGAGCGATGTCTTCATCGGCAGCTGGTGGGTTGTCTTCCACGTCTTCATTGTAGCCATCACCATTGGGATCGTCATCGTCATGATCATCATCATCTGCATCGTCATGATCATCATCATCTGCATCGTCATCACCATCGAAGGCATCAAGCTGGAATACAGCTTGTAACTCTTCGTCTGCCAATCCCAGGTGCATCATATTCTCGGCTAATACTTCTAGATCTAGAGGAACGTCCTCCAGCTGCTCAGCCTCAGCAAGGACGGCTTCTTCAAACTCATCCCACGTGACGCTGGGGCTATCCCCTGACGGATTGCGGTGACTTCTCACCTCCATCGCATATATATGCTGAAACACCTCCTCAATTGCGTCGTCTTCTGAGAAATCCTCCTCCTCCTGAGCAGCCTCCTCTTCCTCCTGAGCAGCCTCCTCCTCCTCCTGAGCAGCCTCCTCCTCCTGAGCAGCCTCCTCCTCCTGAGGAGCTTCTTCCTCCTGAGCAGCCTCCTCCTCCTGAAGAGCTTCTTCCTCCTGAGCAGCCTCCTCCTCCTGAGGAGCCTCCTCCTCCTGAAGAGCCTCTTCCTCCTGAGGAGCCTCCTCCTCCTGAAGAGCCTCTTCCTCCTGAGGAGCCTCCTCCTCCTGAGCAGGACCCTCCTCCTCCTCCTCAGGAATTGGAGCTGGGTGATGAATGGCGAGAGGTCGGAGGTTTCTAGGACGGGCAACGCGTTCCAGTTCGCGAGTCAATTGTGTTATGAATCTTTCTTCAGCACTTCCGCCTGCTAATGCTGAGGGGTGTCCTGGGGTAAGAGGTTCGATCACATGTTCAGGTTCATGTTCCGGAGTTGGTGGACGAGAAGTTCCTTGATCTTTTCCATCTTGCCCTTCCATGACGATACTCTGCAATTAACACAAACATTAAAATTGAATTTTCATTTCTTTATAGAAATACATTACAGATAGACAGATAGACATTACAAGACAGATAGTCTTTATAATTATAATAATAGGTTCTTCAAATATCTAGCCACACCACATAAATACACGCAACCACACGCACCCACACATTCAACCAGCACACACCCACACACACAAATGCCACTTGGAAGGATCACCGTGATGCATTTCGTGTGGTAATTTCATACTCTTCAATCTGAATACATTAAGCCTATGTAATTTTCAATCTTGTCTCTGTACCTGAAATCCAGCTATCAACCAAATTTTTATAATGGCCAATTCTGTTGTTTTGGGGATTCTTATAATGTGTTCTGGTAATTTTGAGAATAGCATATGACTACATTATGTGTAAAGAAAGTTCACTGCAATAATAACTTGAATACATAATATTTATTCAATTAGCCATCAAGAAGATTCACTATAGAGCAGGCTAGAAAATATACTGTTGAAAGGAAAAATTGTAGATATAAATTCAAGGTGGGTGTTAGTGAATTTTGGAATGCGAAATTCATGAAAATGGATTGATAATATTATTCCTGTGTATAAAAACGTTGTTGCTGTTCTAATGAAATTCATTGAAAATTAATACCATCTCAACTACCTCTGATGGCTCATCAGTTTTAAAATTAGCATTTTGTTTTGTTGAGATGTTATTTTGAAGTAGTGCGATATACAAGGAATAATTGTATGATGGTTTTCCCATTTTAAGCCTAATAATACTACTGTCAATAAAATCAGACCATTCAGAATGTAGGAACAGCTAAAATACCGAAGCATAATTATAAGCTTAAAAATTGATCCCAATTCATCTCAATAAAATAATTCATAGCAATTATTCATCACTTTTTACAAAATGATAAATTGGTCATTCATTTATTTTTGTTCTTCCTCTTGATTTGTGGAAATATGTAGGCCTATTTCTAATGCACACCTAATCTCTTCTCATAACTATGCTATGTTGGGCTACTATACCTTATAATAATGAAACAGTAAATTCAGCTTCATCCTTCCTTCTTTGAAAAGAAATTTTGTGAGCCAAATCAAATTTTCAAATCTTAATTAGAGATAATTGAGTAGTCCTCTCCTTTTCTTTGCTACAATGCCATAATTATTCATGTTTTGTGGAAACCTCAAAAAATATTATTTTGAAAAAATATTTGGATCAAATAGTAAAACGTTAATTATTCGGAGTAAATAGTGTCAGATTTCGATTCAGCGCCTAGAAATACAATAGAATCAGCTAGTGATTATTATTTACGTTAGCATTGCTATTATTTGCGTAATGCTCTTATGCTCTATGTTGGCAATAGAACTTATTCTGATATAGCTTTTAAAGGTCTTCGATATAAGTTAATAGTTCATTCTCATTAACTGATAAGTGTTGAATGGGGGAAATGGTCTAGCCTATTAATACGGTATTTATTAATATTTATTCAATGTAGTAATAATGAGTTCTTACTTTCTTCTATTGACTCCGCTTGAAAATCTGAAAAAACAGCCTTTAGCTTCTCGTGTAGCCTACAGTAGATCGTGTCGTCTGTAAAAAAAGAATGGGATAATTATTTATTGTAATCAACTGTTGAGATATAGATATCAATAGTCTTAAATACATAAATAGTGTTTCTGGTAGTAGGGAGTGGGGGAGGTTTAAGGAAGGCAAACAATGGATCACTATACAGGATTATCTTGAACTTAATGGTGGTGTGTTGGTATCACCAAAACTTCCCAACAAAAGGCTCTCAAACTCAAACCTATAATTTCGAGCATTTTTACGTTGGTTTCAACTTGGCTACTCAGCTAATTCTGTTTCCTCATAATATGCTCAATTCATTTTGAGAAAAAAAACAAGAGAGATTTTTTTTGTCAAGAAAGATTTTTTGAATTAAGATAAGATTTTATACTTATTCAACAAAGCATACGAAAAGCAGTTGAATATTGCCATTCAACAGATAATATTGCCAAGATAACAGATAAGTAGAAAATTACAGTGATGAAAAAAGAGTTTGAAGTCAATACTGAAATCCGAGAGCAATTTTTTCCTACTTGATAGTAAGCTAAACCAGAGTGAGAGATCCGATGCTCTATCCTCTACTATGCTTTCCCACTACAACGCCATCAACATGATCGAGACATAATATAAATAGAAGGCTATTAAAGTCATTAAAGTTATACTATGATACAGTATTCTATGAAGTATTCTGGCACTCTGGCTACAAGGAGACTTTACAGTTCCTTTTTAAATGTCTTAATTTTAAAAGGACAAATGATGAATATTTTATAGGGCTTAATAATAAATTACGTAAATTTTCATCTTTCTAGTATTAATTGTCAGATTCATTTAATTTAACGGATGGCGAATAGATAGATATTTCTATCTATTGCCAAGATAACATAGGACTCTACGGTCAGCAACGTCAAGAAAACATACCTATCTATTCGATTCGCCATCCGCCATATTAAATGAATATTACTATACAAATTTTAGTACTGCATACTACGCTACGGTAACCCACATGGATAAAATCACTAAACAATGAGAATGATTTCTTACTTACATGTTTACTAACAGCAGATTCTCGCACCTTCTTTATTTTGTAACAGCTCGAACCGTCTGGAAGAAGAAAATAATAGCAATATTAATTAGATATAAATTAAAATTTCAAACTATTCACACAATGCAATGAAACTTTTTTGCTGAGGATGATGCCCGCTAGGCTTGTACGTGGGTAATGTGAGGGGTGATGATGAGAGATGACGACTACTTTCCAGGAAGTCGGGAAGGGTCGTTTTGTGGTCAAAATCCATTCTGTCAACTGGGATTGATCCCGGAACCTTTGGATTATCAAAACTGCGCTTATCGCCCACAGCTATGGACCACTCCGAACTCTTTTAATCCGAAGTATTCGGGACACATGGGTGGTTTCGAAAACATTTGGGTTAGAATTCATCAATTATTATAAATGAATAAACAATTCTTTATTAGCCTGAAATTGAATTAGTCTAAATTGTAATTGAATTGAATAAAAATTGGAAATTTATTTTATTCATAGAACAAAATCATAGGTATGAAGAAGTTCCTCTTTTGGGGAAAATCCTATGAAAGAGGAAAGAGTTCTTAGCAGAAGACACAGAAAAAATACTAGAACCAAGAGGCCAGTTAGCCGAGGTGGCTTATCGCCGGTATGATAATACAAAGGTCCGGAGTTGAAAGGTTTGGAGTGGTCCGTAGCCGAGGGCGATAAGCGCCTGTCTGATAATCCAAAGGTTCCAAGATCGAATACAGTTGCCGGAACGGATTTTGACAGAAACGGCCACTCCCGTCTTTCGGAGGTCCCGACTGCCTAAAAACAGTCGTCATCTCTCATCATCACCCCTCTCATTATCCACGCACAAGCCTAGAGCTCATGTGGGCATCACCCTCAAAAAAAAAAAGGTTCCCGATTCGATTCCTGTTGACTACAACAGATTTTGACCACAGACGACCACTCCCATCTTTCGGAGGAGATGTTAAGCCGTCGGAACCGGCTGCCTAAAAAGTAGTCGTCATCTCTCATCATCACTCCTCCCATTACCCACGCACAAGCCTAGAGCTCATGTGGGCATCACCCTCACAATAAATTAATAGAACTGAAAGTCAATATATCACTTGAATGAAACATTGTAATAATTCATTTCTTACAAACTTGAAAATATTTGCAAACAAAAAGAATGACGTCTCGAGGCTGCTTAGAGCATGAGTGGGATAGTTCATGAAAAGATGTATTACCTGATAAAAATATTACAAGCTATAGAAGGACTGAAGGCCAGTGCGGTCAACAGATAGTAATAACTAGTATTACTAAGAAAGAGAAATTTCTAAAACTAAAAGTGTTCAGTTTTAGAAATGTCCTCAAATTACGACAAAAATAGTCGATTTTCCAGTAGGTTTTTCATGTTTTAAATTCTTACTCCCAGCTTTTTCAAGAACAAATCGATTGAAAATGTTCGACTTCAATACACAGTTTCAGGATGGGATAGAAATTCAATGTTTCAAGTTCTCCACAAAACTATGCCTTCAATCGATGTGATTAAATTTGGGGTTGACGTTCTCATGCTCTAACGTTTTGTCACTCGGTAATATCAGTAATATCAGTGGTCACTCGGTGAGAGCGGTTGCTAAGTAATCTTGTGGTTAAGAAACAAACATTCAAGACCGCTCTCGGATGGGTGACCGGTACAAAAAATTGTGCACTTTGGCGAGGTGGAACCTACCCGTAAGGGTCTCCCCACCGATAAAAAGCCATACGATAAAAAAAAAAAAAAAAAAAACGGTTTGTCAAACTAAACAATGGTTTTAACGGTGTGTCAAACTAAACAATAGTTAACAGGAGCTAGCCTATAGTCAGCAAGGGTTGGTAAACTATAGGCCTACTACTATAGGCCCATTCACCCCCATTGTGTAAATACCGTTCAAGGGTTATTTTGACCAATCACTGAATAGCTACGTTGCTGCAACCACCCCTAGGTTAGCCACACCATATTTTTTGTTACTGCCATTGCTTGCTGCGATAGGCTACTATAATTCTGTTCTACCAGCCATGTAAGGATTTCATGCCGCGTCTACACCATCGCCGAACTAGGCGAACGCAAGTCTAGCCCGAGAGTTTTTCCGATATAAAAGGGTAGGCGAACTACGCGAGTGACCCCATCTACACGCTCGCGTTCGCCTAGTTCGGCGATGGTGTAGACGCGGCATCAGAAGGAGCCGTGACGAGATAAGATCTGAGGGTCCAGAAAGTATATTAATCATAAGACAGTGGGAATCGTGTTATTTTGAAGCTGACTACCGGGGATTTGTAAAGATTGGTTCAATAGATAACAATATTCAGTACAGATAATAATTATTTTGGCTCGAACTATGTAGTTGTAGAAAAATTAATATGATAATGTATGATTAACCTGATGAGAGATTCTATGATCAAAAGTTACTAGCAAAAGTTTTATCATCTATTCCAAGATTAGTCCGACCTAACCTAATTTGGACTTAATTGCTAGTAATCAAAACAATGGACAATTGGGCATAACACGATTTTAATAAGCAATTTTCAATACCATTCACCCCAAATTCCAGAAACAAATAACTTGACTAACTTACTGGAAATATTAGCAACTTCTTCTGCAATTGAGAATCTGATTAGGCCTAACTTAACTGATTGCATACTAACCTAACCTTACTTCTTGATTACAAAATGATAGACTATTAATAGTTTAGATATCTTTTCCTCAGGTAATAAGTCTCATCTCTTTCACGTAAGAAGCTTCAACGAAATGTGAACTTGAATAACATTCAGCCTTCAAAACAAAATATAGTCGAGGGGAACACACAATACGGTAGCATATTAGTTACGCTTATGCATCATCAAGCAACAACAATCAACAAACGCCTCCTAGTCCTAGTGGGAGTAATTGTACCAATTTACAGGGGTTTTTAATACAGTAGTTATGTGTCCTGCAGTTGGAATACATTAACTTAATACGATTCATTTCATTTCAATGGCATGGGAGTAAGTGTCCATAAACTATTTCCATGCGTTCCTAGCCCAAAAAGACATCCAACAAACACTGTTAGTTAGAATAACAAGATGTTACTACTAAAAAGTTAGTAGGCCTACTAAAAGGGTCAAATCAGGATTATATTTAACGTCTAATAGACTCTTTAAAATGTTATCAATTATTTTATACTTACAGAAATTTCAAAGATGCAGGACGGAATTGTTGTTTGTCAGGTACCGTAGTGTAGCATCCAGAGAATGATGAGGGAAGGAGAACAAGCACACGAACCAAGCGTTCACGTACCGGTAACGGAAGAATCGTCTCCTTTATAAAGTTCTAGAACTCCAAAGAAGTTGGAAAAAATAATAGTGGAATAATCAGGAAATAATACAATAAATATTCCCATTTGATAAAATAAATACGAAATTAATACGTACTGTTGTTTAGTTATAAGGTTTATCCCTCATTAATACGATTGAAGGGCACATATATTAAGCTGAAGGGTAGAATAATCCATCTCTAAAAACTATAAAAAATATATTGAGAAGAAAAATCACGATATTTAAGAGATAAATTGATATGAAAGCGTAATATGTTAAAATAATCGATTGGAAACTTAATTATTATAATTGAACGGGTTGATCCACAATCGATTGATTTCGATGAATAATCAGGTTGGTATTGGGAATTAAACCGTTAAAATTTCAAATTTCAAAAATTAGAAAGCTTCCACATTTGAATTGATGGACTGAACACTAAATCTATATTGATACCATACCTAAATACTATCACTAGATTGTTCTCATGATTTTATATCGTTATTTCGAGAATTGATTAGATTTTGTAACGAAATGAGATACGTTATAGAACAATTATCTTCAAACCCAGGCTAGGGGACTTGCCCGGCAATGAAGGGGTGATGGGTTCGATTCCCGCCCGGGCAAAAGTTTTTTGTACAGCATCATTCATAGAATTTCCTTACTATAGTCTAGCAACAGACAAAAGAGCCTCCAAAATAAGAACTCTACTGCGCAGAGAGAGCACACGTTATGCAATGCAGCAGTTTATCTCACTCGCTCACTAGAGTAGTGGTACTATGTGATACTGTATCACTAAAGTGATACGATGCGCGAAGGTTCTTTTGTCTGTTGCCAGACTATAAATAGCTATTATTCTGTCGTCAACATTCGCAGTAGCGGAAGTCTTCAGAGTATTACATATAGCATTATTAATGTTGTTAGCATGTGTTTATGTGCGAGATGACTGTTATTCCCAGTTTCCGAAGTATAGGCAAGAGTGATATTCATCATTTTTCCAATGTTGCAATGGTCGACCACAATACAGTTGCAATACGATGCCGGTAGGACACGTAACGGATCTATTATAGATTACCACACGCACAATTTTGTGCTTTTCAATACGGTATTATTTCTAAGAATGCCTAGTGTTTGGGAAAACAATAGCCGGTTGAGTTATGAACGAGAGCTGTCAAGCTCTTGACAACACGTAAAGAATATACTATAGTGCGATTCACGTCAAGAAGTCAGCATTGCTTAGATGGGAGTTTGCTATCCTTGTTCAGCACAAGGCAGTTGCTGATGTCTCCATCCTATTCGCACTGTGCATTGTTGTCGCACAGTCCCAACAAACAGGTTTGGTGCAGTTTTCTCATTCTCTCTCAATGAAACCTGGCATCAATGCTCCTCATATAAACAATACTTCTTGACGTGAATCGGACTATAGTGTGATATGTCAGAGAAAGAAATTCAATTAAATATAAAAGGAATTTGAGTAAAAAATAGGAATTTTCTCTCAAAAATTTTGCGCCCCTCAAAGCCTTGCGCCCTGGAGCGACTGGTCCACTCGCTCCATTATCGCTACACGCCACTGATAGTAGTTTGTAATACAATTTATGATATGACTAGTATTTTTGCAATTATTTGAGAATTATTAAAAAAACAGATAGAAAAGAAGATTTCAAACTATCTTACTTCATTCATAGATAACAACTCATTATCACTCTGATCATCAATCAATTGATCAAATTTGATTATGATTTAAGAATGTGGATCAATTTGAGTTCAATATTTTAAGAATAAAAAATACACTGCAATAAAGATTCAAGTATTCCATTCTTTAGTATACATTTCACATTAAAATATGTTGACATACAAATTAAATGGCATCAATAAACATTACAATTGAAGTGAAGAAGAATATCTACAAGTTTATGCAAAATACCATTATTTTAACGAACTGTTTACATCAGTAACTAAAATGAATACATTTTATTATTCAATAATAATAATAAGACGGCAGGATATATTCATCGAAAAAGATAATAACAATATTGGTAGAGAAGACTTAAGGAGTGAGTGGATGTGAAATATGTTAGTTTCAATTAAAAAACAATGAGAAGCACAAAAAATATCAAATCTACCAAGTATTTCAGGGGTAAAGTTACAGCTTTGGGAGGAACATCAAACTGTAGGGTTAGTTGAATATACTGTATATTGAACAGCAATGCCGATCCAAACCTGGAATCATTTCAATACTCATTCCTGGATCGCAGATAATAAATTAACAATAAATTAGAACAACTCATATCAAGAAAAATCAATGTTCTATCACAAAGACAATTCAATTGTATTAACAATATCTTATAATTTATATTCATGATAGCACTCTACTGAACAACAATTTTATAATTGGATGTTCGACCACTGAAAGTTATTTCAAATGATATCAAATTGAACCACAAAAACTCATTCTACAATACCGTAGTTTTCATTTATTAAAATAAAGATTCTTGAAACCTCATTCTACCGCAGATTTTATTGAATACATATTGTGTGAACCTACATACATATATGTAGTTTCTACGAATAGAATAACAACTAAAATATACTAATAACATACGGAAAATAGTCCGTATGAAATTTGCTTCGTTCGTTGGAGAGTACAGTAAAGGTATTGAGTCCCAGCGTTGTAATTTTTAGTCAAATTTAATTAATTTGCACTTTTTAGAGTCAACGCAGAAAAGAGTAGTTTAATAATTAAATAGTTAAAATAATTGAAATATATTTCAACTGTGCAAACCAAGTTGATTAAATAAATAAAGGTATGCATACTGTATTTATAATGAAGTGAATGACTTTATTACAACTACTTCAAAAGTTGATTTTAATATTGAATAGTTCAATAATAATATGAATAACTTAGCTTGTTATAATATTATATTATGAAAAAAATTAGTTTCAGAGTCTTTAAAAGTGAATCTTCACGTTGAACTATTCTTTTTGAAATAACTTCAAACTAAGAGAGAAACATCCCACTCTAAACTGTAACGCTAAGACACCGTACCGTACCTTAAAGCTGAAGTAATATTGGAGGAAATGTTCGAAAAATGCAGTCAAAATTTCTACTTGAATAAATTTAAACATGTCACACACGTATTTTTTATTTTACAATAAAGAGTCTTCAATATAGACTATCATTCATAAATCTCTTATTTTGGACTCAAAGTTGCTCAGACAAATTTACAATAGTTTATGTATTTTTACATTATTTACAAATACACCATAATTTTTATATTCGGAACGTATTTTTCGCTTAATTTCATGTAATAATGAATACTACAAGAAAATGTGACATTAATATGTGTAAACATACTAGAGGCATATAATTTTTCTGTCAAACAGAATTTTGCATACGAGTATTCAATGAAAATAGACAAGTAGCCTATACCTTACAAGTATTTACCTGATACATTACGCCCTTTGCAAGTTTTCGCCCGTGCTAAATTCGCACAGGTTTGCATTGTAGCTGGTTGTTTAAACCTTAAAGAAATTCATCATTTTAGTCACTTCTGCTGATAGGGTGCCTCGGTTAAAGTTGATCCTGGCTAAGTTGTCGCTATTATAAATAAATAATTAGGTTTATTTATTATGATAAATAAATTATGAATAGTGAATAAATCATTGTAATATGAGTGTTTAATTATTCTAGTCGAAGAACACAAAGGCACAATCACCCTTACTGGGTGCATCCCAGAGACGTGAGGAAATTGGGATATTTTAAAAATTATTTGAAGAAAAAGAAAATAATGTACAGAAGTTTTTCAACTAATTTCGAAGTTGTCTATTTGATGAATTGCACAGCAAACTGGAGAATGCAATTAAGTATATTACTTACTATGAAAAGGTAAGTTTTCAACAAATTTATTAATAATATTATAGCCTAATGTACTCATTCAAGCACAGAAATTAATTTACTTATAAGCATGACTGCCTTAAAATTTGAAAATAGTGCATAGAGTTTCTTTAAATGCCCTAAAAAAGCAAACAGTATTTTTCATTAAGTTTATTGTATTATATTAAGGTTGTGAAACTTAAGCTAGTAGCACTGGACGGCTGCAGCTCGACTAAAAATCGTGCCCTTGTTTTAAGGTGAGCTTTCGTTAGTGCGACCGAGTGTCGCAGCGGAGCCCGATGCAATTGATGAAAAATCCCCACTATAAATAGTTGGTATTTTTCATCAATTGCATCTGACAACACTGGGTCGGGCTCCGCTGCGGCACTCGGTCGCAGTAACAAAAACCCACCTTTAACCGTACGATTTGAAAAGTCTTTTCCTCAGTGGACTAATTCAAATTGACCGTGCGAAATATTTCAGCACGGGCGAAAACATATAGTGTACTGCAAAGAGCGTTACAGCAAAAACAATATACTTTATATGTATTGTATGTATATTATAGCCTAATATATTATTATTGTATTGCCTTCTATTACAGTCTCTATATATTTATTTGTACTTTAATGAAAATGTGAAGGTGTCAGCCGATGAACATCCTAATAGAAAGAGATTTGCAGAAACAAAATACAAGAAAATCGAAAAATAGTTACTCTACTGTAGTGCTTTACAGCTTTAGTACAACATTAAATCAATTTTTCATTTTGTGGACAGAGGCTTACATTGAATACGTTGATAAAAACCGTGCCATCTATTAGAAAAGTCTTTTCCTTTGCCTCAATTTTTTGATTCAGTAGTGAATCCTAGATCTGGTGCCTGTTTCATAAATTTTATAAGTCCTGTAGAAGAGGAAAAAATGATCACATAAGACTTCCAAATTTATTGAATATTATGTCTTAATGGTAATGTCTAGTGTGTGTACGCCTCTTTCCAGTTTTACAGGACTTCTAAAGTTTTATAAAGCAGGCCCCTGAACACTGAGTATTAATTCGGAAACTGACTATATCAGGATCATTTCAACTTGTCAGAAAACAGCTGATTTAACGTCAGTAAACGAGCGTACATCAATCAGCTGTTTTATGACAATTCAAAATAATCCTGCTATATCGGTCAGATGCATTCTAAAAAATCATAATTAGAAACTACCTGTGTAGGAAAATTCAAGCTGTTAAATGAATCTGCGTTAATGGAAGAGCCATATGATTCTACCCATTCAGGCAATGAGGTGAATAGTAAGATATATTTTCCATGGTTTTTTAGCAGTCAAAAATAAAAACTCATGTAAATAGAATATTCTCTTAGAATAATCTAGATGGATCTATTAAGAAATGCTGTACTTTCCTGGACCTGTAATTCAAGAGAATAAATTGGGTAGAAGTGTTGTAATTTGGGTTTCTCTTCACAATCACTCTATATTTGTGTATTCAAATATAGCGAATGTTCAAATATAAAAAAATAGAATAATAAAATTATAGAGTTGAGCAAACATATGAAGATTCATGTATTCAGACAATACGTGAAGACTCCATTATGTCTCATCCGCAACAGAATTGTGTAATACAATAAAATTAAAACGTGCTATCTTTGGAATAACATTTTATTCTTATTTGTCACTATTTTCCATACATATGAGATGAATATTGATTATAAGTCACTGATTCAAAACAAAAGTATATTATCATTTGATTTGATAACAGGTTGATAGAAGATTACAATGATAAGAGTAGCCTCTCTCCATAACGATGTCCAAGGGACCAAGCGTTATCATCGCTAAAGAGAAAGATTCTTATATAATAGAGTTATAAAGATCTCACGACAGAACATAAATCCAATCCCTGTAACTGTAGAGGAATAATTATCGTTAAAAATAACATAGTTATAGAGAGAGTCTACTTTATTTATTTTTCATAGGCACTCTAGACTGCCTACTCTAAAAACCTCATGTTTTTTCAGAAGAGCTCCAAAATTTTATCAAGTTTCATGTACTAAAAATTATACAACGTGTGAAAAACGAATTCACAGCCTTCTCTGTATGACTTTGTTGGAGAGAGAAAGCCTTCTGATAAAATATTTGATTCAAATATGAATTTGATAGAAAAATAATACAAATTTTCACATAGGTATATTGATCAACTTAAAATACAATTTTCACACATGTATTTTGATCAACTTAAAACTATTTATATAGTTTTGATGACACTGATATTGTGATACTTTACATAGTAGGGTTCCATCGAACCTCTAATCTAGGAACCAAAGGTAATGGCATTCGAGATCCATTTCAAAATCATGTTCAAGCGATCCTACCTTATCCTAAAGTATTGTTTCAATAAACAGATGGGATCCAACACTGACAGTAAAAGTGATGTTTCAAGTGATGTAATGCTATGACACACTATTTGTTGAAAATCACAGACATCAAGTTTACTCACATAGAACAAAATATTGTGATGGAGTTTCATTAAAAGTGAAATTTCAAGTTATGACACATAGTTTGTTGAAAATCACAGATACAAGGAGTTTACTTACATCGAACAAAACATTGTGAAGAGTTTCATATGAATGAAATTTTCATGATTTACATTTAAAGTATAGACAATTATTGTATTTAAATACTCATTAAAAGGAATAAGACCTAGAAAAGACACGTTACCCTACACCCGTATTAACAGATTTATTGTGAAATTGTATATCAAAATTCCACAATTAGGAAAATTTCATTTTTACAATAGAGAAGTGTGGGGTATGGAGTTTGTCTGATTAACATTTTGAATTTGATTCAACAGTTCGAACACAAAGAACTCATTATTTTAATGTACAGCTTAAATTCGTAGATTCTCCACTGCTGTAAATGAGGTATGATATATTTTTCAAAGCCGAACGTGCATTTTACAAATGTTCAGCGGAAGACTATAGTTGACACGCTATAAATAAAGATTGCATGATAAAGCATGTGAATAACTATAGTTATTGACTTCTTTGCAACGCTGTGATGCATTGTGCGGTTTTAGATTTGTGCAACTCAAATGTAGAATCGAACAAGAAAAGTTTTAGGAAATAATAGATTCAAGCAGTACAAACACAATAATGCACTTTACACATACTTTTCAAATTTATGAAGCTTCAAATAATATTAAAAGGAAATAATTTCAAATTTGATTTCATGAAAGATTCCTATAAGATTCACTGTTTTACAAACCCTTTCTAATACAGACAAACCAATTAAAATATCATAACTGGATTCTATACATTTGAAACATATTTGCATTGAGATTAGTAGACTACTAATGTATATCATTTTAGCTTACAAGAATAATTTCTTATAATATACTCTAGAAAAATTTGATAAACGAGTTGGTTGTGTAAAATTATCTCTAAATTGGCCTAATTAGTGATTCGTAACAGAAGAGTTTATACAAGTTGAACCACAAAGTACTTACTAGAATATCTTTGAGTCACATAATTCTAAAAACTAATGAAGGTTGCCTGAACCTTTAGTAGGAATGTAGACTAGTACCATTGGCTCTCACCTGAAAAAATCATATTTTAATATCAAATATCAACATGAATTTTCATATTTCATTTTCAAATACATTTTTGTAGGAAATAATTGCACAATCATCAATGCACTGTAACACAATTATCTAATTATTTTCGCTCCAGTATTGCCAAATGATATTCCCCTATAATTTGAAACATTCTCAGGATTACCTTTCTTGAAGATAGGGAACACAATTGAAATCTGAAAGTCCTTAGGAACATAGGACAAGTCATAAATGCCATTGAAAACATCTAACAATCTGTTCATGAATACAACTGGAGCATTCTTGTAAAATTCATATGGAATTCTATCCTCCCCTGGAGCTTTGCCAACCTTTACATGAAGAATCACTTTTTCCAGATCTTCCTTTTGGAACGGCACATCCAGGAAGTCATTCTGCAGATAGAGTTCAGGATACAACACTCGATCAGCAAGCAATTAAATATTGGGTTCAGCCACAAAGTAGGAAGAAAGTCCTACTTTGTGGTTCAGCAAAACCTTGAAATGTTGAACCCAGTCATTCAAAGAAATACTTGCTACTGCCATAAATTGCTTCTTCTTCAGTTGCCTAACAAGTTTCCAAAAGTCTCTAGAGTCCCTAAGCCCCTGCGCCCACTTCGCAACTGCTATCTGATTTCAGTCAGCAACCCAATGTTGCCAGATGACATCTGGCTGTTTTTCGGGTAATCTAACCTATCAGCCAAAGTCAACTGGCAACGCTGGGTTGCTGACTGAAATCAGATAGCAGTTGCTTAGTGGGCGCAGGGGCTGTCTGAAAACTATCTGCACATTTCTTCCAGTAAGCCTTCTTCTTTTCTTCACATATTCTTCTGTACAGTCACTAAGCGAGTCACTTGGCTCTTAGAACCGAGCGAGGCTCATTGCAGTGTGGCCTTGGACTAACCGGTATTCCGATATTTTATTAAATTTCTGGTAGTGACAACTTCTTTTATTAGAGATATCAAATGACAACCAGAACCCCCATGTTGTTTAAATAAAAAAGAAACAACCCATAATGCAGGTTAGGGAATAGAATCCTACTATTTTCGGAATGGAACTTACTTTACTCTATAGTGGTGTTTCCTTACGCCACTGAAAACTATTAGTTGTGGTTGCATTGTTCACTTGCCGTCCTGCAGCCATTTCTAAGCCATTCTTTATAGCTGGGAGAATTCGCAATGCTGGGTTTGTGACAATGCCGTTTCGTTTTGGTTTGCTGCTTCCACTGCAACAGAATCAAATGTTGAAATAAATTAGAATTAACTAAGAAATGATATGCGGAATAAAAGTTTCATGATCTAATCCTATACAAAGTTTAATAAATAACTCAAGTTCAATTTATTTTCTCATAATGCCCATCAATAAACTACAGAAAGTGTTATAATATACTTATAGATTACTGAGATGTTGTGGAACTCATGAATTAGTTAATAATACAATTCAAAAAGAAAAAAAAACATTCAAAAATTCATTTGCCATAAAGTTACAAAACAAATGGACAAAATGCACATATACACAAATTAATACAAATACACATTTGAATATGCAATGATTATCGATATCTTACAACAGTTTATTATCAACATTAATGATTTCAATGAATTTCAAGAATTCGATATTATATTTTTATAATTAATATTAAAAAACTTAGGCCCGCCGTATATTGAACCTAACCCACCCACGGCCTACGCGTGAGAGGCTTTGTGAGGCACGGTTGGCTGTATAGCAGGATCCTTTTAACTTGTCAGAAATCAGCTGTTTCGGTAATATTTAAACAGTGATTTCGACACAATAATCAAAAGGCTTAAAAGTCTTCAAAATTTGTAGGTTAAGTATTGTGATATTGCTCGTCGAAACATATGTTTTCTGACAAGTTAAAAGGATCCTGCTATACTGTGCCGCATATAGACGCACAACACATTCACAACACATCCAAGCGTGGTATACTTTATTTGATGTTAAGATCATTTTCTACATATTTGATTTTTGCCAATGGCAATAGATTTAATTCAATTCACTTAATTTTCTTATACAAGGGCATGATTTTCTAGTGGGTTTTTGGATTTTAAATCCAATTCGACCACAATTCAGAGAATACTCCTAACCAACACAAACCTGATGCTATTAGCAGTTATGGCGAAAGAAAGAATCACAAATCTCCAATAAACGGAATTGACTAACAATACTGACGTTCAGTAGCACAAAACTCCAATTGAATTTAACCGCCGTAAAATGATTTCAACTAATGGACCCATTTTATGATGATTAAATTTAATTGAATTTTCGTGTGATTGGGCGTAAGCAATCAAAGGATTAATTGATGATCATAATAATTATTCTATTACAGCTTATAGAAGTTATCAAGATAGCCAACAAATCATATTAAATTTCAAAGTCGTAATACACTTACTTCACTCGCTTGGGTGATGTCTTGTTATTGCCAAGTATAATCCTCATATGCGTGTCCCGAGAAAAGTGGTCTTCTGAAAATTAAAAAAATGCACTTGTAGAATTTTTCTTCTTGAAAGAATTTTTATAATCTATATTGATGAAAGTTACATTGCAAGGGAAAAATATTAATGTTTTAAAAAATGGCTGAGGTAAGGTTAAATTTCTAAATTTTCAAATAATTGAGAAATAACACTGTCATCCCAGGAGTCTCCTTGTGACATGTATTTATATATCATATCATAAAAAAATTTTATAACAGCTATTGTTATCGTAGTATTAAAAGAGTATTGCTAAACTAATGTCAGCCATAGTGACAAGTTATATTGGGCCAATTTAGATGCGGTTTGCGCTAAAAGAAAGGTTGGCGGTCCTTGATGTGCAATTTTTATTTATATTTTGTAAAAAACACGTTCAAGGGATAACAAATTTAAAATAAACTCAGCGCTATCTCTCGGATTTTGATGGAACTGCTACGACCAGTGTGCTAGATAAGATAGAGTATTGAATAAGTTGACATCAAATTTGAACAGAGCGTGCAACGCTTTGCGCTGTGGGCTTACTCCTGTAATAATTAAAAAACAACTCAATTTTATTATAGTCTCATTGTTTGGTCTATGAATTCTAATATCCTCGAGTATGGTACCATGACCATCCATGGCCAAGCTTGAGTTACAATGTCAATCTGGTACCTCAGCTGGCCTTGTGTCATCCCATGATATTGCGACGATGTAAGAGAATTTTTGAAGAACAGTAGAGTATTATCATATTGTTTGAATAGTCAAGGCAATCATACTGTTCAAGTTCTCCATAAATTGTAATACAGGGTGCGGCAAAATAACCTCCCTACTTTTAAATGATTAATTCAAACGCATTTTTTTCAAAAACCAAATTTATCCATTTTAACTTATTCTATAACATGGGAAGTTTTTTCTACTTTGTTTTATAAAGGATATTAGATAAGTGGTGGCCGTGGTTATCGATACAATTTTGCAAGCGAATTCTAAAACTGGCATGGACTCTCTCTAGCATGGCTTGAGGTATGCGTTGAACTTCCTAAAGGGTTACCTAAGGGCCGAGGTGTTTAAACCCCCGGAATCTGCAAGATCTGAAGCGGGCAATATGCGAGGATGTTCAGCGCATCCCTCAAGCCATGCTCGAGAGAGTCCATGCCAGTTTTAGAATTGGCTTGCAAAATTGTATCGATAACCACGGCCACCACTTATCTGATATCCTTTTTAAAACAAAGAAGAAAAAACTTCCCATGTTATAGGATAAGTTAAAATTAATAAATTTTGGTTTTGAAAAAAAATGTGTTTTCTATTATCATTTGAAAATAGGGAGGTTATTTTGCCGCACTCTGTATAAAGCTCTATGATTCGAGATAGCAATCGAAGTAGCTTCATAACGAATAAAATGATAGAGAATTCAACTTACGGCATGGATTCGGAGGACTAGGACTATCGGGTGGTGATGCGTAGATGGGACTTGGAGGCTGCACTTGTAATCGACTCAAAATACTCGATTTTTTAGAACACCGTTCAAACTAAAACATAATAAACCAATCATTAATCGAAAGTTTTTTCAACTCATCCATCGGCTTCAAAAGAGTAAACATTTGATTAAACTTTCAAACATCTCGACTGACTTTCTTGTCTTCTATTGTAAATAGTTATTGAATCTACTTGAGAATAGAATTATTCATGGGAGCAGAGGAATTTGATACTCGTATACCTGTTAGGTGAAGAAATACTGAAAAAGGAATACTTAAAAATGGATAGGAGCATGAAAACGTTATGTTCATAACTAGTATTTAAAAAGTACAGTTAGATTCTCAATTGGAGAATCATAATGTTATTTGTGAGTTGGAACCTCATAGCCTAAATAACAGTTAGATTCTAAATTAGAGATTCATTTTGTTATTTATAAGATGAAACATCATTATCGATTGTTTTAAATAAACTGGAAAATTACTTGAAAAATAATTAAACAATTATATAATCGTTGACAATTGAATTCAGTCTTATCAAAACTACGCACAAGTTACAGAAGAAGTAACTACGTTTAGATTAATTCGAGAACTAGTATCAGAGTTCACAATGCACAAGCGGAAATTTCCTTAAAAATGAGTTGACCACTCAAGGAACAGTCGAATGTTGAAAATTTCATTTCAGTTCGAATAAGAATGATCATGTTCACATTCACTTTCTGTTCTTCGATGAAAGAAATGAATGAATTTTAGTTCATTTTTTACAAACAAGTCGTCCCAGGCGAAACTTTTTAGGTTTTGATTTGGAAGAGGCGTGATAAATACAGTATTGTATTGTATTGATAAATACAGTATTGTATTGTATAAATACGTTGAAATTTTCAAGCAAAGCAGTATGTCAACTTCCATAGATTCCTATTCCCTTCGCCAGTTGAGTCTGGCACAAATCATGATTCTATGTGTCACCTTGAAAGGAGAAGTTCATAAAATTTTATGTAATTTTCTATTTTAGGGCTTTTAGTAATGAAATATTATGATTCAGAACAGTAAATATAAACAAACCTGCTGGTCCTTTATAGAGCTTTTTGTGCTGTTAGTTAAATTACTACTGTCTGAAGAGACCAGCGAACGTCTTTTAACAGTGGATTCCAAAGAGAATTCGGGCGAACAAGACGGAGGAGCACTGGGGCATATTGAAGATCCAATCGCTATTCCCAATCCGCTATCCACTGAGAAAAAATAAAGAAATAAGTGAGGCAGGCTTGAAAACAAAGGTAAAAGAGAAACCGTTCATTAATATTCACCTCTAAAACAAGAGGTAAAAACAAGACTGATTATAATAATGATATATTCTTTTAATTTATCAATGAACTCTAAGGAATACTGAACACATAATAGGAAAAATATGGGGAATGTTTTCCGCCAAAAATGCACTACTTATTAACCCTTTCTATATCATTTACATGTACCAGTGCTATCGTATTGTTAATTTGTGACTACATTATCTGTACATATTCGGCCATGAGGTTTTTTAAAGGATCAACGTGTATTTATTATTCAAAGTTATTGAACGAATAAATCTCACGAACGAGTGAAAAACAAGTTCCAGTTGAATTCACAAATTCTGAAGTACCTTATAACATCTCAATGCAGCAATAACACCAGGAATAAAGTAATAAACTCACGTTTTCACACTAATTAGAGGTGCGTCCTTTTTGAAACACTCGTTATAATGGTATTACAAATTTACAAACATTTAAAACAGTTCAATAAACATGAGTTACTAGCATACTAACTCTACCGTACTACCTCTACTTACTTGGTAATTAGCTAATTTACAATCTTGAGAATAGTAGTAGGTGAAGTGTGTTGTCTAGTGTAGAATCTAACTAAAAAAAACATTTCTGTATTTGATGTTCTTTATTACGAACCCGCCTTCCAGAGCTGTAATAAACAAGTGGAATTGATCAAATAGTGTGAGTACTATCCAAAGCACATTAAACTCTATATCAAAACAAGTACTCTGGTACCATCCATACTCTACTATGAACGTTTTCATTGGGAGAGTTCATAAGATAGTTAGTCAAAACCAGGCTAACACTACTGATGAAAACCAGGCTTTACAGTTATTAATAAAAATTCGTGTTAGCGAAAGGTCAAAAATGTTTTATAATACATGTGTTTTGTATGGAAAATTGACCTACTCCACTATGGCAAGCCATGTCCTAGAGTAGGTTTGATTTTTTGTGAAAGGAAATATAATTTTTGCACTCACAGTTAGCTTGAGCTTGTTCAAGCATTCTGACAACTGCCAAATGACCACTCTTGGCAGCCACTTTCATTGCATTCCTTCCGCAATGATCAGAGTGGGCTGGATCAGCTCCAACTGCCAGCAGTAGTTTAACACACTCTTCATGACCTTCTTGGGCAGCAATTCCTGAAAC
Organism: Laodelphax striatellus; assembly: GCA_017141395.1. NCBI lineage: Eukaryota > Metazoa > Arthropoda > Insecta > Hemiptera > Delphacidae > Laodelphax > Laodelphax striatellus. The sequence goes on along the minus strand of CM029544.1, from coordinate 18,785,900 downwards.
AGTTCAATAAACATGAGTTACTTGCAGTTTAATGCAGTACTGAACAAGCCATAATACAGAATAATAATAATTTTTGAGATAAGATAATCTTGTTTGAATGAAGAATCTTCTATTGATGTTATGGAATTCCAAGATAAAAGAAAACACTACTGTATTTGATTTCCACGTTTTATTACAGCGGTCCAAAATTAGGTCAGAATTATAATGGCCACATCCTAGTGATTTCTTTTACTTCTTCTAATCCAACGCTCATTAAACTGAATTAAATTTATGTGTAGTAGCGAAGGTAACATTGTGGTAATTATCCATACTGAATAAAAAGACTTATGAATCACGACAAAATATTTGGTTTTGACAACTTCAAGTCTTTTCATTCAGTAAACTGAATTAACTGAAATGAAAAGGAACTAAATTTGAAGAAAAACGTAAATGTTTGGTCACTACAATATCATCATTTTGATATAGTTGTTGATGCGGTGGAGACATTTCATGGCGGTGGACTGAATGTAAACTGATAAACAAATATTGAGTTATCATTACACCTAACCACTCAATTTGCAAGTGCATAAAGGTGATTTTTTTATTTCTTGCTAACTGTATTATAATGTTCAAATCAGTTATAGATTTTTTGTGGGCAATGGAACGGTTGATAAACAAGATGAATGGGCCTACAGTATAGGTTGGTTCCCTACCACCAGAAGTTATATTACAAGGACAAGAGTCAGTTTACTAGTGGTACTAGAAACAAGCGATCATCCTTCCACAAGGAATATCAGGCGGTCGTTACTTATCTAATCTGAGTGAAGAGAGACCCCTTATTTAGCTGTCATCCTAAACAATCCTACTCTACCAGCGCAAGTGCTGTACCAACCATTTACCTATTTCTATATACAAGTGGAAAGAAATACAATTTTTTTCAATTCATTCTCAAGGATATAGATAGCAGGAAATACCAATATATTGAAAACATAATTCGTAATAATATTGTAAACCACGGTGTCCCAGTGGTAGCAGGCAAGTCTAATCGGTGAGATTAGATAAGAGACAGCGCCTACCACTCCCGTTGTAACGGTGACCGGCTCCTCTAAATACAAAAATTCATGAGCTTCAAAATCGTTTCCCGGTGGTTCGGAAACCACATAAAGCTGTAGGTCCATTCATCTCTCATCATCATCATCCTTTCCATTACCCACGCACAAGCCTAGAGCTTATGTGGGCATCATCCCTAGCAAAAAAACATAATTCATGATAGACATTGGTTGCTGAACTTACCCAAGGGTGTAGCTCCTTGATTACAAGTATGATTGGGCTCGGCACCATGTTCCAAAAGAAGCTGAACAATGTGACAATGTCCTTGCCACGCCGCTGAGTGAAGAGCGGTTCGATGTTCGTTATCTACAGCATTGACATCAGTCTGACCAACAGTTAGTAACAAATTGACGATATCTCTGTGACCCTGCCATGCACTCACATGTAAAGCTGTTCTTCCCTGTGAACAATTAAACGTGGTTAAAAAACAAGGAATTTTACAAAGAAAGAAATCTTGTTGTGTGTGATGTGATGTTGTGGTACTTCTCCTTAATGAAAGAAAAAGAAGGAGATATTAATTGTCAAGCCACTTATAATGGTGTAAAGATATAACCACTATTAAGTGATTTGACAATATCTTTGTCGTTTTAGTCCATATAGCCTGGTTTTCATTAGTAGAGTTAGTGGTAGAGTAACTAGCATACTAACTCTACCGTACTAACTCTGCTCTACTTACTTGGTACTTAAAAACAAGTACTCTACCATCACTCTGCTCTACTATGAACGTTTTCATTGGGAGAGTTCACAAGATAGTTAGTACTGAACTCTACCACTAACTCTACTAATGAAAACCAGGCTTAATAGAAGAGGGTATTATAAAATTCAGTTCCCTAGTGATTTGTGATTTTGAAGAAATTAATAAATAATAATTTCATTTGAACTACAGTAGCGCGATTATCAAGTAATGTAGTAAGTTACATCACAGCATCTTGGAGAAATTAACTATACAAGCACTGATGATAAGAAAGTTCCAATTTGAGGAGGATAAGATGTCACTTCTACTATTAGATAATGTTGCAACGTTATCTAAACGTTGTCTAAAGCTACGAAACAGTTGAAGGACTCTATAGTTGATAAATCTTCAATTGTCTGAGGCTGCGGTTTCCAGAAATAACCACTTTATTCTTCTTTAATCCTCAGATTGCTTAAAGTATAGAGATCCACCTCCGTGGTTTGTTGTTTTTAGAAACGATCATAAATTCAAGGTGGTGTTGTCAAATAATATCTTCATGATCAAACAATCGTGAGCGACCTGAAAAATTGTTGATTTAGCTCACTCCAACACTCCGTGTTTATTCAAGAGATTACAGGTCCTCTTAAGCCGTGGTATCCTAGCTGCAAGAAATAAAGCGCAAGCCCTGCATGGAAATACGAGTTATAATACAGAACCTATTTAATAAATAATAATATATTACCAACCCAAACAGGAGGAATTTAATGCTCATCATGAGCACCGATCAATCTATTAAGGAGTATTTTATAGAGGACTTGAATAATAGCATGGAGAACAGACTTAGTAATAGATGTCTTATCGTACTCTTATCAAGTACGCTTCAAAGAATTCAACTCAAGAGAAGATTAAGCAATAGTTTCTCTAGTTCATTAAGAATTTAATTTGAGAGAGATATAGTTAACAGCTACTATAACTAAAATACTTTGCCGAAGCACTTCTCTTATATAATAATGGGAAGGAGGATGTTCTCGAGCACCAAACAATTCCACTGAACAGAAGTTTTAACGCTTAACATTATAAAAAAAAAAAAAAAAAAATTTACTTGCCTCTGAATCTCTAGCTTCCACATCGGCTGCACCCTGTTCAATAAGATATCTGGCCATTTCCACTCTATTTTCAAGCGCTAAGATGTAAAGCGTTGTTCTGCTGTCAGCATCTTTGGCATTTACGTCAGCACCATGTTCTAGTAGGATATTTACAACTTCTTTGTCACCTTGAACTGCTGCTAACCTAGGGCAGTGAAACAAAAATGTTTAATACAAGATTACTAATATCAAGTCAATGGATTGTCATGAATTACTCGGTACGGAGAAACTGAGATTTAACATTTGTTATCAAACTTTTACTACATCTACATTCTCGAAATAAACCTAGTAACATCATCACGTATTAATGAAAAGCATTATTTCAACTCGAAGGTAAATTTCTTCCCGCTAGGATTTATAAAAAAAATTATAGCATTCTGACCACTGGCCAACTTGGTGCGTAATTCAATCAGAATGCCCGGTAATGTTGTCGTATCGTGTGTTGTTTAATCATCTGGGAACGCATGCGTATCAGACCGTGATATCATTCTGCTATCACGACTCGGTGAGCCAACCTGGATGATTTACAAGTAGAAGAGATGATCAGAAATTTTTCTCACACATCTGTTCATCATTATAATGATCGTGATAGTGTGCATTAGTATTGGCAATGTTGCTTGCGTGTGATTTGCTAGCTCAGAAAGTAGTGGGGGACTCTTCTCCAGCTCCTGGCTCCTGGCTCTATGCCATGGAGAAAATATGCCGACAATATTATGTATACTTTGATTTCACTACTGTTGTTTGTTAAATTTAATAAAGGCCATTATTTATTTAAATGTATCTCTCATCATCATCATCCTTCCCATTACCCACTTACAAGCTTGAAGCTTATGTGGGCATCATCCCTGGCAAAAAAAATATTTTAGAGGGGGACTGTCTCTGTGCTCAGAGGTATTCAAGGATAAAAAGCACTATAGTACAGATAACTTCAAGATGTGAAAAAGGAGGAAGTCTAACTGAGCATGAGAAATGAACATTATTTGGTAATTTGTATTATTGATTTGGTCATAAGTTCAAGCATTGAACTAAAGTGGTATTGACTCCTCGGTTTTTATCAACACGGTGTGAATTTCAAGTACAGTAGAGTCTCGGTTACCCGACCAAAACCGGCCGCGGCAAGGTCAGATAAGCGAAAAGGTCGGATAACACGGAAATCGGTAAAAACGACGTTGAAAATGTGTTAAAGTACTAGTACAGGTCACCGTCCTGTCACCTACCTAGCGCGCAAATACAATGCGTACAGTCGGGTAGGAAAGTGCGGTCACTGCGGGTGTGATGAAAGGGGGTCTTTCGCGCAACAGCCTTTTGCGAAAACTGTTGAATCATGGATTATACAAAATACTTATACATATACTTATACAAAATCGGCCACTCCCGCCTTTCGAAGGAGACGAAAAGCCGTTGGTCCCGACTGTCTAAAAACAGTCGTCATCTCTCATCACCCCTCTCATTACCCACGCACAAGCCTAGAGCTCATGTGAACATTACCCTCAGAAAAAGAAAAGAAAGAATGAAGTTTTACCTAAGAGCAGTTGTGCCATCTAAAGCTCTGTGATTCACATCGGCGGCATAGTTCTCTATAAGATCTATGATAAGCTGTGAATGGCCTTCTTGCGCAGCGAGCAGCAAAGGCGTACGAGAGTCGTTGTCAGTTTGGTTAACTTGAGCTCCTCCCTCGATTAGGGCAGCGGCTACATCCCTGTGACCTTCCAGACAAGCGTAATGTAACGGAGTCCATCCCGAGTTATCTCTATGCTGCTCGTCCAGTCCTGCAAAACATTAAAATATCAATTACTGTGTGTTTTATTAGTTTTAATTGGAACACGAATTACTGTAAGTTTTATTAGTTTCAATTAGATTAAGAATTACTGTTTAATTACTTTCATTTTAAAACACCAATTGATATGTGTTATAATATCAGTGGTCACTCGGTGAGAGCGGTTGCTAAGTAATCATGTGGTTAAGTAACAAACATTCAAGACCGCTCTCGGATGGGTGACCGACACAAAAAATTGTGCAATGAGACGAGGTGGAACCTACCCGTAAGGGTCTCCCCACCAATAAAAGCCATACGATAAAAAAATATGAGTTTACTTGCTTTTTTTTTATTATTTTCAACATTTCAATCCTATATCCTGTGGAGTATGGCTCAATTTTGAGTTGAAGTAAATTTTAGGTCAAGAATAGAGGTTGAATGAATCTACTATAGTCCGATTCACGTCAAGAAGTCAGCATTGTTTATATGAGGAGCATGCCAAGTTTCATTGAGAGAGAAAGAGGAAACTGCACCAAACGTGTTTGTTGGGACTGTGTGCGACAACAATGCACAGTGCGGCAACTATGCACAGTGCGAATAGGATAGAGACATCAGCAACTGCCTTGTGCTGAACAAGGATAGCAAACTCCCATCTAAGCAATGCTGACTTCTTGACATGAATCGCACTATAGAAGTTTCAAACCTCATTTATATTAAAAATATAGAATATACAAAAAATAGACTTATTGAATTATATTGCTGTCTTATTAGAAGACATTCAAAAGAATTTTTAACTTACACTGCTGATGTAATAATTTTCTATTGCATCAATTATTGCTAATTATCTTTTAGATTCAGAGATCAATAATGAAGTTTTGCTACTATTTAAGAAGATATAAGATAAATATTAACTTGTAACTATATACCTGAAAATGTGTTATTTTGCCACTATAATACAAGTATTCACAACTCATGCACAATTGTAAACAGTTGGCTTATTATTATAAGCATCGTTGGCAGTACACATACTATAGTACATTTCCCTGCCAACTTCTATTCTCTAGTCTACATTTCCCACAAAGCTATTCTCGTGGTGCGCCAACTTTACTTGAATAACAATAACTTCAAGGGCCGGTTCATGAGCTCGGGATTTAGCTAAGTCCTAGACTAAAACGGGTGGCCACCGTAGCATCGACAAACGTTAGCTTTGAAACTATGTACTAAGGGCTCTCTATGCTGCTAACCCACTAACTTGTCGAGACAAAAGTTTGTTCATGCTACGATAGCCTTAGTCTAGGACTTGGCTAAATCCCGAACTCATAATAATAATAATAATTCCGTGTAACCTGGCTGGCTCAGGTCTGGTGTCAGAGTTTTCAGGTCACTCCTGATCAGTTCAGGGTCTCTGACGTGACTTAACGACTGTTTTTTAGGCAGCCGGGACCGACAGCTTAGCGTGTCCTCCGAAACACGAGGAGTGGCTCGAGCTAAAATCTCACGGTCTGACCTGGGTTTGAACCCGGGACCTCTAGGTTACAAAGCCAGCACTAACCCAGCTCATGAAACAGCCCTTAATGTTTATATCTAAAACTTCACATGTAGCCTACTAAATCAAAATTACTTAAAACGAATCTAACCTCTTTCTAGAAGTTGGTTGACAACACTGGTATTGCCCTGGGCGGCAGCCACGCTGAGAACGGTTCTTCCCTCATTGTCAATACTATCGACATAGCAGCCCCAAAACAGCAGCATGGCAACCACATTAGCATGTCCCATTGAAGCTGCAGCCCATAACGGTGTTCTGCCCGCATGGTCACAGTGGTCCACATCTGCCTCAGCTTCTAATAAGAGCTCACAAATATCACTGTAACACAAAGTGTAAGTATACAGATTAGATTATCATCAGAAATAATTATTCAAGAATATAAATCAGCAAATATTAGACGTATTATATTGTATTCATGACTATATGTATACTAGCCAGAAGGCTTGCTTCGCTCGCCTTGGCAGCCATTGACATAGTGAGCGCTTCGGGCTCACCAGGGGGCTTCACCCCCGTAGACATGGTGAGCGCTTCGAGCTCAACAGGGGGCTCTGGCCCCATTGACTCAGTGAAAAAACATGTTTTCAAAATCCGTTCTTAGTGCGCGTCTAAAGGTCATGCGTGCCAAATTTTAACGCATTTGGTTCAGTCGTTGTTGAATAGTCTGCAAAAACGCATTGAAAACGCAAGGAAAACTGCAAAACGCCGATATCTGGCGTAATTTTGGGAGAATCCTAACAAAATTTAAACCGATTATTTTCAGACCTTAAACGAACATAAGTACTAAATTTCAACATTTTCTGCCAATTAGTTCTCGAAAAGCTGAGAAAACGCACAAAAACGCTAGAAAAACGCGAATATTGGGCGTATCTTTGGGATGTTTGCAAAATCCATTGTTAGTGCGCGTCTAAAGGTCCAACTGAACATGCATGCCAAATTTGAACGCATTTGGTTCAGTAGATTTTTAGTTCTGCTGATGAATGAGTGAGTGCCATTCCGCTTTTATACATATAGATTAATAAGATAATAATTAGAGGAATAATTTATTCAAGAATAAACTATTAGAAGCTAATAATTATTTAGCTTCTGATACAAGAAGACAAACATCAATGCAACACAAAATGTGATATGTCAACCTACATATAGCTTCTAATAAGAGATTAGAAATATCACTGAAACACACAACATATTGTAATGTTATCAAACATTACAAGGAATGGCTATCACAAAAAACTGCTCTATCTTCTAATAAAAGTTCATAAATGTCACTGCAAAACCTAATAAGATATTGTTTGGTTTGATTCAGTTTTCCATATTTTTCCAATCGATATACTAAACATGGTGCCCTTCATTATTTATTAATTATTAGCATGGAGAATCTCTCTTAAAAGTTCTTCATAAGGCACTACTCACACCTGGAAACCGAAATCGTACGATCAGAGTTGCGGAGTTTCGGAAAGACCGGAAACGGGTGACTTCAGTTGCTTGTCATGCTTAGAAGCATGGTATTGCACTGAACCATTGAACTTTTAATAAGATCAATGATTCATGATAGAAAAATGAATCAGTTCTGCACTTCCGCACCTCTAGTTGCCAATAGCCGATCAACTACTATCACATTATTCTCAATAAGTAAATATTTTGAGTTTTATAACTTATATTCAATATTTTATAAGTTTAAGTAAACAAAAAACTGATTTTAAAGCAAAACAAAATTTTTTCCACGCATTGACAACGCGTGGAACTAATTTTTAAAGCAAATAATCCTCTTTACCCAGTTTGATGTGGTTTGAATATCACCTAACCTCACTTTTCTGTACGTAATAACCACCTATGATTGCTTGGCAATCACGCAACTCGATCACTCGGCAACCAGCATGTCGGATCAAGTTTCCAATTCAGGAATCGCCTAGTCTCTGAGCGTCATCATTTGAAAACACATGCTGCGTCGCTGAGTTGCCGAGCGATGAGTTGCTTTGCGATTTGAAGTTTCCAATTTGTGAGTAGTGCCTTACTTTTGTTGAAGTGCTTTGGTAATAGCAGGAATTTCTTCACGTAAATAAGCATTTAAATCTCTGATGTTTATAACAATGTACTTGATATTTTAAGTAACCTTGGTTATTTTAGTAAGAATTGGCACGGGTCTGTTTATGGAAGAAAATGATAGACATGCAGTCAAATTTTACTGTAAATAACATAAATGTTACTGACTGGACTGAAGCGCTTTCAAGTTCATTTGAACTCTTTTTCAACAGTGACTGTTGAAAAAGAGTTCAACAGTAACATTTATGTTATTTACAGTAAAATTTGACTGCATGTCGTCAATTCTAGTGTTGAAACAATAGTGTTAACTTTGCAGTTCGATATGGATCCAAAAATTCAGAAAATGATAGAATTGATTCAGAGTCAACAGTTTAAATAGAAAAACTTCCTCGTACCTGTGACCTTCAAACGCAGCAACCAGGAGTGGTGTCATTCCTTCCTTATCCTCATGACTAACTGTTGCACCTCTTTCAATAAGAATGTTAACAACCTGAAAATCATAAATTACACATAGTTAAAATAAAATTTCAATTGAAATGAGAAATACACAGTTCTTTGAAAAAATCATTTTACCAAAATAATTGAGCCGACTGATTATTTTAGTATGAATAGAATACGAGTAGTATGGATAAAAATGGGTGAGTTGTGTAGAATAAAATTTCAAAAAGGACCTTGAAAAAACCAAAGGAATCTTACATGCAATGGAATTATTCTCAAATAAATAATTTAATAGTTTCCTTTTGAAATAGTTCACTTTACTTTCTCCAAGTCATTGACTTTTTAACAAAATTACAAACTGATTTCTTCATCTACATTGAAATGTTGGCTCTACTCACACTTGAAAACTCAAATCGCGGAAACTGAGCGACTTGGATAACAAATATGTGTTTTCAAATTATTACGCTCAGACGATCCTGCAATCGTACTATCTGAACGTCATCATTTGAAAACACATGTTTGTTATCCGAGTTGCTCAGTTCCCGCGATTTCAGTTTCCAAGTGTGAGTAGAGTCATAGAAGAGAATTTGACAGGAAGTTACTGTACATCAGTAACGGTTCAAACTTTATCAGGAAATCGCCAGGATCAATACTGTTTAAGTATGGTTCTGTATAATCATATGAAATACTTGATATTAATATATTTGAAGCCTAGTAAAATATCGACACTACAATAAAATTTCAATGATTAGATTGTAATAAATGAAACTGTATAGTTACAATAATTGTAAACAATTACATTGAATGAAGTTGATAATACAAGTGAAAAATGGGAGTAGTTACTACTACTAACCACACTATCAAGCCATAAAGAAACAATTAAAGCAAACCCGAAGAAACCCAAAGCAAAATCAAAGAGACCCGAAGTTTTTTAAATTTAGTTTATTCTGAATGGATTGATAAAATAAGTAAGTCATGAAACTAACCTTCGTATAACCTTCACTAATAGGAACACACAAGGCAGCAACACTAAGAGCGGTGCGACCATCATTATCTTCATGATCAATATCAGCATTGTAGTCTAGCAATCTCTCAACAATATCAGCATGACCCATATAAGCAGCTGCTATCAAAGCAGTTCTACCTTCATTATCAGTCTTATTAACCTGCAAAACAAAAAATAAATATAAGACAGAGCCATACAATTAAACTAGAACAGACAATAAAAGCCATACAATATTAAACAGACCTCAATAATTGTTACAGACCTAATTATTAGTGTAATTGGGATGAAAAGGAATGTCTTTCTTTCTTAATAAAAATGTTATTCTAAGTTGCTGTGTCACACAAGCAATTTATTTCAAGAGCTATAGCACAATGTACTGTCGTTGAAATCTATTTATATTTTCTCTATTTCTCTGTATATTTTTCTATTGTACTTTGATCTATTTATATTTTCTCTATTCCTCTGTATATTTTTCTATTGTACTTTGATCAAGTGAAATAAAAATGTTCTATTCTATTCTTATTCTCGTATTAACAACTAAAGATTTGATCATGTTCTATTATATTCAAATGTTCTATTTTATTCTCTATTCTATTAACAACCAAATATTAGCGCATTTTCAGAAAAATTTGCTTTTTAGAAATGATTGATTCAAAGTAAACCTTATTGGGAAGCATGTGTCCTATAGTTATCGGGTACAGTATTTTATAACATAATTAATATTTTTTGTAGATATATCGATAGTTGAACTTACATCCGCCCCAGCAGCTAGTAAACAGGTCACAACTTCTTGGTGCCCTCCCCATGCAGCAGCTCTCAGAGCAGTTCTTTGGTCAGTATCACAAAAGTCAACATTAGCTCCCGCTTTCAGGAGTAACTGGACCACCTGCAAATTATTGCCAACATATAACTTCATTTGCATAAATCAATACATTCATAAATAGTAAAATATCACTCATTTATTAAAACCAAATTACAGACATGTAACGGCATCATTGTACCACCTTCATTTGCATAAATTGATCAATGTTTTCACGCCACTGAGTGTTACATATTAAGCGTATCTTGATACATTAAAAGGTGAATCATTTAATTGGATATTAGGATGGAAAACTTAGAAAAAACATATAACATTATTCTTATTGAGCTAACTATATGGAACTTATCCAAGTAGATGAAAAAGATGAAAATCAAATAATAGGAATTGAAATCTCTTTATTTTTATAACAGAAATAGATCACTGAGATATAGCAGGAGCCTTTTAAATTGTCATAGAACAGCTGATTGATGTACGCTCGTTTACTAACGTTAAATCAGCTATTTAATGACAAGTTAAAAGGATCCTGCTATAACTATTTTTATTCTCCAAATTGAATAGTAATTGCAGCATTAATTATATTGAATATAATTATAATTTATCTTCTACAGTCTGTTCACCGAAACCAGACAGTGAACGTAAACACTGAGTAAGCTTGTGTGTCTTTTGTGAGTGTGTTGCTTGACGACATGTTCACATTTCAGCGTATGCAACTAATCAAGCGTAAGCAACTATTATGCGTATTCAGCTGATGCGGATTGAGAACGAGAGAAATTTAGTTATAACATGCCTTTGACGTCCAGCTGTTTTCCGATGCACGCACCCACATTCAGTCTATTCGGTGAATAGACTATAGTGTTGAATTTATCTTTTTATTTGTCTTTTTAATGACTATAGAGGAAATAAACTTAAGCACGATCAAATAATAATGGGAACATACAAATTCAAACTAAATATGTGTGAATCTATTTCTTAATAAATGAAGGAGACTAATGAATTTATAAAAACAAACTTAGAAATTTGTTCTTTCCGCTTGTATTGAAGTTTAGCATCTCACTTTTTTTGGAATAGAATAGTTTTTATTGATCATCAATTCAATTCTACTGCCATTTATAAATAAATTATAATACAAATTTTTCAATATGCACTTGAAAAATAAGTACAAATCAGAATAATTCTATAAAAAATGTATGAATAAAAATAAAATAGTTAAGATTACTAGTTTCTAATTATATTTTTTTCTGTGTTGAAGCCCACATAAGCTCTCAGCTTGTGTGTGGGTGATGGGATGGTTGATGATGAAAGACGAGTGAATTTGAGCTTTTGGTGGGTTCCGAACCGCCGGGAAGCGATTTTGGTTCTCTTGAATGAATTACATTCAGCGGAAAAAGGCCTGAAGTGGTCACCCTTACTATGGGAATAACAGGTGCAAGTCTCTTATCTAATCTTGCGATTAGGCACCGGCACGACCACGAAGCCAATCGCTTCCCCCAATGGCATAGATGAAAGTCTTTAATCAAATTTTAAATATACATACATATCGTCGAGTAATATTTGAATAGCATTTCTTTATGACAGTAATCCTTGTCATGCAATTATTATAATATATGAATTTAGATAATATATTGATATAACTAAATATAAATATAAATAACTAATATAACTAATATAAACTAATATAAATAACTAAATATAAATTGAATAACTAAATATTGATTGGTGATTTGAAAATTTACCCGTGTATGGCCCCCCCAGGCAGCAGCTCTAAGGGCAGTCCACCCATCACAGTCTGCATGATTAACGTCAGCATTGGCAGATAACAATAGCTGAAAGTAAAGAATTAGAATAATTTTAATTTCAATCGTAAAATAACTACTTCAAGATAAGTGATGACATTACGATTTGGAGAGGAGCTACTGGAGTACTGTGGGAGACTTAACAACATTAAGAAAGCTGTATAGGAGATGGAAATAGAATAGATAAGTTAAATTAAATGAAACCATTAAATAAAACGCGATAAACAGCGCCTAAGTTGATTATGGATAATCCTTCCACACATCAAGTTGGAAAATTGTATGATTTATAGAAAAGGTTGCAAATCTATGACCAAGAGCCGTAATAACGTGACATTATTTTTTTATCATTTCAATAAGTGATGAGTTGCTCCTTGGTAAGTAGGATAATCCAATCGAGCAATGTCTGTACCATTTTTATTGAAGAATGCAGAAGACTTATTGTATTCATCAACAAATTGTAATTTTTAAATTATTTAAAGAATACGTGTATATAGAAAGATAGCCTAGAAAATTTCAGACTGCTATTTCAAGAAACAATGATGAGTTGTTCCTTGGTAAGTAGGATAATCCAATCGAGCAACGTCTGTACCATTTTTATTGAAGAATGCAGAAGACTTATTGTATTCATCAACAAATTTTAATTTTTAAATCACTTCAAAAATACGTGTATATAGAAAGATAGCCTAGAAAATTTCAGACTGCTATTTCAAGAAACAATTATTTTCGAATACAGTATTCACCTATGAATTACCATCATGGCCGATCTGATAAACCGAGTTCCTATTATAGTTGATTACTACAGTCAGGCATTAAACTCTTAACAAATAAGTCTAAGAACACATGAGCGACAGTTTCACAAACGGATCGCAGGGTGACATAGCAGACCACAGGGGCATAACAGACGTGCAGTTAGCGGCAGTTGTGCGGCAGCGGTGCAGTCGTCTGTCGTGCCATGCAGTCAGATTCCTCATATGCTCTGACTGTACAAATTGAGATGCCACTATTTGCAGTCATGTTGCAGTCGCGATTCTGCCGAAGCTGCAACAGCCCGTGTGTTCTGATCGACCGCAAGATGCAGTAGCATTGCGGTCACTGTAACTGTCGCTTGTGTGTACCCAGCCCAAGAATAACTAAAATATATGAAGATGACATTGATTTGAACGATTCTTAATCGCTTTGCAGTCACTGCAACAGTCGCGTGTGTGTACCCAGCCCAAGACTAAATAAAATATATGAAGATGACATTGATTTGATCTTAATAACGATTATTAATCGCTTTGCAGTCGCTGCAACAGTTGCTTGTGTGTACCCAGCCCAAGACTAAATAAAATATATGAAGATGACATTGATTTGATTTTAATAACGTACCTTAACAACTTCCACATGACCAAGCCTAGCAGCCACATTGAACGGGGTCTGCCCGTGCCTATCCGTTTCATTGACAGAAGCCGTTCCTTCAGCTAAAACACACTCCATGAGAAGGTAATTGTTTTCAGCAGCCAAGGCATGAAGGTTCCTCTCAAGAGGGCTACTTTCAGTAACTGCTTGACATAACTCGGCCATCATAAGGTTTCCAGAATCTTCTTCCTCTTCTTCTTCCTGAAAAAAAAAAAAACATTTTTCTTGTTACAAGAAAACTTATTAGGTTTGAGATCAGAATGACAAAAGTATTGTAGCTTGGATTAATATAGCGAATTAGATCATAGTAATAATTATGAATAATTTTTTCATGTGAATGCGACTTGTTGAAGAAAGATGATTTCGTTTGATTTGATTTTGCCTACATCAAAGCTATCTACTCCCAAAAACATTTTGGGGGAAAATGATCGAACTAGAATAACATTGAAGAATTGTAGAAATCATTTACCAGAAGCAATGAAATAGTTTATTTCAAGAGCCCACATTTTAAGAACAATCTTCCAATAAAAGCAATTTCATTTCGTAAGAAAGAGAGTTTGATCGTGAACATACGATTTAAACGAAATAATTTTCTAGTGAAACGTTCATGACATTTGGCGAATGTTTTTAAACTATTTTACAACTATTCTACTATTAAACTACTGCAAGAAAACTATTTTTGTTGCAACTGAACAACTATGAGTGTGAATAAAAATGATAATAAATTGAAATATGAATAGTTGAATACACTATGAATAAAATATGAAAACACTATGAATAAATAATATGAATACACCAAGAATAAAATATCTTCTTTATTAAATAAATAAATAAAGCCTTTATTTTTTTCCAAAACATACAATGATTGAATAGTGCTTCAAATAATTACTTTTACATCAATTAATTCATAACTTCAAAAAATAAATCAAAATTCTTTTTTACAGTCTTTTTTGTCTGTTTTGGAAACTATGCCCGTATTCTTTATTAATAGAATATTAATGACTTTATGTAGTGAAACGTTCATGATATGTTTTTAAACTATTTTACGACGAATGTTTTAAACTATTTTACAACTATTCTACTATTAAACTACTGCAAGAAATCTAATTTTGTTGCAAATAAACAACTATGAGTGTAAATAAAAATGATGATGATCAACAAAAATATGAATACACTTTTAGCACCTGAGGCAGAGCGGTCGTTGCCACTGTCTCAACGGCTAGATTAACTTTGGCATCTTGGATAAGCCTGGTAGCACGCAGGTCGCATCCAGGACCTGGTCCAGACCACTGTTCCAGTGGTGCCCCGCTGCCTATCAGCCACAAACACAGCAGAGGCGTGAGCTTCGTGTCAACAGGCAGACAGCTCAAGTGCAGAGCTAGACTGTGCATTTCGTCACTGTTCAGCGAATTTCCCCTGCAATTCAATTCACATCACATATTTAAATAAATATTGAAGTAGAGCAGCAGCATTCAAATAGTTTAAACACTCATGTGATGATAAGAAAATAACAAAGTAGTTGAAACAAGCTTGTGTGTGGGAAGGTAGAAATGGAATTCGCTGGCTTGATGTTGTCGATTTCTGTTCTTGTTGAGATTTTCAATGTTTTATTGATTTAGGGCCGCTTTCCCCAACGCTGCTCAAGTAATAACAGCTGACGCTCAATTTTTTTTCTATAGTTTTCCTATTCTCCGAATGAGGCTTAAGCCAGATGTATAGGATAAGCAGCGTTGGGGAAAGCGACCCTGAAGAGTAATGTCTAAACTTCACAGCGTCAGGAAGTATTAATAATCAATCTTGGAAATTCACTACCCTATGCATTTTCTGTGTAGTGCGCGTTGGAGCAAATCTACATACATCTTTGAAACCCATACATAGGCTATACTTTGATTTATATAGATACTTACTTACTTACTTTACTTTCCGTATCCGGATTTATATAGATTAGATAGTTATATACAGGGTGTTTCTAAGATAGACCGACAAACTTCGTGAGCGGTTTCCTGACATTGAAATTAAGAAAAATGTTTCAGAAAAACATGGGTCCTAAAATGCTTTGTTTCCCCTCTAGTTGCCATTTTGTTTTTTCACTTTTCTTTTTTTCCCCAGAATGGTTTTACAAATTTTGTTGAAATTTGAAATGGTCACGGCCAAGATGAAGGTCTGCTGAAAAAAAATTAGCAAATTTATCTGAAGAAATATTTCAAAATGGCGGGAAAAGTTGTCAGTCAAGTGGAAACCAACTAGTAGGTTTATTTATGAGAATTAGATGAACAATTTCTAAGAATATATGTCATTAATGATAACATTGGACTCTATATCACTCAAAATACTAGAAAAAATAGCGTTTTCACAGAAACACAGAAAAAACAATTCAATTTAAGTTGTTGGATTAAGTGATGATACAGAAATCAATCACTGAAAAATTCATAAGTTGAATTAAGCGATGATGCACGATATGTGAAGTTACTTATTTCAGTGAACCTTTTTATGTTTGAACTTTTTTCCTTAATTATTGATATAATCATCGGTAAATTAAGGAATTTCAAGAGAATGAATACTTACAGAGAAATATGAACTGTACCCATGAAATATATAATATGAAAACTAATAAATAAATAATATGAAAACTGAACAGTACCCATTCAGAACATACTGATCAACCAGTTGAGAATAGAATACAATGACTTCTACGAATAAGTGAATTATAACAGTGGAATATTACATTTTTCAAACATAAAAAAGTTCACTGAAATAAGTAACTTCACATTATATTGAACCTACAATGAACATCTTGATCAAGGATTTTTTTCAATTTTTTGTTCTTTTTTGAAGCTTTTGTTGCGTTTTAAAAAACAGAAACTTTTACCAAATCAAATTTCTTAAACACATGATACTTTTATAAAACGTGGTTACTGATAAGACATTTCCAAAAAAAAGGATTTCATAATCCAAGATTCTGTTGGAGAATAGTTAAAAGCGGATAAATTGAAAAAGGTTATGAAAAGTGCAGTAGCATATTTAGAAACTGAATGAGTTTGCAGGCTTGAACTGAACTCAAGTTGCAGTTGAGTTGAATAATTTTATTGATTAACATTTATCGATTAATCGTAGTCTCTTTGAAATTATATTACAGTAGTTAAATTTAATAAGATAGAATAGAATGACTGCCTTTATTTTAACCTGGGAGGGCGAAGTTTGGGCGCAGTCGGCCCTCTCTTACACGTAACCCTCAAGATCATATTAATATCATATAATCAAATATAAGATCATATTATATAATCAAATAAATTCAATTGAATTGAACAATATACAATAAATATTAATTCAAGCAAGCTCGTATGCACAGAAAAACGTTTCCAAGTAAGTGCAACAAATCACATCGATTAGTTTTGGACTACGAATTTGAAATATCCAAAAGCATCAATGTTCAATAATATTAGAAATGAAGTCAGCACAAATTTAGGATTTATTCAGAGAGACACGTGAATTGCAGAAAATATCTCGAAATGAAAAATTTACATGATTGAATGTAACAAAGAATAATTATATATATAGATATTATCAGAGTTTTCAATTAACTGACACATTGGAAAGGTTTGATAAAGTAACATCGTTTTGTTAGTTGAAATGAGTTGGTTCTCCAAAAATTGAAAAGCTAGAGAAATTGACACGAAACAGAAAGTTGGTCAAGGTTTCCCAGAAAAATGAAACTGGTAGATAAAAAATTAATAGTCGTAGAATAAAAGAAGATGTAGATTGATGCAAGTGGAAATTGAAGTTTTGAAGAACAGTTTATTATAACTGTTCTTCAGTTATAATAAATAACCGAAGAACAGTTATTTCTAACTGTTCTTCAGTTAGAAATACTGTAGAACTAACTTACATATTAGTAACTAACTAATATGTTAGTTGGAATCAACTAACATATTAGTTGATTCCAACAACTAATATGTTAGTTGATTCCGATCAACTTCCCAGATAAATGTTCTTACCAATCACAGCAATGAATGAATGAATTAGCATCAAAGCGTAAATCTGTCAAGTATTCAAGGATTGATTGATTTTTCATTTACAAAATTGTATGCTAAGTCTGGGTGTAGTATTGAGAATACCAAAGTAGTACCACTACAGTATACATATTTCATAAAAGGAATCTGATTGCATAGTAATACTACAGTAATTTGGATCAGTTTCAGAGCGGCGCTACGACTTTAATCTTGAGAGAAGATTTTTGTATTTACATATTGCACTCTTCTATGAATAATTTTTTTTCTAATGTTGGGTTGCACGAACCGGGATCAACTATTTTGAATCCCATTTGATTAGCATTGTACAGATCCTGGATAAAAATTGATCTTGCTTGGTGCAACCAACATAAGTGCAGTCTTCTATGAATAATTTTTTTCTAATGTTGGGTTGCACGAACCGGGATCAACTATTTTGAATCCCATTTGATTAGCATTGTACAGATCCTGAATCAAAATTGATCTTGCTTGGTGCAACCAACATAAGTGCAGTTCAATGATTCGCTGATCAAGTTAAATATGGTGACCAACTTACCTCAGCGTAAGATACATGGCGATCATAGCATGACCGCTGGCTGGTGAGCAGAGGAATCTCTGCGTTGAGTGTTTGACGTCGATAAGCCACTCAGAAAACGAGTGATGGAAGGGCCGCAGCGTTTCATCGCGAGAAACACAAAGAACCCTTCGCACGATTTGGCAACACCGGTGGAGCTCATCGCCCGTCAAGTTCGGCTGTGAAACGTTGAGGATGCTGCACACCTCTTTTTCAGTCAACGGTTGCTCAGATGCGAGTATTATATTCAACAATGGACGAACCTTGAATGAAAAGTATCGAGTTAGTTACACAAGGTTGACATTTAATTATTTTACAAACATGGAGACAATAGGTTTACCCTTATACGTCTCCTTGACATAATATACAGAGTGATTCAAAAAGAATACCACAACTTTAAAAATGTGTATTTAATGAAAGAAACATAACAGAACCGTCTGTTATACTTCATTACAAAGAGTATTTAAGGGAGTTTTTTTCACTCACAAACAAGTTCAATATCACACCCTCCAGACACTCGAGCAATATCAACCCTAAACATCCCTCAAACTCGTTCCACACTCTCTGTAGCATATCAGGCGGAACAGTTATGTAAGCTGGTGTTATTCCTTGTTTCAAATCATAAATGGTGGATGGATATTGATGATTTGAAACAAGAAATACCAGCAGCTTACCAAACTGTTACGCCTGATATGCTACAGAGAGTGTGGGACGAGTTTGAGTACCTATCGGGTTGATATTAGTCGAGTGTCTGGAGGGGGTCATATTGAACATTTCTGTGAGTGAAAAAAACTTATTTAAATACGCTTTGTAATGATGTATAACAGAAGGTTCTAATATGTTTCTTTCGTTAAATACACATTTTCAAAGTTGTGGTATTCTTTTTCTCTGTATTATAATACGGTGCGTTTATCAAGTCGTTAAGTGAATCCAAATTAAAGAGCCTGTAAATAGGATGGTTTTCATATTAATTTTTGAGGCTACCGAAATATAGTATCACAGTAATTTAGACAACAGATTTGAACCCATTATTGTGCGTACAGGTTACATTAGGACTGCAGTATTGTTTAGATTACGATAAGGTTAGCTTATCGTTTTCCCAAGAGCAGGTTATGGCCCCCACGGTCTCCCAAATTAAGCCTCCAGATTTTTCCTACGGGGCTATTTTACAGAAAGGATTTATGAAAATAGGCCTCATACACTAAATAAACTGAAAATGAAGAGATTACGAAAATTAATGTAGGCCTAATTGACAAAATGTCGACAAGCGTGGTAAAACGAATACGCGCTTGTATTAATGAACAAAGAAGCCATTTTAGAGATATGCTTTAAGACATAAGATGTTGGAAATAAGTACATATAATTATATATCATTATCTACGTTTCTATGCTTATTAACTTTATAAGAATAAAAAAATAAGTAATATCAAATAAAATACATTGATTCAAAAATTTTTGATGAGCGCGACTTAATGAACGCAGTTTTATGTATCTTATGTCTGACATGATTCACAACAATAAAAGTAGTCCATACAATTCACAGAATTTTTTTATTAAAAAAACTTTGAAGTATTGAATTATGTCAGTTGAATACCTATTAGTGAATAAATACCTATTAGTCACCTCTACAATAAATTTATATTTTTAATTATTATTCCAATAAATAGATTTTTTCTTGAGGATTTTTGATGAAATGCTTCTAGCAATTACATTGTATATGTATTGACGTTTCCAATTCTTGTAGAGTTTGTAAACTGAAATGAATAAGATCTATTTATTCCGTTATTCACCTTATGGCACGTTCACAGTGCAACGAGTTTGGGTTGACTAGCTATTGATAATGGTGTTGTGTGAAAATTGAAACCGGTCCTTGTTATTTTCTACAACTTCCATCTTTTCAATTGGATTATTTAATTTATATTTTTCAAATAATTTCAACGTTAGTTTGATGCAGGTAACTTTGTTCAACCAATTACCAGTAATAGCTGCAGCTGTTCAAAATCATGTGAAACACTAATTCAAGCATCTTACTTTGAAAAATGTTTCAAGTTGAATTAATAAGAAAAATCATGTGAAACACTAAGTGCCTGGTCACATACAATTGTGGTTTGCTTTACTCTACTTCACTAGAAGAGCTACTTTGATTTTGGTTTGCTTTACTTCACTTCACTTAATATATACCATACGATTTATATTGATTTACTATGCGAGTAAGTGAAGTGAAGTAAACCAGTTAGCTTTGTTAGTGAAGTGAAGTAAAGTAAAACAAACCACAATCGTATGTGACCCGGCCCTTATTCAAGCATCTTACTTTTGAAAAATGTTTTGAGTTGAGTAACCGTTGACACAGCCACAGATACAAGCCATTGAGGGTCCCAGGAATTTCTTTGACTTCTCTCAACACAATACACCCATCTGCTACACCATCCAGCACCCTTTCCAGGTACAGAAAACAGCCATTGCTTTTTATGTGAAGCTGGTTCAAGGTTTCAGCTGTTCCTCGACACATGTGCTGTCGTAATGATTCTTCATTTTCTAAACGAGAAAGAATGTATTGCTGGACATCTCTGACAACCTGGAATCAAAAATATATAGCAATTGTTGACTGGTGGATAATTTATAAATAAAGAAAATCAATCTGATGCACAACATAGATTGACAGATAACTGGGTTTATTCTTCCACTTTGTACAATACAGAAGTGCTGTGAGCGAAGTTGAGGCATAGAGACCCCTTCTACACTCAGCCCACATGAAAGTACTATTGACTGGTGAATAATTTATAAATAAAGAAAATCAATTTGATGCACAACATAGATTGACAGATAACTGGGTTTATTCTTCCACTTTGTACAATACAGAAGTGCTGTGAGCGAAGTTGAGGCGTAGAGCCCCCTCCTACACTCAGCCCACATGAAAGTACAATTCATATACAGTTCTTTAAAATATCCATGACCCATGAATTGAATTGAATGACTGCCTTTATTTTTAACCTGGGAGGGCGAAGTTAGGGCGCAGTCGGCCCTCTCTTAAGGTGGGTTTTCGTTTCTGCGACAAAGTGCCGCAGCGGAGCCCGACACAGCGTTGCCAGATGCAATTGATGAAAAATCCTCACTATAAATAGCTGGGATTTTTCATCAATTGCATCTGGCAACGCTGATTCGGGCTCCGCTGCGGCACTTTGTCGCAGTAACGAAAACCTACCTTTACACTTAATCCTCATGTGACCATGACATAGTGTTTGAAAGTGCATCAATTCATATGGAACTCATACGACAGTTCATCTATTACATTGTACATCTCCAGAATGAAACTTATAAAATAAGTAGCCTTTCAAACAATCTAATTAAATACTCTTCGATATAATTTGAAAACCATTCACGTTTTTTTGCCTGTGCCAGTTTTTGTGAATACAATAATGAAAATTACATTTGAAGGATGCAATGTCTGTTAGTCACTTGGTGTCTGCCGATGTGAATAAGGCTTAAATGGTTAGATCGCTAGCTGCACCACAAAATTTTCCCATGTATTAATAGTTTTTACTTGATCTAATAAAAACAATATTTTTTTATCACAAATACAATAAACCATTTTTATAACTGAAACCTGAGGCCCCTTTCGTAAAAAGTTTAGTAGTACAGGAAAAAGAGAAACACATTCTAAACGTAAGAATTTATTACATAGTATGCTATTCTATACAATTTCTAATGTGTTGCCACCTAGTTCCTATATTACACGACATATACATTTTTATGAAACAGGCCCCAGGTTAGAATAGGTTAATACAACTGCTCTATAAATATTCTACAATTTATTAGTAGATTTCCTTTTTTTTAAATTTGTTTCATTTCTTATCTGGGCCTAGTTATCAACAAGTAATCCATACATGATCGTCCTGCAAGGAAGCGTTCGGGCCTGGTAACATACGATTGAGGTTTGCTTTACTTTACTTCACTTCACTAGCAAAGAGCTACTTTGATTTAATTCACTTCACTTCACTAGCACTAGCTTCACATAAGTTACTTAATCGTTTTTTTAACCAGTCTGCGTTCAGATTCCATAAAGAGCATTTTACTAATAAGGCTCCTCTGTAGGCATACTAATAATGTTCTGTAATTTGCGTAATGAATAAAAAATTGTTTTTAAAAAGCCTTTCGGTGACTCCAGTTCCTTTTAACCATAGACTTGAGTAAGTAAAAAATATCCACTATAGTGCGATTCACGTCAAGAAGTCAGCATTGCTTAGATGGGAGTTTGCTATCCTTATTCAGCACAAGGCAGTTGCTGATGTCTCTATCCTATTCGCACTGTGCATAGTTGCCGCACTGTGCATTGTTATTGCACAGTCCCAACAAACAGGTTTGGTGCAGTTTTCTCTTTCTCTCTCAATGAAACTTGGCATCAATGCTCCTCATATAAACAATACTGACTTCTTGACGTGAATCGGACTATAGAAATAAGTAACAATCATAAATTGAAAATTGATGTACGTTCTCTGAACTCACCTGCGATTTCCTGAGATCATCTAGACTTATTTTTCGAAAACCAGAGAACGTTTTCGCAATAGCTTTGCTTTGCCGACGAGCGGTTATCACCAACAAAATCCATTGTGGAAGAAGATGATGATTGTTGGCTAGTAGTTCGCCGATGGTACGACTGGTTGAGTTTCGGCATTTCCTCTCGAACTTGGGGCCAGAAACGTGGAATTCATCGATTGAATCGACGAGGATTATGTAGCACTGGTTTAGTACTGGTCGGATGTCGGATAGTGGTAACAGGACTGCTTTTCTAAAAACATTGTCAGGATCTTTTAATAAACTATCTCTATTTAATAAGGCGAGTATTTCAGGATCAGTTCTCAATCGGTTGCAAAAGTCTTGAGAAATGTTAGCTAGTTTGGAAGAGAGCTGTTCGACTAGGCTGAGTATGAAATCAGCAACGGATAATGTTTTCACATCATGTGCTTGGCAGAAGTGATGGGCGAGTAGCCTTCTGTTCAGACTACGCTGTGGACGACCTGTAGGTCCAGGACTGGGACTGGCTATCTCACAGCAAAGTGCAGTCTTTCCGGAGCCAGGCCCTCCAACCACAACAGCACCACATGTTTTCGATAAGCCTCTCTGCTCAAGGCAGTGCGATAGCTTCACAAATGCCCATTCTCGGCAAAAGAACCTCTTCCTTTCAAGAGGACATGAAGTCATTTTCATCAGACTAGATCAGTCAATGCTTTCTTCGTTCCGGTTTGTTCAGAAACTTTCTACCTTTCAACAAGCAGCTGTCACACTGAGTTTCTGGAGAGACCATAATAAAGCTTGAGCCACAGACGTTAAGGAACAGATTTTGATTGAGATCTGGAACAGAAACAAACAACAAAATAATAAAATCATCCTTAACAATGATAATCATATGACTAGGCTATATTGTATTTTAATACCATACCTATTTCGTAATCAACTTTCTATCACATTCAATAATAAGTCTCTGTTCCATACTGTTGATAAAATAGGTACTTGGCATAAATATGCTATTTTGTGAACAGTGAATATTTGTCTTGTGTTAAGAATGTATTTGTTCATTTTGAGTAGTACTTTTCTAGTAGAACATTCTCTATTTCCATACAACGTCAGGAATAATTCGCCTAAATAAATTTATTGATACAGCGGTGATTCCTCCATTTTAACTCCGGAGTGCGAAAATTCACAATAATAGCTTACTGTAAATTACCGTGGAAAGGGTATGAACTCAATTTTTGAATGGGTTCCAAGCCACCTAATACTTGACTGATTTCAATAATAATTGATTACAAAGCTACCGCGCAATTTAAATTTTCCAGATGGGAAATTTAAATGATATAAAACACTCAATCCCGTATCGAACAGACAACTCGGTGTCCTTAATTCATTGAATGAATCGTAAAATTCAAAATTATATAATGTTTTCAATTTTCTCCTTGAAAACTGAATAAATGGATCAAAAATTGAAAATACAAGTCATTCATCAGATTGATAAAAGGGAATTTTTGGACCATAAAAAAAAGCCATTATCTAACCTACCTACACCAGGTCTAACCTAAACGCGAACCGTATCATTTCTGAAAAATGAACTTGGAGAAACAATGCTGGTAGATTATCGTCGAAAAATATTGAATCCAACATCTTAGCCATAACACACTAAAAGATTATAGCAGTTGGACATTTGCATGAACAGCTGGTTTTTGAGGGTCTTCAATCATCAACTGAGACTATCTTACAAACTATTTCATTATACTATCCAAATTTTCAACGAATCAATAGATAGTAAGAGTAAATTTTATTGTTTCTATTGAAATGGTAAATTTATGGGTTTGATTGGAAAGTCTCATGTAGCTTATCATTGTACGTCAAGATGATCAACTTATATGTTTAGATGTTGAGACCTTTCTCTTATTTATCGTATAATCAACAAATGACAATTAAAATCCCATAAAATATCACGTGACCCATATAAAAATGAGCAATTTATCAACAATAACCTCTCAAGTAAAAGCAAATGATTCAAATCTGGCCCAATATAATAATCGAACTAAGGTTAAATAAGGGAACTGTCAATATACATACCACCAAGTCCGAGAACCTTCTGAGGCTATGAATAGTCTATTTCATGTATGATTGTGCTCTGATCAATCACATTTTATAAGTAAATAACCTTATCGTCAATTGTTCTAATAAGAAGCTATTTCTGTAAATATTGTTCGAAAAAATCAATACTAAAACCATACACAATATCGGCTACACTGAATGACTGAATCGAAAACAGACCAATTTATGCCCTTACCAATTGCCACCGGTAGTGGCGCCACTGTTCTTCAATATGGATGGTGAAATCTATAAACTCTCAACGTAAACATTTTATTTCAATGAAATTTCAGTCATTACAATCGATTGAATCACTTATTGAGAATTTACATGTTATATCAATGTCAAAAAACAGATGATTGATCACTTCTTGAAAGTTAATTTATGATTTTCTACGTTGGTAGTATAAGCGCGCATTTATTTAAAACTATAACATAATTATTGAATCCAATTGCATTTACTTGAAATTGCAACATAATAATTGATTGAATCCGTGCTTCGCAATGGAGCTCAATAAACAGAGCTAGATTAAATTTATACTTTTTTTGTGTGTTTCAAAGACTTGTTAAAAAATTTCCTGGATGAATCCTTTGATGAGTGATTTTATATTTTTCTGTAGCTGTATTAATCTACAACGACAACACATTCTCATAATGAAAGCTCAAAATTGCAGTACTGTTATGACTTGAAAAGGTTTGTATTATAATTTTATTAACTGATTATTATATTTATATTGTCGTACTAATATTATTAATATTAATTGACAATTGATTCCGAACAGCGAACATTCAATCAGAGCGCGGGCTGGTGACGCATGCGCAGAACGAAATGAGAATGTCGTCGTCGTGTCGTTGTCGTCAATGTGGGAATTGACCTTAAATCTACAAGATAGAATTATTATCATGTATTATTTTGTAAATATGATACAAAATGATAAAATCTATACTCTTAAATCCCCGAACTTTATTAAAAAAATCAATCATCCACTTTTTGGTTAAACTATTGATTTTAGATAGAAAAATCAATCGTTCTAGATTCTATCTAAAATCAATGGTTAAACCCTCAATATTTTCGAATTCGTTTATACATAATCAAATGTCTAAATAAAATGTCTCTTCCAATATTTGACACACCGCAACATATTTCAAATAACTTGGAAAAGATAAGAAAAAACAATGGGAATAATGAGGTTGCAGTAGCCAACAGAAAATGTAGTCTAGAGAATAGTGGGATAAATGAGAACCTACTAGGCCTTTATTATCTGTGGCAATCAGACAAGATTTTCAAAGTCTTCTAAAATATTTTAATAGATTTCAATCGTTTTAAAACCCGCTTTAGTTGGATTTAGTATTATAACTTGTATTCTAATTTAACTCATTGATTGATATTATATATGTATATGTTGCTTTGATAGAATTCTCTTACTAGCTTCAAGTCCTACAAATTGCTCCAAGCCTTGTTTCACATTTGAAAGTTTTGTCAAGTATATGAATTACAGTAATCTTTTCAATATTTGGCTCTCGAGTAATTTTAATATGTTTTACTTTTGCAGGAATTTGATCTTAAATTCTTAACGCAATACAGAGTATATTTTTACACGTCAACTAAAATTACATCAAGAGAAAATGTTTTTGTTCAAACAAATTGAATAGTACACGTCCCCTACCACGTGGAATAAAATATTTCATGTAATTTGCACGCTTGTGAATATTAATGAAAGCCAGGTGAAATAATACGTCAAACATAATAATTTTCAACAAAACACTTTCCCTAGCTGGTGTAATTATTCCAGTACAAGCATTGCAAAGAAGCTCGCTCCATACACGTTTACTTATCAACAAAGTAGGAATAGAATTCAATTGAAAGATATTCAATATTGGAAGCTCATGACGATTTCAAAGTCAGTGATTAGCCTAAAGCATCGTCATTGAGGTGTTAATCTGTTCGAATCTTAAAGGGTGACGCTTCATGTATTCTGTTTAAGACCAACATAGTTCAAGATAATAACTGAACATCAGTAAAATTGTTTGACATCAATAAATGGAATTGGTGGATTAATGAGCAGAATATCAGTTTAGGAAAAATAAACTCACACTTTATTCAAATACAATGGAATACAATATTACAAATTTTAATAAAGAATATGAAAACTTAGCCTAAACGTACTGAAATTGAAGCGAATTGGGCCTTAGAGGACTAACTCTAAGATTAAAAATCAAGGTGGAAAATGAAAAGTTGTCTGCAGCAACCATTACTACATTTCACTTCAAATAAATGTATTTGGTTGAAATTCTATTTACAGTATATCATAAAATTATATTTATATTTGCCTATATTTTAAATAACAACATTATTATAAAGTAGACAACTCATTGTTTATAGTTTCATTACTACTAACTAGAAGGAGTAATAGTTATTTGCGTAAATAAAGACGATAAAATAATGTTATAAAACTTATTAAAATGTTAAAAGGCACCTGATCTCAAATCTTTGGTTTTCAATTTCAATTTAATTTAATTTCAATTTATTGGAAAAAAGCAAGTGGATGCGACGGGCATTTAGCCCAGAACCGCTCTCCACGAAACAATTACATAAATATTGTTTAAATACAAAAAAATCAAACAATTCGTATAGCATTGCACTAAAAATATAGTACAGAAATAAACAAAGTTCACTTGACTGCAGAACAATAGAGAATAAATTGATAGAATAGATGTTGTAAGGATTCTTAAATCCAATATGTTCTAATAAAATAAGGCACCTTACAATCTCCATTATCAACATTGGGCCTATATTAAAGTAGACAATTCAGTCTCTATCAGGTAGTACCATCTTAAGAAGAACACAAACAAGAATACAACTACAATTGAATTCAACTGCACTCAATAATTAAATAACATTAGACTATAATGTTTTAAATATTAGAATTAAATCACATCATCTATCACCATCATCTATCTATATAAATTATTAAAAAATAATATCTTATTGAAAAAATAAATTAATGTTCAGTCTTCTATTTTATAAATAAGGCATTAGCATAGCTGCCAGAGCTTGAAGATGAGAGATTATTTTAACGAATACTTTTTAGGCAGTCAGGACCGACGGCTTGTCGTGTCCTCTGATACACTGTGTTAGAAAATAATAGAAAGTGTTAAACATTATTATTTTAAACGATCCAATTTTAATACTTTGTTTTTCTATGTTGGCAATGTATACCCAGCTGAGATGTGTGCTCAATAAACGATGGAGATGCGTGTTATTACCGCCTTTTTGATAGAAATAACAATGTTGTTTTATTAAGCTATCCTGCTCTACCAATCAATGAAGTAATAAATTAACACACGTGAGAGGCCCGAGGAAAAATCTCTTGCACTCTGGGATCAACAGTCAACTTTGGCTTATGAGACCATCATTAAATCTACTTGGCTAAGATTGAAAATTATCACTTGATTTTGATATCATTGAAAAATCTCAAAAATACTATATTTGGTTTCTTAATACCGCTATAATAACTTGGTTTTGGACAAAGCTGTAATTTTCTTATTAAAATATTCCACAGTACTGTACTTTTATATGTATCCATAAAATCTATATTAAAGGGATTGAATTTAATTCTTTAAAAAGCAACCAAACTGAAATCAGAGTTTCATTGAACATAATGATCAAATTATAATTAAAAGAAACTCTTTGAAGAAGGAACTAAATTCTTACTTCAATATTTTTCTTGAAGTGTTTATAATGAATAATTTATAATGTTATTGCACTGTTGAAACTTATATCACAAATTCCTATCTATCTAACTCACCCAACTCAAACTGAATTGGATATGTCTTGAAGGCTTAACGCTGGAATTTCAAAATTAAATAAAATAGGATATTAGATAATAATAAGACAAAAAATATGATATTTTACAAAACAATATATCACAAGAAAAACGAGTTACGGTATTCGAGAAATGAATAGGCCTACTCGCCTCAGTCGCTATGCTCGTTCATTAGTTCACTTAGGGAGGATGGTCGGAGCATAGTTAGATACGATTGTCTCATTTTCCTGAGCCTCCATTGTTTGAACAGGAACAGGAAAATAACAAGGGCAGGCAATGAAATTAGAAGACCGATAATCCATACTTTACTGGAGGAGTCATCATTACTGGTTGATACAGGATCAGAACTTTTTACGCCTTTAGCATATGAGTCTGACTTTGTTGGCTTGGAAGGCAAAGAATGATCAGATTCAATACGCCCTGTTCCCGGCTTACCTTCATTGTGGAACTCAGCATCTCTTTTATTTTCGATTAATGTTTTTCCAATTTCTTTGCCCGGTTTAGAGCGGATTTCATTCAGCTGGTGGTCTTGACGGGCTTCATGCGTATTATCTTCTTCGTTGATTGTTTTTGGTTCAGTTCTGGTGTGGCTGAAATTATCCCGCTGGCGGTCTTGATTGGCGTGATTCCCCGATGTGGTTGGATCTGCACTTTTTACAGTTTCTTGGGAATTGTCAAGCTCAAGAAGAGGTGAATCGCGCGAACTGGAATTATTGCAGCATAACGGTAGGCATCTTGAATCAAAAGGGTGCTTACAAATACACATTCCACAAAATGATTCAAGACTTATTTTGAGATCATCTTGCAGCTTGCTTTTAGATTCGTGAGGCGATACAGTTTCCAGCGATGAGCTACCATTCAAAACATCATTTGGTGAGGCCAGATTTTCAGTTTTACTTTGTTGATTGTGAATAGCTTCCTGCTTTCGAAGAAAACCTTCCGGAAGACCTGAATGAATAAGAAATCTTGGATTAGGTATGAAATTTAGTTGACAAATAAAAGAACATGAAACTTTATTAAGTTTTCAAGACAACTTTATTATGGCACATAGCAATATAGGTGAGTTAGAACGAAACCAAACATCAAACTAAAACTTAGTAGACGTGAGTACCAATTTTTGAAGAATGCTGTTTACACGTAGATGCTCAAGTAAGATTACTATCTAAGTTTCAATAGAAAAATAATTCAGGCGAACATTGAATGGTTCAATGAATTAATTCAATGATTGAAAAGTAGCTGCAAAGGATGCTTGTCCATGCCAATATGCAGAGAAAATTGTTAAAGAAATAAGTATTGAGCAGTAAAAATATAATCACATTAAAACCTGAACATTAGAATAACCCGTTAGAAGGAATGGAGAGCTGTGACTGAAAATGATTGATCTTCAAGTATCAAAAGCCTACTGTCACAGATAAGACATTTCAATTAAGAAACTTAATTTGGTTGTCTATGTAGACTTTATTTGGTTTATAATGTAAAGTCATTATAATAGCGCTTAAGTGTTGCATATTCATATCAAATATTGTCAAAAAATAATAAAGAATATCATTTCCTTAAAGTTGTAAAGAGACTTGAATTCACATAAAATTTGAGTATTTCATTTTCATTGGATTGATATTTACATATTTTTGAGCTGAAAATGCAATCCAATGTCTTTAGTTTGCAAATTCATATTTATTTGAAAAGAGTCACAATTTGCAGACAAAATTCAATAAAGATACAAAGCATAAATAAGAGCAGATCAATGTTTCCTTTCAAGTAGTATGTAGATAGTTTGAAAAATATCAAAATACGGTACGGAAATAGTAAAGTGGAGCAATATTTGAAAGGAAATTGAGCAAATTAAGCATTAATTCATTCAAATTAGCCGAAAAAATTCAAGTCTTCGGACCCAGCTCAAAATTTATAGTTAAGTATAGTTTAATAGTAGTAAGTTAGCATTATTAAAGTAAGCTCAATATTTAATAGTAGGTTCAGTATAATCAGATTCATCTGATTTCACGCTTGGCATTAGATATATATTATTTCTTGACGTTGCTGATGACCGATGGCAAATAAATAATATATCTCTAAATGAATCTAATTATACCTACATACTTCTATAATAAAATAATGTTCCCACATACAGTAAATGACTTGAAGTTAGTTATTTTCCATTCCTATCGAGTATTCACTGTTTATAAGAGTCTGCCAAATAAGTTATTGAAATTATTGTTTTATTGAAATATTAGCCCTCAAAAAACAGATTATTGTGAAAATACGGAAGAAGAATGGGCTATAGAAGCAGCAGTCAGTCCCTCTTCTCTTGTGACGTCATGTTTGTAGGAGTTCATCTAGTTTAGCCTTGGTGTTGATCAAGAATTTTTAAATTAATAGAACAGAATAGCTCAGTCTTGGAATCAATAAATTTTGTTTATAATGTTTTTGTAAGAACGTAGGACCTTCAAGCATGATTTGTACTCACCTTCACTAAGCAATAATGTACAGCATGTAAAACTGTAGAGTATCAATACCCAGTCCGTCCTCATATTGTTATATTTTCGAGACTGGAATTCCCTGAAAAATGGGTTTGAAATTAATTGAAAGAACTGTTTGGAGTAAGCTATTAAATAATCCTAGATAAAATGCCTGACCCGCTTCTTCTAAATTTTTATTTCAATTAATTTTAAGTTTATCTAATAATAGAAAAAGGTGTAATTTTACAACATAGTACTAGAAGAGATCAAATAACTGAAGGTGGCAATTGATTTGGCATGTTGTTCTACTATAGTACAGATTTTTCAGCACTATGAGCAGTAGTAAATGAATTAAGACTTCATTTAATCATGAAGGTAATTGCTATGCCGTTTCTGTATTTTTTGGTAGACAAACTAAATCTAGAACTAGAAGAGATCAAATAACTTAAGGTGGCAATTGATTTGGCATGTTGTTCTATCATAGTACAGATTTTTCAGCACTATAAGCTGTAGTAAATGAATTAAGACAACATTTAATCATGAAGGTAATTGCTATGCCGTTTCTGTATTTTTTGGTAGACGAACTAAATCGTCACTGACTCGATCGACCACATCTCAGTAATCTATATCAAGAGTGGATACGATATAACGACTATCTATCCACGACGACTATATTTTGGTGTGGCCGGGCCGGTAAGCGAGGAGCTTATCACTGATAAACCAAAGGTTCCTTGTTCGATCCTATAAAGTTGACTGAGAATGTTCAAGACGTCGGTCCCGTCTGGATAAAAGCAGTCGTCATCTCTCATATAATCACCCCTCCAATTACCCACGCTCAAGCCTAGAGCTCGGGCATCACCCTAAAAACGAAATTGCAGTATTGAATCTGGATTCATATGCAAAAGAACCCCACATTTGATTTTATTACATAACTACAACCGATTTCAAAAATTTAAGAATGCAGTACCATGGCCTACTATAAATACTATATTATCTATAGGAGGCCGTGGCAGTACCTTACTATAGTCTGTTCACCGAAACGAGGCAGTGCGCGTGAACAAAGTGTCTGTGTGCATCGGAAAACAACTGGACGACCGAGTCAGAGGCATGTTATAACTAAATCTCTCTCACTCTGAATCCGTATCAGCTGAATATGCGATTAGTCGCATATGGCACTGCTCACACCAGAGCAACTCAGTTGCGCTGCGATCCGAGATGCTGATTGCCGAGTAATCGAGTTGCTCTGCGATCCGAGATGCTGATTGCCGAGTAATCGAGTTGCGTGATTGCCAAGTGTGGACAAATTCTACGTACAGAAAGGAAGGTTAGGTGATATTCTAAACTGGAAAAGGAGGATTATTTGCTTTAAAAAGTAGTATTTCATCATTTTTCGGTTACTTCAACTTATAAAATATCGAAAATAAGTTTTAAAACTCTCAAAATATTTACTTTTTTGAGAATAATGTGATAGTAGTCGATCGGCAACTGGCAACTAGAAGTAGCGGCAATGACTATGACAAGAAACTTCAGTCACCCGCTGTATCGCTGAGTTGCCAAGCGATGAATTGCTTTGCGATTTGAAGTTTCCAGGTGTGAGTAGTGCCTCTATACTGAAATTAAATGTGAAAATGCCATCATGCAATACATTTATACACTCACCCGGTGTTCACATTCACTGACTGGTTTCGGTGAACAGACTATAGAAATACACTCGAAACACTGCAATATATAAGCTGTTATGTTTTTAAATAGATTTACTATTTCATACCATACTATTACATATACTATTATATATAATATTTCATTGAAACAAATGTGGATTGTGGGGTTCTTTCACAAAAAATCCTTGATCTGTGCTTCTGTTAGTACTACTTTTGAATAATACTACTCAACAGAGCTCGATGAGCTGTGAGTTGCGCATGAGGGGAAGCACTGTCTTTCCTAGTTTTCAGATTTTAGCCTAGATTTGGAACATTCCATTGCCGTAGCAAAAATTACATCACAGTGGCCTTTAGCAAAATGTACTTTACCGGCCACCCCAAAGTACAAATGCAATCGGTTTATCATGTTTTTCTGACGCTATAACCATGAGTGTTTTACTTTTTGTTAATCTTAAAAATAACTTAATTAACTTACAGTTTACTTAGGTAACACTTATTTGCTTCACTGTTTCTAGACTTAATTTACAAGTCTACAAGGGACCACCATAAAATAGAATTTACATAATATATACCGTACATTAGTATTTCAAAAACATGTCAAATCGATTTAAGCAAGTAATTTCGAGAAATTAATTGTAAACTCACACCCAAGACGACCAAGACCACGTTTTCGGTTTTTCTCATCTCCTCTCCAAGTCTCCAATGCTCCAATCTTCTCCTCTAACCTCAAAGTCCAATCAAATCTTCAATCAAAACAACTTCTAGGAACTTGACATTCTAGAGCGACGACTCCTACAGACTGAAGTACCACATGGAGTAACGAACATAACCTTATTTATCTTCTGGGGAGTAGCAGAAAGGGAAATAAGGCGTAGTACAATATTATGTCAGCCATTATTCCAAGAGTGAGTAAACCTACTTCTACCCAAACCAACCTAAAACACAAGAATGTTGTATTTTACCGTGAATATTAACCATATCTTCTCAACAGTTTTGATTTATACCGCAAAAGATACCATAAACTTCCAAAACTCCTCATGAAAATTGAATTTAACATGAGGGCTATGAATTCAAATACAGAGACAAATTTCACTCCCAGTGAATTCAGCCAATGAGAACTCAGCAAGAATTCACACCCAAGTTAATTCGTCCAACTCAGCGAGATCGAGACTCCGCCCATAGGTAACATTGGATCTTCAGCTCCCTTAATGAATACTATGAATTCAGCTCTCTGGGAAATACCGCTAGGTAGCGCTCAAGTCTGTAATGACAGTATAAAGTCATTCATGATTGGGGATTTGTAACTAAGTTGTTCTGGACTAATAATTTTCATTGATTGTTTTCTCCATAGCCCAGGGGTGCCTACAGGGGGTGAACATGACGCCAATGGCGTCATTGGAATTTTTTTGGGGGATTTAAAATTTTGTTTGTAGTAGTGAAGGTGATACTTTGGTAGTCATTGAAATTTTTTGGGGGGGGGGGGGATTTTTTTATTTTTTTTAGTAGTGAAGGTGATACTTTTGTAGTAATAGTAATATTTTTGGGGGGGAATTTTTAATTTTTGTAAAGGTGATAATTTGGTAGTAGTTTCCTCTCACCCTTTTTTATTTCTTGCAGAGTTCATGATGAGTTTCCTATCAAAATAAACTTTGTTTGGAATTAGTTGATAAATAATTATACATTGTGACAATCAGTCAAGTAAGTATTGATTGTTATTATCGATAAAGGCAGTCTGATCCGTCTGATGTGTTGTCCAAGTCTGCTAAATTAGAAATCAATGAGTGTAGGCTATAAGAGAAGATATTGTCATATTCTTATTATTTGTTATGTTTTCAATGTCTGATGTCAAGTCCAAGCAGCGGCGGATACAGGAGGGGGACGTGGTGTCATTATACACTTCCAAAAATCATAAGTGCTTCTACATATTAATGTTCAAACCTTCGCAGAGCCAAAAAAAAAGAGTGGGGATTTCGTTTTCAGGGGCTTATAAACTATAAAATTCTCCGGAGTGGCGGACTCTACGGGCCCGTATTTCCTTCAACGATAGCATGAAACGAAGTTGCAAGACCTGGGGCCTGTTTCAGAACACTTCAAAATTCCTTACCAATTCATATTACTTAGTTGTAATCAGCCTATAGTTTTTTAGTATCATTCTCTATAGAATCAATCTGAAGGTGATTAGAATCTTCCTCTAACTTCTGAACAGTGGAGGATACAGAGGGGGTCATGACACTCTCCAAAAATTGTAAGTGTACATTGTATATTATTCATACGCCTAATTGTAAACAAGTACCTTTTAGAAAAATCATTTAAACTTTACTCTCAATTTAGGCTATAAATCAGCTGTTAAAATGGTGTTCTTAAAGGCTTTCCTTTTCAACATTTTCCCAGGAGAGAACTCCCGGACCCTCCTGTTTTGTGGAAGATATTTATCACCTATTTATAGTAACCAGAACCATCTCAATAAAATTACTACTGACCAATAGTTCGACTGATATTGGTGATTCAAAATTTTGTTTCTTAAAAAAACTTGCCTGAACTCAAAAGAATGTTGGAAGCAGATTTCTGATAGAAAAACGTTTCGAGGTTTTTTACACTCTGGTCGTTTAATAGTGTAATAGCTGCTTATTTATTCAATGGCTTATATATTGGTGTATACTCATAATCGATATAGATCTCCTTGGAACCTAGATTTTAAGTGGACTTGCATTTCCAATGGTCATTCAGACTATATTTATTCAACAAAAAGACTTGAAAAGATAGGCAGACAAATAGGCTACTCAGAAGTACTAGGTATTTTTCATCTAAATACCTTAATGTTATCAAGTCACATTATAGAACACAGTCAATTTTTACTCTTAGCTCTTTAAATAGCCAAAATGGCTACTTTCTAAGGTTGAATTTCCAAAAATTTCTGGGAGAGTAACTATTCTTCTTTTTTTTTGGGCAGTAGATACGATAATATGTGTAATATGTGTATATATGTGTAACTCCATCAGATTTATTAAACATCTATAATAAGTAACTTATAACGTAATTTTTTCTGTATCTTATGTATACGTTATTGTTCTTTAAGTTGTATGATGTTGAATTCTGATGAATATAAGTTAAATCATTATTTATTTGATTTTTATTACTTCAATCGATGTATGAGATTATTTTGAAAGTATGTGTGTTTTAGGGTATCAATGAAATTATGAAAGGCAACGTCTAGAACATATACTGTAGCTTTAAGCTTTCAAGGGAATATGGAATAAGTGTTTGCATAACCTATAGTGGGTACGGAGGTGTCAAAAGAGTAATCATTTATAATACTGTCAATATGTACGTACGTGACTGTAGACCACATAGATTCCATTTTCGCTGGTAAAGGGTGACACGTGCTCAAAGCTTAGTTAGATCACCTTTGTGAGCATTGGTATCAACTCGGAATTTAATCATTGAAATTGCTGATTCATCATGAAAATAAAAAACACTCAGTTGTGTCAAAATTCGGATAATATATTACTGTGGAACTTAGGCCTCTATCAAGTGATCCAAACGGAATACAATAATATAATAATTATTAATAAAGTCATTAATTTCAGTTTGTAATCAAATTGACAGAAAAACAATAAACCGGCTTTAAGTGATTAAATATGCCACATTTTTATTTGTTAAAAGCCATACGTTTTCCTCCATTGGGAGCCTGGCTAATCGTTAGTAAGGCTAGTCAGTCACTTCCTAAATTTGGAGACATATTAAATTGTTGCATTGCACTATATAGCTGCTTAACACAATGTTATCCAGCAGTGCTTTGTTCCCATCACTGGGTTGCGAAGACTAGCTTATGGTTGAGATGTCAATGTGCTAACCACACGTTACATCTTTTCTGGTTTTAATGATCATTCACCTCTGCTGATTCAGTCAAGTGGATGTGAAACTGGCAACCAGCTGGTAGGCCTAAGCCCACATAGGGCTGTTGAGCCATTGACAAACAAACAAAAAAGCCATACGTTTTCTTTTGAAACGATAAACCAGCCATATTGTCATGAAATATGTAATTATTTCTAAGTATGTGTAAAATGATATATAAATATATAAATGATATATAAAATATAACTCATGGAAATAATATACAATATTTAAACTTTAAAGAGTTTTTGGTCGACAGGTCTTTTTTAGTAGATTATTGAATTTTAGAGTAAACCGTGAATCCAATTAATCCAGTACAAGGTTTTTTTTTGAGGATGATGCCCACATGAGCTCTAGGCTTGTGCGTGGGTGATGAGAGGGGTGATGATGAGAGATGACGACTGTTTTTAGGCAGTCGGGACCGACGGCTTTTCGTCTCCTCCGAAAGACGGGAGTGGCCGTTTCTGTCAAAATCCGTTCCGGCAACTGTATTCGATCTTGGAACCTTTGGATTATCAGACAGGCGCTTATCGCCCTCGGCTACGGACCACTCCACAAGGCCTAATTATTGTCTGTTACATGGTTGATGGGTAAAGTCTGCTCCACTCCGAAGGGCTATTAGTGCTTTCATTTAACATGTATGCCAAACAAACCACACACCGCGTAGCCATGAATTCTCTTTGATTTCAAAAGCAATCTAATCAATTCGAGAGTGGATTGATCATTTGCTGAGCCCTTTCTACAGGCCACCTCAAACAGAATAGTAGTAACGAGTAACAATACAATTATATAGTAGGCTAAGAATCCAGAATAGCAAATGAATGTTTATTAAGATTTTGAATGTCTATGTAACTTTCGGCTAGTCAAACGAGAAGTCAATTGAATTGAACCGTTGAAAAATGTTTGTCATCTAACAAAAACTAATACAACAAGATCATTATGAATTATATATTGAGCTCTGTAACATTACGTCATCTTATGACGGTTGAATTAGTTAGATGTTCGTGCAATCGACTCCAAGATAAGTCTACGGTACAAAAATTCTAGTATTCAATAAAGAGCTATGAATTTCAAGTGAGACTAAAATAATATTAATGATAATCAATCATCTTTTCTAAAGAATGAAAAGATATGAATTTCAAGTGAGACTAGATAATATTAATGATAATCCAATCATCTCTTTTAAAGACTATCAAGGAATGAATTCTTCAATTTTGCAGAAATGATAAATTCTTTGATCGTTCTCTTTGATGATTCTTATTTGATTGATCAAATAAGAATCAATTAAAAACAATATCAGATCTCATATAATATGTATTCGGTAATCCCATTATAATACGCTTTGTTGAAGTAGAACGAATAATCATTTCAGAATTTTTTTATGGAAATCCTACAATTTAATTGATTTTAATAACTATTAATTCTAGTAAAAGTATAATTTCCGTTCATTTGTCGAGCGTAATTATTACTAACTTTATAATAATGTAAGTCCATGGTACGTGATAATATAATTATTCATAACTTTTAGATGGATAGATAGATAAATTACTTTATTTTCAACTTTTCACAATACAAAAGTGATGTGGCAGAAGTTGAGGAAAACAAGCCCCCTCTTCCACTTCACCCACAAATAATTATA
This sequence comes from Laodelphax striatellus, assembly GCA_017141395.1. NCBI lineage: Eukaryota > Metazoa > Arthropoda > Insecta > Hemiptera > Delphacidae > Laodelphax > Laodelphax striatellus. Next base: position 18,747,527 of record CM029544.1, on the reverse strand, counting down.
AAATTCTATCAGAGATAGAATTTTAGTCTGATAGAATTTTAGTCCACGTAATTGTTGTTTCAAGTTTGAGAAAATGGACTGCACTGATATGAAAGCTGTCAGACGAAATACGATACATGTGGTCCAAAGTGAATACGAAACAGTATATCACAGCTTTTATCCTTGTTCGCTTTTCAGGTTTTCAGTGCTAATACATGAAGACCGTTGTCATGGGGAAAACTGGCCCAGCCTTCAGCGAGCAAGTGAATTCAGTTTCCCTGAATTTTCCACGCATGAGAGAACACTGAAATATTCTTTAACATTTATCTCAATGGATCATTCCCTGTCTCACTCTTTCTCTTGCCCCGCCCACCATACTCTCTCTCACAACGTCTCTCTCTTGCTGTCGATCGCAAACTCGAAACTAGCCATGCGTGAACACAAATTTTATCACTGAGATTACTCTTGACACATCATATTTTCTTTCTCACTCATCTTATCATTCTATACCTTTCATCCCCTTTTCGACCCTCTCCCCCTAAAGCTATTCAATTTTTTTTCATGCAGACTTTCTAGAATTCAAATAAGTATCATCATCATCTTCTACAGTCGTTAAGTCACGTCAGAGACCCTGAACTAATCAGGAGTGACCTGAAAACTCTGACACCAGACCTGAGCCAGCCAGGTTACACGGAATTATTATTATTATTATCATCATCATCATCATCATCATCATCACCATCATCAATCATGAAAATCATAATAATCACACTGTCCGTAAGCTATTTATTGGCAATTTTGATAGGGCTGCCATTAAAGTAAGTTTCCCACATTTTTTTCTTTAGTGTAAAAAATAATTTATTCGATAACTCTATACATCACTGGAAAGCTTAATTTCTTCTCTACCTTTCTACATAATCGTCATCACTATAAATGAATTTCAGTAGGTGCACGATCCTTTTTTTGTAGGCCGTCTACATACACTCTACCGCCAACCCGTTGAGAAATTTTGTAACTTTGTTTTTGACTCTGTTATCCGTCTGGAATTTAAATAGTCACGAATTCTTGTTTATTTTTATGGACAACACTGGCTTCTCGTGAGATGAAGTGCCCGTATCTTATACTGTGCAAATCTTATACTGTACATTGGACAATGAAGCTTGGTGCTTCCAATTCACCCTCGAAACCATGGTAAAGTCGCGACAATAGAAACAATAGTTATTCTCCCAGGCCAAAAAACGTCGGACAAACGCAATCCGCGGGGAAGGTTTCGGCAACAGTGGTTTGAGACAGAAAAGGCATTTTACTTATCGACTTTATGCCTCCGGGGAGCACCATCATAAACTCAGATTATTACTAAAAGTCCCTTAAAAACTCTGGAAGTCGATCAAAAATCGCCACGCATCTATTTCGCAAGGCTAATCTTCCGCCACCACCAGACTGCTAACAGCGCTGTCTTAAGGTGGGTTTTCGTTTAACTAATAGTTGGGATTTTTCATCAATTATTGCATCTGGCAACGCTGGGTCGGGCTCCGCTGCGGCACTCGGTCGCAGTAATGAAAACCCACCTTTAGAGTGAAAACGCTAACTAAGAACCTAATCGAACAAAACTAACTGAAGGCAAGTTGAAAATTTACGAAGTTTCCAACTTTATGAAATATATTCTTCTTGTTGTTGAAAAAATGTTTGTTAAAATCTATTTGTCAGCCAAAAATGTTTCATTCAATCACAGATTATTGATAGTCATTGAATGATATTCAATATTTCTTCATAACCCTCGCTGTAATCTTTGTGAGCTGTTAGGGTGCGTTCAAGTTGGAGCTGTGATAAACGATCCCAGCTGTGATACTAGCAACGCTTTCATCGATGGTCAATTGCCCAAATGCAATTAACATCGCAGCTCCGACATAAACATGCTTATTAGAAAACACGTCAATATTCTATGCGCTGCTAGTATCACAGCTGGTATCGCTAATCACAGTTCCGACATGAACGCACCCTTAAATTAGAGTCTCCTCCACAAGCAATCTTATAGTCTATAAGTATATACACTGATCTGATCTTCTATCTTACCAATAGGAAGAGAAAGATATTTTTTTGGAGATCAGGACTTGATTATGTCTTGTTCCTGATCCTTTATACAATGAGTCTTCAGCTCGACTGTACAGCTGTTATGCTTGTGTAGTAGTGTAATGAACAGTAGATTTGTCGATCATTGTAAAACTATCGATAGTCATTCGATATTATTGATTATATTGGTATCGATCGTCAGTCGGTCGTCCTGTCTCATGTCTTTGTCTTTGTACATAGTTGTCTTGTCTAATTAATTACTGTCTTTTAATAAACTCAATATTATTCCAAAACGTCTATAATTATTTATTGTGAGTTTATAACAGCTTGGGGTCAGGATCACCTCGACGGGGTGGAAAATGCCTAAGCTCTTCGCATCTGTAAACGAACATCAGTTTAATTCAACAACCCTAAATAGGCCCTATATACAGATCAGCTATAACATGAATGATATTCATATATTTGCTCATTTAAATTAATCATGATCAATAATATGTGCATAATATAACATGTAACATGAACATGTAAAATCTAACAAAAACACATAACATGATTTTGCAAACAAAGAAGCTATAACAGTACATTTTTTTCTAGGAATTTGAAGGCTGATTACCCATTATTCCCTATGTGTATTTCTCCACAGAAAATTTCCACAATGATGATATCGTGTCTGAATTTCTTTTGTATTTTCTTAGTGAACTATTTAGTTTCAGATTGATACATAAAAACCCGTTGCGTGACTTCATTGGTTTTGGCATTATGTAGTTGAGGTGACATGCAAATAATGTACCTACTCTGTTTGTTTGTGGATACAATGTTGTCCAATCGGCAATTTTATTAAGGTTATAGATGTTTATAGGAATTGTGCCGAGGTGAAACTATTGTTGAGCTTTTTCAAATTGCGATTTTATCATTCCAGTGTTATCATCTGTACAATCTCTAGAACGAGTTTTATTTGAAATTCCATTCAAAGTATCGTGATGAATGCATGAAACTTATGGTTCTCATTAAAGTTAAGTATCAGAGAGACACTAGCGATTCATGTTGTTAAGGATAATTATGATTACACCAAGTAGTCGCTGTATTTAAGCGAAGTTAGAAGTCTTATATTATTCACAATTGAGTTTGGTACGAGAAGTGGAACAGCAATCAGCATGTGAGTTGAATATTTTATAGGAAAAAATTCAATGTAATATAATATTATTGTTTAGATTAATAATAATATTAAATATCATTATATCCATGTTGATTTCGTATAAAGCTCTTTATATACATAAATAACTCCATAAATATGAATATGATGAGTATTCCACTCATAAGCCTTTTTAAAAATTTATTGTAAATGAAAATTCTAATCATTCTTGAAACATTATTTCAGCTTCATAATATTGTGTAAGTACTGTAACAGAATTACTAAATCATAGAAGAACTTAGGTAAATGAATTGAAACAAATTTTGTCTATTCCACAGTATTTATTAATTGAAAAACAAAACTTAAGTTTCAATGCTCATGGCATCATCTTTAGTGGTTGAGCTGAAGATGATGCCATAAGCATTGAAACTTAAGTTTTGTTTTTCAATTAATAAATACTGTGGAATAGACAAAATTTGTTTTAATTATTTTACCTAATATTGAGAAGTTCCACAACATTTCTGAACATAGTGTGTGTTTCATAGAAGAACTAGTACACACTTTTGAATCTTTACTACAGTATTATAATAGTAGATGTAGATGCGTAGATGATCACGTTTGAAACTATATAACAATAATAGGAACTTCGCTGAAACTGAATAGAATAGAAAATCTCTTATTCAATCAAAATTACATTACAAGGCCGCTTAAAAAGGCTGCTTGACAAGGTACATACACAGACATGCGTAAATTTATCAATTTTACAAAATAATCAAGTACAAAAGTGAAGAAAAGAATTTACTAATAAACAATTCGGATTTACGTGTTTAAAAAACTAACAATAAACTGGAATAATGGAATTATTTCCAGTAGAATTCGGTCGTATTTCTCTAGTTAACAACAATGTACGATGCCCCTCGATTGTTTTATAGAATGCGCTTTGTAGTGAATACACATCGAACAATTATAGTAATGAAATTAGCGCTTACGTTCAAACGGTGCGTTTACAATAATATGAAAGGGTAGGAAAAGCTGCTACCCCGACTCCTCCCAGTAAAAGCAGTGGAAACAACGGCGCATGTCCGTTACACTGCGGAGAAAGCAGGAGCTATCAATGCAACACGCTAAACGTCAATGTAGTTCATCCGTGCCGTATTTACGCATAGCTGACACAGAGCTCGCCAAATTGTGAAAATTGTGATTATGGTGTAAAAAGTGATGTCCATAGTTAACCTATCCGTATCTATGAACAGTCGCAAATTCACTCTATCAACGTTATTCCTCTTACAAATAGAAATTGCCATGCATTTCACCCGTATCAAGGGTGTACAGTAAATCAATACAAGGACGCAAGCACTGTAGTATAGGCTAGAGGCCTTACTCGCCATGAACAGCTTCTATTATCTGTTCAACTAGGAATCTCCCTTACAACAACATGATTCTGAAAGTACTAATTCGGTAAGTAAATATATTTTCAACCTTAAACCAATCGATTCAATGAAACATTTCTGTCAGAATTCAACACTTTCTCTTAGTCTTTCTCCAGAGTACCCACGAGTAGGCCCGGTATACACAGTTGAAATCTATATAATTATTAATCATATTTCTTCAACAATTTTGAACTACAGTTTTCGTCTTATTACAGTATACTTACCCTAAAAAATTTAGTAAAAACAGAATTCTACCATTGAAGTTTGAAATGAAACTTTTTATCATGTGCGTATGTCATGCGTGTCTTAACCCATAATGTTAACAAACTTCCCCTATAAACTGCCAGTCCTATAGTAAGAATTCATGCTATTTCGTGTTAATTTCTTGCTTATTTTAAACTTGGTCACTTTTTAGAATTGAAAATCATTAGTGGCGAAGCGTGGTATACTTATTTGGTCATTTATTTTATACACTTATTTATTTCCAATAGGAAATATACCCGGCGATGACCAAATAAGCATACCACGCTTCGCCACGGAAAATCATGACAGAAACTTGGTACCTAATCATCTTTCATCTACCCATACCCACCCCTCTCATTACCCAGGCACTTGCCAAGAGCTTATGTAGGCATCACTCTTAACAAAAAATTCTAGTTCTCCAAGTATCGACATAAATTTCTCATAATGATCAATCGTAAATGTCAGTTGTTAATCCATAGTGATTTGTTCCAAACTCAAGAAACAATTAATAGAACTTGGACATAAATGGACTTGTAACTTTCAAAGTTGGCCAACTTCATAGAAAACTATCTATTGAAAGTATTAGGGTTTTTCATACTCATACACTCATCACTTATATTGATAATAATTATAATCCAAGCAATCTGCACTCGTTTTTCTGAGTATGTGGCGCTGCTGAGCTTCAATCTTATATCTTCTGAAACGCCATTCAAACGCTTCAACCCCCAAAATTGGAAAACTCGTGAATTTTGGGACTCGTTTTTTTAAATTATCGTAAAAACTACCCACTGATTTTCGAATTGTGACGTGTAGAAGTCTAGACTTTTAGCATTCCAACTTTCAGGTTGGAACATGAAATAAAATGGGTTATGCATTAAAACGCAATGAACTAATGCAATTATCATTCTCCAATAATCAAAGTGTAAGCTAATACAATCATACTAAAGTCATTATACTGCTATGTATTAAGAAAATTGGGTACTTTCCTGTTACTGCAAACTTTTATCAATATTTTCAAAATACATTTATTTCCAATAGCAAAATAAACAAAAGCTTCATGACCATTCTCACATACTCAATTATGAATTACTGCAACATATTATGATAGAGCAGTAAGGGCCTGGTCACATACGATTGTGGTTTGCTTTACTTCACTTCACTTCACTTACAATGCTACTTCGATTGTGGTTTGCTTTGCTTCACTTCACTTACTATATACCACACGATTAAATGCGAGTAAGTGAAGTGAAGTAAACCAGTTAGCTTTGTTAGTGAAGTGAAGTAAAGTAATGCAAACCACAATCGCATGTGACCAGGCCCTAAATGTTTTTATAGAGGAAAATCGACTAGATCGGGAAGAAAAAGTTGCATTCTTACGAGTTCTACTGTATAGGAAATTAACATGGCATCCTTTGAGAGGCCATATTCTAAGAAATTTAGAATTTTATTTGATAGACAATACCTACAAACAGACCTATGCTTGAAATTTCATAATTTAATTTGCACCCATGACCCAATTGAGGAGAGATGATCTCTATAATGTCATATTCGTGACTTTCTTGGACATTATGAACTGTAGTTATTTTATTTTGGAGCTACTTCCTGATTGAGGTGTAGCTCTCCAAAAAATAGAACATTCCTTCTACATTCATGTTTTACCCAATGAGTAATAATGAAATGGGTTGCCTAGGCATTCAGAACGTACACATTCTGTTGGCGAGAAAATTCGAAATTGAAGCTAGAATAGCGTGTTTTTAACGATTTTCAAGAAATTCTTACATATTGAAAACGTTAAATTAACTCAAAAATTTTACACAGATTGCTGTTTGTGATTCAGATATACCACACCATTTATTGACCTGCCAAGGGCGTAGCCAGGGATAGGGTTTGGGGGGGGGGCTTGAAGAACTAGATTACAAAGGGGTTAGGTAAACGCAATCAACCCCCCCCCCCCCCAATTATATGGAAGGGACGGTGGGATTTCTGGAAAATTGATGCGTGAAAATGTGTATTAAAATCTACCTGACTACATAAAATTATGAGAAATTATCTTATTATCACAAGATAAATAACAAAGCTACCTCGTATTCATCTGAGCTGCAAGCTGCCTATCTCGTGATAGGCCAGCAATGAATGACTCAGCTAGTTCTGAATTCGACCGGTAGATGGCTGCAGTTACTGGGTGATTTACAGCTTCAATCATTACAGACACGCCTCCAAGCTCCGCCTCTCTCCTCTGATTGGTTGGCAATGCAGGTAGTTCTGAATTCTGTCGTAAGATGGCAGCAGTTACTGGGTCATTCAAGTTGCAACTTCATTATTCCGCCGTCTAGATGTCAGAGGTGTTGTACACTCATTCTTATCAAATGGGAAAGAACAGATTCTTTCTATCGAACATGGACATTCGATATTCATAATAAATAAAATAGTGTATTATATTGTGAAATATTTATTTCAATAGTATACCGGTACTCAAATTTTCAATTCAATTTTGATAGAAGCGATTAGGTTGACAACCATCAATATTTATGACACACGTAGATTATTCATTCAATCATGGGAAATTCTACTACAGATTTTTCGAGAACGACTGATCCAAAAACACTGAATTTGAAATACAAAAATAGTTGAGGACTTTAAAGGATGTGATTATGGGGTTCAAGATTTACCCACAAAATTATATACAATTACAAGAAACGTATTATCAGTTGTTTTTAGTCAAAGGGAAGGATGTGAACAGGAAGCCTATTTTTGCATCACTATAATATGAACTAAGTGATTGTGAATTGGATTTGTGCATGTGAAGAAACTTTGAGGTGAGTCCAAAAATACTTTTATGGAAAATGTCTTATTTTTTGATAGGCCTATTTTGTTTTTGAATCACATGAATCGTTGGAAAGGAAGTGCGGAGGAGTTTGGAGTTATGTTCAGAGAATTGGAAATTGGGAACTATTTTAGAGTTATACTTTTCTACAAAAAAGTCCATGATTGAGCTTTATTCAGTTCCCATTCCCTGAAAAACTTTATTAAATGTTTGGGGGGGGGGCTTTGGGGGCTCGAGTCCCCAAAGCCCCCCTGGCTACGCCCATGTGACCTGCAATAATTATTATAATTTACTATATGTTTTTGTTCTCAATTTATATTAAAATTATTCGCTTTGTTTTTGACAACATTTTTCCTTTCCGTAAAAGCCAGGAGGGGCCACGGCCCCCCCTGCCCCCGTGTATGGGCGCCCATGCTTGACTCTTATGTATAGTCACTGTAATATATGACTGATGACAACGCTATCTGTGAGGAGGAACGCGTAGTGTAAAACTAATCGACCAGAACTATCTATAAACAAGGAGCAGATTTATATTTTTTGGGCGTCATTTCTCAAATTTATTCACTATAGGTCTACTATTCTTCCTGTTGTTGAAGTTGAATACAGTCAGCACAGTCAAGAATGGTGATCCAATGGTCATTTTCCTAAATGCCTTTCTCTCACTGGATTCTTTATTTAGGTAGGGTTATTACCTGATTTTGCCCCAAAATTATTTAATGGAAACACATCCAAAAACCAAATACAATGGCTGTGCCTGCCGCCTCAGGCTGCAGCCCAATCAGCCCATGTTTAAATCCAACCCTGGTTGTGTTGATTTGAAAACTTGAAGTAAATTTAATATAGTCATGCTTGTCATTTTTTGATCTACAAAAACTTATAACCTATTTTTGAAGTAAGATTAGCAACTGAAATGGAAGAGGATTACAGGAATTATTAATGACATTGAGTAGAGCTTCAATAAGTATTCAAATTCAAATTATAATAAATAAAACGTCAAAGAAGAATTCTTTATGTGATAGGCCTACTGCAAAATCGAAATACAAAAGTGGTGGTGCGTATATGAAGCACTATTGGAAAGCTCTCTGTTATTATTGGAAAAATGAAAAGCAATTTTTGAGGCTTCAGTCTCCCCCTCCAGCTAGGAAGGTTCTCCCCCTCTCCACGCGCCACAAAAGCTTCACCCCTCCTCTTGACGGGGTATAGCATAGCCCCCTCTAATACATTATAATTATAATGCTATAAGACTAAATGGCATATTACTTATACCTCATTCTAGATACTTGCAAAAACTATGTGCTTCATTTCATATTTCACCAAAGAACAATAATGAGAATAGTAATTTTTAAAAGACATTGTGAAAGATCTCGAAGGTGATAAAAAGCTCTTCAAATTGATCAGATTCATCTTGATTACAAAACTTGCTGTATTTTATATTTCTCAAATTCTTAATCAGTTCATGTTTTGGAAACTTTAAAGAATGTATATTTTCTTCTATTGTTTGCTCCGATCAGATTCATAGGCAATCTAATTAGAATAACAAAACCAAGAACTCTATGACAGAGTTATCTGGTTGAGTCTATCGGTCGGACGGTGAGCAGTGGGGATTGCGACGTTGTCACATATGGGTATAGACGTCTACGTCTTTGTTCATTTTTCGTAACATAGTTTTGAATGCTTAATTATTCTTCAATGAAGCAAATGTAAGCAAAGAGGCTCACTTTGCCTGAACCAATCGGGGTATCGACCAATAGACTAGCAGGTTACCTTCGCTCGCCTGACAATCCATTTTTAACTTTTCGACTTCTTAGCTGTTTAGATTGTAAAAAACAAACTGGAAACTATAGACTTTGAACAGTTTTTACGGGAAAGGAAGGACTGGAAATTTCAAAAATCCTCATTTAGATGTCTTCAGGCCCTCCATTGACATCTCATTTCCAAATTTCAACGGAAATTCACCAAACCTTAACTCTCCCTCTCTTTCTCTCCGATTTCTCTCGTGCTGAGTTTTGAGAGCAAAAAAAAGTAATCGGTATTGATTTAGAGTTTCACCGGAATCGGGAGTTGTATACTGTGTAGTATTTTTTGCATGTGAAGTTTTATGTGGATTAAATTTTGTGAGGATTTCTGTCAACCTCTATGTTTATCGAGAGGACGTGTATTTGTTTGCTTGTGAAAGATTCGATGACAAAATTGATCATTCAATTGTTATATACTAAATGTCCCCTAGTGTACTAGAAGAAATTAACATTATTCAAATAGGGGGAGAATTTTTAAGACCGAATTTTTAAGAAAAAAAAAAATGAAGATTGTCACAGAGAATTTACTGGCATTGTCGTGACTTAGGTATCATCCAAATTGTGACTGGAGAGACACAACTTGGAGAGACTGCTGTGGAGAGACCCGACAGACAGACAGGACACTGTGAAGGAAGGTAGAGCATATCTAGGAGATATGAGAGAGAGAGAGAGAGATCTTGTACTAGCCTACTGACAAAGGAAGCAAAGGAATACAGTCATAAGAAATATGAATATCCGCCTCAATATCTGTCAATCGAGGATGTAGTGTCTTATGTTGGGTTGCACCAAGCAAGATCAATTTTGATCCAGGATTAGTGCAATCTTGATTGAATGAGATCAGCTAATTAAAAATATTTGATTCTGGTTGGTGCAACTTAACATTACCATTGTACCTAATAATGGATACATTATTTTTCTGCTTGTAATTATATTGACAGAAGATGAGTATCTTGCAATGAGCCAAACACCTATACGAGACGCCTTACGCTAAATAAATAAATAATGATACCCAACAAACCTTGAAAACAAATTTTCAGTGGTCCGGAGTGGAGAATTGAATACTGAGAGGAAATCATCTATCTGTCCTATGAACTGCAGGGTGTCAAATGTTGTTTTCGGTGTGAAGCCCACATCAGCTCTAAACTTGTGCGTGGGTAATAGATAGGGTGATGATGAGAGATGAATCTAACGACTGCCGGAACCGACTGCTTAACGTCTTCTGCGAAAGACGAAAATGGCCTGAGAAATAGGCCTACATCTTGCAGTCAACAGTGGTCGCACCAGGAACCTTTGGCTTATCAGACCAGCGATAGACAAACGCGGCTAAGGCTACTCCAAATTTAACTTATCTATTCAGAATAATAACAACTTCAATGAATAATTCATTATAATTATTCAAATATAATTATCATATTTACCTAAATAATCTATGTTTTATCTAGTCAATACAATATGAATACGAACTAACACTCTCAGCTATTCTACAGGTAGCCTACATCTGTATGACCAGAAGAGAAAATAACATGTAACCAGTATGGAAAATACCCGTATGTAAGGGATGAGGTTTAACAACATCATGACTAGCGGATACTGCCCCCCCCCCCAAACATAGTCACCTTCAATCGACAGGAACTGCAAATTAATAAGAAAAATCAATCAATAAAATAATTATAATTATTATATTGGTCTCAATTAACATTACTTCTTGGAATACTTGGCCCATGTTTATTTTACTCAAAGTGAATCAACATCGTTTTAGTTGCTTTATTAATAAACTTATTTTAAAAAATCCTCTTTGAGGAAATTTTCGATGTGCAGGTTTCATTTATATTTTGGGAAAAATACGTTTAATGGGTGAAAAATGTAAAATAAACTTAAAAGTTATGTACTGCCATCTCTCAGCTTTTTTATGATACATGATTTGACTTGTAAGCTACAGGTATATTCATTTAATTGGGCGGATGGCAAATAACTTTCATTCAATATTCCTATGGTAACGGGTGATGTTCGCTGTTGAATTTTTTTTTCACATAATTACTGTATAAGCCTATAACATGTAAAAATCATATTTAAAAAAGAAATCAACAGAGCCATACCGTACCCGAATCATTAACAGAAACATACAAAATCAACCTGTTACCATAGAGATGTTAAATGAAAGTTATTCTCCATCCGTCAAATTAAATGAATATTACTGATGGGTGGCTAGTTGAATAAGTTGGCAGCAAATTTGAACAAAGCAAACGCTTTGAGCTTTGAGCTCAGACTAGTTTAATAGAAAAATGTAAAATTATGATAAAATTTAAAATGTGTGGTATTAATATTTTCAGCTATCTATGAAAGGAAATCAATGTACTGATTAGAAGGTGGAAAAGTTGGATCAAAACTGTTCCAACTATTAGAATGCGGTGGCTCGTACCTGTCCCAGGTAATGTCGAATTTCATGATCAATAATTATTTTTCAACTTTTTAAAAAATGTTTATTAATCTGAATCATTGAGCATTTGTCAGTTGAGGTTTTCTGGATGTTTGTCTTGGACCAAAGGTTACTAGTTAAATAAGAGATTCATATACTTATATAACTGCATGAATCGGGTGGGTTCAATTTATTGCACCATAGTTTATAAGAGCCATCATTACAAACAAACTAATGACATATTCATGATTCCTGTCAAGTTAAATTATGAGATTAGCTGAGCACCACAAGGCTTTATTATTATAATCAGGACAGCTGCTTAGAAAACTACCAGGATGTCGTATGATTCAAGAATGGTAGAGAGTCACTTATAATAAAACACACACTGTGGATCAACCTTGATTACGGGTTTATCTATCAAAATATTTACACACATGAAAAAACTACTTTCATGCAATACCTCCAAAATACTACACGCTTGTTATATTTTTACTCGATAAGTTGAAGTAATCAAATCCAAATAGTTTGTTATAATAAAATAATATTGAATTTATAAAAAGATCATATATTATTTAACATTCGAAGGTACCTTTGCAATTATTCTTTGTCTTAAAAGTTTGATTTTTTCACATAGAAAATTGTAAAGAAAAACATCAATTCTGAATGAGAAATCTATGATTTTAAATTGACGCTGTTTGCGGTTCAAATGTATCATAGGATATTACTTGCATGAATATTAATATTATTGAATCCAATACACTCAGTAAATTCACAAAAAAATACAACAATATTCGCCCTTACTATTCTGTTAAATCGAGAATAGAAGTGAAATATGACTTAAAATCTTATTTCAAGCTACGGTATACAGTTTGAAAAGTTGACTAGAAAGAATGTTCATTTATTACTGTCTTATATATTTTTTTCAATTTAATAAAGATATTATTAGACATTTTCAACTACTGTATCCATCAAAAGTGGAGCTCGATTGCGCAGGTCTCTACAGAACATATATCTGCACAATGTATTCAAATCCAGACAAAAGTACAATATAGTAATGATTCAATTCAGATCAAGTCACTTATTGAGAGATTCATGGAATCTCTATGGCCGCTATGAAATTTTTAAAATTGAATTTTTAATATTCAGTTATTATAATTATTATGAGGAATGAATGTTCCACTATACTGTATTATACTCCTTATTCTCTCTTTTTAAAAAAATTAAATCAAATTTGACTTCTACTTTCATTAGACAAGTTCAACAAAAATATCACGTGATTCTGTAATATTGAAATTAGCCTACTTCACCCTCAAACAGTAATAAAATAAAAGCTACTGAGAGAAGTTTTTTCATTAGTTAAGACTTTTTTATTTTATTCCAATGCAGTTTTTTATAATTAAACCTATGTTCTTAATCTCACAAATATATAATATCACATTCAATAATTCTTCTATATTTCATAATTGACAATTGAATTGAATTTCTTATCAATATTATTTTATTCATACAAGGAATAAATGAACAGTAAAATTCAAATTTTATTGCTCAAGAGCTCTACAAGGTGCATTTATAGCTTTGTTTCCTCTATATTTCATCATTGACAATTGAATTGAATTTCTTATCAATATTATTTTATTAATACAAGGAATGAACAGTAAAATTCAAATTTTATTGATGAAGAGCCCTACAAAGTGCATTTATAGTTTTGTTGAGAAAAATAAATATTCCAAGTAAGAATTATTCAAGGAACTGACCTATTCAACGCAATGAATTATTTTTAAACAGCTCAATGATTGAGTGAAACATTGTAAAGACAAGTTGAGTGCACATACAGCCATAGATGTGTTGAGTCTTTTTTGAGGAAACTATTTTTGTACTCGGTATGGATCTGAATATAAAAATAGCTCCCTCTACTGTGGCAAGCATAAACTTATTTCTCAACCCATAACCCTATCTGAGAAATAAAATAGTTGATTCTAATCATCCAAACAACAACCATACATGTCAAGTTTTCACAAACGGGAGTTTTATACTTTGTGAATTTGGAAGTTTCTTAAGTGAACCTAAGTGTTGGTGATGTGTAAAGTACTTCATAAATTTCTATTAAGTCGAACAGTGATAACCTATTACATAGATAACCTATCACATTGATAATAATCTGTCAGCCACAGGACTTGATAAGTTCCATCATGAAAGCTCTATGCTTTTCCAAATGCATTCAAAATAGGTACCAATCTTGCTTTTGTTTAAAATTAAACTTGTTTCATTCAATCCATGATAATCGGTTCAGTCAAGTTTGATTTAATGAAGTAGCCTACCGTACGATACCATTATGTTTATCACATTGTATACATTTCACACATTAAATCTAGATAACAACACTGTCCTCAGTACAAAGAAGCGTCATAGAAACTATTTTCTCACTGCGTTTTTAAAATACTAGTACCGTATGTGATATCAAATTACTATTATTTTCAAAAATCATTATTTTCCAATGACGGGAAAATTTAAATTCTCTTTTTTTGTACCCTGAAATGACAAAAAATGCTTGAGAGCATTATTACTCTCTTCAGTGCAAGAAACGTTAGTACTCTGCAAACCACCTAAACATTGATACTATTCTGCAAAATATAAATTACATAATATTATAAGCATACAATCATCACCTCATATTTATTGAAATTTTATAAATATTATAATTTCATAAACTTTCATCTATGCAAACCTCAATCCAACCCATAATTTTTGTGAAAGGAATTACTATAATTATATCTCAAAACTGGAATTTGTGTTCAAATTCGGCCAATTACATAATTTTCTCATTGAGAGTGAATAAGAAATAAAAAGCTTTGTAATATTTATATTCATAATGAGTACTTGAGCAATTTCAATGGCCTCTTGAAATCAATTCATATTCATCTTGGAACACATTAAAATTACCCTTCATAAAAAGCTTGAATTCATTAGGTGAGATGGCGGACCACAAGCAGACAAATGGAAATTGTGGTAGTTATGATTTATTTTGTTCCAGAATAAATTAGAGAAAATATAAGATAGTCTATCAATTAGATTTTCCAAATTCATATAGACAAAAAACCTAAATAGACCACAAGAAGATCATGTCATTACATGCCATACGAGAATTCCCTCTGCATGAAACGCTTTTGATTCTGGTTGAACTGCATGATTATGCAATCACGAATTTTACAATTTGCAAGTTTTGAATTCATATCACAGACAGAGCATGCCATCAATGCTCATACTCTGATACAGATTCTGTATTAGAATTGAGAGGACAGCCTACAATACAGAACGCTTTTGCAAAAAGCAAATTTATTTTAAATAACTTACTTTTTATTCTAAACATCAATGAAATAAACATTTCTATACAAGTGAATTATATAAACTGGGTAAATGAAAATTTACCATTATTGTTTAAATTACAATATAAAATATTGTTTCTTTCATGTTCTTAATGCACTGTTTGATACCGGTAGTTCAATATTAATGTAGACTTCAAGCATAAATCTATTCATTTCCTCTCTTATAATCCCGGAGTATAGAGTGTTTAATAATTCTGCTTCAACTCAATTATTTGTGCGAAAAATTTTGATTTTGATTAAATTGAGTCGGCCCACAAGTGCATTCTGTGAAGAACTTTCTCTCTTTAATAAGAGAGAACTCTAGTCTCTTTCATGAGTCATCAGAGACTCCAAACCCATTGAACTACAAGAAATGGTGAGCCACGGTACCCATGATCGTTGAAATGGAGTGAAGGATTTAATTAGGATCAGTGAATGAAATATTTCAACAGAGTTGTCTATATGTTCTTTCAGCAGAGAATATTAGGTAAGAATATTGTTCATAAATTGGGTTCAAACCTCAGTAGTTGATTACCACTTAGTAGCCTATATATTGTTACACAGTAATAATTAGTGATTAGATATACAAAATCATCCTCCTGGTGTTTCTTTACCTGTATTTTTTTCATTCGAATACGGTTTGGTACCTGCTGAGGAAATCAATCGTTAGAACAAATTTCAATCAAAATCCATACGCTTTTAAATTAATTTGAAGCTACCAGTTCATAATTAAAATTGATCCTTTAGTATCATGATTGTGTTTTATTAGCAAGTACATTAATCTGCCAGGAGTTATAAATTGTTATTTGTGATTTAATCTGTGAATGTGTGCTATTGAACAGTGTTGCATGTTATACTCGAGTTATTTTGCTTTTTGTATGAAGACAAGTGAACTTATATTGTCGATTTAAGTATTACTTAAATTGACTATTACTTATTGATTGCTTGACTATTACTTACTATTGACTACCTACTAGAAGTTTGTAGTCAGAGTCTTTATAGCCTAATCATGATTTGTCGCTATAGACTCATATAATATATATTAATATAATATTAAGATAATTTATCTATTCTATCTGGATTATAAATATTTTTCCCTACATTAAATTATTATGCCAGAAATTAATGTTCAAATAAAGTTCGATGAGTTGGCCATACATAGTTCATTGGTCATATTTTTGGTATGGCTCAACTCAAGATTTTGCTATTATTGCAACAATATGAGTCTTATAAATTCCATAATTGCTCACAACATTTATGTGACAAATTTCTATCCCATCTAGAGTCGATGTGTAATGGGACAGTACTATAGCGGCTAAGTAAATATCAATCATATCAAATGAAATATTTATTCTGGATCCGAACTAAATTTTATTTTTAGAACTTCTCATTGCCATCATAAACAATAGAAGCAATACCTAAAAGCAGCAGTATCAGGTAGTTGTGTACTGTACTTAGTCTCGCTAATACTTAGCTGTCATGGATCTGTTAGAGAAGATAATTGTACATGGTAATTGAAACTTTATTATGGTTTGGAACTTAAAATCGATGGAATAGAACTTTTGCTCGAATCCCATTCCTATAAAATACTGCAAACATCGATTCTAGAATAGAAAATCGTCTCTACTCCTTGTCTTTCTGCTGCCATAAACCATCACGTATTCATTGACCTGTTTTTATTTTTCTTGTGTGAGATAATATAAACACTAACATTTCTAGTTGCTCTAGATGGATTTCTTGATTTTTGAAATACTAATATCAATTAACAGTTTAGTACTGTGTTACTACACATTATACAAATTTATTCATTAGCAGAAACAAATATTATTTCAGCGAATAATGTACATTATGAATATTTATACATTTGTCAAAATCTATCAAGTCTGAGTTTATATAAGTATAACGTTCCACACATCTAATGGCATTTAAACCATTGACCACTACAATTCTATGCTAAAGATTCTTCTTGATCTCAATAATCGTATACTGTATAACATTAATCTAATTATCAATTTAGAATAGTCTCTAGATAGAGTACCTACTAGAAGTATATTTTTTATTGTGGTTGATATTATATACCATTTATATTCCTTTAATTAAATTTCCCCTCAAAGTAAAATAATGTGTTGAGCACAGAGTTCCTGTGATTCTGTATATTTCACAAAAAGTGGTATACCTTTTTATTAATTTTTGAAACACACTTTGAAAATGAGAAAGTACCTACTTTTAGATCGCATTCTAGGCCTATATAGTTAACATCACACTACAAATTCAAACTAAGCTGTTCATATTACTGTATATGATAGGTATTTATGTTCTCATTGTCACGAATCTTACTTTATGTAAGAATATTGGATTTCAATCTATATAGTGGAATTATTACACTCTTTCTCATTCCACAAAATAAATCTGACTTCAATTTATTTTTCTCATTTTCTGAGTCTAGTATTTGAAGAATATAGGTCGTTCTATATACGTATATTTATGCTTCCAAGAAATAATCCGGTATCAAGCTTACCTGCTTGAAGGTTTCATTCATTCTCATTAACAAACAATTATATTTACTACAAGTTGAAAATGCTAGTGTATCAACATGTAGCCATTAAGTTACTTAATGCAGAGTTTTATTGAAATCTTTTGAAACATATTTATTTATGAATTATTTTATTTTAGATGAAACATTTACAAACCACTTTTAGCAACAGAAGATGATTGGTTAGTATTGTTAGAATTTGCATAATACAAACTCAATGTTTAGCTAATGAGTGACGCTTTCAGTGTTCAATGTTGTGCTGTAAGAATGTCAACTCTTGAAGAAAACTACCTATTGTTCTAATTAGAAATATTCTACTCTAGCTATCACTGACTCTCAATCTCTGTTTAGAAATAAATATAACCCGGATACTAACTGAAAATCATCCTTATTATTTATAAAACAATGATATCTCAAAAGTAATGATAAAAATATTAGCTCAAGAAGCTGAAAAACCACAACAAAAATTACCGTTATGTAAAATTTCGGTTTTTGTATGGAGAGTAAATAATGATATATTAAATAAAGGTACCAATTAAATAATAACTTATTTTGTGAACTAAGAACTCTATATACTTTGAGTATTATGAGTTCAATAATTACAAAAAGAAGAACAGTCATACTTCAAAAGTAATCACAGAATCTTCCTTGCACATGAAGAAAAACCAATACTGTACAGTATTTGAAAAATGGAAAATTGCTAAACAAAAACTACTCAAATCAACGAATAAAGTACGGTAATCAACACTATACACTACGGGTAACAATATATTTAAAATTATGTTTAAAAATATCCAGCAACCTAAGCACGAATTTGTCTGATGTTAGTTACCGGTACATATTATTTGAAGTACATTTGAATATAATTCAATCATAATATGGAAGTGATATAAGCTTATAATAATCAAGTTTATTAATTAATAATATACTTTTAATCAATGCTGGATTGAAACAGTGAATAGATCATCTCTTTCACATATGGGAGCTCTTATTAACTTTATTTATAAAAAAATGGTCTAAATAACTTCAATTTCGATTTCCAGATAAAATAAATGTATAACAAATAATAATAAAAAAAATGAAACGTAGGTAGTCATTCTTGTAGCCAATATAGCAGCCATTGGTGTTTTCAAGTTAAATTATTATTGACTTAAATTCAATAATAAATATAATAATGAATACCTAATAATAGTTTTTAACATTTGAATGCTCTGTACTGGATATTTGTTATTTCAATGTTGAATGTTGAATGAAAAATCTGCATATCTGTTAGTCTCTGATAAATCCACAAAAAAGCTGAAATAAAGACTAATAAGACATTCAGAAAGACTCACTTTATGTTGTTGGTTCCAATTCTCTTGTATTAGAATGGTGTTATCACAATAATTGCATAGTTTTGTGTGTTGAAGCACATGCATGTACGCATGAAACTTTTTTGTGTGAGGAGATTGTATTGATGAGCAATATAATGTTTGGTCTGGATATTATTAGCACTTTCCAGAAACAAGGGAGTTTTACTGAACAAGGAATAAGATCTGAATTACTTTTTGTAATTGATATATTCTCTCAACAATAAATAATTATATTTATAGTTTCGGTTCAATGATAATTATTGTTTGAGCTGGAAATCTATATATTTCAAAACTTAATTATATATACGAGTTATTTTATTAAGAACAAGATTATCCAATGGATTGTGTACTTCAGATACATAATTGTCCGCCGATCTTGAAACTCAGAGGTACGAAGTTCTACAGTTTCCAGATAACTACAGTTATTACTGCGGAACTCATTTATTCTATATTGAATAAAATCAAATACAAAATACTCAATTGCAAAACCAATCCATCGAATTCGAACCTTGCAACAATCCCTAAAAATCAATACAGTAGTAAAAGAAAAAATGGAAAGTGCTCTTAATATTCTTGAATCTATTGAATTGTTCTACTCTCTTTGTATTCTCTATTATGACTTACTATCTATGTATATTGTTTTGCTGTGTATACTTATTTGTATAGGATATTTTTTGATGGGTTCAGTGTCTACCGCAAGTTGCAAAAAAAGGGAGAATAATGAAAATATTGTATATACTATCGAAGTAAAATGAATTTGCTGACAAATACAGATTTTTCAGCAACATTAATTGTTTTATACCGTATTGTGATTTTGCACCTTAGTTATTCCAATTCAATAGTTTACATAATGTATTTTGTTTATAGTATGTGGAATTGTGGATAGTAAGTACTTTTCCAACTCCTGATAATAATAGTCTCAATTGATGTCACAATTTTTTTAAAGAATTTTCCTGAAATTATTAAATTGGAAATTATTAATAATTATAATCATTATTTTGACTTTATAGCAATTGGATATTTTTTGAGCTCAAATAACTTTATAATAATGGTCAAATACCAAGAACAGCAGGAAAAAATTAATATTCTAACCATGAAACTGTTCGTACATGAATATGAATCATAAATAATGATTTATTTATTCCTCTTGCATTTCTCTGATAATTAAAAATTTATTTGGATAGCTTATGATTTCTACTAGAACATTGGAGAAAACCCTCAACCTTCTATGTACACTGTACGTACAGTCATGAGAATTTGTTTTTGTGAACTGTTAAAAATCTTAACAGTAAAATAAAAAAATCTTAGGACTAAAATAAATAAAGTATTCTATTGGATTTGTTGAAAAATTATTGAGATTAAAAATAGTAACTTACTTAAATGAATAAATTATTCTATGGGATTTGATAAAGAATTACTGTATTAAAATTAAAGAGAACTTATAATAACTGTGAGTTTTGAGTGCTTCAATACACTATGTCACAAAGACAAAGACAATAACTTATACTTTATCTCTTCTGATTGTCTCCGCTTCAACGAAGATACGTATCACTTACGCAGCCTCTCGCAGATCAATATTATTCAGACTCTAAGGCTAGGCGTACACCGGTTAGTCAAGACAAGACAGGACCAGATAAGTCACGTTTAGTCACAATAATTCACATAGTTGCTTATGAAGCAACATACACCGATTAGTCATTGCATCAGTGTGTGCTGCTTCATAAACAACTACCCTATGTGAATTACAGTGACTAAACGTGACTAATCTTGTCTTGTCTTGACTAACCGGTGTACGCCTAGCCTAATCCATTAATTAGACAAGATCTAGATAGATCTACATGAATTAAGGGCCTAAAATGAGTTGAACAAAAGCATTTTATTGCTCTCCAAAAGAGCTTTTTAGGTAGTAAGCTTTTTTTAAAGGTAAAATGATAAAAAAATTGTAATAATACGGTACCGGTACTCATATTGCTATGCTGGACTAATAAATATGGGTGAATTTTATTTGAAATTTTATATATAATTATTATAAATATTTTGATATTGTGTCAATCTAAAAATAATTTTTTGATAATATAATGGTTCTCTAAGTTGAATAGTAAGTATAAGTTATTTAAAAGAAATTGAAATTTCACTAACTGTACATAAACAAGTCTATTAATTTTTGGTTTTTCTCTTGATTCGTTTCAGTTTTTCTCTTCGCAACACTATCTTTGTCCGAGGGAGACTTATGTTTTCCTAGTGAGTAGTGCACATATATTGTGACAGCCGACTACTAGATCATCATCATAACCTTGTACAAAGCCCCAGATTGGTGTCTGCTAAATTTCTCTTTCCAAATAACTTGAATTTTCATAAGTTTGTGTTGTTTGATACGCTGTTTGAACACAAACTTCCAACAATATGTGTGTTGCACAAGAAAAACACAGCTAAAACAATAATGGTACATTGATTCAAAATATAATAATTGTTGAAAATTCACCTGCAAATCTAGTTTTGAAGTATGGAAAATTGATGATTGTACTCAATACACTTTAACATGTTGAGAAAATGTGAACTCTCTTAATTTTAACGTACGCAACTGATTTAGAAACAGTAATAGTTTGAGATAAAGTTGAATTGAATTTTCACTTGAATTTTTGCTGAAAAACACCTCACTAGCACAAGTTGGCCTTTTTATCATCCACGCCAAATTATTTACTGCAAAAAAATTCAAACAACCATTTTCATTCTCATCATCACTACCTTAATATTCTTCCAGATATGACTCTTACTTGTATGGTATATGACACTTCTCCATTTCTTATTCTTGCAATAAAACCTACTTACAGTTTCATCTCCACCCAGATTGCTCTTATCTCTTACTTCATGAACTCTATTGAAATGAATGCATCACTTCTCATTTCTAATCAATTCATCCCTTCTGATTAAAATGAAAACAATCATAAATCTCAATTTTCATTGGCTATGTAATCCTCACTACATGATCATCCACCATGAGTTTTGTCATTACATGGTTCTGATAATTTTCTTCTGTACTTGCATCTTCGTTTTCATTCTATCCCTCTTCGTCTTGCCTATCATGACATGCATTTCTAAAGAAACACTCTTTCATCAGCTTACAGTTTGCTGAAACTGTTCTATTCAATCCTGCGCTGCTTTGCTAATGTGAGAGTGTGTGTATGTTCGTGTGTACTAGGCTACATTTCTGGACATTAATAATACTGGTTCCTCTGGTGTACGTTCCTCAGCCTCTGCGTAGCGAACTACAGCGCATAAAGTAAGTGACGAAAATTAAAATACTATACAAAATAGTCAATAGGCCTAACATAATTTTAACTATCGTAATATCAAGATTGGAGAGTGTCTTAGAGCATGCCCAGCATATACCTTATAACACAAACCCCATAACTACCCTTATATTTAAGATAAACTTTTGCGGGCAAGAAAAAATAAACTAACCAATTTCCAGTAATTAATTAGCACATGATATGAAATTTTTCCGGTAGTAATAATGGATAATGATGTTGATTAACTTGGGCGTAAAACACATCTGAATTAAACCCAAATATTTTTCAAATATCTAGCATCAATCGTTAACTTCATTAACTAATCCTTCCCAGCTTCAAAAGGACCTCTAGTTTTTTTAAATTCAACTTTCCATATCAGAGCGCTTGTCAATAATTTACCGTACTAATTTCCACTCTACATAGGCTAGCAGTCTGATTTTTGGGAATAATAATTAAGAATTTTAGGTAGACCCATTCATAAGAATTCTGCTAGCCTGCTAGCCTGCTAGGCCTGCTAGCCTGTGAATGGAGAGCTATCATTGAAGCCTGCCTTATTAAACAGCAGATTCCATTTTTAAAATTATTCAAAATAGTAATTTTGCAATCAATGAA
Organism: Laodelphax striatellus; assembly: GCA_017141395.1. Classification (NCBI taxonomy): domain Eukaryota; kingdom Metazoa; phylum Arthropoda; class Insecta; order Hemiptera; family Delphacidae; genus Laodelphax; species Laodelphax striatellus. Next base: position 18,724,488 of record CM029544.1, on the reverse strand, counting down.
CCATTATAGATACAGTAAATAAAAGAATAGATATTGATTCTAAAATATGTGGGAGATTTTGAGGGTCGTTCATGAGACAATTTCAAAACTCCTCGCCAATTTTAAACGATTATTTTGGAACATCATCAGAGCATTGGTAGTAGAGTATTGTAAAATTTTTAATTGACAAATAAGGCAAACTATATTATATCACGTGCTGCTGTACAACTCATTGATGTTTTTGACCACGCATGCCGCATTGGCAAGAACATTGGTCGTACAAAATACGTTACCATGATTATTGCTGTGAATGTTTTTATTTGATAATGATCAAGATTAACAACTTTATGTTGTGTGCGTGAGCTAAAACAATGAATTGCATCATGATCAATAATATATATAATAGTTTGCGTTATTGGAGATGTGAATACGATACTCTTCCTATCTGCTCTTCTGATGGTGTCCCAAAATAAAAGACAGAAAGTTGACGAAAAGCTTTTTAATTGTTTCACGACCTACCCTTGTAATCCCCATTTTTCATTTCAAATCAACACTGAAAAATTTAAGCTACTTGGAAAGAAGTGTAGTTTGCTAAATGCAGTACGAAATAAGTCAATGTGTAGATTGTGACGGCTGACTTGTGTCTGCTCTAATTGTCAATAATCGTAGAGTGTTCCATATTTTCAGTGATTTTACTTGCGGCTGCCACCTTGAGCGATGCTGAGTGCCAGAGTGAGTATTCTAACATAATCGACCTTAACTACCTGCCTGAACTCTGAATCGGTAAATAAAAACTAGTTCGACTTATTTCTGGTATCCACATTACAGCATGACAGTTTTTTTGCTAGGACCGAACGAATGGTATGGTAGTGTTCCCAAAGCAGGGTAGGTTCCACCACACGTAGGCCTTATATGATGATGCAATAGGTTGGAGAGTGAGAGACCAAATTTGTTAATCGTGGGGTAACTTTTGGGGCTCTGGAGGACCGCGGGAGAACAAAGGCAGATAAATAGAGTGGAGAAAATATCACGATTTTTTGAAAACATATACAGATTTTTGTGAAAAATGTCCCGATTTTTGGAAAAAATGTCACGATCTTTCGAAGAAATGTCCCGATTTTTGGGATTCAATTGTTAATAAAATCAACTAAGTCAACCTAATAGTTGTGTCAAAAATAAAGTGCTCAAAAATAAGGTACTTAAAAATAAGTATTGTGTTAAAAATAAGGTACTCACTTGCGGTTTTTACGTTTGCGGTGTAGACGTGACACGGGACTGCCTTCATTAAGAGCCTGGCAGAGACTGTAACTGGAAGTAAGTTACATCTAATGAAAAATTTGTGATTAACGCTGGAGTTTGGCTCATCCCAATCTAACTTTTTTGGGAGGATGATGCCCACATGATCTCTAGGCTTGTGCGAGGGTAATGAAAGGGTGATGATCAGAGATGACGACTATTTTTAGGCAGCCGGGACCGACGGCTTAACGTCTCCTCCGTAAGACGGGCCGTAGTGGCCGTCTGTGGTCAAACACTGTTGTCAACAGAGATCAAACCCAGAATCTTTGTAGGCTATTATTAGAACAGTGATGAGCCACCTCAGTAAATAACTATAATGTTATTGCATCTAAATAAGTACAGTTCCTTGTTCGTTGTCAGACAAAAGAGAAGAAGATATAATGTGATTTCAATATAGTTATCACGGGTTTTTGAAGATGTTATCTATAGTATTTTTCCTGTAGTGGGATCATAGCTCAACTTTGTGACATTTTTTCGAAAGGCTTTTGCAGAAGAACTTTCTGTGTAGTAAAGTAATATGAATATGAGGGCTGACAACGTTTAGTCTCTTTATTCAATTAACAGAAAAATTTCATTGCAAGGTGAAAAATTTTAATTGATATAATATAATAATCATCAAAACCGTAGGTGAAGTAGTATACAAGTGGATCGTAAGATACGTATAGGCCTATTTATAGATATCGGGATAATTTAATTCATATACTGTTATAGATAGATATTTTCTCAAATATATTCTGTTCCCCTAATTAATCTCAAATTACAAACCATTGAGTTCAAAACGACAATTTCTGTTAAGGCTCTACTCACACTTGTAAACTCAAATCAGGGAAACTGAGCGACTCGGATAACAAACATGTGCTTTCAAATGATGACGCTCAGACAATAGTCCTGCAACCGGACTATCTGAACGTCATCATTTGAAAACACATGTTTGTTATCCGAGTCGCTTAGTTTCCACTATTTGAGTTTCCAAGTGTGAGTAGAGCCTCACGTTACACTTCAACTACAACTACTGGGCGCGTCGGTTTTATATGAGAGATTAAATATGATTAGTTATTTATGAATAATAAATAGGTTCCAGAAATAGTAGGATTGAACAAGACCTTATTCCCTGGATGAGATCATGCAATGACTGAGGTCCTAGGCTTACTAATCTTTGAAAATAACTCCGGCTCTATACAGTATAATACTCATTTATACTTTGATTTAAACTGCCTTAGGACCGGCCTAGAGCGGTACACCATTAAGGCCAAGCGGATCTCAATCCTAAAGCAGTTTTAATCAGAGTATAAGTCTCTTTCCCACAAGGTTCTTTTGACAGTCAGATTGTTTTTGCTACGATGAATTTGTTTCAAGTATTTTATTACATCTTTGTTACCAGCATTACCTGTGGTACGGCACCTACTCCTCATTCTAGCAGATCTTTTAATAAAATTTAGGGTGTTTTCATCAGTAGTCAAGAATACACTAATATTATTTCACCGCACATCTACTGCAAAATTCAAAAATCACTTTTGATGGGATGATTTTGTCAATTTTAGTTGTGATAATTATTATCATAGTGCATCTCGAAAGACAAGAGGCCAAGCTACTTACATCACAGTATTAAATAGAATAAAATGTCCACGCTACAACCATCCCTTAATAGTTTAGCTTAAATTTATAACGCTAGATAATCTTCTGTTCCAGAAGCTTGTTTGTGGTACACGGTAACAGAATTAGTTTTGTTTTAATAGTTTTTCTAATTCTTTACCAGCGTTCAGTACGGTAGACGATAATTTAAATGAAGTTTTCAGGTAGATCTAAATGATAAGAACAAAAACAACGATACTCTTCAACTCCAGTTGAATAGATTAACCAAATACTGACTTACTGAAACATGAATGAACTCTTGGTTTCCCTCTTCCAGTTGCAATGAAATTATTTTTTAGGTTCTCATAACTATTTTAGTAATTATATAAGCTAAATATTAATATATTAAATATTAATCAAATCATAATAAAAAAAAATTCATATTTATATTATAGTATTCTCATGATTGAAAATACATCTCGCATACAAAAGACTTCATATTTACTTTGCAGAAAAGACAACACATAAAAAATAGAGTACATACAAAATTCTAATAATTGAAAACAAGCCTAAGATTGAGAACAAGTTTTTTTTTTTCAACAAAGAATAATAAGAATAAGTTCTTTTTAACACATATTCAAGTTTTAAAAGGAACAGAGACTCTCAATTTCCAAAAAACTTTGGACTCGTGAGAGACCCCAAGTTAATAAAAATCACTTGATAAAAAACTCATTAATAGGTCAACAGGTTGATAAAATTCTCATCACTAAGAATCTTGAATACCATTTTTAAAATTTAAAAAATATGCTAATATCAATGGTGATCCTGTATAAAATTGATAGTTCAGTGAAAGGGAGGGACATGTTAGTGTTATGATCTTTCATTTCTTTTTTATTAAGTTGGATTCAGTTGTAATGTTTTTAGAATGATAGATACCGGTATCAGTATTCTTCATCGAATTGTTTAGAGAATATCAGTGAGTTTGAACAGATATTGTAAGTTGATTCGTTGTTAGATTTAATATTTTGAATTTCTGTATGAAACTGTGCTCCCATATGTGGACAAGCTCTCTGAGCTTTGCATATGAGTATTACATTTCGGTCTTAAATTCATTCTGCTTATATGAATGTATTCTATATATTTTTTTTTACTAAGAATGAAATATTTATTTATTATGTTAAAAAAATCTGAATGCATAAAATTTACAGCAAAATAATAACTTCATAGCACAATAATAATAATTTTAATAAAATAATTTATTGACAAACACTCCATGTCAAATAACGTAAATTATTTGTATGCATTGCAGAAAATATCTAAAAAGAAAGGATTATGCAATCTGGATGAAATCAATTGAAAGGATTGGTTGAAATAGAATAACAGACTTAAAAACAGAGTTTTCAATTTATTTTTGTACTTGCTTGAATAAATTGATAGTTTTCACTTGATGGAGTTGTTGGATTCCCGGTATATAGAAGGTATATTGCTTTCTTCAATAAACCGTGGTTGGATCAATTTTTTGGCATTGTATATAACATATATATAACAATGTATACAACATATGTATAACACCATATATAACAATTTTTGGGAAGCAGGCAATGTGTTTTTGATTCTATCCTTGACAGTAATTAAGAAATATCAATTACATTGGAGTTGAAAGTATTGGAGTTCATGTCTACATTCTGGAGCTGATAGCTTCATGGATTGCATGTTGAATTAGAGCCTGCGTAAATTTTCAATATTAATTTGAATTACTGTAATTACAGATTCTATAAGAAATAGTTAAAGCTACCATACTACTTATTACATTTCTTAACTATTATTGTAATGCCTGTTTCTGCTGTTGAAGAGTATCTTAGTTGAGATTTAAAAACTTCTCACAGAATAGTTTATTGGAAGTGAAATAGTGAATTCTTATCTTTTCATTCTAATACATTTGTATTATTTGTTCAGCATTATTCAAGTAAGCATCTAGTTTTGACACTCTTTCAATAGTATATTATCATAATAGTATTTATTGAGTTCTACAAAGCAATTAGATAAAATAAGCTTCAGAGATTTTCAATTTAGAATTTTTATTTAGAATGGTATTTTAATGGGAGTTTCCCATTTTTCCTTAACTAGTTGAGAACTTGACAAATTAGGGTTTGATACATCGCATATGTAATGCATTCCCTTTCCCTTCATCAAAGCGTATCGTGTGGTTCTGTATTTAATAAGCGTGGAGTGGATAAGTTATCCATCAATAGAGCTATGATGATAAATTCTCATTAAACACATAGATACTTATTATAAGGATATGATCAACAGTGAATTTTATAATAAGGAAATTGGTCCCCCATGATTTGAGCATTTCCTCATTGTTTTCTCTTGTGGACTATTTAATAGATATAATAAATTATTCTTTTTTAAATGAAAAACAGGCATTGTTTCTCCAGGATGTAACGGTTGCGACCAAAGCAAGGTCAGTTTTTTGCGTTTCTAATATTGTTTGATCTTAAAAACACAATTGACAGTTGAATTTGTGACTTCAAATGTACCTGTAATGAATTCTTGGTTCAATTCTTCAAAATAAAGTACCTATTAACATTGAAATAATAAAAAATCAAATCAACCATGCAATTCTAATTCCTGATGCAAAAGTGTTTCCTACTCTCTGAATTGACATTTATTGAATGCACAAAACCACAATAAATATACCCATTTGATTCAACTGTTTTTCTTATGTTTTTATTGATTAATAACTTGCATGGTCACTAGCCAATCTTACAGAATGTCTGCAATTTGTATCTTCATCTGTAGTGCAGTGCTATTTGCTTGATTACATGTTGCTGTTGATTCTTCTCCTTCTATTGATCCACAAATCATTCATGATAACTTGTAATATCATCCATCAATCATATCTAATTATAGTTTTAATGATTTCTGTTTATAACGAATTTTTTATGATTTTTCTGAAAGTGCCAGGTAATACACTTTGTGAATACGAAAGTTCTCAGCAAATGAATGAGATACAGACAATGAATTAATAAGAAATAATTAATGTCTATTTTTTTATAGAGTTGAACAATAATTTAGAAAAAATAAATTTAACAACTTCTATCTTTCATAAAGTGAATCAGAGGCAATATGAAAGATCATGTAAAAATATAATTGCAACTTTGAAAATCAAATTATTTATTCATTTAATTTCATTTTTCTATAAAAATCTTTCAATTTAAACATCATAACATAAGTTCTAGAAGATGTGCAAATATCCTTAACAAACATAGCCTACTAAATGTTCTACAAAGTTAAAAAAAGCTTAAAAAGTTAGATTTTTTCAACACCTTCAAGTTCCGGAAGTGGGAATGGACTTTTTTAACGTTATTACGTCAAACTTATTTCAGATTTAAAATTGTTTTCTGGTGTACGCAAAGCATTTAGATAACTCTTACGCCCATTACTGTAATTGAGTTTCTGTAAAAGTTCCTATTTTAAGTAAGGGACTGTTTGTGAGGATGAATAATAACAATCATAGACTAAAATTAAATAAATCACTTTTATGAATATTTTTTTCATAATAATTATTTTAAAAAATTTCATAGAAAAAAATAATGATGAATAGAGTGATATTAGTCTCCTGAATTCATCCATCTTGTTTAATATTCTACAAGCTATTAGCTTAAAAATTAGTTGACGGGAGAGAAATATGATATTCTAAAGCATTTTGCATGATCCAATTCTTCATACGATTCAATAAAATAAATTAACATCGAATTGAACTGCCTACTCTTTAAACAGCTGATTGAAACCTGTCAAGACACTAGACATGATTATCATGAACTATCATCAGCCAGCTAGCCGTGTTATATTATGTCTTGTGGGTTGGCAGGTTTTAATGCAGATGTTTATTTTAAAGCTATTTTAATTGATTGAATCAGATGAAAAAATTGATCATGCACAAACGGCTTGGTAACCATAGCAACTTAAAACAAGTTACATAGAAAATTCAATATTTGGTAGGCCTATATTGTTATTTTGTGTATCTAGCATACAGCGCGTTCACTTTGCTAAGGCACCTGTACTTATAATCAATTTCTCCACTACGACCATAGAGAAGGTATATCTTCAATGTGCTTCAAAGTTTTACAATATGATGGAAGTGTATGATAGATAATTCATCCACTATGATGCAGTGATGTTAATATTGTCTTGTATTGAAATCTTACACACTTTGAACATGGTAAAAAGCTGTAATGAGTTGTAATGACAACAATATTCGTATCCAGTAGTTCAGATGTCATAGCAAAGTGAAAAAGCTATACTAGGCTACTTGCAAGCTTGCAAATTAAAGGTTTGTTATTGAATACTGCAAAATAAATCTGTCAAATATAGTAGTATTTAAGTGTGCTTATTTCAGTATTAATTTGGTGTTTCTAGTAGTAAGTATACTTTTTTTAGGATAAGAGTTAGTCGATAGCATCCCCAAAATTATATCTGTAAATAAAACGATAACTGATTGATAAAAAGTGTTAATCAAAAACAATTATGATGATGGTCTTTTAAATATAGTTAGTAATATTGTATTTTGTAGTTAAGCATATTATTGACCAGCTAACAATGATCTAATTTTGATAAATTGTTATGTAGCAAGGTCGATCTACTGCTACGAGTGCGATAGCTGGAAAGATGCTAGATGCAGGGACCCCTTCAACTACACAGCACTTCCCAGAGATCAGCCTCCACTCATGACATGCAATGGCTGCTGCGTTAAAATGGTCCGCAACTCTAGATCTCGTGAGTATCCACTCTCTAATTATCTTTTAACATGGGTTTCTATTTCTTTCCTTAGAAAAAAAATGGCTGATACTTAATTCTGAGTTGGGTTGCGAAGACTAGCTTATGGTTGAGATGTCAATGTGCTAACCACACGTTACATCTTTTCTGGTTAATGATCATTCACCTCTGCTGATGCAGTCAAGTGGATGTGAAACTGGCAACCAGCTGGTAGGCCTAAGCCCACATAGGGCTGTTGAGCCATTTACAAACAAACAAACTTAATTCTGAGTGTTATCTGAATTTTTTTAAAAGGGGAATTCCTTCTAAAGTTCTTTCTAAAGAAAAGAATTCTGAGATTTCTCATTCCTTCTCATTAACATTTATCTATCATTACTATCCTCCTTAAACACTCCCTTCCCCCGCCCTTAAAAATGTAATGTAAATTATTCTATTATAAGATTCAAATTACGTGTACTTGTGTAAAAAATATAGAATTTTTAGATTTCTGAATTTCAAATGGCCATGAAAAATTTTCTGTTACATTATTTATTGATTAGAGCTCAGCAGTTCTATGTTTAGTGGGGTCTTATACATACAGAACTCTCATTTGCACCCCTCAAATATTCAAATAACGTGTACTTCTGATAAAAATATAGAATTTTCAGAGTTCTGAATTTCAAATGGCCATGAAAAATTTTCTGTTAAATTATTTATCGATTAGAGCTCAGCAGTTCTATGTTCAGTAGGGTCTTATACATACAGAACTCTCATTTGCAACCCTCAAATATTCAAATAACGTGTACTTCTGATAAAAATATAGAATTTTCAGATTTCTGAATTTCAAATGGCCATAATTATTTTATTTTATTAATACTGTAATGAGTTATTTTAAATTATTTATTATTTGATTGTTCATTCAGATTGTTCAATAATTATTAGAATTATTTATTATACATAATTATTGAAATTTCTAAGATTATCCTCTCGGAGTACATCATAGAAAAAGAGTATAAATACGCAGTCAAGCGCTAAACAAAAACCTGACTGGTTCCATTAAAAATTGATGTGATACAGCTTTTGGAAATGAAATTAATACTAAAATGCTGTAAATCTGAGGTTGAACATTGTATAAAAACAAGTAATATAATTGAATAAAAAATCTGATTATACTGTCTATTATTACCAATTATAATATTGTATCATCTTAGATTGAAAATATTGAGGATGTATTTCAATTGAATAGTCTGACTATTTGATTACTTCATCTTTTGTTAGATACATTATGTGTGAAACGTACAGTAGGTACCCATTATGAAATAATCAAAAGCAATTTTTGGAGATAAATTCTATTGAATAGTTTTTGTGTCCAAGAAGTCACTTTTAAAAATACAGTTTAGTTAATAGTAGATTTATTACAAAGATGAAGGGCAATTCTTAGAGATGTTGATTTTTTTAGTTAATTTTTTAAAAGTAATGGTTCACTTCAATCTAGTGTCTGGAATCATGTACCAAAAAATGATAATCTTATTAATTTATTAATAAATCAATGCTTCATAGACCTTCAAAGGAATTTGACTTGCATGAGTGCTGTTGATGCTTCTGAAATTCAACTTCTTCAAATCTAAATTTGAAATATAATAATAATAATTCCGTGTAACCTGGCTGGCTCAGGTCTGGTGTCAGAGTTTTCAGGTCACTCCCGATCAGTTCAGGGTCTCTGACGTGACTTGACGACTGTTTTTTAGGCAGCCGGGACCAACGGCTTAGCGTGTCCTCCGAAACACGAGGAGTGGCTCGAGCTGAAATCTCACGGTCTGATCTGGGTTTGAACCCGGAACCTCTAGGTTACAATTTGAAATTGTAAGGTGAGAGAATGAAACCTATTCCACTGTGGGATAGACAACATGGTTTCGTTCTTCTACCTTACAATTGAGAAATTCAACAGCATCTCTGAATCAAGTGTAATTTGAAACTATAGACTATACTACGTGTAATTTGATTTTAATTACAACAAAAATAAAATAGATCAAGATCTTAAACTTTCGGGAAAATTATCATTGATTTTTCATCATTCGAATTTATGTTTTGTGTAATTGAATAATATGTAATACTTAGTTGTATCAGAGACAATTGGAACTATTGTATTCCAATTGTCTCTAATTGGAACTAAGTGTTCCAATTGTCTCTGGTTGTATAGGACTGATTTTTTATTGTTCGATTTCTTATTTTGTATAATTAAACATGTAATATTCGGTTGTATACTAAGTTGGTTTAATTGATGAGTGATGTATGCTTGTTGTGCTGTTTCAGCGTATGAAAGTGTTAGACGAACGTGCACATCGCAACTGCAGATAAATTTGTTTATGGTGGACCACGTGTGCATGATGGAAAGTTCCGGAACGGGGCACATGTGTTTCTGCGAGGAAGACATGTGCAATGGTCACCCTTCCCTATACCTGCCATCTACAACCATATTGTTCCTTACCCTAGTACTGTGCATGGTGTTGAGATAGGAATGCTTTGATCTGGACTATTTCTGATCAGCATGTGACAACCATGGCTGGATCTGGCGGCATGCTTCTTTTTATCAGTTGATGCTTCCATTTTCCATTTAAGAACTTTGATCTTAGTAGTTTTCACTAGGCGATAGGTGGCCTTTTAGATTTAACCAGCCTAATATCATTATTACACCAAAATGATCATGAATTCCATAAGCAATATTGAATTTCTAAATGAACTATTACTATACCATCTATACGTTTCTAAGTCGATGTTTTTGAAAACTAAGTTCTAAATATTCGTGAAACATATCAATTACCGGCATTGAGTTTCCTAGATGAGTATCGTAGTTATTAATGAAAAAAAACACTGCTTTCCTCGCATTGGAAAATAATGTGCACAATATTTTCAATTCCAAATACTGCATTGCCTTTATCGCTGTGAAAATAGTTTTCCGGTATTAACAATTATGTTGAAGATATCTTAGCCTCAGGTAAGGTACCATACCATAGGCTGTGGTTTTACATAGATAATTTTGATAGTTGTCTAGTTTAATAGTCCCCGTAACTCGTTTTCTAGAATAAAATTAGGAATTTATTATCATCGCAATCCCAAACCTCAGTTGCTGCTACACAACTATGTATAAAATCACTATTAAATTTCTCAGAATAATTTTTCTCGAGAACACAAAAAGTGATTTGCAAAGTGTACTTAGCTCATCAGTACCGTAGCAGACAATTTTCTTAATTATTATAAAAATTACTTCATGTCCTTTCTTATCAAACACATCGTCTTGTTTATCCATCATTCATTGAAATTGAGTAAGTGCGTCCACTGTGAGAGTCTACTAGCTAGAATCTATTGAACGCCTTGGAACAATTACACTCGTTCAAATAGTACGCTTTTTAGTATTAAAATGTTCATAGACCGTCTCAAAGAGATTTAGAATATTTTTAGAATTAAAAGAACTCATATTAAATCACAAATTTAGGATTATGAAGTAGTACATTTTTCGAATACAGAATAGATCGTTAAATTAAATTGATTTAAATATTTCATAAAACCCTGAGATTAAACTGCAAGACTTTAAGTGCTTAAATTTTCCAACTCTCAATACATTATTAATTTAAACGAAAATATTAATCAAAGTTTAATAATCCCAAAATTTATTTTTGAATTGCTCCCTTGGAAAAGTGACCTGAAAATAATTTTCCATTGTTTTCAATGGAGCAGATCAATACTACCCACCACAATTCAATACATTCCCAAATTCAGGCATTATGAAATTATATTGTCTTATGAATAGTGTAAATGCTCCAAAATTTGTAAATCTGTTATGGAACACCATTAGTAGTTTACGTTTTGATTATATTCGCATGACGATATATTTAGAGTATTGTATTGAAGAATGTATTACATATTTTTTTCGTTGACTTCTTCGAATACTGTAATTATAATTAGGAATAATATGAGCATGCCGTCTGAGCCAAAGAAGTAGAAGCATCAATTTAATGATACGCTTCATGAATATTAATCAACATTCATGTCATAATTATTATAACATGTAAATTTTATCGAATAACGCGCATCCTGATTAAATAAATCTCTGTCGCCAAATAGGGCGAATAAAGTGTGATGTTTGTGCGTATGCATGCGCTTGTGTGAAAGTATGTGAGTGTCTGAGTGAGTGATGAATGAAGCTTGGAAGAAATTATTAATTATTGGAATTCGGAACTCAATAATCCACCCCATCAGTACTTTTTAAGAAAAGTATTAAATCAGAATGAAGTGAAAGAAATAACGTGGACATGCGATTGATTGTGCTGGAAACTTTAGTACAGTATTAGATATTTGAATTTGAAATTTGTTGGAGCAAAAAGGTAATGAAAAGGAAATTTTTCTCATCAAAATACGTAACAATTGTTCTTGTGGAGAACATTCTTCCCTCAATAAAAGGATTGACTGTTCTACAAAAATTAATTGTTTATAAAACTAAATATAAAAGTCAATTCATTGTTTTCGCAATTTTCTACTAAATGTACAATTAAATATTTCATAGTATTTCAACCTCAATTAAATATTGCCTTCCTAATTATACCAATACTTAGACCTTCTATGTTTAAAACTCCTTAAGAATTTTCTCTTCACCTAATACCAATTATGACTCCATTTGAGCCTCAATCTGATACTCTTAGCCTACTAAAATATTCTTAATTATTCTATAGATAAGTAGTAAAGAAATAGCGGCTCCAACTTCAAAATAAACAGTATTAGTCACTCTCAAATATTCTAATTATTTACCTTTAAACTATCGCTGAGGAGGCCGAACATAATTAAAACGTCTGCAGTCACTACTCATGATATTAATACCAATTTTGCCTGTTTTATTGAAAGTGAACTCTGCTATCAATGCATTTTTTTGTAAAGCGGATCAATGAACAACATTTATTCCGTAGATGTTCAATACATCCTGTAATAAATAGCTATTTTCTTGAAGGCATTAATTATCGAAATAATGTTTTCCACTACTTTTAAATTGAATTATTTCCTGAGAGAAAATTCGACCCCCCCCCTCCCCCATTAGGACTCTCAAAATATAAAACCAGCAATGAATTGCTTATTTAATACTGCTTCTTATTCAATAAGAACCAAACTTCATGAACTTTCTAGTTCAACACACTGATGAATGTTTGTGGTTGTGAGAGATTTTAATCAGTTTGAAATTAGTCAAAATAATAAAATAATCATTTATTCTCATTTATGCTAACTCAGGAGAAATGTGTTTGATACATGGATATATTTTTTTTATAAAATAAAATGTTAATATTAGAAAATGATATTAACAAGTCATCTTCAGCATGTGCTATTACTAGCTAGGTATGAAATTGAGAATGTTACTTGATATAGTAACTGCCATTTGCATGAAGATTAGAATGGAATGGAATGTAAACTCATAAATATGTTTAGTGGCTTAACGAGGGTAGTATCACCATTATTATTATTATTGTTATGTATATTTTAATCAACAATGGTTGTTATTAACGAACATATCATGATAGTTTCAAATGCTGTACATTGAAGCTCAAAAACATGAATTGATATAGATCTCATTGCTTCATAATCGGCATGAATATCATGTAATTTCATGTTCAGTTTTATTCTGCTTAATAATTTTACAAGTACTAGGTAACTTACAGTTCACTACAAAAAAAAACAAAAACATACATAGTGAGCCCATATAAATAATCCTCAAGAATAAATTAATAACATGTGATCATGAGAAACGTTTGTTATTTTTTAAGAGTGAACATATTCTAAACTGATAGCTTATGTAAAAAACACAGTCTTATACATTTCATTTCCATTATTCATCCCAGAAGGTAGAAGAAAGTTGAATTTCATATTTACAGCCCAATATTGCAAAATTGAATAAAATGCTACATAAAACTTACAATAAACTTTATTGGGAATTATTTCCTTCAACTCATCCAGAAATTCGTTCCAAAATATAACCGTATTAAAAATGTTCAGTTTTTACTCATCGAACTCATTCATTGTAGTTTGGGCAATTAAATGCAAAAATAAGAATAGCACCGTTTCCAAAATTTTAAATATCAGAGAATCCTAACGATTCTAGATTATTATTTATTACTTTTCAGAATGATTTTGAATTTTGAAAGAATTTCTTTTTGATACATAAAAGTCCGAAAGTTCATAAACCACAAGCACAACACAAGAACACGAAAGATACAAGAAAATATTGAAATTTTTAACTAAAAATTTAGAGCCCGAAATTTATGGTATTTACAATAAATTTACGATTCTAGATAATAAGATTAAACGAATTATTTATTTGATTCTAAGATTATAATGTAGACATTATCAGTAATATTATTGGCTGTAAGGCAGACTGCCGAGCTTCTAACATTACAGAAGTTGAAAAAAATAAAGAGGATGACTGTTCTAAGATCTGGGAACTGATAGGAAATTGAATAGAAATTAGTTAACAATTCAAAGTGAATGTTGACTTGCGGAAGGTTCTCAGAGAAAACCTCAATGTGTCAATGAATTTCATTGAACTTTGAACAAAAACAAATGAAGGATGATATTTTATTAGTTCAAGAGTATAAAAGAGGTCCAATGAAAGATCTAGTTGTTTCTATAAAATTCCCTTCTCTCACAAATGAATCGCAGCCCAACAGCAAACTGAATTCATAAAAAATCGCTCAACATTCATCTCAAGTTACAACATACTTCAAGGAGAATTCGTATACAAGATACACTTCTATACATAAGTACAGACTAAAAACATTGGGTACCTGACAATAAAGTAACTATAAGAATATTGTTTTTTAATCCCATAAATCGATTGCATTGGGTACATGTTATATTATTTATAAGGGTCCCAGTAGTATTTCAAGTGTCTAAGCGTTCGATTTAGAGTATAAATTTGAGAAATAAGCCAATTACATAGCTAAGTATGTATAAGATTGCAATATATTATAAATATACAAATCACTTGAGTCACTAATTATTCCACTCTCGAATCTATAAATGTGCATTAATGTAACCAAAGAGCGAAAACATGATTGTATGCTTCCATTTCATAAATTACTGTAGATATCACGTTATAATTTGAATTGTTTATCGTGACTCACATGATTTCAAGACATTAGTATTAAAATATGCAATCATTTGAATTCATTGAGATCATTGATGGATAAATCCCCTGTAAATCAATCTTTCTTTTAATCTTGAGAAAATATTATAATGATAATTCAAATTGGAACAGACTGATTTTAATTAACAAAATTAATAAGAACCAACAATTTTTTATGTGTATTTAAGTCAGAATAGAGTGAGTACTTGTCTATTGAATGAGCAGACATTTGTACATAATTTTAGTGAGTAGCTGATCATATCTGCAATAATTTTTTCTGTGACATCAATGAACTCGAATATTGACTCATATTGCTTGCTTGTACTTATTGGAAGCCAATAAAAATTCATTCATCGCTGGCGATTATTATTATTATAATGTTCAATGCAAAACAAAAAAACACTCAATCATCACAGAAAGCACTCAAAGAAAATTTTCGAACAGAAAATGTTTATTTATATTGAACATTGGGAAACTATTTCCTGAATTTTTCAATTTATATGCATAAGACAAATACCGTAACTAAAAAAATCTCTACTATGCTTCAAATCTTGAATTGCAGTAACATGAATAAATAGATTATTGATAGCTATAATAAGTACATATTTAAATAAGTTGAACAATAATCCACTTCAGTAAGGTTCCCAAATATTCTTGATTATCTACACACAGGATTCACAGAAACTCAAGAATCATATTTTTGGGCCAAATAATATATTAGAATAAATTTTTATTGGCATTCATTAAAAAAGCTGAGGAGACTGATGTGCCTCAAGTTTTCAGTTATACATTATACATAACTGATTTTACACAATAACACCAACGCATTTCACCCTTACACTTACAAAATTACAAGGATTAATGCATATTTCATGTGGATAAAATGCATGGTTTTTACTATCTTTAGAATATGCACGCTAACTTGTAATGGAATGTTCACAACTATAAATTTTCATCATATTTCTATCATCATTCATGACAAGCCATGAGAAGGATTAATATATTTTGATGAGTTCACACTCTCACAAGAAATGTATACATACGGGAAAAATAATTTATCTTCTCTCTTCTGAACAATAAAATATTAAATACCAATATTGTTGAAGCCGACTGACTGAATTGTCAATTAGTTGATCTAGTCAATACTTTTAAATTAAAATTTGCTGTTCCTCATTTATTATTGATATTGATACAATTAAAGGCAAAAAATACTGTAGCAGAGAAATAATAAGAAAATATAATAAGAAAATGTCATTTTACAAAATATTTATATCCTTCATCACGGTTTTCTCATCAACAAAATCATTCTATGTAGATGTAGAATCATACACGACACTACAAGTTCCGATTCAAATACTACATGAACTTCGATGTCTTTCAGTAAATATTTTGCCGTACCTTCCTTGAAAATTATTTTATGAAATGAAAATCAATACTTCATATATTTATGAGTTTTAACACGCTACAGAATGGTAAATTCAATTATTCACTGATTGGTGAATGTTATGACAAATTCATTTCCCCTGGTTGTTCAAAAATACAGTAATTCATAACAACCGAATTCAGATAAGAAATATCAATGAAAGTTGATTCAATTCTGACTATCATTTTCCAAAGAAAAGTAATAAACCTATTTATGTAGGCCCACAAGTTTTTTGGAGAAACAACTAGAAAATATATTGTTTATACTGTCATGTAGAAATCATACCATAACAGAATTAAAATTCACAGAATGCTTCTCACAAGTAGAAACTTTTTCAGAGAAGACTTGAAATACACATTTCGTGTTATTTTGTGTGTGGTGATCTAATCCTAAAATTAATACGAAATATGAATAAAATAAAAGGAATACTTCTTGCAAAACAGTAACTAAATTCTAAACGCACCTAAATATAAAAGCAAATATTGATTACCAAAATTCACGGTGTAACTCATGTCAAAGCTAAATAAATGGTTGAAGATAAAAGCGGAAGAAAATGAATAAATGAATGATTATTATACTCGAATCCTTTGTAGTGGTATTTAAAAAGCGTTCTATCAAACGCAAGAGAATGAATATTTTTCTATTAGCAGTCATGGTCAAAGTAAAATGAATATAAATTGAATGTTTTTTAAATGTTAAAAGCAAATCAAATTCTACAATATACATGCCTACAATAAAAATCATACTCTACAATATTCAAATCATATTCTACAATACGCCTTTGTAATAATTTTTGATGAAAGACCAATTTCCATTTGATTTCTTTTGAAAGAAAAGCATCACACAAGATAATTTATAAATTATTCCTACATACTTATACAAACTGAATTTTCTGCCGATTTGAGAAGCATTCCAACATCAAAGTTCATTTCAATAAATAATCGAATAATTTAATTTAATATTCACCAACCTATTCAAATAACAAGTAGATATGCATGAATGTTTCTTGCATTAGACAATAGACTTAGATTGAAGTGCGGTAGTTGAAGAAAAGAATGATTTTGTTAAACTCTAATTTCAAACTTCCTCACCCTCTATCCTGAAACAATGATGATCGAATGCACTGCAAAAAAACCCCACGTAGTCCTCTTCTGCTATGCTGCTGATCAGCCCCTTGAAAAGTGATTTTGGCAGATTGCAGACAGCAGAAGAGGAGTTCACTTGTGGCCCGTAACTGAGATCTCAGTATCTAATCTGGGCAGAGCTTTCATCATAGCACATGGATTTACCATCACTTTTCAAATATCACCGAGTACACTCTGAATGAAGAAGACAATTCGCTCCTCACTCGATATCAATAATTCAGCTATCACAAAAATCAATCTTTGTAAACTGCACCCAGCAGTTCTTGTTCTGTAACATTATGACAACAATTCATTCAGGTTGAAAACTTCGCTGAATGTTCAAAACTCTTGACTAAATCATGGAATTAAGAGTTGATGATTGTTATCTTCCCAATATACAAGTGAAATAATAATTTTTTCATGATAATTTTTGAATGCTGATTATTCAATTATGGAGTCATACATAATTTTTTTAAATATTGTATTATAGTTAGTAAGTATGTGATATTGTAAATATAGTTCAACACCATGAACAAGCAGAAAATTGTTCCATGTTAAATAATTATAATTGAAAAAATTTATCAGTTGTAAGATCGCTTATTTCTTCTTACGGTTATTGGTTTTGTTAAGACGAAGTGTGATTAAAACACAAATCAAGAATCGAAGTTTTGTTTGAATTATTTATTCACCTATTTCCTCTCTCATGGTTGATGCAGAACTTCGTGGAGGAGAAAAATGGTATTTTCAGGATTATCATAGTAGAATGAATAACGTTTTTGAATGAAAAATGTCAATACCTACCGGTAAATGATGTGAACGAGGTACATAGAACTTAATTTATTATTGAATTATTTTTTAAATAAACAATTATTCAAAATTACTAAATTATAAATAAACGCAATTTATCAAATATTTCTCTCCTTTACACATCTAAGACATGCAGAAGATGTTAAATGCATTTGTTATCTTCAAATTCGACTCATTTTTCAAGTATTCGCTCCATACTTTCATGATAGAAAATAAATTTTTGATTCATAGAAGATTGTCTATCTATGTGAAATTAGAGTTCAGCAAGGTATAGAAAATCATTATGTTATTCACTAAACGAATGACCCTCGTAAATCTTATTTACATTTCAATTTTTTACTACAAGGTACTCAATACATACTACAATAATCATAAGTGTGGAAATTGAATAGATTGTTGTTTATTTTATCATAAAATGACTACTGTAATGATCTAAAACAGTGGTTGCCAAACATTTGAGCCAGTGAGCCGAAGTCACTGGTGATCCATTCGGATAGTGAGCTACTAAGAAGTCACTATAGTTAGTAGTTAGCAGCAATTTTATTTTGGTAATAATCCCCTTCCCAACCACCAATTTATGTGATACAGTATGTGGATTAATAATTATACTTTCACATGACTTTTCACGAGAACACACCTTTATTTCAAGTTGTTTTTACTGAAGTAATTTGATTTTTTTAATGATCAGAATGAAACTACGGGTGATTCAAAAAAGCAACATTTGGTTTTGGTACTTTTTGTTCGTTTGGAAGTCTTTTTCTCTCGAGAAATGTGTAGATTTCGCAAAAATGTCTAAACTTAAACAAGTGCCGGAATTTGGCGGTAAAGACGTTAGTTAGCCTGGCGTTTCAGAAGATTTGAGATTCCGACTCAGTGCCACATAATTCGTAAATAGTAGAGCTGTTCAGAATAACGATCATTTATTGGAAACGGAAAAGAGCCATCAATAGGAATAAAGTATATTGAGTTTGATTCAATTCCAATCTCACCATTCATTCGCCAAAAGGCTATATTCAAGTGCTTATTCAGAGATGCGAACTTCCTCACTGATATTACAGAACGCGGCTACTGAGTTCACATAGTTGCCGATAGGTAGAGCTACTTGGACGATTTACCCAATGTTTGTTCATTATATCATTTTTACAAAAAATAATAGATTAATGTGCAAATTTCATTCACGAAATCATGATGAAGTTAATTGTCTTCCAATTATTCCAAGTTTTTTCACTTTTTTATGCTTATTTTTCCGCCAAATGTTAGTCTGATTTCAAACTTCTCGCCAACAAAATGTGTACGTTCTGAATGACTAGGCAACTGATTTCATCAATATTCATCAGGCTAGGGATTGGGGACGTAACATACTACTCATTTTACTCCTATTTTTTGCAGAGCTACACTTTAATCAGGTTGTAGCTCCGAAATGAACTAAAATTCACTTCGTTCAAGAAAGTCTATGACATGACACTTGAACGACTTTATGTCCTAGACTTCATTGAAACGGACTCCTGCACCTTGATCAAATCAATCCAGCGCTTGATTTATCATTGCATTAATCACCAATTTGTACATAATCTGGATACTGCTGTACCATATTCTTGGATACGCTTTGCCTAGTTTTTTTTTTACATTGAAACAAAACATTTCTTGTTAACTAGAATGAATCTTGCTTCACATCACATTCCAAAATTACAGACAGTTTTGTGATATTATTATATTATAGGTCTTACCCACTACTCACACCTGGAAACTTGACATCGAAAAGCAACTCATCGCTCGGCAACTCAGCGATGCAGCAGTTGCTTGTCGTACTCACAGCCGCTACTCAAGTTGCCAGAGTTGCTGTTCGACTACTATCACTAAGATATGTTCTCAAAAAGTAAATATTTTGAGAATTTTATAACTTATCTTCGATATTTTATAAGTTGAAGTGACCAAAAAATGATGAAATACTACTTTTAAAGCAAATAATAATCCTACTTTACCAGTTTGATGTGGTTAGAATATCACCTAACCTCACTTTTCTGTACATAGAATCTGTACACACATCGCTCGGCGACCAGCATGTCACATCGAAAAGCAACTTCGTTGCGCGGCGATGTCACCTAGGCGACATCGCCTAGTCTGAGCGTCGTCATTTGAAAACACATGCTGCGTCGCTGAGTCGCCGAGCGATGAGTTGCTTTTCGATGTTGAAGTTTCCAGGTCTGAGTAGTGCCTAAGAATAGTGGGACCTCCCTGAAAAGCAAAGCTTGAGCTTTGGGAGGTAGTTAAAAAAAATGTTATAAGTAAAATTTAGTAATAATGAACTTATTAGGACAGAAGAATTTCAATTGCTACTTTTAATGGCTTCGAAAATAATTTTTGTTATTTTATCAAGATTGTACATGCAGGGCCGGCGACAGGGGTGGGGTAGGGGGGGTCTACAGCCCCGGGGCCCTAGGTCTGGTTTAAAATACAAATCAGTGGTCTTTTTAAAGGGCAATATTTCCTTTAACAGACTTCTTATCTAAAAATAAAGTTGGGTGTAATGCATTAATCAGTAGGGCAAAACTTGAGTTTTTCTTCTATTGTAGAATAGAAGAAAAGAAACGGTAAATTTGAAGGTGAGGGGTTTTAGTACTGTGGTGGCCCGCAGGTCCGGCCCGGCCCTTTTTTTGAAAAGGTTTCAATTGAAACCATTTTGTATTTCTTCAATGAGTGCCTAAATTTGTGGTTTACTTAAATATGAAACAGCCTGAAAAGATAATTTATGAATGAATAAGTGAAACAGGTCTAGATTACACCAAAATGAGTTATTTTATCTGTAATTCAACATTGTTCTCAGGGACTGGGGAGTATCCCTAGACCCCCGGTACCCCACACAAACAAAACGCCTTCATGCATACCATACCTAGGGGCCCGGATTAGGTCCAGCCCTGGGGCCCGCGATCGCTCTCGCCGGCCCTGTGTACATGGAATCAAATGAAAACTGAATCCAAGTAAAAAGAGCACAGTTAGAACTGTAAAACAATAGCTGCGAATATCGGAGGTAAACATTTCGATGGCACACCAGATTGGATCTCTGCTCTCCAACTATAAAATTAGCAACTATTTACTTTTTGATGATCATTCACTTCGAATTCAATCCGGCAAGGTAGACACTAGACAGACTGTCGCTTGTTGCAAAAATGAAAAAAAGATTATTTATAACTTGATAACTATTAGAGAAAGAGTCTGAAGTGCTGGAATATCTATCACGAGCAAGACGATGGAACATTATTAATAATAATGGTACAAATAGATGATGAAGTTGGGAAGTCCATACAAGTTGATTTTATGGATGCAGCCATATTGAGTAGTAGATGGATTCTTATACACTTTGAGCATTGTAAGGAGCTGTAATCACAATAAATTATTTCTAATCGACATGCCATAGCAATTCGAACAAGATATGACTGGATGTGATTGATCAACTTAAAACTAATTTCACTCCCTTTCACACGGTGATCCGCACGTCTCTCGCTCCCGAAAGAGAGGATGGCTCTCATCACCAGAATGCATAGAGTCAAATACAGGGTGTTTCAGAACTCCCTACCAATACTCTAGGGCATTGTTCCTGGGTAAAACCCATATCTAAATATCATATTTAAATTGTCCAGAAGTCCTTAGTTACTCACACAGCTGCCATTTTGTTTTTTTAACTTATTATTTTTTATCTCAATAATTGTCAATTATATGGAATTCAAACTTTGCACCAACATTTACGACAACTAGACAAAGCTACAAAAAAATTATTACAATTTTTCAAATCCATAAAACAGAATGGCGGCCATTCAAAATTTTGTTTCTTGAATAACTCGGAAACCGTTGATATTACAAAAATGTTACAAGAATAATTTGTTTTAGTAAATTTAATTACAAATCGATTGAAACCTTATTTGTTGAGATTGGACCAATATTGACTGAGATATGGCAGCTTTAGTGATAGGTGACCGCTGGAGGCTAGTTGCAGTGCATCCTGAGCATGCGGCTAAAGTCTGCCACAACAATGCAACAGTCTCTGTCTGCTTTGCATGTTATTTGTGAGCGATTTTAGAGTATTTTGTGTGAATTTTAAAGATATTAAAAAGGAGTGCAACTAACTAAGGCTAGTTGCAGTGCATCCTGAGCATGCGTCTAAAGTCTGCCACAACAATGCAACAGTCTCTGTCTGCTTTGCATGTTATTTGTGAGCGATTTTAGAGTATTTTGTGTGAATTTTAAAGATATTAAAAAGGAGTGCAACTAACCTCCAGCGGTCACCTATCACTAAAGCTGCCATATCTCAGTAAATATTGGTCCAATCTTAACAAATAAGGTTTCAATCGATTTTTAATTAAATTTACTAAAAAAAAATATTCTTGTAAAAGTTTTGTAATATCAACGGTTTCCGAGTTATTGAAGAAACAAAATTTTGATTGCCGCCATTCTGTTTTATGGATTTGAAAAATTGTCATACTTTGTTGGTGCAAAGTTTGAATTCCATATAATTGACCATTTTTGAGATAAAAAATAATAAGTGAAAAAAACAAAATGGCAGCTGTGTGAGTAACTAAGGACTTCTGGACAATTTAAATATGATATTTAGATATGGTTTTTACCCAGGAACAATGCCCTAGAGTATTGGTAGGGAGTTCTGAAACACTCTGTATACGCTTCTATACGAGGAGCGGGAGCTTTTTTGTCTCAATAGAGTTGAGCAATAAAATAATATTACAATAGTTAGGTATAATGATCTTTTCATTACACATTTTAATGATTATAAATGCTATGAACTTCACATTATTACAAAAGAAATTGACTCCAGTCTATTAAGAAAAAATCATTCACGGTACCTATATAAACATTCCTTATTTATCTTATTTTTAAATTTGGCCAATGTGAGTATTTTCAACTGGTCAGGGGGCGAGTTGTATAACTCAATAAAGTGCCAGTTTTTTTTACTTCTCCTGACTGCAATGAAGTTTTTCAACGTCGTTAGACTTTAGAAATTGAAATCCATGATCCAGATAGAAATAAACCAGGTAGAGTTGACTGATATGAAATGCTACTGTCAAGTAATATAATATATTACAGAGCGTGCCATCCAAATTGGCGTCTCACTGGATCATGCGCGTTGATCGCTTTCTCCCACTAGAGTGCCTGCTGACTCGCGGTACAGTAAATTTCAAAAGTTCATTCAGCTGGCCAACTCAGCTTTATAAAAAAAATTCATATTCGCTTCGGTTACCTAGCAGTACTATGATGTTATTTGCTTCACTGACTGTACTAGCCTTAGCGGCTGGAGGGGAAGCGTGGTGGGAGAGATTATCCATCTCTCTCGCACAGCCTCCCCTAGACGCCAATTTGGATGGCACGCTCTGTATCTATAAATTCGTTTTTAAGCTCTTAATATAAATATTCATTAGCAAGAATGACCGAATTCCACCATTACTTCTACGTCTTGAATTGTATGTGATATTGTCCAGTGAAATTGTCATCAAAAGTAGGGTTTACTTCGCATGAAATGGGGTAGCACCGTTCGTTTCTACGTTGTATAATCGTGGAACATTGAGTCCAATAATTATTCGATCCCGGCAACCTTCTATCCCGCGAAAAACCTCTATGAAATGGCTCAATTTTTTACAATTTTAACCCTGAAGCATAACTTTTTTATAACAGCACCTGATATCATCTTAAAATCAAATTAAATGAGCCCCAATTTCATACCAGAATTACTCTTAAAGGCGGCCCAACAGTTTGCGAGATATAGCTCTTCAAAGTTCATCTATGTTAATAATACATCATAATCTATTTCTTGCTAAGTCTCGCGGAAATCATGTGGAATAGCAAAAAATCAAGTAAAATTGCGAGAAATCGCTTGAGATGCATTGATAGAAAAATGGTTCTCGGTAATCTCGGTTCAAGAAAAACTAATGAACATAATATTTTGTACATGAAGATAACTTCCAAAAATGTTAATTTTTTGTTATAAAATGGTTATAATGTACGATTTCTTGTTTATTATTATTTCAAAGTGTTTATATGTCTGATTGAAATTTCAACGAGGCATTGGATTTGGCAATACAATCCTATTTTATACGATATTAAGTGCAGTTTAAGTTTAAATCCATATAAAATCAATAAAAGCGAGACCTATCATAAGAATATCAAACATCATTCTAATAATAATCATCCACTCCCCCCCCCCCCCAATCATCGGTTTTAAGCCCCCCCCCCCCAAATCCATTTTTAGATCCGCCACTGCCTCCCTAAACTGGATGGTGCCACTACGCCTGGGTAATTCCCAGTTTCGTTGTAATGGAAACTTACCTGAACACGTATTTCCCAAAAATATCTTAACAAATCCATGAGAACGTTATAAAAAATGCCTGCAAGCCAGCTTGCAAAACAAAAGCATTTCCAAGTATCCTCAGATTCAAAAAGAAGGCAAACTGGGATGGAAGACCAAACTTGCTCTACTATTGTTA
Organism: Laodelphax striatellus; assembly: GCA_017141395.1. Lineage (NCBI taxonomy): Eukaryota > Metazoa > Arthropoda > Insecta > Hemiptera > Delphacidae > Laodelphax > Laodelphax striatellus. Next base: position 18,699,876 of record CM029544.1, on the reverse strand, counting down.
TAGATTCTCTTGTTCAGCCAGGGACAGCTTTCATTTTAATTTTATGACACCCTGCAAAAATATCGAACGTTGTTGAACAAAAGACATTCTACCCTTGTTTAGAAATGGTTCTGCAGAGGAAAGTGGCGATTCTATTATTATGACGTACAGTCGAATTTCTAGAAACGTTTTCGTTTTGTTTTTCGGTTCTTGAGAACTGAAGATCGAACCTGTTCCCACGCCGCAGGTCACTCAAAAAAAATCCATTGAATATTGATTTTGTAAAATCAAAGTAAATTTGAAAACTTAGAATCTGAACGTAGTTGAATTAATAACAGTGTGTTCGAATATTCTAAGGCCCGTATGCGCATCTCTGTTTGAACTTAGACAACAAAACAAAGATGAACTTGGTTTTAAGTGTGGCGTTCCAGTTTAAACCGAGGATTCATAGTTGAAACTAAGTTAAAACTTATTTTTATTCGAATTAATTCAAACGGAGATGCATACGGGCCTAAGTAGTGTAATAGACGTTTCTTTTCTAGTCTTACCATTCTGTGGTAAACGGAAATTATCTTGAAACTACTTGGACTAGAGTCCAATGACAAAAATATAATATCTCTATCTATCTAATGCCATCCGCCAAGTTACATGAATAACATATATATTTAGCTCAGTGATTAATAGGTTAATAAAATCGTCAATAATTGATTATAAAATAAAATACATACATACATTGTAACAAATCACTAAGTACTTATCACACTATTACACCAATTATTAGTAGAATGTAATTTAACGTTAATTATCCACATATATTCCTTTATGGAACAGAAGCCACAATTTTAAAATATCTTCTAACTTGCCCTTTAAATTGATTTTTATTGGTTTTACAAGTCTTCATTTCATTAAAAAGTTATACCTTGATAAAAAGGATTTTTCTTTGGAATATGTAGCGTTTCGTCCGACTGGTTTTCACGCTTCTGTGAGCATTACCAACTAGTAGCGTTTCGTACGATTTTTGAGTTTTCTACGAGAATATTCATATTACTGTTGTAAACAATCAGTTTCAAATGAAATTTAGAATCTGCTTCTTCAGATTCTGTACCTGCAATAGTTGGCTATTTTTATTAATTCATGGGCATTATTTATATTCCATTAAAGGCACAGATTTGAAGTTTAAGCCTAATTACATATTTCAATTTAATTCCAAATTCTACTCCCTATCAAACTATATCCAGATGAAGCTGAGTTATAAATTGATGTCAATTCATTATATTGGCAGAAGTTGAATAATCTCAAAAATAAACCTGTGTTACCAAGAATAGCATATTATGGATGAATGTAATTCAAAAGTTTCCTCAATCACAGAATAAAGATCGGAGTCGTCTTCCTGTCTTCAGAAACCCTTCTATTATTGACTAGTCGACCACCCCCCCTTCCCCCGACTACCCCGACTGGGTATTCCCACTTTCTAAAAACCCGGAAATCCCTATAAAGATGCACTGTCAATATTAGGTTTCATAAAACATATTTTGTAACGATCAGTTGTACAAGTTCCACCGAGCTTTCAACATGGAATTGATTGCAAGTAAGAGAGGTAATTTTTAAGTTGAGTTATTGCTACCGGTATATGAATAGTTTCACCATTGAAGTTCTATTATTATCAATCGTATTTTCAATCTCCATCTACTAAATCGTTTCTATCATGCATTATGCCAATGCAGACATTCTTGTTATTGTTATTATTTGTCAAAAGTTTCATCGGACAAAACAATACACCTTCAGGTATACGCCCCCAAACTGCCTAGTTCCAAAACTACCTGAGACCAAAGACAATTAGAATACTTAGTTTACTTAAAGAATACTTAGTTACTTAATAGTTTCCTATCGTCTTTGCTGAGACATAGCTGTCGGACGATTAGCTACTCGGACGAAACACTACAGGACCTTTTCTTTGCTATGGCTAAATTAACATTGGAAAAATTATAATTATTAGCAGTTCTTGTACAATGACTATGAATATTCTTATTGATCAGTAAAACATTATTATTAATAGTGCTAAGTATAGTTTTGTATATGAACAAACATGGAAATGTGAGAATACCATTTATTTAAAAAAAGTTTCGACAGGACTGTCGAAACTTTTTTTGTGTGGGATTAATGCAAAAGTAATAGAATTAATACCGGTCCTTATTTAATTAAAAATGTTGACCATCAACGGGAATTCAACTCACAGCCAGCACACTTGACAAAAGATAAATGTATATTGTGCAGTATATTCAAGCATATTACGATACATACTGTAACCACTGTTACCCACTCTTCTTCACAATATTTTTCAATTGATTTTTGGCTTGGTCCAATTCATTACTTTATTTTCTGAAATTCATTTTCAATACACTATTTTTGCCTATAACCTGATTACAATCGAGACAATATTGATACTCAGTTTTAACATAATATCGAACAACATTTCAAAGGGCTAATCTAGAAAAGAATTCAATTCAATCTTTGATAAAATCAGTAGAGGAGAATTCAATATAGCTCTGTTTTGTAAAGATCCGTTGCGAAGCACGGGGGGCTGCTAGTAAGATCATAATATGCTATTATAGATCATAATATATCCTATTCTTTCTAACCTCATTATGAATTCCACTCAGCGGCGCCGACTTCATGGGATTATTGGGGAGCAAAGTCTACCAGAAAGGTCTCTAGGGGATGTCATCTAAAGAGGGGGGGGGGGTTGTCAATATACGCGAGTTTACTATAAAAAAAGAAAGGCTACTTCTAAGCATGCTATTTCGTACGGAAGTATGTATATTACAATATGGATATTATCTGTTACACTACCGTACATACAACTTGCTATTTTTCTATAATCTTGATATTTATTTTATTTGTACTATATATATATATGTTCAAAGAAAGGAGAGTGGGAAAGTTATACATAAAACAAACAATATCCAGTTTTAATTAAAGAATTTCTTGCAAAATCTTGCTATCGACGACTCGTATCCGGTGTTTACAATTAGGCGCCTAGCTGGCATTGAAAATTGTAAACAAACAAACAAGAGGTCTGATATATTTATGCTTTGTGGAAGCACAGATAAAGTACACATCCTTTATCTGTCTTTATCTGTGCTGAAAGTAATCTTTCACAATAATGCAGTATTATTTCTTTTCAAATTAATAATACAGATTCGAATACATTGAAAAATGCATTAGCTAGACAGGTCCATCGTTTTGTATAAAACTTTCTGGGATTCGTACTTGGCCCGTTGCCCGTTTTGATGTAATTCTTTTGGTATGAATATTGGGGGGGCAAAATACATGAATTGCCCCCCCTGAGTAATTATTGGGGGGGGGGGGCAGAAAGTGCCTTGCCCCCCCTAAGTCGGCGCCACTGATTCCACTCCAATTCTTTCAGTAAATAACCAGTTATAAAGTACATTATTTATCATAGTTATAAAGTACGATTAACCATAAAGTACTACCATGGATGGCATTTCTAGGGAGTACTTATTGATAGGATTTGCCACTCCTCTTACTCTTCTCCTGAACAATAGAGCGTAGAGCCCTTCATCTGGTTTACGGTCGCCAAATCGACTGGTTTTGGCATGATCGCCAAATGGACGGTCGCTTATTGGAAGACACACTACCGGTCGCCCAAAAATCCAATTGAATTGTTTTAACCACTGTAAATGATTGAAAACGGAACCTATGCAACGAGAACAAATAAACGAATCATCCATACCAGTGCGGGTTAGCGGTAGGCGAGTATAGCAGGATTCTTTTATCTTGTCAGAAAACAGCTGATTGAACGTTAGTAAACGAGCGTACATCAATCAGCTGTTTCTGACAATTTAAAAGAATCCTGCTATAGTTTGAGTAGTCGGTAAAATTATATGCCGCCAAATTGCCATTCTTTTTTTACACACAAGTGAAACAAAAACATTCTTATAATGTTGTAAACTAATTTAAAAAAACATATTCAAGGAACGTTTTATAGTATTTTAATATTGAAGTAATGGGCTCTCCCAGAAAAGCTAATGCTTGAGCTCTGGAAGAGAGTTCAAAAATGTTTAAGGTAATTTGGATGGATGTATAACACAATTTAATAAGTACCAGAAGAAACAATATGCAATATTAACACTAGAATATTCAAAGTGAGAATGTGAGTTTGTAACCAGTAGTTCGTGATTGACAGTCCTCTGTAAATAATTCAAATTATTAATCGACTCAAATAACCCACGACAACACTATGTAGTATTTTATTGATAAGTCCAATATGTTGAAATGTGGTTTACTTCCTCACGGGAACACACTATGTAAATGTGGAGAAAGCAGGATCCGGAGCACTTGATGGTTTGCAGGATGCTTCAAAAGACATGCACTCTTGATGATAACGAATTATTATTTATCAAGAGAATTATTTTAATTTTTACGAATTATTATTTGTTAAGATAGAATTGTATGTACTTTTACATAGATAACGGGAGAGGAGCTCAATCGTACTTCTTGTCCATTGTCAACCACGTTTGAATGTTTTTAAATGATAGTTGTTCACTTGATCCAGAAGATTCATTTCGTTCCGCGTCTCAAGCGAAAGCAAATGTTTGTTTACAGTTTCATCTCAATAAAATCCCTTTCTGCAGGTGCAGACAGACCTCCTTGGGGCAGACAATCAACTTCTGCTCGCCAAGGGATGGGAAACTTCACCCTACTGAGCCACAAACAAAGACTCCATGCAGGTGTTCGGTCCAAACAAAAATAATTGACAACACTTGACCAACACGTGTGGTTCTGTATCAAGCCGCCACACAGTAAATTAGTGTAAGCTGACGGGTGGCAAGATAGCCCTTCTGCGTCGTGATTTTCTTCAAGAATAATATTACAGAAAATCAGTTTGAAATTATAAAATAATTGAACATGTAAACGATCCCATTTATAAAAATGAAACCATATTTACGAGATTAGATGTCCATTATAAGCAAGATAGCAAAACTGAGCCGAGATTCTCATCGAGAATTAAATTATCCAAGTAGTCTGATAATACGTAGTAGAAATAATAATATTAAGTTAGACATGAATATCAAATGACGTGAAAATGTTGCTATTTCAGTTTATCGATAGATAATTTAAATGGATATAATTCAAATAGATATTTAAATAATGGAACCATTCTTATGAGATTCGATATTCGTTATACATTATAAATTTTGTCAGCAAGATAGCAAAACTGAATCGAGATTTTTCTCGATAATTACAAAAACTAAAATTGAATTCATTTATTAAGTAATTGAACATGGTAACGTTCCAATTAATACAAAATGAAACCATACTTATTACAAACTACAACCTACTATTACTAGGTTCGATGCCATTATCAGCAAGATAGAGGAAATTAGCCGAGATTTTCCTGGAGAATTACAGTAGCCAATTATATTTTAAAATTATGAATTATTAGAATTAAAAGACGTTTCCATTTATAAGGATATCATCCCTAACCCTAGAAAGCTAACGTATCGTAAAAATGCATGTAAAATCCATTAGTTATTATACTATCTCGACTATAATATTGATGTACTACCGTATATGACAATGATATTGATATACTATACTATGATATTGATGCTTATGATAACAATTTAACTGACATTGCTATTGTCACGCTAGTTTCTATTGAAATGTCAGAGCTATCTTTGTTTTGTAAATGAATCTTCAAACACTCGTAAGTAACTCGATTCGTTGGCAATTTATAAGAGTAATGTAGTAGTCTGTGCTACTTCAACGTCTGAGCAAAGACGATAGGAAACTATTACTATTAACAAGTATTCTAATTGTCTTTGGTTTGAGAGAGATTATCATTAACAATAGTACGGTATTTATTATTGTAGGATTGCCCTTGAAGTTGATCTGAATAGAACAGAGGAGTAGAGTGTTTAACGTGGAAATGCCAATATAGAACAGTGCATTGTTGTCTCATTGATTAGTACTATTGTTGCATGCTTTTGATTTTGCATGTGGTGCATATTCAGTACTTTCAAAGACTGGAACTTTGAATGAGCTAATTATTTTATGCTTACCAGCGCCAAGATTACTATAGTGCGATTCACGTCAAGAAGTCAGCATTGCTTAGATGGGAGTTTGCTATCCTTGTTCAGCACAAGGCAGTTGCTGATGTCTCTATCCTTTTCGCACTGTGCATTGTTGTCGCACACAGTCCCAACAAACACGTTTGGTGCATTATTTTCTTTCTCTATCAATGAAACTTGGCATCAATGCTCCTCATATAAACAATTCTGACTTCTTGACGTGAATCGCACTATAGACAAAGTAATCTGTCTAGTAATCTTGTACCAGCGCAACTGAAATAACTTGATTCAATAAGTTGGATTGAATTACTATTAGCAGAGACAATTGGAACTAGAATTAGTATCCACTTGTCTCTGCTATTAGTATCCCTCAGTAATAAAACAACTGATCCCATATATTAGTTTATAGGTGTTTTGGAATTAATTTTTTATTATAACGATAATTTTTTTTTTGATATTTGAATTGTATTTCTGATGAAATGAAATATTAATAAATGAATATTATATAGGATAACTATCCGGTCAATAACTCTCAATATGAATTATTGTTATGCACAATAATATTATTCTACTCATAATCATTACTAGTAGGGTATTATAAAATATATCGGACTTGTGCGGCTGGCGCGACCTGCCTGTTGTGCTGAAAAACGGAGATGTCGATGAGCTTGAAAGCTATAGTGCGTCGAATGTCAGCAATTTGAATGTCATTATCAATTAAGAAATTTCCTCACAACTAATACTTGTGATAGTTTAAAAATATTATAGGTATTATAGGTTTTGTAAGGTCTGTCGTTTGCTTGTTATGAGATTGATAATAAACTTTCTCGTGGAAGAAGGAGGGTTTGGAATAGCTGAAGGTCTGGTATTCCCAGTTCTATTTCCATAGATAAACTATTCAAAGATTGGCACAGGTGTTTCAAAATGGCCGCACATGCCCAAAATTGGCTTCCAGGAAGTGTTGGTCATTTAGAAGAGCCAAATGCCCCCACATATATCTATGAACATGAAATTAAACTTTGAATCACCATTTAATAACCTTGAACTTATTAAAGGGTGCATCCAATTGGGTGGAGTGATTAAAAACTAGCTATCGCTACCACTCCAGCATTTTGGAGTTATAACTCCGTTTGGTGTGATTAAAAACAGGAGTAGTCACTACCCTGTAGTTGTAACTCGATTTTTCCGGAAAAGGAGTTATAACTCCACTTTTGATGTGATTAAAACTTAGATAGCACTACTTTCTAGTAGTTATAACTCCACAATTTTAGAGTGTGCCCATCTACGCACTCCACTTTTGTCAGCTTGTCTTCAACTGGCTGCTATCCGAAAACTATTTAACGTATGTTTACTTTCAAAACATCATTATGTTCAAAAAATATTGATTATCATTCTGTGTGAGTATCAAAATTCTAAAATTTATATTACAGAAATTTTGAAGTATCAAATCCTAGCCTTGGAAATGGATACAGACAGGGTTCTCTACGCCCTTTCCTCATTTGAAATCTGAGATTAGTTTTCTAATTTTTACTTAATAAGACTCAACATGTAAATTCTTGATGTAAATTTATCTCCTTAAAAATTCTTTTATAGGACAATGAAAAAGTTTACTTCGAACACAACTACTGCAAAAAATATAAAAACAAAAGTCTTTAATTGCATCTGGAAAAATAAAAAATAAATGAACTTCGTAGTTTATTGTTTCAAACGTTATTTTTTAAGATGAAAATACGAGAATGGGTATCAATGTTAAAAATTTCCAGATATGCCAGAGTACCTTGAAATTTGAATATCACATAAATTATTTTTATAAAATGTCAAAGTTTGTAAAATTCTTTCCTCATTAATGAATTCATACTGCTATTTTAAAATTGAAAAATCACAATATTTTGAAGTACGTACATACATACATAAGAAATAAATTAATCAAATACTGTACAAACAACAATTTAAATGAATAAATTAAACAAAATAAATCAAATACTGTGTACAAAACAATTTAAATAAATCGAATAAAACAAAACATATCATGAAATTAGGTACTCCCGAGCCTACCCTGTGTGTATTTTGAATTTAAATACATACAAGTATTTTTCAAATCTTTCTTATTATATCAATTTCTTTTATTGGTTCAGCTTGGTAAAGCTTGTTTTCGATCACGACCGACGACTGGCTTGGCTGGCCGATTGGCGTCATAGAGTCGCGACACTCGCGACTGAGAGTATAGAGCGAATCATAAGAGAAAGAGAATAAATCACACAGAGCGACAGAGAGGAGCCAGAGTGATAGCCTTGAATTTGGAGTTGTATCTATGGTGGGTGGTGTGATTAAAAAGTGGAGTTATAACTACCCATAGCTATAACTCCGAATTTTCCGGACCGGTGTAGTTACAACTCCGAAGTGGTAGCGTTTGTTTAATCACTCCGATTTGAGCTAACGCTATCACTACACAGTAGTCACTACTGAGTAGTCACTACGTTTTAATCACTCCACCCAATAATCTCTTCGACGTTTTACTTCGCGATGACGTCTAAACGAGTAACGCATGCTGTCAGTGAATTCTATCTTCTCTGTCGAGCTCACAGGTCTGGCCTGTAGAAACAATAGGTTTCCGAAAAGACTCCATTCTGAGAACTGCATTGTCTGGTAAAGTTGTTGGGCCCACTATCGGTGTGTTTGCGGACCCAAACAGATCAGGGTCATTCCTCCCATCCCTTCGGGCGAATTTGTGTCGTCTGCGGCCACCCTTTCCGTCTTCACAGCCCGAAAGACGGCCTCAAGAAGTGCCGTTAGTCGGAGGGTTGTTTTGACAATGTTTGGACTTGGGTGGTCAATGAACCTCACAGGAGTTTGTCACAATTTTTTGTCACAGGAGAGGTCACCTACTACTCTTTTTTTGGCTTTGAAGAAAGAAGGAGTAGAAGAAGAAGACAAAGAAGATGAAGAAGAAGAAGAAGAAGAAGAAGAAGAAGAAGAAGAAGAAGAAGAAGAAGAAGAAGAAGAAGAAGAAGGTGAAGGTGAAGAAGAAGAATGTGGAGGAGGAGGAGGAGAAGAAGAATAAGAGTAAGAAGGAGAAGATTGAGGAGAAGAATAAAGGAGAAAAAAAAGGAGGAGGAGAAGAAGAAGAAGAAGAGGAGGGAGAAGAGATGGGAAGAAGGAGAAGAGGAAGAGGAAGAAGAAGAAGGGAAGAAGAAAAAGCAGAAGAAGAAGATGGACAAGAAGAAGGGTAGAAGATGGAGAAGAAGAAGAAGGTGAAGGTGAAGAAGAAGAAGGTGGAGGAGGAGAAGAAGAAGAAGAAGAAGGAGGAGGAGAAGAATAAGGAGAAGAATAAAGGAGAAGAAAAAGGAGGAGGAGAAGAAGAAGAAGAAGAGGGAGAAGAGAAGTAGAAGAAGAAGAAGAAAAAAAGAAGAAGAAGGAGAAGGAGGAGAAGAATAAAGGAGAAGAAAAGGAGAAGAAAAAGGAGAAGAGATGGGAAGAAGTAGAAGAGGAAGATGATGAAGAAGGGGAGAAGAAGGAGGAGAAGAAGAAGAAGGGAAGGATGAAAAAGGAGGAGAAGAAGAACGAGAGGATGGAGAAGAAGATTTAAAAGAAAGAGAATAAGGAGGAGTAGAAGGATTGGAAACTATTACCACAGACAACATAGTTAGTATAGTTAGTCAGTATAGTTAGTATACAGTATAGTTAGTATACAGTATAGTTAGTATACAGTATAGGCCTAGTTAGTATACAGTATAGTTAGTCTATGCTATTACATGTTGTTCATTAGCCGCAGCTTTTTGCGACCTTATCAATCATCATCATCCCTCTCATTACCCACGCACAAGCCTAGAAATCATGTGGGCATCACCCTCAGAAAAATTTTTTCACTCACACGGAACCTGAAACAGTAGGATCACCATGTGACTATGTCTCATATTGATCATATTATATTGATCTCATATATTAATTATTTATTGATCACCATGATGAATTTTTTTTGTAACCTTTTTTGAGCGTATTACATTCAGTCTTATTAATAATATAAAATTATTCTGTTTCCAATACGCCTACAGTGGGATGAGGTACCCGTTAAAACGGGGTTTCAATTTCTACCACTATTCAATACTCATGAATCATGAAATACTAATACAGTGGAACCTAAATTTTACGAGCCTCCATATAACTTAGCCTATATATATATAGAATTTTGTTACAGGGTATTCGTAGAAACGTGGGTGCAATTTTTGCCATTCATCAATTAATATTTATGAAATATAGGCTACTATTGCAGTGCTACCTAAGTTTCACAAGCTCCTATTTAGTTAGGGATTTCGTTCAATTAATTATGATATTTTTGTATTTCATTTCAAATGTTATCCTCATAATTTATTATCTATTATTATAACTTACTTTACTATTACTTTACATACTTCATTATTATTACTTAACTCAAAATGATGTAAAACTCATCTAATAAAAACAACTTATATATTCCTCTCGTACTTATAAAAAGGTGACCATTTCAAAATCATCGAAAAAATAATTTTGTGGTGAAATGACACAGTAATAACAAATCGTCTATTTGGTTATGCATTGTTTTATTTTTATTGATTTATTGTCAATGTTCTACGTAGTTGATTTATTCCTTCCTTAGTTTATAATTTCTATAATAATAGTCCCAAAAATATTCCTTCATTATCAACTTAATTGCTTCGTATTCCACGATCAATTCGATACTATTCCTGTTTATTTACTTATCTCATGAAAACATTCCAATTTTTAATTGGAGCTGGTTGCATGAATTCTGGGTAGCGATAAGGCAGACAAAAGAAACGTTCTCTATTTTCAACGCAGGGGATCGCTCAATGTTTACTTTTCTCATGGATGCATTAACTCTGACTTCATTATGTGTTCGCCAATTCCTTTTACTGGCGACACTGTCAATCGAGATAACAAGTTTGATAAATTTTCAAAACAAGTGTATTGACTCACTGACAATAATATCACAGACAACACTGTATAGTTAGTCTATGATAATAATATTTTCAATAAAACTCTGTTCAACTTGAGTCTTTAAAACACATTTATTCTAAATTATAATCTCACAACAATTAAGTAACTACTAAACTTACAACTGTTGTTTTAAAAAAATAGAAATTGATAATTATTAATAGATTAAAATAATTGATAGTAAATTATATATTGTGATAAGAACATTTGAAACAATTTAAAATTAAATATAATCTATAAACACAATTAATATAATATACACATATATATACACACAATATGTATAAAAGCCTTAAGCATAATAATACAATATAAAATATCCATTCAGATCTGCAATATTATCATTGTTATTAACCTAATTGTTTTTTTTTAATCACCTTCAAACGTATGAAACAGTCATTATTAAATTGTACTATCTTTGTATAAAATAGGCAAACAGGTTTTTTTTTGTAATCACAACTCCTCCGTGGTTTCTCAATCGTTTTTATTCGTTCATTTGAATGAGTAGATGTTTGATAAGGTCTTACATTTTGAAAAAAGTCATCGTGGACATGAGGAATGAACGATAAAAGTTTCAATCTTTGCCATTGCTTTAACATAGGGACAGGTGAATAAAAAATTTCATTTGAACTGATGATTATTTAATGATCAGCTGTTTTGATACAAATAAAAAATCATTCACTGTTCATTGCATCGGTGAAGAGGGCAGCGATGGGGTAGAGAAAAACAGAAAGATAGAGAGTAAGAACGAAAAGGAGATGACCGAGTAAAAGAAGAACGAAGAGAAGAAGGAGAAAGAAATGGAAAAAGAGGCGATGAAGAAGGGAAGAAGAAGGAGGAGAAGAAGTAGAGGGAGGTGAAGTACAAGATCGAGAAGAAGGAGGAAAAGAAGAAAAATAAGGAGGAGGAAAGGAAGAAAGAGAAGGAGGAAAAGAAGAAGAATAAGGAGGAGTAGAAGAAGAGAAGAAGTAGAAGAAGAAGAAGAAGAAGAAGAAGAAGAAGAAGGTGAAGACGAGGAGAATAAAGAAAAGAAGGAAAGGAGGAGAAGAAGAAGAAGAAGAAGAGAAGAAAGAGAAGAAGAAGAAGAAGAAGAAGAAGAAGAAGAAGAAGAAGAAAAAGAAGAAAAGAAAAGAAGAAGAAGAAGAAGAAGAAGAAGAAAAAGGAGAAAAAGAAGAAGGATGGGGAAGAAGGAGAAGAAGAAGAAGAAGAAGAAGAAGAAGAAGATGGGAGAAGATTGATTGATTGATTGATTGATTTTTTATTCGTGTGCTGAGTCTAGAAAGACCCATTGCACATTAATTCAAAACAGTACAGCAATGACCAAGTTACAATAATTAAAGTAAATAATTGCAATTTTGAAAAATAATATCATACTACTTACTATAACTATAATACAGCAGATTAAATCTATAATAAAGGTTGACAAACTATATACAAGAAAAAAAAATAATAATAAATAAATAAATAAAATGAAAATCAATTAATAAATAGAAATGAATAAATAACTAAGATTGTAAAAGTACAGCAATGACATGATTGGTGAAGAATAATAATAATAGTAATGAAAGAAAGAAGATGTTAAGCACTAAGACCGACCAGTCACTCATCAATCCCCAGCAAATAGTCATGCAAACGTTTTTTGAACAATGGGAGAGAAGTTGAAAATACAATGTGAGTAGGAAGGGAATTCCACTCTCTGCAGGCTGTGGTAATAAAAGATGAGTTGAATATGGATGTACGGTGATGAGGGATTTGTAGTGTGTATTGATGAGACCTGGTTTGACGAGCGGTATGAACGGAAGCCAGCAAAGTGAACGACTTGCGAAGGTAAGCTGGTCCTTCATTTCTCACTATGATCCTATACACAAGAATCAGGAGAAAGTATTTCCTTCGATTCTTGATCTTCAGCCAATCCAGTTCCATGTAGTAGGGTGTTATATGCTCATCACGTCTGGCATCATAAATGTATCTTACAGCATAATTCAGCGATCTCTGCATCCTACTGTTCAATTCATCAGTCAAGTCAATATATACAGGTGAGCAATAATCAAAAGGCCTTATCAATGATCGGACCAACAGAATACGTGTGCTTCGAGGTAGGAATTGTTTTAGACGTTTGAACTGGTGCATACCTGCAAACACTCTGTTGCAGACGTGAGTGGTCTGCTCCTTCCAGCTAAGAGTCTGGTCTATAAACAATCCAAGAGTTCGCACACTCTTCAGATAGGAAAACATTACCTGCAACCGTGATTGCCGGAAGTCCATCCTGATCAATTCTGCTAAGAAGAGTAGGGAAGCCAAGGATCATGCTTTTAGTCTTTGTGCATTGAGAAAGAGCTTATGGGCATTAGTCCATTGCAAAAGTGAATTGATATTCTGATTTATAGATTGAATTACTTCAGGAATACACACTGTTGAACTGTGGGCATAAATCATAAGATCATCCGCAAATAGGTGATATGAACAGTTTGAAAATACAGTGGGAACATTATTGATGAAAATAGAGAAAAGAAGGGGTCCCAATACAGAACCCTGTGGAACACCTTTCAGAACTGGTCTCCAATTGGAGGAATCACCAGATCTACCAAAACTGCTTGAACTCTATTTAACAAGTAAGAAGAGAACCATGCTATTGCTGAATCAGAGAAGTGACAATGATACCTCAACTTGTGAATGAGCAAAGAATGAGAAACATTATCAAATGCTTTACTCAAATCGAACTGAATAAGTATTGTGAGCAATCTCTTATCCATAGCTGCACGTATGTCATCTGTTATGCGCAAGAGAGCAGTACATGTGCTATGATTTTGCGGAAGCCAGACTGAAACTCTGAGAAAAAATCAAAACTACACAGATGATGACTCACCTGAGCATGCACAATTCTCTCAAGTGCCTTGGATATGGAACATAGAATGTGAATGGGCCTGCAGTCAGCAGGAGCAGTAGGATTGGCAGTTTTGGGTATAGGTTTGACCATAGAGCATTTCCAGAGATCAGGAAATTTTCCTGTCTGAAGAGAGACATTAAATATATGGGTGATTGAGGGCAGAATTACTGGCAAAAGTTTTTTATAAAACAAGTTTGGGATATTGTCGATACCTTTTGAGTTTTTGGAGCTAGAGAGTATTGCCTTTGCACTACAGAGGGAGTTACATGTGAAAAAAGAATTTCTACAGGCAAGTTATGACTGAACTGCATGACAAGATGATCCGTAGCCAGTGGTGAGTTGGATGCATCAGGCTGATTAGAACTATGGGTGAAAAAATCGTTCAGCTCGTCAAGGGGTATATTAATTTCGGTATTAGACCTCCCTTTATGAGCACCCAATCTACGGACATTATCCCACAGAGTTGATGTTGAGTTACCTGATTGAACTGCCTGTGAAAAAGCGAAGCTTTGCATTGCGACATAGTGATTTCACACGATTTCGCCAAGTTTTGAAAATGCTGAAGTCGACCTGATTACCAGTTCTGCTAAACACTCTTCTGGCTTTATCACGCTCACGTCTAGCGGTCAGTATTTCCTCATTTATCCAAGGTACAGGTTTCCGCTTAGGATGTGCAGTACGCACAGGCATGCTTATCGAAAATGCTGTGAATCATACTATTGAATACTGCAACCTATAGTGTGCCATGGTATATTGATAGCATCCTCGAGACATCTCTCATTGTTGAAATGTTTGAAGTCTCTATATGAGTAGCTAGTTGTTGGTGATTCATCAGATTTCAAATTATAGACTAAATAAATCATATCATGCATGGAGAAGGTGAAGTAGGAAAAGGAGAAGGTGAAGAAGAAGGAAAAGATGATGGAGAACCTTGTGTGCGAGAGAGAATGGAGGAGGGTGTGTGGGATGTGTGGGGAGCGGTGGGTGACTCTTATCCCCTCCATTACCTCTAGGAGTCTCGGCACATCACATCTTGCTAGCTCAAACGGCTCAAAGCTTCATTCGCGCTGGATCATTAGGTGAGTAAACTTCTCTCAGTTCGGAGATCCTCTTTAGTTTGTCATCTTAGAAACTTTAGTGACTTACCTGTTCAAACTTGACTCTTGCGAAATAGAGTTTTTCCCAATATTTTCCTTACCTCTAGGAGTCTCGCTCGGCACATCACATCTTGCTAGCTCAAAGCTTCATTCGCGCAACATCAATCAGGTGAGTAAACTTCTCTCAGTTCAGAGATCCTCTTTAGTTTGTCATCTTAGAAACTTTAGTGACTTACCTGTTCAATCTTGACTCTTGCGAAATAAGAGTTTTCCCCAATATTTTCCTTTCCAAGAATTTCAATTTTTCAATTATTAGATTTATTCATTGTTTTATATTTTTGAAACTTGAAATCTAGAACTTGACTCCCTCAGACTTTTCAGTAGTATAGTATTAACAGTATTCAATTCTATATCATAACGAGTTGAATTTGAACTTTTTTGTAATGTTTTTCCAATGTAAACATGTACTAGACCTACTTAACCGCAAAATTATATTTAGATTGGTATTATCTTGAAAGTATAATGCTGTTTTGCTTCAAGTTTTGAATTTTCTCAATTTTAACAAATTTTCCCTGTGATTTCAAGCCACTAACAATCATAATTTGCAGTTCGAAAGAATACAATAACAGGGTGTCTACTAGTCACGAAAGTAACGAAATAGGCTATCTCTTTCTCTCTAATCTATCTCTCTTATCTATTTCTTGTATTCAGTGTTATAGGTATGAATGTGTTCAGTAGTAGGTGGATAATGATAACGTTCTCTCTAATATTCAGGTTGATGTTCAGTTATTGTTCAGCAATTATGATTTTATTTAAAGATAGTACTTCATGATTTTATTGTTTGAAGGTCCTTGATAATGACAATTTTATACTGTCTTACACAGTGGCGTAACGTTTGCCAACTGGGCCCCCCGCAAAAAATAATTCCGGGCCCCTCCTTCTAAAATCTCACGCCCCTCTCATAAGCCTGGTTTTCATTAGTAGAGTTAGTGGTAGAGTTCCCTGGGCGAGTACTAACTATCTTGTGAACTCTCCCAATGAAAACGTTCATAGTAGAGTAGAGTGATGGTAGAGTAGAGTGGGATAGCACCGTGGGATAGTACTCTACCACTTGCCTTCCCCCACCACCGCTTCTCACTCTACTCTACCACCACTATCCTAAAGAAAACAGTCTCGAGCTAGTAGAGTAGAGCTGGTAGAGTAGAGTCATTTCAAGGTTAGATCTGTTCACTAGACAACACACTTACCTACTATTCTCAATTGTAGTGGAAACAGCTACTCGACCAAGTAAGTATAGTAGAGTTAGTACGGTAGAGTTAGTATGCTAGTTACTCTACCACTAACTCTACTAAAGAAAACCAGGCTTTAGCCCCTATTCACTGAACCACAACCATTAAACTCATTAATGAGAGCATACCTCATGAGTGAATAACATATACAATATACAATTATACATGTAATAAAATAAAACATGCTCTTGATTCAATTCTACAATAATTGTAATAATTATTAGTGATTTATAATAATTCATAAAAAACTGGTTACTAGATTAAAGTAGCCTGGTGTGACACAGGCTTTACTAACATATTACAAACAGACACACAGGCAACACTCATTTTGAAAGCTAGCAAAATATATTTGTTCACTTGAAGGAAAGAAAGATAGTAAAGACGGAATAATTGAAAATCGAACATCATAATACTGAAAATACGTGTAGGAATGCAATATGAATAATTTTTTTTTACCGTAATAAAGAATTAAAACCCACTTTCACAAACTCACTGCTGACAGCTCATTTCACAAATTTCTAAAAATGAAATTTTAGAAAAATTTTTGAAAATGAAATAATGAATTGAGATTGACTGAGTAAGCTATAGCCTATAGGCTATTCTTCGACAACTCTTGCAGTCTATTTCTATTATGATCAGGAATTAGATTGGCGAAACAATATATTTGTGTAAACAGTCTGTGTCTGGGGACCGGATGTCTGTCTCCATTCAATGATTTGTAAACAAAATTCATTATTTTCCGATAAGCTACTTTGAACCAGCAGACCTTGTGCAACTATTTACGTTCTTCCGTCATAACAACTCTCTGGCAATTTTTAATTAACTGACATTCTAATTGTTGATGCATAATTTTTTTTACAATGACAATTATGAATTATTGAAATTTGTGTGCATAGTTGTTAATTGCCCAAAATAAAACTTTTGCTTTTCTTGTTCAATCATTACTTTAATTTTATTTCTTAAAAAACATATTATATTATTTCAGGCCCTAGCCCGGGCCCCCCCGCGCCGAGGGGTTTGCGGGGGTGTAAGTTACGCCACTGGTCTTACATCAATGTATTATTGAATTCTTCTAAAAACATTGTTCATAGTGATTTTGATGTAGGCCTACGAATTATGCCTACATCTTCGAGATCAGAAACCTTTTATGATTCCTGAACCTTTCTGCAAGATTTTATTTTGTGAAATCTCTGATAGTGGAATATGATAGTAGTTGTTGTAACGGTCATCTGTGTTCGATAGTTCTAGAGCTTCAAAAAATAATATGAAAAATTTTCATTTTTTTACAGATCATCATCCGAAAATTGTGAAGGAAAAGTGAATATCACAAGTGAGTAATTTGAATTCAGTATTTACATTATTGATATATTTATGCGGGTACATGAATGTCTGCTTTATTAAAATGTTCTTTTCCTAAATAACAAATTTCTAAATTCTCCAAAGAATTCAAGTTGAAATTTTAAATTGAAGAAAAATTAATATAAAAAATATATTTGAATAAAATGTTATTCTGTCCAACGTGGATTATTCAAAGTGCCTATTCGAGTTTGCAGTGCAGTTATACTTTCTTTACATTTCAATTTGAATCGTCTATTGTTAGTTTGCAATTATAATCATTACTTCAACAAACAATAAAAAATTACAAAATTAGAACACATCCAATGATGATAGATAAGTTAATGACAAGCGAGAATGATTGTTGTGTTTGTTTCGTGACCGGGTAATCCATTCAATAAGCTTCTCTGTCTGAATTAAATACAAATTTTTTACAGCAATTAAAGATTTTCAGTAATGATTTGAATGATGTGATTTATGTCATTAGAAGAAAGTCATTTGCTATCCACCAAATTGAGAAAATACTACTGTACAAGGTTTCAGCTTTTATAGCAGGATCCTTTTAACTTGTCAACATATGTTTTACTCGGCCACCAGTACAATACTTAACCTACAAATGCTGAATCTCGCAGATTATTGAAAAGGTCTTTGAAAAAGTTATTCTTTGAAAGGTCTTTGAAAGACTTTGAAGGTCTTTAAGACTTTTAAGCCTTTTGATTATTGTGTCGAAATCACTGTTTAATTATTACCGAAACAGCTGATTTCTGACAAGTTAAAAGGATCTTGCTATAGACAGAATGTGAAACCTTTTTGATTACAGTATTAGCCATTATAAACAGTAATACTGGAATCTAGTAGCCTACCAGTAGGCTACTACCAGTAGGAAAAGATAACCATTTTAGTTCTGTTTAATTTGGCTTGTACTCACTGTATAACGTGAATTGTAACTTACTTTGAATATTCGTTTGATATGTGGACTATATTTTGAATAAAATTAGATGACCATACAAAAAAATATTTAAAAAATATTATTTATTTTTATTCAGATGCCAGCAACAACACGATCACTAGCGCGGAGGGCAAGGGCAGCCGCCCGCCCCTACCCGCCGCAGCCCCCTGAAATCAACCCCCTAGCAGCCCTCAGTAAGTTGGAAAATTCCCAAATACAGTACTCTTATTCTGCAAATGTATAATCAAATTAGATCAATTCTCCCCAATTGAAAGTTCAATTGCAAAAGATACTAATTTCATATTAAAAAGGTTCAACATGCATTTCTAATAATGCATGTTTTTTCATATTCACATTCTGTGATAGATATTTAATCATGATCATCTTACATAATTATTCTGTAAATATGTAAATATGGATTGTTTCGATATTAGAATCAGAATTTAGTATGATTTTAATACGAAAATGTGGATTATTGTGTTGTGAATCTTTACTTTATTCTACTGGTAATTATCACTATTTCAAAAGAACACTTCTGTCTGATGATGTCCAACACCAGGACGAAACGATCGTTATTATGTAAGTGAAGTCAAGTTTTTCTGCTTGGAAGTGTTGGAATAGTGAGAATATGGAGTTAGTACCTATTGCAATTGAGCTTATTCAAATTAGGAGGAATGATTAAGACTTTTAAACCTTTTGATTATTGTGTCGAAATCACTGTTTCTGAAAAGGTCTTTTATAATGAATGAATAATAAATAAGTTAGTTTATTGATAAAGTTTAGGAACAGTTTAAATAAATTTGAAACAACGCATTGATTATTGATAATCCATTCATAATCTCGAATTTACTTCTTGGCTTTTCAAAATTGAGCTTATAGTTCTCTATTATTGCTGCAGTTATTTGTTGTCAAAATATACTCAAACTCAGGAATTGTTTGAATTTGACAAATTAGTATCAAATGATGAACTTGAGGTGTTGATTATTGTTTGTTACTGATCAGATAATTCTTGAGGCAACCTGGTGCCTGTTATCGGAAAAATCTTTCCAAGTGAATATATTGTATGTATTAAATCTTCTCGATAATGAAGCGAATTATTCAGTAAAGTTTAAGATAGCCTAGAATAATTCCGTTAGAAAGTTTGACAATTTGATTGAATTGTAGAAATGTTCTATAGAATTTGGCTCTTGATGTCTTGTGCATCAGGGAAGAGAATGAGGCACCTAGACATTAATAGCACAACGCATAGCTTGTTGAATTGATGAATGAATAATGATAAATAACCAATAATTTGATAACCATAACCAATGGAATTCACCCTAGAAATTCTAATACTATTAGCACAACAGATGTATCCTAAACTTGATAATCCATTGTGGAAATTTCTCAATTAATTTTTTGTATTACTCCCATTTTTTATATTTTGTTCATTGCTTATTCAATTTTGTTGATGATTCTTTTTCATGTTGATACCTTACTTTCGCTAAATCCAATTATAATTTCGTGGGTTCATTATTCTGACAATCAACTAAACCATATTTTTCAAGTTGTAATCGAATTGATTTGATGCGTTTATTGATAAACGAGTATGGAGGCATTGTGATATCAATTGATTATTTGATTTTTCTTGATATTCACAGTACTGATGCTTTATACAGTGTGTTTCAGAACTCCCTACCAATATTCTAGGGCATTGGTCCTGGTCAAAAACCATATCTACAGGTGTAAATATCATATTTAAATTGTCAGAAACAAAATTAGTGAAAAAAAATGGCATCTGTGTGAGTAACTAAGGACAATTTAAATATGATATTTAGGTATGGTTTTCACCCAGGAACAATGACTTAGAATATTGGTAGGGAGTTCTGAAACATTCTGTATGTGTAAATGTTCGGAGGCTCTTTTGAAAATTCTGTATTAATTTATTGTTTGTACTGATAAAGATTATTCATCTGTACAGTTGAATGAATGTATTCGTTGTGAGCATCTACAGTGTTGCGCTCTGGCGGATAATCGAATGAATCTTTCCGGGTAGATTAACATGGGAAAGGATAGGCTTAAGTACGTAACAATTAGTTTATAATTGAAATAGAATTCCTTGTCGCTATTTTTCCTACTTATCGATTGTCGAATTATATTTAGAATGATAAAATGAACACATCACATGTTCTTAATCATTATTATAATCTTCAATTCAAGTTTTAAAATCAACTTTGAAGGTTATGTTTCAAGCTGACTAAGCAGACGAAGTAGTTTATCCACAGCTGAGGTCATTCCCATTGGTTATTATTTCGAAATGGATTGTAGGTGCGAGACTTCAAATCAATCATATGCTTTTGAACTGGATCCTTCACTCTATTAATTCAAAACTGAGATCCGATATGAATTGATAATACCTTTCATAAAAATGAATGAGCGTTCTCACATCTTGAATTTTTAGAAATTCAGAACAACTGGCAACGTGCACTACTCTCATCTCTATTTTTCGCAAATAATTAATGTTGCTTTTCTTTCGTTCTACAGTATTGAAATCTGTAATATAAATTACGTTATTATTAATATTGGACAGTAACATTTCATTTACAATATTGTAATATTTTAGACAGTGTAAGTGATTTGTTTTTTTCTCTTACAGTGCTAGCAATCGGGTCTGTACTGGTGGTGCCACCGCCGCCTTCGCCGTCGCCGCCTCCCGAGGAGCCCCGGGGTCGGAGAAGACCTCGGGTGGAGGACGATCCGGATGAGGAGGAAGAGTTGCAGCCTCCGAGGAGGCGTGCGAGAATGTAAGTACCTTCTTAGAGTTATTTCACGTTTCATATTCGCGCGTAGTGAGGTGCGGTAGACTGAAGAATACCGTTGTGAGGCCTAGTTTTCATTAATGGAATAATAATAGTGAGAAAAAGCTTGGTTCTCATTGGTAGGATTATGAAGCAGGTGATTAAATTATTACAGAAACAGGCAATATTGTATTTTGAATTGCTCTATGACATACAGTGTGATATTATAGAAACAGGCAAAATTGTTTTTTTTTTCGAAATTTGCAACGTCGTTGGCCATGTGCCCACAGTGATATTTATTTGATTTGACGCTTGGCATTTGATGGATGAAGATATCATTTCTTTGCCATCGTACTCTACGGTGATCAGCAACGTTGAAAAATGATTTTATCTTTACCCATACCAAGCGGCGAATTAAATGAATGTCACTGTATGTGTAGAGTCTTCGAATATTGCTTTGTTTTTATTACTTCTGTATACGTACACTGTTGACATGTCACCTATCAATTGGGAGTATTCCTAAAAACTGACGTAATGTGATGAAGATGAATAAATAGATAAATACTTAATCGAGGCAAAAGTAATTGTCTTCCGTTCATTTCATTTGATTTACTCTCATACAATTTCAAAAAAATACAATAATACAACATATTATAATACAATACAAAATTGGAAAAAGTGTTGAGGTGACCTCATTAAGGTGCTCTAGAGTATGAATATTTTGGCCTAAATGATTTATTGTGCGAGTACGTTTTATCATTGATTTCAGATAGAAAATCTAAAATCAATGGTTTTATCATCAAGTATAGTAAATTTATTTTTATTTGGCGGATGGATCAGTTTATTACAAATTGAGAAACTGACTCGTCATGTTGTTCGGCTACGCGCACAGACGCACTTGAACACATGTTTGTCTTAAAAAACGTACTACTGTCCTACTAGGATAGAAATGATATGTAAATTATAATTATACAGGGTGACGCATAAAGAACGATGTTTTTCAAAGTGTTATAAGAAAGTTTATTTGAATCATAAAATTATCTTCCAAATACCAAAAATACCAAGTAAATAACCCAATTTGAGAATTTGTATGAAAAACTCCAAAACACTTGAGTATATTTCAAAAATTACATAGAAAAGATGGCGCCCTTAATGCGTTAATGCTCATTAAAAGCCTCAAATTGGTCCTTAACTTTTGATACAGCAGCAATTCATTCATGTATTGCAGTATTCAAATCTTCAATGTAACGATATTTACGATAGTAAACTTGAATTTCAAGTAAAGAAGAATCTCATGCCAATAAGCTCGACTTGAAACTTTCTGCTGAAGCTCCGTTGAACGACGATTGCAGATTCATTCTATTGGAAATATTGTTCAACAGCAAATACGCGTTTTTGCAAGGTCAATTGCGCCATTGATACTAAAACTGGATACTTTAACCTACAAAATGGTGTCGCTCTGCGGTTTCAGACAGCTCTAGTCCACTGATAGTATCCTACTCAAATCCATCCGTTCTTTTTGCGCCACCCAGTATATAGTATATATATAATATCTTCAAAAAATTGATCATACAATAACGCAAGTTGATCAATATTCAACGATTATTGAATATTGTGTATTATTATTGAATTGAATATTAATAAACTAAAAACTTAACCAAAACTTGAACCCAAATCTAACCTATGAATGCTAGGTCTAGCAGATTGCTCGCTGACTATCCTGTCGCAGCTGAGCTCAACATCATCTATTTATGGAAAAAAATCATTCGCTATTCACCAAATAAAAATAATTATTTCAGTCAAGTTATTTCCTATTCTTATATTCTATTCAATGAAAGTTGATTATTGTACTTTCATATTTAATTTCATACCTGACCCGTATGCAACATTTTTGCTTAACGAAGATTAAACCATAGTTAAAACTTGGTTCAAGTTGTGGATTTCAGTATGAACAGTGGATTAAAATTGAAGAGAGTTTGAAAGACGTTTTGTTAAGCTTTGTACAGATATTATGATGCTGGTAGTGGAGCAACTGCAGGCGCTACTTATGCAACCTGCTTAGCAACTAGATAGACAGTACAAAATTACACAGAGTGTCTGACCGAAATTTTAACAGATGTTGAATATAGGCCTACATTTTACATAACATTTCCGACAGAAAATGTTCAGTGAACTTTTCTCGTATCGCCCTTCGTTTTCGAGATAATAGATTTTTTGATATTTTTGGAATATGCCTTTGGAATATACCAAATGAATCGAGAACCACTTATCGGACTTCAATTTTGAGTTCATATTTGAAAAGAGCAGAAAATTTGACAATGATTCAATGTTTTATTTGTGTAAAAACCCAACATTAAGAGTCATCTGTTAGCGGTCAAAGCTCAAAAAGAGTGATTTTTCAAATAAGTTCCAAATTTTGAAATGTAATTTTTTCGAAAGTTATTAAAGTTTCAAAAATGTTTAGAGACGCGAAAAACTTCCTTCCTCTTCAAGCTTTCCGATAAGACTAAATTCAAATCTCTAAAGCTATTAGCTGTGTCACAATTTGTGATTTGCATTATGCTCTTCAACCATCGCACCTGAGCGCTTCATTGAATGTATATTATCTACAATTCTTTGTAATTTCAACACCATCAGGTAGCTAGTTATTTCAGAACATTCGTTTATTGACTTATTCGTTTTAAAGGCATGAACATCAGATTAGAAGTAGGATACTTGTGGGTTTCATATCCGGTATGCATGTCATCAAATAATTGAAAATCCTGAGATAATAAGCAGTCTGATAGTGTTCAAACTACAAAGAATTACAGATAAATTTGCGGTGAAGGCGAGAAGAGGTCATGCTGGCGTATAAAATCATGCAGTTTTAAAAAAAGACAGTGTTGCTGAATTCACATGTAAAATTTTATTCTTCAAACTTGATGTTATCCAAATCTAGAAATCTTACAATCTTATCCAATTCGATCATAAATATTTCATTGAATTGAATTGAATTTTATTCTCAATACCAGATATACAAATACAAATATATACATATATACAAACATGTCAGAAAAAAAACAACCATACACTATTGTAAAAAATAAAGAAAAAAAAAAAAACAATCTGAATGAGAAAAAAAAATCTAGCACGTAAGATTAAATTACGGACCGCTGGAGGGAGTCTTAAAAATGGAAAAAAGAGAAAAAAAAAACCAAAAGC
The DNA here is from genome assembly GCA_017141395.1 of Laodelphax striatellus. Taxonomy (NCBI): domain Eukaryota; kingdom Metazoa; phylum Arthropoda; class Insecta; order Hemiptera; family Delphacidae; genus Laodelphax; species Laodelphax striatellus. The sequence goes on along the minus strand of CM029544.1, from coordinate 18,675,278 downwards.
GATAGAAAGTCGAGAAAAATTAAAGGGAAGAAAACAATATTTTGAACTGAGAGAATTTCAGTTTGAATTGAAACAAGTTAAGAATTTGGTAATGGAAATCTAACGAAAATAAGAAGAAGTAAGAGGAGAAATACAATCATAAAAAAAATCTAATATAAAAGTTCGCACTTAGTAAACTATATAAATTAGAATTAAATGGTCATATAATAATTTGAAACAAACTCTCTAGATTTTCGGAGGTGAAAGACAAAAGCCAAAGTTTAATTATTCATTGTCCCAAGACCAAAAAAAAAGAGATTCAGGATTTTTTCCATGTGTTTTTCTAGGGATTTTTTCAAAATTTCTGTCCATTGAATTAAAGAGTAGGCTAATTTGCATTTGATAAATAATATTTCAGTAAGAAAGATCAATAACTGTTTTCCAGTACATACTCAAACTTCAATACTCTCAAAATATGATCAGATTTGTATTACATCATTAGAGCTTCATTTCAAATTTTTATAAATTATGATATCAATTTCCTGTATTCCTGTTAGATCAGTTTTCAGATAATTTTTGTATTAAAAATAGCTCTCGTTTGTAATATTTCAATTTATTATAAATTATAGAGCTCTACCGCTCCGAATGTGTAATATTCATTGACCAGTATCCATACTGAATGATATTATTCAATCAGTATATCACAATGGTACTTCCCGATGCTAAGCTCCGTGTCCCTGGGAGGAATGCGATGTCATCGATAACAGGTTTTTGCAGTGTATAAAAATGCCATCTTCGTCTCTCCGATTCAGCCGTAAGGGACACGGAGCTTAGCATCAGGCAGTATGAATAATGGAGCACTGTTGTAACATGATGAAATATTTTCAGGAATTTTAACGTAGACTATTTTCAATATTTGTTTCTGTACTAACAGCTAGAATGGAAAACCTAAAAGTGGTGGTAGAAACCAACTTTTCCACTACTTCTATTTAGGATTTTCTTTTCATATTATTATCCAAAATCCTTCTTGAATAATTGGATTTTATTTTTCCACTACTTTTACAACTACTTTTCCACTACTTCTATTTAGGATTTTCTTTTCATATTATTATCCAATCTTCTTGATTAATTGAATTCTATTTTTCCTGCAGGAACCGGATTGAGGATGAGGAGCCTCATCCTCAATTGTTGGAGGAGCCTCATCCTCAATTGTTGGAGGAGCCACATCCTCAATTGTTGGAGGAGCCACATCCTCAATTGTTGGAGGAGCCTCCACTCTGTAAGTAAACTCACTTCCACCAATTAACTACCTTTTTCAACTAATATATGGATTTTTCCTACTCATTGCCTGAGATATACACGATCTTTTATAAGTTCTTTTCTCTAGAATTATGATTCAAATTGATGGAATAGGTGGAAAAATATTTTTAAATTGTTTAAAGTAACAAATTAATGAATAAAATGATATGAAATAAAATAGAATATTCATTATTCAGTAGTTGAATTTGATCTTTCAACAATTGATTAGGCCTAATTCAAGTTTCCAAACAAGAAATATTTGGTAGAAATATTACATATAATACATATTTTTCAGTAGTTGAATCTGATTTATTAATTGAATAGGCCTGACTCCATTTCAAATTTCCGAACGTTTTCTTGTTATTAATCTCTAAGTTGAAGTTACATTCTACTGTATTTGTCTTTCTATTCGTCAAATTGTTATTTGTTGCGAATAACAATTAACACTGTAACTATTATTCCTGTGGTTTCATGCTTCTGTTTGATGGAGCAGTGGCTTATGACAGTGTAAGTACATGATAGTAGTGACAGTTCAATTTATAATACTAGAATTGTCTCTGATGATAACCTACCGAATGCTATGGATTTGAGAGTAAACTAGCAAAAGGATTCGTTGTATCTAGTTTCCGCAACAGATGGCTGAATAACATTCAGTTGGACTTGATATCTCATGGAATAAAATCGAAAAAATTCAATTGGACCATCCAACTTCAAAGTGACGAGTCAGTGATGACAGATTTCACATCCAATTAAATAGCTTTGTTTTGAGCTAGCGAATCACTACACATTCACTACCGTAGGCTAGCTAATCATGCTATGCATGTCCTATCTGTCAAGCTCATTTCAACTGATAAAATTTGTTGAGAATTTGATTTTAGAATAGTTTTTATTAAATGTCAATTATTCATTTTCATATCTGTTATGCTCTAAATAAAATATTTTAATATTGTTATTGAAACTGATTCCATTGTATACACGACTTTATCGTGAGTCAATTATTTCTTTACATGGTGAACTCAGCCAAAAACAATATTTTCCATTCAAATCTTTGTTTTATTTTTGTTGTCTTGAGTCGTTCAACAGTTTACCGTAGCTAACATTTCCTTTCTTTTCTTATAGACGCAGAGGGTGCCTTGGTGTGGGGACGGTTAGGGCGACTTCCTTTCCACCCGGGGATCATAGTAGCTGATCCCCAGGGCAATTTCCACGAGAAAAAGGGTGAGTAATATACATCCAACTAGTTACTATCAGACGAGGTGATTGAAAAACAAGGTAGTTTCACACTAATACAGATTTTTAGAACACAAATTAACTATATTACCGGATTCGAAAAGTATCAGATCCACATGATTGAGAATACAAACTTCCTGTCTGATTTGCATGACATTGAATAATCAAATTCTGTGAAAAAAATAGCTGTCTATCCAGTTCTATGAGTATTAAATTTCAGTACTTTGTAGGACTGAAACTACAATGAATTGAAATAAGTAATTGAAAAATATTAAGAATTAAATATTAATCATCAAGAATTAAAAAATATGTAAGGAAGTCCAGTAGAGGTCGTGGTGGCTTTGGCAAAAAGTCTACAAAGAGTCTACAAATTTGCTTAATCCAATAAGTAAAAGATCGGAAAGTCCGAACTCCTGATCCTCAATGACGTCACCACTATCAGCTGAACTAAGTTAGCTACTGTTCAGTATCCTGGTGAACACTATCTTGTATTCTATTTACCTTGCTATCAGCTATAAATTATTGCTTTCGGGCCTTACTGGAAACATTTTCGAGTAAAGTAGTATTTTTTCAATTAGTGGGATGAATCAAATTGAAATCAGTAAGGCTAAGGCCACTCTACAAGTGCTAAGCTGATTGACAAGGTAGGAGCTATGTTAGGAGCAACGATACTCAGTGGTCAGTAGTAAGGCTAAGGCCACACTACAAGTGCTAAGCTGATTGACAAGGTAGGAGCTATGTTAGGAGCAACGATACTCAGTGGTCACATTACGAGGCTTCTAGTTTGGTGACACACAATCCATTTGCGCCGTGTTTTTTGTGAGAACGAAACAATATTATGTTGCTCTCTATACTGAGTTTTAGTTAACTTGCTTCAATATTCAATCATTAAAATTCTATACAGAAGTATTATAGAATTTATATACTATTGTTTTTGTTTAATACAGCAGCACGTTTGCTAGGCGCATTCTGTCTTATCGCAATATCAGCTGATATGTCACTTATTCTATTGCAAAAGTGGGCAAAGTACAAACACGTCTGTTCTCTACGCTACTAGCTTGGTGACTAACGAAGCTCCTACCTTAGCACGTCGCTCGTGGTGTGGCCAACTGCAATAGTATGCAATGAGGCGTTCACTAGGATCGGTCACTCGTCTCTTTAACATCAAGCAATGCTCCTAGTAGTGTGGCCTTAGCCTAAGGGAACAGACATATGTTGAAATTTACTCCTAAAAGATCTCATTGATAGATGTTTGATAATATCTTATTACCTAGAAGTCGTTGTAGACATGAGGAATGAACGAACAAAGTTTCAATTTTTGCCATTGCTTTAGCATAGGGATAGGTGATCTGGAAATGTTCACATTTCAACTTATATTATGATTTAATGATTAGCTGTTTTGATATTGAAATTCTATTAAATTTCTTATTGATTTATTGATCACTGATTCGGTGAGGACATTTGTGACGAGAGTAAGATGAAGAGAAAGAATGAGAGAGGGTGAGTAGAGGAAGAAAGTGAGGAGGAGGAGAAAGAGGAGGAGGAGGATTTGAAATATTTCACTTATTTCAATGAAGTTGCAGTTTTGTACGACCTGGGATGTCCTAATTCATTGAAATATCGACATTATTCATTTATCGAAAATCAGAATAGGTTACTAGGGATTGATAATGATGTAACAACCGAATCCGGTATCTCGATATTTTTATATTTCCAGTCTTCTTATTTTATAAGGTATTTTATTCAGTATTGCTGATCATAACTGTAGTGTCAGCTGACAGCTATTGATCAGTTTATCACATGCTAGTTTGTAACATGGGTAATCACATGTTCAATTATAATATTCTTTGTATCCAAGATAAATAAAGATGCATTCTGAGTTATGGCTATCAAGCATTAATACGTGTTTCTTCAATAACTACAACAACATCGCCTTCAGTGCTACACAAAAAAAAATATATTTATTGTTGATGATAGCTTGTTTGAGAATAACTATTGATTGATTTATTTGCAGTGAACGTGAAAGGAGTCGCCCGCCACATGTTCAGAGTGGCGTGGTTTGATGGTACGGGGCGCTACAGTTGGATGGGAGCCTCGGCACTCGCCCCCTTCCAACCGCCCCCCGCCCCACTGACGAACCGCGCAGCTCTGAATAGCCTCAAGGAGTGGCTGGCAGGGGTGAGTATTCCATCCTATCAATACATACATTATTGTTTAGTATATACTATATGTTTACAATACCCATATTATCAACCTTTTACCCATGTTCACACCTTCGTCATGCTTTTCACGCATCCTATTGGAATACTAGGCTGGAAAACGCATACTGCAACGCATGCGTCATGTGCTACACATCAAGCGCAGCACACAAAAATCGACCAAGGGATTGAAAGCTAGGAATTTTTTTTAGCTGCCGCATTTACACGATCAAAATTCTTTTCAGATTTCTTCCCATTAAATATGACTGTAAACTATGAGCTGTATTTATGAAGTGAAATTTTGTTTCATGAGCCAAAATTAAGAATTTGACAACCTCATGCTGAAAAGCTTCAAAATCGCTTCCCGGTGGTTCGGAACTCACCTGAAGCTGTAGGTCCATTCATTTCTCATCATCATCCCTCGTTACCCACGCACAAGCCTAGGGGGCATCACTCCTAGCTAAAAAATCTTTTGAATATTTTAATTGGTTATTCGTTATCAACTTTTTGTTAGATATATTTGAATATTTCCAATTCATTGTTGATTCGGCATGTATTTTTTTTGTGAGGATGATGCCCACATGAGCTCTAAGCTTGTGAGTGGATGAATACTTTTTAGGCGGGACCGTCTTCTACGTCTTTAGTCGTAGTGAACAGGGATGGATATTATCAAACCGGCGAGAAGCCATCATGGCAAAACTTCCACTGTGGTTACCTTTAACAATTTATATATAGCATTTGTTAACAAAAGATGTTAGACTCAACCTAACTTTCAACGCTTCGTTCAGATAGGTTGAAAAGTTGAAATAAATTTCAAATACTAATCAGCAACTTATTGAGTTCTATTTCAGTATTTATTTTTAATTTAAAAAAAATTTTTCTTCATCTCACTTTGTGGAAACTCACTTTCCAATATATTTATGAACTTACTGCTAATGTAGTGAAGTCTTCTAAGAAGTGTTGTGTTGGTAGCATATATTTGATATTTTCTTATTGTATTAGGTCTTGAGTTATAATTTATGTCATCAGATAAAGGAAATGTATTCTCATATTTTGAACTGTAATTTGTTATCAACTAAGATAAAGCTGTCTAATAGTTTGAACATCAAAATTTTTGAGCAGACTTCTACTATCATACATTCTAGGTTTCTTCGAAATTGTTTTTATTATTTAACAAATCATCTACATACAGAATGAAAAATATTGGTGAGAGTACAGTTCCTTGAGATAATTCATAACATGACAGTTTTTCTATACTTTGATTGTTACTTATTGTTAAAATTTGAGATCTGCCGTCCAAATAACTTTTTATAAATTTCAAGGAATGACCTCTGAAATCATACTTCTCCAGTTTATTGCAAATTTTATCATGTGGTATGGTGTCAAAAGCCTTGGGTGAATCCATGAAAACGGATGAGAAACGGTAATATAATTATAATATAATAATATAGTGATGAATATCACCATAGCCTCCTCTAATACATGTATTAGGAGGCAGTGTTATACAGGCAGTTTTATGTAATACATGTATTAGAGGAGGCTATGATATCACTGAATAAATTTATGTATTTAACTTTTTTATTGATTATTTGTAATATTGTGAAATGTGTTTTTCATAGGTTTCTTCATTATGGTAAAATGAATAAATTTTTTGCAGGCAAAGAGGTTTAATGGGGCGGATAAAAGGGCATCCAGGCTCCCCAAGGCGGGGGCACAAACAACCTGGATGGAGGGGGTGGAGGATGCAGCCAGGCTGGCGCCCCTCGGCAATGAGTTGAGGCTGCAGCACTTGGATGCGCTGGCCGCCCCTCTGCCGGACGCCGAGGAGGAGCTCGACGAGCCAATGCCTCCTCCGGACCACCCCCTCGAAGCGCCCCCCGCTGAAGTGGATGAGCGGGAGCCGCCCGCGGCCAACGAGGAGCCCCAGCCATCGCCACCGCTGCCACCACCGCCGTCACCACCGCAACCGCTGCCAGCGTCACTACCGCCACCGCCGTCCCCACCGCTGCCGCCAGAGGAGGAGGAGGAGGAGGAGGAGGAGGAGGAGGAGGAGGAGGAGGAGGAGGAGGAGCATCGCCAGCCTTCGCCGCCTGCAGTAAGTTTGCGGCTTTTCACTTCCATCTCACCATGAAAGATAGTGTTCTTTTCTACTGATTAGATACAGGCAGTTTTCACGAGCTTAGAATACAACAGATTTCATGTAAAATAACAAACAATATTACACAGTTAATAGGCAACATTACATTTGTACATCATGTACTAAAATACATTTTTTTTATCTTTTGATAACACAATTCTGTATTTTACCCCTGAGTTTACCCCGTGCAGCGCAAAGCGCCGCTTGCTTGCTCAGTCCTGTATCGTTTAAGAATACAGTATCATTGCAACAGACTAGTATCATGTGAGTTTCCTCTAGATTTATTTCACATCAAATCTCGCAGTGGTGGAAGCACAGCAGAAAGGAATGCGCCAAAAATATTTTAATACAATAGATAACTGACGATGAAAAAACAACAAGATATTGTCAAATTATCAAGATTTTTTAATAATAAACAGACATGTTTCAGCACCTAAGGTGCTGATTAGGTTAGGTGCTGATTTTTTATTATTAAAAAATCGTGATAATTTGACAATATCTTGTTGTTTTTTCATTATGAGTAAGTATCACTACATCTCACCAGACACTGTGTCAGAAGTATAACTGAAGATGTTTGTAAATGTGTATTAGTTATTTATTTACTTTAGTTAAAGTAACGATTTGTATTTCACTGTAAATACTGTAATGCTATTACTTACATTATTGGATACAATTGGAATGCATTTCACTCCTGATGAGGAGCTTCATCAGCCCTTCATTGTGTCCAATAATTTAAGTAATAGCATTAATTATTTACAGTGAAATACAAGTCGTTACTTTGACTGAATTTTATACAAGTATTTCGTCATGGAAAACAATATTTATTTACATTAAAGTTAGCATCACTGAGAATAAGATTGAGTTCGATAATACAATGAGTGTCATAAAAATTGAGAATTTGAGAAGTCGCCCACAATACAAATGAATGGTTAGTGATGTTTCACATTAATGAGAAAAGTTGAAAAAAGGAATGAAAAAATTAAAAGTTACACGAATAAGAATGTCAGATGCATGAAGTTTGCAACTCTGCATAAGCCCCTGCGCCCATTAAGCAACTGCTATCTGATTTCAATCAGCAACCCAGCGTTTTTTTTTTGTGAGGGTGATGCCCACATGAGCTCTAGGCTTGTGCGTGGGTAATGAGAGGGGTGATGATGAAAGATGACGACTGTTTTTAGGCAGTCGGGACCGACGGCTTTTTGTCTCCTCCGAAAGACGGGAGTGGCCGTTTCTGTCAAAATCCGTTCCGGAAACTGTATTCGATCTTGGAACCTTTGGATTATCAGACAGGCGCTTATCGCCCTCGGCTACGGACCACTCCAATAGCATAGCGTTGCCAGATGACTTTGGCTGATAGGTAAGATTACCCGATTACCCGAAAAACAGCCAAATGTCATCTGGCAACATTGGGTTGCTGACTGAAATCAGATAGCAGTTGCGAAGTGGGCGCAGGGGTTTATCCTCGTCAACGCTACCTTGAATTCTAATTTTCACTTCTGTCAATAGAATACTAATTTTAATTTTTGTATTGTGGTTCCCAGGAGAATTGGGCTGCAAGATATTGCACACTGCTATAAGATCTGCAATGAGATCGCTTGGTCGCAGAGCTTGAATCAATTACACCATTCATTCTCGATTAAAGGTCAATTCACACATTGAGTCACCAGCCCACGCTCTGATTGGTCCATGTCCACCTTTGTTTACAAATGATAGCTGTCGGCTATCAAGCTCTTAAAGTCTCACTAGCAAAATAACAGTACCGGTATGACTTGGAAAGGTTTGTATTTTAATTTTATTTACTGATTATTATTTATATTATTGTACTAATATTATTAATATTAATTGACGATTGATTCCGAACAGCGAACATTCAAATTTCGTACCTAGTCACTTAACCTAGAAATTCGGCTGGTCAGAAGTCTAGCATTCTTCAACAAGGATGGACCAATCAGAGCGTGGGCTGGTGACGCATGCGCAGAACGAAAATGTCGTTGTCGTCAATGTGTGAATTGACCTTTACTCTATTGCACCAGTAGAAAATGCCCAAGTATTATTATTAGTTGATCACTAACAATTTTAAATAATTTGAAATCAGATTCATTCAATTTGACGCTAGGCATTAGATAAGATGGATAGATAGTATTTTACAACATTCGATTATTATCTCATCATGATTTTTTTTATTGAGTAACTCTAGATTGTCCCCTGGATGAGAAAGCTCAGCAGATTTATTTTTATTAGTTGCTCACTTACAATCCGATTCATTACATAGATAGATGGACTGATGGATGGAGCATTCGATTATTCAATGGCATGCATTTGAGATTAGATGTTATCTACTATATTAAAAAAACTTCTGGCGCATTCCTTTCTACTGTGCTTCCGCTACCGCGAGATTTGATGTGAAATTGATAAAAAAAAATCTGTTGCAATGATACTGTATTCCCAAACTATACAGTACTGAGCAAGCAAGCGGTGCTTTGCGCTGCACGGGTTAAACTTGTCTCATATATTGAAAGATATTTGTGTCCAACTTTGGAAAGTTCTTGGAGAAGATTGAGTGGACCAATTTTGATTCGGTTTACGCCAAAAGAAAGATAAGAATCGAAGTTTTGCAGAGTCTATTTCTTTTTCTAAAATGATTTTAAATGGGAGATTCTCGTTGAAAAGATGGAAAAGTTTCCTGTGGCATTATCTGTTGGCATTAAATGTACTGAATTATTAAATGTACTAAGTTATTAAATGTATTGAGTTTGATTTGTCAAGTTCACCATCGATAGAGCTCAGGAGCTAAAAGTTCTACTAGGGGTTCAGAAGATTCGATCCAATTTGAATTCTTAATATAATGATTTCGAGTAGAACATATGGCAATCATTTTCACACACTCTTCATAAACTTACTTTTGTTTTTGAAAACATTCATGTTCATTCTGTCAAAATTGAAAAACAAGGCCACCGTCAGTAGATAGAATCGAAGATGATAGGAAACTATTAAAGTATAAAGTACTATTATATAAGTACTCTAACTGTCTTTGATAGAATACTGCACTTTTTTGACATTCAAACGTGTGTGATGTCCTTTCAAACATTCAAACAAAATGTTTGACTACTGTTATTGTACAGTAATTGTAATCGAGCTAATCAATCAGTTAGCACACTGAGTGGCATTGTATCTAATGAATGATGTTTCTGTTTGAACGAGCAGGATCGGGGTCACGGGGATGCCATCGAGGCGTTGGTACGAGACCAGCCTGGAAGGTCTGCGAACCAGGATCGGGGTCACCTATATGATTCTGGGATGCTTGACACAGGAATGGATATGACACAGGGATGATTCTCAGTGAATTTCTGGCAGCCACCAACCACCTCCCGCCTCCCCCCTCCCACCACCACTACCACCACTTACGTGAGGAGTTACGTGGCGGAGAGGTCGGTCCAGTGCAGTGAGTAGTTTTTCTTCTTTTGCACTTGGTCATTCTTATTTCATAGGTCACTTTCATTTTTCATCATAGAAATCATTGTTGAATTATTTCTACAATTATTTGATACAATGAGGTTTCCTGATAGATTCATATCAGTGATCCCTTAGTGTCGTTAATTGATGTTGAGGCAATTTTATGAATTCGGCAAATCTATCAGAAACATTTAGACCAATGGATGTTTTTATTAAAATTAATTTAAGGTTATTTAAATATGACTTACAATAAAATATGGCTACTTATACTTTCCATGCTTCCGGTATTTAGTGTGATATAATTCTGATGATTCCCCTTCCCCGGTTAACAGTTTCTTGTCAAATGTTGCTTGTTGAGGATACTCAAAAATAGTTTCTACTGATAAAATTTTGAGAGTAGAAATATAACTTCTATACTTTCATCCAGCTAGCTTAGTACTGTATCTCCAATGCCATTGTGTTACTATGATAATTATTAATGTGTTCTATGTTGAGAGTATTGAATACATAATTATTTATTTGAATATGGTGCACAAACAGATATAATCCGGTAAAAATGTGTATTCGTCTCTTAAAATTGTTTCATACCATTACAAGTATTCTATAGTACAATTGATATTTGATGGATGTATTTATTCAGCTATAAATGAATAAATAGCCCCTTTCTTGTTTCATCGAATTTATTTTTGAAATTTTGTAAACGAATTTGATGAAAGGTTAAAAGATTATAGATGATAGAAAGGTTATTTCATGGTTATAGTACAGGTAATCATATAGTTGACAGTTTTTGAGAACACAAAATATTCAATTTCTTACTCCACTGTTGATAAATTTTTTTTAAATTCATAACACTTAATTTCTCCATATTATAATCACTCAATCAAAACAATTTTTTCTCCATAAAATAACAACTTCAAAACTTATTCATTTTGCATTCAGGCATAGACGTAGCACCCATACATAAATAGGATTGTCATGATAAATTGTCAGATTGAAAGGACGTCGTTAATTGATTTTTCCGCAAAAATCGATCGGAAATGATTTTCCCGCTGACCTTTCGGCAATGAACGCTACAGGATTTCCCTGCTGCAAGCCTCCCGAAATGATCACAAACGTGATCTGGCTTGGCGTTTTCAAGTTGCTGACTTTTTCTGGTCCATGTTTACAGAAACATCATCAGATTCTGGCTTGGCGTTTTTTATTTATTTATTTACAAACATGGAGACAACAGGTTTCTCCTTATGTGTCTCCTTGATACGTTACATACATAGTTTTTCTATAGCCTAGTAATAATCAAAATTAAATTATTTTCTGACAGAAGATGAAAATAAATAATGAATAATAATAAACTTGAGACTTGAAGAAATTAGTAAAATGGAAAAAGAAATAGCAAAATTAACAAGAATGAAAGTGAACTTCATAGAATACTGCAAGAAACCCAGTCACATACATGCTCCCACTCTAAATCAAACCATTCAGCATCCTCCAGAATTTGAATATTCCATATACTGTATTAGTTTGAAAAAGTAATATAATTATGGTGATAAGTAGATTTTCGTTACATAATTGGTGAAAGTGAGTTAACTCAGTGGAGGCTCCTCCAACAACACTCATCGACAATTCGGTTGCAGCAGGAAAACTAAATTATTCAATTATCCAATTATTCAACAAGATTGGATAATGCTTGATAAAAAATTAAGAGCCCCTAAATAAAAGTAGTGGAATAGTTGGTTACTACCAACACTTCGTTCCATTCAATCTGTTTAACCCCTTTAAAACCCCCCACCACCCGTGAAACGGTTCTTTCTACAGTGTTGAGAGATCATTTGAGAAAGGATCATCAGTTTGAGAAATCATTTTGAAAAATCATTTTGAGGGTATATTATAGTTGAAATGAAATTTCAACTCGAAGATGAATAACAAGTTTTTGCAAACTTGAAGTGGAGTTAGGCCTAGGAGGGGAACGGGTACTTCACTGTTCTGAACATTCGCTGGATCTCCTCAGTTCAAAATAACTTTCCCCCCCTAGGAGTTAGGCCTAGTGGAGTTGGCTTGATTGATCAAATTCAACTACTGAATAATAATAAATATTCTATTCTATTCGAATAGCTTCCCCGCTCTGGACAGCCTTGCCGCCCGCTTATTGTGTAGGTACTGTACAGAATGTGTGTTGTTGTGTTGGGTACTTACCTCCTCCATCAAACTTCGCAGCTTCGGCTGCGGCTGCGGCATGTGGAAGGGGGTGATCGAAGTCACCCCCAACCAGCTCACACGGCCGCAGCTCCACCTCACACACCAAAAGGTAATGATGACTCCGTTTGCGCAGCCTGCAAACAATAGAGACAACAGGCACTATTACAACACACAAGAAATTGCAATCGAATTCTATTGACAATCCACATTATGTCAATTTTATTATTTTATTCAACATATTTTTATAGATTATTTTATTTTTCAAATCCCTCCTTCAATTTTGTAATTACACAAAAATAAATTCAAATTACATGATTTTGAAAGTACAAACACTCTTCACCAATCATTCATGATTAAACGGTTCCTTCTTTTATGATGTTGATAGTACTCGGAATGAATTTCTATAATATATTACAATAATATATAAATAGAGTAATATTTCAATACATCTAGTATTTCCAATTCCATGCCATGCAATGTGTAATCCCTTCTCCCTTACTTTAAGAAAGAATTATCAATAAATCCAGCCCTTAAGAATGAATTATAAATATATTTTGAAAAAGACAACAATTGAATCGTGCAATGATTGAATTTATGTTCGATTGTGGGAGAGTTTTTCTATTGATCGATTTCTCCATTGATCATTTTTCGATCATTGATTGTTGATTGTAGATTTTGTATCATTGATGGATGATACAAATGATTGAGGGATGGAGAATAATTATCAATACATATAATGTGATCAAGTAGATTTTCTTGACATCAAGAAATGTTTGTAAGTTTACTTACATTGTGGTCACGGCTCCTCCTCATCTTCGTCCAGAATCCTGTTTATCCTTTCTCGCCTCATTGGAAGAACAAGAGTTGCGAAAATCACAGAGAAACCGAGTAAAATGAACAAGTATTTATATATAAATTAACAAGATAGATAAATAAATGCCGATTAATATCTAGGCTACATATTTACAGATATTATGTAATATATTAATCACAGAATGTGAATATGGAAAATGTGCTTTCAATTGGGGAGAATTGATGAAATTTGATCATACATTTGCAGTATTGGAGTACTGAATTTGGTAATTTTCCAACTTACGAATGGCTGCTTGGGGGTTGGCGTGTGCGGGGGTGGCAGGTAAGGGCGGGCGGCCTCCCTAGCCCTTCTCGCAATCGCTCGTGTTGTTATTGGCATCTGAATAAAAAGAAATAATATTTTTTTAAATATTTTTTGTATGGTCATCTAATTCAATTTAAAATATAGCCTAGTCCACATCTTGAACAAATATTCAAAACAATAGTTATAATTCACATAATACTCAGTACTAGCCAAAATAAACAGAACCGAAATAATATTTTCAGTACTGGTATTAGATTTCAGTACTGTTTATAATGGCCAATACTAATCAATAAGATTTCACATTAACTCTGTTCAGGTCTGTTTAGGTCACATTCTGGTCACATTCAGGTCTAAGAGCTGAAGCCTTGCACAGCAGTATTTTCTCAATTTGTTGGAAAGCAAATGACTTTCTTCTAATGACATCTTCTAAACACATCTTCTAATCACTTTCTTCTAATCACATCATTCAAATCATTACTGGAAATCGTTACAGTAATCTGAATTACTGTAACAAATTTGTATTTAATTCAGACAGAGAAGCATATTGAATGGATTACCCGGTTACGAAACCAACAACAATCAATCAATCGGGTTGGGGGTCTTCGGTGGATTGAACATTGGGTGGACAAGCGAAAACAGCCAAGTCGGACTTTCGCTGGATTTTTCTTGAATGGTCACGGCGGGTTGGGTGTCTTCGGTGGATTGAACATTGGGTGTAGAAGCGAGCGCAGCCAAGTCGGACTTTCGCTGGATTTTTCTGGAATGGTCACTGGCTACAACGTGTTTTCGGTGGAGTTCCCCCGCTTACCACCCACTCATAGCCGACCAGACCTTGTCGAAGTTGACCGACGAAAAAGCCGGCAAATTATGAAGTGGGTGAAAAAAGTGGGCCAGAAATGAAGTTCATGAAACAATTATTAAGTTAATCAACTGCGTCTCATAAGCATTGTAAAGTACAGGCTGAGGTGACGGATCTGCAATTGGAATACTTTATTTATTCCATGTAATTTTGTCCGTCCTATTAGCTACAATGGCTTGAAAAAAGTACAACTTGATGAACGAACTCTCGTTATATTCAAATTCAACCTTCAAACTGTTGACATAATTGTTGTAATCCCTAAATATTTTAGTTTTATGTTCAGTGAAATTTTCAATTTCAAAGTCAAAAATTTTCAAAAATATTTTTCAATAAATCATTCATATTTTTCATAGCTGCTTAGAGCAAGCTATATGGAAAACAAGTTAAATGTACCACAACTCAGTTGTCATTGACAGGTAGCGTAAATAAGTATTGATTCATCTCAGTTATAAATTATCAATTCATAGATATTAGTTTGTGATACGCTTTGTTCAAAATTCAAATACATTGATATTCGATTCTGAAAATAATATTAGCATAGAATTTATTTGAAAATATATTTGTAGGTCAGCCTTGAATCTTTCAAATCCCCACTGTTTTCAAAACATCAAAGATGTGTTCAAATTTCTTCAAACTTTGAAAAAATTAACAGAAAGATTCGTACATAACATAAATAATAATAATATATAATGCTATAAAATGAATAGCTGAACATCTGTATCCTCAGTTTAGCCACTTTGTTATTCTTCAGGTTATTCTACAATTACATTCTTCTCAGAAATTGACATTAGCAAGAACTCTGAAAAATGTTATCGCCGACTATAATAGTTTCTGGTGACAGGTGTATTGTAGAGGTGTATATTAATAGCTCATTCGTTCAAAAAGAATTTTGCTACCTGACTTCTGCAGACTACATTTAATGAATCCTAGAAGAGGAAATGACTCTCGCCCATATCAGGTAGAATCCCAAAATACATTGAAATTCCAACCCTCCAACCTATCCCGCGAATAGAGAGAGATTCAGATTTATTACTTTATTCATGTAGATAACAAATATGACGCCTTAAATTCTAGATTATAATAGTAGATTTATACAACTAATTATTCGTCGAATGTACATAAGTTTATAAATTATGCAATGTGAAGATGTAAAGGAAAAAGATACTGATGTTATACTAATTGTGAGTTATCTACATGAAAAGGCGAAGATTGGACATATTATGTATGTCCATTCTTGGAAAAAGAGATTTACAGAGAAATCCTTTTCATCAACACTTGACCTTAGTAGAATAAAATATAAATTTTACATATTTTGACTGGAATAAAAGATTTAAATTAGCCTTAAGACTAGAGAAGTACTAATGAAACAATAAACACAAATATATTAAATAAAAAAAACTTGATGTAAATCGGAGGAATAGCTGAAAAATAATAATTTCTTAATTGATTATGATGGAAGATCAGATGTTATTTAGAATAATGGGAGTGAATAGAATAATTATTATACGGTAGTATTGATTGTTAATGTTTAGACATGTGTAATGGTAAGGATATCATGATGTCGATAAGTTGTTAATATAATAATGTACTATTAATAGAAAAATTCTACATTTGTCGAATTAGTTATACAATATCGAATTAAACAATTAATTAAATAGTATCTAATAATTATTGTACAAATCATGAAAGACTTAAGCAAATTATTTGTTTACAAGTATATAAGATTTGATATAGCCTTCTAACAATTATATGATTACTCTGTATGTACATGAAACGGCGAAGTTTGAACATATAAATGTTCATTCTTGGAGAAGGATATACCAGTACACCTTCCCATAATCACTCAACCGTAAGAGAGCAAGGCGAGCAATCTGCACATGTGCAGATTTCATTGTATTGAAAAATTCCTGGTGAGACGTCCTTCCATGGCAAAACAATAAACCATGTCTGTGTATTTTTCCATCGTTACAATCCACCGGTTTGTCATTATAACAATATACCTATGAGGAAGATAAATGACCGTTTTGCGCTGACTCAATTATTGGGAAGCCTAAATACCATAACAACCTCATTGACCGAACGAAGAGAAGACTGAGCGAAGCTCAGTCTGAACGAAGTGAAGTCTTTTTTCAAGTCGATCGGCTTTCGTCTGTTTGTGGGTTTGTTTGTAATGCATTTACGGCTAAACGCATTGACAGATTTCAATAAGATTTGGCAGGAATGTTCATTTTGAGACTGCGCGACGATGTATATGTAAGGTTTTTTTTAATTTTGCATTTTAAGGACGAAATAGAAGGAAAAGTGAATGGCTGTATGGAATATAGCTATGTATATGGTATATACAATAGCTGTATGGAACACGTGATAGGATTTATTTTGAATTGAATATAAACATCGTCATATTATGGAATGATCATCAGCTGGGTCAGAATAAGATTTTTTCGCTGTAGTCATAACATTTTTTAGCAGTCAGAGGGTCGCCCGCCCCGGGCGCCGCAGTCAGAGGGGCGCCGCGAAAGCGGCGGCTTGTGGGATGTCGCGTATGTTTAAAAAATAAATAACTAAAAATAAAAAATAAAAATGAAATGAAAATTAAAAATATAAAAAATATAGAATATAAAAATAAATAAAAAGTAAAAGAAAAAAAAGAAAAAAAATTAAATTAGATATACATATCGTATTTTGGGGGGCGCCTGACAACATCTCTCTCGACACAGTTGACAGGACCAATTCTGTACACGTGGACAAGAAAGCAGCTAATTTATGGCTAAACGCATTGACAGATTTCAGCTAGCATGGCTTTTTCGTGAGGTCTACTGTTCACAGAACTACTAGTTATGACATAATTATACATGAACATTATAACTTATAACATAACAACCTAAGATAACTTTTTTCACATAAAAGCAATTCTGCGGAGAGCAGACCTTGTGCAATATGTATCTTATTCACTGAGTACATAGAGGACATGGATAACGGAAGTGCCCAAAACCGAATTTTGTTGCCATCATTCAGAATAAGAATGGAGATTTAACATGAGAAAGGATAGGGCTATAAGTGCCAGATAAGTACCGTTACGCTCACAATACAGTCGACCCATGCAAATTTCGTAAATGACACAGGTGCACAGGTACACTGCTAAAATCACCTAGATACAAAGCATAAAACCTCCAGAATACAAATTTTCTGTGATTTGGGCTAGGACTGATTAACCTCTATATATAAATAGAATATTCCTAGGTTCCTAGCTCAGAACCTCTACAAGACAAACGCAATCTCGAATTTTTCATGTTCTTGACCTCTGTAGGACGATATACTCTCGAATTCTATAGTTTTTAAAACTAAAATTGATCAGACTCATGTCTCGACATTCGACATGAAAACACAGCAGAATGCACCATATTCTTAAGTAATTTAATGCAGAACATTATATCTTTAAATAATTACAGTATGATCCAGGATGATAAAAACATAATATATAGAGACTCTCCAATCAATCAAAAATGTATCCCAAATTTTCTATAAGTAACCTCATTTAACTTGGACGAAAATTCCTATCTATCGAATAAGCCTAATCAATCACTTATAATTTTTCGGGTTCTATGTCAAAGTTTACATGCAAAGATAATATAGAACATGGATATATATGGAACATAGTTACATGGATAAGATAATAAAGAATGAAGTTATTCTATTTTCAATTTTATTATATCATACATAGAAGAAAGTACGTACTGATCACTTGCGTTGATAGTGCTAATAAAAGTGAAGAACTATAGTTGAATCACTACAAAGTGTGTTCTAGATCTGGATAGATTATTCTAATGAAAATCTCCGCGGGTGTGCCTCAAACACCCTTTCATAGCAATAATAAATTATTAAGCGAAGAAATTTTCTACTATTACAATCATAACAGGGATATAATATAAAATTTAGCCAGAACCGTGAGAGCCATGTAGAAACATTCAACTAAAGTTTATTTATTAAAATTTGAAAATACTCTCAAAAGCCTAAAAAATAGGATACTTAACATTATTTGTATTGTAGTTGTGACAAGTAGCAAGAGCAAGTGGTGAAATTTTTAAATGCCGTATTTCTTATGATTGCTCATTGTGCTAATGAGTTTACTCAACCCTGTTGAGAACTCACAATACCATAGATGAATCAAATCAAGCTAATTTCTAAAAATTGAAATTCTTCATAGAAATGTCGATTAAATTTCAAAGTAGCATTATTATTAAGAGTGTGTGTAAGGAAAAATGTAAATCAATGAATCATGAGTAAATCAATGAATCATGAGTAAATCAATGAATCAATCCGGTTGAAAACTCAGAATATATCATGGATTGAAATCGAATCAAGTTCATTTTAAGAAATTGAAGTCCTGGTTGAAAATGTAGAATAATCTACAATAAATACATAAATGTAATACATGAATGTAATTACATTTCCAAGGAGCATGAGAAAGTGTGTGAGAAAAAAATTAAAACATAACTGACACTTGAAACTGATAATCAGCACAGACGTCAAAGTTTGTCGACGTAAGAGACAGAAAACCATTTTTGTCGACGACCCACTAAGGCTACACATCAGCCGGCGAGCTACAGCCAAAACCGAACTTCGCTGGATTTTTGAGCGCCGTAGCTACAGGTCAACCCAAAGTTAAAAACACTGAATGTTCACTGAGAATGGAGAAATCCAGCGAATGTTCAGAACAGTGAAGTACCCGTTCCCCGGTTTTGTAAACGTGTTTTCGGTGTATTTCCCCCACAGGTAAACCCAAAGTTAAAAACACTGAATGTTCACTGAGAATCAGGAAATCCAGCGAATGTTCAGAACAGTGAAGTACCCGTTCCCAATCAATCATTCTCGCTTAATGTCATTAACTTATCTATCATCATTGGATGTGTACTAATTTTGTAATTTTTATTGTTTGTTAAAGTAATGATTATAATGCAAACTGACAGAATATAGGATTCAAATTTAAATATAAAAAATATAACTGCAAACTCAAATACTTTGAATAATCCACGTTGGACAGAACATTTTATTCAAAAATATTTTTCAATACTAATATTTTTCTTAAATTTCAAATTTCAACTTGAATTCTATGGAGAATTTAGAAATTTATTATTTAGGAAAAGAAAATTCCAATAAAGCAGAGAAATAAGAGACAGCGCCTACCACTCCCGTTGTATCGGTGACCGGCTACTCTAAATACAAAAATTTATACAAAATCGCTTCCCGGTGGTTCGGAACCCACCTAAAGCTGTACTGCCCTGCTAAGCGAAAGGGCAGTATCTGCAAAAACCAAGTTTTGAGTAAATTGGATTTGAAGTTTGGCAACAATAAACTGAGGGCTGTCACAGGGCCTGAACTTTTTTCTACATACTATTGGTGGATTAATATACTTTTTGTCACTTAGAATTGATTTATGCAATAATTCTCTATGTTTTCCACATAATAATGCAGATACTGCTTTCAAAAAAAACTTGGTGCTAAGCAAGAGGGCAGTAAGTGACATATACTGCTCTTTCGCTTAGCAAGCTTTTCCTTTATGAAGAACATTGTGCTAAGCAAGAGAGCAGTAAGTGACATATACTGCTCTTTTCCTTAGCAAGCTCTTCCTTTATGAAGATGAGCTACAAGTTGTAATGGCAGTTTAAGTGACACATACATTATTTTTATTATTTTATTATGCTTATTATGTGAACAAATTGCCTATTCAAATAAATTATTCAAATTATTTAATTATTCTACATTTGTTTGTGTTCCAATTATATAGGCTGAAAAATAATTTATTTGTTAATCAGAAAAATTTTGATATCTAAATTTAGATATTTTTTGCATTAGTAACCTTGATAAATAAAATATCAAATATTTATGGATCCACCATGTGTGTAATCCCATAATCTTAGTTGGTCCAATTTTTTCATCTCATAAGCTACACACACAATTGGCTTCTTGTATCATCTGATATGTTTTTATCAATAGGAGTAATTTCGTTTCCCATCGAATCTATCACAGCTTCGTTTGAACGGGGTTGGCAATTCGGTAGACTATTCGAATTCGGTGGGTGTTTTTACAGTTCGAGAATCGAACCTAAGCTGACTAGGTTTGCCTTGTAATTTTTAACCGGGTGACAGCTTTTCAGTTGACTTGATTCGCTGAAAAATGTTTGGAAACTGTTTGGAAAATGTTTTCGATGCAGAAGGACATGGATTCCTGAACTCGAGGGAGAGAAGTGGTTGTAAATATTTTTTAGTCACTGAATTATTTTTGGGGGTTGACATGATTGGTTGTAGTCCTATTCTTGCTAGATTATTAGACGTATCAGTTTCGCGGAGCGTCTGAATTACTGGTTGGAGAGTTTCCTTTCCACTGCTTGCCAGATTTTCAGAAGTAACAGTCTTCACACGATTATTTTCTTTGATTTCTCTTTTGGATGAGTTCTCATTGTTTGAAGGATTCTTCTGATTAACTGATTGAAATCAGATTGAAAATCAGGGTTATTATCTAAAGCATCCTGAACAGAAAAATTAATTGTATGTGCAACACAAAAATGGTTGTTTTTTCAAATCTTCAGTGATGGCTTTCTTCATATTACTAGCATTATCAGTAACTACTGTGACAACTTTATTAGTGATATTGAATTTTTCTAAAATGTTTGAAATAGCTTCAGAGATATTCTCTCCTGTGTGGGAAACTTTCAATTCCTCTGTTGCTAGGACTGCTGAATAAAACCGAAAATCATTGATGAAATGTGCAGCGACTGTAATGTAGGATTTGCTGCTTGAGCTTCACATATCAGTTGTAATAATTGACAAATATTTCACATCATTCAGCAAGTTGGTCATAAAAGGCTTGACATCTACATATTTTTCTTGAAGAAGGGTTCCACTCAATGTTTTTCTAGAAGGAAGAGAATATTCAGGTTTCAATGTATGTACAAGATCATTGAATCCTTCATCTTCTACAATGGAAAAAGGTTGAAAATCAATGACAACCATTGGAATCAATTTTCTTGATTTCAGCATCTGTTATACCATCCTTGCTGGTAGTCCCAGAGTCTCAACTGCTTGGTCCTCTTTCTTGGTGGGGGTGCATCAATTAATGTTGATGAAGATGACTCACCTTGAACCGCCCCTGTTACTGTTGATGATGATGACTCACCTTGAGCCACTCTAGATACCATTGTTGATGAAGATGTTGATGCTACAGCATCAATAGCAGGCAGAGATTTGTCAGTATTAGTAGGTGCACTAGGAGCTAGTGGATGTACAGCATCTGGTTCATCTTCCTCTTGGGTCTCCAAATTATTATAACCAGCTAGCAGGCTACTATGTTCGCGTTTGATATAATCATGCATGTTGAAAATATAAAATATAAACCTCTTAAAATATAAAATATAAAATCTTTATCTTCCTGATACTAAAATATTAAATATTTATGGATCCACCATGTGTGTAATCCCATAATCTTAGTTGGTCCAATTCTTCTTGAATTTCATCTGATATGTATTTATCAATAGGAGTAATTTCGTTTCCCATCGAATCTATCACAGCTTCGTTTGAACGGGGTTGGCAATTCGGTAGACTATTCGAATTCGGTGGGTGTTGAGAAGCCAGCAGTTCGAGAATCGAACCTAAGCTGACTAGGTTTTCCTTGTAATTTTCAACCGGGTGACAGCTTTTCAGTTGACTTGATTCGCTGCAAAATGTTTCAGTCGATGAAGAAGAACAATAACCTGAGCTGTAGACTGTACAGTCGCTTCCAAGATCACTGGTCTTTCCAGAATCAAAATAGTTTTTCATTATCTTCTTTTTCCAATTTGGCTTTTGGTTGGTGGCTTGGGGGATACAGTTGTCGAGTTGCTGCTTTGTCAACTCATTTTCACGGAGATGGCGAGTAGAGTTGTTCCCCTCTTTATTTGGTAACTGTGTTTCAAGAATGAACTAAATGTTGTTTACGCTCTCAAAGTAAATAATTAAGAATTTCAAAATAAAATAATGTGATCAATCAATAATGGATAATTGGCCAAATCTTATGGCTTATCTGGGCGCCACTCAGTTTAACTGAGAAAGTATTATTGAAATGTTTGGAAACTAAACAATATACTACAGTAAACTATTAAACTCGAAAAACTCTTGTCTCTGGGTCGTGAATAAGGGATTTGTTGATTGAAAACAAAGATAATATCAGTTCAAGAAGATGACGAGTAGGATCGACACTATCTTGCTTTGGTAACTCATATTGATTTTGAGTAGAATCATCTCTTACTGGCTTTTAATGGTGCTCTAATACATGCTCTTGATAATTATTGAAACTAGTTATGATTATAGAGCAATGAGGACATGAATTCCTGAA
This sequence comes from Laodelphax striatellus, assembly GCA_017141395.1. Classification (NCBI taxonomy): domain Eukaryota; kingdom Metazoa; phylum Arthropoda; class Insecta; order Hemiptera; family Delphacidae; genus Laodelphax; species Laodelphax striatellus. Next base: position 18,652,446 of record CM029544.1, on the reverse strand, counting down.
CTCGAGGGAGAGAAGTGGTTGTAAATCTTTTTTAGTCACTGAATTGTTTTTGGGGGTTGACATGATTGGTTGTAGTCCTATTCTTGCTAGATTATTAGAAGTATCAGTCTTGCGGAGCGTCTGAATTACTGGTTGGAGAGTTTCCTTTCCACTGCTTGCCAGATTGAGTATGAGTAATTTGAGTATGAGATCACATTCCATTGTATGCATCGGAACCTGTATTTATTTTTGATATACAGCAGATGCGAGAACCCCGCTTCACATAGATAGGAAGTTCGAAATGGAAGTAGAAACTCAACTGCTTTTTCAGCAATTTCACCATACTCTGAGCGTCGTTGGATCCAAAAATCAATAAGCGTGGTTTTCTCAAATTCTTCTTTCAGGTCTGAATCGCAGTTCTACTCAAAAAGCTCCTCTTTGAGTTTCAGAGGAAAGCTGGCTTGAACAATTTTCTTAATGTTAGCAAAAAGGGTATTAATACATGAGTATGAAATCAAGTCTTGGAAATATTCTGTAAAGCCAGCTTGGAGGGGGCTACAATGATCTGATATTTCAATCTAAACTGTTTGATTCAGGAGAAGTTCGTTTTCTGTAACAAATGATTCAATAGATGGGAACAATGACACTTTATTTTCCTTTCTGCATAGCTTAGTTTTGGTTTCACACTATTGATTTTGTCTAGAACTTGGAATTGGGTGTTATAGCTTCCTTGTAGTTTCCTGTTAACATCATTTAACATATTGAATATCTGCCAAATACGCCAATTGGGCTCACAATTCTTCTGTAAGCCGGCACATCTAGCAAACTGGCATAGTCCTGCTCGCGTACCCCCTGGCAATCTCTCGCGTACCCCCAGGGGGTACGCGTACCACAGTTTGGGAACCCCTGCTCTAGAGAACTATCGAACACAGATGACCTTAACTACAACTAATATCATATTTCACTATCAGAGATTTCACCAAATAAAATCTTGCAGATGTTCTTAAAAGTTGCGAAAATCACTGAGTAAAATGAACATTAATTTATATAAATTAACAAGATAGCTAAATTAATGTCGATCGAACCGGCAAGTTTACTAATTTAATTACCTATAATTTTTCACGGAAACAGATAAATAACTTGATAGGTTATGCAATGTGTAGCCCCTTCTCCCTCACTTTGAGGAACAATTATATCAATAAATCTAGCCCTAAAGAAATAATATTATAAATACATTTTAAAAAAGAAAAAATGGAATCGTGCAATAATTGAATTTATAATAGATGGGAGGGTAATTTTTTCCATCTTGATTCATCATTTTTCGGTCATTGATTGTAGATTTTATATCATTGATTGAGGAAAGGAGAATTACCAATTCATAATCTAACTGATTCCATGTAACATTTTACCGATTTTTTAATATTTTCATTCACAATTTCCTTGTCGCCCGCTTATTGCCTGATATATTCAGTTTCTCTTCCGGGATTTTATATCATTGATGGAGGAAAGAATAATATGAATAAAAGAATATGGAGGAACTTGGAAGCGCTTCAGTCCAGTGAGTAACATTTATGTTATTTACAGTAAAATTTGACTGCATTTCGTCAACTCTAGTGTTAAAACTATAAAGAATATAATTTATCAATACATTTCAAAATAATGGTTGTGAACAATGAGATAAAAAACAAAAAGGAAATGACTTTCACTAATATTGTACTTAAGAATAGTTTTTCTGTTATTCTTATAATTTCTGTCATTGAGATTGTAAAGAATTGGGTACGTGAAAACCAACTCAATCAGATGCTCGGTGTCCATATTCGTTGTAGCCGTAACTTCACAAAAACTTGTGTTCTGTGTTGTTTTCGAGCGACGAGCAGACGACGATACTTGTTAGTTACTACTCTGGCCGCAAATTCGCATGCGAAAAGCGCTTCGAATGCTGCATGTAGCATTTTGTGCGGGATCCGTGCGGGAGCGGGATCCCGCACGAAACATTTCGCGTCGGGGGCGGATTAAGAGGGGGCGGGGGGGGGGCGACCGCCCCCCCCCGTCCGCTACAGAGATCGAAAATTTTGCTGTCCAATTACTTATCAAAAACTAATATGTATAGGATCATAGTTTCAGTAGTTTTATTATTATTAGAGTAGAGATACGTTAGTATTATTTTGTAACAAAAATGAGGATTTAAATGGTTATATTTTAAAAAGGAACGTAGAAAGCATTGCTTCTGCTCAACGTCGGCAGTGCCGGTCCGAGGAGGTTTTTTGGTACATGCAAGCCGTGGATTTGGCGTAAATATATAGAGCAGCGGTGCCAGGCCATTCAAAATTTTTAAAATATTCATACAATATTTATTCTCAAATTAAAAATATTTATTTAGCATTGTATGATACAACATGAACAGTGTCAATATAAATGAAACAAAAACAAATTTTTGCTGGAAAACAAATAAACTATCTATCAATATTGATAGTTCAATTTATTTATAGTCCAATCATTGATGGTTCAAATTTAAACAATAGCTCCTAAAATATTCTAATTGCAGTTGCAATATTACTGTCTTCTTGATCACGAAAAAAAGTACCAATGAGCAGGGACTCACTAATAATAAAAATCTCTTCAATTCAAGTTCAGATGCCGTTCTTCCTTTTGTCTGATGCTCGTTGGTAGTATGGTAGGCTCCCATACATAAGAGGGTCTTTTGGTACAAAAACCTCTATCCATAGATGCTGAGTACCATGACATTTTTTTTTTTTTTTAATTGGGTTGGGCTTTGTTTGAAACCCTTAGCCACCGCGACCGCTATTCGATCTTTTGTGGCATCCCCTCTTTGGCTTATGGCATGTTCCATAATCCAAGGCCAGAGCAGAATTTACTCAGGGCCTTGAAGTCCAGTTCTCTTGCCTCCTCTGGTAGCAGGGTTGCCTTTCCAAGAAGTCTCCTCCTCATTTGCTAGAGTGCTGGACATTCCAGCAGCAGATGTGCTGCTGATTCTGTTTCCTAGTCTGGAGCTCAACCGAAGCTGCTTTGAGACATCTTCGTCCAGACCATCAGCTATGGACCCACCCTTCCGAAGCTGTTCAACTTCTATCAGGGATGGGTCTGCACACTCCTCAGATTCCATTGCGGAATCTTCAGTTGTAGTGCCTTCCTCTACATGTACCGTTTCCCGGCAGGTTTGAGTCAGCAATAACTCTGAAACCTGTTCCATGTCGGTAGAGTTTGGGGGAGATCCCCCATCCTCGTTAGATGTTTGAGGCTTTTCAGCCTCTTTTACTCTTAAGTTGGTATCCTTAAGATTCCCACGAGTAGCTGGAGACTTATTCAGTCACCCTGGGCAGAGCTCCGCGTTTACCCAGGGAAGGCTTCTTGAAACTGGAGGTCGCCTGGTATCCAGAGTTCGCATACTCGATGTCAGGCACTCCCCTGACCATGCAGCCGTCGGCGTATGCTGTTCCACCATATGTTGGCTTGGCTTGCGCAGTTGATGCTTCAGGTGTTCCTACTTGAACACCCTACTTAAGCTGGGACGCAACGATGTTAGTTGCCAACCAGCCTACATCTACCACTTGCATCAGGAACCCGGAGGATTGCCACACCCTGGACAGAATAAATTCTGCCCCCCTGCGGGGATGACATTATTAACATATTATTTCGAATCCATAAGTTGGCTTGAAATCTCAATGTATCCAGATGGACTATTTAGGCTGTTTGTTTCATACTGAGGTTTTGTATTGAGGTTGTCAGGTTGTTCATTACTTTTGATCAGTGTGCGTGTTTTCATTTTAAAATTTGCTCATCTCATGTTAACTTGAACTTTTGTTGTGATTTACACTGGAAAAATACTTAATTTTATAAAAATATCACATAATTTTAGTATTTATGTAAGAAAAACGTTGTAGTTTTAGAGCCTAGATTTTCGGTTTTTCACTCTTAATTGTTCAAAATTTTTCCGGGGGAGGCCCCAGGACCCCCCCCCCCGTACCTGGGGGGTATTCCATACCCCCCAGAACTGACCTTCCTAAACCGCCCCCCCCAAACTACAGACCTTAATCCGCCCCTGATTCGCGTCTGTCTGCGTTGCGCCATATCCCCCAATGTGTTGTGTTTTCCCGCATGGTTCTCAGAATTAGATTCGCACCGTTCCCGCATCCCGCATTCGTCCCGCGTTGGTCTGCGCCCAGCTTTATGGTTGTCTCCATTAACCTCTACAACAGGATGGATACTGATTGACGTTCTGTAAAAAAAAAATGGAAAGGTGGAAAGTTTTGATTGATTCCATGCATCATTTTTAAGTTTTACATCTTGATTCACAATTTTCTTGTGATTTTACAATTTTCTTGTGAAGATTGAAGGTTTTTATCGCTGAATGATGATTCCATAATAATTAACATTTCTCCCTTGAAACATTTTACAATTCTTTCATTATTGATTGAGTGAGAACGGAAATTATTTATTCAATATTATACTGGAGAGATACTAGAAACCAGTGCTGTATGAATGTTTTTATCATTTCTAAGTCTAGTCCTAGGGGTGTCAGATTTTAGCGCCCTGGTGATTGAGTTGGGGGATGGAGTGAGGGTGGGGGAGTTGCTGATGGCGTCAGAAGCGGGACCGAACTGCATCTAGGAGCCGGCGATGTTCGGGTTTTCGAGTTGTGTACTTTTGGCGCGATCGGCTACTGTTAGTCCCGCGGTGTGAAATACGGCAGGATTTTCACACACAGGTCAACTCGACTAAGGGTTAGTGCATGGAGTCATGATTCCTGCATTGGTTTGAGCATCGCAACTGTACGTTTTGCAAATTCTCGTTTAAGTGCCGAGAAATATACATTCATTTTCTTTTCTCATTCTGTTCCTATTATCCATCTTTTCATATTCATTTTTTCTCATTCTTTTCTATTTTCAATCGTCCATTCTCATCTTATCATTTTCTTCATAAGATATTGTTATCATGCATCTATCATCCATTTTTCCATATTCATTCATCTCAATTTCAATTTTCCATATTTTCTTTCTATTATTTCCGTTTCATCTCCTTCTTATTTCTATCCTGTATTCTACTTCCTGGTTCACTATTCCTATTTCATCTCTATTCATATTCGTTAGTTCCTTCTTATTACACTTCTATCTTTATTTCTCCTACTCCATCATTTCATCCTCATGCTCTCTTTATTCCTTCTATTCTTTTCATCACTTCTCTCCTTCTATTGTTCCCCTATTTAAGTTTTTCTTTTTTCACGATAAATAAATTGAAACTAGCTGAATTAACTATTAAATAAGTTGAAAAACTTGAATTAGTTACTTGAATTAAATTATTTAACTAATATTATTAAATATTATTTTGATTAAATTATTTATTAAATTAATATAAATTGACCAGCTTCTCGGGACTCCTATTGATTTGTGAACAAAAACCTTTCAGGAATGTAAAATTATTATTATTCTCTCTTGACAAATACTTCCCTTAAACTTCAATTAATTACTGAACTCTTCAATCATAATTCTGAATATTAATATGAAATATGAATATTACGAGACATATTTTAGATTGAGAAAAATGTTAAATTCACATTATTTTTCACTTCCATGATAGTTTGAAATGTAAGGAAAATCACTCTGAATCAATTAGCTGTGTGGTTTAATCTAGGTGGTATGTTTGAGAAGACAGATTTTGGTGATTGATTTGCATTTTAGTATGTGGTTCCAATTGGGTGCATAAAGTGAATGACTGGAAGGTAGTTAGCTTGGAATCTGGTTTAGTGCATGCTTTGCAGTGATGCCACACAACTAATTGATTACTAAATAGATGCTAGATTGAAAAAAAATATTCAATAACATTTGAGGCTGTTGAAAATTATCAAATTGAAAATAAAATTTGAGAAACAAATTTAGGCTTGAAAGTTTAAAATACAGTAGTTATGTTTCCCTGTGATGCCTCCAAAAGAAATATATAAATAATTCATTTCTTTATTCAATTGATTAATCAATCAATAAATAGATAAATAAATTGATGAAAATAATAAATTGATAAATATGCTAAACAATCCCAAACTCAGCTAGTACATTACTTTTCCTATTTATTTTTACTTTCTACTAAAAGTGCGTCTCCTAACAACTCAATTTCAAGTTTTTCTTTTCAGTTCCGAGCTATTCAGTACCATGTATTACGGTGCATTTATATACATGCAATTATTTTCTGTTGCCCAGAGTGCTGGCGCGCCAGGAAAATTATACATGCATGTGTAAACTGATAAAAGTTACAGTGCATGCCTTTTTAAACTTCCACACCAGTTGCAGTTTATGCACTTGCATGTATAATATTCATGTAGCACTCACTGGCGCCAGCAAATCATTGCTTGTACGAACACACCTTAACACACGGTACTGGATAGCCAAGAACTGAGAAAAAAAATAAGAATTGAAGGAAGAGGATACTAGTACCTCGATACGCAAATTGAGAATGAAAAGAAATAATATCTAGAGAAAGATACTGTTGATTCAACTTTTGTTGTCAAATTGTGAAGAGAATAGAGAGCATAGGATTGAATATATAGAATTGAATGAGAGAATAGAATATAGATAATTTATTGAAATTCAAGGAAAATATTCTAAGGATATAATCAATGAATAATTTGACTAAGAAAATAATAATGAACTACCTACATTCATAAATAAAGTCTTCAATTATTCGTCTTCATTTATAAATTGAGCAATTGTTTTCTATTTTTTGTTCATTGCGTTTCAAGTTGAATAAGCCCCTGCGCTCACTAAGCAACTGCTACATATCTGATTTCAGTCAGCAACCCAGCGTTGCGAGATGACTTGGCTGATAGGTTAGATTACTCGAAAAACAGCCAAATGTCAACTGGCAACAATGGGTTGCTGACTGAAATCAGATAGCAGTTGCGAAGTGGGCGCAGGGGCTAAGAGTAAAAATTGAAAACTAAAATATGAACTATAAACCCGTGCAACTCATGCTGTCAAATTAATTGTAAAAAATATAAAACGAATAGCCTTTTCAATATAATTGAACAAGCAACTAATACTGAACTATTAGTAGGAGGATCTAGGGTTTCGATATGAATATATTAGCCTACTGTTGATAAAAACTGGTAAAAGTGATGAATTGAAACTGGAAATATTAAAAACCTCGATAAAAGTAAACCTACTCTGAAAATAAACCTTTATATAAATGAGAATTATAACAAATTTAAAATAAAAAAACATTTATATTGAAACCCTTATTGTTATAAATAAAAATGAGTGAAAGTAACGGATCATATGAGTAAAAGTAACGGATATATGAATAAATCTTGATTAAACACGTGTTGTGAAATAGTGTAAGGCAAAATTGAGCGACAGGCGTGCACTATTCCACAGCATGTGTTGATTTTCCACATCTCATGATTTTCATTCTTGTCTATACTGTTTTCCTCTTGTAATATTTCTCGTTATATTTGAGATTGCTCAAAGTACAGTTTTTCGCTTGAACGTAGTGCACGTTTCATGGCCAAACCATGCCGAAAAACCTTTAAAGTCGAGTTGATTTTGTGTGTTGGGATTCTGTCGTGGTTCCCCGCGGGTCAACAACAGTTAGCCGATCTTTGTCTCAAGTACTTGGCTCGATTATTCCGAGCAGCGTCTGTCCCCCTGGATTGCGATCCATTCTGTGTTTGGCGTCTGAAGCGCTCCTCCTAGCGGAGGTTGGTGAACTCAGTTCAGTGCGCGCGTTCACTTTGCTAAAGACACTTAGAACTGAGCAACGAGCTAGAATATAGTGAACCATATTACCATATAAACCATAAACCATGGTTTACTATATTCTAGCTCGTTGGAACTGACAGATTAACCCGTGCTTTGCTACGGAGTCTCAGAAATCCTGTTGAGGTTAAGGATATTTGTATGAAATTGGTATGGGGATCCTCCACCTAGCGAGGGACCAGAAAAGTCTTGAAACGAAATTAATTAGGTTGTTACTTTGACATTTACAAAAAAAAAATCATGGAGAAAGTAGCCTAAGCTTTGAAAAAGAAGTAATAAATACATCAAATTACCTCAATGAAACAGGCTGTTTCTGACGCAGTCACAGAGGCGTACTCTACTTCTGATAACACGGTACCTTGTGGTGATCCAAAGTCATTTAATTCTATAACGTTTGATTTATAGTAGTTATTATCCGAAATTAATTGTGATCGGCCATTTAGATAACTTTTGAACGTTTCAAAGGGAAGACCTCTGATTCCATGTATTTTTAATTTATCCAGCAGATTAATGTGGGGTATAGTATCAAATGGGTCAGACCGTGAGATTTTAGCTCGAGCCACTCCTCGTGTTTCAAGGACATGTGAAGCCGTCGGTCCCGGCTACCTAAAAACAGTCGTCAAGTCACGTCAGAGACCCTGAACTGATCAGGAGTGACCTGAAAACTCTGACACCAGACCTGAGCCAGCCAGGTTACACGGAATTATTATTATTATATCAAATGCTTTAGCGAGATCGATAAATATAGCAGTCGATTTCGTCTATCTTTTGTTATGAGGCCAGTAAGAGAAAAAATTCTCTCTGCTGGTAGCCGGAATACAAAGATATTTGCAGGCGATGCCGTACAAGTCTTTGAAAGAAGAATAATGTTGTTTCCAGAATTCAAGCGGATTTCTTTTTCTGTCTAGATTGGCCATCTCAGAGTACTGCTTAACAAGAAGATGTGCCGTTATTGATGGCGTTATTGATGACGTCCCATTTGCTACTTTTTCGTCGAAATCCTCCCACAGTTCATTGTCATCATTGCCGGTATGACTTACTCTGACTGGTGACGGAGGGCTTACATCACTTGTTGTGTCATTCAATATTCCAGTCAACTCTTCGATCACCACTTTTTGAACATTTTTGGAAGTCTCTTCATTTCCAAAGCCGGACCTCTTGAACCTTGGATCAAGGAATGCGGCTTTCCCTACAGATTTGTTCAATTCTAGGTTCCCCAACCTCCTCGAAATGAAATCCAATAGACTGGTTTCTTGTTGTCTTGCATTGTCGGTTTGAACATGACGTTTAATGATTGATTTTTGTAGGCCTCTCACAAAAGGAACAACAAGTGACATTGGTGGATAAGTGTCCCCTGAAAGCATTTGCGTAAATGTTAAGATAGGCTTCAACAATCTAAATGCCTCCCCTATTGCATTCCACTCCTCAGGCTCCAAATTTCTTTCAGGGTTCGTTAAAGACGCCAGAGCAAGGGTGATGGGTACTTTTATCTCAAGCATTCTTTCCAACATTAGAAGTTCGGAATTCCATCCCGTGCTTACATCTTGCAGGAGGGATAGAGTTACAGATACGCCCATCTATTCTTGTATCTCTCTTAGTTTGTATGCTGCAACATTACTCCTCTTGAAATACGAAACAAGATTTCTACATTTGCCTAAGATTGATGAAAAATCAGGGTTATTATCTAAAGCATCCTGGACAGAAAGATTAATTAATTGTATGTGCAACACAAAAATGTTTGTTTTTTCAAATCGTCAGTGATGGCTTTCTTCATATTACTAGCATTATCAGTTACTACTCTGACAACTTTATTAGTGATATTGAATTTTTCTAAAATGTTTGAAATAGCTACAGAGATATTCTCTCCTGTGTGGGAAACTTTCAATTCCTCTGTTGCTAGGACTGCCGAATAAAACCGAAAATCATTGATGAAATGTGCAGTGACTGTAATGTAGGATTTATTGCTGCTTGAGCTCCACATATCAGTTGTAATAATTGACAAATGTTTCACATCATTCAGCAAGTTGGTCATCAAAGTCTTGACATCTAGATATTTTTCTTGAAGAAGGGTTTCACTCAATGTTTTTCTAGAAGGAAGAGAATATTCAGGTTTCAATGTATGTACAAGATCATTGAATCCTTCATCTTCTACAATGGACAAAGGTTGAAAATCAATGACAAACATTCTTACAACTTTGGAATCAATTTTCTTGATTTCAGCATCTGTTATACCATCCTTGCTGGTAGTTCCAAAGAGTCTCAGCTGCTTGGTCCTCTTTCTTGGTGGGAGTGCATCAATTAATGTTGATTGAGATGACTAACCTTGAACCGCCCCTGTTACTGTTGATGATGATGACTCACCTTGAGTCACTCTAGATACCATTGTTGATGAAGATGTTGATGGTACAGCATCAATAGCAGGCAGAGATTTGTCAGTATTAGTAGGTGCACTAGGAGCTAGTAGTTCTAAAGCATCTGGTTCATCTTCCTCTTGAGTCTCCAAATTATTATAACCAGCTAGCAGGCTACTATGTTCGCGTTTGATAATATAATATGATCATGCATGTTGGAGGTGTTTTTACAGTACTTCAACACTGTGTCGCACTTGGAACATTGTAATATAGTAATATCAGTGGTCACTCGGTGAGAGCGGTTGCTAAGTAATCATCTGGTTAAGTAACAAACATTCAAGACCGCTCTCGGATGGGTGACCGACACAAAAAAGACACAAAAAATTGTGCAATGAGGCGAGGTGGAACCTAACCGTAAGGGTCTCCCAACCAATAAAAGCCATACGATAAAAAAAAACTTGGAACATATCAAATATTTATGGATCCACCATGTGTGTAATCCCATAATCTTAGTTGGTCCAATTCTTCTTGAATTTCATCTGATATGTATTTATCAATAGGAGTAATTTCGTTTCCCATCGAATCTATCACAGCTTTGTTTGAACGGGGTTGGCAATTCGGTAGACTATTCGAATTCGGTGGGTGTTGAGAAGCCAGTTCGAGAGTCGAACCTAAGCTGACTAGGTTTGCCTTGTAATTTTTAACCGGGTGACAGCTTTTCAGTTGACTTGATTCGCTGCCAAATGTTTCAGTCGTTGAAGAAGAACAATAAGCTGTAGACTAAACATAAAACAAACATAAAATATAGACAAAAAGCTACAAACTCCTTTTACAAGATCTAATAAGCATTTCTTACAGGAATACATTCATAGGACATGGATATAGGATACATTCATAGAAAATCAACATCAATAGCATTAAAATAGACAGTTTCTACATAAATGAGCAACTCATAAAATATTACATATTGTAGTGCACTACTCTAATAAGCTACATGATAAACAATACTTAAAATACAACCCTACCTAAAACTCGAGTTTATCCTACTTTTTACCAATATAAAATGTCCTAAACCTAATTGCTTATCAATCACGTGATTATCTAACTTATGCTACAGATACACATATTGATTATACCTTGATTATACATATACAGTATTTTTAATTAAGACGGGTCGATCGATCTTGCTTCTTTCTATTAATTTAATTTTCAATAATAATTGAATTGAATTTTTATTTTATTGTGAATAGTAGCTTTCAATAACCGTTACCTCCTTCAGGTACAAAAATATGTCAATGACCTTGTCATTACCTGTGTAGCTAACCCTCCAAATGGAATTTACCAAACTTTCTAAAATTTCCCCAGTCAATGAACCCGGCCATACAACCTCACATGCACTGCATTCCACAATATCTATATTAATAAAAGAGAGTTGGTGTCTGTACGCTCGCTTATAACTCGAGAACGGCTGAACCGATTTAGATGATTTTGGATTCGTTTGAATTTTTAAAGCACTGGTTAACATAATATGTATTAAAATATAAGAAAATCTCTTTATAATTAATAAATAATTAGTAAATTGATGACCTAACCTATCAAACACGACATCCATTTTGATTCAGTCCGAACAATAATGCTCCTATGAAATCGATGTGTAGTTGAAGATACTACAATATAGGTCCCTCAGAAGGTGATCACGGCGGTCTGTTGGTCAGCGACTCTGCCTTCCACGCAGAATTCTCAGGTTCGAATCCCAGGCGGGGGTGATTTTTTTGACAACTTTCAGCATTGATTAATATTTCACTCGCTTTAAAGATTAGTATATTGCAGATTCCTTTTAATTTCCATCAATAAAGCGAGTGGATATAGATATTTTTACTTCATGACTTTTTTCCGTGGGGGGGGGGTGATATGAAGGGGGGACATTTGGGGGGAAGAGGGCGATACGAAGTTCGCCGGGACAGCTAGTAATATAATAAAATGAACATGCTTAGCAGATGAAAAGTTAGTCATGCCTGAACAAATACAAAATTATTTAGTAACTATTCATGCTGCTAGCAGTGGCCAAAATTAAGAGTGTCACTCTCGAAAATTCCCAGCCATGAATGGTGAGAAAGTCTTCCATTGTTTGGTGTACCTGAAACGACTATTTCAAACCCTGTGAACTAAATCATTATTGAGAAATGAAATAGATTTTGAATTGGTAGTTGATGCTATCCATCACATTTAGGATTTTGGGTTTCATTAACCTCGAAAATTCCCAGCCATGAATGGTGAGAAAGTCTTCCATTGTTTGGTGTACCTGAAACGACTATTTCAAACCCTGTGAACTAAATCATTATTGAGAAATGAAATAGATTTTGAATTGGTAGTTGATGCTATCCATCACATTTAGGATTTTGGGTTTCATTAACCTATGGGTGGCCTGCATATTCGGTGCAAGAAGATGACGAGTAGGATCGACACTATCTTGCTTTGGTAACTCATATTGATTTTGAGTAGAATCATCTCTTACTGGCTTTAAATGGTGCTCTAATACATGCTTCTGATAATATTATTGTTAGTAGTAATTTTGTTTTGCCACTAAGTATTAATATCCTAGTAAGGTTCTTTTCTCTCTTATTATATACTAGAAGCCACCCGTGCTTCGCAACGGAGCTCCGCAAAACAAAGCTACATTATAATTTCTTCTCTACTGTGTGTATCAAAGATATTATTCATTTTTTTCTGGATTAGGCCTTTAAAATATTGTATAGCCTAATGCTATGCTAAAACTAAACATATAAGGTAGGCAAAAATAGTGGTTTAAATTTATTGAGAAATTCATCACATCCAATAAAGTAGCCTAATGAATTGGACCAATTCAGAAATTAACAGGAAAAATATTAGGAAGGAAATTAAGAGAAGTATTTATTGTGGCATAAGCTCCAAGTTATTCTTTATAGGTAAACACAACTGTATACTTATTGTTAGTAGTATTCTCGCTACTTTACTGTAAGCTACACATTCATCATTTGTCAAGTAAGTTACCTGTAAGCTCAATATTCCCGTTAGCAGTCAGCATTTTATTTTAAGAAGGCCTGGTATTAATCTCATTACTTTTGCAAATGCCATCACATACAAAAAATCTTCTTGAACTGCGAAAATTATGAGCCAACTGAGATCCCCGTTAATACATCCTCCTTCATTACAAATTTTTATTAATGTACCACAATCTGCAGTACATCTATTCCATCAGATAATTCCATGACAATTTTGTAATTTTTATTGCTGTCATAGAACGCTAAACTTGGCAAATTCCAATAATAGTTTGATTAGGTTCTATTTCCCAATGTGTAATTTCAACATTGTAATATCATAGCGATTTGTAAAAAGTATTAGAAAAATTTGTTTTACTTGCATGAAGTTGAAAATTATCTGCAAAATACGAACTATTATAAGTCGAAAAATTGAATAAATTAATATTGTTTTATATTGGAAAATTTGCTTGAGGGTACATGAAGTACACTGCGATTCATTTAATTTGACGCTTGGCTTAGAGATAGATAGAGAGATATTATTCCTTTGCCAACGTGCTCTACGGTCATTTCGCAACGTCGAGAAATGATATCTATACAATTATCTAATGCCAAGCATCTAAATGAATGTCACTGTAAATTACGAATGTAGAATGAGCTCAGCGCTGTCTCTCGGTGTCTACGGAACTACTGTGACAATCTTGAACTATTCAGAGTATAATAGCCTAGTTGTTCTTTGTTTAATCCAGATGAAATTAAGCTTTGATCATGCGATGAAAACCAATTTATCTTCAAAGATTAATACAATTTGAGTTTCAAGTAAAAAAAATCGTTTTATAATCATATAATAGTGAGATTTGAACCTGATTATTTTAGATTCATTGCATAAAATAAAGTAGCCCTACGCTACAGCCTACAGCCGTCTACAGCTTAGCGGCTTTGTAAGAATTACAATCATCCTGAAAAGTATTTCCATCACACTTAACTTACTTTTTAGAAATGGATAGGCTTAAAGCCTTGCCATTCGAAGAATTTCAAGTTTAACTTATTTTGGTTCAATAATATTCAAAACCATACCGTATTCATTATTTTCAATTCGTGTAGTAGGCCTATCTACATCATGCTTTGCAAAAAGAGTCCGGGAATAATTATTCAAATAGGACTACTAACTGCTTTTTAAAAGAAGGCAGTGATTGAATTTGACCATTATAACTCAAATTTTTTGATATGTGTTATTAAAGAATAAAATACAATGTCAAAATGTAAATAGAGTTCGTAAATTGTGTTTTTTGTTTTGTGATGTGATACATGACTATCAGATCCAACATAACCTAAATACGCTACGGTACCGCAATACTTGAAAATTTTACTCGGATACAAATTAGTAACTAAATAATTGCATATTGTCCACATTATTGTATAACTTTTATTGATAATTCAGAACTTTGGAAAACTCTACTATATCATTATTAACTTACCTCATTGTATACCGGCGCCAGTATTAATAATTATTTTTTTATCCCTTTGCAATACCGTACTGCTATTATTGCGATTAGGATGAAATGCGCTTTGCTAGTTTTGAAATGTTAAAAAATATTAAGTGATCATTTGAATCTTTCAAATTTTTAAAAAAACCATAATTATTAATTTCTTTATAGCACACTTCCTATTCGAAAATCAGTGTAATGTTCTTCACATATCAAATTTTCTGTAATGAAACAATACATCCAGGTCCAAACGCTCTGATAAATTGAACTGATCTGATTGACCCAACCAATGAACCAAATATTGTTCTTAAATGTATATAGATTAATAAAATAATGTATAGAAAAATTGATGTGGTTCATGAATTGATTCAAATTTTATTTTATTTATTTTTTAATAATAATTTCAATACAAAAGTAAAGAAAATATTGATTTTGGTTTGAAGTTCATTGTCAAAAAAATTAGGTCGCTCCGAGGATCGATCCTGAGTCCTCTTGCTCTCCAATCCGTAACGTTGCCAACTACGCCAACGGGTCTATCGGAGATGGGTCATTCGGAACAGGAATAGAACTTCCGAGATTTTTTTACTCATTTCATAATGACACCCATCGCCTATGCTATTGAAGTGAATGAAATTTGAGCTCCAATTATGAAAAATCTAGAGGGAAAATTGAAATTTGGGCTTCGAGGTGCATAACATTAATATTTTTGGAAACTGTATGCAAAATTTCAAGCTCTAGATTATTCCCGTTTTTTCGGAACACAATCCACAAAATTAGCTTGCTTCCTGCTAATCAACACACACACACACCCGCGCACACGCGAACACACGCAACCGTATCTTCTTTTATTTATAAGATTTTCATTTTGATTGAATTGTGTTGTCATTTGAGGAAAAACTGTAACAAGTTATGTTATTTCATTTTTGGTGTGCAGGATAAAACTTATTTGATTTGATTTGATTTATTGAAACTAGTTATGATTATAGAGCAATGAGGACATTGATTCCTGAACTCGAGGGAGAGAAGTGGTTGTAAATCTTTTTTAGTCACTGAATTATTTTTGGGGGTTGACATGATTGGTTGTAGTCCTATTCTTGCTAGATTATTAGAAGTATCAGTCTTGCGGAGCGTCTGAATTACTGGTTGGAGAGTTTCCTTTCCACAACCGGATGCACCAAGCTAGGCACAATTCCATATTTCTTGAATTTCAATGGAATGGAAACTAATAAGATTCCAAACTAATAAAATTAATAATCTACTAATTGCTAACTTAATATAGAGGGCATATTCTACTCCCTTTTAATCTCTTGACAAAGCAGTTCCTCTGCTGCTACTTCTCATTTTTTGTTGTAGATTAGTGTAGACTTGGTTTCACATAATTGCGAAACTCAACATTGATTAGTTTGGCCTAGTTAGCATAAGCATATAATATATATATAATGGAATGGAATGAAAAATTTTAATTTATAAACATGAATAATTATTGAATTTGAAAAAAAATTGGATTGAATTAAATTTTTAAACATTAAATTGCCCTCCTTCATGTATCTCATTCATTAAATTGAATGAATTTGAATGAATAACTGAATTTCAAAAATGGAATCAAAATTTGAATTTATAATGTGAATAATTGAATTGAAAACAATTGAATTGAATTAAATTGATGAACATTGAATTGCCATCTCATCGCAAGAGAGCAAGCCAAATTTAACTCCCGCCTTTACCCATTGCGATATACCACGGACAACGGCACCTCCTCCCTCCACCCTCCTCCCTCTTCTTTCTTCCCTATTCCCTCCTCCTCCTTCTCCTCCCTCTTCCTTATCCCTCTTCCTCCTTCCTTCTTCCTTTTCCCTCTTCCTTCCTCTTCTTCCTTCCCCCTCCTCTTCCTTCCACCTCTTCCTTCCTCCTCCTCTTCCTCCTTCTCCTCCTCCTTTTCCTCCTTCTTCTCCTTTTCCTCCTCCTCCTCCTCTTCCTCTTCCTCTTCCTCTTCCCCTCCTCTTCCTCCCCTCTTTTCCTCTTCATCCTCTTCCTTCTCCTCCTCTTCCTTTTCCTCCTTCTTCTCCTCCTCCTCCTCCTCCTCCTCCTTTTCCTTCTCCTCCTTCTTCTCCTCCTACTCCTCCTCCTCTTCCTCTTCTCCTTCTCCGCCTCCTCTTCCTGTTCCTCCTCCTCTTCCTGTTCCTCCTTTCCTGTGCCTCTTCCTCCTCCTCTTCCTCTTTCTCCCCTCTCCTTCTCCTCCTCCTCTTCCTTCTCCTCCTCCTCCTCTTCCTCTACCTCTACCTCTCCTTCTTCCTCTTCCTCCTCCTCTTCCTTCTCCTCCTCTTCCTCTTCTTTTCCTCTTTCTGTTCTCTTACTCTTTCTTCTCCTTCTCCTCTCCCTTTTCCTCCTCTTCCTCTTCCTCTACCTCCTCCTCCTTCTCATCCTCCTTATCTTCCTCTTTCTCTTCCTGATCCTCTTCGTTCTCCTCCTCCTCTTCCTGTTCCTCTTCCTCCTCCTCCTCTTCCTGTTCCTCCTCCTCCTATTCCTCCTCCTCCTCCTCCTCCCCTGTTCTCCTCTTCCTTTCCCTCTTCTCCTCCTCTCCCTCTTCCTTCTCCTCCTTCTCTCCCTCTTCCTTCTCCTCCTCCTCTCCCTCTTCCTTCTCTCCCTCTTCCTTCTCCTCCTCCTCTCCCTCTTCCTTCTCCTCCTCCTCCTCTTCCTTCTCCTTCTTCACCTTCTCCTCTTCCTCCTCCTTCACCTCCTCCTCTCCCTCTTCCTTTTCCTCCCCTCTTCCTTCTCCTCTTCCTCCTCATCCTTCTCCTCCTCCTCTCCCTCTTCCTACTCCTCCTCCTCCTCCTCTTCCTTCTCCTCATCGTCCTCTCCCTCTTCCTTCTCCTCATCGTCCTCTCCCTCCTCCTTCTCCTCCTCTCCCTCTTCCTTCTTCTCCTCCTCTCCCTCTTCCTTCTCCTCCTCCTCCTCTTCCTTCTCCTCCTCCTCTTCCTTCCTCCTCCTCTCCCTCTTCCTTCTCCTCCTCCTCTCCCTCTTCCTTCTCCTCCTCTTCCTTCTCCTCCTCTCCCTCTTCCTTCACCTCCTCCTCTCCCTCTTCCTTTTCCTCCTCCCTCTTCCTTCTCCTCCTCTCCCTCTTCCTTCTCCTCCTCCTCTTCCTCTTCTTCCTCTTCTTCCTCCTCTTCCTCACGAGATCGTCTCCGCCCCTGGAGGCGGCGGCGACATCTAGTGCACCGCTGTGAGTAAGAGCTGCACCACAACACTGCACTGCAACACTAAGATAAATTTATATTTATATAATATTTTTAGCACTCGCAGCGGTGCAGTAGATGGTGCCGCCTCCGGGGGGCGGGAAAGGTGGGGAAGAGGAATATAAATATATTGTATTCATATAATATTTGTATTTGTAAATGAAATACTACTGTCTAATATTAACAACATAATCATCACAAATTTGAATACTCTGTAGAATGAAAGAGGATAATCTACAAATATTTGTCCTCTCCTTCATTTTCTCTTGTTCGCCATCTTTCCCCCCCCCCACGCAAGGTTTCGGGATGCCACTATTTTTGTTGTTGTAGATGATGTTGTTGATAATAGTTAATTCTTGCTCCCTGCGGCGAGAGGCGCCTTAAGCGTGTCCAGAGCTTGGTGTGGTTGGTTTGCGGGCGAAAAGAATGGTGTTAGACCCCCTAACGCGTCCCTTTTCCCCCACCTAACTGTACCGTCCGGTTCCATTGAACTACCCGACCCTGAACCTATGGCGACGGACTCCCTTTTCTGCACATTTTGATATCTATTGCATATCTTTTGCATATTTTCCCCTGAACCTATGGCGACGGACTCCCTTTTCTGCACTTTGATATCTATCGAACAAAATTATACTATTATACTATAAGTATTACTAATTATACTATTTTTGTATTATACAAAATACAGTGAAAATCTGCAGTGACATTCGTGGTTCCGCCATGGCGCCTGACGGCTATAATTGTTATTTCATATGAAATCTGTTCTAAGCGCGTGAACACTGCCTTTATCTAATGAAATTTGTACAAATGGATTCCGAGGCCCCCATCCAACTGTAGCGCCCCGTCCCGTCAAACCACGCAATCCTGAACATGTTGCGGGTGACTCCCTTTAGGTTCTCTGCAAATGAATCTATTCATTCACAAACAAGCTATAATCAACAATAAATAATATTTTTTTGTGTAACACTGAAGGCGATATTGTTGTAGTTATGATTGACTACTGAATAAAATAAACTAGAAGTATACGAATATTGAGGTACCGGATTCGTTTGTTCAACATTTATCAATCTCAAGTAACCTATTCCGATTATCGATAAATAATTAATATCAATATTTTAATAAACTAGGACTTCCCAGATCACACAAATTTAAATTTAAATTCGCTTATCGGCCCTGTTGAATTCAAATAACACAGGCCTTTTAAAATTTAAATTCGCTTATTGGCCCTGTTGAATTCAAATAACACAGGCCTTTTAGATTCGTTCTAAATATTTGATTGAGTGATTTATGATATGGAGATTTTTATGTTAATCAGAGTAAATTTGAAAATATATTCAACCTTTTTGAATAACGTAGGCAGATTTTTATGTTATCAGAGTAAATTTGAAAATATATTCAATCTTTTTAATATTTGATTGAGTGATTTATGATATGGAGATTTTTATGTTAATCAGAGCAAATTTGAAAATATATTCAACCTTTTCGAATAACATAGGCAACAGTAATAAAGGACATGCTGTATCCTCAATATTATAGTCTGAACAATTTTCTCTGCAGCCCCTTTCAGAAATCATATGATTGATTTTGTGGATAATTTTATGTTTTTTTGAATATATTTACAATGTTAAAAAACTAATTCCGAATAACATTCACAACAGTTATGAAGGACACATGTCAAGTCACCCTCAAAATAGGTAGTATTTCCTTTTTGTAGCCCATTTATAACCATTGTAATCAAGTGAATTATAGAGCAGAGCTATTAATAAAGATTGTCTTTTCTAAGATTTTCTAATAAGTCACATTTTAAATATTCAATTAAATGACTCAATTCACGTCAATATTTATGTCTATAATTACATTTTTCATTTTTTGCCCATTAGTAGGCCTAAGCTTAATTTTTGTTTAGGGGACTTCGTATGAATGGCAATCATAACAATCATATGAATGGTCTCATAACAGATTAAAAATGAAAAAAAGTTTCAAAAATATCAAATGATTTTTCGGTTTTCAGGTTAATAACCTTCAAAAATAAAAAATTAGAGTGAGAATATGTAATGGAAACAGCCAATTGGACAATTTATTAACTATTTGACTGAATTCAGGAATTGTAGAAGTTTGGGTAAATGTTTGTTCGTCTTTCCTGTTCGTTATTCAAATTTAATATCCACATGTTGAAAGGTGATATTTTTCACTGTGACAAATTAAAAATATAACTTGAGTCCTTCAATTCACATTGACCTGCTCTATTGCCTTACTTGAAGGCTCGTGGTTAAGTGGCAGAGTGGACATTATTGTCCGAACTTCGCCACATTAGAAAAATAGAGAAGTCATTTTATTCTAAATGCTAAGTTAGGACCTCTGATGCTAAGGTAGTAGAATCTACCTCTAATGCCTTGTTCATATGTTGTCATTGACATGTGACAGTCGACTAGGGCCCAGTCAACTGCCTTATGCCTTTGGCAACAAGTAAACAAGGAATAAGCGTCACTAAGTACTAGATTTCCTATTGATAGACTTTTTTTGAAGACTTTGGAAAAAAAACAACAATATTAGAAATGTAAAAATTTTATAATTGTGTTATCTCAACTCAGTAATATTGTCTTATCACATCTGTTTGTAGATTTTTGTAATTTAATTAAAACTGAAGTAGACATACTGTAGAAATACAGTTATAGTAAATACAAGTCCAATTTGCTTTTTCCTATTTTCATTATATTCTCACTCCAAAAGAACAAACCACAAAAGTAAATTAGAATGAACTATCAATTTTGAAAGGTTTTTATAGAAGCCGAAAAGTCACTGAAGAATTTTGAATTCAGAAATTGATGGCATTTGTGATACTAGCAGTTTTTAAAAAGGAGAATAATTTTGAATAATTGAATTTTGATAAAGAAAACATCTATTCCCATGGCTTGCCGACTCTTGAAGCTAAATATCGGCGCCTGTGTTGTCTCGTTTGACGGGGCGTCACAGGGGGGACATACTAATTTCCCTCGGCACAAATCAATGGCATTGGTGATATTGATATCAGCATTGGAAGATAATGTTACAAATAATTTCACTACAAATTGAACAATTCTCTGTTCATTATTCATTTTTTAGTCATTTTTATTAGTAATTTTCTATTAGTTCATGTTCAGTTTTCCCTCCTACATTTTCTAATGATCAAGTTCTCTCTTTTGATTATTTTCAAACGAAAAATGTTAATATCAAAAATATTATTATTCTTGAAGCATGGAAAAAATGGTAGTTCAATTTGATAGTTCTGTTCTCATGTTCAGTTTTTCCAACTACTCATTTTCTATGAGGATGTTGGCTAACAGAGATAATTCAATAGTCTGCGGGAATAATGATTACTCAATAGCGGTTTCCTATTCACTGTTAGGCTACAGCCTAATCATTTTTATCTTGCAATCTATCCCTACCTTCACCTATATGGAAGTCTATTCAGATGGAAATGTCGAATTCAAATTCAATTTATTTTTGGCGTAGGGGTTGGCGAACCCATCGCCCAATAGCCATCTGATGCTATTGCAAACAGCCAATCGTTTTTCACAATTTTTCTATTTAAAAAATTTTTCAACATTCAAACTATATAATAATCATCATAATTTAATTTCAATTTTAACATAATTTTATTTCAACATTGCTATTTAAATTTTATCATTTTATTTTTTTTAATTGAATATTATTTTTCATCTCATAATAATTTTTTTTTGACCAAGTGTAAATATTAATCACTGCACCCCGACACTCCAAAGCGAAACTCTTCTCTCGTCGACAGTGTGAATGTGAGTGTGAATGTGTTTATATTATATTATATCCATTATTTTTTTTTATCGTATGGCTTTTATTGGTGGGGAGACCCTTACGGGTAGGTTCCACCTCGCCTCATTGCACAATTTTTTGTGTCTTTCTTATGTCGGTCACCCATCCGAGAGCGGTCTTGAATGTTTGTTACTTAGCAACCATGGCCAAATACAGAGTTGCCACAGAATTTTTGAGGCTACTCAATGGAACTGCTACACCAATGATATACAAGGAAAACACTAAATGAATATTAGAAAAACAATATCATCATGCATTTTGTTAACTAACGGACAGCGCACATGTTACAGACTTGAAAAAACCTGATATCAGCCTATTATTAGCCGATTATTGTTATTATATTTTAATCAGTTGTCAACTATTTACTATGTATTAATTCATGACAAGAACAAACAACAAAAAAAAAATTGAATGTGTGATCGTATGAGTGTGTGCGTGAATGTATATTTACCTCCTCCTCCTCATGTATATAGTGTAAATATTTTTCATTATTGTCTATTGTTATTACTGTATTAATTTTTTTCATTATTGAATGTTTATTATCAAATATTTTATGTTATAATGTTCCTATTCTAATAATGTAATTTCTTATAATGTCTCGCTCACAATCATTCCATAATTGATAAATATTTTTTAAATTGTCAAATTTGTCCACCTAAATGATCACTGGATGTTTCACAGGACCATGGTTTCACTACACACGCCATCATGAGCTGTACTTGAAACTTTCATGTACTGGTTATGTGCTAAATGTAACATGAAACCCCATGGTCCTGTGAAACATTTATGTGCTCATTTCAATGGAATTTGACAATTTCAGCTTGACATTTTTTTCTATCAAGAGGAACGATGTGAAAGTGGAACAAAAGGTCATGTCCCCAATAAGACCGTTGATGGAAAGAGTGAGACTTGAAGTGAATTTGAAGTTGCTTCTATAGTCTTTTTATAGTTTTCTATAGTCTTTAATAGCGATTCACGAAGATTATTGTGTAATTCTTTGATCTCATTATGTGATGTTATCTAATATTTCTTGAAGTACAAAGTACTAATAGTAAAGTATGTAAAGTATTAAATTAATACTGTTACAAAGTATAGTAAAAAAGTAGTTTACAAAAGTAGAGTATGTAAAGTATTAAATGAATACTGTTACAAAGTTGTACGTAGGCTACATAGAGTTTAACGAAGAGACTACATTGGAGTTCCTTACATTTATCATAGTCTTATGGATAGAATACCAATTTCCAAAAATTGTTACCTATGTAATTTTTTCATTTTGTTGTACCTACCAAATATGAAATAATTAATTTGAATAATGTGTTGAGTAAATTAGAATTAGAATTAGAATTGAATAATCTGTTGAGTGAATTTTTTAATATAAATTATTCGTAATATACTAAATGATTATTATGTGATTTTATTGTATACTTTTTTTGAAGTACAAAGTATACAATTGAATGAATTCTGTTACAAAGTTGTACGTAGGCTACATAGAGTTTAACGAAGAGACTAAATCGGAGTTCCTTACATTCATCATAGTCTTATGGATAGAATACCAATTCCCAAAAGTTGTAACCTATGTAATTTTTTCCTTTTGTTTTACCTACCAAATATGAAATAATTCATGTGAATAATGTGTTGATAAATTAGAATTAAAATTAAATTATGTGTCAAGTGAATTTGTTAATTTAAATTATTCGTGATACACTAAATTATTATTAAGTAATTTTATCGTATACTTTTCTTGAAGTACAAAGTATACAATTGATTGAATTCTGTTACAAAGTGTTGTACGTAATCATAGAGTTTAACGAAGAGACTAAATTTCAGCTCCTCACACTCATCATAGTCTTATATGGATAGAATACCAATTCACGAAAATTGTTATGTAATTTTTTCCTTTATTTGTTGTAGGACTACCAAATATGAAATAATTTATGTGAATAATGTGTTTAATAAATTAGAATTAAAATTGAATAATGTATCAAGTGAATTGGTTAATTTGAATTATTCGTGATATACTGAATTATTATTATGTGATTTTCTCTAATATTTCTTTGAGTACAAAGTATACAATTAAATGAATACTGTTATAAGGTTGTGCGTAGGCTACATAGAGTTCAACGAAGAGACTATATTTCAAAATAAACTAGAAAATTAATAAGAAATATTTTCCTATAAAATCTCTTTTCATTCAAACCTACTTTTAATGTTTATTTATAATTTTGAGCAATATTATTACATGAGATTCACTAATACTTGTAATATTACAGTATAAATTGTTATAAGAAATACTTGAGCAGAAAAATTAAAAAAACTTCAGCTTCGAAAATATTGAGCTGGAATACTTGAGATTATAATGAACATGAAAACACAATGATTTTATCAACTCTACTATTTATTTGTGGTACAAGACTACACAGGCTACACACAGGCTTAATGTTAACCACACATGGCCACAGGCCTCGAAAACATAGTCCTTGTACCACAAATAAATAGTAGAATTGACAAAAACATTGTGTTTTCATTTTAATTATTATGGAAAAGCTCTACAATCTCAATAGTGATTTTTTTAGAATACTTACGATTATTTTGTATCACATTTCTGTTTACTTTTGATTTTCTCCCAAAGGGTTTTACAATTATAGAGAAGCGATACTCTCTTGTTATTCTAATCTGTTCTCTGTGGTTTTACCAACAAAAGCTCTTGACTTGTGCGTGAGTGATTAAAAGGATTATAAGATATGATGATTAAAAGTGAGTGATTATAAGATATGATGACTATTGAGTTTCTCCCTGAGGGTGTTAACAACATAAGCTCTCGACTTGTGCGTGAGTGATTAAAAGGATAACGATTAAAAGATGTGATGACTTATGCTCTTCTCGTTTCGAGTGTGGTATGTGTGTAGCCTCTACTCTTGAATTTTTACTCCACATTACAGTGATATTCATTCAATTTGACGAGCGTCAGAAATGATATCTCTATTTATCTATGCCAAGCGTCAAATTGAATGAATGTAACTGTATCTTTCTTTAGCTATATGGTTGTATCTCTTTAGCTCGTTCACTTGCATGATTATACAAATTGGAAACTTCAAAATTAACCAAGATATGAGTAACGCATGTTCACTTCGCTAAGTTCACTGTACTGACCATGAAATATCTCATTACAACGTTCTACAATGATGCAAGTGTAGAAATCATCCTTCATGATGCAGCCATATTAATATTGTATAGTGGATGAATAAAATAATAAATAGTGTATAAATAAATATTTTACCCTTTGAACTTGTGCGCATTATCCCCTTTGACCTTGAACCCCGACACATAGTATTATAGTGGGGTATCATTTCTTTTAAAAATTTTGCAATGTAAGTTATTTTTGGAAAATATTATTTGTAATAATTTTTTTCCATGAACTAGAACTCAACTTTTTTATACCCTTTGAACAGAGTTAAAAGCTGTTTGTAATGACATTAATTTCATTACCACTCTCAAGTATTGTACCTTGGAAAAGTAAACAATACTAGCCTATATATTTTGCTATGGTTGTATCTATGGATTGTCTTTTATATTATACAGTATGTTTGTAGTATAGTGTGCATGTTTTTGATAGCTTGTTGTTGCTTCACTGTTAACAAGTTGATACTGTTCAAACTTTTGATATCTTGGGTGATTGTTCTCTTACTTGAATTGTCTATATTATATCTTTCTTAAAATTGATTCAAATATATATCACTAGAAAGATTCACTACAGTACTTGCCCGTGGGCTGCCGGGCTGAATAGAATAGCAGTCCTAGCTCCTCTCCTTATTTGACAATTAATTTTTTCTTCATTTATTTTCTAGTTTTTTTTTCATTCCGAGGTGCTAGAGTGGTAAGACCCCACCGAAAAAATATGGGTCTGTGTCATGTAAACTTGAAAGTTTGAAAACAAGAAAAAGATGGACACACAACAGACCTGGAAAGCATGGAAATATTCAAGTCTGGTGTAGGCGTGCCTTTCTTTTTTTATACAGAACTTCAAATTTTTATGAAACAGACTCATTGTATCTCCATCGACATTTCTCCTCCTAACTTTTCTCAATCTTCTTATCTTTCCCTTTTCTACTTATCCTCTTCCTCCTTCTCAAAGTCATCCTCTATTCTTCCTTCTAATCATCCTCCTCCTACTCTCCCTTGATTCTTCCTCTTCTCTTTTTCACCTTCACCTTCCTCCTCGTCCTTCTTCTCCTTCCTTCTCTATTTCACCTTTACCTTCCTCCTTCTCTTTTCACCTTTATCTTCCTCCTCGCCTCTTCTCCCTCTTCCTATTATTTCTCATCTTCATCTCCTTCCACGACTCTTCTTCTTCTTCTTCTTCTTCTTCTTCTTCTTCTTCTTCTTCTTCTTCTTCTTCTTCTTCTTCTTCTTCTTCTTCTTCTTCTTCTTCTTCTTCTTCTTCTTCTTCTTCTTCTTCTTCTTCTTCTTCTTCTTCTTCTTCTTCTTCTTCTTCTTCTTCTTCTTCTTCTTCTTCTTCTTCTTCTTCTTCTTCTTCTTCTTCTTCTTCTTCTTCTTCTTCTTCTTCTTCTTCTTCTTCTTCTTCTCTCTCACCTTCATACTCTCCTCTTCCTACTCTTTGTTCCCTTCATTCTCCTCTTCCCTTTTCTCCTTCTCTTCTTCATGCTATTTCTTTTTCCTCCTCTTTCCTCTTCTTCCTCTTACTCCTCCCTTCTCTAAGCAGACAGAGCAAATAACTAAATCTAATTAATTATAAACTTTGAAAAATCTGTTAATCCATGAAGTAAAATTTTTAATTATTATAAAAATTGGAACATGCTGTTGAATGGAGTGCGCCTGTCGCTCAAATTGTCTCACCCCATTCTAACAGTATATTCTGATTTCAAAACATAAAAATTTATTTAATAGAATCAACTTTAATCTAATCGAAAACTAAATTAGCCTGCTCTGAAATTGTTTCTCTTCTCTTGATTCTTTTTCTGTTCTCTTAATTCTCTTTCTCTTCTCTTGATTGTCTTTCTCTTCTCTTGAGTCTCTTTCTCTACTTTTGAATTCTCTTTCTCCTCCCTTCCCTCTCCTGGAGCTGGCAAAGCAAATCTTTTAATCAACTTTAAAAAATCTTTAATTCTATAAAATTGAAATGATTTTTAAAATATAAAAATGAAAACATGCTGTTGAATGGTGTGCGCCTGTCGCTCAAACCTGCCTCACCCCATTTTTACAGTATGTTTTGATTTAAAAAATGATTATATAGAATTAACTAATAGATAATTTTTAAAATAATAGAGTAACTTACTGATAAAATAAATTGACTAAAAAATTTAAAAACAAGCTGTGGGATAGTGTGCGCCTGTCGTTCAATTCTGTCTCACATAGACTGTTTTGATTTTTTAAAATTTCAATCTATAAATTGATCTAAACCTTGAAAATATTTTCTTGAAAACTTGTTTAACTTTTATAAAACATCCAGATTTGCTTAATCTCTTGCTCTCTCGTGTCCTGTTCTCGATTTCCAATATAATACTTAACACACTTAATTATCTTGATTCGTTTTCGAACCTAGATTCTTATTTCTATTTCTATCTCAATTATTTATATATCCTATTTTCCTATCCTTTCATCCGAATTGCCATATGTCTGCTGTAAGTTGCCTTTTTTCAAAAAAAACTATCACTTGAAAAGTTATTATCTCAATTTAATGATTGGGTTGACAGTTTATTTTCTTGCTTAATATCATGCTATTGGAATGTATTTGGAAGTTTTGCAGTGTATTTTTTTAATCTTTCTACGCTTGGAGTATAAGGCACGAGTTATTTTTAAGTAAATGACAATTAATAATTTTTTATGCACGGTAATTGTGAACTTTTGGGTGCATGGTTTTGTAGCAGCTTTTTGAAGTACTTACGGGCCAGGTCTTATTCAGCTTTGGGGGTGTTGGGTCTTGTGTAACAGCTTACTGACAAGTGACAACTGGAACGAGAAACTGATCAAATACAATTACGAACGCACAAGTCATAGGTCTATGTGAGCATCATCATTGAAAACGCACAAGTCATAGGTCTATGTGGGTATCATATTCAAAAAATGAGATCTATATAGATGCTGTACCTTCAATATATATAGGCCTAAATCATCATATCTAAATTGATCATCGTTCACTTTACTAAAGAATCTGGATTGGAAATGATTTGCTGTCCTTACAGCTTTTTTTAATCATGTTTAATGTGTAAAGAGTATGCATAATCAGTTACTTGATCATTGCAAGAAGCTGTAATGAGGTAATTCATTGTTAGTTCAGGTGCCTTAGCAAAGTGAATGCACTGTACTTGAAAGCAATAGATACTGGATAATGGTTGCAAAAGTTTTTTTCCTCAATAAACTTGTTCAAGTTTGAATCGACTTCACCAATGAGAGAACTCAAGCTGTTAAATAAAATCTGAGAAAAAATTAACAGGTGATGCCATGATGTCTCTGATGTCTTCAAAAGTGAATACTGATTTTTGATTAAGGTGAGTTTTATTTTGATGAATCCTTCAAATCAATCTCTAAACCAGTGTCAGTTATAATGAATTTTTTAATTGAATTTTCTCGTGTTTTGAACATCATTTTCATTTACAGTGGAACCTCATTTGAAACTTTATAAAGTCTTCACTACTAATTGTGAACAGTAATGAGTAACTCTTAATAAGGAGTAATTCACTTGATTCTCATGTCATTCCAATTTGTTCATTTTATATAAATTTTATTTCATTTTATTGATACAACTCAATTAATATCTAAGTATCATGGTTTCTTCCTCTGACAAGTCATAGACTTATGTAGGCTTCATCAGTTTGACAATTTTTTCAGTAATTGATTTGTTTTTATTCACTTAACTCAGCAGTGATTATTAATCTTTTAATGATCATGTCCTTCGATTATTGAATTTCAGGCATATTATTAATCCTTGACAATAACCAATAATATTATGAATAGTTTTTAATTTCAAACTTGTCAAAAATATTTGATGATATAGTATCTGGTAAATGAAGTTCAACTTATTTTTTCTTTTCTTCAAATAGCATATTTATATGGATATTGTTTCATAATATGATCTTTAACAAGTATTATTACATAAATATCATAGGTTGTGTCGAAATGAGGTTCCACTGTATTTGAACAATTTTTTTTTTCTATCATTGATATGATTGTGATTGTGTATTTCATGTGCTAGGGTCTCCCCACCAGAACTTAGAACAGGAGTATATAACTAAGATTGAATAAAATATAACAGGATAATTAATAGATAAAATATTAAGAATTAAATTATTTGTCTCTGATTAAATCAAAAAGGAAATTAGACAACTTATCTTTCAAAATTTAACTCAATTTCTTTCAAGATTCATATCTGTGTCTATATTGAGTCATATGATATTAAAATTTTCTATTCTCTTATATTGAGCAATTTTTAAAGAATTTCGAGATTTTTCATTACAATACCACGTTAAATGAAATTCATGTATAGAAAATTAACAGATAATAACAGAGCTTTTTCCTTACAATACATTTAAAAAATTAACAGATAATAATTGAAATATTAGGGACCGGTTGCACAAAAGTGGATTAAATTTAATCTTCGATTACTCATAAGAATCGCTAATTGGAGATTAAGTTTTACAGAACTTTGTGCAACTGAGACTAGGGTGTCTGGAATAACTTGAGTTTCAATGTCAATATGCCTAAATTATGCATATATTTCTAGTTAGGTAGATTTCCGCAGCAAGCGACCAAGACAGGCGACGGAGACAAGCGACAAATAGGCGAGACCGATTGTGCTGTCTCCATGACTGCAATTAACAAGGTGATACCGCAGACAGGAGACAGGCGACAATCACATCTCGTCTCTGCCTCGAGCTGTAGAATTACCGTGATTGAATTGCATTAAGAGCAGTCTTGGAGACACCACAATCGGTCTCGTCAATTTGTCGCCTGTCTCTGTCGCCTATCTCGGTCGCTTGTTAAGGAAGTCCACCTACAGTGGAAGTTGTCCATCTCAGTATTCTGTCATATTCTATCATGACCTAGAATTTAAGCGACAAACTTTGTAATCTACATGAATAAAGTGAATATTCTATTCTATTCTATTCTATTCTATTCTATTCTATTCTATTCTATTCTATTCTGGTAACTTTATTGTAGAGGAATGTTTTTGGCAATACATTTTTTTAAAATAACTAGCACATTTTCAAGTTGATTATTCAGCGTTGTATAGAATTCAATGATAAAATTATTTCAAGAATATACAACTATTTTTTCAGTTGTCAAGTTTTCACTCACCTCAGTTTTAAATTACATAATAGTCTAGTATGCTTCATAGAATTTTAGGAATCCCGTAATACAGGAAAAAGGCGATCTTACACTAGATATTCACCGTGCTACTCATTTCTAGCGTGAGTCCACCTTTTTCCTGTTCTAGAGGACTTCTAATTTTTTTGAAACATCTTCCTAGTTGTTGAAATTGATCAGAAAATAGAGATTTTTGAAAAATCAGATTATTCAATTTGAAGATTATTTTTAGAAACTATATTTCATGTTTGAAATATCTGAGTTACTTGAGTGGGGAGATCATTACAGGTCATCGTTGACGCCATGTTATATGGGGAACCCACAAATTCATGTGGGTTCCGAAACACAAGGTAGGAACTTTAACAATATTTTCCATGAATTGTGATATTTGTCTTCTTGTTCCCATCAGAATTCAAAGTACTCGAGTCTTCATCAGCTATATTAGTGGCTGATGATTCAACAATTTTATTCAATTTCAAATTGGTAATTTTTAAAAATTGATTGAAGGTTTCCATTTTTTATGATTTTGCACATAACACAACTGCATAATGTAGGTGGATTTCAAACCACTGTATTCAAGATATTTATTTATCATTCCAATACACAATTATCTTATATTTCAAATTATTATATTATTTCCGAGCAGGGTTCTACTCACATCTAGTCAAAACTTTGAATTGTGATGGGGATGGGGCATACATTGTGACATGGATACCTCGAATCTGATGGGTGAATATTGAAGTTTAAGTGGCTTCCAAACCACCAGTAGCAGCATATTAAGGGTGTGAAAATATTGTGGGTGTTGTACACACTTACTATACTTGTCACTGTTGTGATATTAGTATTGTATTTTTGTGCAATATCCATACTAGACTTGCACACTATTCCTTGATTAGAAGGTTGTGACTTGTAGCTGGTGTTTCGTAAGCCATCTAAAATAGTAGTGAATAATCTGGGTGTAAAATTTGAGAGCAGTAGACATTTGCAATATTAAATGACTGTCCAGTGTCGGACGCAAAAAGATTGTAAGTCTTTTATTGAACCCAAATCATTCACATTTTTTGCAATCACTGTGCACTCAAAATAGAATCCATTTTTTGAGTGTACAATGACTGCTATGAATCGACTCTGATAGCGCAGTGCGCGGGTTTGTAAATATATGTAAGGAAAATGCCAAATGATAACACAAGAGACAATTCATGTATTTAATAATTCAAAATGATAATTCAAAATTAGATAATTCAAAATTAGATAATTCCAAATGTTTGAATTTAAATATTACAAATTGTGGAATTCACTTGACTCATTCAGACAAACGTTATTCTCTTGTATAGAACGCAAGAGAGTAAAAAAAAGAAAGAATTTAATTTTACGACAAATTTGATATGACAAATTTTATGAGGTAAAACGACAACTAAATTTAATTTTATGACAAATTTGATATGACAAATTTTATGAGGTAAAACGACAACTAAATTTAATTTTATGACAAATTTGATAACAGCTTATCTTAAAATTAAACCTGTAAGAAAGCCAAACAGTAATATACGTTACAAAGTAATTTCCGCAATTGCCAGATCTATCTAGGGCGGAGCTAAATTTGACAATTGCCACTGCAATGTCAACTTGGAATAATCAAGTCAAATAAGTAAAGAGACTGCTTTGAGGAATAAAATGTAGATTTATAATGGTAAAAATGTGGAGAAATGCAATGTTTAAAGTAAGATGTAATTAATACAAGTCAAATAAGTAAAGAGACTGCTTTGAGGAATAAAAAATGTAGATTTATAATGGTAAAAAATGTGGAGAAATGCAATGTTTAAAGTAGGATGTAATTAATACAAAAATTAGTCTTGTCTTAATAATGTAAGAGTGATGTTTAATAACAATCAAGCTCTGTAGTAGCACAAGTAGGCATCTTGGCTATATTGTCAAATCCAGAAGTATAGCATTGCAAGAAATCAGAACCTAATATGATACGTGTAATCAAAAAAACGCACACAATGTAGGTAAGAACTAGGTCTTGAAAGAGTACTTAGCCTGTAAGATACAGCAACTGCGCGGCCCAATAGAACCAAGCCTGCGTTGACCAGGCCACTGGGACTGGAATACCAAGTAGTGAGGTCACCAAGAGCGCATAACCCAAAATGCGCGCAGCAAGAGAGCGAAGATAGGCACCATAGGACACCAAAGATGACAAGAGACGATAGGCTGGATACCTCCAAATGTTTGATCAAGTAGTTGAAGATCACTTCGGAAGGTGATTCAAAGATTGATGTAGGTAAAATGTTCTGACCAATGTCTGTGGTTAATGCATATATTTATGAAATAGGCTTCACTTATTGAAGTAAGCTGAATGTTCAAAGTTCAAAACAAATTTATAACCAAGGTGAGGTTATGTGGAATGCACTGATGGCTGTAATTCGACTGTCAGCTGCAGTACCAGATTAATATGTAAAATTGTAATGATACGGTACTCACTGTAGGATCACTTGTGTCCTTGCCTGAACACACTAACAGCTTTCGATAGCTGTGAAAATGTAAAACACTGGGGTTTTCAAATGTATGAATCAAAGATTGATTGAAATATAGCGATTTCAATTGTAATGAGAGAAGAGATGCGATGTGAGCCTGTAACTACACACGATCTGAATGGCAAAATGTTGCCCGACCGAAGTCCAAAGATATTAAGCACTGAACACGCTTAGGTTGACATCATGGAATGTTCATACAAAACAGCAAGTGAGACCGGAGTTTAACGTAGATGCAAAATTGTAAAGGATTTCGGAGCACGAATCCAAATGAAGGATTGCTGAGAGTTTGAAGCTGACTGGAATCGACGCGTGGACAGCACGACACGATTAAAATGTTTATAACTGAAGAAATAACGGAGCGAATTTTGATATTTATGTATGAAACGATGTAGAAAATTCAGTAGCTGAAGATGATAAACGAAGAAATGCACAACGTAGAGCCATTATGTACTTTGAACGAAAATTGAAAGCTCACATTATGAAATTTGACTTCACTAGAGGAAGCTGCAGTAGGAAGTGAGTAAAAAGACGCCTACAACCACGAGACAAGGAACAAGACGGAAATGCAATCAAAAAGCTTCTAGAACCTTCGATAGAAGATATTAAATCAAATGAAAATAATACCAAAAAACTAGCAAGACACTAGTTAAATAACAAGAAAAATATGAACAACCATCAAGAAAATATTAGAATAAATCCAGATGATAAAAAAACCTAAACACAACAACAATAAGATGAAGCACACAGACCGCGACGAACGGAGGCAGTGGAAAAAGGCGGCAGTTTGAAAATAATCGATATTGACGAACAATCGATAATTCTGAAATTGGCAGACGACAATGTGAAAGTAAACAAATGACGGTAAATGAAATCTAACATAAGCTGGGCCCCGTTGGAAAATCAAGGGTTTTTCAACAAAGGAAAGGAAAATATGTTAGATGAGATTATTGTCATTTGTCTCTTCCAAAGGCAATGGAGCAATGCTGGTGATAGCACGTTTAAAAATACCTGAATCAGTCAAAACCATGACCACTCTAACCTTACCATCGACACCGATCACAACTTCTGTGATGCGGCCTAACCTCCACACAGCTGGTGGTGCACCAGGGTCCTTCAGTAAGACGAGAATGCCAACCTTGATGTTGTCTGATGTAGATGTCCACTTATGTTTTTTCTGCAATGATATTAAATATTCTTGGGACCACCGTTCCCACAATTGTCTGTTCATATCTGAAATTTTACGCCAACGTTCAATATGATTAATATGTTTTGTATTCAACTGCTTAACCGGAAGCGCGTTAAGAGGTCTACCGATGAGAAAATGCCCGGGCGAAAGGTACGCTAAGTCATGAGGATCCTCAGAAAGAGGAACAATCGGCCTTGAATTTAAGATAGCTCCGATTTGAGCACTGAAGGTATACATTTCTTCAAAATTGAGTGTTTGTTTAAAGGTCACAACTTTAAAGATATTTTTGAAACTTTTAATTGAGCGCTCCCACAACCCGCCAAAATGTGGTGCGCGGGGTGGAATGAAACTCCACTGGATACACCAGGAAGCTGCAGATTTCTGAAGAGAATCCTGAGTTTGCGAATCAGTAAGAAATTTATAAAGGTCTTGAAGCTCATTGTTGGCTCCAACAAATGCAGTACCATTGTCTGAGTGAATTGAGTTAGGGATGCCTCTGATGGAGACAAATCTAGTAAATGCTGCAATGTCAAATAAATCTGGCTGTACCGTTGGGCCTTTGAAAAGTAAATCATTAAGTGAGACTCCTGTATTGGTTTTAGCACTGGCATCGAAAACTACGCGGAGTTTGGTGGTGGTGGAATCCGGCTTAAAGACCGCATGGTGAGGTATGTAAAAAACTGGTTCATTACTATCAGGAGGATCAACAGGACTCATGTGTCCCAATTCTTGATACTCACGCATAAATTCCGTGTACTGCGTTTTCAAGTCGTTATGCTTGGACAATTTGACTTCCAATGAATTGAAACGTTTTTTTGCTTGAAACTCTGATTGACCGAGCTCAGAAAAATTATCTTTACGCGGCAATGATACCATGAATTGACCGTCATCACATCTAACAGTGTTTTCATTGTAATGATTTTCGACTTTAACTGCTTCAGGGGTTGGAGGAGAGATTGGAGACAGTTCTTCAATCTTCCAAAATTTTTCTAATTGATCAGAGATTTCCATACTAGAGATGAAATTCGAATGTACATGATTAGAACGCGGCACGGGACGCGACAGTTGAAGCGCGCCAAAGACAATCCAACCTAGTAAGGTGTTTTGTAATATGGGTAATGACGGATCAAAAGTGAGTTGACCGCAAGTCATGATCGCGGCGAATACGGATGCACCGAGCAGGATATCTATTTCTTTAGATTGATGAAAATGCGGATCAGCTAAATTGAGGTTAGCAGGAATGTTAAACCTTGACATGTCTAAATCAAATGGTGGCAAATTAAGTGATATTTTATTTACAACAAGACAATCAATGGTAGTAGACCAAATTTGATCTGATGATTTGACTGTAACTGAGTGTACAACAGTGGATCTGGTAGTATTACTAGAAACAGTATGAATGAAATTATTTTTGAGAATTGGAGGAAGAGCCAAGCAGCTGGCTA
Organism: Laodelphax striatellus; assembly: GCA_017141395.1. Taxonomy (NCBI): domain Eukaryota; kingdom Metazoa; phylum Arthropoda; class Insecta; order Hemiptera; family Delphacidae; genus Laodelphax; species Laodelphax striatellus. Next base: position 18,617,301 of record CM029544.1, on the reverse strand, counting down.
ATCTCTCGGAAATAAGACAAGAGTCACTACCTGTGTCCAGCAGCGCACGACATAAAATAGTTTGACCCTGAGCATTGACGACCCTGACTTCAGCAGTCGGCATTACAACAATTGATTTAGAATGATTGAATTCCGCTGACGAACTACAAGCAGCATTAATTACAGCATGATTTGCAGCATTAGTAGAACTTGGCAATGAAACTTGGGAAGAACTGGGCGTTGCTTCCAATGCACTACTACAAATAGACGATTCGGCAGAAGACTGAATAAATTTCTGGCTACTAAACTCTTCACCAGCATTTGATATTGATACAGAATTGATATGAGCTTTGGAATTTGAGCCCTTTTCAATGCAGGAGACGGATTGCGCAATTGAATACTATTATTAGTAGCAAAATTCTTACCAAAGTGTGCACCATGCAGCGTTGTATGATGTGCCTTACCACAGGTTTTACAAGCACCTGAACAGCTATGATGATTTCTATCAAAAGGCTTCATGCAATTATAGCACAATTGCTTTGCCCTGACAGCCTCCAACCTGGCTGAAGGTTCAAGCTGACGAAACGAAGGACAATTGAACACATTGTGAGTTGCATCCTTGCAATACAAACATGAAGTTGTTCTCTGAAAATTAAAACCTTTATTATTTCCTTGAGGCTGACTAAACGGCTTAGCAACATGATTAGAAGATTTAGAAAAATGATTTGAAGAAGAATTTTGTGAATTCTGAGCACTACTTGTGCAATTGAAGGATACGGCTTGCGCAACCTTATGCTGATTTTCCATAAAACTCCACAAATGTGCAAGTGAAGTATTTTCTTTAAGAGAATTAAATCTCTCCCACTCTCTAAGTGTGGAAGCATCAAATCAGAAATGATGATGTACATATACAACAAATCCTTTACCTCTATGCCCAGATCAAGTGACTCTAGGGCTTGAATGTTCAATTTTCATGATCAACAAAGGCTCGCCATGAAGCGGCTGACTTTGCGTTAAGATTAGGGGGTGATAAGATAGCAGCGACATGAGTGTCCGCAATCTGCATAGGGTTATCATAGCGCTCTGTAAGCAGAGTCCATGCAAGTTGGAAATCGCCAGATGGAACATTGGCCACTCTATTTAAGGCTTCACCAGAGAGTACTTGTTTTAAGTACTGATATTTTACCTTATCCTCAACTGAAGTATTTTCAACTACAATACTTGAAAAGGCAGAACGAAAATTAAGCCAATTCTGGAAGTCCCCATTGAATTTTGGGAGCGGAATTTCTGGAAGGCGAAAGCCCTGAATTTGAGAAGTGGGTGCTACTTGTGGACTAGGCTGTGGAGTGTTGCCAGCCTCAAATGTACCTAAAGCAGCATTTGCCTCACTTAAGAATGAAAGGAATCCATCCATCATTTCAAAATGCAATGTATCATCTAACAAGTTTTGATGTAGTAAATCTTCATGAACTTTCTCATATTTTACTTTTAAACTATCAACTTCGTTTTTATAGTTAACAACTTATAATAACTAGCCTGATTGTTAACCATGAAATTATCGTATTTTGTTGACAGCCAATTGAGCTGTTTTTGTATATCGTCTCTTTGCATAATTAACACTGAAGGCTCAGGGTAGAAGACCCCGAGTTATGGTTATCCTCTTGTAAAGGCATACTAAAAACAAAGTTTGACTATTAAATTTACAAAATAAGTCATACGACCTGAAATTGTTCCTGGGCACTTAAGTTACAGCACAATGAAAGTTTAATTTTGACTCCAACAGGCGTAGAATCTGTGAGTATGCTTGGCAGGACTAGTTTGCTGGAGAAGCTTGACGGTGAGTAGCTTGCGTCCGCCTTGTGAGTGCATCAGCCCGGTGAGTATCAGGTCGCAGACTGGATTGGCGCTGACACGTCGCAGCGTGCCTTGTGGTAGCAGCCAGCATCATGAAAATCGAAAGAACAGAGTGCATTAACCTTAGGTAGAGACTACTACAAACTAACACAATAAAACAGGAAAAATACAAGATGTATCATTTGGCATTGAGTTTTCAACAAAATGTTGCTATTTTTAAGCTGAATTGAATTCCATTTTCCAAGGATTACTGATCCCATCGACGGGCTGGAGGACCAAACCATGAATAATCTGGGTGTAAAATTTGAGAGCAGTAGACATTTGCAATATTAAATGACTGTCCAGTGTCGGACGCAAAAAGATTGTAAGTCTTTTATTGAACCCAAATCATTCACATTTTTTTGCAATCACTGTGCACTCAAAATAGAATCCATTTTGAGTGTACAATGACTGCTATGAATCGACTCTGATAGCGCAGTGCTGGGTTTGTAAATATATGTAAGGAAAATGCCAAATGATAACACAAGAGACAATTCATGTATTTAATAATTCAAAATGATAATTCAAAATTAGATAATTCAAAATTAGATAATTCCAAATGTTTGAATTTAAATATTACAAATTGTGGAATTCACTTGACTCATTCAGACAAACGTTATTCTCTTGTATAGAACGCAAGAGAGTAAAAAAGAAAGAATTTAATTTTACGACAAATTTGATATGACAAATTTTATGAGGTAAAACGACAACTAAATTTAATTTTATGACAAATTTGATATGACAAATTTTATGAGGTAAAACGACAACTAAATTTAATTTTATGACAAATTTGATAACAGCTTATCTTAAAATTAAACCTGTAAGAAAGCCAAACAGTAATATACGTTACAAAGTAATTTCCGCAATTGCCAGATCTATCTAGGGCGGAGCTAAATTTGACAATTGCCACTGCAATGTCAACTTGGAATAATCAAGTCAAATAAGTAAAGAGACTGCTTTGAGGAATAAAAATGTAGATTTATAATGGTAAAAATGTGGAGAAATGCAATGTTTAAAGTAAGATGTAATTAATACAAGTCAAATAAGTAAAGAGACTGCTTTGAGGAATAAAAAATGTAGATTTATAATGGTAAAAAATGTGGAGAAATGCAATGTTTAAAGTAGGATGTAATTAATACAAAAATTAGTCTTGTCTTAATAATGTAAGAGTGATGTTTAATAACAATCAAGCTCTGTAGTAGCACAAGTAGGCATCTTGGCTATATTGTCAAATCCAGAAGTATAGCATTGCAAGCTATTAGAATATAATATGATATGTGTGATACAAAAACAGAACACAATGTAGGTAAGAACTAGGTCTTGAAAGAGTACTTAGCCTGTAAGATACAGCAACTGCGCGGCCCAATAGAACCAAGCCTGCGTTGACCAGGCCACTGGGACTGGAATACCAAGTAGTGAGGTCACCAAGAGCGCATAACCCAAAATGCGCGCAGCAAGAGAGCGAAGATAGGCACCATAGGACACCAAAGATGACAAGAGACGATAGGCTGGATACCTCCAAATGTTTGATCAAGTAGTTGAAGATCACTGGAAGGTGATTCAAAGATTGATGTAGGTAAAATGTTCTGACCAATGTCTGTGGTTAATGCATATATTTATGAAATAGGCTTCACTTATTGAAGTAAGCTGAATGTTCAAAGTTCAAAACAAATTTATAACCAAGGTGAGGTTATGTGGAATGCACTGATGGCTGTAATTCGGACTGTCAGCTGCAGTACCAGATTAATATGTAAAATTGTAATGATACGGTACTCACTGTAGGATCACTTGTGTCCTTGCCTGAACACACTAACAGCTTTCGATAGCTGTGAAAATGTAAAACACTGGGGTTTTCAAATGTATGAATCAAAGATTGATTGAAATATAGCGATTTCAATTGTAATGAGAGAAGAGATGCGATGTGAGCCTGTAACTACACACGATCTGAATGGCAAAATGTTGCCCGACCGAAGTCCAAAGATATTAAGCACTGAACACGCTTAGGTTGACATCATGGAATGTTCATACAAAACAGCAAGTGAGACCGGAGTTTAACGTAGATGCAAAATTGTAAAGGATTTCGGAGCACGAATCCAAATGAAGGATTGCTGAGAGTTTGAAGCTGACTGGAATCGACGCGTGGACAGCACGACACGATAAAAATGTTTATAACTGAAGAAATAACGGAGCGAATTTTGATATTTATGTATGAAACGATGTAGAAAATTCAGTAGCTGAAGATGATAAACGAAGAAATGCACAACGTAGAGCCATTATGTACTTTGAACGAAAATTGAAAGCTCACATTATGAAATTTGACTTCACTAGAGGAAGCTGCAGTAGGAAGTGAGTAAAAAAAGACGCCTACAACCACGAGAAGGAACAAGACGGAAATGCAATCAAAAAGCTTCTAGAACCTTCGATAGAAGATATTAAATCAAATGAAAATAATACCAAAAAACTAGCAAGACACTAGTTAAATAACAAGAAAAATATGAACAACCATCAAGAAAATATTAGAATAAATCCAGATGATAAAAATAACCTAAACACAACAATAATAAGATGAAGCACACAGACCGCGACGAACGGAGGCAGTGGAAAAAGGCGGCAGTTTGAAAATAATCGATATTGACGAGCAATCGATAATTCTGAAATTGGCAGACGACAATGTGAAAGTAAACAAATGACGGTAAATGAAATCTAACAAGTAGATTCACAATTTTTCAGTGTAGCTGTAGATGGTAGATCCGGTATCAGAAATTGATGGAATAGCTTTGAATTATAATTTCTTTCTTTAAAGTTGATTTTTTTAAGTCAAATATTTTTGTGTTAGTTACAACTTTGTATATTTATACCTCCTTTCTTCTACTTTTTCTTCTTTATTACTCTTTCTCACCATCTTCCTTCCCGTCTTCCCTCTCTCCTTCTTTATCATACCTTCTCGTTTCTCTTTTCTCCCTTCTCCTCTTCCTTTTCCTGGAGCAGAAAGAGGAAATCTTTGTATCTTAGGAAATCAAATAAGTTTTTTAAATTTTGTCGCTCCATAAAACACAATCATTTTATTGTGAATTCACTATTTTAGGTGGCTTCCGAGGTACTTTTGTCAAATTTTTTTTACTCAAGTCTGATTCGTATATAGTTCTAGTGACTTGCGAACTATCAGTTGTCATATTTAGTGAAGCCCACATGACCTCTGAAGCTTATTCGGGGGTAGTGAAAGTTCATTCATTGATTTAATAAAAAATAATGTTTCATTGGTATGTGAGATTGGTAAAGTTAATGAATCATATTTTATCCACCCATCAGATTTGATGATGTTTCCTCTACAGTTTGATTTACTAGCTAATCAGATATATTTGCGATATCTCAGTTAATGGAGAGTTTTTAATAGAGAAGCATTAAGATGTTATTGGTTTTATGGAAAACTCTGCCACAACTGAGTTATAGAAGTGAGTTCTGAATGACATACACTACATAGGCTAATTGAGTAGTAGTGTGACAGCCTGTTGAAAATGCATCACAGGTAACCTTGGTAAGTCATATTCCAAATCTCATCTGACACTGGTCAACGAAAGAGATTGATTTTCTGCCCTTGAGCACAGATAATGTATAATCTGTATATATTATGTATAATCTGATAATACATTATCTGTGCCTCAAGTAATTTGGCAAAGGCTAAGGGCCTGGCCATATACGCCTAAGCTTTTTGCTTCACTTCACTTACTCGCATAGTAAATAAATATAGGCTACCTATTTATATTATATTTTTTAGAAATATAACTATCTCTAAAAAAAATCCTTGAAATCGAGCTAGGTGAGTTGTATTGAATAAAAGTTTATATCCATATCTTCGAGATCCTTGTATTACATGACTTGTAAAGCAGTTCGCCCACGAAGCAACTGCTTTCTTATTTCAGTCAGCAACCCAGCGTTGCCAGATGACATTGGCTGATCAAGAGTTAGAATACCCGAAAAGCAGCCAAAAAGTCAGCAACCCAGCGTTGCCAGATGACATTGGCTGATCATAAGTTAGATTACCCGAAAAACAGCCAAATGTCATCTGGCAACGCTGTGTTGCTGACTGAAGTCAAATAGCAGTTGCTCCGTGGGCGAACGACTCAAGTTTTCATGAAAGGGCCCTGAATGAAACACGTATGGCGCTGCTAGCGCTACCTTTTGAGCTAGTTTAATGGAGCACTCTAGCTGTGGTACGTGTCAATGCTTTGTCTGCAGTCGAAGTACGTCGTCTATATGCGTCTATGTCTATGACAGTCTGTAATGTGTACATTTTTGTGTCTTGTGTTATACGTTATAGTTATTTTGATATTTTGACTTAAATTTAGTAATTTTATGATTTTTATTCATTCATAAGTCGTTAATCGTTGCTTCGCAATCGATGATGAATTTCTCCAGTTTAGGTATTCATCCACAAAGTCATTCCGCCCGTTTGTAATACATAGCTTTCTAGTAACTTTTACCTTGGTACCTACTCTTGATATGAATTTGGAAGACGACTCAAGTAAGTTTATTCATTTTCCAATTAATTTTTGAAATGAATTGAATTATTGAATGCATTTTGGCATTTTGATTGCAGTTAGTTTCGTGGCTGCCAGTCACTTAAATTAATCATATTCCCATAGACTTGTTTGAGGACGCCTAACCTCTTATTGAGTTGGATGAATCACTGAATTTAGATTCATCAAGTTACCATAATTAAATTCCTGATTATGAATTTACAACTAAGACCTCAAACCCAAAATCCACTCTTGTCATTTTTAACTGAAATTTATTTATAGTAAAGCTATAATATGCTATTTCGAGCTCTACCAAACTGCTAAATTGCACTATGAGTGGAATTTGAGCCAAGTTTGATAAGCTTTCCTCCATTTGATTTCCTATATTCGACCACAGTTGTTCAAATATATTGTCATAAATCTGTTCTAAGATTTTAGAATCTTTGATTAAATGGTATTTATACATGCTATAGGGTTCAGCATGATGAAAGAAGGCGAAAACTTGAGCTCTTTTTAACACATTTACAAATAATGGACTCTTGATATTGCTCATGGTATTCTATCTAGCCAAGCTGTCCATTCTTAGTTGTTTAATTAATATTTAGAAATGATGATTCACTAGGGTGTGCTACACCTGAAGACAGGTGATGTTTACCTCTGAGCTCGAATTATATTTAATGATTTCCTATCTCACGTTATTGGTTGGTATGTTTCTTAAAGAAAACTTCTTTTGTGCTCAGATTACGATGACTCAATATTCGTTTAGCTTTTTAATAAATAGGAAATAACACTTCCCTTATTTACAAATCAGGTGAACAAGTTTTAAGTAAGGTCGGTATTTGTGTCTTAGGAAGATGCCACCATGATGCGTTGGTTAGGGTGTATTGGAGTTCACTATTAACTGCCTATTAGGCTCAAATGTACATGGGAATAAAACTCGATTTTAATCTGCATAAATTTATCACAAACTTAACAAAACATAACTACCAGGTGGCATCCACATAACACACAAGTACTTCAAGGTGGAGATGTGGTCTTTCAGCAGTGAATCTGGAACTACTGTAGGCCTATATTATTGCTCCTGTTCATTTTCAGGAGTGGAATAACTTCTTTCATCCTTTCTAACTTGATACATTAATATGACTATGTAGCCAAGTCATGACCACAGAGGAGAGAGTAATCTCTCACAGAGGAGAGATCATTCTCTCCTCTGCTTCATGACTATGACAAATGTGACCTTTCATATGACAAACCTAACCTAATCTATCCAATAGTTTTATGTATTCTTGTGAAGAGTGATTTTTCTGTCAATGAGGATTTGTATAGCTTATGAAATAGAGCATGAAGCATTCTTCATTGATAAACTTTATAAATTCTTGTTGCGAAAGGACATAATTAAATTTAAAATAGGTAAATTAACAAGATTTAAATAAATTGATGAGTGATGTAATATTTTTTCTGAGGATGATGCCCACATGAGCTCTAGGCTCGTGCGTGGGTAATGAGAGGGGTGATGATGAGAGATGACTGTTTTTAGGCAGTCGGGACCGACGGCTTTTCGTCTCCTCCGAAAGACGGGAGTGGCCGTTTCTGTCAGAATCCGTTCCGTCAACTGTATTCGATCTTGGAACCTTTGGATTATCAGACCGGCGCTTATCGCCCTCGGCTACGGAGCACTCCAATATAAATAGCCTACGTGAAATGAATTTTGGCAAAATCACCAATAGCCTAAAGGAATTTTAGAATAAAAGCTGCAAAATTATATTTTCAAGATAACCTGAGGCTAAAGCTCAAATAATCAAAACAAAAAGGAACGAGGAAACAAATTTGGAATTCACACTAAAATTGAAACACATCTTTCACTTCAGATTCTTAAAGAGTACTAAACTGTTTCTAATTGATGCCAATAAGCATTGAAAACTTTATAATAATTATTCAAGTTTGTTAATAACTATTACTTGAAATGTTTTCCAGTTTGAACAATGGTTGCTAGTCTTCAGTCTAGAAAAGAAGCATTGGAATCTCTTCTCCGGGAAAAAAATGAGGAGTTGAAGACTTTGTGCATACAGGAAGCTGAGCTTACCGGAGTTCTCCCTCCGGAGACTCCAATCGAACCTGGGGAAAGTCCGCCAGCTTTCAGGAGGCGCGTCGGCACAGCATTCACTCTACCTGAAAATCTTATCAACAAGCTCAAATCAAAAGAGGTATGTTGAACTTTATAACTGGGGATCCGCATTTATGAAAATGTCAATGAGGAGCTACTAAATTGCAACCAATTATTTCCTATGACGGACAGAAGCCTTCTCTATGCTGCACATTGTGTAAGGCTCGTTCTCTTAGCTGTGGCATCTGGACTGCAAATGACCTGGTTCAAAATCTATAATATTTCATTTATACTTTGATGAGGTAATCTACTGGTAATTGCCTTAGCAAAGTGAACGCATTTTATTCAAATTTAAAAATCTCAAATTGAATACCTGTAATTTTGAATAACTTTACTTTGATAACTTTAACGTAACTTCACTTTTCTCTATCTTCAGTTAGAATAACTTAAACTTCAATTTTAAATGTCTTAGATCCTTCAATGTTTGTTGATAATATTTACATGTTTGAAAATATATCGTAGTCCTAGGTGCTTCATCTAGTAGGTATTAAAATAGATTGAACACCAATAGGGGTTCTGGAGTTCTAGTATGTATGCGAAGTAAAGAGTGTTTTGTAGTGTGGCCGTGATTATAAAAGTGTCATTATTTTGAAATTTATTGATAAATTTGAAATTGATCATTATATAATTATTATTAATTAATTTTTATAATTTAACTCATTTGTATTATTAATTTAATCATGGCGATAATCAGGAGCTATCATTTATCACATGCTCGTAACATTTCCCAACACCTGAAAATACGAAAATTAAGTCTACTTTGTTGAAATCACCGTTCCTTTCAATTCCAGGAGGAGTCACTTGCTGCTTTAGAACTTGAAATCAAAATTCAAAATGGAATCGCCGAGGCTGCTCTTGGACTGGCAAGCGACTCTACCGCTTCAAAGTCAGTTCGGCGCAAACATAGGCTTATGTATCAGCAGAGTCAGCGCCGTCTGACTGAATTGGATGCGCGTCTGACTCTACTGCGTCAGGCAAATGACTCCAAAGGACAGCTTAAACAGAGGAAAAAACCAAGACCTCCACTTGATTCTGGTAAGAATTGGTTTGCTTTCCAAATCATTTAGAATTCGAATAACTTTGTGTTGCAAGACGAATATCGAGTCAGATTTACAGTTTGCTAACAGAGAGTATGATGTGGATTAGGGAGGCCACTTGAGCAGCGACAAACAACAGCATCAACTGCCACTCTATGCTACCCACTCTATGCTACCTATATCACAGGTTAGTCACTAACAAAAAGGTTAGGACCGGTGAGGATTATGGTGATTACTTGAACGTAGAGAGATAAAGCATGGAGAGCCTTATTGCAAATGCTGTGTTGTGACGCAGCTATGGTAGCCACCCGATTTTACATTAAATCTATTGTAGCCACTCGAAATTGATGATCAATCGTGAATAATAACTAAGTAACTATAATAATAATAACTATGTCAAATAAAACAAGAAAATAGAACAATAATAAACAATAATAGAACAAGAAAACCGCCATGTCAAATAAAAGTCAACGATCATGATTCAGACTCAGCGTCTTCCACTTCGGGAGCTATACGGCTAATAATAATAATAATAATAACTAAGTACTGTAACTATAATAATAACTAAGTACTGTAACTATAATAATAACGAAGTAACTATTAGCCGACGTGAGTAATAGTAACCCGATAAATTAATAATAAATCTTGATAGTATCTCAGAATACAGAGAATAGCTGTCCTTCGCAAAGAAAACAATGGATCGGTTCCAGCTCATGACTCATTTTTTAACCCAGTTTTGCAGTTTGCATACAGGAGAAGAACTTCTTATGAATGAAACTATCACGGTTAGTGCAAACAACTTCGTGTTGGTGACACTGTTATTACACTAGAATTTTAAGTCTGCGTGACAACCACTTCCCTCTTCATGCCACTGACAATCCAGAGCTATTCTCTCCTCACAACGAGCTATTTTGTTGGTATGATAACTGTATTTACGGCTGACGGCTTCGGCTAAGCCTAAAGAACTTTTTAAATAAGTTTTGGGTAAAGAGAATAAATATTATTTAGGAAATGTCTACAAGAAAAGAAGAAATTATTTATTTGATTTAAAATTGATTTTAATTTTTTATGTCATGTTTTGATTGTGTAAATGAAGTTCTATTCTATTCTAACTGTATTTATAAAGTCCAGTCGTAGTGAATGTTTTATTATAGTTGACTCACTCAACTTTGCAAAGGTAGGTCTTTTCCAATAGATCTTTATCTAAAGATAATGATTAACTTATAGATCCAATTACATTTCAGACGGGGATTGTTGTGATGGTCCAGAGAGTGGAAGCGGCAGCCAAAATCAGTTATCCTCTTTGTCCAATCCGGATCGAAGGATTCTAAGACAAAACTCAAACACTTACAACAACTCTCGATATTATGATGGCCATCCACAAAACGCGCAGAATCTACATAGGTTAGTACCTTGAAAATGCCAAACTTGTCATAATTTAGTAGTTGTATACGTTAATGATCTATCTTTCACTTGAATGTCTTTAAACTAGTCTCAGAGACCAAGTTTTAATTTTCAGTTCTCTTCTTGAACTAAAAAAGAAACTTTAAAACTTAAGCTCATCCAGTAACTCGAGTAGTTCTGAGAGCAGTAGGCCTACTGTTTGACCAGAGAAAGAATGTCCCTGGCGAAGTGGAGCAATAGCCAGTCGAACGTGCAAGATATCACTCCGCCAGGGACATTATTTTTCAGGTCAAACAGTACACATTTTATATTAGTCTGCACTCACTATTGATTTTAAACTGTTTCAAGAAAGGCTTTAATCTCTTCTGCCTCATGTGAATCTTAACTAGGATCATATGGAACAGAAATCAACTAAGAAAGCTTATCACATGTCTTCAGCTAAGTGAAGCATGCACACTTTGATCGATGATGTAATCGTGATTATAGAAGTAAACTGAATTATGATGCCCACATGAGTCCATGACTTCTGCGTGGGTACGCTGACATAGATGCAGACATCTGACATCACTGCCAGAATGCTAACATCTGACATAAATACCAGATGTTCTGGGAATCTAATCCTTGACCGAACTGTATCGGCGCTTTTCTAGATACTAATCGACTGGGGTTATAGTATGATTCATTTAATTAGACGCTTAGCGATCAGTAAACAGTTGATTACAGAGAACAGTAAACAGCAGTAATGACTATGCCTACGCACAGGTTTTATACCTATGTAGGCACATTTCCATGATGTTGAAACTTTGTATTATATGTTATTGTATAATTTTTCTAAATTTTGTACTTGCACTTGTAATTTTTTCAAACTGTAACATTCATAATATGTGTAAGATATGGAAATAAAATTATTCTGACTTCTGATGACGTTCAGTCAATACGGGTCATCTGAGCTGCATCTCAGCACTAAACAGCTGAGATGCAGCTCAGATGACCCGTATTGACTGAACGTCATCATTCAAATACACGTGTTTGTTATCCGAGTATCTAGTCGCTTTGCTTACTTCACCTTGTAAAATATCGAAGATAAGTTATAAAACCCTCAAAATATTTACTTTTGAGAATAGTGTGATAGTAGTCGATCGGCAATTGGCAACTAGGAGTAGCGGCTGTGAGCATGACAAGCAACTGAAGTCATCCGCTGCATCGCTGAGTTGCTTTGCGATTTGAAGTTTCCAGGTGTGAGTAGTGCCTTACTTTACTTATAAATTGTACTTTCAAAACCATAATACTCTTATGTCACTTATAATACCATTCCTAAATGAGCGTTTCCGCACCTTGAATTCTATAAATAATGCGCTGGTGACTTGGCCTATGCCAATGACAACTTGTAAACAAGACATAATTTTCAAGTTGAATATTGTTTTTTTCAGTAGGATGCCTGGAAGACCTCACACAACTAATATTTGTTCATGGCAGCCGACCCCTGATATGAGACCGCCAACAGCCGAACATGGTGAGATAAAATTCTAAAATTATTCCTCAAAATTGGCGGTTTATTGAATTGTTGGAAAATTATTTCTTTACTTGTCGGGATCGGAATAACGGTAAAGAATTCAACGTAAATATTGAATTCCGAGTATTATGAAATTGAATATTCTAATATTAATTTAAAGTTTTCTTGCAATTTATATTCATTTTCAGAAATTAGTAATGACTTCACTAATAATTCGTTTGTAATGATTTCTTTAGTAGATTTGATTTGAGAGCTCAAAAACGACGCATTATTTTCCACTCACTTGAAATGTCTTTATTAAGATACAATTGTTATTGAAACAATTGTTATTGAAACATGAAAACAATATCCGTCAAATGGTCGTGATGTGAATCCTTACAGGCTTTAGGTCTGCTGATACTGTACTGAAATTTCTCAGCCGATGAGGAACTGAGCTTCACGAAGATTTCCTAGAATACTTGCGTTTTTTCGACAAAATTTGTGATCCGCCATTCTGAGAAGGTCTAATCTTCAAACATCCAATACTGAATACATTACTCAGTCGAGTTCTGGATTCCGAAGCGATAGGACGTTGTTTTCAACCGTGCTGTTATCTGTTTGTGCTACTCTACAGTTCGACCGGAGCTAGCTTTTGCACGTAAAGTTATTCAAGCCTTTGCTGGCTATTTTCTTTCATCGTTTCTTTTTTAATTTTTCGCATATTTTACGTTTTTTTTCGTAATACATCCTCTACCCCTTTCTTTCTATTTTCCGTTTCCATTTTCAGGGGCTTCCAATTTCACCATCCGTTCAAGTCGTCTCGATAGCCCTCTTGACGCATTTTTCCTTTTAACTACAGTACTTCCATTGTCATAGAAACCTATTTATTCCGTATTTCACTCCAAATATTTCTTTTTTCAATAGTAATTTTCTGCTTTTGTTCGTTATGGCTGATAATTCTGTGTGCACGATCTGTCAGGCTCCCATTCCTGCGACTAGAAGCAAACTTGCTTGTTGTGAGTGTAAGAGACTGTGTCACCCTCAATGTGTCAACATGACAAAAGCAGATGTTGATTGTATTATCAACGAGGGTCAGATTTGGAGATGTCCACCTTGTTCCAAGTTGAGAAGGCAGAGTAGGATTGCTGTATCCGCCGCCGAGGAGGGCACTGCTAGCCTATCACAGGTAATATTTATGCTGGACGAGGCCAGAGAGGATAGGAAGCGGATGGAGATGGAGTTTAACACTTCCTTCGAGTTTGCTAACAGTAAGATTGACGATCAAACTAAGACGATCTCAAATCAGACACTTAAATTAAATGAGTGTCTTAGATTAATTGAGGATTTGAGGAAGGAGAATACTAGTCTCAAAAGAAAGGTGAGTGATTTGGAGACACGACTCGAAGATGTTGAGCAGTACTCACGCAGAAATACACTGGAAATCTATGGAGTCCCAGAGATAAAAAACGAGGATGTGTATGAGACTGTAAGGAGTGTGTGTACAGCTCTAGATGTTAACATGACAAGAGAGAAGATTGACGTATGTCATAGACTGGGAAAGCCTAAAGAGGACACTCGGCCTGCTGGTATTATTGTGAAATTTGTCAGGAGAGAGGACAAGTTTTCAATCTTGGCGAAGAGGAAAGTTAAGCGTAATCTATCGACGCAGGACCTTGGATTCCAACAAAAATCAGCTGTCTACATTAATGAGAGTCTGAGTCCGGAACGGAGAAAGTTGTTTGCGGCTGCCAGGGAGGCTAAGAGGAAAAACGGTTACGCTTATCTGTGGGTGCAGAACGGGAAAATACTCATGAGGAGGGAGCAGGGTAAACCGGTTGTGAAAATTTCATCCCTAAATGATATTAAGGAACTGTAAGCTATTTCTTCCTACTGGTTTAATTCACAATGTGTATATAGCTGACTTTACTCGTGTATTGAAAAATTATCGCTTCCATTATTCATGTTTAGTGTATCGTAGAAGTAATAAATCCCATTGTACTAACTGCGCCAAACGGTGTGCAGGGTTTCTGTTATCTCTATTTTCTTGTGATAGTAGAATTCTCAGCAATGAAACGCATAGTACTGGTGACACAGTTCTTATCATTGATTTCGGAGCTTTATCAAGTTGCGTTGCAGTGGTGAGGGCTGTCACAGTCAAATTGATAACTAATTATGATAGCGGTCAGTCGCTGCACGTTATCAATCTTGATAGTCTGAATTGTTTTCCTCTTTTCAAATCAGATACTTTCACTGAATTGCTTAATCAATTTTACCGTATCCTTTCATTTCTATCGGCTTGTCATATTTATGGAGGAGAGTGCAATTACTTATTGTTATTAAATTCAAACTTTGTTAACTAATGAATTCTAAAACTACACTTTTAAGTTCAATTTTTGAAGTGAATGAATTTTTCGACTTTGAACCTGGTATTTTGTTCTTCCATCAAAATATACGTAGCCTAAATTCCAATTTTGATAATTTTCTTACATATATTAATGATTTAATTAACAAGCCACACATAATAATCTTGAGTGAAGCCTGGATACAGGATATCAATGAAATAGATTTATATAAGATTGACGGATATGAGAGCTTTGCTGCCGTCGGTACTGTGACGAGGGCGGGCGGTGTTGTGATCTTTGTTCATTCTTCTATTACTGCCACTAAAAAAGATTGTTGCATCGCTGACTGTGACTCCCTGTTACTCTTTTGTAAATACAAGAATTATTTATTTCATGTGTTAGGTTTGTACAGGTTTCACCTGGGAGATCGTCTTACATTTATTGCCAGTTTTGAAAGATTCTTGGCTACCACTAGGAACTCTGATTTATATTGTTTAGGTGATGTTAACCTCAATGTTAGTGTTTCAGATGTATATTGTGATTCGTATTTGAATTGTCTAAATGGAAATGGTATGCAGCAGTTGATTGATATAGGGACGAGGGCAGTAGGGTCATCTTTGACCTGTATTGACCACTTATCTTATCGTTCAAATCTTTTCACTATAAATAAAGTTGCAGTCATTGAAACCCTTATCACGGATCACCGGGCTGTGGCTTGCATTTTGCCTATAATTATCGAAAAAAGAAGGATTCAGCAGTTTGAAGTTGAAAAATTGGATCATAAACATTTAAATACTTTATTAAAATATGAAAATTGGGAACTTGTCTTTCAAGAACTTCAAACCAATAGAGCATTTAATAGTTTTTACAAAATTTTAAATAATTACATTGAAAAATCTAAAAAGAAATTTAAATACAAACAAAACATAAAAATGTTGAAGCCCTGGATGACTCCTGGACTGTCCGATGCTATTCGCGTTAGAGATAAATTACACAAATTATATAAAAATGATCCTAATAATATGTTTCTTAAAAGGAAATTTGACAATATGAAAGATAAAATTAAAATATGGGTAAAAGAGGCTAAGCTTCAATATTACTCTTCTCAATTATTTATCCATAAGCAAAACCCCCGGGAAAAATGGAAAATATTAAAAACTATTTTACCAGTAAAAAACAATAATAAAGATGCCGATATTGTGCTGCAGGCAGTGGCGGCTCGTGCAAATACTCATGAGGGGTTCACATTCCAGGAATATATTAATCTAGATCTATAAGAATTTGTTCAACCCCAATTCTAAAATAAATTTTGTTTGTTACACCCTGTAGAATGTAGGCTAGTTTCATATTTTTCATAGTGTTGTTCTTTAAAATCTCTTTTGAAAATCCTAGATTTTGATGTAGTAGTCTGATGTAAATTAATTGGCGGAGTAGGCCTACCACTTTCCTTGATTGATATTTTTTCCTCAATCGACAAATTGGAGAACACAATTTTCTTCAATTCATTCACTGAAACCTTTCTTAAACCCGTCATTCTTTACTTGGATTGGAATGAAGAACAACCATTAACCTCAAAATCAACAACAAATATAGCGCGAAACTGAGTAAAGCCAGCTGAGCCAGAGCCTACAAAGCAATGAGAGAGCAGGTGGCTACCGTAGTCGCGACAAACGTTAGCCTCGACACGCTACCTGTCGAGCCTGTGCCACCTCTCTTAGTACATAGTGTCGAGGCTACGCTGGCCTCCCGGAGCACATCTGAAATGTGCTCCTCATTTAGCTAACGCAAATCGTTCCACTCCCCCCACGGGGAAGAAATTGAACTCGCCCGGCTTCCATTTAAACACATACTAGCGCTTGGAGCACCTTCGAAATGTGCTCCAACATTGCTGTCAGGCGTGATAGCGGTAGCGCGTAATTCAAATGTGTATCTCAGTTAGTACGCCTCCTTATGGTATTGATATAAGAAATTTTAGCATTATTTCAATCACTTTATTGTTAATTAAACCTCTAAGTTATTGTAGCAAATTCATAGGGGGTTCACGTGCTCTTGTGCTCCCATGGACGCGCCGCCACTGGCTGCAGGAAAATGACATTCTAATTGATGACAACAGTTTAGTTTCTGATATAATGAATAAATATTTTATTGAAATGCCTAAAACTCTTTCTCAGTCTTTTCCTACTGTGCCCTACCAGACTCATGCACAATCTTCAGAGACCTTCAGAATTAAAACTAACCATAAGTCTATTTTTCTTAGCCCTGTTACACTTATTGAGCTTAAAACTTTCGTTGACTCTCTTCCTACTCGTAAGAGTTCGGGTGATGATGTTGTGACTGCTAGAATTCTCAAAGATAACTTTTCTTCTATTTCTTCTGTTCTAATATATTTGTTCAATTTGTCTTTGGCCTCTGGTTGTTTTCCCGAAATACTGAAGTCTGCCACTGTTGTTCCCATCTTCAAAAAGGGAAGTAGACTCAGTAAGGAAAACTATAGACCCATCTCGTTATTGCCAGTCATGTCAAAACTGTTTGAGAAAATTATTAAAAGTAGATTACTTTCATTTCTTAACAGCTGCAACTTTTTCTCGCCATGTCAGTTTGGTTTCAGGGAGGGGGTTTGTACAGAGATTGCTTTGCAGCATCTCCTTGAATATGTCTATTCTGGTCTGAACAGTGGCTGTGGTGGCAGAACAGCGGGAATCTTCTTGGATATCAGTAAGGCATTCGATACAGTGAATCATAGTCTGCTGTTTCACAAGCTGGAGAGTGCTGGTGTAAGGGGAATTCCGCTAGACTGGTTTAAATCCTTCCTTCAGGGTAGGAAACAGTATGTTAAAGTCAAAAATGTTGCAAGTAAAGTTTTACCCATAACGTGTGGTGTGCCGCAGGGATCGGTTCTCGGTCCTATTCTCTTCTTAATTTTTGTTAATGATTTGTATAATGGTGAATTGAATGGACGGATAACTGCTTTTGCGGACGACACTGCTCTCTCATATAAAAGTAACAGCCTTCAAGATTTACAAGAAAAAATGCAGTCTGACTTAAACAAAATATCTCTATGGTTTACGTGTAACAAGCTTAAAATTAATGTATCTAAAACTAATTATATGATTTTTAGTCTTGCTGGAAGTTCTGATCTACCTGCTCCATTGCGATTTCACTCTCCTGTTTGTTGCTACGCTACCTGTAACTGTCCGAGTATCAGCTCAGCAAAGACAAGTAAATATTTGGGACTTACATTGGATGTAAATTTAAATTGGAAGAATCATATTGAAATGTTAAAGAAGTCTTTAAGATTCTATTTGATGGTTTTTTATCGTATTAAACATCTTTGTCACTTTAATGTCATGAAAGATCTTTATTTTTCATTTGTGCAATCCAAGATTGAATATGGAATTACTTGTTGGGGAAGCTCTTACTATGCTAATCAGGATCAAATTATCAAACTTCAAAAGCTTTTATTAGACTGATAACGGGTAGTAGGTTTGATGCTAGTTCATTCCCGCTGTTCCGTCATCTTAAAATTTTGCCTGTCAGATTCCTTTACGTGTTTAAGGTTCTATCCTTGTTTTTCCATATTAGTGGAAACAGGGGTGTGACAATTGATTACTGTCAGCCTGTTACCGCCCTTCGCCAGACAAGGCAGGCTGCTGCCTCTCGTGTTAGATGTCTCAGACCCAATTGCACTCTCTTCCGTAAAACGTTTGTTTTCTTGGCGCCGAGATTCTTTAATGCGTTACCGCTTGACATCAAGCAAGCCATTGCTGCGTCAAAAAGTAAAAATTATGTGAAAGGAAGAATTAAATTTTGGCTTTTGTCTTTCACTCCCGAAAATCTAGAAAGTTTGTTTCAAATTATTATTTGATCATTTAATTCTAATTCATATAGTTTATATTTGCTTTTATATTATAATTTTTTTATGATTAAGTGCCCTACTTCTCCTCTTACTTCTTCTTCTTATTTTCCTGTTAGATTTACATTACCAAATTCTTAACTTGTTTCAATTCAAACTGAAATTCTCTCATTTCAAGATAATGTTTTTCTTCCCTTTAAATTTTCTCGACTTTCTATCGCTTTTGGTCTTTTTTTTCCCATTTGTAAGACTCCCTCCAGCGGTCCGTAAGTTAATCTTATGTGCTGGATGGTATATTCTCATTCAGATTAATTTAGTTTTGTTTATTATTTTGTACAATAGTGTATGCTTTGTTTTTTTCTGATATGTTTGTGTATATATATTTATTTGTATTTGTTTATCTGGTATTGAGAATAAAATTCAATTCAATTCAATTACATAAATTTTTCAGTCAGTTTTCCAATCGCTCCTATTTGAATCATCCTTTAGAAATGTGTGTATTAGTTTTAATTTTTTGTACATACACCACACTCTTGTGTTACTTTAATTTTTTTCAACAATTTGTTTGCTTTAACTAGGTTACCTGCCACCTAATGATGGAATGTGGTATAATACAGCTCCAAATCCTTCCAAAAGTCATCACTCTAACTCGGGTCACGGGTATAGCTCAACTGAGGATGACAGATCTGTGTGCAACCTGAGATATCGCAACAACCACAGGTGATGAAATATGAATTAATTAATTAATTAATCTTGATGAATTAACTAGTTCCTAATTATAGAAAATTTCAAAACAATATATTCTTTAGTTCACCTTATTTACAAAAAAATATCTCAAATTCATAATACGGAAACGAAATTCCGAAGGAAGCTATATAGATTTCTGAAGACCTCTGCAACTGCAAAAATTGACAACAGAAGGAAATAGCATGAGCAGATTTGATGAATGCCACTGTACAAAAATCTGGATTTTCGTTACACTAACGATTATTTATGTTAGCAGTTGATTATTGCAACGTCCAATAATTCTATTCATCTTGAACATCATTGAATTAATTAATTTCTTTCACTTTTTATTCATTAAACCAGTTGATAACCATGTTGAGAAGGTTTCACAAACCAAAATTATGAGAAATTGAAAATCTTATTCTGCCCGGTAGAATAAAGATAATTAATGATCGAATTAAATGCAGTAATGATCTATGGTTTAGCCTGTCTTTTGCGCATTAACAATCCAATACATTTATCTAGTTGCATTCCTGTACTGTTACAATGATGATTGGATAGAACCTCATTGAAAATCGTGTTGAGGCACCTTGAAAATTATCATATTTATTCAATTATTAGCACCTCGTGGCTTTACAAAATACCCCTATATTGTCAGTATTTTAAATCGTTAAAAAATATTCTATTCCTATTAACGCCTCATTAAAGTATGTAGGGCCTACACATATTTAGCAATTCTTCCCTAACTTCAATTCAAAAATTTTTACTTGTGAATGTCTTAAGATGTGCTGGCAATGAGTTCTACACACGAATTTTAGAACTCTTTACTCCCCTCTCATAAATTTGTCCGATGTACTGTATTTCGTCTCTCAAGTTTCGTCTGTTAATAAGTCAAGTAGTCGTCATCTCTCATCTTAACCTTCTCAATGTATAAATTTATTTGTATTTTGTAATCAATAGTGAATTGTTCATTATTTTGTAATGTGCGTTTAAATGCAATAGGTTTTTCAAGACCTAGCATTCTAATGAAAATCAATCAATCATCACCCAAGCACAAGCCTAGTGGCTTACTCGTGTGGGCATCACCCTCAGCAAAAAAAAGTATAGGTTATTTTTTGTTAGGTCGTGAGAGATTGATTTTTACTGAATAAAAGACGAAGTTGTCAAAACCACTAATTTATTAAAACAGAAAAATACCGGTTTTGTGTCACGCACAGGTTTTTAAAACCCATGTGACACCAAATTTATTGTGTTAATAATTTTTGTACTATGTAATTTTGTCAATAAAAATTCTGGTTTCTGGTTCTTGTCGTTGTCTACCGGTTTCCGTATATCATTTTTTTGATAAATTTGTGGTTTTGACAACTGAAAGTCTTTTTATTCAGTATGGAACTACCACAATATCATCTTCACTACTACACAGAAAGATTGATTTTCGTTTTGATTTCAGATTCGGAAGCTTGGATAGACGACGGGCGAATACCAGCAGTGCAAGCTCTTGGCACGTTGAAGGCGAGACAAGTGATGCTCAACAAAAAATGTATTCTCCGCAACCGAATCCAATCATACCAGCGATTCTGCTGCCAAATCAAACCTACCCGGAGAACAGTCTGATGAGAACACAGTCGCTAGCAATGGTTGACAACTCCTTGGGCCGAAAGACACGCGAGAAAGAGTGGTATGAAACGGCCTTGGATAATAATGGCGGATTCGGAGCCGCACCTGTACCAGTCATTGCTCCCACACCTCCCCCGCCTCCACCTCCTCTCCCCCCTTCTTCCTCATCTTCTTCCTCATCGTCAAATTTCGCCCACAATAACCCAGTGCAATCCGATCATCAACATTTCCATCAAATGACACAAACCTCTGTCACTGTGACGCCACCCCACAATCTATTGAAAAAAGAGTTGTCGGTTAGTAGTTTGGAACAGACTGATGTCACATTCCACACAGTTGTGCCCTATGAGTCACCCAAAAACCACATGGTGGTTGAAGCAGGCAAGTGGCAGCCTTACCGTGAGGTCACCAAACCCTTTGAAATGGCCGATTTTTACAAGTACAGCACAAAGTTCCGCAAAAACAACGCTAACAATAACAACAATTCGAACCTCGTGATTAATATCACCAGCGGCAGAGCGCCGAAACCGAACAATAATCAGAACGAGAACAACATTAATTTGGGCGATAATAGCTCCCAACAGAAATGCATCTATCAGCCACTGCAACCGATGACCTGTCAACCACTGGCTCAGAACTCATCCCAAAGCTACACACCTCCCCCCACTATGCAAAGAGAACAGCCCACTCCAAGTGAGGTGTTATCTTGGTATCAAGATCAGAACACTCCTCAACAATCGCGCTCAGCTACTCTTGTCTAATCCATTTCAATTCCATTTTTAGTACTCCTTTGATCCAGGCTCCAATAACACTTGGATACTCAAATCGCGGATACTCAGCGACTGGAATAACAAGCATCTGTTTTCAAATGATGAGGATCAGACAATAGGGTTGCAGGATCTTCTGAGCGTCATTAAACACATGTTTGTTATCCGAGTCGCTGAGTAGCCGCGATTCAAGTATCCAAGTGTGAGTAGAGCCTTGGAGTTGCTACCTGTTGATTTAAAATTGTTAGTTCAGTAAGTTGGTTGATTTCAAACTCTTTCCATTTATCTCTAAAGCAGCCTGGTTTTCATTAGTAGAGTTAGTGGTAGAGTTCCCTGGGCGAGTACTAATTATCTTGTGAACTCTCCCAATGAAAACTTTCATAGTAGAGTAGAGTGATGGTAGAGTACTTGTTTTTAAGTACCAAGTAAGTAGAGTAGAGCTAGTACGGTAGAGTTGGTATGCTAGTTACTCTTCCACTAACTCTACTAATGAAAACCAGGCTTTAATCTTAATTCTATATTTAGTTAGTTGAAAAATTTACAATATATAGGAAAAATAGGCAATCACCCCGAACCTCATCAATTCCTAGATTTAGTCATTATCTTCCCGGTTGCAATAGTCTTAATTTAATATTCAATTCACCCATTCAAGCATTACATTTAATCCTCCTTCATATTCAATTTTCTAATAATTAGTGTTATCAACATCATTGTTGAGAACCTTTTGCAAGCTACCGGTGAATGTATTCAACATCTTAATTCATCGTAAGACATTCTATTACTACTAGAAAATAGGAAATATATTTGTTATAAGTTCAAACTTACTCAAGCCAAAGATTGTATGATGGACGAACATGGCTCGGTTTGGCATGTTGGTGGATCATTATGAATCATTACTTTAACTAAGAAAACTAATACTCTCAGTGTAAAACAACCAGTGTAATATTCTTTAAATAGCATTGTAATTTTTATATAAAAAACTATGTATCATGTAAAAAATCATTTCTTAATATCTCAAATTTAATATGCATTAGATGCAATACAAATAGTACGTAATGTATCTTTATGATTTGTTGAAGCCTCTATCATGAAGTGATATAAAAACAATGAAATTAATTTTATAAGATACAAAATGATTAAATATGAATGAATTAGTTTTGTAACTAATTATTGTCTAATTTATAGAGGCACGAATTTTTTTATTGTTCTATAGCGATAAATCCATTATTTATTTCCCTTTTGGAAATGAATAGCAGTGTAGTAATTTGCTCATATTTTTACTATTTTTGATCATCATTAGTGAATTTGAATGTGAGTAAAAAATTGTCTGTTGATTATATTAGAGTTTATGACCCTTAATAATTATAAAGTGAATCTCCAATTGAGGGTTGGAAACAAAAGCGCAAGAAGTCGTAAATAAAGTGGATCGTTTAATGATTGAACTTCCATTCATGTGATCCATTATACAGTGTACGGTTCAAGTCTGAATTAAGTGTATTGATTATTGTAATTTGTAGAGGAAAAATAACGAATGAAGGCAATAAATAGGTAGATTATATTTTCGACATGAATAATTCCATTGAATTACATATTATTATTTACATTACATATTACTAGAAAGATATTATTTAGATTACATTCATAATTATCATTAAGATTACACATTAATTCCATAACTTTGAACAATGTGTAATAAAAGTTTAGGGAAAAGTAAAAAGACAGCAGCAGCTCATATCAGCCCCATCTGACATGCTAAGATTCATTTGACATCATAAACCAAAATTTTTATTTCCATTGGATTTTTTATAGTATTAATAAAATGATTATTATATTGCTATTACATTTTTATTATTTTCAATCATGAAATTCATTAATTTTTCTAACGGGAAATATTTTTAGATTAATTTTGTAACAGGATTTTTCTGTCAGCTAGTGCCTTGAAAATTGAAAACCGTGTCTTGAAAGCTGTTGGTGAGAGAATGTTGAATGCACATTCCTTACTATCATGTCTGCACAATAATTATTGTATTCTTTAGTGATAAGCAAGTGCCTTGGTGATTCATAATTCGATAAACAGTTGTTTATACAATAGGAATTGGAGATTGAAAACTAGAAAGTCGGTATATTATTATAATTATTTGATTACAATGTGATATTTTCAATTCTATTTTCTCAAAGCAGCCTATTTTTATATGCATTTAAAATTTATAGCAATATATTATGGTGTTTTGTATACTTCATTGTATTTTTATCAAATTGATTGCTTCAATCAGAGACCTGTTGCGGTCCTCTTATAAAGTATCATATAAAACCTTACTGGGCTGAATAAAAAACTACTTGAAGTGGATTAATTTAAGTGACCAAGGAGGTAGTGTACTGAATCTAATTAGATCTATTCCAAAATTTTAAAAGTATAATTTAGATTTAAGGTATATTTTTCTGACTTTATGATTATTATAGTTATTATGGTAACTTGCTTCCATCAATTCAATACATATTTGTAGTTAATTAGATTTGGTTTTGATTGATTTATTCATTTGATACATAGAATGAAAAATATTTTCAATGATTGAGAATAATTTTTATTTTATTGAAGAAACATTTGATGAACTCATCCACATTTTATCAAATGGAGTCGATACATTGTTAAGGATTGTTCATTTTCTTTATTTATTTCTTGTATCAATCGAATGTAGTATTCTGTAGGGGTAGAGTTTTAGATTTGGGATAATTTTTCCCTTGTTCATTGCTTGCTTGAATGTCAATTGAAAATTCAGTCGATCTCATTAACACTGCGAGCAATATAATGCAATATATTTGTTTTATTCAAATTCGAATGATATTTCCCTTGGCTTTAAAATAATAGAAATAAAAATTGTTTGTATAGCTACCGGTAGTGAAAACAACCTATCTCCGGTTAAAGTTTCAATATTTTCCAATAGCCTAATCTACAACAGATTTATAAAATTGAAATTTATGATCTCAGATATCAAAATCGCAGCACTAGAAAAATTCAATGAACTTCTTTTGAGAATTCCGTCCTGAGATTTATAAGAGATTTGAAAAGTTCATTTATATTGTCAGTTTTTATTTTATGTTTTGCTCTGTACGGTATCTAAATTTTCAAAATTTGAGGTACTGTAGTAACCTACTTTTCAAGTGTATTATTGTTATAGAAGTTTCAGTTTCATGATGAAATATTATTCAAGTCATGCATCATGATATATTTCATTATTTCTTATAATTTACTTGGGTAAAATTTCTCCAGTGTATTGGATTTGTATATTCTATTGAATAATTATTTTATTCATTAGTGAATAAACTGGAGCTTACTTGAATTTTTGAATTGAGATATCTTTTTCTTTTGTACTTTCTGGAAAAATATATTTATCATTCGTAAAATTTGTATATTTGTTTAAATCCTCCACCCTATCTCAATGTTTCTACAGTTTCCAAATTTAGAAATCCGCTATAAAGTTTATCAATGGTATAAATCTAATAGTTATGTTAACACAAATGATGAATCATTGTAATACATAATTTATTCTGCTATCTAAATAAAATTTATATTCAAGTTATAAAATATTTGTAATATCATGAAGGAAATCGTCAACCTTGTACAAATTGTCAGAGAACTAGGTTTATTTATTTATTTCATCAAAGATACATTGTTACGTTACGGACAGAAAAAACAGGCGTTAGCCCAAAACTTCTTCTAATCCAAAATTTTCTTGACAAATTTATATTGTGGATTTCATGGAACTTACTTGATAAGTTGACTATAAGTAACAGACTTTGTGTAAGTTGGGTGAAAATAAGAAAATATCCAATTAAGAACTGGAATCAGCTGGTTGGAGTATATTTACTCAATAACAATTGAGAGAGTGGGTGAGGCGGTTTTAATCTTATTATCTTACATGAGGAACAGGAAAGTTCTATAATTGCTTCCTGGGTCTCATCCATGAAAATCAAATCCTGTAATACAAGAACAGAGTCGACATTAAAATTCCCACACATTAGACATAATACTTATAATTGCATACTTACAATTGCATTTAACCGCCGTAAAATGATGTCATCCAAAGCGAGAACCAATGAACGAATCGGACGTCAATGCAGTGACGTCATTCTACGGTGTTTAAATTCAATTTGATTTTCGTGCAACTGGCCGTAGAAGTTGTCACAATCGCAAATTTCTTAATAAATCATGATACCTAGCCTACCGGTTTAGGTTGTTACACCATTATCAACCTTTGGTATAATCTCTCGCTAGTTTCTTAGTATAATATTAGAAATTACATTGTGATATGTAACAACTTCAACTAGTCTTTTCTTTTTAATGTCAATAAAATTTTCGCATGCGGCCTTTTTATAATTACAGGACAGACATTAAAAGTCAGTATTTTTGGGTTTTAGTCAGGAAAATGTTTGAAAAAATGCCTAAAGGCAGGAAAAAATAGGAAAAATTGCCGAAAGTCAGGAAAATTTGCAGTGGTACAATCCGAACTTAATTTTCGATTGCTGCACTCTGTATTCAAAACACTTGTAAGCAGAGGCAAAAGAAAAGTTCAAATTCAAAGACCATTTTGCAGTATTTGCGAAAAAGGAAGAGATAAAAGATTCCTCAGAAAAAGTTCAAGATAGTTTCTATGCATCTTTTTTGTAAAAAAATCCAGAAATAGGTACGAAGATGCTCTGCAAATTAAAGGAAAAAAAGCTGAAGAAGAAAAATCTGCAGCTCTTG
The DNA here is from genome assembly GCA_017141395.1 of Laodelphax striatellus. Taxonomy (NCBI): domain Eukaryota; kingdom Metazoa; phylum Arthropoda; class Insecta; order Hemiptera; family Delphacidae; genus Laodelphax; species Laodelphax striatellus. Next base: position 18,590,766 of record CM029544.1, on the reverse strand, counting down.
AAAAGAAAAATAACATTTTTTTATTTTTGAACGGTGAGTTTTTTTTAAATTTAAGTTAATAATACATTTTTTTATTTTTTTGAAGTAAAAAAATTGGGGATGAAAGAAAGAAGATTAGTTTCACCTCTCAAATCGAGGTAGCCAGTACCTAGAGCATGAAATTGCAGGATATCAGGTGCTACCATGCCGTCAATAGAAATCTATTAACTGACTTTTTTATCAACTACATAGAATGTAAGTTATTAGATATTGATAATTTAGTTAGTTTATCTTCCTTGTTTTTCATTGCTATAATGTCAGTTGTTTTCAATTGTTGACTTTGTTTTAATTTTTAAATAAAAAGGTGAGCAATGGGTAACTATGGGGATGAAGGAGGTTGCATAAAAAAACAACATAAAATGAGTCTTTATTTGTAGAATCCCACAAATACAAAAGTCCGGAAAAATCTCTCAGACTGGTCAGGAAAAGTCAGGAATGGTCTGGAAAAATAGCCTCAAAAATTCTATATCAACCCTGAATCAAATCAATTAATTTTTTGTACGTACTTTTTTTGTGAGGGTGATGCCCTCATGATCTCTAGGCTTGTGCGTAGGTAATGGGGGGGGGGGGTTGTTGATAATGAGAAATGACGAATAAACTTTTCAGGCAGCCGGGACCGACGACTTAACGTCTCCTCCGAAATACGTTTCATTTATTCGACTATACTTTTCCAGGTAGGTACCTACTCATCTGTAAAATTTGTAGTTCTTGAGTTCCCTGTTTATTCAACCATGAAGTTTTCAGAACTATGTATGCAGCATAAGACATACCTTGATTAGGAGTATTTCTTAATATTTTTCTTCCTATATTTAATTAATTATTTGTTAGTTACGTGACTTAGTTTATGGGGAGGGGCTATTCGTCTGTGTGACGTCTCGTTACGAAGGGGTGATGCTACAGGCCTAGTCATTTTTCCTGTAAACTGGGGAAAGTGTATTTAGAATATTGCCAATTACTGCATAACATAATTGAAAGATAATCCCTTGATTGTGCTTTGACTATGTTAGGTTGCGGCACGGTAGACATCAGACCGACATAGGCATAAATAGGCTATATAACATGCCAGACCCTGTAATCCTTGCGTATACCAAACCGGGAATCTATTTAATTTCTTATTTTCTGTTCATTTGAAAAAACGTTGAAGTCAACATTAAACACGGTTTAACACTGAATAAAATTTGTTTCATATTCTGTATCCTCACGTCCTGCCTGTATGGCATGCTAAATTACGCGTCTGGTACGTAAATATTGCTGTTTGTGTCTAGTGTCGGTAGATGAGAATGAGAATGGAAATCAAATGCAAGAAAAATATACCCGTACTCCGTTCCAATGTTTTCAATTCCAGAATAACCCAAAATACTTGGAAATCAAATAGAATTGAAATTTGTTTGTCTTATTTTCTACGTTAGACTAGGCGTACACCGGTTAGTCAAGACAAGACAAGATTAGTCACGTTTAGTCACAGTAATTCACATAGTTGCTTATGAAGCAGCACACACCGATGCAATGACTAATCGGAGTGTGTTGCTTCATAAGCAACTATGTGAAGTACTGTGACTAAACGTGACTAATCTCGTCTTGTCTTGACTAACCGGTGTACGCCTAGCCTTAGCTATATTTGGAAGTAGCCAATTAAAAATTTCATTCTTAGCTGTATTCACAAATAGCTGTCTTCGAAAGAAATGCCTTTTGAAAAAAATGATGATATAAGAGAATTATTTCTTATTTCATATTTTGTAATTCGAGAACCTTGATAATTATTATAATAGGAAAAGTGAAGAAAAGTCCCTTTGTTTCAAACCTATTACCATAACCTATAAAGTGTCAATTATATGTGCGGTAGAAACAATAAAAAAAATTGTCCGAAAAAAATATTCATTAAAGTAAAATAACATTAAAAAATGGAATTATCGTACATAAAATTTTCCCAATTGTCAACTACAATTCATTTTATATTTTGATACATTTTATATAATTTTGATTATAATTTATGGTTTAGATTATTTCCTCTCTGGGGTCTACACACACTCAAAAAGGAGCTCCAATGATCACGCTTCAACAATCAAACGTTACAGTTGCTTACAGTTCACCATTGTGAGATCATATCTGTAAACTCAGTGCCAATTTTTGCAATTTCTCACAATGATTAACCTGGAATTGTTTCTCGCCATGAAGAAAATCCTGAAGAAGTTTCTGGTAATTATTAATAATTTATTTCATAACGTGCTGATCACATTTTAATAACTCAATCACAAGTTGATAAGACTTATGGCGCTGGCAACCTACGAAAAACCGCCAAATTTTCTTAGATTGTATCGATTTGGGATCAATCAAATGCCTGAGACACTTGAAAACATTATTTAATTATGAAAATCGATTAGAAATGTTGTGAAAGGGTTAGTGCATGTCTTCTCTTCAAATAACTAAGTGAAATATTTCTGATATTCTTCAATCTCAAGTGATCGATAAGTTATCGCCATTAAATCTATTAGATTTTCATACACACATCAGAACATTATCAATAATGTCTTTTGAAATTAGGCAGAGCGATTGTATATTATTCAAGAGCTTTATTTTATAAAAATCAAATATTTTTGGTGTGTGATCGAATCTAAAAGTTTAGGCCTATCGTAACTAGTCTTCAATCAAAAAGACAAATTCAGGATGTTGAACGAATCTGAATCCGTAACTTGTACAAATGGACAAGCTTTTCTATTCACATTTTCGGAAGAATACTTCTCTTTACTTATTCAATACAACCTCCAAGCAGATTACACTTTTTTGTTTCGAGATATCAATTTCGAGATATTAAATGAAAGCATTGATTGAAAATTCGCCATCCCTGCGCCGGTCACTGGTTCAATTCCCACGTTTCTGTCTGGCATTTTTGCCCGTATCATCCATCATCTCATTACCCACGCACAAGTAATAAACTTATGTGGGCATCATCTGCAGAAAAAAAAATACTTTCACAGTAGAATGTCAATCGCTGTCGAAATACTTCAATCAAAATTCATACTTCTTTTTCTTCTTCCTCTTCATTTTTTCCTTCTCCTAATTTTTTCCTTCCTTCTTCATTTTCTTCTTCTTCTTCTTCTTCTTCTTCTTCTTCTCCTTCTCCTAATTTTTCCTTCCTTCTTCTTCTTCTTCTTCTTCTTCTTCTTCTTCTTCTTCTTCTTCTTCTTATTACGAAACTTTCTTGATAAAATTTGTAGAACAAATATTGATGTTGTGGAATCTTTCCATAATAGAAAACACTTTTTAATATTAAAGTGGAGTTTGACAATTTAAATAAGTGTTTTTCATTACGAAACGTCTCTTGCTAAAATATATTCATTTTTGAATGCTATTCACGTCACATTCCTCTAATAATTTGTAAATAATCATGATAGCCAATGATTTAGCCTACTGTTGGCAACCATAATAATTTTTAAAACAGTTTCAACAAGTCTGTAGAATCAGTCACAATAATCTCTGCTTATTACTGGTTGAATCTGAAATCATGACCCTTAAGGTAGGCGCACACATATCGTCATCGGACGGACGGCACGCAACGGACGGATCGGAGGATTGAATTTGATGCATTGTTTTCAATTGGAGTGCGCATACGTTTCTGCGATGCGTACGATGCCGATAGGTGTGCGCACTCCAATTGAAAACAATGCATCAAATTCAATCCTCCGATCCGTCCGTTGCGTGCCGTCCGTCCGATGACGATATGTGTGCGCCTACCTTTAGAAGGAATTTGTAGAGTAAACAGAAATTGCGCAATACCGATAAGAGCAACATTGAATAGGTACCAACATTCTTTCTCCTCTCCCCATCAGACTTCAGGGGTCATCATTTCAGATTCAACCAATACCGTAATTTGTTTCGTTTCTTTATCAAAGGTTGTACGATTTTGAACTCACTGTTGGCGAACAAGTCCTCTTCTGCAAGTAGTAGTAGTGCCACACAGTATGTGAATGTAATGACTGAGAGTTGAAATAAAACACTAAAAGATATTGTCAATTCCAATATTTTATTATTAACAGAACAGCAGTGCTGTTAATAATAAAATTATTGACAATATCTTTTAATGTTTTATTTCATCATGGAGTTTCAATAAGATTTCTACAAATAAGTTGAAACTGAGAATATGTATTCGGTTTTTTGGCAAATAAATAATATATTCTAGAATATATATAAATATATAATATAGAAAGAAGCCACTCCTCATTGAATTTTGTTTTGTTTTGCAGAACTTCTACATCCGATCATTCATCCTCATATTTTTTGTGAGATTTGTGCTTGGACGGGTGTGCGGGATGAACTTTGATTTTCTGGAGCCAGCTTCCATGATACCATTTTTTCAAACCAAAGTTGTGAGTACCTACCGTATTTAATAGTATTGAGGCTTAAGCCAGATGTATTGCGTTGGGGAAAGATGCAGCGTTGGGGAAAGCGGCCCTGAGTCATTCCAGTTTCTGTTTAAACTCCCGTTAGCAAAGCTGTTCATCGATTTAGTTTGTGATTCGAATAATACGAAACATCCACGGTTTTCCAACAAAGGAGAGGTTTTTTAAATCGCGCTAGAAATTGATGTTTTATTTTGTATTATAAAAATTTGTTTAAAGCATTCATTGAAGACAACCCTACTATTTCAAAGTCTCCTTACATTATTGTCTTCTTGAATTGTCTTTGATCATAATTATGTTGTTGATGGATGTGAAATTGGTAAGCGCTCCACTATGTGAGTTACAGTTTTAACTAATTATCACGAAATTTAGACTGTTTTGTCGACAAAAAATCAAGTGAATTATCAACTAGCAGTTATTCATAGAAAGTGGGATAGAAGAATGTTTTTTTTAAGCTATTAAGCTCTATAGGCGCCTAGGCCAAGTTTTTAAACACCGGATATGAGTAATTGATATAGCATAATTTCGCAAGAAATAGTTTCATTGAGGCTTGATATGGTTTGTTTTATGCATAACATTCCCACTCTCCTTTCTTTGTACATACTGTATATAGTACAGATACATAATATGTATGTACTCCTCTCCTTACCTCTCCTCTTATGCCCCTCCTCCTCCTCGTCTCCATTCCTCTCCTATCATCTACTCTCCTCCCCTCTTATATCTCTTCTTCTCCCCTCTCTTTTCCTGTCCTCCACTCCAGGAAATTTTCAAGTAATGCAGGTTTATAGTGAAAAAGACTCGTATAGCATTTAATTAGACGCCCATAAGACGTAACAAGTACAAAGTTTTCAAGTCTTATCAAGTTGAATGATAATCGAAACTTTTTAGTGGAAACTAGAATAATTGAAGAGAAAACTGAGCTTGTTCTTTGTAGTTTATTAAGTTCTTTTTTATTTTGTAGTATTTTTTAAATTCCTCTCAAATAAAACTCTATTATAAGAGTACGAAACCTCTTCTAATATTCTTCTCTCTTAAAAATCAAAATTGATCAAATTTGATTATGAGTCACATGTTATCCTAAATGATTTGTTGAAATTCAGATATTGAACATAATAATTTTCAAAATCATTTCAATAGAACAAATTGGTCAGCTTTTCTTGGTCATATATATGGGTAGCATTACCTCTTTTTACTATTGGTACTTCTTCTTCATTTCAATTTCTAAAAAGGAACATTTTTATTCTTCAGGTGAAGCCAACTGCCGAATTTGGATTTGCTGCGAGGGATATCTACATGGAACATGCTGAAATCATTGAAACGTTGTTCAATGTCGCTGTGGTGAGTTTTTATTTAATTTCAGTTCACTCAACTATAGTAACTACTGATATTAATGTATTGTATTTATCCATAAAATTCGGGGTTTATAAGAAACTAGACGGCCACCCCTGCTTCGCATCGTAGCTTCTCAAAACAGAGCTAAAATTTAGATTACTTTTGTAGATCGAGTTTCCCTGTTCTGTAATTCGGAGTTACAATGAAAATTTTCCAGGACGAGTCCTTTAATATACTAGACACCTCTCTAGCTGAATACTAGAACCGTTTTGATCGCATTCACCTGGGGTAGGCAAACGTTTTAATGAAATTAGAAATATATAAGCTATTTCCATGCTTTTTAAACAGTTTTGAAATTTGTATAACTGCATTTATTCAATAATATATACTCAATATAGCAAACTTCAATGATAGCGTAATGTGATGATGGAAAATGCATTCTTTTTGATAAAATTATTCATAATATTGATTATAATTATTTTAAGTTTAGAACTATTGGCGAAAAACTTTTCCTCCAATTAAATATATTTCTGAAAACAATTCAAACTAATTGAAAGTAGGAATTCAATTGCTTCATTTTGATAAAAACTTGAATATTTATTGCTTAAAATTATTAAAAAGTAATTGAAATTATAAAACATCCATAATATTGTTTAATAATAATTAATGGCTATTATAATTTTTATATATTTTGTTTTGAATTTTTTGTTGCCCTATGTATTTAATTTCACTGTTTGTATTATAAAAAGGAAAATAAATTGAATTGATTGATTGAGAATATAATATGTTTGTAGAATGATACTTTCAAGTTATAATCTTTATTTCCTGAAGTTTGGCAGACTATATCATCTATCGGTCTTTGTTTATATGTAAAACGAATATCATTGTATTCATGCATTCATTGCATTATGTATTTGTACAGTTCTAGGAGCTCTTGCAAAATGTTCTTGTGAATTAAATGATTTATTTTCCAAAAAAAAACTACTAATACTACTACAAATACAAATTTAAAAACATCTACAGTTATTAATACACAATTGTGTTGGCGAAAGGTAAAAAAAATGTGTTATAGTACATCAGTTTCTGTGTGGAAAATAGACCAACTCACCACTATGGCTAGCAATATTCTAGAGTAGGGTTGAATTATGTACGTTTAGTTAGTTAGTTCTGAACTTCGCTGATAATGTGATGTTTTTGTGTGAGAAGAATAAGAAACACTTATGTCTCACATATTTGTTTCTCTTACCTGTATTTTTTCTATTCTAGCGCCTCGTGATCCTTTCACTTTTGGTGTTGACTGGGCAATTGATGACAGACTTCACGACATTCTTCAGACTCTTTGTCAGGTTTCTCAATTTTGTGGTGAGTTTCCCATTTTTGCATTCATCCAGCTATTGAATTGAATATAGACACGAGAGTAACTTTAAAAGTGGAAAACTACTCACATATTTTGTGCTTAGGACTATTTCGCATTGCTGTACACATATGCTTTATCAGAACACCTGTTTTACAGTGAACTCTGTGAAAACAGGTATTTTTAAAAACTCTTTTTCTGCAGAGTGTTCCAATGTTATAATGAGTGTTATTTTTAAAATGTGTTCTAATGAAGCATGTACAGCAATGCGAAATGGTCATAAGCATACAAAATATGTGAGAAATTTCACACTTAATTTACTTTAGTGCCTGTATTTGTTCAACTGAAAAAGGAGATTGATCCACAACAATTGATGATTATTGAATTGAAATACTCTGAGATGATAGGAATTGTATGAATATTATTCTTAAAGTTCTATAAGGTACCTTGTAATTTATTCATTCATGGGTTATCACGTTCTCAACTACTACTTTAATGTATGGACAGATTAAATATCTTCGAAAATATTCATCCTACTTGAACTGTTGATTAATTAGAGCGTGTAATGAACTTTGTGTTGTAAATTAACTTTCACAACAGTATTCACAGTTCTTGTCAAACGTGTTTCGAGGCGCTGAGCCCCATCTTCAACATGCAACACGTCCGACAAGCCAAACTGTGACAAAAAGCCAATTTTTGCTATAATATATTATTTTCCATTGAATAATGAAATTTAGGCAGATCTGTTCCATCCATAAATAAAACTTATTTTAATAGAAATGTGATTCAACTCTCATGATGGGGGTAGTATGATGAATGATTCTAAATAAGTTATATTCATGATTGAAGAATCACTATTTTAATCTTTTTCACAGTCTAGTAAAAATCTCCTTGAATAAACATGAAATGCATAACATTGAAATTTTATTTTATCTGTAATATTCGACGACCTATCTTATTTTTCATACCTTTTTTGAAAACATTTTCATACATGTGTCTAATTCAAAAATTAAATCAACAATACATTATTCTGTAAAATAAATTTTTTAAGTCTATTATAATTTCCATTGATGTTGATCATATTAAGTTTGGGTTGTCTCTTTTGAATCAAACTCTAATATATTAACAAACAATAAAAACAATTTTCCTATTATTTTCATCATAATCTTGATATCATACGATACCGGATACCGTATTGTTTTTATTTTCGCATTCACTGATTCTATATAAAAACAGATTTGTAGTCACCAAATGGTGGAATATCTGCCTACATTTTGTCAGATAAGTGACTAATTTTATTGATACTGATTACTTTTTGTCAGACTGGGAAGAATATGAGCAACTTCCTTCCAACTAGATTGAGTTTCTTACCGTTTAATTTAATATTCATTGCATGAAATGAAGGTAGGCCTACAGTATTACCAAAGACAATTTTACTTCTTAAAATCTATTCTAAGAATCCATTCTTAGAATCAATCTTATTTTTGAAAGATAGACTCGTCTAAGGTATTACTCATAAAATTCTAGTAAAACTGTTTTGAACCAATTCTATTCAATCCTACTTTATTGAATTAAAAAATCCTATCAAAATTTAATTCTATTCAATTTTATTTCTACTAGGGAGCAATCAATCTCCTCCGCCTGCAAGTCTCAATCATTGTGGTACGATTTGCGGGAATTGAAAGAATCGGATATGTTCTTTGGTTCCTCGTCATTGGATGCTACCTGACGGTAAGTTGTTTAAAATAAGTACCTCAATTCATTTTTTATATGTACCATATGAAAATTATTGTGACCAAAATTAGTTTCTAGGAAGTAGTATTAATTTAAATTATTTCCAAACTTCTTTTTTCATAACAAAAATTAATTTAAAGTTGACATCTCCTATCATATCTAACTTCATAATAATAATCAATTCAGTACTTCATTTTTAATTACGATAACATTTTAGCCAATGAAGGACCTTCAACTGTAACAACAATTTATTGAAAATGCATAGACATGGTGAATATTCTAATAGAAACTCCCAATTCTCAAATTATGCAATAGTAAACTTCAAAATATTAAACTTATATAGGCTATAATATTATTTCACAAAATGAGAATCATAATAGGTTAATTCTCTATAAACAATCCATTCACAATGATATTTTTCTATGATTGGCATTGCAGCTATTTACTGATTTTTTCAACTTAGATTGAATTTATTTTTAATTTGGTATTTAAGGAAAGCAAATAGAACACACAGAAGAAATAAAAATCATGAAATTTGCTAGTATTTATGTGTCTTCAACCTTCAAGTTTCATGTTGTAATGTAAATATCTGATTTTGGCTGTTTCGAGCAATGCTACATGTTCTTCTCATATTGTGAAGTATGTTGTCAACAAATGAAATGAATTATAAATAAATATAATATTGGGAAAATGGATTCACTCGAAGAGTGGGTATTATGATTAAATAGTGAATCCACAACTACTGTATTACTTTTTAGATATTTATGTGTTTGACCTCCTACATTCACAACAGTACTCACCACGTGATTATTGTTGGCGTTCCGAGGTACTGAGCCTCGTCTGGAGGTTTGTAAATAGGCCTACTGAAGTTTTATAAGGTTGGTTGTGGTTATGTGGAAATGTGGGGGATGAGTAAAGTAGTGGAGAGGGGGAAGAGGAATGGGACTGAGCTTTAAAAAGTGGGTTTTTTTATAATACAGTATCGAAAATAGGGTGAGTGGTTTATATAGGAGTTGGTATTATTGAAATAGTTATTATTGGTTTATATAATATTGTATTCATATAATATGTATTAGATTTCATTGCTTATTTCATTTAGTTGGGTTGTGCGTTGTGCTTTGTTATGTTTAAACATTCCATATATTCTTATCTGGTGTTGAGTCTATGGCCTTCATTCACGATGTTATAGTAGCTTATGTTCAAATTTTTTTAAACCTTGGTGTAGGTGTGATTGTTGTTGAATAGTTTTACCAAGATGTGATTGAGTAAGAGGGTGTGTTATTGCGTGGATGTGTTCTTTTAATCTGGTGGTGAATGACGACACGCAAAACTGGGACATTAATTTGCAAGTGATTTTATAGATTCCAGCTTCAAAGACTAATCACACACATCAGTGCCAGTCTCCGTCCGTCTTATTTCAACTTGTTCTGCGCATGCGTCAATAATAACGGACCAATCGCAGAGCGCTTGGCGCATCGACGCATAACACGCTAAAATAAGACGGACGGTGACTTCACTGATGTGTGTGAATAGTCCTTTATTGTAGGTTTCAGGCACTCTGTTGTGATTCAATTATTGTCTATGGATGTGGTGTTCTGTTTTGAATGCAACTTGATAATTGTATTCATTTTTATATTTTTTATATAGGTATCTGTTAGAATTATATGCTATAATGTAATGTATTTTTGTCAGTGTCCTGGTTAGTTAATCTATCAGTTTTTTATATGGAATCGTCAATTAATTCATAGCAAATTTCTATCATCTAAACATGAAATGTTTTTCTCTATTCAACAAAAGATTCTTCTATTATTCCATCAATTATCCCGATTCCTAAATCATTCTGCAATGACTTTTAAATGATCATGTATGATAATCTCTAATCCATTTCTTTTACAGGGATTGGAGTACGTAAAATTCATCATATTCCAGCAAGATGCGATCCAAAGAATGCTGAATATTACAATCTAGTGTGTACGAGATAATCATAAGTGTGTACCGTTACCAGATATATTCATGATTGAGTAATGAATATATTTTTCTATGTTTCACTCAAACGATCAAGCCATGTTATTGAATACAACAAAAAACATAAAAACACAAAAACATAATTGGATCTTGATACAAATAATTTTTCAGTAACTTATCTTGTCAGTTGATTTATCTTATTCTCATAATTTTGGAGTATATGTTCTGTAATGAAAATGTTGATTTATTGTATAAATCTTACTTCTGTAGATGTATTGGATCGTACACCAGCACGATAGGATCCGAAAAATGCTGGATATTAAGTACTAGTGTGTACCAGATAATCATAATAGTGTGTAACGGTACCAGATGTAATCATTTCTCGGTTAAGGAATGATTCAATAAGTTATGTTTAAGTAATAATAATATTTTTCTATGTTTCAGTTGAATGATAAAGCCATCTTATTAAATGTACGATACAATAGAATCATAATTGGTTCTTGAAACAAATTTTCAGTATCTTGTCAGTTAATTTATCTTATTCTCACAATTCTGGAGTTTAGGTTCTGTAATGAAAATTGAGTTATTGTATAAAACTTACTTCTGTAGATGTTTTGGAATATATAAAATTAAGCGTACACCAGCAAGATGCGATCCAAAAAATCCTAGATATTAAGAGTACTAGTGTGTATCAGATAATCATAATATTGTAGTGTGTACCGGTACAAGATGTAATCATTCCTCGGTTAAGGAATGATTCAATAAGTTATGTTTAAGTGATAATTATATTTTTCTATGTTTCAGTTGAATGATAAAGCCATGTTATTAAATGTACGATACAATAGAATCATAATTGGATCTTGAAACAAATTTTCAGTATCTTGTCAGTTAATTTATCTTATTCTCACAATTCTGGAGTTTAGGTTCTGTAATGAAAATTGAGTTATTGTATAAAACTTACTTCTGTAGATGTTTTGGAATACATAAAATTAAGCGTACTCCAGCAAGATGCGATCCAAAAATCCTGGATATTAAGTAGCCTACTAGTGTGTATCAGATAATCATAATATTGTAGTGTGTACACTGTACCGGTACCAGATGTAATCATTCCTCGGTTAAGGAATGATTCAATAAGTTATGTTTAAGTAATAATTATATTTTTCTATGTTTCAGTTGAATGATAAAGCCTTCTTATTAAATGTACGATACAATAGAATCATAATTGGATCTTGAAACAAATAAATTTTCAGTATCTTTTCATTTAATTTATCTTTTTCTCACAATTCTGGAGTTTAGGTTCTGTAATGAAAATTGCTATTGTATAAATCTTTTCTGTAGATGTTTTGGAATACATAAAATTAATCGTACACCAGAAAGATGCGATCCAAAAATCCTGGATATTAAGTAGCCTACTAGTGTGTATTAGATAATCATAATATTGTAGTGTGTACCGGTACCAGATGTAATCATTTCTCGGTTAAGGAATTATTCAATAAGTTATTTTTAAGTAATAATTTATTATATTTTTCTATGTTTCAGTTGAATGATCAAGCCATGTCATTAAATTTACGATACAATAATAAAATCATAATATTATAAGCGCTATAATCAATTCATTGGTGATATTTTCCAATGTCAGCAAACCGTAATCTGTTCAATCATTCAAGCACTGTTTTTTAATACAGTATCTCAATATGAGAAATATTATTACAAGAGAGCAAACAGTTAATTATTACAAGAGAGAAATAGTGTTAATTATTACAAGAGAGCAAACAACAGTGTCAGTTGGGATGGATGTTTCAGGGGGAGGTAGTGTTTTGAGCAGCGACGTGAAGGAGGTAGGCCTATTATTCGAAGTTATCGTGACTTTTTCGCACACATCTGCCACATTGCTTTTGAAGGCGGGATAGTCGTCGCGAATCTGTTTGGCCGCGTCCACATTGGTGGGACTGTTCGGATCGGCCAGCATTGATACCACTGAAACTAGAATAGTCTCGACCGTGTGTATGGGCAGCTAGCGCTCGGATGCGAGCTCGTAGCCCAAACGGTCGTCGCCCGGTTCGTGTAGAATCGATATGCACACGTTGCCCGATTTGTCGATGTTCGTGTGCCACATGTCTGACACGAACTTCATTGTGGGCGGCCGTAACGGATACTCCTTGGGAAAGGTGAGATGTGCCTTGAAGAATCCACCTTTGTAGGGCGTGTCCAGTGGGCCAATAACCATGACCTCCCATTTGTAGACGTCGCTCTCATCTATTAGGCCCGCTGAGAATCCATCCACTGGACATTTTTTCAGTTCAGTCAATTGTTTCCGTAATAGTAAGGCCGACTGAAATTCTGACATAAATAGTTTTCGTGAATTATTGAATTGGATCTTGAAACAAATAAATTTTCAGTATCTTGTCAGTAAATTTATCTTATTCTCATAATTCTGTTTAGTTCTGTAATAGAGTTTAAGTTCTGTAATAGAAATTGTCAAGTTATTATGTAAATCTTACTTCTGTAAAGAAATGTAATGTTCCAAGAATTATTTTGATGTTTGTTGTCAGTAAATTTATCTTATTCTCATAATTCTGTTTAGTTCTGTAATAGTTTTTAGTTCTGTAATAGAGTTTAAGTTCTGTAATAGAAATTGTCAAGTTATTATGTAAATCTTACTTCTGTAAAGAAATGTAATGTTCCAAGAATTTTTTTGATGTTTGTTGAAATTTGTGTACCGGTATTTTGTGAAAAAAAAGGTTGAAATGTAAGTTTTTGTTCATTATAATAAATTGACCAGTTTCATTAAAATATTTATTTCTTAGTTTCTTCATTATTAATTTTCATCATTACGAAGATATTAATACAATTTCTAAGTCTGTATCATGTATGAGAATTAGCTTTTTGATACGGTACTATATGTTTTGAAGAAAGTTGCCCTACTGTGCGCAACCCCTTCTTCTGGCAATGCTCCAGTCATCATTAATGAAGTTAGAACCTCAACAACTACATCATTGTAAGCTGAAAAATAATTCTAAAACACTCATTTCTTATCATTTTTGTCTATCTTGCATTCACGCAACTGTCAGAAACTGTCAACAAAAATTGAAAATTTTTAAGGAAAATATGATTTTTAATTTTTGAAAATACAGTATGCTACATAAATCTTGGATGATGCTGTTCAGAAAATAATGTTATAGTTCTAGATAATAATTGTAAATTTTTTAAATGCTGATGTCTGTTTTCTAAGTGAAAACAAACTTTCACCATGTTCCCTATCAAGGGATAATTGGTTATGTTGGTGAAGTGGAACAACCCTACTAGGGTCTCCCCACTATTAAAAGCCATACGCTGAATAAATAAATAAATAATAATTGTAGACAATTTCATGAGAAACAATGAAAAAAGTTGAATTTGATATCTTGAAAAATAGCTTAAAATAATTATTATTACAGTCATGAGTCAATGTAGAAAAAAATTGGAGAACTTTGGAGGCCCTCTTGGATTCTTGTTGATGCACCCCTTAATATTATCACCATTTAATTAATTCTGCAGTACAAAACAAAGAGATTGACACCACCTCTTCAATATCTATTAGGCACATGGAGAGATACTATGAAACAATGAAAATATAATTTTAAATTTTCAATGAATTTTGAATGAACAAAATTCATTGTTCCATGGGATACATACTTGCCCCTGGATAAGTTGGCGATGTAAGGACTATGAGAACCGGAATTACAAGTTTTAGTTTCAGTAATCCCTATTTGCCCATGGAAGATAGAACCAAATCAGAATTTTTATGGAGCTCAATAAAATATAATAATTTGAAAGGGTAAGTTGCACAGAGTCAAGGTCTCACAGAGACAAGGTGTTGATTTTAAACGAAAGCAGTGTCATAGAGACAAGGTTTCATAGAAGCAAGTAGTTCAAAAAGGAGCAGTGTCACAGAAGCAAGGTCTCATACAGACAAGGTGACAGTTTTAAAATAATGTGCATCAGCATATTTAGGTTATTATCTCACTATTAACTTTTACAATTTTTGGTGTTGGAGCTTGTTGCCATTGGCAACAATAGATCCTTGGATTCTACAATAATATGATTATTCTAGACACCTCTATTTACAAAATCATCACTATATCAAATCATAATATGATTGATGTTTATCATCAATCACTACATCATATCTAAATTCAATATCACATTTTGTATTTATTATTTTCTCTCCACTCTCAAACAACACCAATAAATGGTTCAAATTGAATAATTCATTGTTCCTATCATCTTATAATGACTACTGAGTAACATCTTGACCTTGTATAAAGTTATTGGAAATCCATGAATAATCCATTACAGGTTGAAAGACAAGCTTTTTTCATTGTTCATTCAAATCAATGATAATGTAGCGTGAGGTGTCACCAATTGTTAATTCTTTCATCACTTGAGCGCTAGTATCTAAAGTCTTGGTCTCTATCAATAGGTATACCGGCGCAGACTAGGTACGGTATATTTTAGAGGTAACGTTTGTAGCACCGGTAATGGAAACAGCAATCTGTAGTGGACCAAACCAGAAACATGCTCGGATAGTCACCACTTTTGCCGAAAAATTAGTTCAAATAATGTCGAATATGGATTGAAAAAATCATTTGAACCTCGTTCAATTTTATATAAGGCATTTAAAAACAAACAAGCCGGAGCTGCACCACTCCCCTCCGGTGATTCAAGTAGTACCGGAGCTTGGCTGCAAAGTGAACCTTAATGGATTCATTCAGAGCGATTTTAATTTTGAAGATACTTTTGAAAATTTTCTATTCTTCAAGATAACTATTGAATTATTTTAAGTCATATTAATTTTTAGAGGTGGAATCATTGATCTGGGAAGAAGAGAAATGTGTAGTTATTGCGCACGAGCTTATGGGTAATATCAATATGGCGGGATTGAATGGAGTATTAAAAAAAAAGTGAGGAGGGCTCTCTAGAACTAGCTCTATTACAATATTATCGAAATGCCTCGTTCCAAGAGAAATGTAAGCTATGTAATTCAAATAATATTTAACGAAATCTTCAATTAATTTTTTTGAAGCTTTTTAGCAATTTGTTTTCGTTCATTTTTGGTTATCTCTATTATTAGAGTGATGTGAACGCCTTCTTAGAGTTGTTTCTTTTGATGTTTCTTATCCAATAAAGCCGATTGTCATTTTCCCTATTGCTATACTATTCTATTTACGCTTTTTTTGATATTTCTTCCTATCCTTTGCATTGTAGAATCCAATATTATTCTAGAATATTATGAATGGTTGCTTGTGTTTTTAAATTTTAAGGTTAGCCGTACGTAAAAAGAAGAAGAAGTACATCGTCTTGTTCGCTTTGTGTTGAGAGAAGGAAATGTTATAAATTCTGATGGTATTGATTAGTATCTTATCTCAATTATCGCATGATTTAACTTGTAATTCTTGGCTATTAAGTAGTTATTTCGTGGTTTTCACTGTAAAGTCTACAGTATTTTCCCGATGATAGTTAAAAATGACATGCATTCTACTATGTACATGCTTGGCTAAGAACTAACCTTCAATTCGCTTCATTATGGTGAGAATAAACAATTGAATTGAATTCGATACATGAATACTTTACTTAATTAATATTAATATGTTGAAACGAATAATTCATCCAGTTATTATTCTTTAGAAGCATTTTGTTTTCGTTTCCTTTGTTATTAGCCTATTCAAAAATTATAATCCAAAAAATTGCGCTTCATTCTGAGCTCTGAATTTTCTGTATCAAGGCTTTAGTAATTTATCCAGTTGTTTGAATCATATTACAGTAATTACCCTTGATGGAAATAATAATATCTTAGTACAAGATTGGTCAAGTTGGAACTTATTTCATGAAATATCCGTCACATTTCAAAACATTTGTTCCTGCATTGGATTAGGAATTGATTAATTGCTCAATTCTACTTTCTTTGTATTAGACAGCTCCAAAAATCAGAAAAACGTCCATTAATCACAATGTAATATTGTAATATTATTAATTCAGTCAGCGGGACCTGGATGATTTGTATTCATAATGTTTGCTCATTGAATCTACTGTTCATCATCATGAATTTACCAAGTTTTCTTGGATTACTAAAGTTTCACTTCACTCGAATCGGTACTTGAATTTCACATGAAATTTGTGGAACTAAGTTACAAGATAAATTGCATGAATTATGATATGTTATATAATTTTAATGTTATAATAATTGAGTGCTATTATTAGACGTATCTTGCTACTGAATATAAAAAACCAATCCAAACAAGCTAACATGCTTGTAGATTAATCGAAAGTATACCAACTACAGTCTTATTAACAACACATGTCAAAGTCCAATTGATTGCCACTTAGTAAACAATTCATTTTTTATTTTTTGATCAACAACTCGCTTTAATAGAAGAGATTTAGGCAAATTGTATACGGTAGTGTTTAAAACTACTGTTTCTATTGTATTATCTAATACAATAAAAAACATTATAATCAAACAATGTGTCTTAAACTATAGTATCATAGTCATTTATCAAATATCATTAATTCATATTTCAAATGTCCATTTGATATTGGCAATCTAATGTTGACGGGACCCAAGCTCATAGAGTTGGTGTGTCTGGAGCAGTTGTTATTGGTCACCTTGAATACACGCTACTGGACAGAGTAAGTTAAGGTTATGTTTGACACGTGTTGTGAGTGAATGAAATAACTCCCGATGAAGTTTTAAAATAATTGATTAATTAATCCTCTCATAATCTAGATTTATTATATCCATAACTTGAAATTTTTAAATTTAAAGTCACTGATTAATGAATGACATTTTTCCACAGCTAAGAGGCAGTGGTAAATCGGAAAAGATGAAGGAAGAGGACAAGGACAGTTCTAATGCTTCTGATAGCGATTTTGATGAGGATGAAGATCCAGATACTATTGAAGTTCCAGGTAAAAACTCAATTTAATTTTGTCTATACCTTTAACCCATCACTAAATTATTTCTTGGCGAATTATCACAGCGATAAAGGAGCGAGATATGCAGCTAATGTCCTCCTCTCTGTGTTGGTGAATTAAATATTGAAAAATATTCCAGGTCAGTTTTCAGTCGAGTAGTTGTAAGTTATTCATTAATCTTGGAGGTTTCTGAATTCATAATTTCAGCTCAGGTTATAAATTGTTAATGAACTCGTGCCGCTGTTAGTTGATTCAATTCTTTTTGATGTAAGCTCAAGTAGTACCTATTATAATTTGTAAACATCACATCTTAATGTAGACAAGCATGTTACAGTGCACTTGACAAGAGTGTACATATCATGCACTTGCGCAAACACTTACTGAGTCACTTTTTGTAGGAGTCAATTCTCCTTAATGGAAGAAGCATACTTGAAAAATAAAGTTAACTATTTACTTATGGTTTTTTCATAGAATTCCATAAATTTTGACATGACTGCAACCTAAATTGAACAGAATGTCGCGGATACTCAACGAGTGGAATAACAAACACGTGTTTTTAAATTATGACTCATTGCGGTTGCAGGATTATCTGAGCGTCATAATTTTAAAACACATGTTTGTTATCCGAGTCGCTGAGTAGCCGCGATTTGAGTATCCGACTGCTGTGAGTAGAGCCTAAATAGCCTTACTAACATGTTACAATTCTGCTAATAGTTTGTTGTTGGTTTTATTAATATTAGTAGTTGGGTTCTTGACTTTGCGGGGACCCTTGGCTAATTTATATAATGAGGTTTTCAAGATAACGTGGAATTCAATCAATATCAATGTGAACCATATCCATTCATTCAATCTTTAATCTAATCAAATATAATTTATAATGTGGTGGTTTACGTAGTCCTCTACTCGATTTAAAAAAATGATGGCCTAATGAAAACACTAAGAAGTAGTCAAATATCACTTGTTTAAATAAAATGACTACTTCTTAGTGTTTTCATTATGTTTAGATATATTCAGATACTGTGTCTGAAAATAATGGAATGGCCTTATCATTAATACTAATTTCCTTAGTTTTTAGACAAGTTGCACAATAATCCTACTGAATTTAAAACGACGTCATTGAGTCAGATACGCTCATTGGTTCTCGTTGCTTTGGTTGCGTTAGTAGATGTCATTTCACGGCTGTTGAATTTAATTGAATCTTAGTGCGTTGAAATATTGTGGAGAGAAATTTTGAAATTCTTGAAGAATTGTATTGAAATTTGTGGATGTTTCAATTTTCTAGGGGGTGGTAAAGACTTGGCAACCGCCGCATTAGCGTCTCGTAGCTCTTCAAGTTCACAAGAAACTAAAGACAGCCTCAAAGAACTGGAACAATTCACACAGAAACAACAGCAGCAACCTGTTTCATCGAAACCGGTACAACAAGTACCTCTTCTTCCTGTTGTTAGTCAACCAAGCAAAGGTAAAAAGTTGAAATTGAATTTAAATTTCAAACTTAAAATTAAAATTTTAATTTTATTGCAAAATAGGGAACTTGATAATTTCAATTTTCGCAACTTGAAAATTACTGAATGATGTATTTTCTCGTTCTTATTGTTCTCTTTCTATAAATAAATTATAGTAGTAATTATATTTTCTGTAGTGTTTCTTTAGTTCTCGTTCTTATAGTTCTCTTTCTATAAATAAATTATAGTTGTAATTATATTTTCTATAGTGTTTCTATAGTAGTAATTTTCTCGTTCTAGTTTGAAATTGTAATGAATTGCAATTTACATTTTTTCAATTCTATTTTTCTTTATCGCCTTCTTGCGATAAAGGCGTTCATTAGACTTAGTATGGTTCAATTTTTTACAGTATGTTCAATACTATGCTTTAGGTATGGCTGTTGGTTGGTATACCAATTTTTCGATTTAATAATTTAGTATTATTTAGTCACATTGACGATATCCAGTGCCTGATATACTGATGTGTTTACCACAGTTCAAGTTTATGCTAGAAAATGTTCTATTATAATGTCATTTCATTAAAAGTGGTTAAATAACCAAATTAAAAATAGTGTTGAGGCATCATCACGCTAAAAATGAGAAGAAAAAAGATATTGATAAATACAGAGTGTTTCAAAAAGAATCGTCCGATTTTAAAGGTTTTTAATTTCAAAACTAATGAGGTTAATTTCATATTGAAGGACAACTAATAAAGTTTTTTTTTCACATACCATTTACAGGTGCTCAATATGCCCCCCTTTAGATGCACAGCATATGTCTATACGATACTCAAATTTGTCCCACACCGTAGCTTAGTCTTGAGTGATGGATTCGATGGCTGCTCTAATGCAGTTCTTCAGTTCAACGAATGTTGTTGGAAGGGGAGGGATATAAACATTGTCTTTTACAAACCCCCACAAAAAGAAATCACAAACATTAAGGTCCGGTGACCTTGGAGGCCAGTGACTTAACGCGGATTCATTAGGTCCAGTACGGCCGATCCATCTTTGAGGAAGCCTACCATTTGAAAACTCTCTCACATGAAGATTCCAGTGTAGTATACCAACTGGACGGTGCCCCACCACACTGGAATCTTCACAACATTTTCATGTATCCTATTCATATTTAACCTATATTTCAATAGAGTATTTTTGTTTCGGTAGCTGGTGGCAAGATTCCTGGAGGACTGGTAACAAAGGGAAACATGACACCTGGGTTCGAAATGGTGAGAGGAGGATCACTGGGAGGAGGACTGCCATCCTCAGGAGGTGCAGCTGGCTTTCCCGGTCTGCAGTCGGCTGCTGCAGCTGCCACCATGCTGGGAGCTCTCAATTATCCTCCCGTCGGTTTCACAGGAATGCTTCCACCAAACATCAATCCCGCCCAATATCTGCAACAAAGTTAGTAGAACTGGTATCCAAGGCATCTACCTCCTTACCCGTCACACCATGGTTCCTACAGTACCCTCTCCAAAGATCCCTTCCAACAAACCGCATCCCTTGAAGAGTTTAATTTTCTTTTCAGTGTTCTTGAAGGCACTGCGGTTTCAAGGAATTTTATTCCTTATTTAGTCTTATTGAAAGCAGCAGAAAAATCCTTCTTGATTTTGAATAAAAAGACTAGAAGTTGTCAGAACTACAAATTGTTGGTGTATCGAGTTACCGATCTCGATTGTTTCACCATTATAAATCTCTGGTATAACTATAACTATATCGATATATTAGACAGTTTTTGTGCTATGACAACTTATAGTCTTTTTTATTCAATGTGGACATTCATTTCATTGACATTTTATTCATATGGACACAATACCACATTCACTACTACACAGAAAATTATCAATTTGTTACAGGTTTGGATATGGGAAACTCTTTCTCGAACATGGGACTTAATCCATTCCTCCTCCAGAGTCTTCAAGGAATGGGAAATAATGGATCCGCTTTACTCAATCAACTGCTTAATCAAGGTGGAATGCATCCATGGGGAGGTTCAATGGGCCCTAAACCCCCTCAATTCTGGATGAGCGATGAAGCAAAGGTAATTTTTCATGACTAGTTTTTTTCTGATTTCAATTTATTCATTTTACACACACATACTAGCATATAATAGTTCAATAACATGTAATAGTAACAATAATACAATAATAAATATGAGAGGCTGATACGGGAGATGTTGCAAACATAATAGGGGAGGATTGTAAGCTCTTCCAACTATGGTTACCCATGTACTAGGAAAGCTTTCAATCCTTGAGAGGGAAAATAAGGGATTCTAGGAAAAGGTGAAGAGGTAGGCCTATGGGATATGATAGGATAGGTGGTAGTAAATAGTTACAAAAAATTCAAATATTGAAAAAATAGTTGCTTTTTATCCAAATACCAATGTTATGTTTTATTTTCCTTGTAATTTTTGCATTATTTGAAAGATTATCTGGAATTATGTTTATTATTCTAGATCCAAGGTAAATAAGTTGTCTTCTGATTGTTTCAATATTGGTATTATATATTAGATACTTATTCGAGGTGGGTCTCAAGGTGTATTTTCGGTTTACTGAGTTATTAGTGACAGGATTTCTTTTTTTTATTAATTGTTTCTTGAAGGTAATACATTTTAGTGCATAAGTTCCCCTTTATCTAATGTAATATGGTTGCCAATTGATATATTTTGGACTATGAATACATGGGAATCCTCAGTGTATTTAGAGTAGGCCGCAGTTCATTCCTCAATTTTTCAAATCTTCATCATTTTAATAGGTTGATCCTGATGGAATATTTGCAAATCTTTGCGTTGTGAAGTATGGACATTATTGATTAATGAATGCTGACAATGCCAAATCCGACAATGCTTATTTTAAACCTGTTTTTATTGTATGGCAAATAAAGGAATTGTATTCTTATTCTTGTGTGACTGGTCTAGATCAGTTCAGTTTGGTTACTGGATTACATTAATATCAGAATTTTAACCGTCATTGCCAATATCCGTCTATTAATATTTATCAGCAGTCTATTTCTTGAATGATTGATTAGGCCTAATTATTATTTATAAGGGTGGGAACATGTCGGAGCTGTGATAAGCGACATCAGCTGTGATACAAACAGTGCGTAGATAATATTGACGTGTTTTCTATTCAGCCTGTTTATGTCGGAGTTGCGATGTTAATTGCATTTGGGCAATGGACCATCGATAAAAGTGTTGCTTGTATAACAGCTGGTATCGCTTATCACAGCTCCTACATGCTCCCACCCTTAGGCTGTGTGGAATGTGTAGTACTATGACATGAAGATTGCATGTATTGTATTTTGTGTTTTTATATTATAATATACTTGCATATTATATGCACTGTATCACATGTATTAGACAGAAATCAGATTTAATAAAATATTTTATTTGTTTTTAGTTGAACCAGATGAGAGAGCAAGAAGAAGAAGAAAACGATGATGAAGATATGGGTGTAGCTGAAACTTATGCAGACTACATGCCATCAAAATGTAAGTTCACAAGTATCCAATATGACCTTATTACGGCTGATTTTTTGTAATGTGAAAGATGGTTATAATGAAGCATGTCAAGTAATATTTGTAATGAACAAGGCAGCCATTTTGATGTTATGTTATAAGACATAAAATGTTGGAAATAATTTTATGTAACTTATTAGTATCAACATTGAAGATTATTATTTTATGCTTGGAATTTGAAGATTATTATAAATCGATTTAAACGAAGAACAAGAAAGGGGAGTGGGAGTAGAGCGACTAGCTTGTTATATATGTTTATAAAAGTTTAAGCACTATAAAATAGAAAACAAATATAATCATTACAATTGATATTGACAATCTTTTTGATGTGCGTGACTTGATGAACGCACTGTATTTTTCCAAACATTTTTGAGACTAATGGGTTTCATAGCTGTATTTTTTTTTATAAAGTGCTGACTCATCTATCAATTATTGTGTTGAATTGTTCCTTTTTCAGTGAAACTGGGGAAGAAACATCCCGACCCAGTTGTGGAGACGGCTTCACTTTCAAGCGTTGAGCCCACTGATGTGTGGTACAAGGTGAATTTACCCGAAGAGACCATCAATTCAGGCTCATTGTCTGCCCTCCAATTGGAAGCTATCACTTATGCTTCCCAACAGCATGAACACTTTTTGCCAGACGGTACACGGGCTGGCTTTCTTATTGGTAAGTATTTATATAATGAATATCCTGAAACAGATAATAAATTAGTAATGAATAATATAATTTTTTCCCAACTGACAAAATACAAGTACAGAATTTGGAAAAGTAAATGTGGCAGGGTATTCTCCTGTTGACGGAAACATTAATTAATAATGAACTCATGATTGATAGTAAAAGGTTTTCATTAATATATAATATTAGCAACTCTTACCTGTGCACAGGATGTTTCCTTGCAGGTAAATAGAGTTTGTAATCTGTAATTATTCTGTGAAGATCTAAATAAAAGTTTTTAAAGCTTTTTTTGAAGATAGATGAACGATTTCATTTTTCACGTCGAAAATTCAAGTATTGTGGGCGAAGTTGAGACATAAAAGCACCCTCTTCCACTTAACCCACTGATAATGTTTACTAGACTCAAAATATTTTTGTGTAATTGCCAAGTTTAGTTTCATACTGCTACAGTTACTTTCCTGTTAACGGGAACGGTTAAATTTCATTAATATTGACCAATGTTATTGATGTATCGATATTCCAGTTCGATAATGTATGCTTTGTTAGGTTAGGTAAGGTTATCTATCGGTAATATCGATATATTGATGAAATTTGTGACTGTTTTTTGATATTATGTATTTGGAAATTTTTATATTATGTATGTGACTTGTGTAGATATTGTACTTGTACAATCCTTAACACGAGTAAATAAATCAAATCAATTCGTTTATCGGGATTATCTATATATCAATAAAATTGTTTATTGATATTAATGAATGTTCCGCTAACAGAAACGTACCTATGGTAGTATGCAATTAAACTTGGCAATTAAATTAAGTCATATTTATATAAAATGGTTTCATGACTGCTCTGGATCTAATGATAACTTTTATGTAGTGGCTTCGGCCACTACTTATAGCAATAAGTAGTTTATTGCTAAAAACTAAAAGTAAAAGTAGTAATAATTATTACTATTCTCCAACCCACATCTGCTTATCTTCAGTTAGAATTCAAAACTCATTTTTATTGATTTCTAACACTTTTTTTATTTGTTAGGTGACGGAGCCGGTGTGGGAAAAGGTCGAACCATCGCAGGTATAATATTTGAAAATTATTTGAAAGGTCACAAGAAGGCGATCTGGGTCTCTGTCTCCAATGACTTGAAATATGATTCTGAGCGTGATCTCAAAGATATTGGTGCTAGCAAAATTGATGTCTACTCTTTGAATAAGGTAGGTTTGTAGGTATAAAAACCTTCCTAAAACATTCAATATCGATAATGATGACATGGGTGGTGACCGATTGTCTTATATGTTTAGCTGGATTGTTTTACGAAGTGTTTTATTTAGCTCGAAATTTTCAAAACTAATTCAAAATTCTCAATAACATTATTTAATTTTGTGTTTTTGTTTGCAACTCTAAAATGAACTTGTTTGAAATTGAAAATTCTAGAATTGTTCTAGTTTTGTTTTCGGAGGGAAATTGGTGATTTAGTAAGATGATATGACATAACCTCAATTTGTACTGTTGGTATGAATTGGAAGAGGAACAGTTTTGGGCATAAGCATGTTGTACTCTCCTTTGTAAATGATAATTGATTGATTGATTACTGGTAGAGGAATATAAAAAGTTCTAGAAGACTCATGTCTTGACATAAATATTGTACTTGAATGCGAATTTCATAACAAGTTCTTCATCTAAATACGGGACTGTACAAAGATAAAAATATTCTTTATTAGGCGGGGTTAGGACTGGAGAGTCCACCCAAACCTAAGATCAAATCAAATAGAATTGATGAGGTTTATCGTCATTTGTTAATGTTTATTTCAAGACCCACAATATTTTTACCAAAGTCAAGATTAACCTAGCATCTCTTGTTTGTGACTGTACCAAGCTAGTCGATCAGAAGTGCTTCGGAGGTCACGCTATAACTAGTCTTCTAAGAAGAAGAATTTTCAATTAGATACAGAGATCCTGAGAACAGATTATTGCATCATATTTGGAAACAACCTACTGATCTTTCAAGAGAATTTAATTTCTACATGCAATTTAAATACTTATATTCAGAAATCATAATTGATACAAACTGTTTTCATGTCATCATAGATGATGTTATTTCTTCGTGCATTATCACTTTGCTTTTCTTTTTTCAGTTTAAATATGCAAAAATTTCTTCAGCTGTGAATGGACACGTCAAGAAAGGAGTTATATTCTCTACATACTCTGCTCTGATTGGTGAATCAACACAGTCTGGTGGAAAGTACAAAACGAGGTTGAAACAGCTGCTTCAATGGTGTGGAGACGATTTTGACGGACTTGTATCCTTTTACCACAGTGCACTGAACTGCCTAATTGCTTTAAAAGGCAAGAGGGATGTAGTAAAGTAGAAACCATTAATAACTCAAGTAATGGCTTTAATCTACTAGAAATGCACGTATCATGGATGACAGTAAACAACTGAATAAATAACAAGATTAAATGGTGAAGTAACAGTTTAACAGGTGGTTTAGAGTATTTAGCGGATCTATTAAAAGTCCACATGTGATTGATTATATCATCTCAAGGAAACTCACTGGTTCTTTGATATTTGGTTAACCAAACTAGGTCTGCTTGTATCTTCCATGTCTTGGAATAGATTATTAGGTCTCATTATCCTGTTGAAAAGTTTATGCTCCCATTCGCAAAATCCGCAAGTATCTTCAAAGTCTTGGTGTAGATTATTAGGTCTCATTAACTTGTTGAAAATTTTCCCTTCCTCCATTTAAATGTAATAGAACAATAACAAAAAAAACATGTTATTTTGATTTGAAGCTTTTTCGAAGGGTACACCGTTGATCTCTTCTTTCTAATTGATCTGTTCTCACTTTCAAGAGCTATTAACAATGAAAAGTCGTTTATTGACAAGTCGAGTTAACAATAAGCAATTGAAAATTTTGTTTTCTTCAAATTGGAGATTATTAACAGTACAGCTGAGGATGTGTTGAGTATAACATGAATTCATGGTCCTGTAAACATTGTGTTTATTAGAGTGGAGTTTAACATTTTCAAAAAGTGTTTTCTAAAATTGAAAATACCACAAATATTGAATAAAATTTGAAAAATGTTTACTATGAGGTACTACAGCTGATGTGACATTCTCCTGCATCTCTAGACTTCTATGTTCTATGAAACAGACTCTAGTTTCATTTTAGAGGAGTTATTTTCAAAGAAACTATTGTTAAACTATTATCTTCCTTAATTTATACACTCAGATTGTTTTTGACGAATGTCATCGAGCTAAAAATCTTTGTCCAGTCGGTTCTTCCAAACCGACAAAGACTGGTTTGACTGTCTTGGAACTACAGAATAAATTGCCGAAATCGAGGGTGGTATATGCATCAGCCACTGGTGCTTCTGAACCGAGAAATATGGCTTACATGACAAGGCTTGGCATCTGGGGAGAAGGTACACCTTTTCCGGAGTTCACCGATTTCATCTCTGCTGTGGAAAAACGGTGAGTGACTATTTTCTATATTCCATCAGTAGGAATTGTCCAGTTATAAGCTGTTTTAAAACTCAGTATTAGTACTATAAATAGTTGCAGTATCCTACTCAGTTCATTTTATGTGTGGAAGATACTGATTAACCATGATCTAACTATAGCAGGATGCATTTAATTTGGCGGTTGGCGATCAGTAAACAGCTGATGTTACGCAGCTTTGACACAATAATCCAAAGAATTCTTGAAGTCTTAAATACCTTTAAAGTCTTTAATATACGTTTTTAAAGAAGACTTTTCAAATAATACTTTTTTAAAAGACCTTTTAAAGTCTTTGCAATAATCTGCGAGGTTCAGCATTTGTAGGTTAAGTATTGTGTCAAAGCTGCGTAACATCAGCTGTTTACTGATCGCCAGCCGCCAAATTGAATGCATCATGCTATAAAATTCCTCCTCTAGTTGCCTACTTATAGTCTGTCTAAGGCTACATATTGGGTACGGTACGTTCGGTATGTTAATAGGATGATTGTAACCAAAAATAATGAACTAAGAGACCAATTCAATTAAATTCTTGATTAATTATTTTGAACATGAGCTGTGATAAGATACAGTTTTTTATTCAATTTATAATATTGAAACTCGGCATGCCTTGAGCATAATATTCCTTTCTCTGTGAAATTAATTTATTGATTTGTCTGTGATTCAGGGGTTCGTTTAGTAACGAAACTATCTGATATCTCCGTTTATCATATTTTTGCCTCCGTAAATTTATTATTTGTAAGCCATTTCCATGTCATTATCTCGATTAACACGATTTTTATTGTTATTTTCAGTGGTGTTGGTGCTATGGAAATAGTGGCAATGGACATGAAGCTTAGAGGAATGTATATTGCTCGTCAGCTGAGCTTCCACGGTGTTGCATTCAAAATTGAAGAAGTTCCTCTATCAAATGACTTTGTCAAAGTCTATGACGACTCAGTGAAACTGGTAAGCTTGAATTTGATAATTATTATTGATCTACTTGAAATAATGTTGAGATTATCTTATTATAGTTAGATGAAAACATAATGAGGCGTCTGAAATTTTGTCTGAATTTGGAATTTATCGTTGGATGCTTGACGACACCGGACAACTCGATTGGTTGTGATTTTTATAGAATTTTCTAGACTCCGTCAATTCTCCACAATATTCCCTTTTTATTAAGGTTAATGATTGAGAAGTCTATTGTCTTGGGCCTTCGATTCCAACCTCACCAGGTAGTGGATAATTTATTTTCAAGTAAGTTACTGTACAATCCCGTCTAATCAATTTGGCTCTATAGATGTCTGCTATCTATAATAAATCTATCAACTGTATTTGAATAAACTCCAAATTATGTAATATTCGTATTAAAGTTACGTTGACAGAAAAACGGATGTTATAATATGAATCTAACTATCAATTGAAGTAGAAGTAGACTGAAACATGAGGTTAATCGATAAAGAAACTTCATTTATTTATTTAAAAGTTACAGTATGTATCTTTCATTCATTCATCTATGAAGCCTTGTTGTTTGGAAAGGTGAGATAGAGAGATGAAATTAAGAGAAATTTCAATCAGAAGGAAAAAAGAGAAAGAGAAAGCATGCTAGTCGACAGCTTGTAAGAATTGAACAAAAAATGAAGTTTTTGCCTCATAATCTAATATTAGATCAAGTTTTTCTTTTTTTTTTAAATTTTCTTTGTAGAATTGACTTCATATTTTGATCAAGATTCCTCAAACAGTGAATTCATTGTCATTTGTCTATCCTAAAACCGTTTGGCACGGATTGAACATTTAACCAATAAATATTTTTCAGTGGGTTGAAGCTATGCAGAAATTCCAAGAAGCAGCTGAACTCATAGATGCCGAAAATCGAATGAAGAAGACCATGTGGGGACAGTTTTGGTCCTCTCATCAGAGATTTTTCAAGTACCTGTGTATTGCAGCCAAAGTGAAACATGCAGTACAAATTGCTAGGTAAGTTGATATAGTTGAAACACATTATTTCCCATTATTGAATAGGTCTCACCAGTTTTCAATCATTATTTTCAATTTGAAGAGAAATAATTGGAATAACATCTTATTTTCGAAATCATACCGGATACTTCACTTGATCTGTTATTGATTTTTTTCAATTCAAGGTTGGTTGCCACAAACCAGTACAGTCTCAGTTTAGATTGTTCTGCGCATGCGTCAATAACGATGGACCAATTACAAAGCACTGGGCGCATGCGCAGAACGAGTTGACGAGACTGAGACTGAACTGATGTGTGGGAATAGACCTTTCTACGTAAGAATTTATTACACAAAACGCCGTGCTATTCATAAATCAGAATCCTTTAATCATATCTAGTGTGTATCCGCTTTTATCCTGTATTACAGGACTACTCATGACCATGTCCCTGGGGTAAAACATGAACAGCTGACTACTCAAATTAAACAGAATATCTGTTTGCAGAAATTGACTTCAAATTTTGATCAAGATTTCTCGATTAAAAAGTAAATTTACTGTCGTTTGTCTCAATAGTGGACCAATTTTATATTTTTTCATCTCTTTTTATTTTGTTACATTTTCCTCAATAGAGCCCAATAATTATATATTTTTTATTTCTTCCAGGGAAGCTGTGAAATGTGGCAAATGTGTTGTGATCGGTTTGCAATCAACCGGTGAAGCAAGAACTCTGGAGCAACTGGAAAGAGATGATGGCGAATTGTCAGATTTCGTCTCTACCGCCAAGTACGTATTGAAAGTATTCTTCATTGTTGATTCTCTCATCTTTGATTTACCACTCAGTAGATACCTTCTAGTAGAAGCAGAAGTATACTATTTCAATAAATCCCATATCAACTCGTACATAATATCTACAAGAAAACTGTGAAATTATAGCTTGGCCTAACAGTTGATAATTATTAGTGCGTTAGTGAAATCACATTTGAATGTTGTATTATAGAAAACTGTGATATTGGTTAATAATTACAGAGTAATTTATCCAGATTAGTTGATTACATTTAGTTGGAAGCGTTGGATTTTTGTATACGATATGATAATACCTTAAAAATATCTTATCAAATTCCTTCTAATAAAATAAACTTGAATTGAACAGCTGATTTAGTAAACTACTCAAAGACATGCAATGTTATAAGGCAGCAAGCTATGATTTTATAACAGTGTAGTTTACGGGTACTTTATGAGCAAGCTATTTAATAGAATGAAAGATCAATTCATTCTAAGATCAAAATTATAATTGAAATCGTTGAAGGTAGTCTCTGCTTCCATTCCATAAGTGATTCATAAAATGTGATATTTACATTTTAAATATCACATGTGAATGTGTTATTTACTACGGTCTTCAAACAGTTCCATACTTTACTATCGGTAGCTGTTGAATAATTTCACCTATAATTAATTTTTCACTTTTTCAGAGGAGTGCTTCAAACTCTTGTCGAGAAACATTTTCCTGCACCGGATCGCAGTCGTATTCAGCGTCTTCTGGGCCTGGAAATTCCTAAAAAGAACCACCACGCACGTAATGGTGACACAGAAGCTTCTGGAAGTTCAACTGGCAAAAGGAAGCAAGGTGAATAATATTATTTTGTGCTTAAAACATTCTAATTTTTTCGATGTTATAGTGAGCTCTGCAGGATTTTTAATTCACGATTCAGATTTTACTATTCAATTCACTGGAAAAATAGTAGGCTAATGTATCTGAGTTGGAATATTTATAAATATATCCTTGTCATGGACATTTTATTCTTGTATGAATTGCACAATAACTGACGTAACTATTTGTTCTTATTATTTTTTCATATTCAACATGATTTACAGTCCATCATTGCTGTTTGACAATTTTTATGTTTGATGATTGATTCTGTTGTTATCACTTCTATTGATTACTTGTTTTATATTAGAAAACAGATTGTTCTGATGCTTAAAGTTGGTTTCATTGGCAACATTATCATTGTTTCAAACATGGACTTCCATTAATCATGAATCGAATCAGACATTCGAGTAGGCAGAGGATGAGGTTTTGAACCCCACCGAGATTAACTAGCCTAAATTTTTTTTGTTCTTTCATATCATAACTTCAGGTTATATTGTGGAAAATTTCACCTCATATATAAATGATTTTTTTAATCCATAGTGAATCTTTCAAATCAATATTTTGCTTGGATAGATTATTATATTTGTTCTGAGCTAAAATTATTTGTTCTGAAATACAAGAACCTGAATGATATTTCAACTCAGATAAATGACTATTTTTCTAATCATTGTTATATCTCTACCAAATCAATTTTTTCTTCGATATTCTTATTAGCTTTTCGTGCTACACTCTCAAGCTATTCATATTCTATCAATAATTTCTCATTACATTATAATAATTAATTGAACGAAATTCCTAAGTAATGCCATATAATATTCTGAAGACTTTGCTATTTGCAAATATTGACAACAGATTAATAGCTAGTAAGGAAATTCGATAAACGCTACTGCACAAAAAACTTTCTCCCCGGGCGGGAATCGAACCTTTGCAAATAGCAAAGTCTTCAGAATATTGTATGGCATTACTTAGGAATTTCGTTCAATTAATTATTATGATTTAACAGCAACTGTATGGTTGCAATGTCTCATTACCTTCCATCTCATTACATGTTTATTATTTCTAATCTTATTTATTTCCTTTTCTTTGTAGTACGACAAGCAGCTGCGAGGGCAGTAAAGAGGGTGAAGCAAGATTCGTCGGACACAGATTCTGAAAACGAATTCAGTTCCGGCTCAGAATTCAAACTATCGGGAACAAGCTCAGTTGAGTCAGAGGCTCATTCAGATGATAGCAGAGCCAGCAGCGATTTCAATCCTTTCGACGATGATAGTGACAGTGAAGGTGAATATAATTCTCCACCTCATTCATGTTTGTTCCCAATCCATCTTTCAAACATTTTAAAATTTTCATTAAAATACAATTTACAAGAAAATATATTCAAAGTACCTAATTTATCGTTATACGATTATTTACAGAGAAACTAGGCACTCTCGAGAAAATTTATATGGGTGTTGCCATCAATAGATTTTTCAACTGTAAGTTGACAAAGATCAAAATGAATTTAATAATATGGACAAAATACATATGCAATAAAACAGAAGTCGTATAATTGAAATTTTCATTCTCGATGAGCAGGTTGCTGAAGTTCTCTCAAGCCGGTTATCTTGATGTGTTATCGCTTGTAATCGTCCTCTGCAACCAAATTCTTTCCCATCAAATTCAATTACATTATTGTTTTTTCAATTACAGTGTACATAGTTTTTTGAATTGTTTCTATTCAATTACACTATACATCGCAGCTCGTAATGGATCAAAAAATAATAATCTTAAATTCAATTATTTGGAACTCATGCTTTATTGAATTTATTCATACTTCTATGGAGATCGAATTTAATTGACTTTCGAGCAGTTGGTCGTAAGACTGTATGTTACATATGTTACATCATGATAAAATAAACTACCAATTTATATTATGCTTTTTCAGATCCATGGGTAAGTAGGAAGAAAAAAGGACGAAAGAAGGCGCCAACCAAAAAACGTCAGACCACCCAGGACAAAATAGACTCAATCCTGTTCAGACACCGAGGAAAAGGCGAACCACAGAAAGGAGCTGCACCCCCTCCTCCGAGAGATGCCATCGAAGGCGCTTGCTCTATGAAGGAAGAACTGCTGTCACAAATCGAAACTCTCGGCGATAAACTACCACCGAACACTTTGGATCAACTGATTGATGAACTGGGAGGCCCGGAGAACGTAGCTGAAGTGAGTATTTGTTCAAAGTTTGTTATTCATGATAAATCTGAAAATTGCTGTAGAAAATTCAAGATGTGAATGAATTTATTGCTCTTTGTTGTATTATTGATGGAAGAAATAGAAATGGAGAGTTCAAATTATTATTGGTTGAAGAAATAGACATGGAGAGTTCAAATTATTATTGGTTGAAGAAATAGAAAAGGAGAGTTCAAATTATTATTGGTTGAAGAAATGAAAATGGAGAGTTCAAATTATTTTATTGGTTGATGAATAGAAAAGGAGAGTTCAAATTATTATTGGTTGAAGAAATAGAAATGGAGAGTTCAAATTATTATTGGTTGAAGAAAAAGAAAAGGAGAGTTCAAATTATTATTGGTTGAAGAAATAGAAAAGAAGAGTTCAAATTATTGATTGAGATAGAGATAGAGATAGAAATGAAGAGTTCAAATTCAAATTTTTTCTATTCAAAAAATACAAGAAAAGTGCAAGTAAAACATTTACTGTTGATATAGGGAAAAACAATGCAATTGAACTTTATAAACTTGAAAGTAAACCCAATAATGCAATTTAACTTTGCAAAGTTAACAATTACAATCTACTATTTAAATGTACAAGATAATTATTTAGTTCACTAATTATTAAAGAAATTTTCTTGTAAAAACAAACTCAGCAGATAAAAAACAATTACTGTATTTGGCTTGATATTATTTGTTATCTTTGTATCAATGAAATGTGATGATAAATGTGGGTATAAAGAATTGCTTTATCCTTCAACAATAGATATATAATAAAAAATCACAATATTACATACATGATGCGGCTTGATCATCATTCCCTATGTCCACACTTGGTCAATTTTTGTGTACTGCATAGTATGCGGTCAATGCTTAACCATATGCAGCATGCTTTGTCGCACACAAAATCGACCAAGTGTGGACAAAAGGATTGGCGGCGGTCACATTGGGAGCTAGTTGTAATTTGTACGGGAAGAATTTCACTTGTGCCTAATGGTATGAGTATAACAATATGTATAGAACATATTGGGATGATGTATTCTAGTGTAGTCACAATTTAGATAGAACCTATTGCGCTGACATATTTTAGTGCTATTTCTTAATCTGTCCAAATCCCGGAAATCGGGAACATAGGCTGTAACATATTTTAAATAATTATTTTCTAGATGACTGGTCGCAAAGGAAGAGTCGTTCAAACAGAAGATGGAATCCAATACGAATCTCGTTCAGAAGTGGATGTCCCTCTTGAAACGTTGAATCTTACTGGTAAGGAAATTGGAATTAGATTTCATCGAATGTCTATTATAAACTCGTTTAAATGCAAGCAAAGATATCAGAGAGAATTTCTCGAGTAAGAGCAGTCAGAATTTTTGTGCAAAACTCCACTTAACGTCAATTCTTATTGCAGATGACATTCTCTTAAAATTTGAAAGTGGAATCAATTGATAGAAGTATATTCTTTAATGTATATGGTACAGCATGTTCACTTTGCTAAGGCACCTGGACTGATAATGAATTACCTCATTTAAGCTTTTTACAATTTTATGAAAGAGTATAAGAATTGATTCACTTTGTGTGGCCATATTAATATTGTATTTTGGATGAAATATTTTACACTTTGAACATGGTGAAAAGCTGTAATTAGTTATAATGTATTAGTTATTATTATGTAATTAGTTACAGTATTTATTTCCGATCAAAGTGAACATGAACAAGTAAAGATGCCTTATCTTTACTTTGGATCTCTCCCACATCTCAGCATATTTGAAAGAATTTTGTTATGCTGAATTATGAAAACATTTCACCAGACATATTCAAAATTATTCAGTTATCTGAAAAGATTTTCAAGTTTTACTGAAGGGTTACACCGTTCCTTTTTCGTCCTGAAGTTGATATTTTTTTGGTGTGTGTTGATGTACCATCTTAATATTACAATTATTACTTGAATTAGTAACTTCAATACTAGTAATAATTTAGTAAATTAGTAATAATAACATTAGCAATTTAATTTTCATTGAAAATAACATTAACCTCTACTGGTTATCTAACTATTGAATCATTGCATTTTATCACAGAAAAACAGAGGTTCATGGATGGAGAGAAAGATGTCGCTATCATATCTGAAGCTGCCAGTTCAGGTATTTCACTGCAGAGTGACAGAAGAGCAAGAAATCAAAGAAGGAGGGTCCACATCACTTTGGAGCTTCCTTGGAGCGCTGACCGAGCTATTCAGCAATTTGGTAAGCCTAACGCTTCCATATTAATTTGTATAATATCCAAAATAAGAATTATCAGAAGCTAATTAATAGTATCCGAACCAGTCTCAATATGATGCCATACCATTACGAGTAGAAGTACTAATCATGATACTTCATTGTGTGGTATCCTCTTTTAAAGCTAAAAATAACGTTTTAAAGTTTGCTAGTATCGAACTTAGATATTATTATCACTTCGAGTAAATACTCATTTAAAGTTATTCCTATTGAATGAAAGTTATTTCTATTACTACTGGTATTATTGCATGGATATCCCCATTTTTTTATTTTATCAATTTTATAGTTCCATTGTTGTGTTATTTCTAGATCTTTCTACAACCGATATGGACTACAGTTATTTCTGTTATCAATAATTATATTATTCAAGTATTTTTTTCATTTGTCATTTCTGTAAGTGGTGTGTACCGTTGGATTATGATTAATAAAAAACATAAATAAATTAATAAATAATAAACATAAAACATAATAAATTCTCACTGAGCTGGAAATAATTCTGTTGAATCGCTTTATTATCATGTTGGTAATTTATTAATACTAATTGATCCACTTTCTATTGGCAGGACGAACTCACAGAAGTAACCAAGTGAACGCTCCCGAGTATATTTTCCTGATTTCTGATCTGGCTGGAGAGAGGAGATTCGCATCGATTGTTGCAAAGAGATTAGAGAGTCTGGTATGTATGAATCTCTTGAATCATAAACAGATTGTAAATTTCTCTAGAGCAAGATAATCCATCCCTCTAAAAATTCGTGGTTTGGAAAGGCGTTCTTGAAGATGCATTACATGAGAAGGAGTAACTTATGAAATCAAATGAAATAATAAGAATGATTATTGTCGACTTCTACACAAAAATAAGAGTACTATAATTGATAATTATGAAAAAATTATTACTAGTGATAACAGTAGTGTGGGAGTATTGTACTTTCTTGTGAGTTTTGTTTTTAAATAAAACACTAAAAGATATTGTCAATTTCACTATTTTATTACTAACAGCACTGGGCCGCGGTTTCGTGGCTACACCAGTCACATTTTCAACAGTACTTTTCATGGAGTTCAACAACATCAATAAGATTTCTACAAATAAGTTAAGATTTATTAGAATTGTTTGTGGGTTGTTCCAGGGAGCTCTAACTCATGGTGACAGGAGAGCAACGGAAACACGAGATCTGTCCAGGTTCAACATCGATAACAAGTACGGACGAGCAGCCCTGGAAGCTACGATGAAAACCATCATGGGATACGAAGCACCATTGGTACCTCCACCACGAGATTACAAGGGCGATTTCTTCAAAGGTATGTCCATTATTCGTGGCAGTTTCAGAGATGTTTTGAATGCCTTTATTAAGGGCGGAATTAGGACTCCTGGTCCTCTCTGCCACACAACCTTTAATAGAGGACACGTAATTATTTATAAAAAAACATACACAATTTCTTGACACATTTAATAAGCTATAACGTACCCTACTCCTCTACATGATGTAGTTACAATAAGGCACTTGTAAGAAATAAGCCATTCTATTCCTTTACACAATTTATTGATTTCTGAATCAGGATTTTCAATGAGATCACCTAACCACAGTCTCTTATTGAACTTTATCCATATTTTGTATTAATTGTATTTTCTGTCAATGGAGTGTGATATAATACGAGGTGGTTAAATGAGGTGAATTCTTTGCAAAATTTTGTTAGTATTTTTTGTTGATTTTTGTTGTGCAACATAGCATCTGTTTTTGTAGTTATTGTAGTTTTTGTAGTATTGTAGTTTGTAGTTTTGTAGTTTGTAAAAAAAAAAATGGAAAATTTGGATTCATTTTTCTTATTTTACTTTTGTATCATTCAGTTTTTGCTCTAATTTTAAGTTCGAATTATTTTATTTTTTTCTGCAGAGGAATATATTATAATGATATGATTATTATATAATGAATTCTCGTTTCGTATGCGGAGAATATTTTTTCAATACAATCACAAGAATTTGATTGAATATTATTATTATTTCAGATGTTGCCAATGCTTTGGTGGGAGTTGGTCTGATCATCAACAGTGACTCAATGCCCGGAGTCCTGATGCTCGATAAAGATTACAACAACATGAGCAAGTTCCTGAATCGTATCCTAGGAATGCCGGTTGAACTGCAGAACCGACTCTTCAAATACTTCACAGACACTTTACAGGCTATCATCATGCAAGCTAAGAAATCTGGTCGCTTTGATCTTGGAATATTGGGTAAATAAAAAGAATAATGTAATTAGAAATAATGTAGAATATATATACAAGGAATTGAAGTAGTTTTGGGCTATGCCTGTTATTTCTTACCACATATTGTGCAGTATAATTATAATTGTCATCAAATTTGGAATTGATGTGAATGGAGAGGATAGTAGTATTATACAGTAGATTTAGCACTTCTGATCCTCCCTATTCATTATATTCTATTCATTTCTAACATTCTCTCTAACATTTTAACATTTCTATGAAGATTACTCAATAAACTTGATAGACTTGAGGCCAGTTGCAAGAAAATCCAATTCAATTTCACCACCATAAAAGAACTTCATTGTATTGTAATCAGATTTGTTTATTGGTCTCGTGGCGTTGGTTCCGTTATATGACATCATTTTGCAGCTGTTAAATCAAATTTAAAATTTGCGCAACTGGCCGATACTCAATAAATTTACAATAGATTTTCACAGTAGAATATCTTTTACGAACCTTATTTTCCAAATCTGCCTACTTACTAATTTTATTGACTAAAACCATCCAATAATATATCACTTCTTCAAACCTAATTTGTAAACATCCTCCTACTAACATACTAGACTACTTTCACTTAGCCTACTTAATATAGTTGTGACCAAGCATTCCTTGAATAAACCATTCACCGATGCGGTTCTTCATGCTTGTGGCAGCATCTAATCGCTCAGATTAAATAAGAGACGTGCCCCTACTACTCCCGTTGTAAGGGTGACCACTTTCGAGGCTTTTTTCACTGAATCTTATCAAAATCGTTTCTCGATGGCTCGGAACCTACCTAAAAGTGAGTGTGAAGTGATGGCACAGTTTGGCTCATGATTAGGAATTGGCAGATCTGCTCAATGATAAGTGATTTTTTCTCATCGTTATCCTTCCCATTACCCACGCACAAGCCAAGAGCTTATGTGGGCATCACCAAATGATGTGAAAAGGGTAAAACTGACAGAGATGTGAAGAGAATAAATGCTCCCTTTCCTGAGGAAGTGTTCTTCAAATAAAATATTTTTCTCATAAATGAGACATTTATTTTTATAAATGGAATACTGTATTTATTTTAAAATAATCAGAACTGGTGTGCACAGTTCGACCTGGATTCAATTGCTATTATTATGATGAAAAATTTGTATTTTGTTAGAAACTTGGAATTGAAATTATCTTGATGTTTTCAGATTTGGGCACAACTGGCGAGAATGTGAAACGGGTGAAGCTTTACACTTTCCTGAGGAAGCATTCTACTGGATCTGCAACCACTGAACTTCACATTGTTCATGTGGAGAGAGGCATGAGCTGGGAAGAAGCTATGGAATCCTGGGCTGATCTCACTGATGAAAAGGAAGGCTTCTACCTGTCACACCAGGTAACTTATTTATGAAATCGCTTATTTTTAGAAAAATATTTTATAATTTGAACGAATACTTGTGATTACCCATAGATAGGTAATGGAAAAAATACGTGCACGTGTTATGTTAATGTTTTGGTGACCACTTGCAGATTGTGGCCATTTTCCGCTGAATGTCATTCATTCATGATAATAAAAATTGCTTCCCGGTGGTTCGGAACCCACCTAAAACTGTGGGTTCATTCTTCTCTCATTATCATCATCATCCTTCCCATTACTCACGCACAAGTCAAGAGCTTATGTGGGCATCACCACAGCAAAAAAAAAACATATAAATGAAAAACGACCCGATGCGAATAGCAGCACAGTATTGGTGATGTGATTTAGGCTACTCATATGAGATCCTGACTTGACTTGAATCACAACTTAAGAGAGTATTTTCAATACCAGAGTATCGAGATATTCAAAACAATTGAAATTACAGAAAATAACATTATATTATTTGAATGTTGCTGGAGATAGATAATAATACTGTACTTGAATTACGTTTCGGGATCTATGAAATATGGGTTAACTGTTCCCACTGAGGATTTCCTACAGGGGAATTCGCACTTGAGAATTACTCATTTCCTTTGTCGTTTCAATAAGTTTGAATTTGAAATTTGATTTTCATTACCGTATATAGGCCTAGTTTTCTATCAGAAATCTGACTTTCATTACATAGATCTATCAGAAATCTTATTTTCTTTTTATAGTTTTCTGCCATGAATTACATGATTGATATCTATTTTCAGATAAGAAACGGAAAGCAGACAGCCATACTTGCTGTTGCTAGTATGGATAATTCTAGCAAGAGTGGCAAGAAGGGTAGCGAATGCAAAAAAGATACACTCTTCACTATCTACAGGCCTAACACTGGATTACAGGTAATCAAATTTTCATTTCTTATTATCGAACTATCAGTTATTTTTGTTTAAATCATTAATAAAACCAGATAATTCAACTTTTGCAAACAGACTAAACGCTTTTTATCAAAAGGTTTTCATGTGGAAGATTTAATTCGATTTTACAGTTTACAGATTTTAATTTTTGACAATATATTCAACATAATAATGTTTTGATAATTGAAACGCCTTTGTAGACCTTTGACCTGTCACCAATCAATTAAATAGCTTATGGGGAATTTCCATGGAATCAAATGAATTTTGTGTACTGCATTCAAATCTAATGCAGCTTATAGTTGAACTAGTTCTTATTCTTTGAAATAGTCATCTTACACAGAAGTTAAAGGTATATTTACTGAATGATTTTACAACTCTTTTTTGTCAAACGAAAATATATCTCTAATTTTTCAAACTAAACTAATGTTTTGCAAATATTTGATATGGTTTCATTTTGGATCATTGAATTAAATTGATTATTTCATGAATCTCTGGTGTATGAGTTTATGATTGCAAATGAATTCACAATTTCACTAGTCTACTATTACGCTCTTAATTCATAAATAGCTATTTATCCTTATTGTCACAAATCAAATCACATTTCGAATATTATTAGGTATCAATTCAGATGATCTTTCATAGTACAAATTGAGTTACTTAATGCTTTATCAGTCTTCTCAATTAATTCCTTTCCCTAAACCAAAATCACACTGTTTATGATGATAATTAAAAGTAGAAAAGTAGTAAAGTCATTTACGATGTATTAAAAGTAGAAATTATTTTCTTGCAGCTGCGCCAGGAAACTCTTGGTGAACTGGAAAAGAAATACAAAAGTGTTTCTTCGGAAGATGCCGAAAGTCACTGGCGTCAACAGTATACTTCTTCTGAAACCACGTGCTCACATGCTTATTGGTAATTGACTTTTTGATTTCTATTAGTTTCATTTTAGTTACATGAATACATCGCTGATATTATTATTATTATTCATGTGCAGAATTTTGGGATTTGAATATAAATTCAGTTTATTATGATTGAAAACATGGAAAACAATTTACTTGAAAATAAATAAATAAATGCCATTAGTCATGTGCAAAGTTAAGGATTTGAGTGAAAATTCAACAGTAAATAACATTATTTTTCAAATATGAATGTTACTTCAAGCAAGCTTTAGGGTGGGAACATGTCGGAGCTATGATACTAACAGTGTGTAGATAATATTGACGTGTTTTCCAATCAGCCTGTTTATGTCGGAGCTGCGATGTTAATTGCATTTGGGCAATGGACCATCGATAAATGCGTTGCTAGTATAACAGCTGGTATCGTTTATCGCAGCTCCGACATGTTCCCACCCTTAAAAGGGCTTACAAGTAACATATACGGAAATTTGTAATTTTATTAATTTTCCAAAAAATAAAGACTGAAAATATATTGGTCTCAACTTGGGCCCGTATAATACGATCGCGGAAAACGCGGCGTATTCCACGCTGAATCAGTAGTGTTTACTTTTGTTTCATCTTGTTATATGTGAATTATATTCTGTAATTATTTTTCCACAAATGTTGGAAGCCCACTAAATAATGTTGATAATCAAAATTAGCGCTAATATAATTAATATTGGAAAATTTGATTCGTTGTTCTCAGAACAGTCTATTTATGATTTATTAATTTAGCACAGTCTATAAATAATAGCATTTGCTTCATGAAGCAGAAGTTTATTCATTGACTTATTTCTATTTCAGGCGAGGAAATTGCAAGAACGTGTCATTGGGCCTGGATTGTGAGGTTGGACTTCGAAGACGGACCTACAACGTTCTATCTGGTTCGGTTCTGAGTGTGTGGTCGAGAGTCGAAAATGTCCTCGCCCAGAGAACAGGCCACAACTCGAAAATGCAAGTTGTACGTCTCCGAACCGGAGCCGGCATCAAGATTGTCGGTGAGTGTTTCTCTTAATTTAAATAGCTGATCAACAATCCTTCTAAGATGTTTGTTTCACTGCATCAACAATACACTACTTATTTATAATGAAAGAGAAAGCACTTATTATACAGGGTGTTTCTAAAATAGACCGTCAAACTTCGTGAGCGGTTTCCTGTCATTGAAATTAAGAAATAAGTCCAGTAAACATGGGTCCTAAACGATTCAATAATTCATTTGAATCTCTCTGACTGTTTTATTGTAATTTTTATCAGTAGACAAGAAGATTGAGGAAATGATTGGAAAACGCCCTCTTCTCTTCTACGTTTTAGGAGACAGTTATCATGTCATATTAATATCTAGTTTTTTCAAATAAATAAAACCCCTGCACAAGCATTGTTAAAAAACAAACGTTTAGTTGCACAAAAGCCAAGCAAATTGCGTAATGGGCGTTGTCGGTTGTAATTATTTTCTGTGCAGCTAAATTATCTCTATTAAATTTAATCTCCGTAGAATTACGTCGATCTACGCCGATAAAATTTGATTGGATCACGCACAATTGGTCGTTGGAGGCCATAGTTATATCATTGAATTATTTTTTGGAAGTTAATAAGTTTTTATAATAATTGTAGTTTTTTTATAATATATTAAG
Source organism: Laodelphax striatellus (assembly GCA_017141395.1). Classification (NCBI taxonomy): domain Eukaryota; kingdom Metazoa; phylum Arthropoda; class Insecta; order Hemiptera; family Delphacidae; genus Laodelphax; species Laodelphax striatellus. The sequence goes on along the minus strand of CM029544.1, from coordinate 18,548,660 downwards.
AAATGTTTTGATGAATATTTCACAACTTGATTGGATCTTATTTAGTCTATACTACTTGATCTGTAATCTAACTTCATATCGGAAGCGGTTTTCCCAGTGGTAGAAGGCGGGTCTAATCGGTGAGATTAGATAATAAGAGGCGGTGCCTACCACTCCTGTTGTAACGGTGACCAGTTCCTCTAAATAAAATTTATGAGCCTCAAAATCGCTTCCCGGTGGTTCGGAATACACCTAAAGCTGTAGGTCCATTCATTTCTCATCATCATCCTTCCCATTACCCACGCACAAGCCTAGAGCATACGTGGGCATCATCCCCAGTCAAAATGAAAAAAAAGGAAATATATTATGTATATCTATATCTAAATTCATTCATATTTATCTTGACCTCTCGTGATTATCTTGAAAAAATTTATAAACAAATCAGTGATAAATGTTTATCTTTTATATTCCAGGTACTCTGATCCCCAAAACATGTGTTGAGCTGTTAAGGGAAGCTCTTGCCAGTGATGCAGAGAAAACAAACGAAGAATCATTCACTGAGTAATGAGGTATTCTTTCCATCAGTCAATATTGGATTTTTCAACCTCATAATTATGTAATTCCTTTCTACAGCTTTGCTTTTTTATAATGTATTTTCATTTGTTAATTATTGTATTAACTTGCTGACTTTTGTAAGTTTCTACAACTCGAAAATAATCATAGAAGATCAATCATAGTGATCCAAATTGCTTAAAGAGTTCTTTGTAGCCATCATAATCATTTTTTTATTTTAAACCACTCCTAAATAGATGATAACAGCTTGTGGTGATCATATTATAACCATAGCAACCATATTTATTTATGACGAGCGTCTAGTTTAGTTATTCGTTCATTTAAGTCTCGCATTGGAAAGGTTTTTTTCATTTTCCAGTGAAATTCAATGAACAAATAATTAGAAACAACCAGTTTTTGCCCAATTTTTATATATTTTTTCCTCCTCAATCTTGTCTTGTTATTTTTTGTCTTAATTACAAGCACGTAGTGATTACTAGTTAGCCAACCCTCTTAGACTAGTCTAGTATCACTAGTCTAGACTCCCTTGAGTTTCTTGTCAATAATCTTATCTACCTGGTTTATTTTTGCTTCGTGAGTGCACTTGGGTCATGCCTGTAGCACTCATATAATGTATGTTAAAAACAAATAAAACTGGTTGTTATGGCTTTACTATTTCATGATCATCATACAGTTGATCTGCGAATCGCAGCTATCTTTGAATAAACTTTGTTATCTTATGTTATTTATTGTAACATTGAATTGCTGCAATATCCAGATTAATAAGTCCATTTTCTTTATATTCCCTTCAACTAGAAAATGTGTTTTGTTCACCCAATGTACATATCGCACATACATCTTCTATGGCAAATGTCAGCATTAGACAAAATGGTTTAGTAATGAGTGTAGAAAATATTCATACCCGTCTATCGTTTTTATATGTGGCTATTATTGAGTGGAATGTGTTGACAGTGCGGTCACTATCATTTTACTTGATTGATGCACTGAATTACGTTGATTTCTAGTAATGACTTATAGTCGGTGTAGTTTGATAAGTGTAGTGATTTCTGTTGAGTTTGCGATCTATTCAGAGCTTGTGAAACACACGCAATTGGATCTGAATATTTATCAGTTTTCGAAAAGTGTTCCTTTGTATTACTATATAGCACCAAAGCTACTATGTTCAAAATAATCGTCAAATACTTGACTAGTTTGTCAGCCGCATCTGTTGGTTATAATAAAAATGTTGAATGAGTTTTAGGTTCTTCATAACTATTATTATTACAAAAAAGTGTTCCTGCAATGTTATATCTGTTGTGAAGTTTTATAGAAGTGTTTTGATCACTTCCAACATGTACTGTAGAATAGGATAAATTATGAATAATTTTTTCGTTGTCAAGTGAATTGAAAAATGATTTTTAAACGCTTGAGGTGTCCCATATCACTTAGCCTGTACCTTAAAGCTCATATTTGAATATAAAAAGTATTCACTCTTGAATTATCCCATTATCCAAGAAAATAATAAGCATTATAAAGCAAATAAGTAAAATAAAGCATTAATAATAAGAATATACACCAAATTATTGTCAATCACACGCTTCCTTGTGTCTTTGTTATAAATGATAAGAATACTAATTTGACTTTGCTATTAGTGTTTTTTCTATCATTTTTATATCTTAGTTTCATTGAATTTATCGGATAGCATAGTTTTGTGTGACCTATACTGAAAACACCAAAATTTCCTGGGGTAGAAACTTGATTATTGTTGCTCAGTTAATTCCTTGAAGCTCTTTTATACAGCAGTATTGGCGTCAAAGTACGATTTTGATAGAAGACTGATCTATGGGTTTGATTTTTCTATGGGACACCTTTTAAAATATGTAGCCGTTAAAGTATGTTATTTCCCATTTTTCCTTGTGGCTAGTAAAATTTGTATCGAGTGTATTATGAAAAGCTCTTGGAAATCAATCCATGATTTGTATAATAATTATGGATATTTCAGTTCATAGCAGGTTTTTGGTTTTGTTTCTGTAAGGAAAGTTGTAAAAAAAACAGCAAAATAGAATTTTTAGAAGAACATTTTAGTTCTGAATTCAGACCAAGAACTGCTAGGGAAATGTTAAGTTGATAAGTTTTATACATTCTAATATTATTTTTCCATAGAATTTTGTCATTTATCTTTGAATAAATAACACTCTCATACTGTACACTATTATCAGTATAAATTATGTTGGTACTTTGTGAAGTATTCATCACAAATATTTTTATATGAAAGTATTCGGATAAAATTTCAGAAAGTATGAACTTCATGGTTAATTGGCAACGTTATTATTGAGTTGACTTTGTACCATTTCAATAAAGAAAAAATTAATTTTTTCACTCATAATTTAAATATCGAAAAATTCAAAAGGATTATGCGAACTAGTCCTTGACATGTAAGTTAGTGAATTCTCATTATCACAATAGGTCTTATCACTGTTGATGAGAAGCCATGAAATAATGATTAAATTTAAATCAACTCTCAATCATTAATGATATTGAATTTTGCAATAGTTTGAAATGTTTTTCTCAAGGACAATATATATACTGTAATATATGATTTTACAGCTCTAAAATATTTCCTTTTATATTATCTATCATTGACTGTGTCACTCGGAAAATATTCAACAGTAATTTTGTTATAAATGAAAAATTCAAATATTTTCAACCACATAAACACATTGTAACTTAGGCCCGGCTTGGGACAAATGAACTTATTTCTTCTGAATAATTCAGATTTAAATTTCAGTGGGTGTTTCGAAAAACATTTGATAACAGTTGAAAAATCACCATAGTTCCCTTTAAATTCATTCAATCCTCGAAGTTTGAAATTGTTGAAATCAATATTAACTATCTTATCATTAAGGTTTATGTTTTCCTTATTAATTAGGAGTTCTAGTAATTAAGTATCTTCACTCACTTATATTGACAGCAAAGACCTATTTGAACGTTGATCATTGAAGAATTGAGATCATTGTTTTCAAATAACACTTTCTTTGAGTTGGCTAATCCTATCTCGTTTCTTATAAACAAAGGAGCACTTCTAGTTGTCATTCAATTATCTATTCATCTGAGGGATATTTGATTATCTGATGAATTTCCGCAATATTCATTCACATTTGGCAAAATGCCTTTTTTTATTTTCACGTATGAAATGGAGTTTTTTTTTTGAAATGCACAAACAAATTTATTATTCCTATTTGACTACTCTCAGAAGAATGTTAAAAAATGAATCCATGTAAATTGATGAGTTTAATGTACTTGTTTTTGATATAGTGTATATAAGTTTATGATAGTTGGTTATGTGAATGCACAATTTTATTTTATTCACTGATTCCATGTTTTAGTGTATTCCCTCCTAAAAGTTATTCAAGTTTTGACAAAATTATTTTGTTCAGAGGGACGAAAACTGACGTGATTGTACCAAATTTTATTTGATGCAAATTCTATATGATAAGTGCAAGTGTATATGTGTGAGTGAACGTGTGGGATATGTGTGTTAATATTTGGTGATGAGTATTACAGTTTTATTCTTGCTTTCTCTATCTTCATATTATATCTTGTAAGGCACCAGTATTCTCTAGTATTTGTACCGTCAATATTCAAACTCTTATTCCGTCAAGATATGTAAGACCATAAGATTTTCAAGAGCAATAACCTATAAAATAGATTATTCATCGCAATAATTATTCTTCAACTGGTTATTTCTATAAATTTCCATTCAGTAATACAATCAAACAGTTGAAAATGAAACATCCGCGAAGAAGAATTTGATCGCAGATTTGAGTAATTGTACTGTACTACGTTACGGCTAAAACTGAAAAACATTGTTGCTTCAAAATAGTCCTTCTCCATCATTGTACAGAGTAATACATTATTATTCATAAATAATGTTTCTTTCATTGATTATCATCTATATTGATCAGATTCAATTTGAAATTACAATACCCACAGAGTATGAGTTTTCAATAATTATTGAGTTATTTCAAAATTATTGAATAAATAACATAATTGATGTTGGAGCGTATCCATTACTTTATATTATATTCATTCAAGTTCCCAATAGGGTTGGGAATTATCATGTTTTGCAGTACGTTATTAAAACGTCAATCGCTCTTATGTATGTATTGCTTCCTACAAATAGATATGTACACTGCAGGGAGATTCTACTATTATGCTCCGTGTATTGCATGGGTTTGGGTGTGGAGCAAATAGGATGAATTCTTATTTATGTTTATTAGTAACACATTAAGTGTTACTTGATTTGTTACTGTAAGCTGATGTTGCAGTAAGTACATGAAGTTGTTTTATTGTCAGTGCATTTATTTCTTGGAAAATCTCACTACTGAGATCTAGCCAAAGGTTATCCAAGGCAGCTCCAAGTAAAGAAGATAAAACTTGAAATTGAAAAATATGTTTCCAATTTTAAAAACAATTGGTTCTATAATAATTAAGATTATCAATATTGATAATTGATACTATTGAAAAATTAATGCACTTTCTCTAATATTCCATATCACTTACTGTTCATTTTTTTATAAATGTGATTTGGTCCATTTATTGAGAAATCATTGCTTTTTATTATTGATATTCTTGCTGTTTTTGTTGAACATCATTTCTATAATATAGTTTCCAAAAATATAAACTGTAAGGATGGAAAAATATCTCAATCTCTATTAGTTGAATTAGATAAAACGCTTATTTCAAAAAAAAACTTATTTCGTCAATCAACACCTCATGTGTTATGTTGTATTGATAATCGTTATGTTGGTTATGATTCAAACTTTGTTATTTTCATCCGGTTTGAGTTTTGTGTGTATGTGCGTGCGTGTGATTTTCATATATACTAGTATACAAATACTATGCGTATGATAGATAATAATGCGATACTGTAACCTAGTTTTAAATGTTTCTTTTTTGAAAAAATTGTTCCTGCAGTATAATACTTAAAAGTAAAATTTATTGATTATTGTAATATTGAAAAAGTTCTGAAGTTAATTGCCGATTCAATAATTAACTGTCAATTATTGAAGGATACTTTATACGTTATAATTATGTTTTGTATAAGGTACACATAAAAGCATTCAGTTACTGGCAAAATATACAGTCAGAGTGATGTGATAATTTTTGTTTCATGTTAGTAAATAAAGAACCATGTATCGATGATTTTTCAAACCATTTTCTCCATTCTATTTATTTAATCCAGCACACCAACTTATTTCAAGCGATTGTTTTTTTTTTCATAAAAATATTTGACATTTTTGACAGTTTTGCATGTGACATACAAAAATGCAGCTTCCCCAAGATGCTGTGTATTGTGTTATATGGCAATGAAATACATTTTGAGGTCTCTGCTCTCAAGACCCCCGTTTTTCAAGGGGTATTTGTGCCCTCCGGGGAGCTATAAGCTTCGGGACTCTTCCTGACTCATCCTTCGTAAGGTCTATTTACTCATATCAGTCCAGTCTACGATCCGTTTCAGTTCAGCTCGTTCTGCGCATGCGTCCAGTGCTCTGTGATTGGTCTGTCGTCATTGAAGCATGTGCACAATGAGCTGAACTGAAACGGATCGGAGACTTGACTTATATGTGGGAAACGCCCTTTAAGATTTGAAGAGTTTCAAACCAAATACCGAAAAGTTCATATAATTGTCAAGCATACCAAATGTTTTGAAAGTATCACTAAACTGCTCATATTTTTCATAATTATGAGATTATTGTCTATCCATTCAATTAGTTCCAAACTTGTAATTTGTAGATCAATCCCTATGTCCACACTTGGTCGACTTTTTAGCTGCAAAACATGCTGCATATACTTGAACATTGGTAGCATGCTGTGCAGCACCCAAAATCGACCAAGTGTGGACATAGGGAAGTTTGTTTGATTGAGTATGATCCTGTTTCGGCTAACTGTATGTACCCTCACATATACTGGCTTATGTGCATTGTACGTATATGTTTGGTAGGTTATCTTTTATAGCTGAGGCAGGGATCCAGAGTAGCGAATCACTCCATATTTGATCAATTATTGATGAAAGTTTTGTCGAAGTGTAACTACCTTACTCTACACTTGTCGATGATATTCAACAGTTTACGAAAAGATTACAATCGAGTTGACAATTTGCAACATGGTACAGTAAACTCCTGGTTAACCGAGCCTATCATTCAAAAATAACAAACATAAATAAAGGTCTGAATAGCGAGATCTCAGAAGACGATCAAATACTTTTTCAAGAAATAATCTATGTTTCTTCTTGCTTACAGGTCTGTAATTGTGATTATCATTTATGTTTTTGCTTCCTATAAACCAGTTTTGTAACCTTTCATGGGGTTTTACGAATCTTTTGTCATAACTGAACTTAATCTTTGTATTATCAGAGTTTTCCCGTATCCAAGGTATAATCGGGAGTCTACTAACTGTAGGCCTATATGTTTTGCTGAATAAATGATGATTGTTCAATTGCATAATGGAAAATTAATTCAACGACACGTCATATAAATGCAAGTATTTTAATAATTTCAATTATTACAGTTTCATAGTTATCAGATCAGCTCATGATTAGTGAAACCAATGTAAGTAATATTAAACACAATACATAGCAGAAGTTACATATTGATGCATAGGTCAGGCTAGAGATCTATATCAATTTGGTGTGATCCAATGATAAATATCAATTAAATCAAAGTATGAATACAGCGTAGGATTTTACATGTTGTTACAATTACTATACTCTACAGAAATGAAAATATAAATTTCAATACAACTGTTGGAAAATGGTAAGGTCTACTCTTGAAACAGAACGGAAGAACAGAATAATACATTCCAGATTGATTTTATTCAGTGAGAAACTGTTCTAGTTTGGAGAGTGCCCACAAAGCAAAAGAAGACAGACTTGAATTGAAAACGTTATTTATGTTTGAAATCCTAATTTCCAATCCGTTTGAAGCTGTGCAACATGTTTCCTTTACAAAAGCCGTTTCATTCGAAAAATATGGAGTTTCAAAATAAGTATTGATACAATAAACGTAGAATAAATACACCACATGATCTAGATGAAATTGAAATACACAGAATGAAATAACACAAGACTAGATGAGAGAAGGTAAACATGTAAGCCTCAAGTTTTTTTTTTTAATTTTTTGGTTCTATAAGCACCTAGATGATAGCAAGGTGAGAGTAGATAGCTGCTTAGTTAGGAGTTGATGTACCAATCTTTTCTTCATCAATATATCTTATTCATTCGTTAGCTGTGAAAATGGATAATTTTAATTACAATTTATTAAGCTCAAGCATATTTTCATTTATTTATTCACATTCCTCATATTATGTTCCAAACCGTTAGACCAAATAAGTTTTGCGGACATGAGTTATGAACCTCCGAAACCTTCAAACTCCAATCATTATATTATTATAATGCTTCAAAAAAAGAGAATCTATATTTTTGGGATCTCCTCTAGAACCATCAATCCTTTAATGAATGTATAACTGCCACTACTAACAAACATTTCAAATATGCAGATTATCAAAGTCACACCATCATGTAATGAGAAATTTATTGATTCCAGTTTCATGAATGCGATTATACTTCTCAATCATCTGGAACTGCACTTATTCATAACTTCTCGTCTAATAATTTATAGAGATAGTTTCTGAAACTGTCTCTTATTACAACCTAACCAGCTAATTTACGTACAGAACCTACTGGTATTTATTGTCAGTTGAAGCTTAATTTACGATATTACAGTACAATAATTATTACATTGGAATAAAAATATCTAGTTTTATGGAGAATGACTTCTGAGCACATTACACAGCACATACAATGAGAGTTGATACAGTAATCATAATGTGGATAAAATATTTCTCGCATTATCGATGAAAATAAAATCAGATTTCGAACTGGTTTCCATACATGATTCTAAAAAACTCAATTGCTAATATTTCTATGTAAATATAGATAAATATATTATTTTTAGCCAGAAAATAGTTACAATGAGTGGTTAATTATCAATGTTCATTCTTTCTATTGATGTTTACAGTTAGCACTAACATCAATAATAATTAATGTGCATATGGAACAAGTGAGAATCAGCTTATCCAACTAGTTTACAACATTGGGCCACAACTGATGTAGTATCATTCTTATAATACATAGTATAATATATATAAATATTTTGTTCAAGCAGCAAATCACAGTTCACAGAAATAATTCATATTTTATAAAAAAGTGGATACAATTGAGAATGGAAACGATTCCCATTATTCTAAAAAAGTTATGATACAACGATGCCATAAGTGTGATTTGTTTCACAGGTCGTGCTCGTATGATAAATTTATTGGAGTATTTGTGTATTTATGAGTGTATTTTGTTCCTTTCCCAAGCATGGGTCTTTTCAAACTCTGAATATAGTTGCAGAAATTTCCTTTCTCACTCTTAGACCGCGCAGAAACCACGTATTTCCATTCCTCAATACATTCAGCTACTTAGCTTCCATGTCTAAGGATATCACAGCAAGTATGGAAGAGTTCATCGGAATTATAGTACGTAATTGAAATCACTCAGTTCAAGTTTTAAAGTAAGTTAGCTTCTTTTACGGTGTCAAATAAAATCGATTGCCTTCCAATTTTGTATATTATTATTAATTGTATTGATTTTCAACAACTAAACATTGTTTATGTTGTCAATCAGTATTTTTATTTATTTATTAATGGATTGATGAACAGCAAATCATAAAAATTCAAATTTGAATAGTATTATGTTGCCCTATTGATTCAGATGTATCCATTTGGACTTAAATCAGCGATGCTCATTCTGTATACGTCAATTTATAACAATATAGGCTAACAAATTCATAACCTGAAAAGAATTGTAATTGCCGTAAAGCTCCGTTCAGAAAAATAAACAATAGAATTGATATAATAACTTAAATGACAAAGTCTTTATAAACTCATGTTTGCTTCAAGAAAACATTATACCACAACTTACGTGAAATTTATTTATTTTCTCTAGAAAAATTTCATGACAATGAATTCCTCAGCTATGTTTTTTTTAAAATATTTGAATATGAATAGTTTTGAAATTTATTGGTGTAAATATTATTGCGTAGCTTGTATTTCACTAAGGAATAGCTATTGATGTGCTTCGTCGTGTATAACTAGCACTTTACATTTTTGTGTATTATTTTCAGCATTCTAATGTACAGTTTGTTCTTGAACCTAGAAAATTAATTCAATGATATAATGGAAAACTCAAATTAGGGTACATTTAGTTTTTAATTCTAAATTAAGCACTTTTACCTCATCATTATTCATAGTCTAGAAAATGCATCATTTACTGAAGCTCACTATCAATATGTTTCTATCCATGGAATGTTCAATATGAACTTTATCGAATAAAATTCATTTTTTCTCAGCTTTATTAGAATTCATGCAGTGAATAGCGAAAATATTTCTAGTATTCTAAATGGAACAAGGTTCACTCTTCTAGAAATTTTGCCCTGAAGGTGTGTTTATTCAGCAGTAGTTCAAATCACAAAAAAATGACATATCCAAGTTCTTCATTACTTCTCATGTGTAATTTTTGTTACATAAACAGGCAGAATTAAGCTACTGTAACTGTAACATCTGGAGACATAAGATTATGGAAGAAGGTCAAATTCCAACATATTAATTCAAGTGATCTTATAGAATCTAGTAATAACTTATAAATGAACAATATTATACAATTCAATTATCGAAATAACTATGATATCCCATTATTATTAAATCGAATTGTAGAGAGGGGAAAATTTTAAAAATTATCATTGTATGAGAATTAGACTCATTCTCCCATCAACACTAAAAGATAAATTACTAGAAATATATAATATGAATATCATGAACCTCCCCTTGCGTTGCTTAACAAAGTACCAACGTACGGTGTCTACTCTTTCGCTTAAAAATAATATTATACCAAAATAGTTCATTCCAGTAAATGATTTTTACCTGATCAATCCATCTGATTTTGTATCTGTTGTTAGAACAGACCAATATTTTTATCTCTCTACACAACCAGTTCATAAAAGATCAGTTTTATTTTTATGATATCACAGGCAAACTGTTTTGGAAATATACACAGCCAATAGCACCTAATAAACTAACCATTCATGGCGAAGCTACTAAACTTGAAAAAATTCAACTATATTCAAAACATACTAATTAGTATCATGTTCTAAACTGCTACGCGATCCTTTATTCTTTCAAACTCGGGGAAGTTTCGTCAGTATAACCAACGTTTTCTACAAATAGGCCATGATTAGTGAAAAAATGATCCATATAAACTATATCAATCAAAACTTATCCAACTTAGACCAAAACAACTGGTACTTGTTCACTATACACATTTTATAAAAAAAATTAAAAATAAATAGATGCATTTAAGCTATTGAATTCATAACTGTGTTTCCAATATTAAACTCTTTCTGTTCCCTGTTTAGTGCTGAAAATTGTTGGGATTAAGAAATTGTCTTACCTAAAAAAATGTAGTTTTGAAAATCTTCAAAGTTCTCATTGCATTCCAAAGCGGTGTTATAAAAAGCCAATCTATTAAAATTTATAAATTCTATATTACTTCCAGGCTATGTCACTTGAATTCACATTATAATTATCATCATGTTAATATTCATACTACAACTTGTGGCTACATTTTCGCTACCGTATGTGAATATCATAATTTTTAGTGATCACTTTGGTATTAATTATTAAGATCTACGATTTTTCGACGATTTATTTAGTACAAAATCGTGATGCGGTCTACTCTTATCTTGACACCTTCACATTTATTAAAAAATTATATAAACATTAATCTCTTGAAGTATGCTATATCTTCATGAACCCAGCAGCCTGGAGTGTTCATAATGATATTTTTGTTAAATGTGTGCCGTTAATTAAAACCTAATACATTTTTGGTGTAGGCTACTAGCCTTTGGTGTAGATAACTGGGTAACTTGACGTATGGATAAAATATTTATTTTCGTTTTCTTTCTACAATGGCTACTGTTACCGTATTCGAATTGCTTGTACCGTTCTGTTAAGTTCTGCTAATCATAATGAATCTGCTAGAATATTATTATAGACATTGATAAGATTTACAAACAAGTGCTATTAGTATTCACTTAGGTTCTGAAAATCCAATCTGAAATTAAGCTTTTATCAACCGAAGAGAATATTCTTCTTTAGTAGGCCTACTATAATCATTTCAAGTTTTAAAAAATAAAATTCTTCCTACTTTATTGAATGCTACTTGAGCATATTTGCAGAATATTTTCTACACTAGCTGAAGCCATGACTGTTTGAACCTATTTTTATTTCAAATTCTTTTCAAATTGAAAAAATCGAGTTCCTTAAGAGTACAGTAACTACTCTATTCTAGAAATATACGTCAAAATTCAATTCAAGTTACAGTGTTGGTGATCATTTATATTAATTCCTATTCCGGCAAATTCAAAGTACCGGTATATTATATGTTGTTATTGATTTGAATCGTTCAGGGAAGAACGATATGCTTAGGAGTCACACATTATTTTTTTGGTGTAGTGTTTCCTATATTGTTCAATTGATAGGCCTTTTTGAAGTCTATCTCTTTGAGGTTTCCAAACAAGAAAATATAACTCTCACTTATAGGCCACCTCTATTCTTGGAGAATTCAATCTCCAAAAAAATGACTTCTACTCAATAATATGGCTTAATTACAATAATTTGTAACATAATTATGGTCCAGTACAGACACTTCCAATCAGTACAGTGAATAATTATTGGATTAGATTCTCAAATTCATTTTGATTTTCTCTCTATTGATCGGCTAAATGAAATCCAAATATTAGTGATTATACTCAAACGTACAATGGATAATGATAGACTATTACAGCTAGAGCTGACTGCATACTGTGAGTAAATGTGGATTTGAAGAAATTACATTACACTTCAATTATGCAACAATAATCATTCGTCTTTATCCTTTATGGTAATGAGGTTCAAATTCATGAAGCTCAAATATCTAATACGTGATACATTAATTATCTGAATGCATATCATTATAAATCTGAATGCAGTAGGCCTGTAGTAACAGGCTACAAAAATAAATATCAACTAATTGTGGCATTTCAAGACAATTAAGTGTTTTCTAATTTTCAATAAAGTTATGTGTACTGTGATAAATATTAATGAATATTGCACACTAAAATTATTTGTTCACATTACTCCTTTTCAATTTTATGGACAAATTCAACTGATTACTTATATTTACTTGAATGATGGGCTTCATGTGCTGCTCCTCCTCAATATTACTCATGGTGGATGCTGTATTTTTTAATAATTTACAGAAGTGGTCCAAGACTAGTTCAAAATCTATTACATTCAATTAAAATTTATTAGTATTGAATTTCCAAAGCAGATTACGTAACTTTCCTCATGACATAAACATAGTTTTGAGTATTTCTTGCTTATTAAGATCATATCAATAGGTGTTGAATAATTATCAAAATTTGAATTAATAGAATTAAAAGTATTGTAGTTACACTATGAATTATTTCTCAATAGGAATAAGACTCTTTGTAGTGATATTACATTCTAATAACTGTATGGTTATTGTTATTTATTTGGTATGATTTAAAAATACATAGCCAAATTTAATATACTTACATCTGCTTTATAAGCTCTTAATTGTTAAAAAATTAATAAAAATCGTGGTTAATAAAGAGTGTATGCAAAACCTTTTCATATAAATTATGTTCCTTAATGAATTATAAATTTAATGTATCATGAGATTAAGCTATGATTGTGATTTATGTGAGTTCACTGTATTTCCAGTACGGGAATTATTATGAGACACCTGTAAGGGACAATATACAGTAGGCTATATAAAGCATAATAGGCTATTATATGATTGGCATAAAATATAAATATTCATCATAGAGCTTCTTCTTTCAAGCTTCGTTAATGATTTATTTGAATTTCAGTGGTATACTATTTTTATAATACACCTGGAATACGTTTTTCTTGTGAGATGATTAGAGCTTCTTGTACCAGAAGAGATAATGCTCTCCATCTTCAACAATGAGGTCGTCAACTCCTGAAAAAGCGAATAGAATGTAATAAAGCATTTTGAAAATCACAATAAATTAATTATGAACTCAAGCTCAAAAGTAAAATTCAAGTGAATATGACTATATAACCCTTGAAAATTGAGTCCATAGTCCGATTCACGTCAAGAAGTCAGCATTGTTTATATGAGGAGCATTGATGCCAAGTTTCATTGAGAGAGAAAGAGAAAACTGCACCAAACGTGTTTGTTGGGACTGTGTGCGACAACAATGCACAGTGCGGCAACTATGCACAGTGAGAATAGGATAGAGACATCAGCAACTGCCTAGTGCTGAACAAGGATAGCACACTCCCATCTAAGCAATGCTGACTTCTTGACGTGAATCGCACTATAGGCGAAATGAGTAGTTACATTCCTTAATAAGTAGATTGTTTTGATCAATTTTTTCAGTCATGTGTGTATGAGTACCTACTCTATTGTGTTGTATGGATAAGGATATATATACATCAATAACCACGCCGAAAAGAAACAAGAAAATTTCCTATTTGGACTTGAAAAATTTATTTTCAAACATTCAAAATTGTTATTGCATTGAAGAATTATTTATATTTTCCATTATACTACACAACATCAAACTCTCTCGTGAATATAGAAGCAATCTGATCCTTGTTACTTGCAAATTATCAATTGAAAGTTATAAAATCTATGGAAAAGTCATCCTTAAAGTTTCACAGTGAAGAACCTAAATCTTGATCAGAACTTATAAATTTACAAAACCTGATCGAAATAACACTGGAATTAGATTAAGAGAATAGCTGCCCAACTGCAAATGAATTATTAGGAAATTAAATCCACTCATTGCAGTATTTCAAACAACCCGTCAAATAATAAACAGCGAAAAGGCCGTGCAATCTTCTGCTATTGTACGAAAGTCGGTACTCCCAAGTTTTTTGGCAGTCGGTACCGACGGCTTTTCGTCTTTATTACTAATATTCCTTTTTGTAAACGAAAAAATGCTGCCTTTAATATGGTCTATGTCTATGCAATCATTGTTTTATACGTTAATAATTATGTAACTTACTATGTTGTAATATCAGTGTTATCAATTCTGTATTCTTATTTGTATCAATTCGCTATTGTTGATTTGAATAAATTATATTTTCAACAACTTTTCGCTTATTTATTCCATATACAATATACATATTACCCTGATAGATTTTTATTATTATTATTATTGATGTCTGTTTCAAGATTTGAGTCTTAAAACTTGAATTGAATTGAATTTGAATTTTTTTAAAATTAAAATATATTTATCCAAAATAAAAACAAAAAAAATATATACATTTGAAAGAATACAATACATGAATATACTCCCCACGTAGAACGAGTCTGTGTGTGAGGAGGGAAAATTGAAAATTCTGTAGTTGAAGGTAAGTAAATGGCAAAAATATTGGATTTATCATTAAATTAATAATTTCAATGAAAAATAGCTAATTCAATTGATAGACAAAATACTGAATTCAATAGATAAGACGGAAACCCGTAAAATCAAATTTATCCATGCTCTGCTGTTGTTGAGAAGACAGTCTCAGCCATCTAGCGGCAAAATAAGGAACTGAAATTCGTTGTCAAATATATATGACAAGCTCGATATAGTAATATATGCGTTATAAGGATTCGCTTAAAAATGACCAAATTCAGCACACTGTACCTAAAAATTTTGCAACTTCGAAATATCGAAATACAAGTTACGGACATGATTCTACGTGAAAAGTTAGGATAGGAACATCTGATAAACCATGGTCCGCAAATGCACCGTTATCGAGTAAAAAATCGCCGAACATGCGAAAATTGACATTTTCTTTATTTTTTTATAAATGTGGTAAGGGGTTCCAAGATTTATAATTAGTCTTGAATTATGCAGATTGGAAATACGAGTCGTTTGAGCCCGGTTTCAAGGATGTAGCTACAATATTATTCGAGATATGGTCGAAAAACCGAAAAACGCATATAAAAAAACATGATTTTTCGTGAATTTTCACTTAGTGTGGAAAAACCACCATAGGAATCTACTCGAAAATATTCTTAATAGATTCCCCAGTTCATTTACTAGATTTGATGACGTTTACAGATCGTAAAACTTCCAATTAGCTTCAGAATGATTGAAATCTTAAAAGAGGGTGTAATCATGGAAAAGTGGATTTTCAATTTTTCTGGTTTTCTTATGGACAGGAAAGGTTCCAAAAAATACCATTTACATGGAAAATAGGTCCAGAAATCGAATGAGGCTAGTTTCGAAAACTCATCTATCAAGGTCGTTGAGATAAAAAAATATAATCAAAATTTTTTTTCAACTTCCATAAATTACAATGACATTATGTAAACTTGTTCTTCATCGAATTCTAGGATAGGAACATCTGATAAACCCATACCTGAAAACCATGCGTTACTGAGTTACACGCAGTCAAAGTTGTCAAAATTGATTATTATTTTATTTTTTTATGAAGTTAGATAAGGGAATTAAGGCTGAAAAAATAACTCATCTGATGCATTTTCATCTGAAGAATCGTTTAAAAATTGTTACAAGCATGTAAATTAAACATTTCCCGAGTAATCGCGAAAAAACAATATATCCTATGAGTTCTTTGCAATTAAAGAATTTTTACTCAAAAAATACACAAGATACGTTCTTGAAACATATCTAGATCGATTTATCAGATCTATTTTCATATTAATCGACCTTTTACAAGTTTAAACTGAAGTGGAAAGCAGTGAAAAGCTCAAATTAGCATGAAAATGCACCTAACATTTGAAACTGCCTCCACGCAAACCCACAGCATTGCTACGACCACCGAGTTTCTTTTTCCACTCAGAGATGGCGCTACTGTATCTATCTATGATAATTATTTCGCGGCTGGTTTCAAATTGACAAATAATGGTGATGAGCGTCAACTTTTTTAGCAGAAATCGCTCGTTAAATCAATTATTCAATCAAGAAATTAAACAATTAACACATTCAGATTTTCTATATGGTGTCAAAAAGATGAAAAAATTGAACCGAATTCGAATCTCAATTCGAGTATTAAGAAATAAGGCTCTGGAAGGACGTTTTTGGATAGGATAAGCCTACTTGTTCATCAGTTTCATTAAAAGGGTGTTGTTAAAGGGGTTTAAAAAAAAAAAAAAAAGCTATTATGAGTGTAATAATTGCACTAATTGGAACAATTATTATTGTTGTTTGGATTCCTAAAAGTTAATTTGGTTTGGTGTGTAATATATATAGTTAATAGTTTAGTAGGTAGTCTTTATTTCTTGTACCCTGTCCTATATTGATTTATCTCTGTCAAGGGCACTATAGTTCGTTCCCAGTTGTATCCCGTGGTTCGGAGGAAACCTAGTATATATACTAGGTATAATACAGTAATTCTTATATTATATGAAACAGGCTCCAGAAAATGAAATAGATATCGCGGCTTCTATTGAAATGATTTAATTGGATGATGTAAGTGTATTGTGAATGAAATTTTTGTAATTACTGTAGGTACAGTATTTTTAAATGATTCAGAACAATGTAATGTAAAGATTGTAACAGGAGGAAACCAATTTGAGTTAACAAGTGGATCCATACTAGTAGATAATTGGAACTATATGTTTGATAGTGGAAACTATAAAATATAATTATTTTGTAACACTATTAAAATTCTCAGTTATAATTTTTCAAACTTTCTGTACAGTTTATACTGATTGTTTCTTGCGAATATTTAGAACATTCAGACAAACATTAATTATTGTTTAAAGAGAATAACATTGTCATTCCAATAAGAAAGTATGTAGGATGTATATTCAGGTGTGAAAATACATTATCTGCAGTTTATGAAGAATTCCAACAAAGGAAAATGATTGCGATGTCAACTATACAAGAATATATTTTCATAAATAATAATATTGTCAACTAATAATTCAATGTATCTAATATTATTATTTTTATATTAAAGAGTAGGCTATTTTTGAATTCCACTGCAACTTCTAGTAAAAATGCATATTATGATCGATTATTCCAATTATTATTCGAACTATTGAATTATTAAGTTAAATAATTTCTTCAATTTTATAATATTTCCAGTCGAATAATAAATTATGAATGATAAATAAATAAAATTAGGATTTTTCCTATGCTGGGTGATGCCAGGATATTTTTATTTTTATTGTGAATACTTGTACTTGTATTTATTTTTTGGCAAATAAATTGAATTGAATTGAATTGAAAATATTGAAACAGCAATTGAATAGTTGCAATGTGAAATGATTCCTTCAATTTGATAATACTTCCAGTTGAATAATAAATGAAAATAAATTATAAAAATATGTTAATTTAATTTGTAATATACTTGAAAAAGATTGTTCTCACCTGTAGGAGCCACAAGTTGATTGCCAGGAGGGTTGCTAGGGTCTGGCAAGCTGGGAAGTCTGTATAGAAGCCAGTAACGATACTTCATTGGCTGTTCCTTGAAGCCTGCTAGTGTATGAACATAGTGACCATTTGGCCATTCCGTAGCAGAGAATCTGCAACCAATAAAACATCGATCACAGATTATTCTTGATAAAAATCACATTATAAAAAAATACATATTCTTCGGGGATACGCCCGTAAAATATTTAATTGTATAGAAAATTTAAAACTAACCTATTCATTCTTTCTATTATTTTTCAAAAATTTGTTTGTAGAAGAATTCTTGTCACATTGCATAAATTGGAATGACTGTAAAATTTAGCAAGATTCGAATGTGATCAACTTTCACATTCACAACAGTACACACAACTTTTCTGAGTACTTTTGTGAGTACTCACTGTAGTTGTAGCTGTAAATGTGGAAGTTCAAGTTCACATTTGAATCTTGATATAATTTTATATTTAATCAACAGTTCAAGTAAGCTAAGGACTAGGCGAAATTGTGAAATTCTCTCCAATATTGCCCATGACAAATCAGTGAAATTGGGAAGTCTTATTCTACATTTGGGATTTCATTATATAGAGTGACGCAGAGGTTACTGGATATTTGACTAGAAGAAAAAAGACCGCATGTCTACAGTGATATTTTCCCCACTCTGTGTGATGAATAATTAACTATCAATATCAACGTGACCACAGGCTTTAATTTTGGTTATGAAC
Organism: Laodelphax striatellus; assembly: GCA_017141395.1. Taxonomy (NCBI): domain Eukaryota; kingdom Metazoa; phylum Arthropoda; class Insecta; order Hemiptera; family Delphacidae; genus Laodelphax; species Laodelphax striatellus. The sequence goes on along the minus strand of CM029544.1, from coordinate 18,529,840 downwards.
ATCTGGTGCTATCAAGGCCACAATATGGTAGTTTCAAATTCTATCTTTTACTATTCATTATTTTTATTGAAAGTGATTTTTGTCCATGCAATTTTCTGTTAATAACAATAAAAATGCTTGATTCATGATTCTACTCACACGTAGTGGTTATCCTTCTCTGCAGCCATCTGCATCACATTGTAGAATGTAGAATTGTGTGGCATTGTAATGCTGATGGTATGGTTCTCAGTCACATTGCTGCCAACCCAAAGAGTGTAAGAAACTGTGCTGGTGCCATCATGATCTCCTTCGTCGGTAGTAGTTGCAGTTTCGGATGACACTGTCTTATTCTGCTTATCATTATTAGCTACAGACTTCGCCTTGTTCGGCTTTGAAGATGGTTTGGTATCAGGCTCAGTTGTAGTGTCTGATAATGTATGAAATGTGATAATCGCTGCATTGGGATACTCCGCGTCTGAATAGAAGAATAACATAGATCAGAATACGATTAATAAAATTATTAAAATAGATATAAAAGAATGATGGGAATATTCATTGGATGAATGAGATTAAAATAATCAAGATTATGGCAATTGGACTAAATAACTGATTAAATATGACAATTAAACCAATAATATTACTCTCAGGGAATCAGAGAATGGGAAATCTAAGAGATTTTAAAATCAAGTTTCAAGAATGACAATTCATAAAGATTACACAGATGGTGTGTAATTGGCAGGAAACTAGTTTCTTGATTTTCTTTGATTTAGGTACCATAATTTGATGACATCTAAACAAAAATTTTCAAATCAAATAATTCTTCATCTTGATAAGAAAAACATGACATAGGCTATCTATTACATGAAATTTTCATTTTAGCCAATTATAATATTACTCAGATACAGAGAAATAGAAAAAATAATGTATTTCGATTTATAACATAAATAATTTTAACTAAAAATAAGATACTGCTTGCTAAATTGCTGGTACAATTGTTTGCAAGCTGAAGCAAACTTACGTGGATATGCTTATGGATCCCATTTTTAATTCAACTCCAGAAATCAGAAATTTTATTGACAAATTTACACAATACAAAAATTATAATACAATAAATTTGGTGTTACAGGGGTTTAAAAAACCTGTGCGTGACACAGAGTTCTCAACATTAGAAGTATACATTATGATAAAACTTACACTCATATACTACTTAGAAATATCTTAATTGCTATAGGGCAGTAAGATGAGAAGTTATATTAGATGAAGATAAAGTTATATTAGCATAATCTCTTAAAGCATTGCGTTATAAAAGATTGCTATCTTTCTAGACCTACTAGAATTAAGTTTAGAACTATTCAGATTAAGATAACCAACAGATTAAGCTTAAATTAAGATAACCTCAGATTAAGATTTGGTTAAGATAACCAACTTCAATTAAGATTACCATAAATACATCCAAACAAAAATATATAAGAAACATGGATTTTATACAATTTTATATTCAATTTATATCAGCATAATCACTGAAAGCATCACGTTAAAAAAATTGCTCATACTTCTAGACTTACTGGAGAATTGAGTCTAGAATTAAAATTGCAAACTAGAATCAATTCGCTCATCTAGAGCTAGATTGCTCATCTTCCACTTACTAGACTTACTGGAGAGGGGGTCATCACAGTCGACCTCTTTGATGTTACCAAGCCCACGGCTGGCTAGGGCTAATATCACCTCTGAAGTTGTATCGATATCAAAAAAAGCACCATCAGGACCTTGCTGATTCACCAACCAGCTGACAGCTGTACTCCTATTCCAGGCTTCGGTTTCGTCACCCAAAGCCTACAATTCAAAACACAAAAATAGGTCACAAAATGGAATTCGTATTATGTAAAATATTTTGTATATGTGTTTATTATTTTAGAGTCCAAGTTGATTTTCCATTTTATAATTTCCAGTGCAGGTATTGCCCACTTGAGTTCTGCCTCTTTGTTGTTGCTGCTTTTCAAACTAAAAAACTGCTCTATGAATCTAAACAATATTATAATACAATATTAAAATATTACTGTTACTATTTAGTCTGGCAACAGACAAAAGAACCTTCGCGCTTCTAGCATCGTATCACTGAAGTGATACAGTATCACATAGTACCACTACTCTAGCACAGATAAGAGAGTTACTATCTTATCTGTGACTCTAGTGAGCGAGTGAAATAAACTGCTGCATTGCATAACGTGCGCTCTCTCTGCGCAGTAGAGTTCTTATTTTGAAGGCACTTTTGTCAGTGGTCGGATTATACCTGGGGCTATTCTATTGTTTCGAGATCTAACAAGTATGTCAAATAAATTTCTATGTACATAATATATACAGATTAAAGAAAATTAATATTACAAATAAAAGAAATACACAAAATTTGTGAACTTCTCCACGTAGATGAATCTGTGTGTGGGGAACGAGTTCCAAGTATTAACATGGCATTAATTTTTTTATTTAACATAAAATTGAATTGTGTTCAATGAATTACTCACCTGAATAGCAAGTGCTGTACTGTGGAGGCTACCAAACCCTCCACTTGATTGCTGAAGAGAGGCTAATGCAAGGATAGGTTTGCGCAGATACTGCTGCAGATTTCTATTTCTGTGATCCTTGACAATGCATTGTAGTGCCAACACCACTCCACCCAAGGAATCTTTGAAAAGTAAGAATAAGTTCTGTCAGTTATTGTTGAATATTTCAACACATACATCCCATGATTATAATATTATTATCATTCAAATATAGCACATAGACTATACAGTCCAAAGATATTCTACTTCTTGTTTCTTTTTTGTATTTTTTTTTTAATTTTCTCCCTGTCGAATAAACTGGACATGCACTATAAAAATGATATTACATACTAGAATTATATAGTAGGACAAACTATACAATTAATATTCTGGACAAAGTGATAGTATTTTAAAGATTTCCATCGAATTTTAAATTAGACAGATGGTTGGTAAGGAAAAACATTGTACGTTGATGAGATTGTAATTTATTATAATGGATGATAAAGAATGAAAATATAGATTCAAACAACTCATGTTTCAATTTTCGGAATTCAACTCATGCTATTAATTTTAATTCGAAGGAAATCTTTGAAATCTTCAATAAATAATTATACTGTGTCCAGTACATTTTTATAGTATGTCTCACTAGTATAATTAATTCATATACTATTTTATTATCTACTACGAAATAATATAATAATTATATGAATGAATAGATGTTTTGTTTTGTTCCTGTTCTCAATTCTCGCACTGAATCATTGTCAATTAAATAACTTCTAACATGATCTATTTTATGATTTGTTATCTATTAATAATTCATGTATATTTTTCAATAAATATCTATTATCTAATACTTCCTATTCCTATTTTAAGATAATATTTATCTCCAATAATTATTTATTTTTCAATTCTCAATAAGTAGGCCTACTCAATGTTCTTATTCAATCACTCAGGTTGAACTTCTTCGTGTTGATCAGTTCCAGTGCGATGATTGCTTATCTATGCGCTAGTAGAGTACCTACTATCTCAGAGAACAGATTAGACTAGAGAGTATAACTGCTCTATGCTACTACCTACCAATCCTGCATATCTTGTAAATCGATAAAAAATGTACAAATGTAAAAATGTTTCTTTGCCTCTATGAATACATCTCAGATCAAATTCATAATAAAACACTACTTATTAGATAGGTAGATAGATTACTTTGTAAACTTTTCACTATTTTTCACTTCGTACAGTACAAAAGTGCTGCGGACGAGGTTGAAGCATAAAATCCACCAGGGTTACAGGGATTTCAGATGAAAATACGGATAAATTCATGACAAATGAGACCATGGAAATGTAGAAAAAGAATAATAATACATACCGTATAATAAATAATACGCAGAGTTAATTATAATGAAAACATCTTACCAACTGAATGTTTCGAGCTAGCAATATCCAATAAACGTCTCAGGTGCCTCTTTCGAACATGTGCTCCTGAGCTGCATATTGCCAACGATGCTAGTGCAAACTCCGAGTCTGATTCTGCTTCATGATGCAATAGTGATCCTTGAAATGAAAATTAAATTTTATGTATTATTAAATCGTAGATAGTATAGTATTAATATCGTATTAATATAGTATTATAATTGTTATAATTGTTATATATTATTGTTAATACAGTATTATTATCTCTTAATATCTATATATTATATCTCAACTCTTGATATCATTTTTATAATCTTATAAATCATTATCATTAATCATTCTTAATTTTTATTAACTCAATCACATGATATGATTTTTGTTAAAATTCTTATTCATGAATAATTGGGTTATTTAAAAAACTGACTCAGTTGGTTGCTCTGTCTGCTAAGAGGGTTATATATTATTGTTTTTACAAATTTTCTAATATGCTTATTCTAAACGATTATCTGTTTAGTAGTGAAGGTGATGTTGTGGTAGTTATCCATACTGATCCAACATCTAGTCTTCTTATACACCAATAAACGATTATCACAAGGTGCGAGTCAATAATAGATCAAAATAGCTATCTCTGGTTATTTTAAATAATGCTGTTCCTACTTTACAACAATTAAATCATAATGAAAACACTAGAATGTAGTCAAAAAATATTACTGTATTTAGTAGAATTTACAAACATGTTTCGGCATCATTGTGCCATCTTCAGTGTACTTGATTAATTAGTATTTGCAAAACATGATTTACAATGAAAATTTACAATTTAATCAGTTAAACACACTTTTTTTCAGTTGCTATTCAGAAAACACTATGATCTTCTTGTGTAGTAGTGAAGATGATATTGTGTAGTTATCCAAATTGAATAGTTTCAGTTTACCAGAGATTGATAATGGTGTAACAACCGAAACCGGTATCTTGATATTTAAAAAAAATATGGTTGTGACGACTTTCAGTCTTTTGTCTATTCAACAATCGTTGATCTTTTCTCATCCATTAAGGATAACAAAGAGGCATAAATGACAAAAATTTTCAACTTACCAATCAAATCATGTCCATGAAACTGTCTAGGATCATGACAGTTGGCGGTCAATGCCAGTGCATACATGGCTATCTTGCCAGGTGTCAATGGCGGAGTCTCGTGATGGCGCCATAGCTGCAAAACCAAATTCAATTCCATCTGCTTAGTGCTGAGTTCTCTTTCCAGGGGATCGCCGGTTCTTGTCAGTGAAACAGCTAACAGAGCTTGGGTGGTCTCTTGACTGCCCCAGCCCCAGTCCTTTCCGCGTTGGGTAATGAGCCATTTTAATGCGCGCTCGAGCTCCTTGCCTGTGGAAGAAAATTGAGAAAAAGTTGAAAACTATTGAATAAGAATATTTATTTCCATTAAACAAAACAATTGCAATTGGCTTCGTCATTATATATAATCGATATTTAATATACAAATTTCAATATAATTCATAGCTATAGTGCGATTCACGTCAAGAAGTCAGCATTGTTTATATGAGGAGCATTGATGCCAAGTTTCATTGAGAGAGAAAGAGAAAACTGCACCAAACGTGTTTGTTGGGACTGTGTATGGCTAATAAAAATCTTGAATCTTGAATCTTGTGTGCGACAACAATGCACAGTGCGGCAACTATATGCACAGTGCTAATAGGATAGAGACATCAACAACTGCCTTGTGCTGAACAAGGATAGCAAACTCCCATCTAAGCAATGCTGACTTCTTGACGTGAATCGCACCATACTCACTAACATTACAACAGGTCAGCGTATCAAAAAACAATGTCACAGAATTTTTGAATCTATACACTTATCTAGTATTATCTAATCTTGACTTTCAATAGAAAAATTCGCGGAAAATGTAAAGCTACAATTGAGAATTGAATCGGTTTTATTCTCTGCATGTACATAACCAGGTATGTCTCATAGCCGTCATACAATTCTAAATTAAAAATAACAATATTTCATTCATTTATTTACACACAATTTCCAAAAACAATACAATAATACAACATATAAATACAATACAGAATTGGAAAAAGTGGTTAGGTGACCTCATTAGTAGTAGGGACAATATTTACGAATCACAACATGATGATCGCATTGAATGCCCACATGAGCTATAGACTTGTGCATGGGTAATGAGAGGGGTGATGATGAGAGATGACGACTATTTTTTAGGTTGTCGGCTTTACGTATTCTTCAAAAGACGGGAGTGGCAGAAATTCTTGCCATCAACTGGATTCGAACCTATGGATTACCAGACCGACGCTGATCGCCCTCGGCTACGGACCACTCCAACTATCCATCTATATTTACTTAAAATTGAAACTAAACGAATTATATATCTTTATCCAATGTCAATTTATTATTAGGCCTAACTCATTTTTAAATATTTGCATTTGCGATAATCTCCAGGTAGGTTGATAGCACTGAAAGAGATTCTTGTGCATTTAGAAAATTGAAATAATCGTAGTAATTTATTAAAAAACAGAGTTATATATTTTTATAGTTCTGTATTTATGTATAATAAAATACGTAATATTCAATGTGATGAGCTCATTCAAAAAGAGTCCCATAATATTCCACGTTGGAAAAGTGAATGAAATTATTACTCTCAAAAATTCACCTCAAATACCGATAAGGATCCATATAAGTGCTTCTTATCAAATGAGTTTCCGTTCTTTACGATCTCACTCAACCACTCCCAAATTAATGTAATGACTCTGTACAAGTTTCACAGTGTCGTGTAGTGCTTGATTTATCTTCTACTTGTTTGTTGAAACGGTGAGTGGTTATTTTATGAATAATGGATTTATTTATCCACTATAGTGCTTCTAGAATTTAGCCATTCAGTTCAATCGATTTATAATTCTATCTAAAAATACCAATAGCGTATGAAATTCAATTCATCTGCACTTTAAAACAATATAAATTGCTAGGTATGATAAACTTGATTAACTTGAGTGGAATTGAATCTATATTCATGATTGGGAAAAGGCTATCTACCTAGATAGAGTTCTGTTGTAACAGTTCAGATGTCTTTGCAAATCTATTCTAAATATTTTGAGTAAGTTTTAAGCTACTCACCAATAGCGTATGAAATTCAATTCATCTGCACTTTAAAATAATATTAACTGTCAAGTGAGTATTCACTTTTGACCGACTTGAGTGAATTGAATCTATTATATTCATGATTGGGAGAAGGTTATCTAGCTGTTCTGTTGTTGTTTTTGCCAATTTATTCTAAATATTTCAAGTAAGTTGAGCTACTCATTTTCCAAATACTTTATTAGAGATGTAATTGGCTCAAGTGCAATCAAACCGATTCCCACGATTGATGAAATGTTTACCTCTATTTCAAGACCCCCCATTACCCTGGACCCCTACTTCTATTTCAAATTTATATTTCATCTCGCTCTCAAAATTTATTATTTCACTCATTATTTCTCGTAAAATCCAACTTATTATTTCGTAAACTTCCAAATAAATGATTGAATTAGCTTGGAAGTTTTGAGGATGAAGTTTCTATTAAAAACTAAATTAACAATGATGCATTAATAAGTCACTATCGGCACTTGTTTATTTTTTTCCAGTATCGAGGTATCAAATCAATCTAAAATGACAGACTACTTGAAATCTCCTTTGTTCCAGTTAAGAGTTGGAGAGCTGGTATGTAAATTTTATCTTCTTAATCTATAATAAATTAAAAACTTATACCTAGTAGAATAATATAAAATAAAATTTTATTTCAAAATAAAGGTACAGTAACACTCAACTGCATACAAGCTCAATAATACAAAGAAACATGAATGCAAAGAACACATACCGTATTCAATGTACAATATTTTACAATATTAAAAAAGATCTAAACAGATTTAAATATCATAACATACTGTATGTATGTTATACTGTATACTGTTACTGCATACTGTACTGTGTGTCTGAGAATAACTGATTCAATAGTTTTTTATGGAATAGGTGACTTTTACATTCAATTGATAGTTTCATTACAAAAAAAATCATAAAATTGACAAACATTTAAGCATTTCTAGAACCTGTTTCATCAATGTTTGAATTATGGATTGAAATCACAATAATAATGAATAAGTATTGTGTGATTTACAAACATATAGACCTTGTATCAATAAATATGAACAAATAAATTTACTTTCAGATAATCTCACTCATCTGTGCTGGAATTTTCCTAACTAGAAGCCATCCCACCTTATCAGTGATATTATCTCAAATAGTATATTTTACAATTTTTGGATTTATACTACTCAATGCAGTCATTATAGTAACAGTTGTATTACAAGAATCTGGACAATGGTCGAGAACTATGGTAAGTTGGAATTATTCCTTTTTATTTCCAAAAATATTGAAACATACACATTATTTTTATTTCTTTACGAGAAAATTTCATCAAAATTATGAATTATTGTGTAGTCTATCAATCTTTGTTTAAACGTGGTGATACTAAATTAATCTCATTGAAGATAAGATGATGAAATCAATTATTGAGAAAATTAATAATATGCGTATGTCAAAAAAGACATCATATAAAAAATAATAATAATTCAGTAAAATACATTTTGGTGTTGGAAAATTTGTTTGAAATGAATCATAACTTTAATTAATACTTTACATTTTTTATTCATCCTAGTTAAAATTTTGTGGTACATTTCTGTTGATCTTAAGGGTTGGACATATAATAGTGAAAATTGTCAAGATTTGCTGAACTTTCAACCCTGTGCATTTTTTTTTTTGAAAAAGGAGGTTCTTCAGTTTAATTACATCACCTCCTTTCATTACAAGTTTTATGAACTTTATGAAGGCCAGTAATATTTTCAACGTACTGAAGTCGTAACAAAACATCAACGTAGTTTTGCTTTTCTAGTGCAATATACGAATTAAAAAATGTTTTTTCAAAAATTTTAAATTTCTTATTTTCTGAAAATTACACCAAAAATTCAAATTTCTTAAAAAGATAAGCCAAAATCCACCGCTGGTATGATTTTACCCCCCAGTAACAATTACTGTTGTAAAAGTTACTCTTTCATAGTACTGTAATACGTAACTGTAAAAGAGTGCTGGCCTTAAAAAAGTAATAGCCTGAAAATTGTCAACAAATTTTGAGAAACTACTATTGTTATGCATTGATTCAGATTAATACACAACCGATATGCAAACAGTCCTTTCAACTGCGAATCATTTCCTATAAAAATATGGCAAGTCATGATGAGAATAGGCCTATACTGTCAACAGTTACTGTCCTTGAAGGACGAATTTCTCCTTTTCATGTCCTTCAGCGGGGTGTCGCCGGTATGAGAATTAATAAATGAACTTCCAATCGATTTCTCGTACCAAGAACCTATTATATTCTGAATTTCATCAAAATCATTCAAGCCGCTTTTGAGATACGTTGAAAAAATATATATATATATATACACACAAACAGAATATGCTCGATTAGTTTTAGAGATTCGTTGGAAATACATAATTATAATAAAATATAGGTCTATATTAAACTCTCCCAAAAACAGAAATATTTGCTCGATTAGCCTAGTAGCCTATAATAGGATTATGAATTTGATGAGCTCTGAATAATGTAATAGGGTACAAATCGCTTCAATAAATACTTTGATTTGAAATGCGTCCGGTAGATTCGATCCCATATTGCATTGCAAAAATATTAGGCCTAATGAATGAACAACAATGTGCTTAATCTGAGCTCAAGTTCTCATTATTCAGTACCGTACTTAATAACTGAAAATCAAAATCTTGTCGTGTGTCTGCTATCCAAAATCTCATAATTCAAATTTATACTTCATGATGATTAGTTATAATTCACGACCTCTGTAGCTATATGCGATTTCAGTGTTGATGCACTTCCAAACAAAGCTTATTCATTAGTTTCATAGAGGTCAGCTTTATGACGTCTGAGAATACAAGATGATACAATATTAATTTATGAAATTTGCTTTCTCATAATCAGTAGACAAGGATAAATGACATTGGTAAGAGTTGTTCCATGTATTTGTCAATCACTATAGTTGGAAATTATCGTTGAAGAATCAATCTAGGGAATTCCAAATTTGAAGTTTCAAGTATACAGTAATAGAACTCAGAATTGCTTAAATGAGAAAACATGTAGGCTACATGCATTAATTCTGAAAACAATAACACACATCCTTCTGTAAAGGACCAATGACGTCAATGTATGCAGTTTAAATGTCACCTGATTTTATTTTGGGATAGTAGAAAGCAAGAAACTTTGCCTCTTTACCGTGGTAGTCCATTACATGGCATCAATGTTACATGGACAAATAATACTCTGCAGCAGTACTGTACAATGCACATGCATAATTATGTTGAAGGGTTTAATTTGTAAAATAGTTTGACCTTTTCAAATTGGTGAATAGCTGAAAATACTGATTGAAATAAGAACAATAACATACCGTACATCTTTATCAGTCTATCTATAATAATGAAGAAACATTGCGAAATGATACCAAAACCTGTAAGCTATAATAGGACGATAATAGGACTATAATAGGAAGAACTATAATAGGACTATAAAGGACTATAATAGGAAGAAAACGATAACTTGTAATGAAGCTGTATTCAACCGATAAGATGATAAAAAAAGTATGATGAGCATTTTGAATAGTAATTATTGACCGAGCGAAGAGAAGACTGAGTCGATTGGCTTTCGTCTGTGGATTTGTTTGTTTGTAATGCATTTACGGCTAAACGCATTGACAGATTTCAATAAGATTTGGCAGGAATGTTCATTTTTAGACTGCGCGACGATGTATATGTAAGGTTTTTTTTTAATTTTGCATTTTGAGGACGAAATAGAAGGGAAAGAGAATGGCTGTATGGAATATAGCTATATGGAATATACAATAGCTATATGGAACACGTGATAGGATTTATTTTGAATTGAATAAAAGACTATAAGTTGAAAGTGGAAGTTGAAAGTTGCACGAGCATAGAGGACCACAAAGGATCCCATGTTAATCTTATGATAGATAAAGTTGAAAGTTGCACGAGCATGCGTGCGTTAACAGATGATTTTTCAAAGATGATTATTAACAGTGATCTGTTTGAAGAAACATTTTTATAAAATATGATGATGGAATGTGTCTATGCACATGTCAAAAAACCATTCACAATATTTCATTCAATCCTCATGGGTTTCAATATTCTTCGTTAATATTAAGAGTGAGACTAATCCTGCTTCAAAGTTTATTCGACCTACCTCTGGGACTGGAACTGGTGATGTTTTTGAGGTTTTAAAGCATAAAGTTTCAAACTTGTGAATTTTCATAACCTTATAAAATTAAGTGATTGGTTTGAGTTCGCGTGGTCAGCTAGTTGAATATAAACATCGTCATATTATGGAATGATCATCAGCTGGGTCAGAATAAGATTTTTTCGCTGCAGTCAGAGGGGCGCTGCGAAAGCGGCGGCGCGACTGGCGCCCGCCCCGGGCGCCGCAGTCAGAGGGGCGCCGCGAAAGCGGCGGCTTGTGGAACGTCGCGTATCTTTAAAAAATAAATAACTAAAAAATAAAATAGATGAATGATAAAAAAAGAAATGAAAATTTAAAAAAATTAAAAAATATAGAATATAAAAAGTAAATAAAAATGTAAAAATAGAAAAATAAAAAAAATTAAATTAGATGTACATATCGTATCTTGGGGGGCGCCTGACAACATCTCTCTCGATACAGATGACAGGGCCAATTCTGTACACATGAACAAGAAAATTTACGCTAATTTACGGCTAAACGCATTGACAGCTGATTTCAGCTAGCATGGCTTTTTCGCGAGGTCTACTGTTCACAGAACTACTAGTTTAGACAGTAACGAACTTGTAACTAATGAAACGTAATAAAATCAGCTGGACAACGGGAATAATATCACAAAAGTATTTCCTGTAATATTTTAAAAAAAGAGATCATAGAAATATGTGACGGTGATGCTCTTACTGAAGTTTATATTATTTTTGAAATCCCGAAAAATGAAAATACAAGCACTGAATAACAGGGCAGTGATTGGTCCTGTGGTTTACTCCTCACTTGAAAACAAATTCTACCTCACTACGATTTTTATAATAAGTTTACTAGACCGCATTTTTCACTGTAGCCTATATTGCATCTGTATAATTATTGCATCTGTGTGTTGTATTTTTGTCTTGGAAATTTTGTGTCAATAATTTTCATGGAACGGAATGAAAAGATTAAGATATGATACAGTAAGGGTGGTATAGATACCGTTTGAATTATAAACTTTTTTTCATCTTCCCTAATATTTAGCTTGAAGAATCACTCCTCAATGGTTGTTATTATAACTTATCCAAATGTGTTTACATGTAGGCATAGAGAAAGAATTCCTCAATACTTGCGTAATGGTCAGTAATGCTTTCTCTATGGTCATACAAATTAAATATGAGAATAAACCAATATTTTTGGTAAACATTGAGAGTGACTTTTTTGTTATTGTTTTCTCATCTAAAATTCATTTCGAGTATACTTGACAGTTCTAGTTCATTTCATGTATATAGAAATCACATTTTCGAGTATAATTTTCAGAAATACTTGAAAAAACTTTGTGATTTAATAATTTCTTTTTCTCTCTCATGATGTTGCATACAGTTGACCCTACACTACTTTCCATTATTCATGTTACATTGTTGTTTTTAATAAATATTTTTATTTTGTTTCAGTTCATGATAATCAGTGGAATAGGATCATTCTTTTACTTTGTTACATGTGTAATCTTACTGGTAGAGTACTTCGGCTCAGATGGAACAATAAAGCATCTAATAGCTGGACTTGCAACATTATTGAATTGTTTTGTTTATGGGTTTGATACGTTCTACATCGTGACGTACTTTGAAGGCTGAATATGTCAATGTTAAATATGTCAATGAATAGTCAAATGAAAATTAAGGAAAATGGACAGAGAGTTTCAAAATGAATAGCAGATTGCATGTACAGTATAAAATGTGTGTTATTTGGAACCTTTTAATTGATCAAGTCAAGTATTATTCATCTAGCATTTGACTACACAAAAAGTGAGGTTGAATTGATATTATTTTCCACAAAATCACTAATAAAATGAGTAAAATGTTTGGCGAGAAATGGACGGACCATTGTTTTTATACGGTGCTTACATCAGAGCAACATATGGGAATGTTATTTCAATAAAATCATAAATCGCATTAAATAATCCTTGAATATTCCTTAGCTACTTCATTTGAAATCTGCCATTTTCAAGGCTCTACACATTTTATCTCTGATAACTGAGTTCAATAGTTTTATCGATCATCTTGTAATATTACATCTTTTAGTGAAGCAAAATGAATTTTTTATCGAAGTAAAAATGTGAATCTTGAAATTAAATAGCTGTTCTACAAGTGACAAGCGTTAATAGTTGTATATTTTCCCAACACCAATACGCTAAATCGAAAGCCCAAACTTGTTATATCCACAAATTTGTTATTTAATCTGGTAACTGGAGTTTACCAAAGATAATGGTTTAACAACCGAAACCGGTATCTCGATATTAGAAATAAATTTTTGGTTATGATAGCTTCGAGTGTTTTCATTCAATCTGATTGAAAATCATTCAATATTTGAAAATATATCATTGTTGGATTCTGCTAGAAACGTAGGTTTTCCAGCAGGTGCCATTTCAATACAGTAATCATACAATGTTATTATACAATATACAGTATTAAAATACAAAATATTATAAGACAATGTAACAGATCACCTACAAATAATTCGCAAAAAAAATCAGAAAAAGAGAATAACGAGAAAAAATAATTTATCAATTTTATTTTCATAAATAATGTTTCACAGATTCTCATAAATAGTCAGGTCTCGATCGACGTCTTACTAAGTTTACGTTTTTGTCATTTTATTATTGAATTATTATTGGGTTACTCCTTTGATCCCATACAGTTACTAAACCTTCTATTGATATTAATCAATAATATAGTGTTTGGTGTTACACATTGCTGAGCTCCCTTAATTTTCTTCATCAGTGAAGTTCTTGATAAACCATAAATGAGACTTCACATCAATCTGCATCTCTTTGCTCAGCTATTTCTTGATGCTAATCGCTTCAGGGAAATGGAGTGAAAATTGAATCTACTGCTTTTCTCATTGTCTATCTCATTTTCCCTGGCATTTTACTCTTTCGCCTTTCCCTGTCTAGATTGAAGACTTCAAACTCAGACTTTAATTATTTTTCCCCCCTCCCACGATGTTATCAAAACAAAATTGCGAATTTTCCTCTTATCCACACACACTTCCTATTAACCCCTTTGACAACACACAAAGGAAGCAAGCTTCTTATGGTACGGTACCTTGCATCCAGTTATTAATTCTGTATAGATTAAAGCTCAGCGCGGATTCAATTTACTGTAATTTCGACCTTTTGACTAAGCGATGTGTGCTTAAATATGTTTGTAAAGTTGTTAGCCTGAAGGCTGGTTCTCCAACTACCTCGTCTGAAGAGTAGCTACTTGAAAGCGAAGTGGAACTCAGGAGTTTGCAATGTTGACTTCAATTTCAACTCAGCAAAGCAAAGATGAGAGGAGTGGTTCGCTTCGGAATAAAAAAAGAGTTACATCTAGGCTAACTTGTACAGCAGTAGGATAGATATACAAGAGTATGAAGCAGATCCTATGAAGCGAACAGATCATGTAATTATTATGTGAATCATCATTTACATTAACATTAATTAAAGCAACAACAAATAAATCAACATCTAAATTTACAGTTCACTGTGTAAGCTCTTGTTCTGACGATGGACAAACAACAGTTCGAAATAGCTATCCTTATCAACACTAATATGTGAGTAAATTTCACATTCTAAGTACAGTACGTTTTCAAGTAGACCTATAGTAATTTAAAGCAATGATGAGAGGACTCTTCGGAACTCAAAAAAAGATAGAAATTGAAGAGTCATGTAATTTCTACAGTGGTAGATTTACTCCAAAGCAGATCCTATGAAGCGTTCAGCTCATGTGATAATGTAAAATATTATAATTTACATAATCATTTAAAGCAATGATGAGAGGAGTACTTTTCCTCGGAACTAAAAAAATGCGAGTTATATACTGCCCGATTCTGAGCCCCGTGTCCCTGAGTGGAATGCAATACGTCATCGAAAACAGATGAGATCGAAACCTTTTGTAGTGTATAAGAGTGCTTCGTCTCTCCTTTTCAGCCGTCAGAGCACGGAGCTTAGACGCGGTAGTAACTTGTACAGCAGTAGGCTAGAACTTCTCCAAAGCAAATCCTACTATGATAAACATTCAGCTCATGTAAAAAATCATTTACAGAGTTTAGAAACGTATTAAAAATTTAATGTAAAAAAATGTAGGAACTCATCACCACCAACGAGTAGACACAGAGAATAAAATAATGTATTTTCGGATCTACAGCCAAGAAAAGCTAGGAGATCTTATTGTATTCAGTATTGGAGAAGACTTGATGATTTTCAATTTGTGATTAATTCCTTATTGTTTCAAAATAACAATAACAAGTGATAAAAAAATTAGTGATTAGATCATGTTTCAAAAAAACTTCAAGCACTAAGTGCAAAAATTTTTTATCTCCATAAAAATATCACTGCCGACTGTTTATACTTAATTTATAAGTTCCTAGTGGAATCGATAATTAGATATGGAATCGAATCATGGGGAAGTGCGGCCAACTATCTTTTACATAGAGTAGAATGGATCCAACTGAGAACTCTGAAATGTATAACTTCCAGAATGTCTACCTTTAATATGAATCTAAACAATCCTTCCTGCTCACAAACTTTCTATCAAACTCTGATACCAAAACACTTTTACATTTTTAAAATAATAGTATTCTTCAAAATTAATCTGCATTACAGAACATAAGCTCCTCCTGCACATTATAATTTAAGAGAACCACTAACATATCAGATTCCCAGGTTCAACAATGTCTACGGAACAAGATCACTCTATTATGACTGTATTACCTCACTTATTTAATAAATCACCTCCAAACATAATGGATTATTCAATGTTAGATATTTGAATGTATATAATCAATCATAGCAACTTAATTATACCACAGTAAGATAGAATAAATTGATGAATTTTTTGCCAAGAACTGTTTTGCTGGTTAGTCTCATTTTTATAAATTCACTGCCGCCAGCCTGAACGACCACTAATAAGATAATCTTTTTGTGAATATGTAACCTTTTCTTTTCCCTCCACTTAAATTTTGTATTTTTCATTTTCTTAAATATTTAGAAGTTTATACTTCATAATTATTTAGTTATATAGTAGGTATAAGTTAATTTAAGTTTTTTAGTTTCTCTCTCTTGTATTGATAGTGATAGGTTTTTTTATTTCTTATTCATTTCTTCTATTTTTTCCCCCTATGAACTGTTAACACAAGTAAATTTGTTCATTTGTTTTGTACTATTGTATTCTAATGGGCACCTGCTGAAAAACCTTCGGGTTTAGCAGGACCCTAAGCTGTTCATAAAATGTGAAATAAACTTTTTGATTGATTGATTGTTCTATTACGTTTCAATTTTCAATATTGACGTTATCTATAACTGCAACCTATGTTGAATGACAATAAAATTCTATTTATTTATTTATTACGTTGGGAGTAGGGTGAGGGTGACCTCTCGTTTCAATCTCAATTATGACTCAATTATTTGTGACTGCCATATTATTAGAAGAGAAAATGAAAACTAACACAATTTGTAAAATCTTGACAATATACAGAACAAAACGAAATAATTATACTTATGCAACACGCTTGTTTCAAAGCTCAGTATTGCCAGAGACAATTGGATTCTAGTTCCAATTGTCTCTGGTATTGCTATATCCACACTTGGACATTTTTTGTGTGCTCCATAGCATGCTACTGTATAATACAGCATAGCATGCTACTGTATAATACAGCATAGCATGCTATGGCATAGCAGCTGTATATACAGCACTTTATGCTGTATATGCTCAAGCATTTTCTGTGCAGCACAGAAAATCGTCCAAGTGTGGACATAAGGATTGGAATATTTTGAATCAGCTAGTAAACTAAATCCAATTTATTCAGGTATCCATTTTATAAAGAGAAATTTTTTCTTTTTTCTTTCCTTAGGGATGCTGCAGTTCCACAGTAGTCTACCATTTACCAGCCAACCCTGATAATAAGTATAATATAATTATAATTTTATTAATAATATTTTATCATAAAAATTATGAAAATGAAGAGTAAAAGGTAAGTCCTTACAAGTCGGTAAGTATGAATAATTCATTTCTAATACATTATTTATCACACACTGTTCTTTCAACTCATTTGACCCCCCGATTCTAAATATCAACAACACGCCTTTATATACTTAGTCCAACTCCGAAACCTCCAGTTAAAAGCGAGAGTTTTTGTTCTTGCAATTGTTTTGAAGGCTAACTTTCTAATACCAACTACTGCAATACCAAAAACTACTAGTTGTAATTGTTCCTTAACTTTTTGAACGTCGATATTCGTAGATAATCTTAGAAAATAATGTATTTTCAACATTTAAAACTCATTTCAAAGTTGATTTGCATCGAAGAGTCAGAACTCTATAGACATCCCTCAACACAGGTTTAGCCTAAAGAGGGATGCACTGTGGTTTTTTCTGTTACATGCTTAATATTATTATCTATGTTCAATTATTATGCTTAAGGTATGTATTTGTGTTACCAATTGTAATTTTCAATCATTATGCTTAATGTATGTATTTGTATTACCATTTGTAAAAATGCAGTGAAATAAACGAATTATTATTATTAGAACTGTTATTTGATCATTGAGTTCAAAAACTCGCCGCAAGAGAGCAGCATTATAGGCAAAAGAGGAATGATTCGAACCGAACACAAATATTTAATGCGTGTCATGTAAGAAGTAAGCGATTAGGTTTTGTTTTCATTATTACAGTATTAGCTATTTTTCAGTTAAAGTTGATCTTGAAATTCATTTTGGCAGATTACATCAAAGGATAACAATCAAGGGATGAGTTTTAAAATTTAAAAAGGCATTATTTTCATCAATAATCTAGGTTACAAGGTTCGGTAATCAAAACGAATTGAGCTTGAACGACTAATGATTACGGTAGATGATTTGAATCAGGGAATTGACCTCTTGGAAGAAGAGACAATAATGAAATACATTATTGAATTAGGGTACAATGAACAGCCACCAGCAAATAATTTTGCGATGTTATAATCCTACATATTATTATAATCTATGTATTAATTGTGTGTTACATACATGTATTATGCGTATTACTTCGAAAAATCAATGAGCTCAAATATGTATTTATATAAATTTTTTCACACGTACAAATCCTACATGCGAGGAGTATATTCATATACTGAATTACTGTTACATTGTAAACATAGTTTTAATTGATGAATAAATGAAACTTGAATTATTACTTCAATGATTAGTCACACCTATTTTTGTAATTAATTTCCTGAAAGTGATTCATAAGCTAAAATACATAAGCTCCGTATCACGACCGGTAATATCATAAAAAATAAGTGACCTAGTCTTATTTCCCAACAATTCAATTTCTTATTTTTATAATTCAGTGATTAATAAAATAAAAGTAAAAAATAATATAATTTAATTGTAAGTTAAATATACATACAGTATTAAGCTCCATATCGCGACCCGAGATATCATCAAGAATAAGTGGCCTAGTCTTATTTCCTAACAATTCAATTTTTCATTTAATTGGAAAACTGCTTTAAATAGATTTATAGAAGGGATGAATGCTCAAGTAAAGACTTATAACGATGAAGCTGGACTTGAAGAGAGCCCCGTTAATCTGAACTAATTGGTACTGACCTCTTTTCGGATTCCGGGAAATTGGAATTATCCAGCAAATTCAGTAACACTTTAAACTCCCACTCTCTAGCTAGGAGCTAGATCAATAACCTGATTAAGCTGAGAGTCGAATACTGAGAGCTTTATCCTTATTGGATTAATTCAAGCCGGTGATGGTATGATATTAGAATATAATACTCCTTAAGCCGTGTCCACACTATGTCGATCGACTCTGTCGACCCGGTCGATCGATAAAGTCGCTCGACACCTTCGACTGTGTCAACTCGACAAAATTGCCTCAGTACATGTGGACGAGTCGACCGACAACCATCATACATTTTCATACATAATCGAGTGTTTTATATTTAATCGAGTGTTTTATTTTAAATATAAATCGAGTTTTTATATGAAATGAGTGATGATGAAGATGCTGGAGGAGCGGCTTCTGCTGCAATTCTTATTACCATCTTGGGAAGACAAAAAGATCGTTTTTATAGTCACCATCACTTGAATCCCATAAGTAAGAACGATCACGGTACATTTCAATAAAATTCGACGTTTGGGTATCACTCCAATTCATTTTCAATAAAAATGTAAGCACTTGAACACAGTAGCGTCATTTCACCAAAACCTTGGGGGGGGGGCAAACACCGGGGGGGGGGGGGGTTTGCCGGATAAAATGCTCATTTGTACATTAGCTAGTACAGAATATTTTCTGTAACCCAGGAATCAGGGGGGGGGGGCAAATGCCCCCCCTGCCCTCCCCAAATGATGCCCCTGCTTGAACAACAGTATAGCACTATTCTATTTTTTAAAACGGCAGTGACAAGATCGACACGTCCACACTGGTGCCTTCGACTCGACTGTCTTTGATCCGGACCGACCTGATTCGGGTTGCGTTCGACTCGACTCGACAGCGCTCAACAATGTCTAGCGACACGTCCA
This sequence comes from Laodelphax striatellus, assembly GCA_017141395.1. Taxonomy (NCBI): domain Eukaryota; kingdom Metazoa; phylum Arthropoda; class Insecta; order Hemiptera; family Delphacidae; genus Laodelphax; species Laodelphax striatellus. Next base: position 18,510,025 of record CM029544.1, on the reverse strand, counting down.
CACTTGTTCGACATTGTCGATCGACTTTGTCGATCGGTGTCGATCGACATAGTGTGGACACGGCTTTATAGTGTAATGATAATGATTATTACAATATCTTTTCTACATAAATATTATGTGTATCTATATGATTATAAATAAATAAATAGTTTTTAAATGATAGAAATAAATAATTTTCCTATGCATCATAAGAGTATTCTGTAACACTAGATTATGCGATTTGAAATTTGAAAAATAATTATTCACTGGGAATGATTGGATAGAAAAGATTTTACAGTATATGTGTAATGAAATTCAGCTTATTTATTGACACATAATTTCCAAAAAAATAAAATATACATACAGTGAAGCATCATCAAGATTTATGACTTAATTGAACGAAATTCCTATTTAAAATGCCATATATAATACTCTAAAGACTTCTGCTACTGCAAATATTGACAACAGAATAATAGCTAGTAAGGAAATTCGATGGATGCTGCTGCACAAAAAACATTTAGCCCGGCCCGGGCGGGAATCTGGTTTGCCGGTAAACCAGAGGTGCTGGGTTCGATTCCCGTGCGGGCAAAAAGTTTTTTGTGCAGCAGCATCCATCGAATTTCCTTACTAGCTATTATTCTGTTGTCAATATTTGCAGTAGCAGAAGTCTTCAGAGTATTATATGGAAATAAATACGAATTTCGTTCAATTAATTATTATGAATTGAAGCAATTGAATAGTTGCAATATCTCATTTCCTTCTATATTTATGACGTTACCTGATCTACGGTTTATTGCATCCTAATCATTGTATATTATAATTATACTTTGTATTACCGCATTTTTTTTGTTCTAATGGAATTAATTTGTCAATCAATGGAATAGAAACATGCGTTCATTTTGAAAAGCCATTAGGCTACATGTTCTCAAACCTCTAAGCTGCGAGTGATATTGCACGTTTTTCAAGTAGTGATCAATAACTCTGTAGTTACATTCCAAATTGAATAATCAAATTGTTCAGTGGAAATATTTATCAAGCTAAAAAATATTTTTTTAAATTTTCGGCTTCATTTTGGCGATATGAGGCTACAGACTGCTTCAGATACAATCCTATTCTTTGACACTTGCATCGGATGATGCAATTATGTTTCGTGGAGAGACATAGCCTAATCATAGCTGTATTGCAGTTGAACAACATATTCACGTTTGTTTCCGAAAGGGAGTATTGAATGCTTGTTTCTGTGACAAACTATAAGGAATATGCATGGAATAATGGAGGCTTTGAACACATAGATTTCCGTTAATCAAACTGAGCTGTAGCAAAATGATATTTGGTAGGAAGACGAAGGTACTAAAAAATTATATATTTTGTATGTTACGATGTTATGTGTCTCTTGAATATATCATTTAACAATGTAGACAGACTATAAAAGGTTGAGGTCTTCGTCTTTGTGATACGTATATTGCAAAATATCGTATATTATTCAAAAATCGAGGAAGAGAATATAGACGACTGCTCTAGAAATTAATCGGAACACTTTTCACATTGTGTTGAGCTACCGAATGTTTATCTACCCTAGTAAATTCTTGAATCAATAGTCTATAAAGTTTATTGACCATTAATTCCATTTAATGGAATTTATTCGAAATGAGCAGCAATTCAGCTTAGAATCTTGCTAATCGTTATAAGCTATCTATTGGTGAACATTCTCAGAGTAATAAATTGGTCAATACCATTGCTTTTATAAATAAGTCATTACTAACTAGTGAAATAAACACGATTTTGTTAAGATTAAAACCAATGCCAATGAACTCCGAGTAGAATCTCTCAGAACTGTACTTTCACCATCAGTAATGTGCTAGAAAAGAAATTAATGTGAAAGAGGAGAAACAGAAATTAAAAATGAAATGAATGAGAAAAAGTACACGAAACAGAAATTTATAATACTACTATTAAATATATTGTAATTTTAAACTATAAAATAGATTAATACATTTCATTATCAATTATAATAATTAATGTAATTGCAATGTTTAATAATAAAATACTGTAAATACTTGAATGCTTTTTCAATAATAATGCCAAATAAGGACTGTTGCATATTATTCTGAACATACCGGTGATGATAGTAATATCACTTCTTCTCATGCCTTATTTCAAAACATAGGTTAAATTGATTCATCGAAGAAAATGGATATCAGCTTTAAAAAAGTGTGATAAATAATTTAGTTTGAATGCATGTTATTTGAAGATTGTAAATCGTGGTAGATTTTTGCTAAAAAAAATTTGGCTTGGTTACTGTTCTTCCTCAGCTAATTTAATATAAAGAGTAAACATTCAAAAAAATTTGTTGAATCAAATTTTATGAATGAATTGATTATATATTTCGTTGAAATTTTATCAAATAAATGAAACATCCCTCAGCAGTCCAACAGATAGTCTGGATAATAATTTACGTATGATCAGCTGTTTGAAATGCATTGGATTAGCTGGTCTCAACAGCTTGCATAATCTTGGCACGCTCCCACTATCTCTCTCATCATCAACAAACGATGAAAGTCTGTGTTATCTTTCTGTCAGCTTTTTATGGAAAAGATGAGTTTTTCCTATTCATTAAGGCCCTAACTTCCCCCTCCCAAGTAAAAATTAAGGCTGTCATTCAATTCAATCCAACCTCATGCTCCCTTATTCTCCATCTCCAAACTACTCAACTCCAATATATTGAATTCAACAAAGATAATTTCTTTCAATTTGGTTTAATTCATAGTAAGCATTTCATTTATTGAGTTTTATTATAGGATAGGCACCTGCTAAGAACCTTCTTATGTTTAGTGGGACAATTTTTAATGCATTTTACTGAAGAAAATTATTGATTGATTCCGTCAAATTTGCTGTAGCCATTTCGAGATCTGTTGGACACAAAGCATACCTACATACATAAATACTTAATACTACTAGCTTAATAATAGATTATAATAGGTTAAAGAATACAGTCTTTGTTATTGTTTTTTATATTGCTGAATCCTTAATTGCTATTCAGCACTTGAACTGAGGGTGGAAAAATAGTTATTCTCCATAAAAATCCAAAGAGTTGAACGTAGTACTGACAGTATGAAGCTACAAACACCCAGTAGCGCTATAACCATCCAAACCATTAGCGCAAACCATTATAGATGATAATAAAAGGATAAATGAATTTCCTTACTAGCTATTATTCTGTTGTCAATATTTTCAGTAGCAGAAGTCTTCAGAGTATTATATGGCAATAAATAGGAATTTCGTTCAATTAATCATTAGGCCTATGATTAACAATTTTGTAGGTATATTAATCAAATGTCTTGATAGGATAAATAATATTGTCTTTGTTACTGCTTTTGTATCGCCAAGGACTAAACGGGTCTTTAGTACTTAAATTGGAGGTGAAAAAGGGTATTCTCCATGAAAATCCAAAGAGTTGAGTGGAGTACTAACAGTATGAAGTTACAAATACCCATTAGCGCAACCATTGTTGTTTATTATTGAACTAATTTCTAAGCCAACATTACAACATATAATCATATTGACTGACGCAAATTACATAGAGGTATTGTGCATATTGACAAAAATAGATCATAATGCAATTTATTATTGTCTAAAAATCAATAAATCACTGGGGGTTGGAGAGGGCCGGGCCAGGATTGGGCTTATTATAGTTCGACGTTGACGTGTGAGGCTCAGAGTTGGAAACAAAGGTTATTCCCTTTTCAATCAATATTCTCACCTTGCATTGTATTCTCTTTACAAGGACGTCGGATCTGAGAACAGACTCAAGTTCGGGAAACTTTTGCTCGTGCATATTTCAGATAGTTACCCAGTTTCCAGTTTTAGATTGTTTGCAGAAGACTGTCGGGTTTGGAAACAGTTATAAATTGATAAAGAAAATGTAGTTGCAAGCGGGGTAAAGGCTGAAGATGAAAAATAATGTGAATCAGATAGCTTTCAGCTGTCTTTCATTGGTCACGAGTTGAAGTCTGCGTTAATATGCTTTTTAGTGGGGCAGGCGATACGAAACAAGCGTGTAAAAATCAGCTGATTCATCAGAAAATCGATAACTATCACTCATCAAGTCGAAAGCCGAGCATAAGTTTCCCTTGCATCCAACGGCAGTCTTGAATTTTGCATACCTAATCCCTTGCTCTCGAATATTACAGCTCTAAGGTACACTTCAGAACGTGAAGGCAGTGTTTCGATATTCTCTACTTGAAATTGCTTTTGAATGTCCAGGAATAAAAATAGCACTATTAATTCAACAAAAACTTTATACTTTTATAAACTTACACTATAAGCCTTTAAACTCATTGCAAACGTGAAGAACGTTCCAAACAAATTTCAACCATACCTATCAACAGAAATAATACTCTTCAATTAGGTAGGCTACTGTTGTAGTGATGAAAAGTGTTGAAAAGTAGTAGTGAAAAAATGAAATATCTCTCACTCATTCACTCTTTCACTCACTCTCCGGTCTCTCTTTAAACCCCTCTTCGCGATCAAAAGTGCTAATAGAAATGAAGGAGTTTCATCAATATTTTCCTTCATGGTTAGACATCATTGAATGCACAACTTTACGTTTCATGCAGATTACAATCTTATATTATTCTTATCAAAATGCATCTAATCCTCATATCGTTGTATAGCTTCAGTTTATGATTTGTAAAATGCATAGTTGACAATCATTTTCTACAATCTGAGTCGAAATGTTCTGTAATCTACATGAATGAAGTAGTCTAATCTCCCTCCCTCTCTCTCTCTCTCTATCTTTCTTTCTCTTTCTCTCTCTCTCTCATACAAACACTCTCTTATCTTCTCTCTTTGTCTCTTCAGTCTCATCGTTTGTACCTCTTCAAAGTGTACAGAGAACTCTCTCTCCAATTCAAGAAACAAATGATTGATTTCAAATTGAATGTCGAACTCGATATTTATCAAGGATAACTAACTGTTTACCACTCACCTCTCACATACGAGTACTTTTGTAGTACACTTCATGTTTTCAATCTAATTCAATAATGAAAGCTTATAAAACAATAGATTGCTGTGAAAACAGTTCTAACCAATGGAATATTAGAATTTTTATAAGCTGCAGTTCTAGAAGAAGTGATGAGATTCTGTTAGCTGTATTTGTTACTCACAGTTCAATCGAAAATTAGTGATTCAATCAAAGATGATGACAGTTGACAGATTACACTGTTCAGTAATATTTTAGATGAGTGTAAATTATCGGAGGTAGGCTACCGTTTTTATAGTCTCAACCATAGCCCAATTCGATTACTATAAATCGCAATAAAATCCAACTCAACAATATTTTCCAACATTTTTCCAATCACTGTAATTGGAGAAACCTTTGTTATAATATTTTTGATGAATTGGAACAAAACTTGAAGGAATCAATGCAGGAACCTGTTCTACACAGACTGAGGATTTCAGCTATGAAAAACTTCAATTTTTCACCGTTGTACTAACACCGTTACATCAACCAATTACAGTTGATCTTCTGGAATTAAAATTAAAGTTTCTCTGAATGATCCCTATGACTCTATAACAGTTCTTGCGATAATAAAGAACTTCATTCAAGAGCCCTTCATACCATTAACTGAATTTATAAGAATGAGAGGATTTTTGCAATGGGCGGATGAAGGGGGGTCAAACGAGTTAACGGTTTTACAACCGATAATCATGAATTGTACAAAATTGTTCAGAAAGATCTGTAAAATGTTGTACATATAACTTTGAAAATTCGATTCAACTTCAAAATGGCAGTATATGTCGATGAACATGGAGAAAATTTCACTCATTCAATTTACGATAATAGTAATATAATTGAAAATTAATTAATTATTTGGTAATAATAATCTTCTTTATTGAAAATTATCAAAATGAAGAGTAAAAAGTATGAATTATTTATTGTACAGTAATTGATGAATCTCTTAGTTTATAATCATATTTAAAATTAAGAAGATAATAATAAAGAAGGTAATAATAATCTTCTTTATCAAAAAATATCAAAATAGAGAGTAAAAAATGTGAATTTTTTATTATAATTAATGATTCTCTTAGTTTATAATAATAATTATTTAAAATTAAGAAGATGGAGAGTAAAAGGGAGTCAAAGCCGGGATCTCGGCACATGCCCCTCAAGATGTCGCGCATTTTGATGACCTATACGGTGGCTGGACACTGTCCATTGGGTGACGGATCCCTTCGGACTCCCCGATTGTTAAACTGGACAAAAACGCCTATATATGCTCAGTCAAACTCCAAAATCTCCTGGCAAAATCGAGAGTTTTGACACTTTCAAGTTTTAGCACCTGTTTTAAAGGCAAACTCGCTATTACAAGCAATTGTATTCGAGCTCAAATCGTTCCTTAACTATTTGAACGTCGATTTTCGTAGATAAACGTGAAAAATAATGTATTTTAAACATTTAAAGCTGATTTCTAATGCATCGAGAAATCAGCGCTGTAATTTGATCAGTGACTTCAAGAGACCACCACAAGAGAGCAGCACTACCTAGCTTTTTAGGCAAAAGCCAGTATTTCGTCTGCACCAATAGAGGATGCTAGAGAAATGTTTCAGAGCCGTTCACGTTCATGTTAACACCGATGCGATAGAGTCTTGTTCTCATTTTTTTTGCACCGCATTCAATATTCATTTCATAACACAAGAATTAGTTATTACGATTCACAGTAGGCCTATTTAGTATTTAGTTATAACCAAATATTTATTTGACTTCGAACCACCACCTCTTTTTTGTGAGGGTGATGTCCTATATGACAAATGCAACATTCAACTAATTGAAAGAGAATAAGCAATTTTTTTCTGGGGTTGATGCCCACATGAGCTCTGGGGCTTGTGCATAGGCTGATGATGAGAGATGACGACTACTTTTTAGGCAGCCGGGACTGACGGCTCCTTCGAAAGAGGGTCGTCTTTTGAGTTTTTCCATTTTTGAGAGTGTCTTTCTCATAGGTCTTATCATGATCAGTAATAGGGCTGAAAATTTGAGATTTTGTCAAATAACTTTCAAAATTTGATAATAATTTTGAATCATTCAATCAAATATAATAAAACTAAACAATGTAAATTAACAAAACATAGCAAACAAAATACATTGCGCTGAGAAAGTTACGAATAATGGTCATTGCTGTACCGAAGCCTTTACTGTATTATTGTCTATTACAACTATTACGAGGAATAAATTGAACTCTATTAGGCCCACGTCTATGGATTTCATCAGGACTTTCATAAATGGATTAATACCCTATTACACGCATCATTAACATTACAATTATCACTGACTGCTGGAAACACACTGATTCACAATCGCCTATCAATGATGATATTGTTCTCTTGAAGAAATACTCATTTCACATCTCTGTTGCCGGTAAGCTTTCTCTCAGCTTATCTTTGATGATCTTGTCGTCAATATGTTGATGATCTTGGATTTCTATGGCTATTTACCATTTACCATTTCAGGTTGGACATCACTTACGATATCTCCTTCTGTAGACCGATATAAACTGGTCTTTAAATCTTAAAAAATCTTAAAACTGGGTAACAGTAGAAACATAGTGAATGTCATTTTCATCGCTGACAAAAATAGCCTACAACTTTCAGACATAACTTAATTCTGGCTTTAATCATGTGAGATATTTACTTCTCATCTTTAGGCTATTCACTCTTTTTCCACTTCATATTACTTCATATTTATAGCCTACGCACCTTTGTAGTAGGTTAGCAATCTCCTATCTTCAGTGTTCTATCGATATGATTTAGTCTAAATCTAAATAATAACATCAATAGCAAATGTCATCTTCCATTGCTCTGGTGTTACTCTTAAGCATCAATTCATTTCGACTTGATTGAAGAAAAAACTTCAATCAGTACAATAATGTTCATGATTATTTATCACATTATTATACCTCACTATTAATAGTGTCGTGAGACAGCGTCTACTGCTGATAATCTTATATCAAAATGTGGAAACACAGCGAAACTCGCGTGAAGGTAATAATAGATAATTATTGTTAATAAGGTCTTAGTAAATTATTGTCAAATATCTCATAATTCTAGTAAATCTCTTAATGAGTTTTTGTCAATGGAAAAAAGATTGTCAGATTACGTAGATTTACTCAGATTCACGGAGAACTCGGAGCATAGTCAAATGAAAACTTGAAATATTGTCACATATTTCCATGAAAATTTAGAAACGATTCGTATATTACAATTTTTTCCAATTGATTTCTGAAGTGGAACTTCCCTTATATTTTTCGATGTATTGTACATTTAAAAATTGAAATTGTCCACTGATTTCCTTCTCAATTTCAATGTGGTACTAGAATTATAGAACGTAACTACTAAGAAATAATTTATTGGTAATTTCTTTTGAATAGGCTTAAAAAGTCGTCCTAGTTTTTCATATAAATTATGTATATGTAAACATTTTCAAACCAATATGAGGTACACATATATGCAAACCTGTATGGAAAATAATTTAACATAAAATAATTTCAATACTGCTAGTTGTTAGGGATAAACAAATATTCTAGGCATGAACAATTGAACAACCACATTAGACTTCTCTCAAACAGCAACGTAACTCTTATTCCTTTCAAGGGAAACTCCAATCTCCAATAGTTTCCCTTCAATAGAACCTCTCACTTTTCAGTGGTCTACAACCTTCACATCTCCACGTTATTCCATTGTTGAGCATAAAATTTATCAGCTTTAATCATTCACAGCGGTTTATTCTAGTTGACTCTGATCAATAATAAGGGTTTCAAGAAAATCATCTTGTTCATAAAGTCGAGCAATAGCTGAAAGGAATTGTTCGTTATTTAAATGAATAGTAGGGGTGTCTCAATTCTATTTTAGGGCGTTTCGTATGTAGCCTTCAGAAAATCGAACAGGGTTGCAATGGTTTCTTCTCATGATCTCCGACAAATCAAAGTATTGACAGGGTAGTTCACGATAAAAATAGTATTCGTTCGATAATTGAGGGTTTTGAGAGAGTAGAGAGGAAATTTTTAGCATATTGAATGTATCTGCTGGTTGTGGAGAATAATTATTTGAAACGTATAAATAAATAATGCGAACTCAGCCTACCTGTTCCGTTATTTTCTGCGGTAGACAACGATGAACACAACAGCTGAAAGATTGATGCTATCAGGAGAATACTCAATCCATTGCTAATCTTGAGCATTTTAAATCGAATATAAAAGGTAATAGTTGTTTCGATGGGTATGGTGAGCCGTCTGGATAACAACTGCTTTCTCAAATGTCGGTCAATAAGTATAACATGGAGGCTGGCATGCAGCACCCCCTAGCAGTGGTTCTAGTAACTAACCCACCCACATGCTCACATCCCCTCAGCGCTCTTATTGAATTTGCACATGCTCATAACATACGTGAAGATTTGTTGTATCTTACAAATTTCTATTCCCCAAAATTGTTTCAAACACTGAAAGTGTTTCGATCTTGAAATATTATCTAATATTACCTAATGTTATACTAGATGGGAAAATTCCTCAATTTTCATAAAAAAATATTGAATTAAAAATTGGAAAAATGAGAGAACAATTCATTATCAGATGAAAGTAATGAGAAATCAGCCAACACTTTTGTAAATCTATTATGCTAGGAGTTTAGATTAAATTATATTATTTTCTCATTATTATTATAATATTCATATTCATTCAGATGAGAATAAATTATTATTTGATCTCATATACTGTCTTTTAATTTTTATATTCACATTTTTTATTCACTCGTCAAAGAACTCGAATTAACTTGAATAGAGTTTAGTTGAGATATTAATATAAAAAAGTTGTCATGGAAACTCATTTTTGAAGTGGAATATGTATTTTTAATCAATTCTATGGCATTTTCATTATTGATTTTATTGTCCAACATTCAATGCATTTCATCAAGAGTGTGAACTTAAAAAGGGTTACCTGAGTATTTTACAAACAATTGGAATAAATTAATTATTATAGCATTCTCATAAGCTCTTCACTTTCAAAATCTCTTATAAGAAGAATCATGTTTCCTTCAACATTATTGTAAATTATGCAAGATAAAAAACATTCAACATGAAAATGTGTAAAAAAACGTATCTATCTACAAAAATATGAGAGTAAGAAGCTTATAATATATTCTTATAATTCCATAGTCACACTTCAGAAGTATTTGAATAAAATTATTTATTGGTCTAATTCATACTATTTCTATATATTGAGCAAGAATATACTTGTTATTTTGTGAAGCTAGATAACAAGCGTTGTTTAGAAGTAAGTCTTCATGTATCAAATTGATCGTTTCACATCAGAAGCTCCTTTTTGGGTTTTGATGGATGATCCAATCCATCAAGCCAGTAATACCTCATCCTATCTTAACACACTTTTCAGGGCTCTCATAATTCACTTGTTAAAATTAAATAATGCAGCTTTTATTTGAAATTTCAACTATATTTACTATTCAATTATATTTTCGAATTATTACGTTTTTGTTCATATTGGTTGATTCCAGTCAATTTCAATGATAGATATTTTATACAATAAATTATTAGGATTAGTCTAAAATCTGAATAACAATAAATTAAGACTTAATCGAAATTTTCCAATCATGTGTACATGTACTTGAAGAAAGGGATTTCATTCATATTTTATATACATATTTATATACCATGCTTAATATACATATTCTCTTCTACAATTCACTCGAATACATTTTATTTATCTATTTTTTTAATTATAATGCAGTGCTCCTCCTCTAATTCTTTATTCCTTTTATATTTATTTATTTGAGAAAATTCATTCTTTCAGTATAAAGTATTCGTTCAAGGCGAATACGTCATCTACTTGAACAAAACGTATTTACCTTGCAAAAGTACAGTATGTGATATTTAAGATTTTATTGAAAACAAACGCTTTCTTAGCTGAGTGTTATCGAATTAAAATTCTCAACAGTGAAGCAGTAATGCAAATCTCTTGCTTTTCATAAAAAATATGTTTGATCGCATCAAGTTCTTTAAATAGTTCACAATTCGCAACTCAGACAGCTTTAAAGTTAACAAAACTGATCCAGATGTTTGTGAAAGACAATTATTATCGTTCATGTACATCAAACATAAAATTGTGAATCTTATATTCATCCAGTCATCTTCAAAGATGCCTCAATGACAACAAAGTTATGAAACTTGCTCAATGGATGGACGATTAAGAAATAAAATGATTTGTCCATGCTGTGATAAGTCGAGTATAATTCCACCATATGTTTAGTGCATCCTGTTTTGCCCAGTATCTTATTTACATTGTTTTGAATTTGTGCTTGATTCACCATGGTATTATTTTCATATTTTGGTTTGATGCTTTACTGTAGCTCAATTATCACAAGAATAATAATTTTCAATCAAAATCAAATTTATTGAAATATTATTCTCAGACCAAAAGTGTTTTGAATTTTTCCAATACCTTTTATTGTATTATATCTTCTCCAGTGTGCTTCTTTCAAATTCTGTTTATTTCATAAAATGCTCTTATATTAATTTTATTTTTCTTGTATTTTATAAATATTTCAAATTCTATGATATTTGTATTATAGTATAGTCTCATTATATCTATATATACTCATCCATTGAGACCAGTTGAACAAATTCATGCAATATTATGTTATACATTACTACACATACAAAACATACAATACATTATTCAAGCACATAAGTGCCACAATGTACTTTTCAGAGTGTGGCATTTGATTAAATTGATTCTATATTCTAAATTGATTAAATTAATTGATTGCTACACAACTTGGTTCAATTGAACACGATTCTATTGAATCTCGAATGTATGAAAGAAAATTGAAAGAAAAACACCCAATTGTGAATTTTATCAAGATGGAAATCTAAAATAATACAGCAATGAATATGATGGAAAGTAGGATAATATCAATGTGATAAATAAGGGTAGCTCAACCTCAAAAGACTTCTACTGAATGATAGCTGATTGCATTGATTCCTTTCATATTCAAAAGATCCACGTGATAGGTCTATTAATAATGAGTCCTATTGAGATCATTTCAGAATTACCATGAATAGACTTCATGTGAGAATATTCGCTTGATTGCTCAATTACGTGCGGTAGTCTTGAATGGTGAGAGTTGAGAGATGGTTTTCATATATTACCTGTAGAAACTCATTGCTCCATAGAAACCAAAATAATGAGAGAGCTATTTCAATTCAAATGTGGAAATTAAATCTGTTTTCATGCCGTTAAAATTCTCTAATACTTGAATATATCCACACTTTCTTTAAAGTTGGAACAAACTCGGGCTGATTTTGAATTTAAAAAATTCATAGTGACTGCTGTTTGAAGGATACTAGTTTAAGTTTAATGGATAATGCTTCGATAGAAAAGTGTTCAATTTTATATTATTTTTGCATGGAATTGAAACAACTCCTGTAGAAATGAAATATTGATGTATTATTTGAAGGGAATTCTTCATGTATCTTATATAATTATCTCTCAATTATTACTTCCACAGGATATCAATTATTACCCGTGGCGAAGCGTGGTATACTTATTTGGTAATCGCCGGGTATATTTCCTATAGGAGAATTTCCTATAGGAAATTCGTCATCAATAGGTCATCTGGCGATGACCAAATAGGTATACCACGCTTCGCCACTAATTATTACAACTACTAGAAAATGAATTATATAAAATTGAAAATTAAGAAGAAATTTGTGGAATGGTGTCTTCATATTTTATAAAGATTTAAGATATTATATTAAAATTACATCAACTATAGGAGATATTCAACCATTAAACTATTGAGGTGATGAGGCACTGTATATTAATTCTTGTCAATTCACATCACTCACACCATGTACCCTATCGAGGGATAATTGGTCATGTTGGCGAAGTGGAACAACCCCCCTCGGCTCTCCCCACTATTAAAAGCCATACACTGAATAAATAAATAACATTCTTAAAGAATCTTTTATTGTTAATGAGACAGACGAAAACGATTACGAAAAGAATATCTACACAGATGAAAGAAATTATTGGATGTTGCAGTTTATTTCATTCGCTCACAGTGGATCTTTTGTGTGAAAAATTCTGTTCATTCAACATGGGAAAGGATAGGGCATAAGCATTTACAATACATTAAAAGTATAGTCGCATTATCAACTGCTGTGAATAGACAATAATATTAGAGAAACGGAAATCCAAAGAAAGCTACATTATGAATAGTTCTGAAAGCTTCTGCTACAGCAAATATTGACAACAGAACTACTTTGGATTTTCGTTTCTCTAATGAATATCTACCGTACACCTTTGAAAATGGAATTAATATGACTAGATGTTATTATAAAATATAGTGTTTTATTTCATCCCAAGGAATAAGTGGGATATTTATGAAGCTGGACTACATAGGAAAAACCTTTTTATTAGTGTCAATCAAAGCAATAATTAATTCATTCTTTTAGCATGGAAGTACCTTTCTTGAACATAAATGTAATCTTTATTCGTTTAGTTATAATACAAATATTATTTGGATAAACTGACTGTTGGTCTAATATTGAATATCTATTATATATTATATAATATCCATTTAAATCTCTTTATAATAAGGAATTCTCCATTAACTTGGAACAGCCGAGATTTTTACTACAATCAATGTATATTTTATCGAATGTCTGATCTAGTCAATTCTATCAACAGTCAAAGTAGGATAAAGATTATAGAAGAGATTATATTTATTTACTCAATTATTTACTTCAATACAGTTCTTTTTTTATATAAGGTATTTATTGTTATCTTGTTTATTGAAAATTGAAACAAAATCAAAATTCTTTCATCATGATAATGTGAGGTAATCGTAATTATTTAGAGCTCAAAGATCTTTCAATGAGTTATTTCTGCGATTTGAGTTTCCATGTGTGAGTAGAGCCTAATTGTATTCTTGAATAGATATCATTCTCCCAAAAATATTATAGGCTACTATTTCTCAATGATAAATTTAAATGAAAGACAAGAGCTTCCAAAAATTGAAAATATTTATGTTTGTTGAGAGAAGGAATTTATGAGAATGTTGTTATAAATAGGTATCGGAGGATTTGTTCTCAGAAATTTTTAAAAATATATGAGCTTGTTTTCATGAATATTTTCATAATATTGATTGAAATTATTCAGTCGACTAATGAAAGTTTTGCACCTCCATCCCCAAAAAATCACTATTTAATAACAAGTCGTTCTTCCAGCGAGAAAAATCACAAAATATACAGCTGTATTAAGTCTCTAATATTTTCCATTTTACTTCAATAAAACTAGGTATTCTTTATTCTAATTTTATTATTTATACTTCATTATTTATGCATACTGTAGGCCCATACATCAACGTGTAAATTTTTGATATAGGAATCGTTTAATACAATTTTGTGCAGCCTACCTATTGCAGAATCTTGCTTTCATTTAGTTAGGCCAATTGAATTTATATCCATTTCAATTTATCTTCAAAAAATAAATTCTCCAAAATAAAATTCATATTCAATAAGCAAATTAATTAGACTATTATACTAATTTGTATTTATATATCTACTCATTACATTTTTTCATCAAAGGAAAAGCAAACTCTCACAATGATGTGAAAATGTGGTCTGCTTCATCCCAAATGCAAGTACATCCTTCCCATTTTAACTGTTCAGACAACCAATTAGGCTAAATAAAATCATAGTATTTTATTTAGCAAACAAAGATTTAGCAGTATTTTAGTATAACAAAATTATTGATATCGTGTATTTCGAATGTAAATGTTTTGTACAAATTCAGAGTAATTTACACCCAACGATCCCAATGATGAAGTCAAAAACTTGAAGCTCATCTAAACACTCTCATATTATTGAATTGAATGTCAAAACATTCAATTCTCTTGTTTCAATTGTAATAATATTCATATTTTTTTTGTTATTGTAAATCAATCTCCTTCTTACAAAATTTAATATGCACTTGCCTTATAAAATTTAAAGTATTAAATGATTTTATGAAATTTTCTAAGCGCCGAATACTGCAAAACAAAATAGCAGAGATACAAATAATCATAAAGATTTATGATACAGTACTATTAATAGAATTGTATTACAGTTATAAATGAAAGAAATGTATAGTCAGCTTTTTAATCCGGTCAATGAAGGCTCCACACTCAGTATAGAGTAAAGAAAATATGAGGGCCTAATAATTTTTTACTTTGGGGACTCTTCAAGAAAAGTTGGGAGGTAAACATACCAAAAGCCCCCTAACCTGGTAGGTGAGTATAATAATTGACTTGCTTGAAAATCAGTCTCCAATTTTGTACATTTTACAGCGTGTTTACCATAAAATTATTTCTAATTTTACAGTTAATCTTGGAACAGTTTTATAGACCTCACATACTATTAATAGTAAAATTCAGCAGGAGTATCATGGTTCTACTTCATCCTATCGAAAATTTAATTAGAAAAAAATATATATGCAAGTGTTCCGTTTGTATTGTATTGTAACAACGGAACTTTGATCCTCATCTATTTGATAAGTTACTTTACTTATTCATAAGTAAACTTACAGTATAACTTAAGTAAACATAAAATATACTTTACAGTTACTTTAGTTTTCATAATTCTAGTTCAAAATTCTATTACAAAAACACATTATCAATAAATTTATTCCAAAAGAAATGAACATTACTCTAATAAAAAATAAATTTAAACATCTAATCAGAATTTCCTGATGGGGTTTTATAATTTAATTACAAATAATAGATACACTATAACTCAATTGAGAGTTTAAAAATTACAATTATTGTATTCAGATAGATGTGATCTTATTTTCTGTGAGATATTAATTCGTAAGAAGTAATACATAACAATTATTCTGCAATAATTATTCTTGATGAAAAGTGAATGATCCACTTGTATTTAGTTCTTTTATGAGTCTTGCACTAGTTTTGTATACGTTTTTACTTGTATTCAAACAGTGTTATAGATTAATTTCAGACTTGTATTCAAACATTTATAGCCTATATATTTTTCAATGAACGAACTTTATTCATACATTTATTGAATTGGGCTACATTACTACATACATTATCCTCCACCACTTCACGCAGTTTGTAAAATATGTTATTATAACATGATAAAAAATTCATCCTTAATCTTTCCATAGATTAACACTTACATCAGAGATATTGTGTAACTTCTCCATAGTAGGTAAGAGTGAAAAACAATTTTGTCTATTCCACATGTCATTATTCACATTATTCCACATTTATTTAAAAACAAACTCAAGTTTCGATGCTCATGGCATCATCTTTAGTGTTAGGTTTGAGCCTAAACTGAAACTTTGGTGGTTACAAATTTCCATAGATTTCAATATTTATAAGGTCAAAAGCATACCAAATAAAAAAACAACTTCTTTTTGACCACAGTTGTTTGCTCCAATTCAGTGAGACAGATTTAGCATTATTGAAGTAGGGGAGGCCAAATGCACAACGCATAGACAAATCGTTTTATTTTTCTCAGTTGGCTTAGAACACCTTGCATGATTGAAACGTTCTGACGTTTTGTTTTGTTTGGTTTCATTTTGGTGTGCGTTGGACCTAAGAGTTCTATTTGAACGGTCCTTTAAATTTTGATGTTGTCTGTTTCAGTAGGACATTATTTATAATATAGGCCTATATTATTTTCAATTAATTAACTTTTTTAAATCATTACATTTATTACTTCCATCATTTTTCATCACTATACATAATAGTTAATCAACAATTATATGTAATAATTAACAAAATATCTACTTTCCATCACTATATATGCATAGATAACCAACAATAATATGTATTATGTATTTTATCAGTAGAAAAACTCAATAATATTATTTATATAGGCCTATATTATTTTCAATTAATGAACTTTTTTAATTAGTACATTTATTACATACATCATTTTCATCACTATACATAATAGTTAATCAACAATAATTAACAAAATCTAATTTCCATCACTATGTACGCATAGCTAACCAACAATAATATGTATTATGTATTTTATCAGTAGAAAAACACAATAATATTATTTAATAACATACTATAACTTTACAGTAATATTCAGAGTATTCTTTATTCAATGTTTTTCAGACTTCGGTGTTGTCTGATTTAGTTGGACATGGGCGTTTTGAAGTTGATCAGAAATGAGGGACTCCAGCTGACAAGAGATGAGATGAGAGATGAGGGCACATCCAAGTTCTGAGCACTGTGTGAGCTAGTCACAGATTTGTATGCCTTTCCGCTCTGCCACAAGCCACAGCCACACCCGACCAGTAGGCGAAAATAGGTGAGCTATTTTTGTTCAGCGTCTACATGAGAGCTCGCTCAGTTCAGGAAGCGGCTGTTGCATCTTAAGAAACAGTTGGAGTTATTCTATAATGGCGTCGTAGTTGAATTTTTCGGTCTCAACTCAGAGAAGGGGAAGGAAAAAATTATATATTCAGAAACAGTTTGAGTTATTCTATGATGGCGTATAGCAGGATTCTTTTAAATTGTCAGATTGAACACTCGTTAAATTTGTTTCTTTTAGTAAGCCATGAAATGGCGCAGGAGAAAATCTCATTTCCAAACTATAACCTATCGGAAGTGAATGTACTTTGCGAGTGGATGTACGGTTTATTTCAGTTAGCATTAAAAATTATGTTTGTTCTGGAGGAGAATTTTATTGCTTTCTTTGTACTATTCTTGTCTTGAACAATATTCCATTAGTGTTTAATATGTTCACTTCAAAATAATTTCCCCCATTTCATCACTCTTATTTTCGTATCTTAATGTCTGTATGGTTACAGTATGCAATTTTACAACTTTTCACTATGCTTTTCTGAAATGACGCTCATGCAGAGAGACATGGATTTGAAAAGCTACACTCATTCTTTAAGATTGGAATTGAATCAAAATTGAATGAGTAGTTTGAAAACGCCTCATATCTGCGAAAATATAACAAAATTCAGTATCTTATAGTCTACTTGATTTTTTTTTGTTTTTTGTTATATCCGGACGTATTCCAGGTACTGAGCACTATTGTTAGAGGTAGAAAATAAATTATACCCTGACCTGACTGGCCCCACACTAGAACAATATTGTCACATAGTGATGATCAAGAGAAAAACGTTCAAAAAAGAGTTTTGAGTTTTAAAAGAGTCATGAATACCAGAGGTGCTGGGTTCGATTCCCGCCCGGGGAGAAAGTTTTTTGTGCAGTAGCGTTCATCGAATTCCTTACTAGCTATTAATCTGTTGTCAATATTTGCAAGCAAAAGTCTTCAGAATATTATATGGCATTAATAATTAGGAATTTCGTTCAATTAATTATTATGATTTAACAGCAACTGTATGGTTGCAATGTCTCATTACCTTCCATCTTAAAGAGTTTTTCCCTGATATTGAATTTTTGATCAAATAAATAAATATGAATAATTTCCATGGAAGAAGAACAATGTTTATTTATTCACCAATTAAAGGAGACAACCATTTAATTATCAAAGTACAAGTGAATTATTTACTACTCATGAAAAATGATATATGTGATTGCTCAATATGAACAACGGTGACCAGGGTTTCCAAATTTTATGGAGATATCATACACGTTCATTCTAATTTAGATACAATAGAAAATAATACAATATCCATCAAAATATAGTAATTTGAAAGAAAACAATAATGAAAAATAATAGATGAATAATGGCCAGTATTTGAATAATGACCATTTATTTTTATTATTTTCTTTTATCATGATAATATTGTGAGCGTTTTTTATTGATCATAACAAAATATGACAATATTTTTCTAGTGTGGGGTCTGACAGGGAATAATAAATAATGACTATATACAGTATATATTATTATATTGAAATATTCATGAGAAATATAGGTTAAGGGCTTACCTAGATGTTCATAGAAAGAGTATTACTGAGTGTAAATGTTCTAAAAAAACACTGGATATAATGATCAACAGTGATTTTTTTTTAAAGACGCAACATCTTACTTTAATAAACGATGCAGTGGTTCCAGTTTCTGAGCACTGTCTTGTATGTATATTTCAAATAATTTATGGAACCTAAAATACTTCTAACACCAGACTCATCCAATGGTCTCTGGAGGTTCTTAATCGATATTAAGTTATCTTGGGCTGGTGAGACCTTGTTTTTTGAAATCATGTGTCCTAGATACTAATTTGCCAATAACTATTTACGATCACAAACAGTGAGTTCACAGAGAATGAAGAATTATGAAAAATTTATTCTCTTAACGTCTTACCTAATATTTGTCTATTACTTGTAATTATTTTACAACACTACTAACATTAATTTCCATGTTGTAACCAGACGCATTTCAAGAAACTGAGCACATCCTTCAGAGTAAAAACTGAGTATTATTGAAAATAACGCAAGTTATGTAGAAACTTAGGACAATATGTAAACCAAAATTTATAACTATTGAAAATTTGGAGAATTTATTTTATTATTTACTTTCTCTTGTTGTTACAATCATTTAATATTTCAACGTTTAAAGTTGAGTCATTGTTACTTAATTCAATGATTTTTTATAATAATTATTTCAGTCTTCTCATAATATTCGATCAATAGTATTGAATAAATCTAGTATTAAATATTTTAGCATTGTAGTGTGGTGTGGCTGTGGTCTCATGACCTTCACATCAAATGTTCGTATAGAATTTACAATTTTACAAATCTGCACTCACTGTTTCTTGTAAACAAACAAGTTTCAAGAATTGATTTCCTATATTCAGTTGGGAACAGCGAAATATAGTATTGTCAATGTGTCAGTGACATAGAAAAGTATTTGTTATTCATCATTCACGCTTCACAAGTGAAGTAGACTTTAGAAGAAATTCTATTTACATCCTGTTATTTTCCTCTGTAGCTGTTGAGATGGATCACTTTGTTATTTACCTGTATACTACCTTATGAAATATATCATCTCTTCACCTGATGTCATAATATTTATACATTTCTTTCTTCGAGCAAAATAACTTTAACTATTAGCTGGTATTGTTGAATTTTCTAGACTTTCATTCTTCCTAGGTTTGGTTGACGTCTCATGATGTTATTTTATCTAATCTATTTTTTTAATGTTTATTGTAATACGTACGATTCTTGCACCATTATTTGTCCAAACAGGCATAAGCCCATGCAAATATTGAAGAGTATTAGATTCTTTTAAGTTATATTTTTTACACGCATCACAGGCTTAAGTAAGTCATGCATGTATATAGGAGAGAAACCTATTGATTTTGTTTGTTCAGATGATTTCTGAAATTTCGTCATGACTGTGAAATGTTTTGCAACCTCTTCATACATAAAAATTCCGCTTGACTGGATAAGCATAATAAGTTGTGTATTTTGAGATGATGCTGATGTAGATGTGGGCTACAACTTTTGTAAGTTGATGAGAAATGTGGTCGACCGTGAACTCTGTACAGGTCGATCGCTTTAAAGCCTACGCAGCAGGAAGTTTTGTCAACTTGGCTGATGTTATCACTGCAGAGAAAAATAATTTTACATCTTCTGAAATTAATACTGTATCGATGAGGATTTAGTAATGAGAAAGACAATAGATTTGATATTGAGTATGCAATGCAGCTGTCATTAAGTGCAACTGTCACTGGTATGTAGAAAGTTAGGTGCAAGTTTGGCTCTGTACACACTATTATCCAGTGAAGGTCTTGACCATTGAGACGGGTGGCCTTGCGTCCAAGTAAATCGAGAGATTAGCGAGTCGCGAGTAGCAGCTGACTGCAGCGCTCCTCTATCCAACTGACGACACTCACACTGTTCGCTGAGAAACGTTTCATTCGTGGCTCCGCCACCGGCGAGAGTCGAATGCTTCACTACGACTCATCGCCTCAGTACCCGCGAACCCCACTAAATACTCGGAGATGAACGCGATCTAGTGTGGATTTATGTGCGGCATTCCGTTCTTAAAGCAGTGCATTGAAGAGTACACAAGGATTATTGCTAGATTACATGTGAAGAAATTGTTATCGGCTGAGTGTTGTGTTCTGAATGTGATTTGAATGGAATTTTGAAGTGATGGCATATTGAGGCGGAAAAGCACGTGTTCTATACTATATACAACAGTCAACACAGGTGTTCACTGGTAATGTATTTCTTTTTTATTTATTCTATTTACCGCACTAAATACATCAAAATAATATTGAATGAGCACGCCTTCACTAATTGAGCACATTTTTCCTTATCAGGAATACTTGAGATAGCACCATGCCATTTTATAAGATTGGCCTATGATAGTGAAAGCTATGAAAACTGTCATCGTACTGTATGATCTTGATATGTATTCAAGGTCGCGGAATGTTTTATTTAGACTTAAAGATGCTGAACATTCATCTCATCATTCAATCAAATTTGACCTTGTGTCGTAGATCATGAACACCGCTTGATGTATAACGTTAATTTAATGAACATTGTCTTGCATTCCTCTATTTACATTCTTTCTGGTTGAACTCTACCATTTTACCGTTCATTATGTTGATAAATCAACAAAAAACTACTAAATGCATGCATAACTTGTCCCAGGTATTTTCATTTCATAGAGGTCTCTTCTCTTCAATAATATCTTTCTTATGTTACTGTTGATTCATTCTACAAATCTAGGTTAGTCTCGCCTCCTGCTATCGCCTTTTTTTATATTTCAAAAGGGATTTAAAGAGAAACAATATTATTGATGATTTTGAAACGTAACACGAATGGCGGTAAACTTCCACTTGCTCCTAGATAATCCATATTCTTATTTTGTCAATGAGTTCTCATCTCGCCGCTAGGTAGCTCTTTCTGCAAAGATGGTTAATTTAAAAAGTCGTCTGCTCTCCTGCAGTGATGTAGACAGCTGGTGGTAGCCTAGTTTGTCAGATGATTTTCGTTTACTTAATAATTACTAGAGTAACATCCCGTTATGATAAACAAGTGCCGAATTTAATGTGAATTTATTGTAGGGAATGGTCATCCTACCTGTAATCGCTGTTGGCCTTTTGCCAACATCGGTTGCTCGCCAAAACATAACCTCACCGACTTGCCATGTACGCTATCAAAAAGACAGTAAATGCGGAGGTGATCCCAATAAGTGAGTAGTATGATGGATGGGTGCATGAATAGACCTTCAAAATTATCGTGATCTTGTTCTAAATGCATTGCTGCACTTACAATTGAAATAACTTGGCTAGTAATGCTTATTCCAAAACTAGATTATCATTAATTAAAAGGTTACCTAGTCAGTTCTGATGGTTACTTTCGACTTGGGTCTATGATTAAACTGTGGAAATTAGTAAATATTTGACACGTGAAAAACTTGAGGTTTGACATCTGCTATGAAAGTTGTAAATAAAGGGAGTAGGCCTATCGGCTCAAGTTAGCTAAATTGATGTAAAGTATCACAGCGAATCCCTAACCCAGAAATGTAATTCCTAAATAAAGATTTGCAATTTTGTATCTAATTTTATTTATTACTTGCATAGAAATTCCATTATCTTGCTACTTTATTTGCTTGTTATAGTGTAATTTTAGTCACAGTAGAAATAAGTTCAGTAGACAACAGTAGTCGGTACGGATGATTTAAAATTGTTGCGCCTCAGTGTTGTTTAATAAGATAGCGCTTGATAGAATGATTCTACTAATTAGGATTTGACAGATAGTTTTATCCATGTATGATGATATCCGCCCCTCAATAGCCATTGTGGTTGAATTCTTTCAAATTGATGCTCATTGCCTTAATGCTGTATCTATTCCCACTTGAGTACCTACTGGGTATTTCAGAAATTAACATTATTTCTCAGTAATATTATACACTAGTTAGCCTGCCTCCAGTGAAAGGAAAGACCTTAGGAGATCTAATCACCCTTAATTTCATGTTCATAATAATATTTAGACTCGATTAATAAAAGCTTTTATAGATATCCACTGCTAATTATGATATTATGTCTCTGATAAGACATTCCAATACCAAGGGTGTAGATAACATTTAATTCATTGGATATTAACTTTAACTACCGTATTAACTTTGTATTTTACTGCTATCTATAAATTTCCAGATATCACTCAGAAGATTAGTAATGTTAATAATTAAGAAATTGAAATTTATTGAGAAATCAGAGTAGGCTACATTACATTTCAATGAAAATATAATAACTTAGTTATTCAGGATGATCATTTTTGGTGTGGTCTCACTGATTCATGAATTATTGGCTAAAATCTTTTAAACTGAAAATAAAAATTTACTGAGCGGATAATATTACTAGGAAGCTTTACAATTCAGTAGTTAAGATTTTGTGTTCTAAGTTAGAGGAAGCTTTTGCAAAGTGAAATTAGAAAAAAGTGTCAGTGAAATTTGTGCAGAAGATATTTTATTTAATGAATTATAGCAGAATATTGTGCTCTTATCAAGTTTTCTAGGAAACTTATTTCCAAGAGCTTCCTCAAAAGTGTACGTTCATTCACTATGTTGAAGCTTCACCATATGAAGTAAAAGCTTAATTTGTATAGGACATTGATCAATAAATATGATAACAACAATTCTTTTATCCACTACCTGGTCAGTTCGTGAAAATGAAAAAAAAATATTTCGTTAGAAGAATTGTAAAAATATAAAATGTATAATAGTGAATGTTATATAACATACACCTGAGAATGTACAAAGGCATATTTTATAAATTGTAAAGATTGATTTGTATCATATTCTGATGTGTACTTGATATTAATGATATGAATCTAATAAAGGCAACTATCCATGCTGATTGTCTTATTTTCAACATCATTTCCAATGAAACTTTATTTTATTTTGGAGTTATCAGAAAAAGATGAGAATGTATGATGTATGTGATGACTTATCATATAATTTCAAATTTAATATTTTTTTATCAATACACCACTCACGTATCCTAATCTCATTCGAATATTGAGAAGTATAAATTGTTTTTTGAATAAGTGGTGAGAGAAGGGTTATTTTGTTTGCAGAAAACAAAGTGATTATTCTGTGTGCAGTAAAATTGTTTGGGAACTAAAATAAATGTTTCCTTATTACTAGATAAAAACCTATTTGAATTCGAATGGAAATCATATTCATCAATATGTTTCCATAGAAACTGTCTTTCTGTGATAATGAAATCAGATTTTTAGTTAAGGAGTTACTGTTAGTCGGCTGGAAATCAATCATTCCAAATTACACGTTCAGAGAGCTGCTTCTAGATTGAACAGTATTTAATTTATAATTAATAAATGATAACCAAATATTCAAAGAACATAATTATGATTATCACAAAAGACAATAATTACAAGAAACCTTGTAACTTATACAGTAATTTCAGAGGTCTATAAATTAATTCTAAATGAAAAAAATTGGCCAAGAAAACTTGGAAAATGTTGAAATCCAAATTTATTGAATAATTGAGTCTACTTCAGTGAAAGTAGAGAATTAGATATTCAAATTAACTTTAATAATAAATTTACATGTACTTGTTGAATATTTGAATGAATTTATCTTGTGGTGCTGGTAAATCAGTGCTCAGTTACTGCTTTACTTGATAATTATTCCAAATCACGTTCAGTATAGCATTGTAATAAATACTTATTTTTATAGCCATAAACTCGTTTAAGTGATTTTTTATCATTAAGATAGTTGAATCTTATTAATATATTGATTTATCAAAGCTGGAACCCATTTTTTACTAAATAATACTTTTTCTGATGATGAAATGGGTGGCCTGTCTATGAATTCTGAAGTATCATTGAGCATTGGAATTATATGTTATTGGGCTTCCTTACCGTAGAAAGAAATAAAATTGATATATATAATACTCATTGTAATTGTTATTATTTTTTTCCACTTATCTAGAGAGAAATTGAGTAAATAGATTCACGCTTTATTCATAGTTTCCTTCAAATAATCCAACTATACTATGATACAAACCTCATAGAATAATGGATAACAATGATTATTGCATTCAAATAAACTTTTCTTGATAAATGTAATCTGGAGGTATGGTACAGTGTATTAAATACATTCACTGGATTATACTTTATAAAGAACTCATCTGAATTTCTGAAAATAATGCTTTGAGCTACTGTCCTGTATTGAGTTCTTAGTTGCTACTTTTTTCCAAGTAAATCTATTCTAATGTAACAAAATAATAAACTTCGATGTAGATTAATTAGTGATTGAAATTTACAATTTTTTCTTCTAGTAGTTAGCCTTTTACATAATCGTTAAATATCTACTCGATGCTAATTGACTGGCATGAATGCAGTTATATTAAATTTAATGAGTAATTATTGAATGAGTAATTATTATGCATATTAATACTTGCTTGATTCGAATGATGCCTTTGCATAATTTTCAACAGATTTTTATAGGTTCTGATAATATTTTTGAATTATAGAAGGGGAATAATCCTATGTTGTATGTAGAAGCAGAGTACAGAATTAGAGTTTTGTATCAACGAGAAAATTAATTCGGTTATTGCTATCTTCAGCCTATGAATAATCTAAAATCACAGTGATTTTCATGAAAATAGTTTGTCAAGAATATGTTGTTACGGTGCTCTCTAGTCCTGCCCATTCGATATTGCATATAATTGCCCGTTCACAATTTCTAATTAGCAGTGACTGAACAAAGGTAATTTTTGTACAAGAAATATACTGTACCTGTAATTATTCTGACGGTACTCATATAGTCATTTGACTTGTAAATGGACAATTGAATTTGAAATAAATTTATTCTAAAAAAATACAGTACATACATTTGATAGAAATAAAGCAATGCATGAATATACTCCTCAGTCCTCATCCAGAACGAGTCTGTGTGTGAGGAGGGTCGTATACAAAATGGTACTTTTCAAATTCATAAATTGAAGTAGAAGTATGAAAATGTGTCAGATAGGATTCACAATAGGAGCAACGAAAGTTGATTGAAGTTTTGTATTTTGTTAGGTATTATGTGTTAAATTAAATTAATGAATTTGAAGGCTTCATCTAGGGTACCACGGTTCGTACAGTTACAATTCAACTGTCGGTTAATAAAACGTCGATTAGAGTTTGATTCCCAAAAAAAATTGGAGCTCTTACCAGTGTGCCACATCTACTAGCTTTGTTCAGGTCTAGTTTAACACTGATCAAGGCTTGATCACACAATAATTAATTATTGCTGTAGATTGGATACCAAACTCAGAACCTTATACTTATTCTGAATTTGTTGTTCACCCTTCAGGCAGAGGCAATTGGAATACTTAGTTTAATAGTTCCTATCTCAGTTTCTAATAGTTCCTATCGTCTTTGCTTCAGGTGACATGAATTCTGATATTGGACACCAAATTTAACATCCTTAAATAGCGGATCCATTCAACATTTTCATTATAAAAGTTTCATTTACAATATCCTGCGCTTGTTAACGTGCTTGTTAACAATAGCCGAGTGGTGTTAGAAAAATTCGAATCAGATCAGCTGTACAAATAGATTGTATTGAAGTGAGTTAGCGCGTTCACAGACTGATGAACAGGCGCGTTTGGTTCGACGCTCAAAAGCATGCTACATGCCTTCACCGGCAAGCAAGAATAGTTTTCAGTTACCTTAAAGCCTGGTTTTCATTAGTAGAGTTAGTGGTAGAGTAACTAGCATACTAACTCTACCGTACTAACTCTACTCTACTTACTTGGTACTTGAAAACAAGTACTCTACCATCACTCTACTCTACTATGAACGTTTTCATTGGGAGAGTTCACAAGATAGTTAGTACTCGCCCAGGGAACTCTACCACTAACTCTACTAATGGAAACCAGGCTTAATAGATAAACAAGCTCTTATCCATATGTGAACGCACACATTTGATATAATACACTCTACCCACAGCTGATTTGAATGTGGAATTTTCTAGCACCATTTGACTACTTGTCAACAAGCGTTTGAAATCAGCTTTCTATGTGAATGTGATGAAGCTTGTTTTAAATTCAAACATTGGGTATTTGATAGCAGGACCTGTGTGATAGTCGCCTCCCCATTACATGTTGAATATAGCAGGATCCTTTTAACTTGTCAGAAAACATATGTTCCACAATACTTAACCTACAAATGCTGAATCTCGCCGATTATTGAAAAGGTGTTTTAAAAAGTTATTCCTTGAAAGGTCTTCTTTAAAAAGGTCTTCTAAAGACTTTAAAGGTCTTTAAGACTTTTAAGCCTTTTGATTATTGTGTCAAAATCACTGTTTACTTATTACTGAAACAGCTGTTTTCTGACAAGTTAAAAGGAACCTGCTATATATTGGTATTTCACTTGGTATTTTTAGTACTTATTTTTTGAAGTGTACTCTAGAACTAGTAGTGGAAATTCAGATGCTTGCCACTGCCACACGTAAGTTTTACAAGTCTTCTATTGTCTAGAGTGCTCTACGAGAGCGCTCTCGCAGTAAGTAGGCTATACACGTTTGGATGGTCCATGTCTCCAACCACTTACCTTTCCCATCCCTCAAGTCGAGCTCTATGCCTTTGGAAGGTATGACAGACGGAGGTGTATACTAGTCTCTCTTGTATACCTTGACCTTTCATCCTTCCATTTGGCACTATTCTACTTCTGTGTAATTCTTTGCTTAGTACCAGAAGTTACTCGACTACCTAAAACACCATTATCCTGTACCATCAAACAGGATTGCTCAATTTTTGAACTTCCTATATCTAAATAACTCAATAATACGTCTGATATTAGTAGAATACCCATGCCAAGATACGGAGAACTACTAAATGATTGATTGTTAGGAATATCATCTCAGATAAACTGAATAATATAATTTAATAGAATTCTCACGTCACTCAACAGTGAATGGACTAAAAAAAATTAATGAAAATATTCTTATCACCCAATCAGTAAGATTTTACACTTATAGTGCGAGAAGAAGAATGATAATAGGCCTACTGATATCCGATAGTACAAAGTAATCCCATCACAATCAAAACAGCAAAGAATGCTCGTTTGTTTTAACTAATATAATCTTAAAATAAGGAAATTATATACGAATAATACAAACTTTAAATTGTATTATTCTTCCTTCCAAGTCAGCCTACCATTGAAACTTGAATATAATATTCTCCATTAAATTAGCTTGTCAAAGCACTGCAATCCACATGTGGTTGAATTTGTTTATTACTGTACTGTATGGAGTATGGGAAATATAATATGAAGAAATATGAGGAATCTCATATCTGTATGTGTTAAAGGATTTCGGGCCAGGAACAGATAATTAATTAACGTATGATCAATTTAAAATCGACTTTCAAATGTACAAAAAGTATCAACACATGCAGGGAGTAAAAATATCTATAATAAGCCAAAATCCTTTCAGTGTTATCAATGTGTTACGAGTATTTATCGAAATATTACATTATACTGTATTCATAAGTCGTAATCAATATAATACAATGTGGACTGATAAAAATTAAATCTTGGAATACGACTACGTTTTTACTAGTAAAAATGACTATATCTATAATAAGCCAAAATCCTTTCAGTGTTATCAATGTGTTAGGAGTATTTATGGAAATATTACATATTCTGTATTCATAAGTCGTAATCAATATAGGCTAATACATTGGTGGACTGATAAAAATTAAATATTGGAATACGACTACTTACTAGTAAAAATGACTACTTACTATTTACTAGTAAATTAAGCTAGAGGTGAGTAATTTATTATTTACCAGAAATTGCTATGGCTTCGAGAATAATTTAAATGTTTACTTACATATTTTACTCTTAGGCTATCCACACTTTATTGACTGAATTTACGTTATCATAGCATGCTTATGCAAGATTCAAATCTCTTTTATCTTAAACGGCGTATAAATTCTTCTTTTTTACAAATATAAATAAAATTGTATTAGTCGACCTTGAAACTACGTCAAATCTATTGATACACTTGAATTGAGACACTAATAAAAACAAACAATACATACACACGCACTCACTCTCACAAATACATTAATGAAACTTTAGAGGTCGTGGGATCAAACTCTCTCGATGTTAACCTCTACAATTATAATCTATTACAAGCTACGATTGAGAAAAAATGATGATAAATTCACGCTCAATATAGAGTTTCTGGTGACCGTTATATAGTTTCTCTAGGTCGATTACTAATTTATTGACTCCTATCTCTTAAATTTCGTATAGTACTGTAGGTAGTACACAGTAAACACAGTGATTTGTACATTTCTTTTATTAATATCTCTCTTCATACTTGATACTCTTCTCCATAGATTATCACCCAGCCTATCAGGTGTAGTACTAATCACTGCTGTTGTAGGTAGGCTACTGCGTATTTACCGCAAATACAGTAGGCCTACTCATGGACAGGGTTTAGTACTCCACTTTCCATGATGATTTATTCTTTAATTTGTTCTATTTTTCCAATATGCATCTCATCATCCTATTTCCAAATTTCTTGAATTTTAAATATATCAACTTGGATTACTTGGATCTCTCAAATTCCGCGTAAAGATTGAAGCCCTACGAACTGTTGTGCAAACGTCAATCACGATTCGATCTTAAATCAACCAATATTACCTAAAGAGTTATAAGGAATCTATGTTGATTGACGTATCTATGTTACTGGATGAAGTTCATTCATTGCGTGAGAATATTGGGTATATTTGGCGTTGAAAATATATTGTATGACTTATTATTCCATTAAATACACAAATTTGTTTTAATGAAGCTTTTATTACCATTTAGTGGGAGCTTTACCCTTAAAAAGTAATAAAAGTACATTAGATTGGTTTAGGGCCAATTTGTTCATTAGATTATAGGGTGACCTATAATGTTGTTATTTTGTTCATTAGATTATAGAGGGTATTTTATTAGTTTTTTTTCTCGAAATCGATTGGAAAAATAATATATTCCACTGTAGAGAAATATCCTCACATTAGATCATTCATAATAATCCGATATGATCAAACGTATAAGATGTGTAGTCATTTGCAAACAAGTCCTTGATTTATGCCATTGACATTAATGTTAATCATAATGCAGAACTTTTGTTTTTAGTACTCAGTCTATGGTATTATACCTAGAAGTGTAATATTGTCCGTCTATTGGTGTACAATAGTCCAATAGTATACATTCCAGTTTCAGGTATACGATTCCCCGTCTTACGGAGGAGACGTTAGCCGTCGGTCCCGGTTGCCTAAAAATTAGTTGCTATCTCTATCCCGGTTGCCTAGTCTCTCATCACCCCTCCCATTATCCTCGCACAAGCCCCAGAGCTCATGTGGGCATCACTCTGAAAAAAAGAGAAACTAAGAGTTTCTGAAGTGAAGTGAAGTGCTAGTGAAGTAAAGAAGTTATCAATATTTTATCGAACTGATGAGAAATGTCGTGATTTGGTTTTCACAGCTTGAGGAGAAGGAAGAAATATTTAGAATCTAAGCGGTCTTGCTTTAGTCGATTACAGGCTTCCATAGTTATCCGTCTAATATAGTTATCGTATTCGCTATATAGATGTATATATTGAACGGATAGAAAAGCGACCAAGTTGTCTTGGGCTGTCGCCCTTGAGATTATTCAGCGCCATATAACAGCGTATTTATTTAATCAACTCGTATAAACCTCGTAGTTTTTTAGCTTTCTTTTACATTCCATCTATCGTTCATTGATGGAAACATCACGCGTTTCCTCTTACTTTTTAATGATTTTTGAACAAAATTAACTAGTTCACGTGGCTAACTAGTTGGACAATTCTCATTTTAAAATCTCAATTCAATTCATTTGCTATAAATAACAGACAATAAATAAAATTGGAACTCTCTAATGCTAATTTAATACCATAACATAGCCTATTTCTTTGTAATATCAGTATTATAATTGATACCTGACTTGTTACAGGTTTTCAATTGGATTGAAGTTTCTTTGTTCGTTATTGATATATTTCTACGAAATTGATTCCACATTTTCTGAGGAAACTTCCACAGATTTGATAAAATGGGTGTTTGTTCGCAGTCTCTAATATAATTATAATTATAAATATAGCTCATAATAAAGAATTCCACTCAATCAGTAAACCTCGATTCTTCATAACTCTGATTTTCAAATTTATTTTGAAATTATTGATAGCCAATTTATTTAAAAAAATTGAACTGATCCAAAATCAGCAATTACTACATGTGCTCTAGGAGTTAGTTACTCAAACATTTTTTAACAGACTGGAATAATCCAGGAAAAATTCTTATTTTAAATTGATCCGACATTGATGAGTTGCATCGCCCTGCAAATATCTAACTAAGCGATATCCATGTACAGTAAATTATCACAATTAATTTAATTAATCACACTTTTCATGATCTTATTTCAAATAAATTATGGTGCCTCAACACGATTACCAATGAGGTCACCTAACCACTTTTCCAATTTTGTATTGTATTTATATGTTGTATTATTGTATTGTTTTTGGAAATTGTGTGTAAATAAATGAAATGAAATGAATACTCTCATTAGCATTTTCCCTCATGGGAATCTAGAGATTGGTTTAGTTGGAATATGGCATGTATGCTACAGTATACTATGAATAATTTTGTTTAGTTTTATGGTTTTTGTTTGAAAAAAGAGTTATTTTTTGGACTTCTCTTATCCTAATTTGTTTGAAGAACTTTTGGATTGAAGAGCAATCACTAATTCATCTAGTGTTACCAAACTAAGAGTTTGTTAGTTTATGCATTAATTGAACAGTAATGTTAACTTTTGTCTTCTGTATTCTCTGCCTACTTCTGTCGTTAGTTGATTTTCATCTTCGATAGGAAACAACTGATATCGATTGAGAGTGACTATCGATGTATCGCAACGACTAGACTGCGGAGGACTGACCGCATTAGGGAGCTGTTATCTCTTGCATCATTATCATCATCTCCTTGCTTTGTTGTTTCTATACAATGCACTCCCAGATCCCGGACCTTCATCTATTGTGTGTGAGCGCATGCATACGCTACATACGCAATCGTAAACCCCAAAACAGAAAATGCAATTTTTATATTGAAGTCAGTGGACAGGGAAGTTTCCTAGTTATTTAAAAGCACAGTAGCGGCGAAGCGCCACGGAAGCACAGATATCTGCTTAACGTAATTTAGGAATTATATAAATCGTATCATATATTTAACTATCTTACTATTCCAGATCTCAAAAAAAACCTATGGCAATCATCAAGTATCATTTGAATTAAAAAAAAAAACAACCAGTTATGTAGTGTAAATTTGTAAATTTACCTCCATTTTTGTTTACTTGGCAATGAAAATCACAATTTTTACATCCGGGATTAGATTTGATCGGATTACTTATTTTATTTGTGTAGATATCATATCAAATATTTATCCTTAGGTCCTAGATTATGCTGCTGTACAAAAAAACTTTTAATAATTATAAGACTTTTCAAAATAATAGTACGAAGATTCGAATGATTAACAAACACCCAATTGTTGAAGAAAATGCTCAATCAAGGAGTAAATGAGAGAGAAAAGGCTGAAAGCTTTTTATTTTTAAACTATCCTTCCCCATGCAATGGGAAAGCCTTTAACTCATGGGAATTCAGGAATGGTGAGAGAAGGAAGGATGTGATAGAGAGGGGAGATAGTTTTGTAACCGTTTGTCTCTCACCATTTCCGTTCCCTAGCTAAATATCTTTGATTCTCTTCTTGTGAGCTGATTTATCATTGATTTTGTTTTGCTACTTTTCTAGCTTGAGATCATTTCGTCCCGTGGATGTAATGGATGAGAATTGTCAAGGACCAAGAGAAAAATAATAAAACTAAGGCAGTCGAAAATCAGCCGTGCGTGAAGCAAAGATGGCGACCCCTGCAGTTCGTGAACGTTATCAAGTGATAGCAGAGAGAAAGAGAGAGTGTGAGAGAGTGGTGGTGAGAGGAGGGTTGCAAGGAGAGATAACTGAGACAGGAAAAGAACTCTAAGTGGAGTTCTAGTTCGGATGTTCCATTTCTTAAACGGACGGAATCCGTGCGCAATTGAAAAGTAAAGCACTACCTTGTTGAAATGCTAGTTCACTTTTGTTCGTTGCAATATTGCAGTTCAGTACGTTTCGGCTATCGATTCGCGATAATAATGCAATTGCGCTGTGTGTCATGTGAGCAAGATATTATCATAGCTGAGAGTCTAGTTTTATCCTTTCAGCTAGTCTAGATCCTGTCAGCCTTTTTTGTCTATAGGCTAATAATTGACAAACACTGGTGAAAATTTCCTGTTGACCGAATACAATTTCTCAAGTTGGAAAACATGGATGATTAGAATAAATAGATTGATGATGCTTATTAATCAAAATCAATGTCTTTGTCAATCATTGAACATTGAACTGGTGAAAGGCCAACCCATTGATGTATTGATGATTTGAATGAATAGTTTGATGTTGCCTATTGATTAGAATCCGGTGTTATTGATTGCTTGTGTTTTCCCAGTTCAATACCAGTAATTTGGGTCAAAATTGAAAATATTTTTGGGTCTTTTGCAGACGAAACACATTTGTTTGAATGGTATAGTTTTTCTATCCAGATAACAAGTGAAGTCTATTTGAAAACATAAAGCTGTTATGACAGGGTATTTCTACTGAGATAAGTCTTATGTCTTTGAAATCGATTCTTTGTATAGTGAAATCGAATGTGTTTTTTTTTTTTTGCAAAATACACGTATTTTATCACAAGGTAGGCCTACTCTTGAAAGTATATGATTTCAGACTATCAGAGTTTGTTTTACTACTTTTGGTACTTATTTTTGTAGAGAACTCTGAGTGAAAATGAGTACCGCAATAAGAACCCCACTATTCTGCAAAATACCTGATGCCTCCTCCATAATTATTTTCTCGATATAATAGCACAGAGAAAGCATAAGCAAGTGTATGCTTTCTCTATGATAATAGCATTAAGCCTGAAAAGTCTCATTATGAATAAATAATATACACGAATAAAACAATATAAATAAATAAACTCCCTGTTAGGAAGCTCACTGACCACCTTTCTTAGTATGTTGTCGTCACAACAGCTACAAGGCAAGCTTCACATTAAGCGTTGATTACATAGCTTTGAAAGCAGCCATTAAATGGCTCATTTATTGTATGTGTGTCCCTTGCTACGAGGAGACCGTTTAAGGTAAGTTGATGCAATTGTACAGTGTTTGTCTGGACATCATTAGGAATGCACGTGATTAGATTTTTAACGGCTGAAACGGAAGACGGGACCTCCGGTATGCTCCGTGAACATCCGAAGGATTCTAATTTACAATGAATGGATGGGTGTAAGTGGATGGATGTAGTAAGGAAATCGACCATGAACTTGAATCGGTATGGAGACTTCGGTGTAGTTTTTGCTACCCCATGCTGGGATCATGTCTCTCAGAGGGGACAAATTAGATGTTGTTCATTCGTCTTTGGATCGGCTCAAGCGTTGAGCATCTGTTTATATAACTAGCCCACCACTAACGAATAAAACCGGACGCTTGAATGTGCCGATTCCATTGAAAATTCCCCATTCATATTCAAATAACTTGGAAAAATTGCCACTTTAAATTTGAAATGGCCATTATATTTAATAATTTCTTACCTCCTGTCTAAAGGAAACACAATTTTTTTCTTTATAATTACTATGCTCTGAGGATAATGCTCACATAGAATGGAAAGGCTGATGATGAGAGATGAATTCTATCAACTGCTTTTTAGGAAGCCGGGACCGATGGCTTACGTGTACCCCGAAATATGGGAATGAATAGAATACTGGAAACCCCTTGGGGAATACTACACTGATGATGTAATACTTAAGATATCTTCCAAAACAATAAGCTACTAGAAATAATACAGACTTGAAATTTTCGATTTTTCGTTAATTCACTTAATTTGGATCTCAAATATTCCTTTAAATGTTTAATTATTTTACAGTATTATAATGTGGGAGAGAAAAATCATACTTAGACTGTACTTCCGAATTTATTTATGAGTAGTTAAGAATAAATTATTTTTTACTTAATTTATCTTCCAAATTTTCATGAGTAATGCAGTGCAAAACAAAGTTATGTATTTTCACACAAGAATTTCTGGTCCAGTATTCATTTGTATTTTGGAATGGTAGGCCTATGTCCAGCTCGAAAAAAAACATTGAAAGTGCTAGTATTGTTGTGCTCATTTGTATTTTGGAATGGTATGTCCAGTTAAAAAAAAAACATTGAAAGTGCTTGTATTGTTGTGTTACTGAAATATTCATTAGTAGGCTTTGGAAATTTAAATTCAGTTTAAAGCAAAAATGAGGAACTACCCGTTCAAATAAAGTTGATAATGTCATTCTGTCTTATGTTGTCCATATGCTCAACTTGACAAAGATTTTAACCTGTTGTGGTGTGGTGAAACTGTGTCTGTTGGGACTCGAGTATCTATAACATCCTCGTGCCTGCTACCACAATCTCACGAAGATGGGTTGTGAGCTGCTAGAGTATTTTAGCACGTTCTTGCTTTGACACGCCACGCGGACGATCGTCATCTTTCTAGCTTCGGATTTGAAATTCTTTTCTTAGCCCCGAACTAAATGACGTTGCCCCCGCACCCGCACTCGCCTCCAAGCGGCCATATGCCGCATGCGGTACTCCCAGCATCTCTCCTTGCCTGCAGGTTGCGAGCGCTCCACCTCACCTAGACCCTTCAACCCCTACACTGATATTATCTACAATATGTGTTCGTTCAGATACTGCTAGAATATCGATAATATTCCTGGGATACCTAATAACAACTTTTAATTACTGTATTCAAGACATTTCAAGACATTTTTAATCTTACTGACGAAGCAAAACTGTGGATTGAAAACCTTGACATCAAAATATAAAAATAGGAATAGAATGAAATGGAAGGAATAGAAAACAAAACATGAATCATGATCACAAGGAAGGATGGTGCTAGGCACCTTGAAGCGAACGATATATATATATTACTGTATTAGGAGAGTATTAGGAGAAAGTCAAGAAATTCTTCAATGAAGCTCTGGTTCAAGAAGAATCTTATTAATAATTGATGTAGGTTACAATAAAATAAAGAATAGTCTCATTATTATTAGAATCCCAAATTAATACAAAATAGGGTTATCATTATAAAACTTGATAAAATTCTATGCAGTGGGCTCCAACAGACTGAGTACCAAATTTTGCCACTATTACTAGGTAGCGCTAGTCGACACTAAAGAGGATTAGAATTTGAACTGGACTTTTTGACACATCAAATTTTTTTTATAATGTACCTATTTGAATAAATCCTTATTCAGAGTTCCTAGTTGCTCATAGAGATAACTTAAGAAGAAAGATTGATAAGAAAGATAAGATTGAAAAGTATTAACTTCAAGTCTTTGTGTAACTTTTTATTACTTTAGGCTATTCAGAAACTTATTATTATTAGTTACTTTGAGATGCTGTTATTGAAAGTTTTAATGTGTAAAACCGTTTAATTGTGCCTTTTCATTGTTAAATAAGTAATAAGTAGAAATTATTACAGTACCGTACTGTACCATAACACTTTTGGCAGTATTGAGTCAATATTGTAGTGAAATTTAAACATTTAACATGGCTTCATCACTAGAATTTATAATATGAAGTCAATATTCTATTTTGAATACATAATTATTACTCACAGTGAGTAAATAATAATTTCTAATGGGTTTTTTGATAACAATTTACAAGTCAAATATTGGATATTCTGATACAACTGAAAATATATGCAGGCGGAGATCTTTCATCATATTTTTCTAAGGTACGAGTATGTTAGATTGTCCAATTTCTTATTTACTTTGATATTGAAACCACTACATCTTCATATCTACAGACATTTTTTCTTTTTTTTCCGGTCAAGTATTGGAGATTCTAATAACTGAAAGGATTTACATAAAGATCTTGCATAATACTTTTTCAATGTATCTATGTTGTACAATATTACTTATTCACTTGGATATTGTCTACTTTATCTTTTGTTTCTATGGAAATAGTATTTTTCATCTTTTTATTGAATTCCCCTCTCTGTAATAGACTAACAGTTGTTCTGTTTAAGGTTGTAATGGTTCATTGGCCTGTAGTAACATTATAATTTGTAGTATATAATATCTTTCTATTACATAAAATTTAGCCACTTTTTTTATAAAATTTATCTTAATTGATTTTATGACTATAGTGAAAAACGTTTTTGTAATATTAAGGCAAATTTATTATCTGTTGCTTCTAATAATTATGACTTGTAAAAATAAATAAATTATCAAGATATCATTAAATTTATTTTTGATTTACGGTATGATTGAAATACCGTAGGCTATGGAGCAAACAATCAGTCAAAAGAGCAAAAAATAACTAATGGTTTAGTCCAGGACGACTCAGTTTAAAATCCCTTTCATTGTCAGTGTAGACTTGACTAGCGCTACCTAGTAATAGCGGCCAAATTTGGTACTCCAGTCGTTGGAGCCGTCTGCAAAGAATGTTTTAAGTGGCTCCAACAGACAGGAGTACCATGTCGTCCTGTGCAGACGACGTAATGTAGGAAGTTTTAGTAGGAAATTGACTGGAAAGAAGCCTTACAGCTGTGAATTTTGTGATAAAAAACATTACTAAAATCACATCTTACCTTGTGTTAAGATTTGATCTCTGAGTGAAAGTTTTTTATTCACAAAATTCAGAGCTGTAATGCCTCTCTCCTGTCAATTTTCTATTGAAGGTGATTCGGTCGGCGCCTGAAGACTACGATTTTGATTGAATTTTTATAAGGAGAAGTACAAGATTCGGCAACTTTAACGTCTTCCTTTGGAATAGTGGATGATCTTACAAGAACAAACACTGATTTCAACGTTTCTAGACAAGGAAAATCGTCGATTCCACTTGTTAAATCAAGTTTACACATAAATTAAATCAATAAATAGCTAAAAATGTGTAAAGTGGTGTAGGAATCGGAAACTGTTGCAGTTAGTTACAAAATCTTCCACCAGGGGGAGATCTTTCATCATATTTTTCTAAGATACGAGTATGTATTTAGTTAGACGGAGTACAAGAGAAATTTTATTTTTGTTCGAATGATAGGAATGATTGGATTAATATTTTTCAATGAGAGGAAACTTGTAACGTATTCAGAAGTAACGTATTGGAAGTCAACTTCCAATTATTTTGGAAACATCGACAAGATTATTAATAACAACTTTTAATTATTCGGGTAATATCGACAATTATCAACATCTTTTTAAAAGCCTCTACTCACACTAGGAAACTCAAATCGCTCCGCTCGGCAACTGGAATAACAAAACATGTGTTTTCAAATGATGACGTTCAGACAACGCGGCTGCAAGATCGTCTGAGCGTCATCATTTGAAAACACATGTTTTGTTATTCCAGTCGCCAACGATGCGGTTTGAGTTTCAAGTGATGAAACCAAAATATTATGAAACATACACAGTATGTTGCAGCTCAGCTACTGTAAGCTAGTACAGTATATTGATAATATTCATGGGAGACAACAAATTTTGATTATTCAGGAAGTATCGAAATTTTCATTAATTTCTGAAATACATACAATATTCAATTATATACAATTTAGCTCAGTATAAATAATAGCTATAAATAGTATAAATCTATACTCTGTATCATAAAAATGAGATGATGACTGTTTGTCTTGACTGATAAAGCTGAAATTTTGCACAAAGATTGTCTATATACCAAGGAGGGACATAGGCCTATTTACATACTTCGAGGATAGTTTTAATGATATTTTTAAAGGATTTAAAATTCATCTCTGAGCATTGATAGGGA
Organism: Laodelphax striatellus; assembly: GCA_017141395.1. Lineage (NCBI taxonomy): Eukaryota > Metazoa > Arthropoda > Insecta > Hemiptera > Delphacidae > Laodelphax > Laodelphax striatellus. The sequence continues at coordinate 18,471,127 of CM029544.1, read as the reverse complement.
AATGCTGAGATAAAATTCATATGATTTTTTTTCAAACATATTAGAGAGTTTATGATATTAATACCATTTACGTTGAAAGTATGATCAAGGATGATAAAAACATAGAGATACCCCATCAAAAATGTATCCCAAATTTCCTATCAGTAACCTCATTTAAATTTGCATCAATCATGTACATTTCTTCGTGTACTATGTCAAAGTTAACATGCAAAATAGCGGATTTAATATGTTAATAGCGGGGTTTGAGTTTCATTAATCTTTAGAATTCCCTCTAACAACGTGCACGCAGAGATTAGATTTATTCACACAATTATCCTTGACCTCAACGGAATCTTTGAGACCCCCTAGCGAAGCACGGGTGACCTGCTAGTAATATATAATTTCAGCTCAGCAAATGCTAGAATATCTATGTCAATAATGTTCATGAGGTGATAGCAACTTTCAATTATTCGGAAAATACCGACAATTTCATTAATTTGGGGAATATATCACGTAAGTGTATTCGTTCAGCTATAGATAGTATCACCAATAATATTCTTGGGATTATAACGACTTTTAATTATTCAGGGAATATAAATAATTATCGATATCTTCATTGATTCCTAGAATATATTTAATATCTTCCAGCTCATTTACTGCTAGCATATTAATAATGCTAATGGAATGATAAAAACCTTTTAAATATCGACAACTTCATTGAATTGGAAATATTATTTACAGTATGTATGGAAAGGATATAAAAGGATATAAATTATATATATTGTATGTCATTAGATATATTTATTATTAGTATATCATTCAAATATTGAATGGAATAGATTGATGGGTTCCGTACCTATATTTGAGCTTACCACCACTTATAACGAAAAATTCAAAACAGAATTCCTATCGATGTTGTTCTCCGAGATGAATTATTACTTTCTAATTTCTATTAAGGTAACGACTAACTTGTATATCACTGTAAACCATTGAATATACTTACTCTATTTTGAATCGTAAAAATAAAATATCCATTCATTATGACTACCTGAGATTGTCAAATTGATCTCATTGATGAATTGAATAGAACTGAGTTTCAAAGAGAGTCGGCAAAAGCGAAAAATATGGACTGTAAGTGAGGATAGATTATGTTAAGTTTGTTACAATGTGTTTAATTGTAATTAAAGGAGTGGTCCGTAGCCGAGGGCGATAAGCGCCTGTCTGATAATTCAAAAAGGTTTCAAGATCGAATACAGTTGCCGAAACGGATTTTGACAGAAACGACCACTCCCGTCTTTCGGAGGAGACGAAAAGCCGTCGGTCCCGACTGCCTAAAAACAGTTGTCATCTCTCATCATCACTTCTCATCATCACCTCTCTCATTACCCACGCATAAGCCTAGAGCTCATGTGGGAATCACCCTCAAAAAATTCATAAATTATTCTTAAAACACTGTGCATTGGATCTCCTCTGTTTCTTTGATTGAAAGGACTCAACTTTCATCTCCAACACAGATACAGAAAAATGTGTGTGTTTGTTTTTAATTCAAACTATAGATAATATTGAGGAATTGTCTTGAAACTCCTTTAATACGCTGAAAGTTTTCCTCGTTAGTTTCTTATGGAAACAACATTGAGAATTCAATAAAGATCGGCAAGAAAGATGATACCGTATTACAAAGGGTGGATATTTAAAGATGCGGATAGCATTCTTCTTTCTGTTATTTTTTTTCTCTCTTGCGGTTCTTTATACCACGAAAAACAATCAACATTATGGTATTCTCTCTCCACTCCCTACTCCAGACTTATTTCTTCTGATTTACCCTTCTGCAGTCTCTTTTTGTGCTCCTTTACAGTTCTTCTCCTCAACAAATCACTCCTTGAAACTAGCAAACCTTTCTACTCACAACTCCTCAAGACACGCTGTTATCTAAAAGTTGCTTATTATAACTTGGCCAATTACAATCGATTCTTTGAGTACGCTGCATGGAAAACTCCTCTGATTGTGTTCTACATTTTTCATACTTCGTTTTCAAACATTTCACATACTTTTCTGATACGTATAAATACATTTTAAATGTTTCGATTTGTGTCTGACATTTTATTTCGCAATTACATAGGTCTACTCCACAACATACAAGAACCTTGCATTGATTTGACATTGGCCATGGCGTGGGTGTTGCCTATATAAACATATAAATAGAGAAGCTGTGATTTACGTTTAGTTGAAGTATACCAAGACATAAATGTTGTAGAACAAATGTTGATGTTGCGGAATCTTTCCATGGTTGGTATATTTTGTTGAAATTGTCGAATTCCACTGTAATGAACACTATATAGTACTGTATATATTTCACAGGACCATGGGTTCATGTTACACTTGACTCTTCAACAGCTGTCCTGAAGCTCTAATTCAAACAAAACCTTTCTTCTTCTTCTTCTTCTTCTTCTTCTTCTTCTTCTTCTTCTTCTTCTCTTCTTCTTCTTCTTCTTCTTCTTCTTCTTCTTCTTCTTCTCTCCTCCTCCTCCTTCTTCTCCTCCCTCCTCCTCCTCCTCCTCCTCCTCCTCCTTCTCCTCCTTCTCCTTCTCCTTCTCCTGGTTCTTGTTCTTTCTCTTTCTCTTGCTCTTCTTCTTCTTCTTTTATATTTTCTCCTCCTTTCTCTTCTCCCCTTCTTCTTCTTCTCCCTACTCCTCCTCCTTCTTTTTTCATGTTTTTTTTTTTCTTTTTCTTCGTCTTCTTCTTTTTTTCTTCTGTTGCTTCTTTTTCTTTTTTTTTGCGAAGTGCTTGGAAATTGAAAACTTCTCTAGGTAATGTTTAACTCTTGAATGCTTCTTATTTTATTTCAACATGTGAGGTGAATCAATTAATTTATTATTATTACATCTATTGATGAAACAACTCTACAGATTTCTGTAGCTAGTATATTTCCAATCTGCATCTATATGGTTGAAAATTTATTAATCGTCTTATCAGCAGGCAAATCATAATGACAGTTGAATAAAATAATCTTCTAGATTCTATATCACACGTACAGTTATTGCAGATTTATCTCTGGCTTGGTGCTTTTCAATCGTCAGGAAAATAAAATAGGACATTATCAGAGTTTATTGTTATTGTTTAGTTAGTTCTAGCTGAGCAAACCTTGGAGTTGAAAGCAGAAGTCCTACTCACTAGCATCTGGATTGGATCATATCATAGATAAGTGAACTGACTTATTTTAACTGACTTATCGAACGTGACTTATTAGTTGGTGAAGCGTGATAACCTTATCTCATAAATCACCACTTACGATTGAAATATGATATTTTACTCCAACTTAATGTCTCCAGACTTGAATAGTTTATGTTTGAATAGATTAGCAGTTTATGAGAATCGAATTTATGATCAATAATATTGAACTTAATTTAATCATAGACCTATTTTCCTTAATGATCATAAATTCGATTCTCATAAACTATCATAAACTATATAATTTTGAAACAGAAATTATTCATAATGGTTCAAAAGTCAATATTTCATAAATATTAAATATTTATTTACATCCACTCAATATTTTTATAGAATAATCAATAGTCCAGCTTCAAATCACCTATCAACTAGTCTTAATATTGAAGTTTATGTAATCATAGACCTATTTCCCTTAAAAGACTAGTTGATAGGTGATTTAAACCTGGACTATTGATTATTCTATAAAAATATTGAGTAGATGTAAATAAATATTAAATATTTATGAAATATTTTTCAAATATTTTAAATATAAAGTTTCAAATTTTTTTACCCAGAACTATAAATTATAATCATCTTCCACATGGTGAAGTGATTAATCTTTATTGTTCCCTTCCACACAAAGGGGAAATTCGTACTAAATACCATTATGGATTTGAAAGCATTAGTACATAGGAAATCAAAAAATAAAGTTTAAACTAACAATTACTTCACATTTGGAAGGTTGAAATGCTGTATAAAACTTCAAAAATTGCAAAGGTTGTTTTAGTTTTAAAGCGTGTATTTAGTTCCTAGTCCTATGTACTGTATCTAGTTTCAATTTCCTTTCCATTATTGCTGCTAGTACCTATTACCTCGTATTGTAGTAGTATAGTAGAGGTAGAAGCTATAAATAGCTATAGAATAGAAATCAACACTTACATAATGTGATTCATGCATTCCAATTTATTTATTTTGTGAATTTTGATGCTTTTGAGTTCACAGTAATAGAACGCAAGTAACATAATAATTTATATCATATTTTGAAAGTTTGGTTGTTATTTATTGAAGTTTTCTCAGTTTATCGATGGATAATTTGACAACTTGTGAGGTCGAACTGTTAAAGTCCTTGTGAGATTGTAAAAGAATACAGATAAAGTAACAAGTAACTTTTATGTGCTGGACAGTAAAAGATAATAGATAATAGAACAATAGTATTTTATCTCCAGATATATCTGGAATAATAAGTAGTAGATTTTGTCTTTCATAGAATACAATGTATTGTTTGTAAAGGTAGTTTTCGCTTCTGCGGCTGAGCAGCAGACTCCGGCTACCGTTAGTCAAAATAGCAACTTTTCAAACAAAAAATTGTACCTACTCGTATATTAAATACTGAATATTGATAAATTCAGTGAATTAACAATATTCATACTAAATGGTTCCTATTTTTGCATGGTTATTCTTGTATATTTTCATTTCAAGTTTAAATTAGTTGCAATTTTAACTTGAATTAATTGGTTGCTATTTTAAATTAGTTGCTATTACTAACGGTAGCCGTAGTCAGCTGATCAGCCGCAGAAGCGATAACCTACCTTAAGACAGTCCACAATTGAAATTTGTATTGTGAGAAAGTCACGCTACCCACCTTGAAGCCTCAATGCATATTAAAATTGAAGTGAAATCATATTCATCTTTTTGCCATTAAAAAATTATATTATGCAGTGATTAGATGACATGGAAAGCTTATCTAATCAGAAGTCTAGATGACTAGAGACTCCAGTAATTATTATTTTGTCTAGATGACTAGAGACTCCAATAATTATTATTTCGTGTACCTCAGTATAGGCTATCATGTTCTCATCATACACTTCAGAATTTTCACTGATTTTTTTTGAGGGTAATGCCCACATGAGCTCTAGGCTTGTGCGTGGGTAGTGAGAGGGGTGATGAGAGATGACGACTGTTTTTAGGCAGTCGGTTCTCCTCCGAAAGACGGGAGTGGCCGTTTCTGTCAAAATCCGTTCCGGCAACTGTATTCGATCTTGGAACCTTTGGATTATCAGACAGGCGCTTATCGCCCTCGGTTACGGACCACTCAAATAGAACAGAAGTCAAAAAATCAATTGTGCTTTAAATTTGAATCCGATAAATTCCTGCAATAATATATTGCTTATGATAATTGCTACAACAGGCATAAAGTAGTGACCCACTTGCTGTCATACATACGATTCTTTCCAATTACTAGCAGCCAAGCGTACTGTTTCGACATTCGTCTTGGCGTTTGGACTTTGAATCACAGACGACGACTGTACTTTGTTTGCGCCAGTTTTGAGAGTGCTTTCGTTTAGGAGCTGAGAGAGAGTTCCTTCAGATTTTCATTGGGAGTGTGTGGAGGTGTGGGTGGAGGGTGAGGGGAGGGTGAAGCCGCTGAAATATATACCCACATGCCGGCCTAGGCTCCCTCATATCACCCTATCGCACTAACACTCGCCCTACAATAATTTACAAAGCGAAATCTTGCGACAGAGCAAGATGCTGCTACTTCTTCAACCCCCCCCCCCCCCCCCCCACCCACCACCCCATGTCACCACCCAAGCTATTTTTACACATTTGTACGAATTACTGCGGAAGCCCGAAATCTTCTTATAATTACATCTTTCGCCAAGTCTGCCACCACCGCTATACGCTTTAAAGCATCACTGGGCTTCTCGTTCATTTGCGCTCTCTCTCTTGTCATCATATTATCTGTGACGATATAGGAAAGTTTATCAAACAGTGTGCATGATGTGGCTGCAACCAACGATTGAATTTAATTTCCCGAAATCACTGTTAGAATGGGATACGTAAATGCATTTCACGTGGTTATTGTAATTTGTGATTCAGGAAGGTGCTGAGTTTTGAGTTTTGGTTTTTTTAGTTTTTTTTGCAGTTTTCAATTGCTCCTGAAAATTGAAAAGATTTAATGATTTTCTTAGGGCCGTTTCATGAGATTTACCCAAGTCCTAGACCAAAACGGGTGGCTACCGTAGCATCGACAAACGTTTGTCTCGACAGGTTAGTGGGTTAGCAGCATAGAGAGCCCTTAGTACATAGTATCGAGGCTAACGTTTGTCGATGCTACGGTGGCCACCCGTTTTAGTCTAGGACTTAGCTAAATCCCGAGCTCATGAACCGGCCCTTATTGATTCTCTGTGATTGTAGAAGTTCTATGATTTTCTATTTGTTATTGTTGAATCAGTTTATTACCACGTCATAGATAGCTATTTAAAGAAAAATATTTTGAAATAATAAATGAAGCAATGATAATCTGATAAAATGAATAAAACTTTAATAAATAATAATTTCTTGAAAAAAATTCGGACATTGAGAACGGATTTTCTTGAAAAGTATGAGAAATTTGTTAAAAGATTCGGAAAATGAGTGGATTGGATCACAACCACTCATTGGGGAAACTACGGAACGTGGACATTTTAAATTTTATCGTGAGAATAGCTTACAGAAGTATTTTGAAGGAAAACCCGGAAGTTTATAGCGTGATGAAATGAGAAATAATACCTCAAACGCTGTCTATCGACGACAAAAGGGAACTAAGTTAGAACTGGTACTATCTACTATCCGTTAATGCTCGACTTTCATTGGCCAGCTCCTCCCAGTGTTAAAAGTGGGAGTGACAGGTCTCGTCCAATCACAGTGCTCCATCGTAGCGTAAAAGTTCAGTTCAGCCATTTTGTTCTGAGAGGCTGCCATTTTCTTAGCCAATATTATCAACCTGTGCAGTTTTAGATGAACTTTTCAAATTATTTGATCAATTTTAATAATTACCCACATTTGTAAGTAACATTATTTCATTAGAAGAATAAATAAATAAAAGCAATAAATGTTACACAAGTGAAGAATCTGAAGAAATGGGCATACATATCGTATATTATCGACCGTGTTTCAATGGTTTCTTCTTTTAGTTTAAAAAAAATACCGTGAGGGAGCTTTTTTCGGATTTTTATTAGGGGGCTGGTCCCAAATCTAGGGGGTGCGTCATCAGGCTTTGGGGTTGGCAGCGTTATTATCCATCAAAACATGACGATCACGTTTTACAAAACTTATAGAGAACAACAAAGCTCAAGGTATCAAAACTCAATGTACCAAAGCTCAAGATCATATGGGCGAAGCGTGGTATGCTTATTTGTTCATCGCCGGGTATAGGGCCTATTCACTATAGGAAAGGAAATATACCCGGCGATGACCAAATACATACCACGCTTCACCACTACATTTTATGGCATCATGTAAATTATATTCCCATTAAATTGAATTGTAAATTTCATCCACACGATGCATAGAAAGCATGCGAAGAAGCATCGTTCGGTTTCGCCCTAAAACGATTTCAAATTCCGTTTATTAAACGCAATGCACAAATTTATAAACTAATGCAGCAATAGACAGTGCATCCTTTTCGCGGGAATGAGAGTGACTCAATATGAAGTAAATAGCCATGAAGTACGTTCTCCATACTTATGTGGTGGATGTTGTCGCCATGGTGTGGTAGAAAGAAGATTGCACCCCATTGGAGTTTTACATCGGATGCATTTTGTTTTAGGCCGGGAAGATGTCAGCTGTAACCAGCTAGAGTATTTGCAACTGACATTATAACGCTCGCTGCCAACTGCCTAATCCCGTTCAAGGTCCACTTAGTTCCAACACAAATGCAGGAGGAAGGAAGAAAGGCATCCAGAACGGAAGGGAAAAGAATTGCACTAGACGGGAAGGGCACTAGAATTGCAGAACGTTGAGCAGATTTCATAGAGAGGGGTGACAATTAGCGGTAAACAGGCCGAGATACGTTTCTCGCATAGTAATGTCCTGCAACTCGCGGAAGCTTGCCAACATATTTTCCATCGTCGTGAAGCTTGATAGGACTCATGGCTCGAATTAAAATGGTCTACTCTTTCTACAGATCACATGCAACATACAGGGTGCACTTGTCCGAGGGGTGGTATATTTTCTCATCAAAACTACAAACATAGATTCCAAACTGATGAGTTTTGTGCGGTGACACTTCCCTAGAAACCTATAGAAACTGCTTAAACGATTCGTCTGAAACTAATATCATAGACTTACTATACAACTGCGTTAGTCTATGCTAATACTTATATTGATGAGTTTTTTGAGGTAGCGTTTTTTTTTGTCACCTATTCTTGATGCTTTAAACGGTTCAACTAAACGAAAGATCGCTGAAAACTGATGAAAAAATTAAGAAGCAAAAATTGATGAGCAGAAAGAAGAAGATGGAAAGAAAGTAGAAGATGGAGAGAAAGTAGTAGATGGAGAAAAAGTAGAAGATGTAGAGAAAGAAGAAAATGGAGAGAGAGAAAAAATGGAGATAAAGAGATGGGAAAGAAAGAAATGGAGATAACCGGAAAGAAAGTAGAGGATGGAGAGAAAGTAGGAGATGGAGAGTAAGTAGAAGATGGAGAGAAAGTAGAAGATGGAGAGGAAGAAGAAGATGGAGAGAGAGAAGAAATGGAGATAAAGAGATGGGAACTCTAAAAAGGGTGAATAATTCTAAAAAGTAGAATTGTCAAATCACCCGGGCACTTGAAGTACATCGGAGCGTCATATAGAAAGTCTAATTTGTCCGATGACATAATTATTTTTCAATGATTCACTGATTTCACCTTGTGAAAAGCATTATTTTATCAATACGCTCCACTACACAACTTACGCACTGCAAAGCTGCTGGTAATATGTGAAATTATAATGGTAATGAAAAATAGAACCTTCTCTCTTCGCGAGGTCTACTAAGCGGTATATTTTCCTCTTCGAAACTAGTATAGCGCTATCAACTGGAATTTTGTTGGGTGACTGCCATTTCTCTATGATACCAGCAAATTTAGAAATTCTATGCTTTACATGTAGTTAGTGCATACCTTTAGGCATGGGAATTATCAGTATCAAGACAAGCGCTTTTAATGTCCTATATATTTTACAAATGACTGGGAAAATATTGCATTAGGATTCAAGCTTCAGTATCTCCATGCTTGTTTAGTGTTTTTCACAAAGTAAACATTACTGGGAACGAACGTGTGACAGAACGCTCGGATTGGATTGGATTCAATATTCAATCATCGAACGGATTGGAAAATCAATCGTCTGCGCCTTGATAACTAGAACTCGATTGATCAAGTAGAAAGTTGTGATAATTCATAAGTAATTTTCAAAAATGAATATCTCCTTCTGGTACTCTCAATATTGTTGATGAGAATTTTTTGATAAGTCAGTTAAAACTCCCAAGAATTATAAGCATACACCTTTTTTCTACTAAAGTCTAAATGAATGATAGAATGACTCCTCTTCTGTTGAAGAGGAAAACAGAAAGACGATTTTCAAAATCAACACAATACAAAATCATGTCATGCATGATTAATGAATGAATGAACTTTTACTTGAATAGAAAACCAATTAAATCAAGCTTATCAAACATTTAAATATTGTACAATATTGATAGAGGCCTAAGCATTTAGTCGAGTTGATGATTGTTAACACAGAGAAGGAAGAACAGAGGTAACATTCACACGGGACATTGTTACGCCTAAATACAGTTGCAATTCATATCGGTAGCCATGAATTGCGTCTGCAAATGTTGATTTCTGTCAAAGTTATGTTACAACTACAGTTGTTGTCGTGGTAGAGGGGAGTGGCATTCCACAATTCCCTCTCCTTAGGCGGAAAACAAAGAACTTGGGACATTTTCAATGCTTGGGTCCCATTTAGCGTAACACTAGATGGGTCCTCTGTTCTTCCTTCTCTGTGTTGTTAAACTCAGGTTGATCAATAATATTGTAATCTTAAATCCAATCAATTGAATTTAAATTATTCAATTGTGAATCCAACCAATTTTCATCGTGGACAGAAATGGATCTCCAATACAATAATATCGTAACAATTACATCTGATTCGATTTATATTACTGGTGATTAATTAAAAAAAAAAACGTCTCCAGTTCTAGACAACATAATTTTGATTAATTACCTACTATGCATTTAATAGCAATGTAATAATAATTGCAATATCCAATTACTCCTTTCATCTATGATGCCACTGGTCAACAATATAACAACAGTTATGAGAGGAGTTATTTTCCCCTTATATCTCGCCTGCTTATGTGTGTCCGAAATAAGTGAGTAAAATAAATTCTATGATTACTTGGCCTTCTAGAACTCTTTCCCAGTGGTTTTGTTAGTTGCATATAGGCCCAATAAAAAAAGAAAAGGCTAGAAGCGAATGGTCTGCTCTTGTAAAATCGGCGCTCATCGCCTATAGGACGACTGCAGGAAAACATATTTCGTCTTCACGAAAAGTTTTTCACATGCCAAACTTTCACTCTTGGCTATTATACCATTTCTCCGCCTCAACCTCCACTGTTCAACGATTTGATGGTTACCACAATAAGCTCTAAAAGGAATGTGGCATCTTTTGGAGGCCTATAGGTTGTTTACATTATTTATCAAAGTTCATTTTTTTATCATCAAGAGTTAGGCCTACACAACAAATCTCAGCTGATTCATATTTATTGAAATTTTCTATTTTGATAATTAGAGACTAACCATCAACTTAAATCATCAAAATATCAGTCCCCATGATGAAATAAAAACACAAATGTTGTCTTTTTCTACTTACATAGTTTTATTTAAACAAAACTTAAGTTTCGATGCTCATGGCATCATCATCAGTTTGTACGAATAAAATTAATAAAACTATGTAAGTAGAAAAAGACAACACTTGTGTTTTTATTTCATTATGGAGAAATTCTACAATATTTCTGAAAACAGTGTCAAATTTAATACCAGTCCCCTCTGGAATAACGGATCTATTTTTTCCCCCTCCTGATAAGAGATAAACCATTTATAGTATCAGTTCCCCTTTGAAATAACGTATAATTAATCTTGATTTTTATCATTTTTCCATCCTTATAAGAGATAAATCATCGACAGTATCAGACGCCCTATGAAATAATGAAAATTCATCTGAATTTTTTATTTTTTATCTTGATAAGAGACAAACAAACCATCAGAGCGCTCATTTTAAATACCATTTTCCTGGGGTAATTCGCGCATGTAATCAGAGAGTGAGCAGGAAACTCTTCCTGAACCCCAGAAATTGATATTTTTCTGTGTGGGAGCTGACATTTCCCCAGTGAAACGAGACCGCTGCAGCAAAACCAATCCAATACAAAAGTTGAGTGCATTGCGTAAATTGATCAATTCCATTCAGCCAGGAATGGGCTGAATCCTGAATGGTCTTGCAACTAGAGGTTCCAGTCAGGACGCAAAGTAGAATACAAACTAGTTCCGCCAGGAAAACATACTTGAACATTACTGTATCAATTACTACAGTATATTACTGGAAAACGTTCCAGCACCATTCTATTAGGCCACATGAAATTTGCAACGAACTCATATTTTTGTATATTAGTGGAGGTAAGTAATATCGCGGTAATTATCCAAAGAACTCGAAGTTGTCTTTATTCATAGAACCACAAATTTATTTAAAAATCAATATCTTTCAATTCTCACATTTCTATAAATTTCTGATTGTGACAACTCCGATTGTTTTCAAGATTAATCGACCATTAAGGACTTGGCCTATGTCATTCAGCTGTTCTCACTCCATGAAACCATCCATCCCTATGAGGAAAGCTCATCCATCTATATGTACCATATAGAATATATATATATCATAATTATATATACATCTATCTATATGGTATATAATATAAAAGCGAAATTTATTATAATATTGAAATAATTGTAGATAAGTGAGGTGATAACTTGAAATTTGTTGAATGAATGACTAAGAAATTCCGAATGATTTTTGTTATTACATTACAGGATTGAAGTCGTATACGCGAAGGCCCAATAATTCTAATATCTAATTTTTAAGGCCTTCTAGAAAAAAATCAGCTATACTATCGAAAACAAACAATGTTTGTAAAAAAATTCATAAACTATTGAAATATCTTAATAAGAGGTCAGTGAAAAATCTACATTAATTCATCTATCAACTAGTGTGCATTATTGAAATCTCTTAATAAGAGGTCAATGAAAAATCTAGAAAATGATTTAATATTATGTATGATTATAACGGTTTTAAAAAGAGATAAATATATGAAGGTATCACAGCTATGTGTGAAAGATTCAATCTGGATTGAATATTTGTGATGAGGAAGAGATCCTCGGTGGGGGCTTTCTCGCTTGTTTGGTCTATTATTAGAATGAGTTTAATACCCATATGCTAGGGCTGAAAAGAACATACATCTTCTGTTTTTGTTGTATCTCAGCTGCTACACCACTTCCAAGGTTTTATTTAGAAATAATTGAACGTTGTTAATAATAAAATCATACACGAGCAATGCATGCTATTAGTTGAAGTTAATGCTATCTGTTCACGTTTAGGCTACAGATACACTGAAAAAGAGGCCAACGCTGAGATTATGTCGCAGTTGAAAAAGAGAGGTAAACTTGTGAAGTTGAAATCAGTTTAGTTGATCATACTACTTATCAGTTTTCTTGATTGACTTGAGGCTTGGCTCTAGACGAGGCTTACCGTCAAATTCTCTGCTGATTTCAGATTATAATTGATGCTCAATGAATATAGAATGATTAAAAAATAATTGCATTCAAAAATTATGATTGCATTAAAAATCCCAAAACCCTACTCCCTATTCCAATTGTGCATTGGTATAATAGTGGAATCGCTGCTAAGCTGACTTCGAATTATAATCGATGTTTCAATGAATATAGAAAAATTAAAAAAATTGTTATTGAAAAATAGAGATTGCATTCAAATTGCTCTGTACTACTTGTATTTCATGTTACAAAATTCCACTTTATATTGTAAATAATTTTTTTATGAATAAACTTTCATCTCATTTGATTTGACTCAATTCTTTAGGTAGATTGATTTCGATATCTGCTGTACTGATTAAATGACTTTCTCATATTGTTTATTACATTCTAATTTGTTTTCCATCTTGTTTGCAGGATGCAATGACGCAGATAGAGACGAACAGTCTCTGAAAAACGACTCCCGGGTTCCCAGCCTCTAGGAAAGTCTTCACTAATGGGGCTGGTAAGTACTTTTATTAATCATAAAAATACTCATTCTCCTATGATACCAAAAATATTACTCCTAATATCTTACTCTCTTATGATTCTAATATTTAATACATAAAAGGTTATTTACGACTGTAAATATTTACATCGATAGTAAATACGCTAGTAAAACTCGTCGTAAACGTTCTGGTGTCTTCAGTTTCTAAGGAAAAATCTACGGAAATCTTCCCATTATTATTAATTAGTTCGATAAGTGGAGACTATCACTGTTCCTGTGCAATTATCCTGTATATATTCATCATACAGGATTACTAATCATGTAGAAATTATCCTATTTTCATTGTATGAAGCTCTCATTGAAATAGATAAATCAAATTTGTCTCTACTTCATGTATGCATCAATCAAAATTTTAATTATCATTCATTGTTTTTTTATTTATTCTTAAAACGAATTAAATTATTTTATTACATAACATTGCATTAAACATTTCGTGACATAACAACAAATTATACAACACACATCTCTATAAATATAGTGATAATAATATTTATATTATCAAGAAAATATGTGATAATAATATAATATAAATTATCATTCATTTGGAGCTATTCTGCTTGAAAATTGTTTTGAATAGTGAATACTCCGATGCACTCAAGCACTAGTTTAACGGCATGTAATGGACAGTTGGAAGTTTAACCCTGTCGTAAATAACACCTCATGACTGGAACTGCCGACAATACCTTCTACACGGTTTTGCTTGATAACTTAAACAAAGGAGGCTTGCGGGTTACGAATTCAGGGGAATACTCTGAGCCGGAGTTGAGCACCAAAACATTATGAAAAAGAGCACGAAAACCTTCAATGCATTTAAATGTTTAGATCCATTAAGAAAGTAGCTTTGATCCCTTATCTGTCTAAAGCAAAAACCGATAAAATAATAAAGATAAACGAAAGCAAATAATTTTGGAAATAATACATTTTTGGTCGCTACTTGAAGTTTTACTAAACAAAAATAAAGAAAATGAAACATTTATTTGAATAAAGCTCTATCCAACTGCTTCAGAAGCTTCATCCGCAGTTCCGAAAACGGCAGCTAATTCAATAGATAACAATGTCGAATAGAAATTAAGACTGTTAGAAAGTTTGTTTTTGAAAGACATTGAATTTCAAGAGGATCAATATTATAGCCTTCTTGTTAAAAAAAATGTCTACACAGAATTTTCGTATCATTTTACATTGTTGGTTCATCACTAAATCTCCAAATCAGTGAATTGGTCTCATAATTATACTGTTCATGATTGGTTCCTTCCATAAATGAAAGTAGTATCTTCTTAGGAAAAATTCATGTTGCGCGGAAAACAAGACAACAAATATAGGGGAAGGTTGACATCATTTTGCTATTCTTAAAATTATTTAGATGTTTTTTGCTGCGAATGTTGCTCACAAAGGTGTAGCCTTATCTATCTTCTTATCCAGTGATATTCATTTAATTTGTCACTTGGCATTGAATAGATAAATAGATAAAGAGATGTTATTTCTTTGCCATCGTACTCTACGGTTATCAGCAACGTCAAGAAATGATATCTCTCTCTATATATCTATCCATCTATCTAATTTCAAGAGTCAAATTAAATGGATCCGATTATACTCCTTCACTAGACTTTTCTATTTATAGTCCTTCACTATGCTGTCTCTTCCAAAAGCTATAGCCCTTCACTATGCTGTCTCTTCCAAAAGCCTCTTCCAAAAGCTGTCTCTTCTATATTTCTATTGTCTCTTGCTATATTGTCGTTTCTGAAAGCCTTCTTCATCTTTTTATACTCTTCTATATTATCTTGTATATTATTTTTATCCCAACACATGGAAATTTTTGATGAAATATGTACTATTTTCCTCTATAGACCATTCAGTTATAATCTCGGTGGTGCATTCCATACACTGTTTCATTGGCCTCAATAGCCTGTACACTGAGTAAACCATATTGTTCTAGCCTGCATTCTATTCTAGTAGCCTATCTAGTTTGCACACTCAAAATCGCGGTGCATATTAGCCGTTTTCTAGCTTGTTTTTTATTTATAACGCTGCTAGCCGTTGCATTTTCCGCTCCACGATAAGAGTTTTTATTTCACGCGCTGAAATAAAAATACGACTATAGTCGCCCTATTCCAGATGAAAAAATCAAACGCAACGAACTCGTGAGGGAAGCATTATAATACGCCGGGGTAATTACAGCTGCTATCTAACTGCAGCAGTGAACGTTTGGCTTTGACCTCTATAATATGGACAGACTCGGGGGACTTGATATCGGCACTCTCTACTCATCTAAATTAGGCTATGCAGTGCTTAAAATGCCCTATTCTTTTCCTTCGATCAGCCTGGAGAGATGTTTTCCAAAATCTACACTGTATAGATCAACATAAAATATATAGAACACCAGTGCACAGATATAAAACAGTACATAACAGGATTGCTATTATTTAATTTGTTTTAGATGAATTTTTATTTATGTTCATAGATTAGATAATCTACTTTATTCATGTAGATTGAAACATACGTCCTAAATTCTAGATCACGATAGTTATCACAATGAACGTCGTTTAAAATTAATGTAATTACAGTAGTATTCGAATTCACTGAACAAAACATCAGTTAAAGGGATTTATTGAATTATAATATTATATAGATATATTAAGTATTGAATCTGGTTTAAATCTAGATTATGGAATACTAATTGAATTCTAGAGTATGATACTTATATAATGAACGTCATTGAAAATAACAGTAATTGCAATTCTTGATTAAAAAAAAGAATAAACTATGAAAGTTTATTTGATGATATGGATTCATATATATCCATTTAAATCCCATAGGCCTAATAATAATATTATAGAATAGATGATCCCCTTAATTTGGTTGGATAATTTCATTCAATACAAAACTATACTTGATTCGAAAGCAATATAATATTTGAGCATTCAGTTTTGTGTTTACGACTAGCTAGAAGGTTCTACGTAGAATTTAAAAATCTATAGACTTTCATATAGATTTTTAGCACCACACA
Source organism: Laodelphax striatellus (assembly GCA_017141395.1). Classification (NCBI taxonomy): domain Eukaryota; kingdom Metazoa; phylum Arthropoda; class Insecta; order Hemiptera; family Delphacidae; genus Laodelphax; species Laodelphax striatellus. The sequence goes on along the minus strand of CM029544.1, from coordinate 18,454,773 downwards.
TTATAAATCTTGAGCTTAGCTATGTCTATGTATTTGAATTATGTTCCAACTTGATACGGGATTAGCAGTAAATGATGAATAGAATACCTTAATATTTCCATGCATCTGAGAACAGGTTTCATAACCCTGAAAACGTTAAATAATATCCATATCTCTTGTCGCCTCTCTGTCGCGAGCAATAGCTGGCTCCATCATAGCCCAGAATTCAACAAATAGAAGTTCAGACTCAGGAAGCTCAAATATCGATTTCAGTGATGATTCTTCACAAACAGTCTTCAAATGAGAGTTTCCTATGAAAACTTGCGAGCTTCAGCTTCTCTCACTGGTTTATTATTTTGCTGACATTTTTAAATGGTGAGGAAATATTGGAGATCAAGGGTATCAGGCTATGGAAGATTATTGATTTGAGGAATTGTAGAGGGTGTATACTAAAATGTTCATTATTGGGCTTCTGCAGCATGATATTTCATATGGAGAACTGATAATATTTATCAGTTCTTTATGAAAGGAGAGCAAATAATATGGTATTAAAGTAATATTTGCACTAGATGTGTGTATTTCCTGTTAGTATAGTGAGAGTATCCTATTTCTATAGTTTTTTATTTATGTAATTAACCTGTTCTTCATAACAATCCAATGCATTTAAATATCCTTTGAATAGATTTTTAAGAAAATATCTGAATAATGTAATAAGAAATCTAAATCGTATAAACCTCACTTCAAAGAGCCATTGAATCTTCACTGAGCTACAAATTATTAGAGTCATGTCAACTTGAAATACTGCAGTCATCATAGTAATAATTGCGTGTACTGTTGTCACATATAATGTTCGAAAAAAGTGTTTTTTTTTTTTTCAAATATTTTTATATTTGAAACCTCTAATATTTCCAACATTCTCATATTAATTTGGTTAGTCTATGTTAAATAGATTCACTTGAATGTTAAAAGTTTTACTTCGAATGTTAAAAATTTGTGTTTCCAACGTTTTTGTTTGTTTTATTTGTGTATGGTGCTAGCAAGTGTTGCATGTTAATGGAGAAATGTGTAAGCTCCGGATTGTGAAGAAAGAGTGAGAGAGAAACAAAAAAAAATTGTCACAAATCAAAGAACGGAGCACGTGGGTGGTTTTCGCATTTTTCGTGCGGAAAAGACTCGACGGGTCCGCTTTTCCGAAGGGACGCTTTCCCAGGCTGGTTTAGGGGTGGAGGGGGGAGGGGTTAAGGCGACACTACGTCGCCGGTCGAGTCACCCCCCACCTCTCGCCATCATGGACTCCCAACAAAGACCCCCTCACGTAAACACTAGCTATCCTCCTAATAACTGTACTCTCTCCCATAATTCCGATATAGGCCTCTGTCGCACCTAGTGCAGTTCAGTTTACTTTCTTCTCTCTCTGTCTCCACAGCATACCTAACGCATCATTTATCTTTCTCTCTTTCTCAAAACTTCCTCTCTCATCGTTCCTATCAGAGTTTCCCTTTATCCCATCATCTTTCTTTTTCATTCATATTCATTCCACACTCCCCAATTTCCTCTCTCTTCCTCTCTCCCCACTCTCTTCCTATCTCTCTCTCTCTGTTCCTCACTATCACCACATCTCCTCACTTTCATCTATTCTCTCCATCTCTCATATCCATATCTTCTATCTCTTGTATCCATTCATCTGATGCCGCAACACTATTTTTCAATGAGGCTAACTAACTACTGTTTCCTTTTTGTATTTCACGTATTATATTTTGTATTGTTTTTTGGTTATGATATTTAAATTGATTAAATAGATAAGAATCTTAGCATCTATCTATCTCTCATAACCGCGCATACCTCTATTTCTCACATATATATTTCTCTGTCTTCTACATCCATATCTCTCTATTTCTCATAGAAATATTTCTCTATCTTCTAAAACCATACTGCTCTATCTCTCGTAACGATGTATCTTGATCTTTCATTCTATGTAAGTCTCTGACATACATTTCTCTCATTTATCCTTTCTCAGATATTTCTATTCCTTCCATATACTAGTCCCTCTACCTCTCATATCCATACCTCTCTATCTCATATTCACATCTCTCTATTCCTTATATACATGTCTCTTTATCTCTCGTCTTTCTAGATATCTCTATCTCTAAAAACCCATCACACTATCTCTCACATACGTATTTCTCTATCTTTTCATTCATATCTACACCTTATTTAATATTCTATCTCACTCCTTACTATCCATCAAATCTCTTCCCCCTCTCTCCCTTTCCTTGACCTGTGAAAAAAGGATATCATTGGACATCCTTTCCAAGACTGGACATTCACATGATCTAACTTCGCCGTTTCATATTGATACACCATAATCATATTTTTCGTTTTTCTTCACATCTTCACATTTACAATTTATTAGTTTATCTACAGTAGTAATTCAAGTCGATATATTTGTAATCTACAAAAATAAACTGAATAGTCTTATCTAATCTCTCACTTTGATTTTCTTCAAATCCTCCCATAAACTCTTCTGTTATCTATTACCTCACTCTCATCCATATTTCCATCTCTATCTACAATTATTCTATCTCACTTATTACTTTTTCATCCATTCTTTTCTTTTTCTTCTCCTCTCTCGTCTTCTATTCTCCTTCTCTTTTTTATCTTCTTCGTTCTCTTTTCTTCTCCATTGCTCCTGACTCCATTTCAAAAACAGTACAATCTCAGCTTACTCTTGAAATATTTTAACCGAATTTATAAAACAAAACAATAAGTACAGCCAGCAATAAACAGGGTTGTCTTCGTTTCAGCCCTCCCGCATAATTTCCAGTCCTAGACATTTCTCTCATTCAAATATAGAGCTCTGTTTTGGGATTATTTTTGGAGTCTGTGGTTACACTGTGTATATTTTCTGGAAGAAATATTTTTATCTTCAGCTAAAACTTTTGCTAGATTGAATTGCTCTTGTTGTATTGTATTGATAATGATGGCCATCTATATTAGAAGAAATCATCAGCTAATAGAATTAAGGACAGTATTTATGAATAATAATATATTATAAATATACTAATATTCACTATACTTTCATATATTATAATTAAACTATTATTATATCAATGAATAACTATTGTATTGCTACAATAAACAGTTGTACTTGATAGAATATCAATGTTAGGCCTAAACATTTCCCTGCTTCCAGTTCACATGCTAGTTTCCATTCTACTGAATCAAGTTTACTTCTCAAATGTCATTTGAAGATGTTCTATCTTGATAGAGATTATCTAGTAGAGATACTCTATTTACGAAAACCAATACTGTATTCTTTTCACTGATATAATATTCAGCTTGATAGACCATGGTTGAAGATTCAGTTTTCCTTAAACAAAACGAAATTTAATCAAAACGTTGTGGAAACCATTTAATGTCCTCTCTGTATATTAGTAGGCTGTTTGAAGAGAATTTACCCTGGAAATTATGTTACCATGCTGTTTATTATTATTAATAGTAGAAATTATTAGTAGGCTGTTCTGGCTGTTTGAAGAGAATTTATTCTGGAAATTATGTTACCACAATATTCACCACCCTATTTACTATTTGTGGGTTACAGCTCACACTTCATTCTATGTAACTCCATCGCAAAATTGATTGGTTATGTTGATAATACTGTAATAATAATAATCTTCAGACACTCATTTTCACACTTGATTCGATGTAACTTGTTTTTGGTCCACCTCGAAATTGATTGGAGCTTGATAATGTTGTTCATAGACCAATATTTTATTATTTTGTACAGTTTGAATGGATTATTGCTGGGAGGGATGAACATTTATTTTGTTCTTCATTTGAAGATAGTTTGTGATAGGCTATTGTTCACTATTAAACCTATGATAATGTTTCTCATATACTATTACTCTTATTAAATTATATAGGCTACTTATTGGGTCCAACTCAAATAAATTATTGTTGAGAGGGATAAACATTAATTGTTCCTAATTTGAAGATGGGTTGTGATAGGCTATTGTTCGTAGCATTGAACACAGCTGTCGCCTTCATATTGATTTGGTCTCAGCAATAACAGCCTCCTTATCGCTCCTGAAACAATATTTTTGCTCATAGCTCGGGTGGATTCGCCCCCAAGAAACCGTGCTCATTAAGTGCGTTTGCCATGAAATTTGCGATTAACAACAAATATTCATGAACAGTTCTTGCAATAAAGTGTGGAAGTTATTGACAGTTACCTCTCCCTCCCTCATGATGACAAATTGCAATACATAGCTAATGAATTTCTCAAATTTGATAAACAAGTGGAGTAGTATCACGCACCCTACAATTTTATAGAAAGGTACAAGAAAGACGAAATAATAAATATTAACGAAATTTTGCAAGATGATTTACAAGGAGTCTTTTCTTGTTTAAACTTTGACTAAGATGATTTGCTCACGTATTTATTCATTCACACTAGAGCAATGTTATATTTTCTCTCTTAAAATAAAGAATTATCTCATCACATATTACCTCTGATAAAGCCTTAATATAATTTTGTATTGAGTCACATGCTATTTTATCACAGTAATAAGAGATATCATCATTTCAAATTTTTTTTTGTTGCAATTAGTTTTTGACTGGTTTCAATAACAGAAAAGTAGATTCTATGTATGTAATAATGAAATATAGATAATAGACTCTTGTGTGTTTCATTGGGAAATGTGCTACCAAATGATTCCATGTCTGGAGTAATTGATGATCAAGTCATGAATGAATGGACTTATTTTTCAGATATGGGTAAAGCTGAAAAGCTTTATGGTCATGAATAAAGAAATAATATGGTCATGGGTAAAGCATATGGTCATGAATAGTATAAGTTACACATAATATTATAGTCATGAATAATATGGAGATATATTGATAATTATAATATGGAGGTAACTGGTGTCATTCTTCAATCTGAGCTGAAATTCAACTACCATGTGAGGAATTCATTTTCCACAGCATGTTCAGATTAGGATGATCTCTTGGAAAAATGGATCACTTCTTTCGAATTGTTTTTATTTTTCTAATAATTTATTGTTTGTCATGAGTCAGTTGAAGAGTATAGAGAATAATAATAAGAAAATGTGGGATATTGGAACATTGTCCCATGAGCTCCCTCTACTGTAAAATATATTATTGAAAGCAATGCTTTACTGCCTTATAACGCCAGGGGATCGAGAATATTATCAATAATTCAAACAAATTATCTCATCACATATTAGCTCTGATAAAGTCTTAATATCATCTTGTATTGAGTCACATGCTATTTTATCACAGTGATAACATCATTTCAAACCATGACTCACTTATAGGCTTCAACTGACTGATATCGTTCACTGCTCAATGTTATGGGTGAGCATTAAAATTGAAATTCCTTCACAACACTGACATAGAATTGGTACAATATAATAAGAGATCACAATATAAGACTAAATCAGTATGATGTGAGTAGATAACTTTTTAAGTTTACATCTGTGTTGAAGCTACTCTATTTTACTCTATTGTAATCTACTCTATTGTTCACGATAATGACATTAGGAAGATATTAGTCAGTAATATATTCAATGTGGTAAAAGCTTTCGAGAATGAATATAACGGATAAAAAGATTTCACAGACCGAAGAGGGATTGCAGGAACCAATCCCACACTCTGTACATTTAAAACTATTAGTAAGAGCTTCAAGACATCTCTCGTTAATCCATGTTACAGTTACAATTGAATCCATGTACATGTTACATTTCAATATGATGACAACATTCAAACAGGTATTAAAACGAACTTTTCATTTCAATATTGCCATTGAAAGTAGTTGATCATCAAAGATCGAAAAAATTTTCTATACACAAAACACAAACAGGGATTCTACGTAATAGCAAAGAAAATCCTACTACAGATTAAATATTGTCTTTGATAATAGAATCTGAAAATCTCTACACTTCAATATTGCCATTGAAACTAGTTGATCATCGACGATCGAAAAAAAATGTTCGATACACAAAAACTAAACAAGGAACTGTTTCTATGTAATAGAAGCTGAAAATCCGAAGTACGGTAAAGGGATGAGGAATTGGGACTTTTATCTGCCAGATAATAAATCAGCGATATAGAGTTCTGTCAAAAAAGCCTCCCTGCGCTCGAAATGTGAGCAAATACTCGTCTACTGTGCCCAAGTGCCAAACAACTGTATCGCTCCACTCTAAAATAGTTTTTCGCAAACATCGATTAGGTTGAAAAGAACTGCACTTTTCTAAAAGAGATACATTAGGAAAGGGGGTGCTCTCGAGAGAGAGAGTTAGTGAGTGTGACAGAGAAAGATTGAATGAGAGAGAGAGAAATAGAGAGTGAGTGAGAAAGAGAAAAGAGTTTTTGCAAGAATCACTCTGGAAAATTGGTTCGGCGTGTTTGTATACAGCAATTGTTTATAACAAACTGTAAACGAGAATTAAATTTGACACACTTAAGAATACTTTTGGGATGAGGTCAAAAACACGTGTATTCAGTTCAATACCATTGCTTCCTGACCAATCTAATACTAATTATTATTGTTGCAAAAGTATTTGAATAAATTATGGATAATACTTATGAATAATTATTTAATACTAAATTTATGGTTAACGTGGAGTTTTGCTTCAACTGATGTGACTTATGAATATATTTTGTGCGGAAAACTACAGTTGCTAAATTATATATTTTGCTCTCTTCTAAATAACTTCAATAATCACACAATATTCAAAAATTATTATTAATTAATATCCATAACTTCTATGGAATGATTATGATTGAAGTTATCTCATGAATTAAAATTGTCTGGCAAAATAATAGCCATAGCTCTAGGTACACTTCACCAAATATAAATATAGGTACTCATATTCATCGTATCGAGTTTATGATCGACGCTTGCTGAGAAGGAGTAATACAAAATCAATAATTAAATGAATATATAGTGATAAAATATTAAACGATTGACAATTTATCTGACAAGTCTTATCTTGTAGCTAACTTTCAATTACATTACAAAAATGTTGTGTATGACTTATCACATTTGTTGTATTATCGTATCGATATTATACAATATAATTATAACGCTGTACGATTTTTAACGATATGAATATAATATCAACGTTGAAGTATATAACGTCATAGTCACAATGCTATATAGATAGATATAGATAGTACTGCATAATTAGTGGAGTGACGTCATGATAGCAATGTTTTGAATAAAAGCATAGAGAAACTATAGCCTACTCACTAATCTGTTCTCTGTGATAGAAGGTACTTTTCATTCCCATCATTGAAAAGTGCTTTAATATTAGATCATTTAAAGTGGGGATTGGTTGTCAAGTTGTTCTTATCCAGTTGATAAGGGTTAAGACTGTCTGTACTAAGTTTAGTTAATTGTGTTAATTGTAGGTACGAAGAATATGATTCAATTTCCTCTCACTCAACTTTCACCAACAACAATTTTAATGTCTTATTATTAATTTATTATCTCTTTGTAGTTGAATATTTTTTTGCAGAAAATTCTCCCTTATATCTGTTTTATTTTAACTTCTTTCATCCTTGATTTATTTTTGTTATCATGATTCAGTGTTATGGATGATAGATCCTCCATACTTAGAATAATTTCCGAATTATTATGTATTTCATTCCATTACTTATTATCTCTTATTTTTCTCTAATGTTTACGAATATATTTACTTCAACCTCCCCAAACAATATCTTGCCATAATCAACAGTTTACGTAAATAACATACGACAGAATAGTGCTGGTAGAGAGGATAAGATTGATACATGTTACAGTAATTTTCTTTCAAACTACAAATATATAAACTCGATGGGTTTTTACCTCTATAGCTAAGTATCATCATATAGAGTTGAGTATCATTCATGTACCAAGTATCAATAAATTTAATTCTGAGAGGTGCAACATTCAAAATATGTAAAATAATCACTCCGGATCAGCTTGCATCCAAGAATTTGTACGAAAGTTTGAGGAGAAACTTTTCATAGCCTAAACAAAGCATGGATCTTCTTTAACGCTAAGTACAAAATTCGATCTCTAAAAATGATTTTCTCCTCCATGAATATAATTATGATGTAACTCATATTATTTTTCATATCTTCATATTCCTTCAATTTTTGAGCATACTTCAACCTCCCAGAACAATATATTGCCATATTTAATAATAAATATCACAATTCGAAAAATTCACCAAAGATAAATTTTTTCAATACGCTATTTTCGCCAACCACATCCTAATCTTGTTATTTTCAACATTATCAATGTCCTTCGAATGGAACATATCACGACGTAGTTCTCGGCTTCTCCGCTAGAGCTCACTACTTGCTTGAAACATAATGCATCGCCTGGTGTAGTGTGGCATCTATCGGCCGTTTCCTGAACTAAGTGAAAGCAAACCCTCACAGCTTCAACCCTGTAAATAACAAAAGCCCTGTAAGGAATTATTCAACGATAGCCCTCCTTCTTGTCGAAAAAGACAACAAATATTGCAACTCCTCACATTGTTTATTTATTGGTGGGGGTTGGTTTTTTCTGTTTTATTTTCCTCCTTGCTTTTAACAGCTGATCAAAGAGTAGGGTTCACCACAGTTTCACCCTCTTCAACCCTGAAACAACCCCAAAGTGGGGTACTGGAACTCGGCTAATGTCACTGTGAGGGAAGCCTCAGGAATTTGTTTTGGCAACATAGCCTATTGACTCACAAGTGACATTTAAAACTCAGTTTTAAAGTTTAATCTGAATAAATTATGAATATTTTCTATAAAAGCATAGTTATTATTCATCATGTATTTATTTATAAATTCTTTATTTTTATCATATTCATTTTTTGAATCATATGGTTGTTGTGACAACATTGTATCATGTGTTTTATATTATTTTATAATAGATTATTCTAGTGTAACAAGAAAAAATCTTATGATTTCATGAAGTAAACAAGGAAAATAGTGATTGTATCAATAATATCGCCAGCTACTAAATAAATAGTTGAGTTTGATGGAATAAACTCCACACGTAAGTTAAAAAATAACTAATGTAGAAATATTGTAAGAGTTCATTACGAAAAATGATTCAGATTGAAAATATATCCTACATAATCTATTCCATTATTCAAAGTATAAAAGCGCACAGTCTTACTTACAGAAAAATGACATTTGAGTAGTGGAATATACATACAGCGAGTAGTAATTTCAATTTTGACTGGATCATGAACTGAATTTTTGTTGTTTAATTTGAATTGATAAGCTTTTTGTGAAAAAAAACTGCTTAATAAGTTTTTTCGCCACACTAGGACGTAATGAACTGTTTTTCATACCTCTATTGGAGGCCGAAAATGTTCGATTTCCGGCGAGGTCAGCTGGAGGCCTGTAAACGTTTACGGCCCTAGGGCGGAAAAGAAAATGACCTTGAATCACAGCTGTTTCTATCTGAACAACAGCATTGTATGCGTTCTTGCAGGTCGGAAAAGAAAATGACCTTGAATGACAGCTGTTTCTAATCAAAAGCATTGTATGTGTTCTTGCAGGTCCTAACCTAACCTCAAAGTTTTGTTGGTTTCTAGGTTGATATTTCCACTATTTGTTTTGCATTATTTTTGTTGTTTTGTATGTTTTTGTGTTGTGGCGAAAAATAGCGTTCGCAACGCGGGCAAAAATGTTTTGCCGGCTCTCGATCGCTTCAAGTTCTCGACTTCGTCTCGAACTTGAAAACTGCGATCTCAAGCCGGCAAACAGCCATTTTCCGCCCTAGGTGCGAAATATACTATTATACTTAATATTGTATATTTTTCCCAACTAAAAACAGATTTGATTAATGTTCTATCAATTACTCAATTTTTTAAAATTACTTTTTGATTTATTTCTTAGTTATTTCTCTTCTTCTCAAATCAAAAACAATTAGATCCATAAGGTCTAACTGTTCCTATGCTATTTTCAACTGAACACCACTTAGTAACAAACTCAGTAACAAACTTGGTAACAAACTCTTTAATTGTATTCGCTGTGTTCAAACGCTTTCTGATTCTTTCCTTGATTGTTTCTCCTTTTCCTCAATTCATTTCAATTCCTCAATCAGTGGTGAAGTTTAAGGCATGCATCGCATTAAGACAATGCTATGCTTTCTGATTCTCTCCTTAGTTGCTTCTCTTGCTTCTCAATAATTATTGAGAAGTTTGTGGTGAAGTATAGTGGTGAAGTTTGAAGCATGCATCGAATTACGACTATTCTATCCTGATTCTCTTCTTGATTGTTCCTCTTTTTTTCTTAATTTCTGATCAGTTTTGAAGTTTTATGCATGCATCGAATTTTAGCGATGCTTTCTGATTCTTTCCTTAGTTATTCCACTGGCTTCTTAATTCCTGATCAGTGGTGAAAGATGGAGCATGCTTCGAACTATGGCTTTCTGATTCTTTCCTTGATTAATCCTTCTTTTCTCTCTCAATCAATGATCGCTAGGATTATTTTCTTGATTGTTCTTATTTTCTCAATTATTGATCATTGGTGAAGGTAGGAGTATGCATAAAATTATGACTCTTTCTGATCCCTTCCTTGATGTGTCTCTTTTCTCTCTCAATCCATGATCGCTGCTGAATGTTGAGGCAAGCATCGCATTATACTCTTTCTGATTCTTTCCTTGATTGTTCTTTTTCCCCAATTATTGATCATTGGTGAAGGTAGAAGCATGCATCACATTATGACTTTTTCTGATTCTTTCCTTGATTGTTTTTCTTAATTATTGATTAGTGGTGAAGGTTGATACATGCATCGAAATATGACTATTTCTGATTCTTTCCTTGATTGTTCTTTTTTGTAATTTATTGAACAGTGGAGAAGGTTAAAGCATACATCGCATTATGACTATTTCTGATACTTTCCTTGATTGTTCTTTTTTTCCTCAATTATTGATCATTGGTGAAGGTTGAAGCATGCATCGAAATATGACTCTTTCTGATTCTTTCCTTGATTGTGTCTCTTTTCTCTCTTAATCATCGATCAGTGGTGAAGGTTGAAACATGCATCGCATTATGACTCTTTCTGATTCTTTCCTTGATTGTTCTTTTTTCCTCAATTATTGATCATTGGTGAAGGTTGAAGCATGCATCAAATTATGACTATTTCTGATCCTTTCCTTAATTGTTCTTTTTTCCTCAATTATTGATCATTAGTGAAGGTTGATACATGCATCGAAATATGACTATTTCTGATTCTTTCCTAGATTGTTTTTTCTTTCTCAATTATTGATCATTGGTGAAGGTTGAAGCATGCATCAAATTATGACTATTTCTGATTCTTTCCTAGATTGTTTTTTTTTCTCTCTAAATTATTGATCATTGGTGAAGGTTGAAGCATGCATCACATTTATGACTCTTTCTGATCCTTTCCTTGATTGTTCTCTTTCCTTCAATTATCGATCAGTAGTGAAGGTTGAAACATGCATCAAATCATGACTCTTTCTGATTCTTCCCGTGATTGTTCTTTTATTCTCAATTATTGATCATTGGTGAAGGTTGATACATGCATCGAAATATGACTCTTTCTGATTATTTCCTTGATTGTTCTTTTTTCTCAATTATTGATCATTGGTGAAGGTTGAAGCATGAAGGTTGAATCAAATTATGATTCTTTTCTTGATTGTTTCTCTTTTCTCTCTCAAAATTCATGATCGCTTATGAATGTTATTGAGGCATGCATCGAATTATGACGAAGCTGTGATAACATCGGCAGCCCACAGACCGGGGATCATCCAGCGGGGACTGGGGACAGTGCGATGTCGTCGACCCTAAGAATGCTGAGGGATCCAGCGAGAAGGGCGTGCCTCGCTGATATGCTAATGAGGTGGCTACGCGACACTAAACAGGCTGCCCGTACCTGTTCGACAAGAAATAAGAATGACGTTCTAGCCTTATTAGTTTACTTCTTTCGTGGATCGATATAGCAACGGTGTAGTAATGAGTTATTTCAGCGTTGTCACTCTAACTATAAAATAGCACCACTCCAATAACTCGAAATGCGTCTCGCTGATCAACTTCTTTTTTATCACGCTTCAACTGTCTCACTCCCTCAAACTTCGCATCTCTTTTTAAAGGCTTACTCTATTCTTATTTATCAGGAAAATTATGCTTCTGACAAACATCTGCCTTATTGTTGGTACTCCAAACTCAATAAACAAACTTCTACTGGGATACAATCTCTGTCTTCTAAGTGCTGCCCTGATTATATGTTTTTGCAAAATTAATATTCTTTTGAAGTGGGTGTCAAAAGTGCCTCCCCAAACTTCTATACCATAAATTGAAATTGAGATTGTGCATAAGCATGACACATTGTTTTTATTATATTAATATCAGATAAATATATGCTCTATGTAAAAACATATTTAGAAAAGCAATCAAAAGAACATCAGCTGTTACCATAGAAATGTTAAATGGAAGTTATTCGCCATCCGCCAAATTAAATGAATATACCCATACTGCAGTGGGTTTATTTGAAATACTTGGAATTCTAAATTAATCAATCAGTTCGGTCGCAATGCAACCTTGAATAATTGAATGCTGATTGAACAGCTGATAAGGAGAGGTGAATTGAGATGAGAACTAGTACCTGTTTGTGGCTGTGAAGGTGTCTTAGCAGGGCAGCGCTCTAATTAGGTGCTCTTTTCGTCTGAGAGAGGCTTATCGATGATTAGCGGAGGACGGTGAGGTGGAGAGGCAGCCTCCGTGAGGGAGGGAGCGTTCGTGAGGGAGTCAGCGGTGCTTTTTGTCGCCTAATGTATTTGTTTGTTTACCCGAGGAGAGGAAATCAAGATAGCAGTGCCCATTAGCCGTAATTCGAACAGGGAAGGGGCAAGAAGCTACCTTATCCGGGGAGAATCTTCGCCAGTTTAGCGCCACCTTTCAGGATCTCCTCGGCTAACCATTGTTTGTAGCGATTGAATTAGCTTGCGGTCTTCGTGCGTGCTAATTCAGGGCTCTCACTTGTAGCAATTATAGTTCTCAACATTCAACCCCACATATGCGTTGAATATTAATGTTCATCATCATCTTCGAAGACACTGCGGCTCCCTGTTGTAAACTGCTCAATCCCGGTAGAGATTTCAATTTGAGTTGAGAACATTCCATTCATTCATTTTCAAAATTATCCGTGAAGATACCTTGAAGAGATAATACTCTATATAGATTAAATTATAAGATTATTGATGAATCCGTAAAGATTACCTTGCCTTGAAATAGTCTTGAATATTCTCCAATTGAGGAATATTCTTAAATTAGCTTGAGTTCAACTAAGACTAACATATTTTTTCATAGTATTATCATGAATATTCCTAATTCTTATAAAAAATAATGAAATCAAAGAAAACCTAGATTAAACAACTATACTCTGTATAGTAAGTACACTATTTCAGTGCACCCGCAGTTCATCCAGACGCCGAGAGAGATAGAGGGCGCTGAGTTTATTTTGCAGTTTTAACCCCTTAAACAATTTTTCTTCCAAAATACACTCAAATAAAACCTGCACATCTAGGACCAATAACCTTTTTTTTTGGCGCAAACCGCATCTTAATTGGACCAATATAACGGTTACAGTGACTGTCATAAGTTTTTGCAATTGGGAATTAATAACATTTTGATCAGTCATATATTTGAACAGTTATATGACTGATTTAAATCTCTCGACTAAACTTTTGCCACATAATAACAATATTATACATAGATTCTTTCATCTTAATAGAAAATTTACAGTGTTTTTGATCATTCATATTGTAATAGAATAGTCATATGATTAATAAAAAGACTCTGAACTACATTTTCGCTCAGTAATACCAGAGACAATTAGAATACTTATAGTTAATAGTTTCCTATCGTCTTTGGTAATACTATATAGAGTCTCCCATGGATATGCCTCTTCATTCATTGAATCTATAGCGATAAATTAAACGGTAATAAAACTAATCAATTCAAGTTACTTGATAAGATTGCACAATTTACTCAATTTATCCTCTTTCAATTGTTACTCACCGTATACTCAATTCTGATTTGAGGTGAAATAATTTTTTGTCAGCGAAAAGTACAAAATGTGACAGGAAAATCATATTCTCACTAACAGGTGGTCAACAAATCAATTTAAAAACGCATAAATAGAATTTTTCACAATTCATGTGTACACAAGACAGAAGCTGGAGCCAATCCAAACAAATTTTGGCGCGTGCTGTTAGTACGTTCACCTTTTGGAGCGGGACACCTGTTCCCGAATCAATTGTGAGCGAGTTCTTATGAGAGTTTCAGCCTGTTTTTGAAGAGTTTAAGGGCGGGTGTATGATTTTTGATAGTATGTCTTAGTTCGCACACGGAGCGTTCAAATAGTTGGTAAGTTCTGCAAAACTTTATGGCGCGTGTATTTCTGAAGAGTTACACTGTTGATAGGTTATTATCTCATTGGTCATCGCTCTTTACTTACGACTATTACCATAGCCCCCTCTAAACTACATGGCCGCGGCCTTCAATGTGACAACGTCGCTGCACCGGCTTGCATAAGCATTGAGCAATGCAAATCGGTCATGTATTCTATACGTCATGTGTTTGTAGTGTTTTTTATAGGCCTAAGTATGATTTTATAATAAAACCAGCCGGTATTGCGAGGTTGTCACATTGAAGGCCGCGGCCATGTAGTTTAGAGGGGGCTATGATATTACTTACGAATAAAAATGGAAACTTGCCAGCATTGAAATATTGTATTCACTCTACAATTGCCTATAAAGTCTGTTCCATATTGATAATTTCTCTAAATTTTTTTGAAAAGATTGGTAATTAAATTAATTCAAATGACAGTCATCCGCCATCCGCCAAATTACAGAAAATCCCACTAAAAAGTGCAATACTTTGAATAGAAGTTTATAATATATAAGGAAGCAGGTTGGTACCAGTGGCAGAGGCGAGGCTAATCGGTGAGATTAGATAGAGACAGCGCCTACCACTCCCGTTGTATCGGTGACCGGCTCCTCTAAATACAAAAATTTATGAGATTTCCGGTGGTTCGGAACCCACCTAAAGCTGTAGCTCCATTCTTATCTCATCATCATCATCCTTCCATTACCCACGCACAAGCTTAGAGCTCATATGGGCATCATCCCTAGCAAAAAATAAATAAAAAAATAAAATATACTTCAATGAATAGGAAGAATACTATAGCATAATATATAGGAAGAATATATTGTAATACATTGTAATTTATTTAGAAGAGTATTATGATCACCCCGACACATATTATCATAGTGGGGCATCATAATTAGGATTAGAATTATCTTTTAAGTAATTTATTGAGTCGGGATTCTCTTGGATATCTGTATTATAATAATTATCTGTATTTACAAATACAGATACATAATTATTATGTATCTGTATTTGTAAATGAACTCCTCTGAATGCATATTATTGGCATTCAGAGAAATTATTATTAATATAATATAATTATGGTGCTAATGCGAATGATTATTTGAAAGCATTTTCGCAAATTAGATTATTCACGGTTATCGACTAAACAAGAATCAAATTTACGGTTTGTTCAACCCAAAAATTGGAGCTTTTAATGAGCTCTTATCGAAAAAAATTGGAATAATAACATTTGTACAAATGATTTTGAACTGTTGCTACAGTATTAGGCCACATTGGATTTGTAACTGGAGAAAAATAGAAGAAGTCTCTAGGAAGGAAAATTGGAGCTTTTAATGAGTTCATATCGAAAAAATAGAAATAATCACATATGTACAAATGATTTTGAACTGTTGCTAGAGTATTAGGCCAACATTGGATTTGTAACTGGAGAAAAATAGAAGAAGTCTCTAGAAAGGAAAATTGGAGCTTTTAATGAGTTCATATCGAAAAAAATTAAAATAATCACATATGTACAAATGATTTTGAACTGTTGCTAGAGTATTAGGCCAACATTGGATTTGTAACTGGAGAAAAATAGAAGAATGCCCAAGAAAGGAAAATTGGAGCTTTTAATGAGTTCATATCGAAAAAATTGAATTAATCACATATGTACAAATGATTTTGAACTGTTGCTAGAGTATTAGGCCAACATTGGATTTGTAACTGGAGAAAAATAGAAGAAGTCTCTAGAAAGGAACGCGGTCTACCTTCATAACAATCCACGGCGCAAGGTCACACCGCTGTCCCGCACCCATAAGCCAAACACACCTTTATAGCGAATTAATTTCATAGTTGGCCAGTCCACTGGCTCCTGTGTACTTGTTCAATCAAAATCGTCACCATAATTTCTACGACAAATATTCATGAATTTAATCCGTATTTTTTCACTATTGTTTCCACATTAGAATTGACGACATGCAGTCAAATATTGCTGTAAATAACATAAATGTTACTCACTGGACTGGAGCACTTTCAAGTTCCTTTGAGAACTCTTTTTCAACAGTCTATCTTTTCAACAGTGTATTTTTTCCTGGATTGAAAGTCTTTTTTCCCCGTTTTTCTTTGATTCATCTCGATTTTTTCATTTTGTAAGTCTTTGTTTTAACTCTTCAGATTCCCCCTGAAAGTTCTAGACCACGTTTTGGTCAAGCTAAAAATCGAAGTTAGCCAAATTTAATCAAAATACATTCCTGTCACCATTGTAATCATATTTTTCAGTTATGTAATGATATATTTATGAGTTAATGAAGTAGTTTTCTAGGCTTGCATTGAATAATATGGATTATATCATTAAATTTATATATAATGTGTTTAATTTATGAAATAAGGGAGTGGGCATTTAGAAAAGTTTACTTCGGACTTGAGATGTCAGAAGATTAATTCGCTTTTTTTCTAGTGTTTAAAGTTTTTTATTGTATATACATTTATATTCTAGTGTTTATATTGCATATTGTTTCTTCTGGTAATAATTAAATTATCTTATACATCCATCCAAATTACCTTTAACATTTTTGAACTCTCTTCCAGAGCTCAAGCATTAGCTTTTCTGGGAGAGCCTATTACTCCAATATCAAAATATTATAAAACGTTCGTTGAATATGTTTTTAAATTAGTTTATATTACAATTAGTTTATAACATTATAAAAATGTTTTTGTTCTACTTGTGTGTAAAAAAAAGAATGGCAATAAATTGATTTTGATTTTGATAATAAGAATAATATATAGAATCAAGAAGATTCAGTGATCCATTTTTTCTGACATAGAATAAATTTTCTGGAACTGTCTGGAAGGGTTCCGCGCACCTATGCAGTGGAGCCGATGTTACTGGGCGTTCTATACAGCCAGTTGACATCTGACAAATAGCTTCATTGTATTAGGTGTGACAAGCCAGTAAATAAGTTTGTTTTCAAAGTTAATCGCACAACAAGACAAAGAACATTGACATAAACACATGCGTTAGTTGTTTTGGGCTTTCCTACGTTTATGCTTATCTGAAAAAAAACTGCTTGGAATTCTGTGAGCGCATTCCAAGCATACTGAAGTGTGGCATGTAGTTCTATTCTATCTTGAGGCTTCTCTTGAGTATTCTATATCTCGTTTTAGCACACTATTCAAGAATAAGCGTGCTGCTCATTAAGAATGCTTCAAAGGGAAAAATATAACTTTCAATTAATTTTTGCAGCTAATTTGGGTACTCTTATGGAATTACTTCATCATTATATTCATCATTGCACTCATTAGGCAATTACGTGGGAAGCTAGAGGAGAAATAAATCATTTCAGTGATGTATAGGTTTAGCCGAATAAAATGTTTCAAACATTTTAGAAGACAAGTTTCATTTCTATCATTTCAAAATTAGTATTTCTAGTATCTTTAGTATTTCAAAACTTGTGATCCAAATTTCTTCAATATACATTTTGGAAAATTATATTGCATCAAATGTGACAAGCCAGTTAATAAGTTTGTTTAAAAACGATAATTTGATATTTCATTCTATTTTTATGATTTTAAATGCGTCTCAATTATATTTCATGTTTATTGTTATGAGTGCTTAATTTTTAATAAATGCATTTCATTTGATTTTTCATCTTATACTACACTATATTGTAAACTCTTGAAATCAAGCATGAAAAAATACGAGCAACGATCCTCAAGAGACGAAATAAGATGTAGATGAAAAATTTCGGTCCAGTACACGTTTAATCAATAGAGAGAACATTGTTTGTTACATGGTGTTTGAAATGTTATAATCTATGGAAAGGTATTCTAAAAAGAATGCATACAATGAGCATTGTAGCCTATTTCATTCATGGTGGATCCTTTGGATAAGGTTCACGCTTATTATGCGTGTTCCTACAATTTATGCAAGACAAATTTGGATACATCATATATAGTTAGATAACTTAATATTCACTTTGGAATACAAAATAGTTAGATTCACTTTTCCACTTAACGCAATACTTATTCTATTTTTACACTTAACCAAATTGTGATTGTTTGGATATGTGATGAATTTCCAATTGTGTACTACTAACACAGAGTGTTGTACCATGCACTATCCTTTATGGTGATTAGAAAACATCATTATGAAATCGAGAAGTTGATCACCCCAATTTTAGGCAACATAACAGAAGGGTAGAATGACCATTATGGGTTTGGTGACATGGGCACATTATCTTGTTTCCCTCGAAACTATCGATAAGTCGATAAATTACTATCGAAAAACAGTCGATAGAGGTGAAAGTGTTAAAGCGCACCTGTCACTGACAGCAGACGAAAACAATACAGAGATAAACTTCATTACACGCGCGAACAGCCAGATTTGAATGCGAAACAAAGCTTTTAAAAACAACAGCGCGGTATTGTGAGTCGTATGATTTAGAGAATCGAACAGAACTGAAAGGATAAAACAACATGGGGATAAATCAGATGGACTATTAAAATATGCAGCGCCGTGTTTTGAGACGCGGTACATTTTGTGTACATGTTGGCGATAAATAACAGAACTGATCTCATTGTTCAAGGCCTAGCAGTAGCCTCAAAGAGTGGCTGCATGTTTTCGCGACAAATTCCCACTCAACCAGACGCATCCGAAATGTAAAACCTGTCACTGAGTCTAATGGGAACCATGTTAACTGAATGCTGGTTTGTTTCTGTGGTAGCTGTGTGTGATGTTGGAACTGTAGTTGTAATTCTCCATTCTATTAACGATTGTTAGTGGTGAGTTAGTGGAATGATGATAAAAAAACAATCCATAACCCTTCGCAATATATCAATTGAGAAAAATCCATGTACCACATTGGTTAGAAAAACAATCTCAGTATTCTCAGTAAATATTAGAAATCTCAATATTAAGTGTAATCTAGAGTGAAAAGAAAAATTTATTACTCTCAAAACAAAAATGAACTTATAACTTAAAAATTTCTCAATTCTTATGCATTTTCAGCTCTCTTAAGTGAAACGAAGAAAATAAGGTGGGTTTTCGTTATTGCGACCGAGTGCCGCAGCGGAGTCCGACCCAGCGTTGCCAGATGCAATTGATGAAAAATCTCCACTATAAATCTCCGTGTTTCGGAGGACACGCTAAGCCGTCGGTCCCGGCTGCCTGAAAAACAGTCGTTAAGTCACGTCAGAGACCCTGAACCGATCAGGAGTGACCTGAAAACTCTGACACCAGACCTGAGCCAGCCAGGTTACACGGAATTATTATTATATCCACTATAAATAGTTGCATCTGGCAACGCTGGGTCGGCTCCGCTGCGGCACTCAGTCGCAGTAACGAAAGCCCACCTTTACCCTGACAACGAATGAAATATTGATAGACTTTCTAGCTTCCCTTCTTTCCTAGGCTTTCCTTCGAGAATATATAGGTAATAGGCTATTTCTTTGGACTCTCGTTTTACTAATTATGAAATATTCATAGTCTTCGGCTATTACTATAACGGATGACAGTTGTAGTAGATTCATGAATTTAATTTTAATACGAGAGAATTTTTTTTTTTTAAATATGAAAATAAAGTTTTTTTGACTTCAAATAATTGTATATATCATAGAGAGCTACACTACACCACACGTTTTGCTGTCAATTGAACACTTGTTGGATAGATTCAAGCACAGTGAATACTGTTTATCAATGAGAAAATGACGGAGATGATGGAGTTACGTCAATAAATGAATAAATAAATCTACTAATAAGCCTATCCAGTTCTCAACTGTCAGGTATTGTTGAGAAGTACCGTATCTTATTGTATTTCATAAATTTGTAGAACAAATAAGAATTGATATTGTGGAAGATTTTAAATAATATTTTGCGCTGTCCCTCATCAACGTAGGAGTACATATATCTTACCTAAGTCAACTTTACCATTGTAACTTCAGCAATGTTTGCGTGGTTGAGAGTAGTATAAATATGTTGGTTCTGTCACCAACTCTGTCACCAAGATGGCCGCTGTCACCAAGATGGCCGCTGTCACCAAGATGGCCGCTGTCACCAAGATGGCCGCTGTCACCAAGATGGTTGCTGTAACCAACATGGACGCTGTAACCAGAGCGTTCTCTGTAACCAACCTATTCACTGTAACCAAATCTGATTATGTCTCCAAAATGGCCGCTGTAACCAATTGGAATTCTGTAACCAAAATTGACGCCGGCACCACAATGGCCGCTATCACCACAATGCGCGCCGGCACCATATGTGACTTTGTCACCACATTAATTGCTGTAACCAACATGGCTACTGTATCTTGTGAGATAGCCGGATCATGAAGACAAGATAGAACCTCACCCAGCTTAGTACCGCCCGCCTTTTTTCAAAAAAAATATTTTCCCACAAATCGGCTGATTAGCAGACTAGCTGACTATCTCACACCTAATTAGAACCTAATAATTACATCACCATTATTTTCTCAATTTCTCATTAATCATATTCATGAATTTGGCGTCCATTGATTCCATATCTCGTTGCATTTGTGTTAGTTTAGTATCACAATAGATTCTATTATTACGAACTAAATGCGATAATTTACCAATATTAGTTGTAGTTTCTGATACACGTCGACCAACATCACCGCCAACCTTGTCTTCGACTAATTTTGTTAATCGACCTGATAAATCATCAATGATTGATTTTTTCTCTGCCCTAACCACATTCAATATATGTTCTTTATTTACTCTGTCTTTTCTTCTACTAATTTGTTAACTTGACCTGTTAGATCAGCAAGGATAGATTTTTCTCTTCCCTAACCACGTTCAATATATGTTCTTTATTTACTCTGTCTTTTCTTCTACTAATTTGTTAACTTGACCTGTTAGATCAGCAAGGATAGATTTTTCTCTTCCCCAATCACATTTGATATATGTTGTTTATTAACTACATCTTTATCCTCTGCTAATTTGTTAACTTGACCTGTAAGATCAGCGAGAATAGATTTTTCTCTTCCCCAATCACATTCGATATATGTTGTTTATTAACTACATCTTTATCATCTGCTAATTTGTTAACTTGACCTGTAAGATCAGCGAGAATAGATTTTTCTCTTCCTCAATCACATCCGAAATATGTTGTTTATTAACTACATCTTTATCTTCTGCTAATTTGTTAACTTGAGCTGTAAGATCAGCAAGGATAGATTTTTCTCTTCCCCAATCACATCCGAAATATGTTGTTTATTAACCACATCTTTATCTTCTGCTAATTTGTTAACTTGACCTGTAAGATCAGCGAGAATAGATTTTTCTCCTCCCCAATTACATTCAATATATATTGTCTATTAACTACATCTTTGTCTTCTGCTAATTTGATTACCTGTTTTGACACATCATTGAGAATCACTGCTTTCTCATCGCCAATTATATTCGATATATATTGTTTATTTTGTGCTTGTTTTTCTTCTACCAATTTAGATAGACGATCTGATAGATCGTTAATAGTTAATTTTTAATATTCTCGATATCATTCAATAGATGCGTTCTATTTACTACATCCTTGTCTTCCACTAACTTAGTCAGACGTTCTGAAAGATCAGTAATGCTTAAGTTTTTCACGGTGTCAATTTCATTCAATAGATATTGTTTATTTATTGCATCACTATTTTCCAGCGGTGCACCTAAATTCACAATTCGTCTAGAATGAACATTGAGACCGCGACCATCTGGTAATGAACTAATAAAATCATCCCAATTTTCATAATTTCCTAACCAATCAGCATTATCAGTCTGTGTTTCTTCAGATTTTGATGCGATAATAGTATTAGTTGAAGTTGATTCAGCTGTAGTATTTAATTTTTTATCTCCACTTTTGTCTTTAGTACGTGCGCGTTTGCGCTTACCATTAAAGATATTATTATTTTCGTTATTATCACTATCAAAACCGCTGGACTTAGCTCCCAGCGGTCTTCCAAATCGATCGATTGTTATCATCATACTAATGATAATTCAACTGTGCAGCTCAAGTACACACCTCACATATGTATGCAATTAATAGAAGTACTAAAAACTAGATGAACTAGGTTTCTAATGCTACGGAAATTAGAAAACCATATTTAAAGAAAAAATCTCAGCTTTATTATTATTATTATACTTTACCAATGTAATTTGTTAACAGCTAAATCATACAATAAATTATGCAACAATAGTAAAAGCAATGCAATTATCAACAACAACAGCAATAATATTAAACGATCATACATAGTTCCAATGTCAATTATCCGTTCAGTGTTCTCATCACCTTCCATCTTCTGAAACTCCTCCTCCTCCTCCTCACTGTCGTCCAATTCTTCATCTTCTCGTACATCAGCGTCCTCTGCCGTGTCCATCACCTCGGCAACAGCAGCAGCAGCAAGATTATCAGCAATGGCAGCAAAAGAAGCAGCAAACGCATCAGCAGCAGAAGAAGTAGAAATAGAATTTGAAGAAGCAGGAGCTCGAATAGCATTAGCAGCAGCAGCAGCAGCAGTTAACATCTGGTGTCCATATCTCTTCCGTTCATTATTAGTGATTGTAATTCCTCTGGATATTCTTCAAGTTCAGCCTTTGTCATCCTGTCGATTGTGCAACTCGGGTAGATTGAACCATTCACACGTTCCGTAATCAATACATATTTTTCCTTTCCATTAAAACTCGATATATTATCTGCATTTACAACAGATAGAAATTTTTCCGGTAAAAATATATCACATGGTTTAGCACTGCTTGTCAGTTCTTCATCACTGTAGAACAACACTCGCACAATAACTCGTTTTCCAAATTTAGTCGTAACCATTCGTGCTGAAATTATCGGATATCTAAATTGTTCAGTTAAATCTAAAAGTCGAATTGTTGGCAATGTTTCTCGCTTTCGCGTTGAACGATTCTTGAAACTCGTTACGTGGTGACGCACGGCGAGGTGGTCTGATGATGGGCATTGTTAATTGTTTTTTGAGTACTTGCCCGCGGCAGCAGCAGCAGCAGCTTACACGCGCGCAATGTTCACAGCTAGGCGATCGCACAGATAATGAATGCATCAACCCGCATTCTAGTTCAAGTGCACCAACCTTGGCCCACCTGTCGCGCAGGTGTGTGTTGATCCGTTATTCACGTTCACACATGTCCGTTAAAAGTTGATTGCACTATCGTTGCATCATTGCAGTTTGCAGATGCTAGAATTGAAGTGTAATTATTAATTAAAAGACTTGCATGTATGTTGCAGCTGCTCATTGTACACTGTTTAACGATCGAAATAATTAATTAAACCATCGTTGTATCGTTGCAGTTTGCAGATGCTAGAATTGAAGTGCAATTATTAATTAAAAACCTGTATGTATGTTGCAGCTGCGCATGGTACACTGTTTAACGATCGAAATAATTTGCAATATTTCGTACATCGGAATTTCCTCCACAAGTTTATCAATTTTGTTTTTACACATGTTGAATGTATGATAAGCTCCATTGCAAAATTCACGATGATTATCCGCTGTATGTGATTGCATTAGTCGATAAAAGCACGAATCTGAAGTACATTTTCCAATGAACTGATGCATTGTTTCATTTGCTTGAGGATTTATACACATAATATAATGTCCATAATCTTTTCCATAACATTCATACCTATGATAACGTAGTTTATGTATGAGATGTTTTTCAAATGCTGATTTGTTTTTAAGCAGTGCATCTTCTTCTCCTTCTTCTACTAAATCTACATCTATTGATATAATCTGTTTAACACTCATTCTTGATTTACAATGTCCGCCATCATTTCATAAATATAAGTTTCAATTTTAATCAATTTATCTACATCCAATAATAACGGTCTACTGTAGCCCAGATATTCGTGAATATCTTCGCTGTTAATTGTTGACAAATATGTAGATTTCAACTTTTAGCAAAATTTATTATATCCAAATCTCCTGTTGTGTATGCTCGTGAAATAGCATTATCCAATTTGTCAACACATTCGATAATGTGTTTTAATTTCTCTTCTAATTCAATCGATCTGTAATCTACCTTCGGATTCATGATGCTGTTGCTTCCTCAATATCACACCTCGACGCACAAATCACAAGTCCTTGTCGCGATGTCTGCTTGCTATTCACACACAACACATACACTAATCATTCTGTACTAATGTTTGTGAGAAACTGTTCCGGCGGTTGTGGAAGGGATGATGCATCAGGTGGATGCGGTACCAACACATTAAAATTAATTGTATCTCTATAATCAGGGCGCAAACATTTGCGATGTGAAATTCTAATGGGTTCTCACACCAAAACACTTGATAGCATCGTTCTTATGACAATAATGAAATCCATTTTGTGCTAATACACGCAAATGTGTTAATTGATATAGATAATCATCATTATTATATAAATCTTGGGCTTCTTCCTCGTTTTTACTAGCTTTAGAATCTTCTTGATTCATAAACATATTCATTAACGACTTCAATCTATTAATTACTGATGAATAATCAAATTCATTTATCTCCTCCTCC